>HG992189.1:1450105-2900210 GCA_905220545.2 Melitaea athalia
TATCAGCAGTGGTACAATTCTTAAAATTACAATGCAAGATTTATCGTAAACAATTTACTGTTACGTTTTATGAGAAGGTATTTAGAACTTATTATTTCAAAGCACTAAAACTTTGGTCTAAGAGACTACGTAATACCCGGGCTTAAAGCGAATAATTTTATGAGGCGGTAAATTTGAGGAACAATAACGCGAACCATCATATAAATATGTAAATACCTATAAATTACGTCGGTAATAACTTGTCTTACACGTCAATTGTTCTATTATTCCTCAGGGTTTCTTTAATAATAAATATACAATATATAACAGAATTAGTGGATACGCGCATTTTCCCTTAAATTTTAAAAAAAATATAACTAGTTCAGCAAACGGCTCACCCGATTAAGCGATTACCGTACTCGTAGTTTATAGACGTCTGCTACACCAGAAGCATCGCAAGCGCGTTGCCGACCTTATCCCCAATTAACCATTTCCTCCGAGGAGCTTACATATTGTTTTTTTTTACATTTTCTGCTATCGTACGAAAGTATTTTAGTAACAATTTTATTAGGTACTTAATATTATCTAGAAAACCTATCAAATATATACCGTTACTAGCTTCTGCGCGCGACTTCGTCGGCGTGGACTCCGCTCCTATTGGACTTAGCGTGATGATACATAGCCTATAGCCTTCCTCGATAAATGGGCTATCTAACACTTAAAGAATTTTTCAAATCGGCCCAGTAGTTCCAGAGATTACCGCGTTCAAACAAACAAACAAACAAACAAACAATCAAACAAACAAACTCTTCAGCTTTATATATTAGTAAGTATAGATATGTATTATCTTTCATATATTACTGGATCATTATCATTAAACACATGAGGGTATACATATATTTCTTATACCGTAAATTAGACAATTATCGATTACAGATTAACATGGTTACTTGTATTACGAAAATTATTCGAAAACTGGATATTTACCATGTTTATTATTTTCATTTTGCAGAGCTCGATATTTTGACAATTGCGAATTTCTTGTTCACGAGACGTTGTAATTATCGATCAGTTTTTTTTTTAAATTTAATTATCGTTTATACAATTAACAATACATAAAATATTAAAAAATAGCATCAAAAAACTTCTAAGGTTTCAACCTGTGCTATCTTAGTCTAATTATTATATACACATTCATTATTTATTAATGGTATAAAAAATACGAAATTATTTTTAATGTTACAAATAAACATAATAATACAATAAAATCAATTTAAGTGAATTTTTAACTCGAAATATTTAAGTAATGTTGTTTTAATTTAGTTTTGATATTTCTTTTTGAAATATTTTTACACAAATCTGAGGGTAGGCTCTTAATAAGTCGAGGCACAATATAAGCATTTGTACGCTCACCATCAGTTTATGTGAAAGTTAGAGTTAGGTTTTCCAAACAAAACGAAACGACAAACAAACTATTATTTTATAAAATATTAATTAAAGATTATTATGTATATGAACAGAGCCCGCGGGGAGCGTGTTCGGCGTGCCTCTATCACAATGTGTGGAAACGGAGCGCGCGCTACGGAGGCAGCATGGAGGCTCCCGAGCGTCCCTGGCCTCGCTGGGGGTTGAGAAGGGAGATGATGTAAGCATTAATTTAACTACTAACTAAGGAATTTATTATTCCATTCCGAGTTTACTCCCTACGAACCGAGAAATAGCACGCGGTACAAAAATATCAGGAAATTTGAAATTTGAAAATTGAAACCGAGCCCAGCAAGTATGGGCATAATTGTATGCCAACACTCACTGTATGATTATGTTTTACTTTTAATATACTGATTTATGTTTTAGAGTTTAATTATTTAAATTAATTATTGTGATTAGAATAGAATAAACTTCAGTCACGTGTCAGAGGTGACAGACATGTTTCATATTTTTAACAGTTTTATAATTAGCAACAACTGAATTATTCTGAATATTTTTTGCTATGTCTCCTTATGTTGGCAATAAAATTAATGATTTTTGATTAAAACTGAAAACTCTTTGCGGTTATATTATAGATTATTAATTAAATAAATTTAAAGTAAAATGTAAACAATTATTTTATTCAAGTAGTTATTTTAATTGTACCAGCAACACCGATAAATACGTATTCAATCTCTCCTGAGAAATTCGGAGAACCCATTAAACCGACAGCCCTGGTTCTATCATTAACGCCCGGTAATAATCCTCTATATTCCAGCCTGAATTGTTTTTAGTTTCAATAATCTCAAAGAATCGTTAGAAATCGACAATGACTTACGCATATCAGTTAGTCTGTAGTAGCTAGTATGCCTAATACACTTTAGAACAATAAGCAGACCTTAAAACTTGATATGAGGCCGATAAAAGATCGATATATACATTTTTAAATTGAATGATGTCTATCAAATTGAAATTACAACAGATATTCAAAAGATTTAACGTTTTCCGAAGCCTCGTGCCTTTCATCTCTCAACAAACACCTAAACGCGTAAACTATACTGTATATAACAAGTATTCCGAGAATAGTATCGTTATAGTCGAGCAAAAATAGAAATAGCACTGTGCTATCCTATTTTTATTGAGGCTTATATTGGACTTAATGCGGTCAAGCAAACAATGAGACATGCATTCACGAAGCGTTCGCGTAATCAACAAAGATATCAAATTTTACTCTTTTGTAAATAAACTGTTCTAGAAACACTTTAGTTGCTACTAGTTTTACATAGTGTAATACGTGCAGTGGATGGTCAATATGTTTTGACATTATATTTTATGAACAATTGTGTTTTTATTAAAATAATATTAAACAATTGAACCCTAAATTAAAGAATAGATAATTGTGTTTGCTAGCAAACGAAAAAAACCGACTTCAATTACATCGAAAAGTAACACAACGTAAGTAGACGAAAAAAATTAACAAACACACTAGTTGACACTACGATTTTTGAGGGTTTCCTTCGATTTATCTGGGATTCCATCATCAGATCCTGGTTTACTTGTCATGGTACCTAAGTTGGGATATCTCCTTTCCAACAAAAAAAATTATCAAAATCCGTTGATAAACGACGAAGTTATACCCGAACATACATAAAAAATATATAAATATATACGGTCGAATTGAGTAACCTCTTCCTATTTTGAAGTCGGTTAAAAAAAGTATAAACCCTAAATTAAAGGTAGTCTGTAATTTTCCATTATTAATTCTAATATCTAAGGTGACCTAATATCTAAAATTGTTTTACCATAAAAATTTAACAAACATATTTATAATCTTGATAGCTCCGATACAACAAACCAATGGACATAAATTACTGTAACGTCATAATACCCAGTCTGGAGAGCCACCACCTTAGCTTGAACTCTTCAAATCGAGGATTATCTTAAAAGCGTTAAGTGGTAAAGGAAACGAGAGCTCATGAATGAGTGGTTAGGAAAACGATTTGGCATGCAGAGAACGAAGTGCAGAAATAGTTTTGACTTGCACGCCAAGACACGTAATAGATTGTGTTGCACCTGGACCTATCCACCATTGGGACAAATGCATCTAAGAATTTACACAATCTGATAATAATTGAGATTTATTATTTATATCAGTCGCTTAAAATAAATTCCTAGGCTTGCAATACGTTGCAAATGCATTTCAGAGACGTAAAAGTATTTTAGGTAGAATATCGAACAGTAAAAATATTTAGTTCGTTTTTATTTAGTTCATGTAATATTTTAAGATTTGATTTTAAAACTACGCCACATTTAAATGTGAAACATACTATAAACAGGTTGAGTATTTAAACATAAAGTTTCTAGTTTACAAAACATTAGATTAGGAGGAAATAGCAATAGATATTACTTATCCATGTACGGTGTACCTACTAAAAATATTCTGATTTATTATAAGGATTACATATTTAAAATAATAAAAAGCAGTTTCACCTAAAACTACTAAACCGACGCAATACATGTGGAACTTTTAAGACAGCATAAGGCAAGTGTATATCGTAGATTATGGACTCCTAAAACAGGAATGTTACAAGCGCATTTCCAACCCTATTACCAACTCGAGCCACCTTACTCAGTTACTCACCACAGGAACACAATAGTACTTTATAGCAGTGTAATTTAACTGTGATCTTTTTTATATAACTAGGTCGGCAAATAAGCGTAAGCGATTACCGTTGCTTATAGACGTCTGCAACACCAGAACCATCGCAGGCGCGTTGCCGACCCTATCCCAATTCCCCCAGAAGCTCTGGTCACCTTACTCACCACTGCTTGAAAACAGTATTATTTAGCTGTGGTCTTCTGTAAGGTTACAAAGTTATTGAAAATAGGAAACTAAACATGTTCCAACATCTGCAAATCTCGTGTCTATTAAGATTGTGGGTTTACCTCAGTAGCAACTGTTTTTATTGCACATGAAATGATGAAACTAAAAACAAAGCGAGACATTTACGTTTACGAGCTAGTTTCACGGGCGTTTTGCAGAATATCGCGCCAGAATTGCACGAAAATCCGTGACGAATGTGCGCGAATTCAATTTGCAAATGTTTATTTACATCGAGCTGTATAAGATCGGTATTACGACGTAACCTATAACGACCTCCTAAATGCATTATTTGCTCTTAACGGAGCTCGTAATTGTTTCTTATAGTAGTCAAAATAACTGATTTTATGCTTACTTAATGTTGTTTTTTATAAGTAATTGATTTTTATACATTTACGTTATTAACATAATTATATGGTTACGGTTGTAGTATGAAAAAAATTGTTCGATATACAATTTATTGACAATCCTTCAAAAGCTTTAGACCATATTCTACAATAAAATCTAAATTACAAAGTAACAAAATGTATTTCAGTTGTTGACAACTAAAACGAATAATTTGTAAAGCTAAGACTGAATCCGATGAAAGCTTGAAATAATGTGTAATTCGAGCGTAAAATAGATGGGATACCATACCTAATTAAATCTGTACATTTTTACCCTTTAAATCTGTTAAAAATCAAAGGCTTATGTCATTTTATACTCTTTTGGGTCATTTAAATAATACCTACTGCAACTTTGTCCATGAATTATTAAATTGTTACCTCTAGAGTGACTATGTTTTAAGACTTTATTATTCATAAAAATAATTTGTCCCAAGAAAGTATTAGGTACTTTACCAAGATAAATACCTACAATTAAAAAAAATTCATTTTCTTAGATTTATTGAGTATTATTCCTAACGCTTTAACAGTAATTTTAACATCAGGCAGACCATATTCTTATAATATGCCACATTTGTAGTTGTATAAAAACAATCATCATCATCATCATTTCAGCCTATTGCAGTCCACTGCTGGACATAGGCCTCCACAAGTTCGCGCCAATAATGGCGTGAACTCATGTGTTTTACCCATAGTCACCACGCTGGGCAGGCGGGTTGGTGACCGCAGGGCTGGCTTTGTCGCACCGAAGACGCTGCTGCCCGTCTTCGGCCTGTGTATTCTATCTTATATACAGGGTGTCCCGTAAAGAATGGATAATCCTGAACGTGCGTGTGTGGAGGGAAAGGTGAGTAAGAAAACCAAAAAAATTTTTTTTTTATCTCATACAGTTCGCGGTCTACGCCATTTTTTGTAAAATTTAGAAAAATCCCAGTTTTTCTCACATTTGTGGGCACCACGTCCGCTATTTGAGACCTAGATCGGATTTTTTTTCATTAAAGTGTTTCCTAATAATGCTGTTCCTTAATTATGTTTCAAAAAACTCAACTACTATGAATAGTAGTTTACAAGAAGTCGCTAAACTTAAATTTTAATTTTGAAATTTACTTAACTGCAAAGTTTGAGCACCTGTGGTGTAAAAAAAATGTATCGGAGTTGTCGCGGCCAACTATTTAAAAAAATAGCCTACTTCATAAGGATTCTAAAACAGTACCATACTATCTACTTTATATCGTACAATTATTGAGCTATAGCCATTAATATGTAAAAATAGGTATATCATCAAAAAATTGCAAAATTATTTGCAGATATTTTTTTTTTTTTGAGTTTTTATTAAGTAAATAGAGCTGTTGATCCTAAAAATTAGATTTTACCACTTACTCGGCTTATTCAGATGAATTTTAAACTATGTGAGAGAGGCAAACAGTGCTTGAGACATTTTTCTGAATAATTTTTGATCTTCGATTCTTCTTAACATCTCTGCAGAAAACCATTCGTGCTCGGCAGTTGCGTTGTTGCATCGTTTGTACATGTGTGACTTGATACGGATGAAGTCCAAATTTTTTGACAATGCGATGTGCTGTAGATATGGATATTGTACTGGATTCCCGATTTGTGCATTTGACAGTTGCGACGACTTGCCATTCTATTGAACATTTGTCTTGTGCTTATCATCAGGACTGTGTGATGTCACGAGAAATTTAAATACTTCCCAAGAGTAGGCTAACTTGCATTTTATTTACGGAAAATGTGAAGGCAATGCAAGTGCTGATATCGGGAGAGATACCTGAACGCACGGCATCCCGATTATCACGTATTTACTAGAGTGCACCAAGCTTACTCAGAGGGCAGAAAACTTGGTACTGGCGTTGATGGCTCAAGTAGCAGAGGAAGACCCGAAAATCCTGTTTTGAAGAAATCGTCCTTGACATGTTGGACGAAGATTCCAGTATTTCGATGCCAAATATCGAACGCCATACGAAAATATAATCATATTAGAGAATAGCATCGCATTGTAAAAAAAATTGGATTTCATCCGTATCACCTCACACGTGTACAAACGCTGCAACAACGCAACTGCCGAGCACGAATGGTTTTCTGCAGAGAAATGTTAATAAGAATCGAAGATCAAAAATTTTTCAGAAAAATGTCTCAAGCACTGTTTGCCTCTCTCACATAGTTTAGAATTCATCTGAATAAGCCGAGTAAGTGGTAAAATCTAATTTTTAGGGTCAACAGCTCTATTTACTTAATAAAAACTCAAAAAAAATATCTGCAAATAATTTTGCAATTTTTTGATGAAATGCCTATTTTTACATATTAATGGCTATAGCTCAATAATCGTACGATATAAAGTAGATAGTATGGTACTGTTTTAGAATCCTTATGAAGTAGGCTATTTTTTTAAGTAGTTGGCCGCGACAACTCCGATACATTTTTTTTACACCACAGGTGCTCAAACTTTGCAGTTAAGTAAATTTCAAAATTAAAATTTAAGTTTAGCGACTTCTTGTAAACTACTATTCATAGTAGTTGAGTTTTTTGAAACATAATTAAGGAACAGCATTATTAGGGAACACTTTAATGAAAAAAAATCCGATCTAGGTCTCAAATAGCGGACGTGGTGCCCACAAATGTGAGAAAAACTGGGATTTTTCTAAATTTTACAAAAAATGGCGTAGACCGCGAACTGTTTGAGATAAAAAAAAAATTTTTTTAGTTTTGTTACCCACCTTTCCCTCCACATACGCACGTTCAGGATTATCCATTCTTTACGGGACACCCTGTATATGTGTGTGTGTGTGTATTTATGTGTATTGTGTATATATATAAAAACAATATATTCTGTTTTTTCATGACCTTAACCAACCTTCTACGAAGTACGATGTGTCGATGGTAAGGAAGCTTACGTCTTGAACAGACCCATTTCGAACCAATGGTATAAATTTGACTAATTAATTACAGGTTCAATACACGTTTTGATAATCTAGTGCTTAAGGATTATTTACAATTCCTATTACCGTGAGTAGACGATATCTCAGACGCTCGTAGGCGTAAATTCCAAACGTTAATATGACACAAGCGAATCGACCGCTGTTTTCTCAATACATCAAACGAATAACAGCGCGCGATAGCTTTGATTTATGCGTTGATTTCGTAGTAACGTAAGTACGTAGGTACAGAATGATACGGTGTTTAGTAGAGCGTGTATGTTAAATAGCTATCGAGCAATTTTTTGATTGCTTGATTGTTTCCTGAACATATTTGAAGTACCTTATTATTACTAACTGTTTTATGAAATTTGAGAAGTGGTAATTGTTATGGTAAGGGATATATTGATTCTTTACATCGTAATGATTATATTGCTGTACAAACTGTAGAAAACATGACGATGCAATATTCGCAATAACTTGGACTTAATCAATATAGATCCACTTCTTACATTCATAAAAATACCCACAAACCTTGCGACACAAATAGAGAAAACCGAAATGAATAAAAAGAGTAATAAAAACGGCAATAATTTATATAATATCGATCTAAAACAATCGCGTGTAAAAACATCTGTTAAGCTGAAACAATAGCCAGAACTGTCCCATTAGGTCAAATTTGACGTAGAATGGCGTCATGATGACGTCACACATATCTGGTTACCTGAACGGCCTTACAGCGGCTGTTTTCATTAAGGCCACGATAATTTTATCGTATGACACGACTCTCGCCCATCCCAATATCTACTGACTGAAATAGACGAACAATTTCGGTAGACTATATCCGTGTTTCAGATTGAACCTTCTTACGTCCATGAACTCCTGGTAGTAACAATAACGAAATTGTTGTGTTTAATGTTTTTAAGATGTTTACATAACTAATGTAAACATCACTACAAGTTTTTCGACCAAATGATCTTCAACCGAATCTAAATTAATAAAAAACAAAAAAAAAGGTAGACTCATATTTCATATCAAAACTAACGATAAAACTAGAGCAAAAACTAAAACTAACAACTGCAAAATATTTGGCCTGTAAATTGTAAAAAATCCATTCTAAACTGAATTTCGCATGAAATGCAATGAAGTACAAATATTTAAGTAAAAGTAAATTGATGTCAAGTATTGTAATAAAAAAGAGTATGGCGAAAGCAAGGTTTATTGATGAACGTTTTTATGGGCAAAAGAAAAAGACAAGATTAGTGCCAACACTTTTCTAAAACTATGACGTTTATTATTAATGTCCCTTAAGTGCTGCAGATGTGAAGAAACAGTCACTTTCCCTCTTGACGAGAGAGATTTATAAGTAATAACATTTTACGCATGTTTACCTCGAAATCAGTATAAGTGGTGTGTTGAAGCTTTAAAGAATTACTCATTTTGGCCATTAAATTTCATATAAATTAGCACATTGCAAGAATTCAAAAACGAATTTCAGATTTTCCCTTTTATCAATGAGTTACAGAAAATTCTAGAACATATCACTTTCACCAAGTTTTCGTTGTTCTTATTCTTGAGATATTTTTAGGCCTGGCAAATTGATTAAAATTAGAAAGAGTTTATCAAACTGACTACTGGTTATTAAGAAAAAATCTGTGATTATGGTATTGGTCGTTTCCATCGTCTATATATGTCATATAAACTGGTTTTCTTGCATTTTCAGAGTGAATCCTGTGATTCTGGAGAATGGGGATGGTCGGGGATAGAAGAAAGTGGTGGTGGGCCCAAAGTACCTGCGCTGGTGTCAGCTTGCTTAGCTCACCTGCGAAGACATGGTCTTCGCACCCTTGGTCTCTTCCGAGTATCTGCCTCTAAAAAGAGGGTTAGACAGGTGTGTATACAATACAAGAAAAAAAATCTTTTTAAGCGCTATGGTTAAAAATTACCTGAAAACAAATCTCGAATTTAGACACAACTATTAATTAGAAAACGTGCATTTGCAGTTTATAATGTAATGTAAAATACCGTAAAATATAATTTGAGCGAATTGTGTTAACCAAAGTTTTGAATTTTGAAACAAAGTAAACTTGATACACCAAACAATATTACATATGGTTGCTATGACAGAAAATAAAGCAGTAAATCTAGCCAAGGCGTGTTTACGAATCGTATTCATACACGCGCAGTAAGAATAAAACATTGACCGACAAAATTAGATGTTTTCCATCGTATTGGCCGTTGCAATCGATTCGCGTCGTTGACCCAGATTGGCGGGGATTTATTACAAACTTTGGTGTAGTAGGTGCTCCGGAGATGCAATAAATGAGATAGGCGATCGGATTATCCGGAACACACATACAGCTGGCTAAATTTACATTGATGAATGAATATTACAAGTACAGAAATACAAGATTTGTACTTCATAAATAGAATGTCATTTTTCCAAAACTTTTGGACTTTTCGAAGAAGGTACAAATATATTTAGTCTTTTTGATTTATGATGTTTTCCTCAACTGCACTGTCGTCTAAATGAGTCGTCGACTAAACTTTTGACAACCATCATTAATATTCAAACTTAACTTTCAAGAGTTCTCCTCTTTGAAAGTTGCCAATCAATTAATACATTTAGGTATCATTTAAAAGTATAAAGCAAAATGCCATGTTTCCTTTTAAATTTGCTGCCAGCTTATATTTTATACGTAATAACGTAATTCCAGCTACGTGAAGAGTGGGAGCGAGGTCAGGAGACAGCGCTCGACTCAGCAGTGTGTCCACACGATGTGGCTACTCTGCTTAAAGAATTCCTTCGGGATCTCCCCGATCCTTTACTATGCAGAGATCTTTATCCTGCATTTTTACAGACACAAAGTGAGTTTAGACAATGTTTCATGTACTGCATGTGATGTACTTATTTTGTATCATGCAGATTTTTTTAAATTGTAACTACGTAAATTGTTTCTTAAATCGGGAAAGTTTTCAAATAACTCATTTCTGAAATACAATAAATGAACAGTCTTACCTAATCCATCTCGATTTGGCTATATTGCATATTAGCATAGCATATTGCAGTCCACGCCGTTACGTTTATAATGTTACTTAATTTATTACGACCACAATTTAATATAGAAATTATTTCTCTATTAATGTGTCTGTTTATTACATTTCATAATTATCAATTAAAAGTTGTATATCATCTGATAATCTATTGTTTAACATTCAGAATGGAACGTTTCAGAAATGCGCAACCGTCGTCTTCAGTGGGAGGCACTCAGGTTGATAGTGCAGTTATTGCCAGCGGCTCATCGGGACACCCTCAACGCTCTGCTCTCCTTCCTGTCGCAGCTTGCAGGAAACGCGGAAGATGACCAGCAGCCGGGGAACAAGATGGACGCCGCTAATCTCGCCACGATATTCGCTCCGAATATCTTGCATAGAAATAAACCTAATGAAACTGCCAAGTGAGTTGTGTATGACTAGACAAATGTCTATATTTGGACAAATTTTAATTTTAATTTTTTAATTTTAATTTTTAACGTAGTTAATGTTAAAAGTTAGCTAGTTTTGAATTTGATCTTTTTGCTATCCTAACTTGGATTATTGAAAACTTTCTTGTCATTCGTTAAGCATCTTTTTCATCATCATCATCTTTTAGCGGTTTGAATACGGTTAACATTCACTTTACCTTTTGTTCATATACATGTTGTATCATCTTGTAGTATTTTATGCCTTATTCACATAAATATAAAGGAGGCCAAAATTTTTCTCTTTTTCTTTCTAATACTCAATATCAAAAACCTCACACCATCTCAAAGTAATTATAAACAAAAAAAAAGTGGTAAATCGTACAGCGCGGAGTAGCTGTTGGAGCGATAATATAATCCAAGAGTTTTCCCAATACTCAATATCATATTCAATATCAAAATCGTCAAAATCTTTGGATCACAGTCATCACAATATCATCATCATAAGCCAAAAAATCGAGTGTGCTTTAAAACACACGACTGAAGTAAAACTTATTTCATCATCATCATTATCATCTCAGCTCACGAACGCCCACTGCGCAGTAAGCGTTCAGCGGCTTCCCGCGACCCTGACCAGATCGTCAGTCCACCTCGTGGGGGGTCTGCCCACGCTGCGGCGTCCGATACACGGTCGCCACTCTAGAACCTTTCCGCCCCATCGGCCATCGGTTCTTCGAGCTATGTGCCCTGCCCATTGCCACTTCAGCTGTGCGATTCTTCGAGCAATGTCGGTTACCCTGGTTCTCCTACGGATCTCCTCATTTCTAATTCTAACTCTATCACGTAGGGAAATACCGAGTATTGCTCTCTCCATCGCCCGCTGAGCGACTTTGAGCCTTCTTATGAGGCGCATATTTAGCGACCACGTTTCGGATCCATATGACATCACTGGCAACACATACTGGTTGAAGACTTCAGACACTGAGTGATATTGGACGCGGAGATTTTCCGTAGTGTCCCGAACGCTGCCCATCCGAGTTGGATTGGACGAGAGATCTCATTCTCGAAGTTGGACTTACCTAGCTGTATTGACTGTACTAGGTATATGTAATGGTCAACAACTTCGAGAACAATGTTCCCAATGCGAACTGGAGTAGGTGCAACATGGACGTTCGACATAATTTTCGTCTTGTCCATGTTCAGATTTAGACCCACTCTTAGGGAAACACTGTTAAGATGCTCTAGCATTGTGCTCAGATCTTCCAAGGTCTCAGCCATGAGGACTACGTCATCGGCAAAAAGGAGGTAGGTAAGGTACTTGCCATTGATGTTGATGCCGAATCCGGTCCAGTCCAGAAGCTTGAAAACGTCCTCCAACGCGGTGGTAAACAGCATCAGGGATATAACATCCCCTTACCTCACGCCTCGCTGAAGTGGTATTGGCTTCGAGTTCTGGTCCTATAATCGGACCAATATTGTTACCTTAGCACCTCGACGTATCTGCAGTCCACATGGCACCTCTGGAGAGCCTGCAGCACAGCCCAGGTCTCTCATAGTCCACAAACGCTAAGCATAATGACAAATTATACTCCTCGGTCTTCTGTATAGCCTGCCGCAGCGTATGTATGTGGTCTATTTATGGAACTAAAGCCTTTACGGAACCCGGCTTGTTCGGGAGGCTGGACGTCGTTCAACCTGCGTGCGAGACGGGTCGTAATGACTATCGAAAACAGCTTGTAGACATGGCTTGGAAGCGAAATGGGCCTATAGTTTTTTAGTAATGTTTTATCACCCTTTTTGAAGAACAGCACCACCTCGCTTTTATTCCATGCCGTTGGCGTTTTGCCCTCGAGGATGACGGAATTGAAGAACCTTTGGAGGACCTTGAGCGGCTTACCGCCCGCTTTAGCTTCATCTAACTCATATCCACCTCTCAACTTTTCGCCTCATCCATCAAATCAAACTTTTCGCAACGCTCTCGTCTCGCATCCACCAGCTTACTCCCCAAATCAAGCGTGCTTAAAGAAGTTTATCTTCACTTTACAGCGCGGAGCAGCTGTCGGAGCGCGCGGACGTGATCAACGTGGTGCGGCAGCTGGTGGAGCGGCAGGCGGAGCTGTGGACGCTGCCCGCCGAGCTGCTGCACGAGGCCTACATCCACCTGGCGCACAGCGCGCCCGCCGTGCTGGACTCGCTGCTGCTGCGGAGGGTCGAGTGAGTTGCACTCTCAAGTCTCTACGCTCCAGCCTGTAATATCCCACTGCTGGGCATAGGCCTCTTTCCCCATGTAGGAGAAAGATTAGAGCTTAATCTACGACGCTGCCCCAATGCGGGTTGGCGAATTTATTTCCTACTATAAGTAACGATCGCTATCAGATGTACATGATAACAACCGGGACCGACGGCTTAACGTACTCTCCGAGGCACGGTGGGGAAACCCACAAGGACTAAACAAGCACCCAGACCACGGCAAACATCTGTATGACCAATACAAATGTTTGTCATGTGCGGGAAACGAACCTGCAACCGCCAGCGCAACAGCCACAAACCAGTGCTGTGACCGTTGCGCCACCATCCATCTTGCTTAGGAATAGCTGCGAATTATATAAGCTTTAAGTAAGCGTTTCTGGATGGCGCATAGCTAACGGTGCTGGGCACTAACGCTTTACTGGCACAATGCTTCGTGTATTGCCGAAAAAAATCATATTGACCCTATTAAAATTACCTCCTGAATCAATTAATCAATCACTTGCCAAATTTTGTCATGCTTTTGTTGTTCTACACTTCTACCACATTAATTATGAATAATATTTAAATAATTATCTAATTCGTGTCCCAAAAATTGTAAACACCGTCATAGATTTTGTTTTTATTTTAGTCAAGAATCTAAAATATAAATTCTAACTTTAATTCAAGAATTTCTACCCTAAATAGTATATATGAAGTAAAAGTAGGTAATAGTCGCTATTTCGACCTAAAGCTCAATCAAAATTTTCAATAACGTCTTGTACTCTACAAACCTTATGTGGAGCTTCATGCACACCATAAACAACAAAGTTTGTTCTGGTACAGGTCTGCACCAGAATGCGTGACCTCTACGCCAGAGGGTACGAAGCGTTTTTGGTCGCGAGAAAGTTTCCTCCACGCCGCTGCCAATACTGCAGCGCCCACTTCCAGGTATTGTAACACTACTACCTGATATTTTATCAACACTTTGATTAAGCTATCATCATACAACAACGAACCCATTACTACCTCTAATTTCACTAACTGAAATATTTGCTTTAAATTCAACTTACGCTACTACTATTCACATTTCTCAGGTACTACTACTATTGCAAATTATTACTTACTCATTCAAGATATTGTCCGCTAAAGTACATTTGAGAATGGGGAATCAAATATATTTTAGGCTCGAATAAATCCCATAATGTGTGATGAATTCGCTATTGATATTTGTTTTACACTTTTATATTTTATTAACAAACAAGTACCAGAACCCAAAAAAGTTAAGTAAATGATCACTCCCTTAAAGAATCATAGAAGGTCAACATCACATTATCCTCACTACATCAAACTTCCTTACATGCACATATTACGTGAATTTGTATTCAAACACATACTAACTGCTGATCATAACTAAGCAAATCTATGCTAATATTTTTAATTTGAAACCATAGTGAATATCTCATAGAATGGTTTAATTTCGATTCATTCACAGCATGATACGCGGCCAAGTTATAAGGTGACAGATAAATAAAAATGAAAAAAAAAAAAACGTAAAATACAAGTTAGAACGGCTTCAATATCAATTATCCTGCTAAATTTTTTTCAAAATGCCTCAATGTACAAATTTACCTATTACAGTTTTATTTTATGTATTTACTATGACACGGTTACACGGCTACGCTATTTCATTTTCAAAATTATTAAATAATCAAATCAAAGAAGTCATTCAATATTGGACATTTTCCAAAATGCTGTAACATTGCTTTGTACATTTTGTAACAAGTTGTGATCTGTCAACGGAAACTTAATCATGTCTTACATCAAACTACAGTTCAATTACTTAGAAATTAAATGAATTGAACTAAACCGAATTGGAATGGACAAAATTGGGAATGGCATATAATTCTCTTGCCCTGTTTATGATGTCAGGTGTCTATGATAACAACTGGAACCGAATGATTTACGTACTCCTCGAAGCACAATCATCAGACCTGAAAAGGACGTACGCCTAAATTGGATAACTGCAAATTATAAAATGGGGAAACATCTGCCTCAAGAGTGAATCAAATCTGCCACCTTCAATGTTAAGGCAGTTTCCACATTACATCACAAGGGTTCTCAATGAAATATGTAAATGTTACAATTTCTACGTAGAGGAGAGAGGGGTCGCCGCTCGAGAGCCGCGTCTGATACATCATCCGCTTCTCTTGCTTCCCTCATGCTTCTTACCAGGCAAGCGTTATTGCGAGACCATAGTTAATTGTCATACATGTTGTGTGTACTTTAATCAAGCTAAATAAATAAACAAATAAAAGCCTCGTGTCAACGGCCCTCACTGGGATATACTTCACAATAGCCACAAACTAGTGCTGTGACCGTTGGGCCATCGGGTCGTCAACCTTGCATGAGTACCTATACGCTTTCTAATATTATCGTGAATACCATTATGAGCATAACTGTGATCGTCTTTATATCCCAAATCAATTTTAGCATCAATATCCTCATTTTAACAGAGCTTCTGGTAAAAACATAAATGATCAATCCTTTACAATTTCCCCCTAAATGTTTCTTTTACTAACCATATTCGCAGCGTTTGGTCAACTATCGTTGATTTTGACAATATTTTAACTAGTATTATTCAGTTTTACCGAAGTAACTAAATCGATGTTGTCTATTTCTTTAAAATTATTGTTAGTGTTCAGTTTTGTACCAGTAGATTCTTAAGTATTAATGTTATCTAAATTTATTTGTCCACTTATTGCACCCGCTTATACCTACTCTTTTTTTCTTCAAATTTATACTTCTTTAGCAATTTAGATGGAAATGAATCCTTTGCATCTTTGTTGATACGAGTAAGCAATGGTATTCTTAGAACGTGGATGTAAAGTGTATTAGAGAAATAAAACTATTTTAACATACTAATATTTTATATAATAAATGTTACATAGATAGATAGATGCTATGAACGTTGCTGTAATCTTTCAGTGTTTGGTTAAGATGACGGTTAAAATAGTTTTATCAAATATGCATAATTATAGCAATTAATTGAAAATATGAAGAAAATAAAATATAATTATGGGTAAAATACAAACAGAGTGCGCAGTAGTGAAGAAAGAGCGAGTAGCGGCATCGTCAGTTCTCCACCGAGAGACTCCGCGCCAGATTCTAACGATTCGGCCAGTGACTATAATGAGGTTAGTTGTGAAGATACATAGAAATAACTTCTTGTTCATTTGATTGTTTATGATACATGTATTATAGTATCAATTATGTTTGGATTTAGATGATGAACATATTCATTAAAATGTTAAATTATAGTCGCAAAATGAAGTTACTTAAAATAGGAACCAAGCAGTAAATGTTAGATCGCAATTAATAAAAATTCTATAAGTGATAAGAAAATTTATCAAACTATTTTTAATTTGTTTCTTAAATTCACTGTTGAGTGTAGTTAAGATTAAAAACTGACTGATTGTGAATTATGGCTCTAAAGTAACTAAAGACTAAACAGAATTAAAAGTGCCTATAAAAATCCTACTGTGAGAAAATATCTCCTTTCTATGTACCAGAAGGGTTGGACCAAATTCTGCTTTTCTATCTTCAAATGTCAACGATAAAGTGCTTTACTTGTGCTCCACAAATAGATATAAATCCACTGACAAACATTATAAAAGATTATGTTAATATAATGCGCCCTAAAAAAACAGGCTAAAGGCCTTGGCGAGGTCTATGTCCAACAGTGGACTGCGATAGGCTGAAGTGAATATAACCCGCAACCTTCGGGCCTCATTTACGGAGACGCGGGGCGTTGCGCGTATCGTGAGGCGTAGCGTCGCGCGTGTGTTAAAGTGTATGAAAATGAACGCGTGTAAAATCGCTTCTCCGTAAACGCACTCATCCAACGCCCTACATTTGAATTTAGTGCGTTCCGCCACGCCACACGCTACGCACGACGCCCCGCGTCTCCGTAAATGAGGCCCAGTGTTAAGCTACACTAGACAGTGGTGTAGAATGGTCGTCGTCGTATACAGACGGGCAACGTGTCGGAGGACGAGTGCGTGATCACGGCGTCGCTGCACATCCCCGCGGTGCGCGCGCGGCGGCGCTCGGCGTCGGGCTCGTCGTCGTCCGCCAAGCGCGACTCGGCGGTGGGCTCGTCCGCGTCGCCCGCCTCGCCCGCCTCCAGCGCCTCGCCGCCCGCCTCGCCGCCGCCGCGCCCCGCGCGCCACGCCGACCTCGAGCGCCTCGTCGCCTTCGGCAGGTCAGTGTTCGAGCTCAGTGGCAGTTCCACTGTTAGAGCCCGCTTCAAATATATAACCAAGCGTCACCACGCTGATCTTGAGCGCCTCATCGCCTTCGGCAGGTCAGTGTGAAGGGCTCAGTAGTGGCTCCGCTGTTAGGGCTCGGCCCCATGTCCACGGCACGGTCCCGTCCCCGTAACATTGACATTTGACAGTTTAGCAACCTTAGTCTCTTGCAATAAGAGTCAACGTTTGTCAAATGTGTATAACATATTATTGAAGTTAAACGGTACACCGTGAACCGTGAACATGGAGCCAAATATTTAACCGAGTGCCGTCACGTCGACATCGTTCTTCTCGTCGCCTTCAATATGCAGCTCGATAGAAGCTTCCTATCAAATAACAACGAGTGGGCTCGGAGTAAACTTCTCATGTAGTGGTTGAAAATTTTCATTTTATTTCATTATTTTATTGGCATTCAACCATAGGTAAATCTACTTATCTTTACTCTCAAAAGTCTTTTGGGACGATTTAAGTTATTTACTAGTTGAATAGTTTAAAGACAGATAAAAGTATGTGCATTAAGTAAAAAATTATAGAATAATTGTTCTTTCATAAAAAGCAAGGAAAAGGATAGCATTGAATGTTATAATTATTTACAGAGAGCGAAACACGTCAGACGCCAGAGCAGTCGTTGTGAGACAACACGATGAAACCACGGTTTCGAAGACTGCTCGCGTGTCTTCTAGACAAGAACAAGTCGTTAGGAGAGAAGAAGTAGTCAGAAGAGACGACCATAACGCCAGAAGAGATGACCACAATGCCAGACGAGAAGAACATGTCATCAGAAGAGATGACCATAATGTAAGAAGAGATGACCACAATGCCAGAAGACCGACAGAAGATCATGTTATTAGGAGAGACGAGAGGAAGGAAGGAATAACACTATACAAAAGAGGCGAACTCATATCGAGTGCCCGGTCGCCGCCCGCGTGACAGATTGTATACCTGCTTTTATACATAAACGTATATTTATCATGTCGTGTTTTATTTATATATTTAGTGAAATAAAGTATTTTTTACGACTAGTTCTCACTTTCTTCCCACCGTTTTTAATTTTTCTTGGAAGGTTATCTCTGAGTTAAAAGATAGAATTCAAAGAAGATCGAAATATACCGAAAAGTGATCAAGGATGACTAGAAAGTATTGAAGGAATATTTCCAGTCATGTATGTCTATTCAACTTTCACTATATATGTTACTTTTAAAACATATTATTTTAGAAATTGATGCAGAGTTCACATTGAAAAGAGTAACAATGAATACATTTGATTTAGTCAACTAAATAAAGTTCAGGGCTATTTTTTTAAGACCATGAATAAACCGTATTTAGATCGTGGAAATTGTAATATTTATGGATAGCCCAGTAAAATAATTCTGTACTACTAACAGATTATAATTTATTAAACGACTTCTCTGGGAAAATTTTGGTGTTAAACTTAGAACTTTTGCAATCACGTAAATAAATCAAAATTATATGTTATATTATATTATTTTAATTATAGTCAGACAGTAAAGGTTAGGTTACTTTGGAAATTAGACGACGCGTTGGCGCAACGGTCACAGCACTGTTTGTGGCTGTTGCGCTAGCGGTTGCGGGTTCAATCCCCGCACATGACAATCATTTGTATTACCATACAGATGTTTGCCGTGGTCTGGGTGTTTGTGCACTCCTTGTGGGGCTCTCCACCGTGCCTCGGAGAGCACGTTAAGCCGTCGGTCCCGGTTGTTATCATGTACACCTGGTAGCAATCATTACTCATAGTAGGAAATATATCCGCCATCCCGCATTTGAGTAGCGTGGTGGATTAAGCTCTGATCTTTCTCCTACATAGGGAAAGAGGCCTGTCAGTGGGATATTACAGACTGAAGCGTAGTGTATTTTGGAAATAAGAAACAAGTTTTAATCTGTGTATAATATTTATTGATTGATTTAAAATATGGTTGATTCATCTTCTGTGCAATTTGTCCCGCATGATGATGGCCCCGAGTTTCGAAACGCCATCTTGATATTCAGTCTTACCCAATGGCGGTACTGCTGACGTTGTTTCTAAAAATATTTCACGGTTTATTTTGACGTTATAAATTAACTGGTTGAATCGTAATGGGTTAATGGCTGAAGGTAATTAAGATCTGTTCTGTAATGATACTAATAAAATATCAACAGTTTTGCATTAGTAAACGGAAGATATATTGAGATTCAGAAATTTTTAATATAAAGTAGCTGTACTGATTTAGTGATAAAACCGATAACCATGTCATTTAATTCTATAAAAAATAATAGTAATGAAAGAAAACAGGTGGTACCGCATTTAGCTCTAGGATCGCTTGCTGCACTGGATCCAGCCTGCTTAGAGATGGTCTTGGGGGTCGACCTTCTCGGCTTCGGCCCTACCCTGCAGGGATCTCCAGGTAACCTCATAGGTTGGGCACACGGCCCAGTACCGCTCTCATCGGCTGCTCTTTGAAGACCTTCGAACTTTGCACCTGGACCTTTAAAATACAGATATAATAATATAATATATAAATATAATAGACACGCAACTTTTTTTTATATACCTCCTGCGCCATTCAAGAAACAAACTGCTTGTCTTCATAATATTAAAGTATTATAAATGTGTACTGCTGTAAAATGTTTTAAGCCTTGGCTGCACTGAAAACTTTGCAGTTTATAGTTTTATCTTTCTGTTTAGCTAAAGTTTCGTGTATACGTAAGTATCGTGTAGGACGACAACATTAATATTGTTTGGTTCATAAAAAAGTGTGTGTGTACTTATGTACGCGCGTAAGAAGTTATCTTCTTAGGGTCTTCATTGGCTAGTTAACTTCACGTTGCTAACTTTATCGTTGATTAGTTAACTTCAGGGTGTTGGTTTTTTTAACAGTACAAAATTACTTTCATCATTTTTTCCTAACGCGGCAAAAAGTATAACTTCAAAAAACCAGATTACATGTGCTAAATTAAGTATATCTGATCAAAGCTGTGACTATGGGTAACACACATGAGTTCATAACATTTTTGGCGCGAACCTGTGGAGGCCTATGTCCAGCAGTGGACTGCGATAGGCTGAAGTGATGATCAAATTTCTAACATTACCTGCTTCACAGTAGTCCACCTGGTAAGTGGTTTTATTACGATCTCGGTCTATACGTTGTTTTAACTCGGGCGATGCTTCGTTTTGTAGAATGCTGTACAGCATTGGGTATTTTGACTGCAACTGAATACAGAAATTACAGGTAGGTAAGAATTCGACATATTTGTACACGACATATATTACAATTATTTTAGAAAATTACTTTATGCACAGATATAGTCATGGATTTCATCAAATTTAATATTTTTTGGGTTTTTTGTGTAGAAGATTAGGATTAAAGCAAAAAAAAGGAAAGCAGATGAAGCTTCTGATTGTTTCGCTTATCGTATGAAACAGAAATATTAGCTATTCTATGTCGATTTTTTTATTTAATTAAAAGTATAATGAAACCTTGTCTAAGAACGCGTTGGGTTGATCATAGCGCGAGGACGCCGTTTCCGGACTTGCTCCAACTCGTGCTGGGTAAATTTTTGGATCCAACATTGGTCCCATCAACTAAAACAAGAAATATAGCTGCTTAATGCTTTAAATATACTATTTTCATATTTCATTATTACATACCTACCTATTGACGATAATTAAATTATAGTAAATATGAAATTAAGTTTCAATGTAAAAATAATATTTAAGATTGGATTTTAAAAAAAAAGATTTACCTCGTTTCGACTCCATCCTCCTTCTTTTCCGGGGGGTAGCTGAGGCGCTTCCCCACCCGAATACTGAGGGCATCTACAATCTGGTGGACGCGTGTGTTGCATACATGCTTGGTAGAAGGCTAGTTCCTCGCCTGAGAGTTTAGGAACCCTGAAATCATTTATCTATTAGGTAATCATTAAAAATTCAGTTGCTAATGTTGTATTCGAAAATTGAGTTTGCTTAATGCTCTCGAAACGAGAAAATCATACAAAATTTAAAATTGAATTTCTGTATACCTATCCATATTTTTTTACAATTGAACTATTACTAAAATATTTAATATACGGTGTACATTAAATTATTAAAGGAATAAATTTTGTAAGAGACATACTTTTTGTGTTTTGTGCCTATAGCTTTAAAATACCTTAAGAATACCTACTCTGCCAGGCCCCCACCACTGACGCCTGAAGTCGCGCCAGGTAAGTTTGGCCATAAGTAGTCTTTCTTGTATGTTGTTAAGTAGTGATCCATATTGAATTTAATATTGGTAGGTTGTTCCTGACATTACTATAATTTAACAATTTAAATAGTTACATACTATAATTATTAATAAAAATAAAATCTTTCGTATTTATGTTTGTTTTGACATTTGGATCAACCGTTGACATCGTGATTATTTTGCTAACACCTTTTTACTCTAAACCTCATTAGACATCATCCTATAGCTAAATGTGAGATCTGTTTTGGTATTTAACTTACAAGTTTTTAGTCACAAATAGCTCTATTAGGTAGGGATCCCTAGTACAAATTTTTCATCTGATTAGTATCAAGCTAATTTTCCGGGAGTAGCTTCATTTTGATGAGACGAACAAAAAGTTCCTCTTCGAAAACTCTCGATTGTGGTAGATAATAGAGTTAGCAGGAGATAGAGCAGCAGTGAGCGTAGGACTGGGAAAACGTACCACGCAATTTGGAGGACAATATTACCATCAAACTATATAAATATTAATTAACGACGCCGCGTTGGCGCAGCGGTCACAGCACTGGATTGCGATTGGCTGTTGCGCGGGCGGTTGCGGGTTCGATTCCCGCACACGCCAACATTTGTATTGGCCATACAGATGTTTGCCGTGGTCTGGGTGTTTGTGTAGTCCCTGTGGGTCTCCCCACCGTGCCTCGGAGAGCACGTTAAGCCGTCGGTCCCGGTTGTTATCATGTACACCTGATAGCGATCGTTACTCATAGTAGGGAATATATATTTGGGTTGCCTGGAAGAAATGGCTAAATAGCCATAAGTCCGCCCATTGTACTTCACAGTCTGTAAATGATGTTTGCGGTTGTGAATGTACAATAAAGTATAAATAAATAAATAAATAAATAAATCGTTCTTTAAATCACGATTAGTGAAAATATAATAAAAAAATCGGCCAAGTGCGAGTTGGACTCGCGCACGAAGGGTTCCGTACCATTGAATAGGTAAACAACAGTAGGTACATTGAATTTAATATCGGAAAAAGCGGCTAAAAAATCACTTTTGTTGTATGAGAGCAAAAATAGACAAAAAATGACGGTTTTTTTGTATGGGAGCCCCCCTTTAATATTAATTTTATTATTTATTATTAAAGTAAAAATACAACTGAGTATTTTGTGAATATTTCAAGTGCCTACCTGTTGCTATTAGTGATATCGAGCAAAAAAGGGCAAGAAAATCGCGTTTGTTGTATGGGAGCCCCCCTTAAATATTTATTTTATTTTGTTTTTAGTATTTGTTGTTATAGCGGCAACAGAAATACATAATTTGTGAAAATTTCAACTGTCTAGCTATCGCCGTTCGTGAGATACAGCCTGGTGACAGACGGACGGACGGACGGACGGACAGCGAAGTCTTAGTAATAGGGTCCCGTTTTTACCCTTTGGGTACGGAACCCTAACAAAAAACGATTGTGCTTTAGACCACACGACTGAAGTAAAAATTCTTTAGCTCCTACAGTAATATACGAAACGTAACTCTCTCTCTTTTTATCTTCACTAACTTATATGACTTGACTATTAGCCCGTTGGCACAGTTTGTAGTGACCCTGCTTTCTGCTCCGGGGGTTGTGGGTTCCATTCCCACCCCTAGTCTGGGTGTAATATATATATTTATTTATATATGTATTTATTTATAAGTATGTTTATCGAAAAAAAATATGTAGCTTTACCAGTCGGCTCTTACCTATAACACAGGCTTTAAGTGCCTTACTTTAGGAACAGACGACCGTGTGTGTAATTGTGTATATATTTATTATTATTATATATTCCTCTCAACTTCCGTTCGCCTGCCCGATCAGACTTTTCGTAACGCACCCGTGGCGCATTCACCAGCTTATTTCCCAAGCGGGCGTGAAGAAAATTTTACTTCAAAAAATTGTTACTAATATAAGACTTAATGTCTTGCTATGCCCCGCGGTTTCACCCACATTATTTTATGAAAAAAATAACCGGCCAAGTGCGAGTCGGACTCGCGCACGAAGGGTTCCGTACCATTGACTAGGTAATAGACATTTAAATATATGTATTATATAAATATCGAGCAAAAATAGGTAAAAAATTGCGTTTTTTGTATGGGAGCCCCCCTTAAATATTTATTTTATTTTATTTTTAGTATTTGTTGTTATAGCGGCAACAGAAATACATAACTTGTGAAAATTTCAACTGTCTAGCTATAGCCGTTCTCGACATACAGCCTGGTGACAGACGGACGGACGGACGGACGGACGGACGGACAGCGAAGTCTTAGTAATAGGGTTCCGTTTTTACCCTTTGGGTACGGAACCCTTAAAAAGTCTATATCCTTCCTCGGTACAACAGATAAACAAACCTTTCAGTATTATAATATTTTATAGGTAGGTATAGATATTTAAATAAAAACACGTTTAAAATTAATATTTATTACAAATAAAAAACATAACAAAAATTAAATTCTATAAGTATAAATGTAGGGATTACGCCAACGACCAAATTTTGGTTCCTCACGAGGAGGTCCAAATGGACTCCTGTCGAGTACAACTTGGGCCAAAAGCCCGTGACTGACCCCGTAGCTCGTATCACCTGTTCTCACTCGTAAGATACGACGAAGTTCTTCTGCAATGAAAAACGTGTACTTTTAACTTTACACTTTTAACTTTACACTGAATCATGACTTAGGTATAATATCTATATTTATAAAAATATCTATATTTTTTGTATAGTAGGTAGGTACTGTATTCAGCTTAAAAGCATTACGTACCAAAACTCAAGTTTTATTGTAAGGAGTTTAGTTTAGTATAAAGATTATATAGTAGTAAGAAGTTTTAGTCGCAAAACAAGTTGATTGCCATAAATAATACTGCTTTCAAGCAGTGTTGAGTGTTAATTAATAATAATAATTAATTTAAGCCGCACTATGTCTGGTAATTGTTTCTGTTATTGAATCCCACGACACAGGCATTGCCTAGTGTGGGAATCACTGTTTCTTATATGTAAGGTGAATCTGTACAGTTAAATAAACTATTTTGATTTTTTTTTTTTTTTGAATTGTGTTCCTGTGGTGAGTTAGATGACCAGAGATTCTGGGGAGTGTCGGGGACGCGCTTGCGATGCTTGTATATTGCAGACGTCTATAGGCTACGGTAAACGCATACCATCAGGTGAGCCGTACGCGTACCGTACGCTTTTTTGCCGACCTAGAATAAAAAAATAAATAACAGAAACGTAGGTCATTCCTCAAACAATTTTAATGTAGGTACACTGAATAAACTAAACGAATTGTGTTAGTTTAATACTATGATATTAAAACAATACAATAAATAAAAACCGTGTTTACTTTGCAAAGAAGCATCAAACTTAGGCTTCATGGACAAGGACGAGGGAGGGTCTTTATATTTCTCCGGTGTCGGATGTCTGTATGAGCCCTTTTGACTGGTGTCCGGAATGTAGATGTCGTCAGGTAGACGAAGAGTTTGAAGCGCTCGCGCCCGTCTTGCTAGATTTACTGACATAAACGGCAGCTCTGAAAAAAAAAGAACTGTGCTTTAGACCAGTGTTCCGCAAACTTTTTGTGTTCAAGGTACACCTAGGAATAGGAAAATATTTTGGAGGTACACCACAAACAAAAAATCATTTTTTAAGTAACATTAACCAACATTTATTTATTAATCACCGAAACAATATTTATGATTAATCAATAAACGTAAACTTTATTTTTCCGAGGCACACCAATAAACGACCACGGCACACCAGTGTGCCGCGGTACACCCTTTGCGGAACACTGCTTTAGACCACACGACTGAAGTAAGACTTGTTTAGCGATAGGCCTGCACAATAGGCCTGCACTGTGTCTTAGATATACGAAACGTAACTATGAGTGATGAGGCTATGAGAGAAAGAGATAAAGAAAATGGGTGCTCGCACCTCTCTCTTGCTCCGTTCACCTCGCTCAATCACACTTTCCGTAACGCTCTCATCACGCATTCTTCAGCTTACTCCACAAGTCAAGCGTGCGTAAAGAAGTTTTACTTCAAAGCTCATTTTTTGTTGTTTTTAACTGAGTTCAAAAAATAAGGAGGTTAATTGGTCTTAAAAAAATACAGTCGTAGTTCGACTGTATTTTTTTAAGACCAATAATATTTTTTTGTTTCTCTAGTTTAAATGAATCTGTACTGAGTTTCTACACTAATTTACTAATCGTACAAAGAAAATAATACGCAATTATGAAGCATTTACGAAAAGATACCTCTAGAGCAGTACTTAACGAGATACTCGGTCCGTTTTAGATCTTGAATCTCATGATCTATCGGCACTGGGTCGATTTCTTTAGTCATGTACATCTTCGTCAGCTTCGGATGATCTTCCTTGAACTGTTAATACATGTTTACATTTATACAAAACATTTGTTTCGGTCTTGGATGGTTGTTTTTGTGAGCTTAAGTCTGCAACGTTGTCGAAATAGAGCGAGTTACAAAATGGCATTCTTGGTAAGTCCCGCACAAGTTGAGTAGCGAAGTATTGTTCAATTTTGTCCTTATTTCAATTGATAGTTTGATAAGCTGATCTATATATTTTTTTACTATCGTAATTACTTTCCGACTGACTTATTAATTATACGGTTTACTTTCTCACCACAATACAATGACTTAAACTTAATTACATTATCTGTGGTACATAGTAAAGGTATAAAACTATATAAAATAGATACGGCGTGAGATTGGTGTCTAGGCTAGGCTCGAATCCTGTATTTCAGGAAACCAGAATCTCAACCCTATAGGTACCTACAATTTATATTCACATATTAGGCATTAAAGCGTTAAACATGTAGTAAAATATAAACACAAATCAATGTACATATATTATTTAAACAAGAAAGACGTGTGTATTATGTAAGTTTTTAATGAGGTAGGGCACAACAGGAAATTTCCTGCTCAAAATATAGAGCAGCCCGACTGGGGTAGTTACCTTACAGAAGATCACAGCTAAACAATACTGCTTTCATGCAGCGTTGTGTTCCTGTTGGTGAGTTGGTGAGTAAGATGACCAGAGAGCTACAGGGGGAATTAGGGGTAGGGTCGGTAACGCGGTTGCGATGCTTCTGGTGTTGCAGACGTCCATAAGCTACAGTAATTGCTTACCATCAGGTGAGCCGTAGGTACGCTTGTTTACCGACTTAGTTAATATATATATTTAAAAAAAAATAGTAAATGTGTCTGCGTGGGAACATGTCTTTGAGAGAGTATGTGTGGAATTGGATAATGCTGTGTGTGTGTGTGCGAGGAGGGAGTGATTTAATATAATAACATAAATTAATGTATATATAATAATTAAAAAGGAGTGTTAAAGGAGTATTAATAGCAGCAGATGAGAATGTCAGAAAGAAACATACCCTATCAACAGCATTTTTATAATATTCAAAGTCGACTGGACAGAGGACGTCAGGACTCTTACGAGGCAGCTCCTTCGCTTTGAGACTGTCGCGACTAAGACCGACAATAAGGCAATCGTCGTCTATAGCTTTTCGTCGAGGGCTTTTACTGGAAGCAGAATCTAATGTAGCCTACAAATAAGCTGTCAAAATTAATATAGCCTAAATAAATAGTCTCGCTTAACTAAGTCCTGTGATGATCAAAGGCTTAGGACAAACTATAAAGTTTTGACACGGCACGTCAGAGGGCGCAGGTTCAAATCCTGCTGGGTCGAAAATTTTGATATGATTTAAAATCTTTATAATTTCCTCAGGTGTGGGTAACACAAAAATAAAAATAAAAACGAATTAAACTATAAAGTATAGTCTATTTCCTTTTTACGTTTCTTCCATTACATTACGTTTAGCGTAAAAATACGTTCGTTCTACAAGAACTTATGGTCTAAGATCCGAGAAGCTAAATCTTCCCTCATCTGTTAATTAGATGAAACAATTTTTATAGGCTTATTTCAACATTGTGAATTTATAAAAATAACCTCGGCCACCATAAGCCTGCTGCAATTTTTTTTTAATATTTTCTAATATAATGTAGAAGTACCTGGGTGACCGAGCCCAGCTCGGTATTATTATTATTTTTTTTGTTTTTTTTTTCGGTATTTTTATATTTTAATTTTATTTAAATAATAAATCACGAGTGAAATTAAAAAAAAAAAGAAAAAAAAGTAATCTGGAGACTGAGATTCGAACCCGGGTCAAAACGATTTGAAATCCGTCGCTTTCCTTATTACGCTGTTACAGCTATATTAATAATGGTGAAATTAAGCTTCGTATTCTAATGATATTTTTTCATTGCCTAAAAACAGGGATAAAACGACATTTTTTTTAAATGAATCCTAGCTAGATCAATTTTTCACCCCCGAAATCCCATGCATACTAAATTTCACGAAAATCGTTGGAGCCGATTCCGAGATTCAGAAAATATATATATATATATATAATATATATATATATATATATATACAAGAATTGCTCGTTTAATAGTATAAGATATTGACGGTTTTAGCTTACTACATGTAATTAACATGAGAGGGAAAAGATTTTTTAGAAGAAAAAAAAATATTTTTAAGTATTATTATTTGCAGCAGGCTTATGGTGGCAGAGGTTGTTTTTATAAATTCACAATGTTGAAATAAGCCTATAAAAAATTGTTTCATCTAATTAACAGATGAGGGAAGATTTTGTTATATTCCGGATCTTAGACCATTATGAGCATACTCTTAGCATTAGGTGTTGTACCGTATTATCATAATAAATCTCATTTGTCTTACGGTTTATCTTTTTTCACGAAATCTTCCATGTACACAGATTTGAACTCGATTTCTCCATCAAAAACCGACATTTTTAAAATTTTATAAAGTAAAGATACCAAATACAATTACAAAACGTCTGTATAATCGATTGACATCACAGACTAATTGACATTTAAATGGTACACATAAGGAGTTTAAGTTTCTTATCCTTAGAAAAATTAATTATAGTAATTTCAATCAACGAACTTACTTACTTACTTTATTTTATACTAGCTGCTGTGCCCGCGACTTCGTCCGCGTGGAATTTAAGAAAAAAGTTATTGTTCAGTTCGCAGACTTGTAACAAAAAAAAAAAACTAAAATAAAAGTAGCCTAAGTTACGCCTTATTACATCAGCTATCTGCCAATGAAAGTCCCGTCAAAATCGGTCCAGGCGTTTCAGAAATTAGCCGGAACAAACAGACAGACAGACAAAAATTGTAAAAAATGTTATTTTGGTATATGTACCGTGTACATACACGGTACATGTATATGTATACATATACATCCATATGGATTTAGTAAAAAGCGTTTATTTTAATATTAAAAACAGACACTCCAATTTTATTTATTACTATAGATATAGATGGACAGCTTACAGCTAACTATATCTAAGTGGATGGAAAACTAAAAGCTTAAAACAAGCTACCACATATTAAAATATGTATTATTAAAAAAAAAACCATATAATTATATATATCTCTACTAGCGGACCCGGCAGACGTTGTCCTGCCCGGACAACAGCTACCAAATTGGATTGCTTACATACCGATAGCAGCGCCACCTACCCGGTCCAATTGAGATAAAAACTACCCTATCTCCCAAGTTGGACTAAATTGCAAATGCTTACAGAATTGAATGAAAATTTGTTCAGTAGTTTCGGAGTTTAATTGTTAACATACATCGTCACACGAAATACTCATTTAATATATATGTTACTGTAAAAGCACGAATTATGGTAAATCCTAAGATTTAAGAGTAAAACCTAAGATTTACCAACTCTTTATGGTAAAAGCGCGAACGATTTTGCGATTCGCACTGTTACCACCATTCACTTGGTAAGTCTGAGGATTTACATTAAAGGCGCGGTAAATGTTGAAAAAGACTTTATAACGTGGCTAATTTTGAAGTTAGATAGGTTAGGGTTATTTTTTTTTTATGTAACGAAATTATGATAAACGATGTGATTTTGAAGTTAGATAAGTTAGGGTTATTATTATTATTTTTTTTTTGTAACGAAATTATGCCGATAAACGGTCTCATTTTGAAGTTAGATAGGTTAGGGTTATCTTTTTTTTTGTAAACGAAATTATGCCGATAAACGGTCTAATTTTGAAGTTATATAGCTTGGGGTTATTATTCTTTTTTTGTAACGAAATTATGCCGATAAACGGTCTACGGGTCTTAATCTAGACTTACCAATTTAAGTTTTTGACTGAAATAAATAAATAAGAATTAATCTTTGTTTTATTCCCAGAACCAACTTTTACTAGCTGTCAGTGGTAAAACCTAGCATGTACTAAATTCTAATAGTAAAAGACCGAAAAAAACGTCCCATTTTCATAAATCCTTACATTTACCAACTCATGTCGGTAAATCCTACGGCTTACTCTTAAAACTTAGGATTTACCGTGGTTCCAGCTTTTACAGTAACATATATACATATATTTCATCGGTAAAAATATGCAAATAAAACAACAAAAATACAAATTTATTTATTTATTAATAAGGTACATCTATAATGGCATTAACACATTCTGATATAATCTGCGAATAACATAAAAAGATTACAATGAACTTAACACGAGTAATACACAGCCTTATTCTAAAAAAAGGTGATTTTGTTAGAAAACGGATATAATTTTGAGTTCTACTGTAATAGAAATATGTATAAAAGAGATGTACAAATGAAATTCACGCTGTCTCTTTTCTTTCTATGACTAAAGAAAGAGAAAACACGAACTTTCAAACTGTCAACTAACTGTCAAGTTGACTTTATAAACGTCAACATTATTCTGTTATAATCACGGTTATAATAAATTCATTATGACAGAAGAATAAACATTATTTAAGTTTTTAACTTATCGGAGGCGTGTATCTGTCATGTTTAAATAATTTAATAGATTCTGAAGGGTATTGAAGAATATTCAGTCTATAAATATGCCCTACATAATAATGTATATTTAATGCACTTCATCGTTTATTAAGAAATTATTATTAATCTATACAATATTAGTCAAATAGATTGTTTGCAGTATTATACTTTTTTTTTTAACTAGAAATATGATCCGCCAGTTGAGTAGCGTCTTGGATTAATCGCAAAATATCGCGGGCTTCAAGCCAGAGGGGCGTATAAACAAAATGCGTTTTTTTTATTACGTCAATCATTTCCAAGTTTATCGATACATCACCTCCGTTTTTTTTCTTAACTGTAGGTAAATTATTTTAGAAAATATTAATAAAATACTTTCAGGCGTATAACTGAAGTCAGATATTATTTTCATGCCAGAAAGTCGTACCGCGTTATTGCTTATACGCCCCTCTGGCTTGAAGCCCGCGATATGTTCTATAAAAGAAAACATGTCTTTGCTCAGCAGCGGAATTTTAGAGACTGTTAAAGATACAAATGAAAAAGACATGGAATACATTGAGTCAGCATAATTTATTTTTCTATAAAATTTAGTAGTTTAGGAATTGAGAACATTCGTAAATTTATTAAATACCCTTCAGCTTAGTCTTTCTATTTTTAATTTAGTCAATTGATTACCTATTACGATTGTTTTTTTTATCTATTTACCTGTCTTTATTCCTATTTACCCCATAAGAGGTTAATATTTTGGCAATCATACAAAAATACTTAGTCGCGTAACAGGTTACAACTATTCATAATAACAATTCATGCAAAATCATTTAAAATTAATTTAAAGCAATTGATATATACATTTTTTTATAAAATTACAAAATCAATGCTTACAATTTAATTACATACAAAATTATAGATACTTAGTAAATTTATTTTTGAAATTATAATAAAATTAACATACAATATTATATAAAAAAAAACCCTCCTTAATATTTTCGAGTAAAAATCTAAAGGAGTTGAAACACATTTGATATGATACATACAAGAAAAGGCACGAGGCTTGATACACACGAACATTTTCAAACGCTTTACTTTTAAAAAATAAATAAAAAATCGGTTTTAAAAAGTATCGTGTGTCCCTTCATAATATCACGTAGCATATCGCCACTAAAATTTAAAAATATTTGCAATTTTTCCAAAAAAAAAAAAAATTACATTTTTTCATATTCAGTGAAGTATAAGTCAGTCGTTATGGTAGATGGCGCTATTGCCATCTTCAGTCAAATGACCACAGTTCGAAAAAAAAAAAAAAAGCAAAAGCACACTTTAAACAAGGATAAATATTAATAATATAACTTTTAATATCAATTGTCCATAACACTGCCCTTCGATTTATATAACTATTTCACAACACTTTCAAACCTTTGGTAGGGAAATGGGAGGAAATGACCATTGCTTTTATAGATTAAAAATCATAAATTTACTTTATATAATGAATCATAGTCTAAAGCTATCCAATGTTATGTTTCTTTGACAATAACAACATCGCATAAGAATATGGTTATTAAAAAAAAATTATACAATATAGAATAGAGATAATAGAAAAAGACAATATTGAATTTATTGCACGTAAAGACGATTAATTTTAAAATCATTTTCGCTCCAGAAAATAGAAAGAATGAACGAATAAGTGAATTATATCCTTATTGTTGGCTTTGAAAGAGATACACATTTTTTTTTGTTCAATTTTGGTACATAAAAGAGACAAAACTTAATTTGAATGTATCCAAGGACTTAATATTTTGTAATTGTGTAATTAGTATTAATGCTAGCTAAAAAATTAAGACGCCAATATGTACATGACTAAGTATATAAATTTAAATTAATTTCTATCGTAATTTTCAAAAAACACTGAAACGAAAAATCATTTTTATTGAAACAAATATATTACATTTTACACCCAAACATCAACAAGGGAATTAACTAATAAAAGGTCATATCAACCCAGTATCCTCAACCAATCGTCCATCATAACAAGACCCTCGCTATCTATATAAATCTATAGCAGTGCGAGTTCATCGTTCGTCCTCGGACATTGAGGTGGAACTTCTCTGCTATGGAACCCTAAATGGCACCACCAGATCCTCGTAGTGTTCCACTCTCAGTTCTGATATTGCCGCTGCAGCTTTCTTAACTGCATTCGTTATCTGAAAGTAATTTTAAATAAATTAGTATTAAGTTGAGTTCATGTTGGCAAGTTTTTCAGTACTTTTACAAGATACTAGCAGAAAAAAACATAATATTATTCTGTATGAAAACAAATCTTAGAAATCAATTATAGCTCCACATATCGGGTTAATTTGAGTGTAAACTATTCAGCTACTCACATAAATACATATAAGAATTTCAACAATATTGATTAATTACTTACGAAAATTGTAGCTAAAAAGTCAAAATCTTATACTAATATATAAAGCTGAAGAGTTTGTTTGTTTGTTTGTTTGTTTGTTTGATTGTTTGTTTGTTTGTTTGTTTGAACGCGGTAATCTCTGGAACTACTGGGCCGATTTGAAAAATTCTTTCAGTGTTAGATAGCCCATTTATCGAGGAAGGCTATAGGCTATGTATCATCACGCTAAGACCAATAGAAGCGGAGTATACGCCGACGAAGTCGCGCGCAGAAGCTAGTACTATATAAAATGTCATTGATGTCTTTTAGCTCAAGTGGTATTTAGAGTAAATTCCATAGCGCTTATGTTCAGGGTCAGTAGGTACAATGAAAGCGGCAATATAATCTCATTAACATACTTTTATCCAATTTTATTGAATCTATAATCAAGTGGCGGTAAAAAATCTTAATTTCTCGAAACCTTGATAAATAGGAAGCATAAGTAAGTTAGACATTTAAATTAAATATTGCGATAGTGAAAATAATTATAAATAAAAATAAAAGTTCAAGGGTAGAAACTGTAAACTGACATATTGTCATTGAAATTTTAACTGTTGATACTTGCTAGGGAATGTTATCCAGAATAATAGTAAATAAAATAATATATGCGTTTTATAGTTATAGTAGACATAATAATAAATAACTTGTACTCTAAATACAATTTAATAAGAACTTTTAGGTTTTCTTTCAGTCATCAGTACTTATAAAACCGTTAAAACGATTATATTGCTGCATTGTAAATTAATTGGCATTATAAAAGTAACCATGTAAGAATATAAATAAATTCACCATTCTTATTTAAAATCTTAGTCACAAGGATATGAACCATCTCCAAATCGCAGAGCATTTAAGCCTAGCTTTTACTTTCAAAAAATTAGTTTACCTAGGAGCCATTTGTAAGTGTGCCTCTAGCGTCCCACTGCTGCGGATAGGCCTCTTTTGTTAATTTTTGTTTGATACTATGTAGTTTTTTTTAAAATATATATAACTAGGTCGGCAAACAAGCGTACGGCTCACCTGATGGTAAGAGATATCCGTAGCTTATAGACGTCTGCAACACCAGAAGCATCGCAAGTCGAAGTACTAATCCCAGTTGGGCTGTTCCATATTTTGAGCAGGAAATTTCCAGCTGTGCCCTACCTCAACAAGTACTCACCAGCTCCTTGTCCTCGTGCGCGAGGGGCGGCGCGGCCAGCTGTGCCCTGCCTCCACATGTACTCACCAGCTCCTTGTCCTCGTGCGCGAGGGGCGGCGCAGCCAGCTGTGCCCTGCCTCCACATGTACTCACCAGCTCCTTGTCCTCGTGCGCGAGGGGCGGCGCAGCCAGCTGTGCCCTGCCTCCACATGTACTCACCAGCTCCTTGTCCTCGTGCGCGAGGGGCGGCGCAGCCAGCTGTGCCCTGCCTCCACATGTACTCACCAGCTCCTTGTCCTCGTGCGCGAGGGGCGGCGCGGCCAGCAGCACGCGGCGCGCGGCGGGCGGCAGGTCGGCCAGCAGGCGCGCGCGCGCGGGCGGCGGCACGCCAGCTGTGCCCTGCCTCAACAAGTACTCACCAGCTCCTTGTCCTCGTGCGCGAGGGGCGGCGCGGCCAGCAGCACGCGGCGCGCGGCGGGCGGCAGGTCGGCCAGCAGGCGCGCGCGCGCGGGCGGCGGCACGCCAGCTGTGCCCTGCCTCAACAAGTACTCACCAGCTCCTTGTCCTCGTGCGCGAGGGGCGGCGCGGCCAGCAGCACGCGGCGCGCGGCGGGCGGCAGGTCGGCCAGCAGGCGCGCGCGCGCGGGCGGCGGCACGCCAGCTGTGCCCTGCCTCAACAAGTACTCACCAGCTCCTTGTCCTCGTGCGCGAGGGGCGGCGCAGCCAGCTGTGCCCTGCCTCCACATGTACTCACCAGCTCCTTGTCCTCGTGCGCGAGGGGCGGCGCGGCCAGCAGCACGCGGCGCGCGGCGGGCGGCAGGTCGGCCAGCAGGCGCGCGCGCGCGGGCGGCGGCACGCCAGCTGTGCCCTGCCTCAACAAGTACTCACCAGCTCCTTGTCCTCGTGCGCGAGGGGCGGCGCAGCCAGCTGTGCCCTGCCTCCACATGTACTCACCAGCTCCTTGTCCTCGTGCGCGAGGGGCGGCGCGGCCAGCAGCACGCGGCGCGCGGCGGGCGGCAGGTCGGCCAGCAGGCGCGCGCGCGCGGGCGGCGGCACGCCAGCTGTGCCCTGCCTCAACAAGTACTCACCAGCTCCTTGTCCTCGTGCGCGAGGGGCGGCGCAGCCAGCTGTGCCCTGCCTCCACGTGTACTCACCAGCTCCTTGTCCTCGTGCGCGAGGGGCGGCGCGGCCAGCAGCACGCGGCGCGCGGCGGGCGGCAGGTCGGCCAGCAGGCGCGCGCGCGCGGGCGGCGGCACGCCAGCTGTGCCCTGCCTCAACAAGTACTCACCAGCTCCTTGTCCTCGTGCGCGAGGGGCGGCGCAGCCAGCTGTGCCCTGCCTCCACATGTACTCACCAGCTCCTTGTCCTCGTGCGCGAGGGGCGGCGCAGCCAGCTGTGCCCTGCCTCCACATGTACTCACCAGCTCCTTGTCCTCGTGCGCGAGGGGCGGCGCAGCCAGCTGTGCCCTGCCTCCACATGTACTCACCAGCTCCTTGTCCTCGTGCGCGAGGGGCGGCGCAGCCAGCTGTGCCCTGCCTCCACATGTACTCACCAGCTCCTTGTCCTCGTGCGCGAGGGGCGGCGCAGCCAGCTGTGCCCTACCTCAACAAGTACTCACCAGCTCCTTGTCCTCGTGCGCGAGGGGCGGCGCAGCCAGCTGTGCCCTGCCTCCACATGTACTCACCAGCTCCTTGTCCTCGTGCGCGAGGGGCGGCGCGGCCAGCAGCACGCGGCGCGCGGCGGGCGGCAGGTCGGCCAGCAGGCGCGCGCGCGCGGGCGGCGGCACGCCAGCTGTGCCCTGCCTCAACAAGTACTCACCAGCTCCTTGTCCTCGTGCGCGAGGGGCGGCGCAGCCAGCTGTGCCCTGCCTCCACGTGTACTCACCAGCTCCTTGTCCTCGTGCGCGAGGGGCGGCGCGGCCAGCAGCACGCGGCGCGCGGCGGGCGGCAGGTCGGCCAGCAGGCGCGCGCGCGCGGGCGGCGGCACGCCAGCTGTGCCCTGCCTCAACAAGTACTCACCAGCTCCTTGTCCTCGTGCGCGAGGGGCGGCGCAGCCAGCTGTGCCCTGCCTCCACGTGTACTCACCAGCTCCTTGTCCTCGTGCGCGAGGGGCGGCGCGGCCAGCAGCGCGCGGCGCGCGGCGGGCGGCAGGTCGGCCAGCAGACGCGCGCGCGCGGGCGGCGGCACGCCAGCTGTGCCCTGCCTCAACAAGTACTCACCAGCTCCTTGTCCTCGTGCGCGAGGGGCGGCGCGGCCAGCAGCGCGCGGCGCGCGGCGGGCGGCAGGTCGGCCAGCAGACGCGCGCGCGCGGGCGGCGGCAGCGCTAGGGCGGCGGCACGCGCCGTGTACGCGCGCACGCGCTCGCTGTACGCGCCCGCCTCCAGCGTGTACGGGCCCAGCGCGCCCACGTCGATCACGTTACTGCGAATGGAGTAAGTGCACGGTTTAGCCGCACATACATATCGCCCGATCAGCATTTTACGTTTGTTGCACGATTTGTTAGCTTCATACATCAGTTCACGTACAATCATCAAGCAGCGCGTTCGTTAGCTCTTACATAGCAATTAAATATATCAAAATATAGTTACAATTATATCTTTACTTTTTATCTTTTATTTCTAATAATCAGCAGCAGCAATTCAGGTGTAACATACAGTAAGTGATCATCAGCTATATGATTCGCATTCAGCCCCTAGCGTCACACTGATGTGACGGAGGGACATAGGCCTCTTTCTCCATTTAGGAGGATTAGTGCTTGATCTACCACGCTGCTCCACTGTGGGTTAGCAGATATATTTCCTACTATGAGTAATGATCGCTATCAGGTATTTATGATAACAACCGAAACCGACGGCTTAACATGCTTCCCGAAGCACGGTGGGGTGACCCGCAAAGGCAGACATCCAAACCGGAGAGAAATATTTGTACAAATATCCATCCCGAGCGGGAATTGAACTAGCAAACCTTCAGTGTTTTAGGTGTATTTCTCTTTATTTAGGGATCTTCCGTTAATCACGTGAGATTCAAAGGAAAGGGAAAGGGTTCGGAAGTGTAAGCGCGACATTGTTCCCATATTATGTAATTTATTCACAAGATACAAAAAACTTTTAAACTTTCACAGTCAATGTGAATACTTTTGATTCTATGGCACTATTGTTAATTGTGGTTGGGTGCACCAGGATTAAGGATATATCCTGCTCAAAATCTGGGGCTACCCACCTAGGAAAGTACCTTACAGAAGATCGCAGCTAAATAATACTGGTCTCAAATAGTGTTATGATCCTGTGGTGAGTAAGATGGCCAGAGCTCCTGAGGAGGCTCAGGCAGGCAAGGTACAAGTAAAACCATGACTTAGCTAGTTGCATATAAACAACAATCGAGTGGAAGAGAGATAGATGCGGCGCAAGCGTACAATGAGCGTAACTGGACAATGAGTCATCCTTTTTCGTGCATGCAGCCGGCGTTTGTCGACTTATTAGACGTTGTCATGTCAAAAAGGATTTATGTATTGGTTTCAATATGTAGTAGCATGAAAAATACAATTTTTTATAACCACTTTCGAATAATGACAGTATATCTTACGTAGCAGTTTCATGCAGTATCCTATTAAGTGCAGTCTGTTCGTCAGGTTTGCGAGGAGGTGTGGACGCGCTGGCGGTGGGGGACGGAGTCTCTTGCTGCTGCTCCGGCACTTCTAGTAGATGGGTCCTCTCGTTTATTATATTTTCCTGGAAATACACATAATTATTTATTAAGCTTGGTGTAGACAATCGGATTAGTTGTTGAGCAGATTTAACATAATAGGAATTGTGTTATTTATATTATTTAATTATATATGATGCAGATTTCTTTAGTAAATAGAGTGATTCCAGAGGAAGGTTTATATGTATAATACATGCATAATATAGTAGAGGAACACTGATAGTTTTAAAGTTTTCTAATGTGATGTCGTAAATAAACACATTTTTTGCGCTTAGATTACAAATATATATATTTTATATTTAGTATCAGCATTGCACCCGTGCGAAGCCAGAGCGGGTCACTAGTGTTTAAACAAAAATATACATATATGTCATTACATGTATCTCAAAACATAAGTTATATGTATTATGTATCAAAGCGACATACCATATAATATGGTATCATTTTCCTATACACATTCATTGTCTGTTTTGTAAATATTTATCACAAAATTGACCCGGTTTAAGTAAGATTAAGACAATAAGCAATAAAAATACACATCACAGTACACAGTACACAACACAAACAAAGCCAAGGTCTTTTGTGTGTGATCTTGGCACAGAAACACACACTATAGGAAATACAATGTTTATAAAAATTAAGAAATAACTTCGGTTGAAATATATTTAAGTATTTAAATTTTAATAATTGCGTTTGTAACGTTTAATGTGGGATACTATTGAACTAAAAGTAATGTACGCGTTTTATGAATAACATATTTATCATCATGCCTTACAACATTAAAAACAATTATAACAATGAATAATTATTATTTATGTAAACAAATTAAATATACGAGAAAAAATTATAGATAAGCCGTACACACATCGCACATTTCCAGGTTCACGTATAGATAATGAGCCAGTCAACCGGGAATTGGAGATAACGAGACAAAATAAATGCACTAAACGCACGTTACCACTCGCAAAGTACGCCTTATATCGTTACTGTACTTTACACATTCCTATTTTTTTTTTAATCGTAAATAGGTAATAATCAGAGACAAAGGATACGCATATTTACATGAATTTTAATACATTAGGTAAACGATTTCATTACCTGCGGATCGGTATCCTTATGACAAATACTGTAGCAGCAACCCATGACTGCGTTTCTCAGTGAACCGAAGCATGAATGCAGCAAACTTTCCTCGCCGTCAGTCTGCATAAATATTTTGTTAAGTTTATTGTCGTTATAAATAGAAAAATCAGTAGTTCACCTACGACAATTTTTACATTTCGCACGTCACTTCACGATGGTTATTGACACTTGACATCCGTCATTTGTCACCGATAATGTCAAAAAAAGGCATGTAATGCACTATTTTATTCAATGGGCGTGTTTGGCCGAAGTAAGTTCTTACTAAATTTAGTAAGTCACTCACTAAACTTACAAAATTTTCGGCCAGAACACAAAATAAGTGCTAACGCAGTAAGCATGTCTTAATAGACGGACGCCATTTTGCTTATTGTTGATGTAAAATTGTAAATAAAACCATGACAGAAACTCAGATCAACAGTTCAGAACTTTAGACACGTCTACACAAGCACTATTATAATAATTTTAGACGTAAAAATGAGTGATAATTCTTTATTCGTATGTTATTATGTTCCTATGTTTTGTGTTAAGATAAGTCAGTAAGTGTAAGTCTGTCCTGGCCGAAAAGCGCTTTATTCAGCCTGTAAGATTTTTAATTTTTTTATGCTTACTGGCTTAGTAAGTTTAGTAAGAACTTACTTCGGCCAAACACGCCCATTGTAAGTTATCAACTCATTAATTAATTTTATTATTACTTTAAATAATGGAAAACAGTTTTTGATTTATCTAACTTAAACGAAAGAAGTGAATGTTAATTACTTTCCCTATTTAAATATAAACCACTTTAATCTGTATCTGTAGTCTTATAAGTGTCAACGGAAAAATGGCTTTGACATTGACAGTCAAAATACAAAGTCAAAAACACGTCAACAGTTCAACACTTTAGAAATTATTTTGTACGAAAAAAGTTATTGGATAAATACGATATTTTGAATTAACGATGATCAGATATCGAGGCAAAAAGAAGGTTTTGGACAAGGTGAAAGAGTTCGATGCTTTCTCTAAAGTTCCAGACGAATACGTAGACAGTACGCCGGTCGGTGGGACGTTCTCAGTGATAACATTTTTCATTATTTTGTGGCTGGTTTACAGCGAGGTTTCGTACTTCCTAGATAGCAATTTAGTGTTTAAATTCATGCCTGACACAGATATGGACGAAAAGTTGCGAATAAATATAGACATTACGCTCGCTATGCCGTGTTCAAATATCGGTGCGGATATCTTAGACTCAACGTCTCAGAGCGTTTTTGGGTTTGGTGAACTGCAAGAAGAAGACACTTGGTGGGAGCTGACAAAAGAACAACAGGACGCGTTCGACGCAGTCAAGTATCTAAACTCATATCTTAGAGAAGAGTATCACTCAATTTGGCAATTACTCTGGAAGAAAGGTCACGGTTCTGTCAGGGCGACGATACCTCAACGAAAAAATAAACCGAATAGACGTCCTGACGCATGTCGCCTACATGGTGTTCTAACTCTAAACAAAGTTGCCGGAAACTTCCATATAACAGCCGGTAAAAGCTTACACTTACCGAGAGGACATATACACCTTAACATGCTGTTTGACGACACTCCTCAAAACTTCAGCCACAGGATACACAGACTCAGCTTTGGCAGTCCGGCAAACGGAATAATATACCCTTTAGAAGGAGATGAAAAAATTACGTCAGAAGAAAATATGCTATACCAATATTTCATAGAAGTAGTACCAACAGACGTAGACACGACATTTGAAAGAATCAAAACATTCCAGTATTCGGTTAAGGAGCTCCAGAGACCTATAAGTCACAGCAAAGGCTCGCATGGAGTTCCAGGAGTATTCTTTAAGTACGACATGGCTGCGTTAAAAATACAAGTGTATCAGGAGAGGGAAAACTTACTACAATTTATGTTACGTTTGTTCTCTATCATCGGTGGTATATACGTAATAATAAGCTTTATAAACACCATTGTGTTGATGGTTCGGACTGGATTAAATCCAAAGGAAATGGAGTTTAGTAGAGATTCCAAAAAAGCACTTAATGCTAGAGACACACATGCTACGTCGTTTCAAACAAATCCCTTACTTGTCACACCTAATCTAAACGTCCCTGTCGATTTAATAAAACAATGACATTGACGTTTTTTAGTAGTTTAGCATTTTCTGTACATAAGTTTCTCTTACTTTATTTAATTTTTTAATTAATTTAATGTAATACAGTCAATCTATACAATTATGTTTATAACTAATGTTTTATAATTTTTGATCTGCTTAGGTATATTATGTTTTTAACTTTTTAGTTAATAAGCTTATTTATATATTGTATACAAAAATTATTTGATCATTTTTAATTTGATTTTTTTTATTTTTCTGTTATTCCTATGATATGCATAAGATTGTGTATCAATTTTTTATTGTATACAGATAAGGACAATATATTTTGTACAGTCTACATAATGAAAATAATGAATTATATATCAGTAAACAATTTATTAACTAAAAGCTTTTTTTGTAATCTTAAATTATGACAATGAACAATTAGAGATAATGACAGTATTTTATGAACATTCTATTTGAATAATAAATAATAGTGTAATTATGTTCTAATCGCATTTAAAAATATACTTCATGAAATTATTTTCAAAATTATAAAAAAAATTAAAATAATAAAACCAATGAGACTGGCTGCAGGTGTTTTATTTAAAAAAAAGTTGCTTACTTGACGCGGGGGGTACCGGGTACCGCACCATTAGTGAACAACGGTGAGTTCCCTTCTCTTTTGCACTCGTGCTTGTAGCTATCTCTATTTCACTCAACTCCGCTTCTACGAATCATGTCGTTTTGTTCTCATCGCGACGATTGACGAGCGAACTGCGAAGTGCGAACCAAAACCATTCGCGCGGCGGCATCGCCAGTAAACGACGTGTCGAGGCGCTTCAGCGCTTCCCGGCATCCGAAAAAGTTTCAACTTAAAACTTGTAGCCCATTATATTAAAATAGACTGTAAAGCCGACGATACTTCATTAGTGCGGTGCGTTTGAGTGAAAAGTAGTGTCAGTGAAGTGTACAGTTTTTTTAGCGTTTATAATTTACCGTTTCAATTGAACGTTACTGTTTTGTTCGACAAAAAGCGCGTAATATCAGTCGCGCTGAACGCAAGAGAGGGCCGTATATGGTTAAGTTGATTCCTCGTGCTGGCGTCCACCGGTGAAAGTAGACCTTTGTTAAGTTCATAAGGACACAAGACAGTTGCAACTAACTCGAAACGACGTTTCGCGTGTAGTTGACTAGAAGGTGAGTGGCATTTTGCTCATGTTACCTACTTGATTTGCGATGTACAGTTATCTCCACGAGACTTACTATTAAAAAAAAACACATTGCTTATTACGTACAGTGATTATGGTCTGATATACACTCCTCTAGAAGTTGACAGCGGCTCAACTCTCAAACTTAAACCTCATTCAAAACAAAAACAAAAAAAAACCTCGAAAATCTACTTAATACAAGTGTATATTAGCAGTTTGTAGTAGTAGATTTGTACGTATTTGCTTCTAATCAAAAGCCGTACAGTTTCATATTTTCTAACTAAAAAATACTTCTCTGTACATCCAAACTTTAATCCCACATTTGACTAGGAATAGAATTTTCGATAACCTGTACTAATCGAGTTCTTAGATTATAAAATGACAGAAAAATTTCGTACATGTGGCTCTATTATTAGAGGCTAAACTATGAGCAATCAGTTAATCGAAATATTTTATAAGTAGTTATAAAGTTTTAACTTGTTTCCATAAAGTCGGTTAAGTCTAAAATATCGTTCAACAATCGATTGTAATTAACGATTGCATTCGACCAGCTGAATTCAAAACGAATGTACCATTCATATTACGGCTCACTGGCTGTAGGTCAGTGCCCTGTACCCTACCTGTTGCCTCGGTCCCTGCCTAGCCGGTTATCCCACTGCCTGCTGGTAACTGAAAAAAAAATATGTCGGGTTTCCGAACTGACATTGAAAAATAAATCGTTTGTAAATAATTATAACAATGATATTTACATTTCTATTATGTCTCCAAAATTTAATTATGGTTTGATTCTCGACTTCACGGATCTATGTCCACTGCATCTTCTCCATCCCATATGAAATTGGCAAAATTATTTTGTCTTAGGCCCGGTTTTTCCAATTTTGGATAAAGTTTAACCTGCATATTTGCAGCAGTTCTGAACAGAATTTAATAGCAGGAGCTAGAATAGGCCATCACTGCCATCAGGACCTGTTTGTCCTCAATTAATGAACTACAACTTTTAGATTGAGACTTGCGAATAGAAATATCTCGTAAAAGTGGAATTCGATGGTAAAAAATCGGCCAAGTGCGAGTCGGGCTCGCGCACGAAGGGTTCCGTACCATTGAATAGGTATACAACAGTAGGTACATTGATTTTAATATCAGGCAAAAAGCGGCAAAAAAATCACTTGTTGTATGAGAGCCCACCCCAATATTTTTTTATTTATTTTAATTTTATTATTTATTATTAAATTATCAATGCAACAACTGAGTATATTGTGAAAATTTCAAGTGTCTACCTGTTGCCATTATTGATATCGAGCAAAAAAGGGCACGAAAATCGTTGTTATAGCGGCAACAGAAATACATAATAATTTGTGAACATTTAAACTGCATAGCTATGGCGGTTCTTGAGATACAGCCTGGTGACAGACAGACGGACGGACAGACAGCGAAGTCTTAGTAATAGGGTCCCGTTTTTACCCTTTGGGTACGGAACCCTAAAAAGAACAATCAAAATAAATAAATATGTATCTGTTCGATAGCGTTATTAACAACCACGATAAATAGGCCCTTAATGTCACTGCCATAGACTACACAAAGATTTTTTAGGCCCTTAATGTCACAGCCATAAACTACACAAAGTTTTTTTATTTTTTATAAATAGATACGTATGCGGAAAGATAGAAAACAAAGAATCTAAGAAATGTAACAATACCTTTCAATGTCAAGACACGTCCTCGTTATCTGAACGATGCGTCATATTGTTAATTAGGTTTTTAAAGATATGTATGATGTGATGAACGATCATTTAGATGTCATTTCGTTTGTGTAATTCTTTCAAGAATGATTGATTAGTATTGATTGCTAGGCGCTTGTCGTGATTATTTTTTAAAATTAATTTGCAATTTTGAAAAAAAAAACTCAAAAAGTTGGAAGTACGTAAAAACAGTTTTGATATTTGATTTATGTTCCTTTATATTATGTAAAAAAATGTATATCTTTTTATTTTGGTTAAGTAAAATTACTACTTTTATTTCCGATATTAACATACAAAAAAAATTTACATGATAGGGATAAGCCAGAAAGAAGCTTTATTACAATATTATGTAGTATATGAAATAACATAATATTCAATATTAACGTAATATTTGTATGTACCTATAAGAGAATATACTTTTTACTTTCCTAAAAAACAGGATGTTACTTGTAAACCTCGAAACTAGTTCAATACTTTGTTTTACTTTACTTTTGTGTTTGTGTAAACATGGTTTTTGTCCCACTTCCAAACCACCTGTGGTCATGGGAAAACAATTTTTGTATGTCAATTTATATTGCTTGTATCAGAAATCCCAAAGAAGTTAGAAACATTTGAGAGTTTTGTTTTACATATTTCTTAGGTTTTATGCGTTACATAACTTCCGAAATAATTATTACGAAATGGGATACTTAATGCCCTTTGTTCGTTAGTGTCAAGACAAAATTTGTATAAAAGAAGAAAAAACATCGATAAAAAATGTATATCGGTCAGCTAGGTATAGTATAAAATAGCCTTTCTAAATATTTAGGCAATCGAGGTACGAGTATCATCTACCTATACTTAAAATAAAATGATAGGAAAGTATGTCCGGGATAAGCTCAAAAAGTACTGCATGGATTTACTTCAAATTTGGCACGAATATTATTAAGATGTCAGGTCAGAACATAGGCTACATATTATCACGCTATCACCTACGGGGAACGAGCAGTGAACGCACGCAGACGACGTCGCGGGCAGCAGCTAGTAAAAAAATTTTCGACCGTTCACTAGGCACATGACTTTCAACGGCCGCACATTTATAATACATAAAAAATAATGTACAAAACAATTTTAGAACTGGAAAAAAATTACACTACCTATATATTTTGTTTTATTGCATTTTATTTAACAAACTATGGGCCACACAGTGCTTACTTGCTTAGATGTATACACACTATCCCTTGCACCCACGCACTTCTTATGCCATGTACGGCCAACATTCGATACAATACTCTTATTCAGTTTAAGGCTGTTGCTTGAAGTGATAATAACAAAATCGAATCATAACAGCCTTTAGACGAGTTCAGATAAACAATACACGGCTATTCGATAATGTTAGAACTCGTGCGAAATTAAGAGGATCAGCAGAATTGCGCAACAATGCATAAAATATAACTTCAATCACGATCGATTCAGCCTGTAATATCCTACTGTTGGGCATAGGCTTCTTCCCCATGTAGGAGAAGGATCGGAGCTTAACCCACCACGCTGCTCCAATGCGGGTTGGCGGATATATTCCCTAATATGAGTAACGGGATCGACGGCTTAACGTGCTCTCCGAGGCACGGTGGGGAGACCCACAAGGACTGCACAAACACCCAGACCATGGCAAACATCTGTATGGCCAATAAACATGTTGCCGTGTGCGGGGATCGAACTCGAAATCGTCCGCGCAACAGCCAATCGCTATCCAGTGCTGTGACCGCTGCACCAACGCGGCGTTGCAAAATATAACTTCAACAATAGGGTAGTCATTGCTTTTTGAAAAATAATATTAAAAAAGCATTCAATCAAAATAAGATCGATGATTTTGACGAAATTATTTAAAATGGAAGTCATAATTGAAATGCCGTCATAAATCATTACTTGATGGATTTTATATGATAATTTAATTGTTTTGTTATACATAACTAAAATATTAATGACACATTAGTTGGTAGTGTTGGGGCTCGTGAGAACGATGACGGTCTTAAATTAAGTATTATGTAGGTATTTGGTGATACATTGCACTTTTATTTAAAAGCTAATCACAAAATAATATTTTGTTTTATTGTCAATTTATAGTACAACTAGCCGACTCGTGCCCACTACGTTGGGCGTTAATTATATCGTAATAGTATCGTGTATTTATTATTTTAAATTACAGAACCAAATAACATACCTACTTTAAAGAACAAATTTACTTAAATACTTACTTAAAATAATATGTTGCTCTAACGCCATCTATCATAAAAATCGAGAAAACGTCGTCGATAGACTAAAATAAGACTAAATAACGTCGATAGACTAGATGGCGTTACCATTTTTATATTATATTTTTATCTTTTTCTTATTTACTGAATTTTTTGTTTAATTACAATAAAATATAGCCTATATCACTCCTGAATAGAGTAGTTTTCTGTTAGTGAAAGAATTTTCATGATCGGATCAGTATTTGCGAAGATTACCCCGTATATACAAAGTTATAAACTTTACCTCTTTATAATATTAGTATAGATAAAACGAAAGATTAAAAAAAGGAAAGCAATAAGGAACAATTTAGTAATGATTATCATAATTACTAAATTGTTCCTTATTGCTTTCCTCTAATAATAATAATACACATTGTACACCAAAGACAGAAATAATACATAGCAAAGAAAGAAAATTTTTAACAATATAATATCATTAGTTACAAAAGGCGGCCTCATCGCTAAAAAGCGATCTCTTCCAGGCAACCTTACAGCGAAGGAAATGGTATATAGCGTCAGCGTAGTGGTACAAGCGACAAACAATTTATAGTAAATATTCAAATAATTAAACATATACATATACATACGCACATACATACATACATACATACATACACACATACACATAGATACATATTATATACTTATAAATTACTTGTTTATTGTTGAGTTTCAAAAAAATGCTTCCTAACAGTCTTTTTAAAAGTTGCAAGTGTTTGTACACGTCTAATATTCAAGGGCAAGGTATTCCAAAGGCGAGAGGCTTGAACTGTATGTATACTGTCCTATACCTAATAAAATTATTCGTTACTAGCTTCTGCCCACTACTTCGTTCGCGTGGACTCAGCTCCTTTTGGTCTTAACGTGATGATATATAGCCTTCCTAGATAAATGGGCTATCTAATACTGAAAGAGTTTTTTAAATAGGATAGTAGTTCCTGAGATTAGCGCGCAAACAAACAAACTCTTCAGCTTTATAATATAAATATATATTAGGTCACTTTGACGTAAACCTTTTGACGTTGTACAGCCTGTATATTAAGAACACATAACAACTGAAAGACATTAAACCGACCTTTCAATCAGTGTCATATCATGTAATACCTATTAGGCTATTACGAACAAAATTATTGTTTTTGTTTTAAACAAGATTATTGTTTTCGTTTTAAACAAGATTATTGTTTTTGTTTTAAACAAGATTACATATTGTTTTTTTTTTCAAGTATTCATCGCTTTATGTTAAATTATTTAAAATATTTTAAACAAACAAACAGTTTTATTTCTTTTTTATTCTTTTCTAAATTCTACTCACCATTCATCGGATATTTTACCGCTAAGCAACATGGCTTTATGATCTCCGTTCCGGGCGAGTGAGCGATGTAATTCTACAGAGAAACTTAAGACTACAATTCTTTTAAAATTCTAAACATTTTATTCTATATATAATAAAAATTCATATTGCTAAGCGCGTAACTGGAGAATGGCTCGACTAATTCAGCTAATTTTTTTTTGTATGTTCCTTAAATCACACGGAAGGTTTTGATACTAAAAAAAACATAACAGACAGAACGAAGTCTGTCCGGGCAGCTAGGTTTTAAATATATTTTAATCAGGTAGAATTTACTTACATTGACTTGACTTTTAACGATAGCATTAAATTATTGAATAATTCTTCACGCTCTAGGAATACAAGTTTTGAGGTAGTTGTGGACTTTTAAAACATGTGCATTCATTCAAATTACTACTAATGACGTCTGGAATTTAATACTGGTTTGCGACTATCATCATTTAATTTTGTTCCGTTTTTGAGATGAGATTTGAACTCTAAACCAATAGATATAGTTAGTCTTCTGAAATATTTTCCGAAACAGAACATCTCTAGTATCAAATAAACGTTATAATTACCTTATGTACAAGGCTACCTAAACTAGAACTTCAGAAGCCAGGTAAACACTTTGAAATCCATGAAACTTGCTCAGTGATTTTGAAATTTATATTGCTAGTGCTACCCCTTCTTACTTGTTGATGAAATTATATATCTATTAAGTACTAGTAAGTAGATATGTTAATTGACTATGAGTGTGCGATCAGCAATTTTTATCAATCGTAATGTGGTTTTAATTGCTTGATTAAGGCAATCGTTACGCGATAACTGAGCTATTAACGATAACCGGTTAATTTAAGCTTATAGGCTAAAAGGTTTTACATGAATTTTTTTTATTAAAAAAAGGTCCCTAACCGAACACCATTGAAGGGCAGATTCCAGGAAATCCGGCTGATGGTATCTTGCAATATATTTACTTAAACGTGCCTTGTACCAAAATAGTTACATAGTTGTATACCAGGCAAAGTACCATTCTATATAGAAAATTAAAGTACATAAAAATATGCTCACGAATATCTAGTAATATATGTTTTCTTAATAATCTTAGTGGCTGTTATTAAGTTATAGTTATCACAAATTATAAAGTTTTCGCCAATGTTTACTCAACTTATGAACTTTCTACAACGACTAATTGTAAGTAATTTTACATATCATAATTATGAAGGACATCCGTCGACTGTTTTCAAACCATAGCAGTCATACAAGATATTGAGCCCGATTTCGCTCGACTACATACATTTACCTATAGATTATCGTTCTCGTTTTTTTTACAAATTTTTAGGGTTCCGTACCCAAAGGGTAAAAACGGAACCCTATTACTAAGACTTCGCTGTCCGTCCGTCCGTCCGTCCGTCCGTCCGTCTGTCACCAGGCTGTATCTCGAGAACGGCTATAGCTAGACAGTTGAAATTTTTACAAATTATGTATTTCTGTTGCCGCTATAACAACAAATACTAAAAATAAAATAAAATAAATATTTAAGGGGGGCTCCCATACAAAAAACGCAATTTTTTACCTATTTTTGCTCGATATTTATATAATACATATATTTCAATATATATTACCTAGTCAATGGTACGGAACCCTTCGTGCGCGAGTCCGACTCGCACTTAGCCGGTTTTTTAATATCACTATCACTACATATTATAACACAAAGTCGCTTCCCGTTGTCTGTCTGTCCCAATGTATGCTTAGATCTTTAAAACTACGCAACGGATTTTGATGTGGTTTTTTTCAATAGATAGAGTGATTAAAGAGAAAGGTTTATATGTATAATACATGCATAATATAGTAGAGGAACACTGATAGTTTTAGAGGTTTCTAATGTGATGTCGTAAATAAACACATTTTGTGCGCTTAGATTGCAAATATTTATTTTATATTTTATATTTAGTATCAGCATTGCACCCGTGCGAAGCCGGGGCGGGTCTCTAGTGAATATAAAATCGAAAACCGTCACATATAATTAAAATCAATGCATAAACGAACAATAACGAAAGAAATAGAGCACAACCTCTCCGTTCTGCTTTCGAGGTGTGGCAAATATATAAAAACTGATATGTTTAATGTATGTCGTCGTACGAGTGCCGTATGATATACTTTATTGAGTTACTTGAAGATTCGCACGGTCGCTATGCCTTTCTCTATGTATTCTGTAGTCACGCTTCTTAGCGTGATGTTTTATAGCCTATACTCTTACATGATATAACTACACAATGTTGAACACAAGTATAGTTTTCATAACTAACCAACCATCCCAGGTAGACTAATATTTTTTTTTAAAGATTATATTGTACCTCCTGTGCCCCGTGGTTTCACGCGCGTTAATTTGGGATAAAATCATACTAAACTCTCCTCCTGGGGGGAGGGGAGCATTAGGCGAGCCGTACGCTTGTTTGCCGACTTAGTTTTACATAATTATATAAAAAATGTCTACCTTATTACTCTTCATATCGATTTGTGACGACTGAATGGACCGTCTTAAATAAATTAAAAGTAAAAAACCTTTTTAAAAAACAAGCTTTTATTTGAATGCACTAAAACGAAAAAAATAAATTTTTACTAATTTACTTTAAAACTTTTACTATCTACTTATAAAGTCATTACACATAATCTATATGATAGAAAGCGACCGACAATAGTGTACAGAAGTAAATATAGAATTCATCCCTGTCTATATCTAAGATTAAAACGTCGTCTCGCCGTCGTTCTCACCACTCAATGATCCTTGTAAGCGTGAAAACGAAACGGGTCGTTTATTTAAAGCACAGGATGCGGGCAAGGAGCGAGCGGCTTTAGTAACATGATATACTCTCGGGAAACACGTTCACCTTTCTATGAAATCGATGGAAGTTTTGAAACTTGTCGAAAATTACTTAGTATTTAGGTATGAGCTGTTGAACTAAGTGGTTGTGGGATGTTGAGTCTATGTTTAGGGAAAGGGTATAGAATAGAAAGTATCGACACTGTACTCATGAGTAATATCGAAAAATAGTGTCGTACTCATAAAAGCATCAAAACAAAAGTATCGATACTTCTAGGTAGACTTAGACCACAGCTAAATAATACTGCTTTCAAGCAGTGTTGTGTTCCTGTCGGTGAGTAAGGTGACCAGAGCTCCTGGGGGGAATTGGGGGTAGGGTCGGCAACGCGCTTGCGATGCTTCTGGTGTTGCAGGCGTCTATAGGCTACGGTAATTGCTTACTATCAGGTGAGCCGTACGCTTGTTTGCTGACTTAGTGATATAAAAAAAATAATCGAGTACTAGGTATCTAGGATACGATACCTGCTAAAAAGTACTCATTGAAGAAATGTATCGAATGCAAAGTATCGAGTACAAAAGTATCGGTATCGTGTGGTGTCGTGGTCGTGTGTGTAATGTACTCGATACTACAAAGTATCGATACTTTTTTCTTGTCCCTATCTATGTTAGTGTCATTGGACCCCTGATCATGGTTCTACACGTGGACATTTTATTTCTTAGGTACATACATAATTATAGCTATACATACTTACTCTTCTATTTGTAGTATTATTTATTATGGCCCATATAGGTTTCAGTAACGCATTGGATCACAAAAAATCGGCTGTTGCCAGTAGTCTCAAATCGTCTCTATATTTACAGTTAGTTTCTATATCGTTAGTTCTACGTGCAAGCTGCGTATTGAGTACCTTACTTATAGCCATATAAAATAGTTCACAGTTGTTTATGACAAATGAGTAATTATTATTAAAGAACAATAGCACGCTTAAGGATCATTCATTATCGAGGAATCTCAAGAGGCATACTTTGTGTGCTTGTAACTTGTTCATATGTAACATTAGGTGTCTTTGTGTAACAAAGAATGTTAAGATCTTTATCTTGCAACGATTGGTAAGCACTAAGGAGTTAATGTAAGAATTTTATCTGTAATAAGAGTAATCGTAGATATATTAAGTACTAAAACCGGTCCTAAGCCTAAAATAATAGTTGAAAAGCGAGAATACAATATAAGTAATATATATATGTATTTACTAAAATTTAAAAGCCTGTGAAATTTAGCCAAACATTAAAAATAGACTCACAATTAGGTACTCACTAAAGCACCAAATAGTCTACAAGAAGTTTTATTTATTTTTTTAAGTGTGTTGATTACAACTGAGTCTATAAATCACAATCAATGAATGCACATGTGTCATAATCAATCTGTAGTGAAGAACAAAACTCTTTTCTTTGCCTTTTGTCTTAAATGGCGTCTCATTGACTCTAATCGAAGCGTACTATTCCATTTATATACTTTGATAGCTCATAAGTCAGAACCTGCAAAAAACACACATTTATGCAAAATATTCCTACACACATTCACTTCTACCTGCAGTTCAAATTCAAATTCAAATTCAAATTCAAATAATTTATTCATTTTAGGCTGATACAGCACTTGTGAACGTCAATGAAGCTACGCCATCGGTTCGCAAATCCTACGGCGGGAGACCTTGTAACGAGAAGAACCGGCAAGAAACTCGTCAAGGGCTATTTTTTTCTCCCTGTCATATTTCATACAGAGTCGTCAAATTGAAAAATGACTTTAACTTAATATATGTAAGGTCACTTTCCATCACAAATTTATCTTAAATTTATAAACAAAATAAAATACCCGGTAATCATTGCAGTAAATAATTTTCAATTAAAAACTAGACACCTACTAAAAGGTAGTTTCTTTAAAATGCGCTCCAAACAAATAGACAAGTAATTGTTTAGACGTGGCGAATAAAATACTTAAATAGATGCCTAACAAAAGTAATAAAACTTTGAATAGTTTAGGAACATAGTCAATAATAATCAGTGCCATACAAGCCACGACAAAATAAAATAACAATAACAATAAACATGAGAGATCAGCATATTTTGAGACAAGAAGCCAGGAGCAGACCCATCCCACTGGTGGCACCCGTTCACGAGCATGACGCATGAACCAGCCATCGCTTCGCTCAACCATATTTCAGGGAACGCAACGACCCGCCTCACACGACACCACCGCAGAAATGTTTATAGAGAGCATGACATACTCAGACTACTCATCCCAAAACGCCGAAACCATAAAGTAAGAAGGATGTAGTACATGATTTATTTTTTAAAACACGACTCTCAATTACAACTACAAGTAAAAATCCTTGTCAGCTTAGGACCAAGCTGCTGTGTCATTTAAATAATCATTGACAGTATAGTAGCCCTTCTTGAGGAGGCAATTTTTTATATGATTCCTAAACTCTTCAAAGGGTAACTCCAAGATATCACTTGGAATCTTATTAAATATATGTATACCTTGACCCATGAAGGACCCACGTACCTTCTCTAATCGGTACAGAGGCATTATAAGGTTATTCCTATTCCTTGTATTGCGACCATGCAAATCGGCATGTTTGGTATATAAGTTAATATTTCGACGAACAAAAAGAATACAGTTTAATATAAATTGAGATGCAGCTGTCAGTATACCAATTTCTTTGAACTTCTCCCTAAGAGAAGTTTTAGAGCTTAGTTGATAAATAGCCCTTACTGCTCGTTTTTGCAAAATAAATATAGCATTAATGTCAGCCGCTAATCCCCACATAAGAATGCCATATGACATGATGCTATGAAAATAACTAAAGTATACAGTCCTAGCAGTATCTATATCAGTTAACTGTCTAACTTTTCTAATAGCGTAAGCTGCAGAGCTAAGCTTACCAGCTAATGCAGCAATATGCGAATGCCACTGAAGTTTTCTGTCTATAGTTACACCCAGAAAGACTGTTGATTCAACTAAATCTAATTTTTCATTATTCATTACAACTTCTATGGGTGGAGATTTTACATTTGGTAAAGAGAATAGAACGCATTTCGTTTTCCTTGCATTAAGCTGTAGATTATTAAAACTAAACCAAGTGAGTATTTCCGAGAGTGCTTTGTTCACATCGTCAAAATTTGATTTATTTCTATCAATGTTAAATATAAGAGAAGTATCATCAGCAAACAAGACAATCTCGCATAGGCTTTTTGCAAAGAAAGGTAAATCGTTAATATAAACCAAAAACAAGAAAGGGCCCAAGATAGACCCTTGTGGTACACCTAGCTTTACATCGGAACCCATTGATTTCACACCATTTATATCAACTGTCTGAGTCCGGTAACTAAGATACGAGTGTAATAGTTTCTGGGCATTATTTTTTATACCGTAATGATTTAGCTTCAACAGCAGCGTCTGATGATCTACACAGTCAAAAGCTTTGGACAAGTCGCAGAATATGCCAAGAGCATTCTGCGACCTCTCCCAGGCCCCAGGTTCTCTCTCTTCTCCCAGGTTCGTTTTTTTTAATACATAAAATGAAAAAAAAAGATAGAAATTCACTTCAATTGCCATATTATCATTTTAGAGCCTGCAATAAACAGGCATCTAAGACAAAAGTAAAACCAAATTGAACTGGACAATTCTCTGTCTTCTTACTAGGTTTTTGCTAATGCATAGACAAAAATGAGTAACAATCGAACCCATTTCTAAATTCAATTAAAATAAATAGTATAACAAAAATTTTAATTAAGAATGTTTAAATATTACCAAATAAAATTACGTAGGAGACCTTAAAAAAATTATAATTATTCGACGTAATAGACATGTGTGCACAGAGAGTTAAATAATTTAACCGTTGTTGCATTTGTAGTGTATGTATGTGTATTGTTCGGTTTGGCAATAAAGGCCTTCGGTATTATGTTAGTGGGGTAACAAAGTGTTTTGTACAACAATGGAGGTTGTTTACAGGGTTGCCACTCGTTTATGAAAAAAAAAAAACATATTTAAATATATTTTTACCTCTTGTAAGATTATGTTATAAATGAAGAACTTGTGCGCGTTGTGACGCCGGTTTTCATGTCTCATGACTTGAGTTTGTGACGCTTGAATACAGCAGGCATTGACACTTTTTACAGAAATAATTCTTCCCAATTGAAGAACCATTAGCGACTAAATTTAATATATTTTATGGCGCAATAAATTAAATTAAATTATAGTGGAATCCCAAAACTGTCAAAATCCATAATGACGCAAAGGCATGGTCCAGGTGGCAGCCCTATACGTATTAGTCATCACAGTCAACCAAAAGGCTTTTGAAACATGCGTGCACAACTGCAAATGCGTTTTAAGAGCTGTCAACAACAGTTCAGCTGGAAATAATTATTGTTAGGGAAATTCAAGGAAACCAAACCGTTTTGTTTTAGGGTTTGGAATATTTCTAAATAGCAAATAATAGTTACCTACGTGTGTGTAAATGCAATGTCATTATGTATGCAAGAATGCTTGCAGAATTGACAATATTTTAAATATTGTGGTAGGTATTATACTAAATTGGCTTAGTTTTACGTACACGTTACGTAGGTAAATAAATTTAAATAACATTGATTGGACATATTTAGTTAGACTTTTGTTTTCGTTTAAAATTTTAGAAATAAAGCATTGTTATTTTATAAACTAAGTTTTTCCTGGGTTGATCTTTTTGAATAGAAATTTTGTCGTGAAATATTTATGGGACATAACTTCCACAAATAAACGACAGTCCTAACGCAATAATACTTTTAAAAATGACCCAAAAATCCTAAAATTAGTTTCGCTATATTGGAAGACTTTTGTCCCAGTAACCTTTACCTATAGTATAGGTACGCTAACCAATCGAATTCTCATAAAATCATAACTGTATACAAAACAACACGCTTAAAAAATTATATACTGTTGGAGCTACAAACAAGCCTTCAAAATCGTGATGTACTTAATCGAATCTATCAATCACTATAAAATGGCCGTTTTGGTCAATTTGGTCCAATCTCCTAATGTCTAAGACATGTCCATCGCTTTACAATTACTACAACACCATTAGATTAAAGATCTTATTTTCTTAAAATTGTCAAAAGATGTTTATTATTTCTATATGGGCTTAAAAATGCTGGCAAGTATAAACACCACATACGACAGAATGTATAATGGGCAAACAAATAACAATGTGTTGAAGACTTTTAAATGAGTAACGGTTGAATTTCTTGCCGAAGCTTTAGCAGATACTACATTGTGAATTGAGGTAGCTTTACACTGAATATATTTAGTAAATTAAATACTAATGCATAGAGATTAGAGCCATAGATCTATACTAATATATAAAGCTGAAGAGTTTGTTTGTTTGGTTGTTTGTTTCTTTGAACGCGGTAATCTTTGGAACTACTGGGCCGATTTGAAAAATTCTTTCACTGTTAGATAGCCCATTTATCGAGGAAGGCTATAGGCTATGTACCGTCACGCTAAGACCAATAATAGCGGAGTCCACGCCGACGAAGTCGCGCGCAGAAGCTAGTACTTTATAAATTGACTGTTTAAAAGCGTTGAACACAAAACTGCTTGAAAGCAGCATTATTTAGCTGTGAGTTCTTCTGTAAGTATAAAATAAAAAATAAATTAAATAAATAAATTAGCAATATAGATAGTCCTTCCACGTGTATAATTGTCGCCAGTTTAATCTGTTGGTAAAACCATAGCTGACTAAATTGCCTTATTGAAAGTCTAAAGTCTGCAATGACTAAACGATCGTACCAGCGTGGGCAGTTCAGCTCTATTGTCTCTTTACAATTATCTATGACGAGTGACTAAAACTTTAATGTACCTTGTAACGACCTACCTACCTCTTACCGTACTTAAGTCTTTGGTGAAATCTTTATCATGACGCCTAAGTAGTTTTTAATTACTTGGGCCGCTAGCAAGTTTCCGTTTCTTGGTGTTTGTTATTTTTCATTTTCAGTTTTCATTTTACAAGAGCCTACTATTATAGAATATAGATATAGTACACGTGGATGGATTATGTAAATAATGTAAAAAAATTTGGGTTCTACCTCGCCTGTTCGTTTTGTTCCGTCGGTACAAATAACGTTGCAATGATTGCTATTAAATTAACTTCCTAATCACTAGCTAAAACATTTGACCAACCTGTTGATTTATGATTGAGGGACTATTCAAAATTATTTAGTTTTAAGTAATACCCACGCTGAAAGGTACCTATGTATTGTAGACGATTTGTTGCTGGGCATAACCACTTTTCTTTAGAAAATGACAATTAAAAATTTCAAGAATACCAAGATATCCCCTAACATTGTATTCCACTCTAAAACGTACTGTTTCTTGAATTTCTGCACGTCCGCGCACGAGAGCTATCGACGAGCGATACGGTCGATTGCTCCAAGAAAATCGCTTCAGAAGTATTCCACGACACACGCGAATGGCCTCAAGAACGTGCCTACACGCCTTTTGCAATAATTATCGAAAACTGCATCTATGGGACTCTGTCCATTTCGTTTGCTAGTGGAATGAAAAGGACAAAATAACACCAACTTTATACTGTAGACGTGGTTTACAATGTGTGTATAATTTCTAATTACGGATTTACGATGCTATCTTAGATTTTAATGCACGATTTCAGATTTTCGACGGAATAATTTAAATTCGTTATAGTTTTTAGATGAATTTCAAATGCAGCGATTTGCCACAAACAAGTACCTGTGTGACATAGTTATAATTATTATCTAGTGCGCCTAGCGGTTGCACCCGCGTTATTTCCGATCCCGTGGGAATTTCGAGATAAAAAGTAGTGTAATAAATTTTCTGGATAGCTATCTACGTATCAAGATCAAGAGCCCAGCAGGAAATATCCTGCTTAAAATCTGGAGCAGCCCGACTGGGAAAGAACCTCGACCTTACAGAAGATAATACTGCTTTCAAGCAGTGTTTTGTTACTGTGGTAAGAAAGGTGACTAGAGCTCCTGCGCGGGATTGGGAATAGAGTTGGCAACGCGCTTGTGATGCTTCTGGTGTTGCAGGCGTCTATAGGCTACGGTAATCGCTTACCACCTGAGCCGAACACTTATTTCCCGACAGTTGTTTACAAAAAATTTTGTATTCTAGTTATTCATCACCTTATTAACGATATTACCTAAATTCATGAGCACTTAATATCATTGAGCATGTTTATTGAATGACTTGACCACATTCTTCAGATACTAAGTCGTCTAGTGACCGGATTACAAAAAATCTTTATCTTCTACTCGTGTTTATTTAAATATTAAAAAAAGTCACGTAATCGCTTCGGAAGTGGTGATAACTTTTTGTTTTAAATACTGTTTTGTAATACTTATTTATATTTGAAGCAAAAATTATGATTCAATCTTATGAGATACTTATCGGCACCAATTAGTTATCTACACTAATATTACTTACTAGCTTCTGCGCGCGACTTCGTCGGCGTTTACTCCGCTTCTATTGGTCTTAGCGTGATGATACATAGCCTATATCCTTCCTCGATAAATGGGCTATCTAACACTGAAAGAATTTTTCAAATCGGACCAGTAGTTCCTAAGATTACCGCGTTCAAACAAACAAACAAACAAACAATCAAACAAACAAACAAACAAACAAACTCTTCAGCTTTATATATTAGTATAAGATTAATAAAGTCGATTTGTCGGTATGTGTTTGAATGCCTAATCTTCGAAGTGTTCTTTCTACCTTTCGGTCTACTGGGGCGATTTCAAAAATTCTTTATGTATAGCCTATTTATTACGAAAAAAAAAAAACCTAAATTATAAGCACGCAAGACGTCCAGTTGATTAATGATTTTTTATATTTATAAAATTGTATTATTTTAGTTATGAGAACAGTACCCGAGTTATACTAACTTTTTTACAATTTATATGGTACTAGCGACCCGCCCCGGCTTCGCACGGTTGCAAAAACTATCAGTGTTCTTCTACTATATTATGCATGTATTATACATATAAACCTTTCTCTGGAATCACTCTATTTACTAAAGAAAACCGCACCAAAATCGGTTGCGTAGTTTTGAAGATCTAAGCTTATATAGGGACAGACCACCAGACAGCGGAAAGCGACTTTGTTTTATACTATGTAGGTAGTGATTTTGTAAACTGAACTGTTTAGACATATTGTTAGTTTATTCTTTCAGTTTTTCTCCTGTGGTAACACGATGTTTTATAGCCTATAGCTAATTAAAATACTTTTTATTGTTAAAATCGGACTATAAATAATCGATCTTTTCTTTTTTGTAGGTATTATTTTAGTAACAAACTTTTATTATACCTTTGTTTCACGCTTTCATTACAACTCTGTTAATATCATAATCATCGTCAGTAAGAAACAAGAAGGAAGTCTTTTATAAACACACTTTCCAACATTCAATACGATGCTCATAGTAGGATGACATAGCATTGGGGGTCCGGAAACAGTACAAACACAAACGTCCAGACAATGATATATCTGTCTGTGTCTGTGAAGTGTATGACTAATACAATAAAAGTCAGTAGCTGAAGATACTTCATCGATGCGTCATATACTATTGTATATTATACTATATAACTTTACTTGTTTTGCTGGATAAAAATTTGAAACTAATACAAGTATCAAAATATAGGAAAAAATTATCTTGTAATTTATGTAGTCTTTTTTCCTAAATAATGACCTTTTCTGACAATGTTTGGATTGAAGAAAATATGCAGATAGGCTCATTTGCATATAGGCTAACAAAATAAATCCAACACCCATTTAGAGAAGAATTCTGGGTATTTCATTTCAATAAAGGTCTAAACGAAAAAAAAAAAGAAAAAAACTATTCAATTATAGAATTCATATTCTGAGTAAAGTTAGATTTTAGTGTAGGTACCTATTTCCTTGGGCGCTTGCAATACCTAGTGGCAAACATCAGGAACTCAAAATGACCAACAAACTTGGTATATATTCGATTTGACATACCTATATGTATCACTAAGTGTGCCCGCGACTTCGTCCGCGTGGAATTAAAAAAAATATATTGTTCAGTTCGCAGTTAAAAAATAAATAAATTTCTTAAATAAAATAGCCTAAGTTACTCATTATTACATCAGCTATCTGCCGCTTAAATTCTCGTCAAAATCGGTCCAAACGTTTCAGAGATTAACCGGAACAAACTGACGGACAGACAGAACAAAAATTGAAAAAAATGTTGTTTTGGTATATGAACCATGTATACATCCATATGTATTTAGTAAAGAGCGGTTATTTTAATATTACAAACAGACGCTCCAATTTTATTTATTTGTATAGATTTGTGACCGTGAAAGGTCAAAGCTTATATAGAACGGTTGTCAATTAATGGCACTTAATTCTCTTTTTCAATTGAATGAAAGGCAGTTGTGATGAGTCCTGTGAACGAGCGGTTATTGATAATAGCCGGAAGATATGCATCATATCATCGAGGGACACGGGGATGCAAGGACGAAACAATGTGCCGTCAGGTGCACTAACACGTCTCTACGTTTGAATATTAATACATTTATAAATACAACATACAAAATAATATTAAGATTGAAATACATTTTTTAAGCACTTTTCGATTCTTCTGGACTTTGTTGTTGTCATTTTGAAATTCCCGATATTTCGAAATCGAAAAATCGTTATAAATATTATAAAACTTACATACACGACTGTCTGTTCCTACGGTAAGTAACTAAATGCCTGTGTTATAGACGGACTGATATAGCTAACTTTTTTATAATTAAACATAGAAATATTACATATATAAATTTATAAATAGAAATATTACACCCAGACTCAGGCGGGAATCAAAACCGCAAAACCCGCGGAGCAGAAATCAGGGCCACTACAAACTAAGCCAACGGCCTAGTCTACAACGGGCTAGTAGTACAACTTCTAAGGTGTATATTCTTATAGGTATGAAATTTGAATGGTGTTTTATTTCCTCGGTAAATGAACTGCTCAACACAGAATAATTTTTCAAATTGAACCAGTATATCCTGAGTTTAGAGCGATCGAACAAACTAATTTTTCATCTTTATAATACATATATAGATAAATATCAACTTTGCATGATGTTATATTGGTATATGTGGACAGTGTAGTAAAACCTCGTAAAGAGAACTCAAGGATGAACAATAATTTTGCACCATCCAGTTTTGTCTGAAGTGCATATAAGTTATCAAGTTATGCTAAATTAATTTTAAAGGTCATTATAACCTGATTTTTAAAGACGGATAAATAATTATGTTTATTGAATTGTAAGAATATACAACGCTAATAATTTAGTTGATGCTTAATAAGTCCTGCTGCAGAATATTAACGAATTTTAATAACACCTACATTTTTTATATGATAAGACATACAATATCTACATTAATTTTGAAGTTTTATATCGTTACCAGTATAAACTGAGACTTAGTAGCCATAACACTAGTGTTTTGTTAGTTACTAGTACGTTTGTTACGTCATAGGTAATTTGATCACATAATTGTTGCGTATAAATTAAATAAACTACACACGTACACGCATCCGCACAAATACATACATTACACATTACTTTCTAAACTCTAAATACCATGTATGTATTGTACGCTCGAGTTTATCAGTAAAAAAATATGCACAAAAATAATTATCTTTATACGAACTTTTACATGAAAAAATTATAAAGTAATAAATAAACGCCTCACATTCAGCGGCCTCCACTAGGATTATCTCTTGTCTTAGGAGTCCGAAAACACAATATACCACAAATGTCCAGACCACTGAACACACTTGTATGGCCTACAGCCTTACCTACAATTTGTCATGAGTAGCACAGGCGTAACCAGCTAGTATCTACTGTAACTTAAGTACGTGATCTCTGCCCCATCTCGTCAAATACAACAATATCATTTACAGTTTTGTGGTCTATTAAGTTTTTTAGATGCCCGCGACGTTTCGGTTACTTTACACTTACAGCAACCATCCATCATCGGACATCTAAAAAATGTATAAACCGCGATAAAATCCGATAACGTTGTTTCATATAAAATGAGTGAAATTCGCGTAAACATTAGAAAACAATAAATATATCATTTAGGATTCATTTTTCTCCCTACCAGCATTCAAGTAGCGTGATCCTTCTTCTTTATAACAGAAGCCTTCGCCCAAAAGTGCCAACAAGTTGTTAAAGTAGGTACCTTCATCAACAAAAGATATTTCCAGTACATATATTAAAATACAGCAAAAAATCTACATAGGCGTAAAAATAAAACAGACAAATTTGCACCGAATATGTTAGGATTGATAATAAGAAATTACGTCACAAGCAAATACGGGAAACCGAAAAACTAAATTGTATCAACCCTTCCCCAACTCTGTGGAAAATAGGATATCAACATCATTACCGTGGATTCGATTCGGATGGCGTGGTAACAAGATGCCGTATCGAAATCCTGGCTGAGAGCCCGAGATGTAACGAGCTCTGCGAGATATAACGAGGTTTCTAGATATATTGTGGCGAGAAATTTCAAAACAAATTACTTATTAAAATGTAATGTAGCATGTGGGTATATTGGGACGTTCTTCTTTTTTATCGACAATCACTTGTCTCCTCCGTAAAAAAGTAAATATATTGCTCCTAAATACCAAATTTCTTATATTTTTTTTATAAAAATAAACTTGATAAGGCAATAATTATAATATCTTCAAAAGAAGATTTTAATTAATCATATTTTTTACAAAATTAGTGTGACATAGTATACGAAAAGCGTAACGGAGGTATTTTACATACAAATAAAGTATGTCCCTCTATGAGCACTAATGTAAAGAAACTGCTGTCGTGAAAAAAAATTACATTGAAAGTTTCTATCCAAAAATATTTACTGAACTACTTAACCTTTGTTATTCAATTAATAAGAAATAATTTTTAATGTTACTATTATTAAATAAAAAAAATATTTTATTGGCTGTCTCCCGACGTACATGATTTTTGTTGCTACCTTCTGTCATTCATTTTATGGTACAAAATAATGTGCGTTAACGATTTTGATCTTGGTCACTAAACAAGAGAATAATCCCTCTCCACCCCGGATCCGCGCTATGCGTCCCTCCGCCCTGGCATTACCAGTCAGTCGCTCGAAAGCAGTAAAAGAAGGTGCGAGTGTTTATTTAGCGATCGCTCTGTCACGTAAGTTACTACTTCCAAATGTTATTGTAATTTATGTGATTTGATGTTATTTTATTGATTTCTTATAAATATTTCACATATGACCAGTTTTCTGCGTAAATTATAATTAGGAACATTCTGAACATCTCGAACACTACTATTTTACACGTCTGTCACGAAGCACCTCTGTCCCAAAAATGTGACAAGGTGTTAGACCTCGTGACGGAGTGGTCATTTTTGTATGGAGCTTAGAGCATTAGTTAAATTTAATAATAGACGATTGTTACTTTTCTTACGGTGGTTATAATATCGTCAATTATTTTGTTAATTTAAAGTGTTACCATCAGATAAATTGAAAAATTGCATTATCTACGGCTGAAAAATAGGACGGTGTCGTGAAACAAGGAAACAACCCTGAAATCAACACAAAATTAAAGAGTAGAGTAAGTGAAAAGATATTGCAAGACTAAATTAATATATCTACCGAAGAATGGTTATTGTTTTCTAAAATTAAACATTGTTATAAGGTTAACTTCGTTCGGCGGGTAAACATTATTTACCACTCCGTAGCTTCGTATACAACTCTGTCACAATTGTCCACCTTATAATTTAATTTCAAAGTAATGCATGAACCACTCCACTGGCAAAAATTACAAAAATAACATTTTCTTGTATTACATGCTAAACAATAAGGTGTTCACTAGATTTTTAACCTATTTTATTGGGTGACTTTCATAATATTAAACAGTTTTTTGTCTTAAGAAGCAAAAATGTGACAGAGTGGTATTGGATATATATTTTTTAATGTTTATTTTAAAAATTCCGTCCAATGGAGCTAGATACAAATAAATGTTTATATTCTTGATAAAAAAAGTAATAAGAAACTGAAGATCTGATTTTAAATGAGAAATTAAAAAAATAAACATTTTTGTGACTGAGGTGTTATTTTTTGATACCATTCCTACGAAATTTGAAATAAAACAAATAATTACAAATAATACTTCGATGCATTATATATTTTTGAAATCTAGAATAACGAGGCAATGATTTAAATCACATTTTACTAAACAAATCACATGTTTATTTTTATTTTTAAATATAAAAATTTGCCGGTCTGATGTCGATAAAAAAGAAGAACGTCCCATATTACGTTTCAAATTTTCACAAATTTATTCTTAAGAAAATGATATCTTAATGGAATTCAAAAGAAACTGTGCAGTCTATTTTATGTTATATCATAAATATAAATTCTGTTTCTCATAGTAACACATAGGTATTATTCTTTTTGAACGTACGTTTATTGAGAAATGTAGGCTGTAAAACATCCCATTACGACTCATAGAAACAAAGCGATAATCGCAAACGTCTGAGCAGGCGAATTTCAATGAATAAATTCTAAATTGTAAGTAATAGCGCCGAAAACAATTTCTCTAACAATAAAACAATTTCAAAACGAATAAGAACAACAAAATAATCGAAAGAAATCGCCCTTTAATTATGTTTATTGTATCGAATTACATTCAAATATCAAAAGTAGTATCATTACCAAGGTGAAATCTCGAATATAATGTCCTACAAAATTCAAAGAAACGTCGCAAGTAAATACAATTGTCATGGGCAGTGATGGTGGAGTCACTGTTGTAAACGACGTGCCATCACGCCACGACGAATTCAATTACTACTATTGGTTCTCACTCGGATCTCACTCGCTTCTCGCTTACAATTGTTTGACGAAAACATATTGCCTGATACGGATTGTGATAACATAGAAAGCTCAAGATATGACTCACAAGAAGAGCAGAAGAGAGTTTGAAAATATACGAAAAATATTACGTCTATAAACACGTAATAATACTAAAGTTTTTAAATATGGACTCTTATGTCACTAAGATCATTATTCTCTACTCTCTCTCTCTCTTCTCTACATCAATATTTTTATTCAAGAGTGATGGACTTTGAAAAGTGGTGAATGACCATATGACCAGTTACGTTTCGTATATCTAAGACACAGTACAGGCCTATTGTGCAGGCCTATTGCTAAAGAAGTTTTACTTCAGTCGTGTGGTTTAAAGCACACCAATTATTTGCTTAGTATCATAATTACAGAAGTACGAATTATTGATCAAATACTTCTGGTTGTATGTTATAAACGTCACGCTACATTTTACAGTTTCTAATAAATATATTATATCATAATATGTTATTGTTATATGACATTGGTGTTGAGTTAATTTAATTCAACGATTACTAGACATTTTTAATGTATACAGTATTTTGTGAATGCCATACCGATTGCAAAGGTCAGAAAGATAAAGAAATTAATATTTATCATATGTGGCAGTGGATACTAGCTGATATCCACGGCTTTGCTTGATGTAGATCGTACCCACATGAATTAAGAATAACTTATGTAATTGATAAATATGTAAGAATTCATTTGATTTTCTCGGACGTAGTGTCAATGTCCAATGTAGTCTCAAAACTCTGGATACATTTAAACTGGTCGAAATTGATATTTATCTCAAATATTTTTTTTAAATTTACCCATATGTGTATATTATGTATGGCCTAAGTTATAAGTATATATTAAATTATTATTTTACTTTAATAGTATACGTAATATTAATAAAATTTGACCTATACAGATAAATATATCATTACTTACACTTTAATTTTATTCATAAGTAACAAAATTAATTATTTTTTGCCGGCCGCAGGAAGCGGAATTATGGTCTTAGAGATAAGAATTTTTAAAAGTATTTAATTAATATAAAAATGACTTTACGTTTTTAAGTAATAGGCATGCTACTAAAATTTTTATGATAATAATATTTTAAAATTAACTATAAAAATAAAAAAATAATTGTTATTTCTACATTTTACTATTTTCTTAGATACGAGATTAAAATCTGGAGATATCTTATTTGATTATTTCTTATCAGCAACAAACGTGAAAAAGGCGTTCAAGTTTTTGATTTAAGAACTAAAAAAAAAAACGCCTCACACTCAGCAGCCTTCTATTCCATCCATTAACTCCTGTGTCGGGGGTCACGAAACACACAATACACAAGCACAAACGCCCAGACCACGGCCAACATCACTATGGCAAATACAAATGTTGCTATGTGCGGGGATCGAACCCTCAACCGCCAGCGCAACAGCCACAAACCAACACTGTAACCATTGTGCCAACGCATAGCCATACAATTGAATATCCCTCGGTCTTTTCAGTCAGAGAAACAGCAAAAAAGATTTTATATCGCCGTTATTGACTAAACAAAACCGATAATTAGATACCGGGCTACACCAATCCATTGTAAAAACAATTTTGCTTTAAGAAAGCTTTAAGAAGCTGCTTAAGAAGCTTTAAATAAAATGTATTTTATTTAAGGCCTTAAAACATCTTGCTATGACTATATTGCTATAACTATTATAATGTTTCCACTACATATGTAGTTATCGTAAACCAATTTGAAATTGTTATGAATTTTAAATGAGTGAAATCTTCTTGTTAAGTAAATATTCGTATTAGTAATAACATTACGCTAACGCTGTAATATAATTAATATATTACGCAATCCTTGTTACTTATGTTTCGAGAATTTCATTTAAGTTATGATTGAACATAGTTATAACTTTTACTCGTCAAAGTTGTGAAAGCGAGTACCCGTGGTAGCGGTCAACGCTTGCCACGCCACGGTCCGCTGGCGCGACACCAATGCTGGAGATAGTTGAATTACGATGACAGATTATTTCGAACGATATTGGATGCTCTTGAAATGTTTAACTAATTTCTGTACGTTACTTTGTTGTGGATATCCTAGGTCCGGTATAAGAAAATTTAATGTTTTGTATATAAAGTAATGCTATCGGCTGCCCAATTTCAGAACACAGTAAAGGACAAAAATTATAATTATAATCGAATCATGTTCACACGACTCCATTGCATTGGAGCGAAAAATGCAAAAAAAATCGATTTCGAAAAATTGGTCCCTTACTGTGTTTTGAAATTGGGCCGCCCGACCTGATGGCGATCGTTACTCATAGTAGGAAATATATCCGCCCATCCGTAGTGGAAAAGTGTGGTTAATTAAGCTCGTCGGATTCTTCTACGTAAAGAAAGAGGTTAAGAAGTATGCCCGGCAGTGGTCTGTTTCAGGCTGAATCAAAAAAATAATAAATCTCTCTGCCGTTGTTAAGTAAAGACGAAAAACGTGCACGAAATTCTATGAATTTTAAAACTAACTATTACAAGAAAATTTAACATTATATAACTAGATGAGAATACGTCGAAGCGAAAACAATTACACTACTGTTAGCTAATTACTACATACGGTAGGTAACAGTTAAATTTATTTTAAATTATTCATACGAAAAAGCATAATGCTTTAGAAAAACTGTGATTGCACGTATGATAAAAGTAATAAGTTTTTGCTCGTTTGAGTTTCAATATTAGATTAAGATCTGTAAGTTCAAGTTGTTAAACGAACTAAATTGGTGAAAAAAATACGTTAATCAGTTTTATTACAACTTTTTTTTATGTAACTATGTCGGCAAACAAGCGTTTGGCTCACATGATGGTAAGCGATTACCGTAGCTTTTAAACGCCTGCAACACCAGAAGCATCGCTCGTGCGTTGCCGACCCTATCCCCAATTTCCCCTAGGAGCTCTGGTCACCGTACTCACCAACAGAAACACAAAAACTGCTTGAAAACAGTATTATTTCGCTGTGATCAGCTTACAGAAGTAAGGTCGAGGGTACTATCCCAGTGGGGCTGCTCCATATTTTGAGCAGGAAATTTCCCGCTGTCCCTACCTCAGTTAAACTATACTGAAGCTACAAAATAAACAAAGATCTCAGTCTTCTTGAGATTCCACCTCTATAATAAGAGCAATTCTTTAAATACAAAAAAAGAAACAACTTTGTCGTGTAGTAGAAATACATATTTGTAAAGATCGTAAAAATACATTCAAGATCAAAGCAAAAAACCGTTTAGTAATATTGTTGTGACAGAAATCGATTTATCGAGGCAGGCGCACAATCATTACGTTACGAATCATTAACAAACAAATAAAAAAGTGTCAGTAAAGTTGAACTGACTTGGATTGGAAAGGGCAATCAACTGGTTTAATAAGGAAGAGAACTTGATACGCTGTTAAGGACTAAATTCTAGGAAGCTGTTTAGATTATTGACGTATGCGTCAGCCTGGTGCAGGGATGCTATAATCTAAATTGATGAAGAATGAATAAAAGGTGTCTACATCTAAAAATATTATACTAATTAAGTTTTAAATTTCCACACCCCTATATTTAACCCTTTGCTTTAATAAAATTTATCTTACTTTCTCTTTTCTTATATTTAACTCGATTCTAGGTCAAAAAAATTAAATACCATCATTAATTTTAATCCTCTAATCTATACAGAAAAAAAAATTGGAGTGTCTGTTTGTAATAATAAAATAACCGCTTTTTACTAATTACTAGCTGCTGCCCGCGACGTCGTCTGCGTGCGTTCACTGCTCGTTCCATGTAGGTGATAGCGTGATAATATGTAGCCTATGTTCTGACCCAACTTCTTTATAATATTCGTGCCAAATTTGAAGTAAATCCATGCAGTACTTTTTGAGTTTATCCCGGACATACATACAGACAAACAGACAAAAATTCCAAAAACTATATTTTTGGCTTCGGTATCGATTGTAGATCACACGCCAAGTATTCTTTTAAAAAAATATTCAATGTACAGTTTTGACTTTCCTACAATTTTATTATATGTATAGATTGTATATGGATGTATACACGGTACATATACCAAAATAAGTAATAACCTTTTTTACAATTTTTGTCTGTCTGTCTGTCTGTTTCTTCCGGCTAATCTCTGAAACGGCTGGACCGATTATATCTGAAACGGACCGAAAGTCCTTTCGCTGGCAGATAGCTGATGTAATAAGGAGTAACTTAGGCTACTTTTATTTTTGAAATTTTATAACTTTGCGAACTAAAAAAATTACTTTTTGTAAATTCCACGCGGACGAAGTCGCGGGCACAGCTAGTTCAAGAATAAATTCGTAAATTCAGTCGAATGGTAACCCTACCTATGGGGAACGAAGTCTGAGCAATAACGTGAGTCATTGTATATCTTGGCACAAAGAAAACACTGTTATCAAGTGTGCTGTGTACATTTTAATATTTATAACATAACCAGATAACAGACAAAAACGTTGTTGAGAAGTGCTGAAACAGACCTTAAAATAAATAAAAAAGTAAATAGTCAAGGTCTTTAGTTTGATAGTTCCAAAATAAATGACTAGCGTTCTAATAAGTTCTATAAATTGAAACCCAAAATATATAGAAACATTTGGACATAATTATGGCTCGCCTTAAGTGGCGTATATACGTTATCTGTAAGTTTCATAAATACATCTTATAGCTATGTTTATACACACACATACTTCAGCCTATCTCAGTCCACTGCTGGACATAGGCCTCCCCAAGTTCGCGCCAGACATCCCGGTTTTCCGCAATCCTTTCTAGCTTAAACCGGCAATCTTACGTAGATCGTCGGTCCAACGGGCCGGAGGACGTCCCACACTGCGTTTGCTAAGACTCGGTCTCCACTCCAGGACACGTCTGCTGACTGCTCCTACGGCCATCGGTCCTGCGACACAGACGACCAGCCCACTGCCACTTCAACTTACTAATTCTGTGGGCTTTGTCGGTTACTTTCGTTCTCTCCCGGATAGTCTCATTTATATGGTATGTTTATATTATAAGAAGTATTTTAGTAAATTTAATAGATTTTAATATGTGCTTGTAATACTTCTATAGCTTAAAATGTTTTGCTACCAGGAACGTGCTTCTCACCTACATACGAGTACTAACGTTATCTAGTCAAGTATTCAACTCCAAAACACGTGGTGAATTATAAATTTAGCGGTGTTGAACTGGATTTTTCTTAATATTCAAGCCTAGCTTCTGCGCGCGACTTCGTCGGCGTGGACTCCGCTCCTATTGGACTTAGCGTGATGATACAAAGCCTATAGCCTTCCTCGATAAATGGGCTATCTAACACTGAAAGAATTTTTCAAATCGGCCCAGTAGTTCCAGAGATTACCGCGTTCAAACAAACAAACAAACAATCAAACAAACAAACTCTTCAGCTTTATATATTAGTATAGATTTCTAATCTCCAATAGTTTTGTGAATAATCCACAATATTTAATTATCCCAAGTAATCTTTCAAAGCAATAAAGTTTCTCTCTGCGTTCGTTGTTGACAAATCATTAGATACTTAAACTTTATTGTAACTAGACAAACAATTAAACGATCCTAACAAACATTCTACGTTAAGATTTCTTAATAACTTTTACTGGCTTATGGTCTAATTAATGTTATTAAGCATAGCAATGAAATTTATAAATTAACAACTCTACGTTTTCTTTTTGAAAGTGATCTTCAAGTACAATAGTTTAGTTTCATAAGTTTTCTTTTTAATGGAAAAGTCAGTAAATAAAATAATGGTATAGACTGTAATAAATCACGCTATTTCTAACGTTGGAGCTACATTTTTATAAGCACAAGTGAAGGACTAACTAACTACAACAGAATAGCTCTAACTCCTGCCGGGCTAGCATGCGCGCCAAGACAAAAGTTTGTCTACCCCTTTTCTCGTATTATCTCTTTATGTCTACAGTAGCTAGCATGCGTGCACGTGATACTCTTCTCGTCACGACAATTGAAGAGATAACACGATGTGGAATTGTGGACGCTTAATAGAACGCGGCCAATGTAGATTAAACGTAGTGAAAATTTAGAATTTATCATTGTTGCATTGTAAAAATATTGTTTATTTTTTTGTAAGGGTAGCACGAGTTTCTCTACTCGACAAGGTGAAGTCTTCGGAAGAGAATTATGTCTCTCGTATTGCGCATGCTAAGGTAATCGAGAAAATACTCGATGTAGACATTATCTATCTCTCTCGTCAAGAGATTATCTCGTTGTACGCATGCTAGCCCGGCAGGGGGGTATTGGGGATTGGGGATAGGGTCGACAACGCGCTTGCGAAGCTTCAGGTGTTGCAGGCGTCTATAAGCCACGGTAATCGCTTACCATCGGGTGAGCCGCACGCTTGTTTGCCGATCTAGTTATATATATTATAAAAAAATAAATAAATAATAATTAGTACATTATTTTTATGAGACATCCTTTTTGTTTATTTAATATTGACCTTCTTGTTAATAGTTCCATAAAAGTTAAACAGCGTAAAAATCTTAAAAAAATCTATGTGCCAATAAAAATAAAAAAGGACGTTTTCCACAAGCTGTTAAGTAACAAAGATTCTTATAACTCACAAAATTATAATTAATTGCGACGTTTAATTGACCTTTTTGCTTAAGGATTTGTTATCACATAAAGATAAGTTACGACGCAATCGTCCGTGACTCCAATTATAAGTATGTATTGCAATTAACATAATTTTCAGCGGGAATCGTCAGACTTATCTCAAGATATATCATTTAGTTGACTTATTAATGTTATTTTCTTGTTTAATCACGAGTCAAATAAATGATCTGTCTTACAACCCATTGCTAGGATAAATGTATGATAACAACCGGGACCGACGGCTTAACGTGCTCTTCGAGGCACGGTGGGGAGACCCGCAAGGACAGACGTCAAAACAGGAAAAAAATCGAACTCGATCCCAAAAACCAAGCGACGGTCTTTGGGCGCGTACCTACATGGCTCACCCACCACTACACCAGAGTTACGACATTCAAAACAAAATATGAAATATTTATACTCGTATACTCAATTGGGGTTTTGATGACTTTCATTGAATTTATTTACATGTTGCAAATAATTAATTTTATACAATTGAGTAAGATGCACCACCGTCACTAATTCCTTGCGAATAGAAAATTACTTAATACATTATTACATAAATAATACACGTGAATTTCATAACGTGATGAAACTCTAGCAGGTTAGCGATATCATGATCTGAGATACTTTGAAACGATGTCGTAAGACGAAGAGAGGAATACTGTGGAACTAAACCACTCACTCGGCTTAACCTACTCGTATAACTATTGATCCACTGTCATATATGACACAAATAGACTTTAAAATGCAATTAAAGAAAAAACAAACGAATTTGTTTGAATATAAATTTTGGTAAAATAAAATTAAGTGTGACAAATACGACAAGATGCCGAGTGTCTAGGTCACCTTCTTGTATATTTTAATCACTAACATATGAGCCTACTACTGGAATGTTATCGGCTGAACCAATACACATAAAATAAAACTCAAGGTTGTAGTTAGTATTTCCTACAACGTCTAGAATTAATTTGATTTCTTTGTTTTTAAAACTAAGCAATAAAGACATTAAAAAAAATCCTCATTTCACATTAAATACATTTGAGACCTTTACAAAACGAAAATTTAGTATTACGCCACGGTATAATAATGTCTTTATAAATTACCTCATATTATTCAGAAAACAAAAAGCTATTTGTTATTAAAGTATTCGCATAACTGACGCGGCCATCTGATAGTTCTTTATTATGTAAAGTACGGTCCAGAGATAAATGGCGAGCGTCGAACCTTGAACTTTATTTATCACCAAATATTTGTTAAAGAAACTTTATATGGAATTTACGTAATTTACTGGAATCCTATACCACGTAACCCTTGATATCAGGGTGATGAATGTTATGTACCCTTTTTTAACCGACTTCAAAAAAGGAGGAGGTTACTCAATTCGACCGTTTTTTTTTAAATGTATGTTCGGGGATAACTTCGTCGTTTATGAACCGATTTTGATAATTCTTCTTTTGTTGGAAAGGAGATATCTCAGGAATAGTACCATGATAAGGAAACCGGGATCTGATGATGGAATCCCAGAGAAGTCAAGGGGAACTCTCGAAAATCGTAGTGACGATTAGTGTTTGTTAATTTTTTTCGCCTACTTACGTTGTGTTACTTGTCGATGTAATTAAAGTCGGTTTTTTTTTCGTTTGCTAGCAAACACAATTAAGTATCTGTGAAGGTATCAATTGAAGGTAGAATGAGAATACATTTGTAGATTGTTTCCTGTTTGTGAACTGATAGGTTTAATGAGTAAGGTTTATCAATTAATAAATTACAGCTTTTAGATTTATAAGTTGTGAGCAGAAATGTTTGGCAGAAAAAGTAGACTTTAACTGAGGTAGGGCACAGCAGAAAATTTCCTGCTCAAAACAGCCCGACTGGGGAAGTATCTGGACCTTATAGAAGATTACAGCTAAATAATACTGCTTTCAAGCAGTATTGTGTTCCTGTTGGCGAGTAAGGTGAGCAGAGCTCCTGGGGTGAATTGGGGATAGGGTCGGCAATGCGCTTGCGATGCTTCTGGTGTTACAGATGTCTATAAGCTATGGTAATCGCTTACCATCAGATGAGCCGTACGCTTCTTCGCCGATCTAGTTATATAAAAACAAAAAACATAATTGTGTTTGCTAGCAAACGAAAAAAACCGATTTCAATTACATCGACAAGTAATACAACGTAAGCAGACGAAAAAAATTAACAAACACACTAGTTGTCACTACGATTTTCGAGGGTTTTCCTTCGATTTCTCTGGGATTACTTCATCAGATCCTGGTTTCCTTATCGTGGTACCTAAGTTGGGTAACCTCCTAATTGAGTAACCTCCTCCTTTTTGAAGTCGGTTAAAAATACAGCCCCTTCGTATCTTATTGGTAACTGATGTGTTGACTCATAATCATTTTATGATTGTAATAAAATGACAATATGAAAACTCACGCGTTCATTACAACATAAGATAATCGAATTAAAACAACCAATAAAACAATATTAAAAATTGAAGAAGCAGCAAATGTAACTCAATTGTCATCGGAATTAAACCAAACGGCGACCTGATTTCCTCGCAGGATTTTCGACAATTGATTCTATTACCGCGTGCTAAAGTTCAAAATTAACTGTCAATAGTTAACTCACATTCAGAGAACGAACTAAACCATGTTCTCGACGGTCTAATTCCTCTAAAACTTACGAAATACATTGTTGAACGTTTGTTTAAAATAGGATTTACGATCCTATCGAAATGAAGCTGTTTTCAATGCTTTGAGAAATTTGATTTCGGAAACACATTTAATTGTTTAGTTAAGAGATATTGATACTTAAATAAAATACAATGTTTATAATATGTGGAGTGATTGTTTCAGCATGGCTAAGTAAAGCATACTTGTGTATTATATTAACTACATAGTTGGTGTTACTCTTAAACATGAATTGGAAAAGATTTTCTTCGGTTAGCGTTGGTTCTTTATAGAGACTGTTTAGGGGTTGTGCCAATTTGATTTCCACTTCAGTCTATCATTATTTTATCTATATTAGAGATAGAGGAACTGAGGTAGGGCACAGCAGGAAATTTCTTGCTCAAAATATGGAGCAGCCCAACTGGGGTAGTACCTCGACCTTAGTTATAGAAGACCACAGCTAAATAATACTGTTCAAGCAGTATTGTGTTCCTGTTGGTGAGTAAGGTTAAGTTTGACGCCGCGTTGGCGCAGCGGTCACAGCAATGGATTGTGATTGGCTGTTGCGCGGGCGGTTGCGGGTTCGATCCCCGCACACGACAACATTTGTATTGGCCATACAGATGTTTGTCGTGGTCTGGGTGTTTGTGCAGTCCTTGTGGGTCTCCCCACCGTGCCTCGGAGAGCACGTTAAGCCGTCGGTCCCGGTTGTTATCATGTACACCTGATAGCGATCGTTACTCATAGTAGGAAATATATATTTGGGTTGTCTGGAAGAAATGGCTAAATAGCCATAAGTCCGCCCATTGTACTTCACAGTCTGTAAATGATATTTGTAGTTGTGATGTACAAAAAAGTATAAATAAATAAATAAATAAGGTGACCAGAGCTCCTGGAGGGGATAGGGTCGGCAACGCGCTTGCGATGCTTTGGTGTTACAGGCGTCTATAAGCTACGGTAATTTATTACCATCGGGTGAGCCGTACGCTTGTTTGCCGACTAATTATATTCAAAAAAGGAGTAGGAGATGAGTAGGTATATGTTCAAAATCTTTATTATACCTACCAAAAACTTAAACATATAAGCTTACCTCTAACTCTTATATATACAAAACATTCATTAAATTTAAATGATCTGTGTAATTATAGTAATAGGTCTATGATAATGTAGAGAATGGACGCCATTCAGTTTAACATAACGACTAATACGTCGAAAAAATAACTTTGAAGATATCTATTTTTGTAATGATAATGTCGCCCACGCAATCGTTTTCGACGTCCAATTTATTTAATGCCTTACTTAACAACATAACAACTATTTGAACTGGAAAATATCACATTGTTATACCCACTAGTTCTGTACAAAATAAGGTTCAATAGTTTAATGTAACCTTTGAAAAAGTATAGCCATTAGGAAAATGTTTTTTTAGTTATTTATAATATCTACGCCAGTAATATTATAATCCTGATCGAGTAATATTTTAAATATTTTAACTTAAAATATCTTGTTTATTGTGGAATATTCCAGGATTTAGGATGTTTTATGCTGTCTTGTATAAATACGCCATTTAAAGCGTTCTGGGTAAAATACGATCGATCATTTCTATAGTAAGACTAGCTTCTGCGCGCGACTTCGTCGGCGTGGACTCCGCTCCTATTGGTCTTTGCGTGATGATACATAGCCTATAGCCTTCCTCGATAAATGGGCTATCTAACACTGAAAGAATTTTTCAAATCGGCACAGTAGTTCCAGAGATTACCGCGTTCAAACAAACAAACAAACAAACAACCAAACAAACAAACTCTTCAGCTTTATATATTAGTATAGATATGTTTTTATAAGAGTATAGTAATTGTATGTGAATTAAATAACAATTATGCTTTAGACCACACAACTGAAGTAAAACTTCTTTAGCAAAAGCCCTGCACAATAGACCTGCACTCTGTCTTAGATATACGAAAGGTGTGAAGAGAATAGGCTATGAGAGAAAGAAAATGTGTGCACGCACCTCTCTCTTTCTCTCTTGCTCCACTCGCCTCGCTCGATCACACTTTTCGTAACGCTCACGTCACGCATTCACCAGCTTACTCCCCAAGTCAAGCGTGCGTTAAAAAGTTTTACTTCAAAAACTAAACAATATTTCCAGTATATATGTAAAACTATATACAAAAGCTCGTAGGTATACATAGTTCCTATATTGCTATAATTGTGTTTGCTCGCAAACGAAAAAAAACCGACTTCAATTACATCGACAAGTAATACAACGTAATAAGACGAAAAAATAGTTAGGTAAGTAAATACGCGCTATTAAAGATTACTCAAAAAGTTGTAATCAGATCTCGATCTAATTTAAACAAGCCTACATGACAAGTATTAGCTTTCGATTAAAGTAAGAATCGGTACACCGAGTAAAAAGTTATGCGGTATAATACAACGTAGGTCGACGAAAAAGTAGTCAAGTAAATACGCATTATTAGATATAGGGGAACACCGGGCAAGACGGGGTGGTGGGCAAGATGGGGCATCAGGCTTTTCAGGTAATTTGAATTGATCAATTACGTCCACTCTGCCATCTCGCTACTAGCTGCCATGACAGCTCTTAGTCACACGAGTACTAACACGGTGGCTAGTCATTTGTTTTAGTTATCGTCGAAAAGTAGATTTCGTTTGTTGGTATAAAAATTTCTTATATATACGTTTGGTAGTGCATGAAATTTGTATTTAGTGATTTTCAAGCGGCATCTTGGTAAATCTTATTTACAATAAACTGCAGTAATAGGTAATAACTTGTTTTGTTATGAAACATTATTCATTTTTTTTTTGTTTGATTATTAATTTTAAAACGGATGAACGGGCAAGACGGGGTATCAGGTACCCCGTCTTGCCAAACACGATTTTGATTATTTATATTTTATTATATATTGTTTTAGGATGGTTTGGTTGGTTTGGAAAATCCTTCTCAGTCCCACTAACCACATTGAGACGAACAGTAAAAAAGGCTCGTGAAAACGAGAGTACAATGGAGAATATAAAGATACCTTTTTTCCAAAAGGAACATGATGAGCTGGTGGATTATTGATTAGACATAGAAAGTAGATTTTTTAACTGTAGATACTGTCGCAGCGGCTCTTACAACAACAGCGATGAGCATTGCAGTTGTTCTTTACACCTCCTGCTACTTCAACAGTTATGACAACTAGTACAACTGAAGTTAACACAGATTTAAATTTGGGTCCTTCCCCTAGATGTTCTTACTGGCTTAATCCAGTGTGAGATAAAAGTAACTTTACCTTGGTCAGCCCAAAGCAACTAATGCCTCTTCCAGTGACCAAGAAGACATTAAGAGTGACCATGCCTATATTGTACAGGGCTATATTTTGACTTCAAGGAAGGCTGGATTGCTTGTTATTTTTGTGGTAAATGGTCACATTGTAGCTGCGCAGGGGTGGACGATGATGATGCCGAAGCAACATTAATTTGCGAGTTCTGTACTTCTGAATAGTCAAGAGAATGGCTATACCCCATCTTGCCCATTAGGCCCACCCCATCTTACCCGACCTATCGGGCATGATGGGGTGATACGTCATATTCTACATTTTGTTATTTTATTAATAAGTCTATGGTTCTGTGATCCTGATTTAAATTTAATATGTAAGATTGATAACTACAAGACAGATTAAGTATAAAAATGATTATGAAACCATGAACCCCTATGATTTCTGGAGCTTTAAACCTTAACTACCCCGTCTTGCCCGGTGTTCCCTTAACTCTAAAAGTACTTGTCAGATCTCAAGCAAATTAAAATGGGACCACATGACACGCAACACCTTTCAATTAAAACAAAATTCATCGAAATCGGTCCAGTCAAAAGTTCTGAGCTAACATACATTAAAAAAAAATAGATACAGTCGAATTGAGAACCTTTTGAGAGATTTTTTGGAAGTCGGTTAAAAAAGAGCGTCTATTACATTTACGCAATGTACATGCATCATCGCTACGCTGAACATATTAAAAATATGTTCATCCTTACTTTGTTAGTTACGTGATAACTGCCTCACATATTTACACGGTCGCGAGCCAGCACTAATCCGAGCTGAACCTACTAAGACCGACCTTGCTCCGCGACGTGACATATTTCATACGACACACATATTAACGTAGAACGTAGTTGATAACGAATTGTCTGAAAGACCAGAGGTTTTGACTATTGATGTCACTCTTAAATTATTTATGTATTATGAGTGTTAGAAAGTAAATAATTGAATTTAAGTTTATTATATAACTACACCATATACTCCATTTCGATAACAAACTCAGACAGAAAAACAACCACAAGTTTGTAATGTAATATAGACAAAAGAAATTTGTTTGGAAGAAATGGTTAATTAGTTATAAATCCGCCCATTGGAGAACACAATTCTGATTCGAATAGATAATAATGTTTTCTAATGTTTACGCGAATTTCACTAATTACAATGAAACAACTTTTTCGGATTTTATCGCGGTTTATTAAGTTTTTGAAACGTCCGACATTCCGGATACTTTACAGCAAGCATGGTCATGGAACTTCCCGTGTAATATTTTAACGTAATTTGTTTGTTTTTGAGTAATGTGTTATTTTCTAAGTAGGTACATACACAATGCTAGTATCATAACTAATGAATGTGGCTCATTTATCAGTTACTTTGGTAAATTCATGTTTACCACACAACCACCAATGTTGTGGACATTAAGAAGTTATCTACGCAAATAGATCTTTAATGGCGTGTTATTAATAAACATCTGCCCCGTTTTATTGAGAAATAACGTTTTATGGAAACTCATTGAGTATTAGGCAATCTAGATAATAATAAATATTCAAAAATTTCATCTAAATATTAAAAACGAGCGATAACTAATATATTAACTTTTAATAGCAACGGAAGTTGGAAAACTGATGAAAATTGTTTTGAAGCGGTTGGTTGGAGCAAATTATTAGCTATGTCCACACTGTGCCTTTTTTCGTTCATCAAGGGCATGCGTCACAGCGCAGTCAACAGCGCACGTGAGGCATGCCCTTGACGCATGCGTTTTTGACAGTTGAAAGCATAGCGCGCGCTACGAAACGTGTTACCCGCGTCTAGTGGATTTCTGTGCAACAAAACGTTCAACATCAAGATTGCGGACGAAGAAAAAAATATTACTTTGAGATTTATAGAGGAATACAGAAGCTTTCCACAACTTTGGGATCAGAATAGTAAGCTGTACACTAATAAAATAAAAAGGAACGATGCATTACAAGTTTTAGCTACAAAAATTATTTTGAAAAAATGTTTTTGTAGCTAAAATATATATATAATTAAAAATATATTATATCATAAAAAATATATATATAAATAAATGTTCTCGTCGCTCATGTTTTGAACACTGACAGAATCGAAATGACTACGTTAGCGTCGCGTTCGTTGACGCATTCAATATTGAATGTGTCAACGAAAGTTGAATAGAAAGGCTACGACGAAAGTTGAAGATGAAAAGGCACAGTGGGACATAGCTGGTTACGACGAAAGTTGAAGATGAAAAGGCACAGTGTGGACATAGCTATTGGCCCGAATCACTTCCAATATTAGTCGAAAGTTGGATCAAATTTATGCATAAATTATGCCCTTATGCAATAACTCTTACCGTGTTACGTGGATGCTGTAATAAGATGATCCGCCGATAAACCATCACCCATTCGACGTTGTACGGGCTCGTTGTATGCTGGCACACTTTCGAAAAACATTGGATTACTCGGCAAATTGTTATTGTATTAGAGATCAAGAAATAAATGAATTTTTTGGTTATGTCACATATAGGAAAGTTTATGATACAACTGAAGTTAATTTGGTTATAGTACTATTTTTGAAAGTTATTATTATGTTACTTTAATTAGATTTTCATTCTTTTGGACCCTTCTAATTTATGGCTACTGGTTAATAATTAATAATGAATGTAATGTGATGATTTGTAATCTGACGGAATTTTTTTTTGTGTAATAAGGTCGAATAAATTTATAGTCTTTTCAGTTACAATTTTTTTATCATTCTTTATCAATTATAATCATTCAAAAAAGAGACTAGCATTTATAGGGTGTTACACTCCAATACAGTTTAGTTACCTTGTAAACAAAAAGAAACAAAAGAAAATCACCTGTTATTAACATTTAAAATAAGCCCATAACAAAAATGGGCTTAAAACGTAAATTAACCATTATTTCTCATATTAACTCGACCACTAGTTGAGCGATATGCTTAGAAACACGTAGCTATTATATATTAGTGGCGTGACCAAATGTCTCGCTTTAGACGGGACAGTCTTATTATAAAATATATCAAACTACCTTCGCTACAATACTAGGTAATACTTTAGGTTAAGTTTTGTTTTAAATAATACCCAAGCATACCCTGATCAAAATCTGGAGCAGCCTGACTGGGGAAGTATCTCGACCTTACAGAAGATCACAGCTAAATAATACTGATTTCAGGCAGTGTTGTGTTCCTGTGGTGAGTAAGGTGACCAGAGCTCCTGGGGGAAATTTGGGGGTGGGGTCAGCAATGCGCTTGCAATGTTTCTGGTGTTTCAGGCGTCTATAAGTTACGGTAATCGCTTACCATTAGGTGAGCCGTACGCTTCTTTGTTGATCTAGTTGTATTTAACGAAAAAAAAGTACCTAATGCCAATCTTGCTTTGCTACCATTTTAATGTAATATCCCAAAACTGGGCTTAGACATCTTCTGTCATGGCTAAGAGTTTGAACTTTGTTCACCATATTGTTTTACTGTGTAAGTGGATATACGTAGCGACATGGAGGCATTTATGATTACTTTTCTAGGTTAAATTTTTTACTAGCTGTACCTAGCGGTAAATGTCTTTCACAACAACTACGTTAAAGTTAGACTAAAGGTGTCTATTAAGTATAACTCTAGGTACTTCTAGACAGGATAATCTACACCAGATCTTAAGTTAGACATCCAGATTTCACAGTTACGACGTGAAACGTGAAATTTCACGAAGCAAATAGTAGGAGTAGTAGAGAACAGCAATCAGACAGACAGAAACATAAAAAAAATATTTCATGTTTTATTTGTCTTGTAAATACACCTAGAATAATTAAATGTCTCAAAATAACCTTGTTGTACAGTCGTCGACCCCTCACAATTTTGTTATCTATATACATACATATATAAAAGAGATTTCCACCCATTGACTCATAACGATATCCCTGGAACCATAAGGCGTAGAGACTTGAAATTTGGTAGGAATATTCCTTTCACCGAGTAGAGGTCAGCTAAGAACGGGTTTTACGAAATTCCACCCACAAGAGGGGGTTGCGGGGGTTAATAACATATAATTATGGCAAAACAACGTTTGTGGGGTCAGCTAGTAGGTATATAAATTTCTATCACCTATAAAAATATTGCGCAAATCCGCGGAAAACAAAACAAGTGGTCACGTGATCACGTCAATATTAGCCGCGGATATTGTATCCATCTGTCCGTGGTTATTAGACTGCTGTGTCCGCGTAGAGCGCCAGGCGACCGGAATTCATTTCAGCAACAGATTGTTATAGAAAAATGAGTATTGCTTTTATTGGAATGTCATTTTCATTTTTACGATGGAAATGTATGTCGATGTTTTTTAAAGCACGTCAATTTTATTAGTGTTTCAAATCCAATGAGATTCAAAATACATATAACAAAGAGTAGGGCTTAAAAATATTTTTGAATTACTAATCGATAATGCTAATTCAATTATTTATTTTTATTATTGCCGGATTCGTAATGTAGATTCTGTTTAGAACATATTAAAAATAGTCTATTGTTTTATAAATTCTCAATCAATTATTTACTAATTGAACCCTTGTTTTTTATTCAACGCTTAATTACTTATACAAATTTAAAAAATCAAAAAAAAAAAAACAACTGTAAAATTGAGAACATAATATTATGTCTTTTTTGAAGTAATTTATTAAAAATATATCCTACAGTTAAATTGAGTTTCTTTATATTTTGATTGTTTAACAGAGAAAAAGTATTGAAAACAGAATGTAATGTACTATTAAGTGGGGTAAGATGTTCCACAATTCCATGTAATCTATACTAATCCATACTAATATTATAAATGCGAAAGTATCTCTGTCTGTCTGTCTGTCTGTCTGTCTGAATATTATAAATGCGAAAGTATCTCTGTCTGTCTGTCTGTCTGTCTGTCTGTCTCGCAATCACGCAAAAACTACTGAACAGATTTAAATAAAATTTGGTATACAGATAGTCTAGAGTCTGAGAAAGGACATAGGCTACTTTTTAATGCGAATAAAAGGGTGTAAGGGGTTGAAAGGTGGGAATGAAAATTTGTATGGAACTATGTTCGTGTTTCATAACTGTCAAACATTTAATGTTCATCCCGTCGATATGGTAAACTCTCCGATAAAATTTAAGAACGTATTTAAATAAAGGTTTCGAATCGACAACATATATCCACAATATACGGATAGTGGCGTATTTTACATTTTAAAAATGTATAATAATGTCAGTAATGAAAACGGATTGACATAATATATATTGGTTGTCAAATATAAAACGTAGTGGTTATAATATACTCTTTGGTCAAATATTTATGCGTGCGTTCAGAAATTTATTTAGTGTAAACGAAGGAAAATATATCAAGCTAATTAAATCTTATACTATTGAAAAAAAAAGGAAAGCATTTTTCCCCTCAAATCAACGCAGGTGAAACCGCGGGGCACAGCTAGTAATATTATAAAGAGGTAAAGTTTGTAACTTTGTTTGTTTGTAGGGGGTAACCTTCGCAAATATTGATCCGATTATGAAAATTCTTTCACTAACAGAAAGCTACACTATTCAGGAGTGACCGAGACGAGTGTTTAGCCTATAGGCTATATTTTATTGTTATCGATTAAAAAAAAATTCAGTGAAAAATAATAGTACCTAATAGAAATCAAAGTCAATCATCATCATCATCAAATAGATGTAAAATAATAGTAAATCAAGTTGGAGAAATGCGGGCGAGATGAGAACTTTACTATACATTTGCATCACAAAAATAATTAACGCCCAACGAAGTGGGCACGGGTCGGATAGTAAAATATCTATACTTGTATACTAATATTATAAAGCTGAAGAGTTTGTTTGGTTGTTTGTTTGTTTGTTTGAACGCGGTAATCTCTGGATCTACTGGTCCGATTTGAAAAATTCTTTCAGTGTTAGATAGCCCATTTATCAAGGAAGGCTATAGGCTATATATCATTACGCTAAGACTAATAGGAGCGGAGTCCACGCCGACGAAGTCGCAGAAGCTAGTAAAGGTATAATCACTGATGTAGTTGTCCTTGCCTCACATCTGTGGCTCCACATCGATCACATCTCGTTTGAGGTCAGCGCGTTTGTCGATCGTTCCGGATGCAACATTTTACTTTTCATGGATAATTTCGTGTCTGATTCGAGTATTTGAATGAATTGTATGGTTAACGGTTTTATATTGTGGAATGTGTGTCAATTGTATGTTATATCGGTGTACTTGCTCTAACTATGACCTGGCTGACACACACACACACACACACATTATAACCTTTTTTATTTAGGCCTGTTTCCACGGTTGTAGATAAGGCTATTTGACGTATGATTGTGTCTAACGGATACAATTTTATGATATACTAGCTTCTGCGCGCGACTTCGTCGGCGTGGATTAGGATCAATTCTGTCATACATGATTTGTTCGAAACATAAACCGTTTATGCAACGGAAGCTCTCAAAAGGAAAAAAACCCGATTTTGAAACATTCTTAATTGGTGCTACGCTCCTATTCCTGCCTTCCTCAATAAATGGGTCCTGAGATTAGCGCGTTCAAAGAAACAAACTCTTCAGCTTTATAATATTAGTATAAATTATTCATTTTTTACCTTCGAATTCCACTTTATTTACAGCATAATTCTATTCGTGAATCTGAATCTAGTTGTAGTTTAGTAATTGAGGAGAAACATGCCTTTGTAGTCTATTCTAGCTCTTACTGTTAAAATCTATTCGCAACTATTTGCAGGCTAAACTTTATTCAGAACTGATGAAACTAGCCCTTAGTGTACTGCAAAACTTTAGCTAACTTTAAACTGTAGCTTTTGCAGTTATTTAGATGAAAGATTGAAGCTGAATGCATTATTTTATCCTTCTACAGATTAGTACATTCTTCAATACTACACTAGTCATGTAAGAAGTTCTAAGTGTATTGCTAATGTGCCTAATTAAATTAATAGCATTTCTGTTTATTAAATATAATACTGTATAATATAATTATTATAATACTGGGTGGCAGATAATAATACACGTGGACTGTAGTGTTATGTGATAGATAAATTTTAAACACTACAAAGCTGATAACCAACAACCGGATCTCCTAAGATTTAAAATCGCAACGTTTTGACTAAGATCTACGTACTTATAATCTATTTGAAAATTTCAAAAGCTTGCAAATTTTATAACAATTTCTCGCAAAGCGTTTTTAAATAGTCGAATTTAAAAAGTAACCCTTGTAAAAACTAAGAAGTATTTTTTAATTCTTTCGTTAAAATATATCTCGAAGCATAATCCCGGCCTGATGATAGAAACGGAATATTTTTTTTACTGTTATAAATGATAAAGAGATGCATCATTAACATTTACAATAAAATTCATTAATAAATCATTATTGTATTAATCATGTCCGCTTGGAATAACGGTAAGAATGCTGGTAACATTTGTAATAAATAACTTAATACCTACATCGCTTTCTCAATATTTAAAACCAGTAACACATACAATACTCTTATTTTATTGAACATATATGACGTGATCGTGATAAAATAATCATTTATTAATATGATATTATACTTGTTATGTACAATAATTGTTAAATTTATTAGAAACATCACTACATATTATAAAACAAATTCTATTCCCGCTGTCTGTCTGTATATATATGCTTAGATATTTAAAACTACGCAACGGATTTTGATGCGGTTTTCTTTAGTAAATAGAGTGATTCCAGAGGAAGGTTTATATGTATAATACATGCATAATATAGTAGAGGAACACTGATAGTTTTAAAGTTTTCTAATGTGATGTCGTAAATAAACACATTTTTTCCGCTTAGATTGCAAATATTTATTTTATATTTTATATTTAGTATCAGCATTGCACCCGTGCGAAGCCGGAGCGGGTCGCTAGTATTGAAATAAAAGGCAAAATGTATTTATGCGCAAGATAAGCTTACAACTGTGCTTAAAACTACTTCTATTTCACTGTTTATTTTTTTTTTTGTTTACACACCCGAGAAAACGTATGTTGAATAATATAATTATAATTATAGTTTAATGTATAAAATGCTTTTTGCTTGTAATAACATACATATTTCATTCTAGCTATGCCCACGACTTCGTCCCCGTGGAATAAAAACTTTGGACAGCATTTTTTGGATATATCTTTTGGTTTATTTTGGGTTATGAACCGTCATTTGGGTATTTACATGTACACGTGATTCTTTAAATCAGCAACTTTTTTTTTGCTTTAATTGCGTATCATAAAGTTAAAAACGAAACAATTTAATTATGTTTGATTGATTGATTGATTCGGCCTGTGACATTTAACTCCACGTAGGAGAAAGATCAGAGCTTAATCCACCTCACGTTTGAAATTAAAATCTAAATTATTTTAATTATATTCTAATATTATTCCTTTAGCACATTAATTCTAATATCAGTCACACTGTGTGTGTCAGTATCATAAGACTAATACATTAACGAAAATAATAATAATAATAATTTACTCTTTATTGTACACAAAGAAGAAATTTACAAGGCAATACACAAAAATAAATGTACAACAGGCGGTCTTATCGCTAAACAGCGATCTCTTCCAGACAACCAGCAGCGTGGAGGAGATAATGTGAAAAAAGCGGAAAGGGTGTACAATATTAAAATAAAATAAAACAGGAAGACAATTAAATAAACATACATACATACAAATATACACATATAATAAACAATATTAACTATAATAAACATTACATAACGTATTGCATAAAAATATTAAATACACTACATAATATTATATAAATACATATAAGTATATATATATATAGATATATACATATATATAAATATATACACATATATATGTCGGAGAATCAATGCATAGTTATTAAAATTAGATTTATTACTTTTAATAATTCTATTTAACCTTTATGGTCGGGAACGTCAAGCAGTGTGTTTAAGTATGTTCGATACAGATTGTGGCAGATGTCAGTCAGAGGTTGACGATTAGATTTTTATTATTGAGGAAAACGGATACAACTAAAAGCCATTAAGCAAAGAACTGAACTGAAAAGAAGGAGCAGCGAATAGATTAGCAGCACTCGTTGTATCCTGTTAGTAGCGTAACCTCGACTTTTCAATAATTGGTTTGTACAAACGAATTAATTGTTACTAATTGTATTACGATCTATTATTTGACTAGGCGCAGCGAGAAACTCGGCCAGTGAACGGCGAGCGCCAATGCGCATTGTAAGGAGGGCCCTCCCTAAGCCTACACCCGGGGTCGCAAGTCCCGGGCACTGTCCTGAGTTTGTCCCTCTGCCACGCGATAGTAAATAGCTGTGTAGTGAATAGTATTGAATAGCTCGGTGAATTCATCGTATGTTGAGTAATTCGGCCACCACCGCATTAACTAATCTCTGTAGTACTATCTTGTTCTACCTTACATTGTAATTAATTAGTGTAACCGACCTCCTTTACTTCTGATGATTCCGTCATCAGAAGTGGGATGTGAATTCATCGAATTCCTTACATTATTAATTAAACCAGTCCAACCCCTCTTTCTTCTTCTGATGATTTCCGACATCAGAAGTGGGATGGTGTTCTCATGCCTACTAAAAGTGTTCGGTCAAGTAAGAGTGTTACTAGTGAGTAATTTATTTCACGATGCCACAAGAATCGCGTTCGCGTAGTTCTGTTGAATTATCGTGCAATCGAAGCGAAAGTCGATTTGTCATTATTTAAACCGATTTATAGTAGTAGTAACCTGTCTCTTTATAAACTTTAACTTGTTATGACTAAGGAATAGACTAAATGACATTCAAAAATTAAATGATACGAGCCTAGTCGTTGTACTTGGGTTGTTTGTTAAGTTTTTGTGTTTAATTTTGTGTTAACTTCTACTATATTCTTACACGATATTTTAACTTGTGTTAGCATTTAAATTTGTAACAATTATTAAAATATTGGATATTGTGTTGATATTACTCTTAATGTTTATTCGTTTAATACCGGAACGGTACCAAGATGGTGACCGTTACTAGTTAAAATCTTTGAATTGTAAGCGTACGTACAAATACGCTCATGATAGGTTAAAGAGAATGCAAGAAGGTCATGTACCAGACGAAATTGATGTAATTATGATCTTGTTGATAATGATAATGTTCAAGTTTAGGTAAGTAGAGGGAGAGACTCGAGTGAATGACTCTATCGAACGTAATGTGTTCAACCGTACCAGTGTAGTTATTCGTAGTCGTAGCCCGGTAGAATTGTCTCTTGTTTGGTACCGTAGTGTGTATGTTAGAGAGCAATGTGATTGCTTTTCGGCTAGAGAGACGTGGTGTTTGATATCGTAGCGTGTAGTCACAAGAGGTGACTGACACGGGTGATCCATTCGATGGATATGTGTACTGAGATGTATGTGACTGACACATGTACTGTGATCGCTCTTCGCCTAGAGAGCCGTGGTGTTAGGGGTCTTTACTCGAGGATTTTTGCAAGCTTGGTTGTAACTTGTTGTAGAAGTAAAGTACGTCTATATTTTGGTTGTGATGATGTCGATGGTACATCGCTGTGGTATTTGTGTGAAGTGATTAGTTACAATTGGTTTAATGACTACACTATAATTATTATGATTCAGATTATTGTAAAGTTCTTGAAACAAACTAAGTTTAGATCGTAAATACAAGGGACCGTTTAAAGTTGTAGAATTGCTTGAAGGCGATCGCTGTCTGTTAAAACAGTTGTATGGTAATAGAATCTATCGGTATGTTCACGATCGTTTACGAAAGATTCTTCTTACTGATGTACCTGCTGAGTTAGATTTGTTTAATGTTGATGAGTGCTCTATTTACTCAGTCGAGTAGTATAAGCACATACCATAGTTATTTGGTCGTATAACATGAGGTGATGACGATATGTGTTGGTCGTATCATATGAGTTGATGACGATATGTGTTGGTCGTATAACATGAGGTGATGACGATATGTGTTGGTTGTATCATATGAGTTGATGACGATATGTGTTGGTCGTATCACATGAGGTGATGACGATATGTGTGGCATAGTAGCCTGTGTGGCATAGCAGCCTGTGTGGCATAGTAGCCTGTGGGGCATATTAGCTTGTGTGGCATAGCAGCCTGTGTGGCATAGTAGACTGTGTGGGATAATAGCTTGTGTGGCATAGCAGCCTGTGTGATATAGTAGCCTGTGTGGAAAAATTAACTATATGGCATAGCAGCCTTATATTCCAGTGCAGCATAATGTGACATTATTTAATTGGTCAGTATGACCGAGCATACAAGTATAAACAGCATGTTTTTTTATTTGGCTTTGTTTTCAAAAAAAAAAAAAAGTTTCGAGGAAATGCACGAGGATGTGTCAAGATGCAGGACGGCCGTAACGGCGCGTGCTCTGACAATGACGATTCTATAGTTAGGTTGAACAAAACTCACGATTCGTTTGTTTTATTTGGTTTAATCAGACGAGTAGTATGTAAGTCGCTCAGATTGCTGCATCTTCAGTGCATTCGTAGTCGTAGGCGTAAATCGGGCCTGATTTCCCGTTGCATTGCGGCCACGGTTGTGAGTGGCGTGCGTTTAGCATGGAGATGTACGTGATCGCTGTTGATGATTACCGGATGGAGGTTATCACAGGGAACCGGATGGAGGTTGCGTATGTTTATGGTGCTGGATGGAGGCATTATAATTGTAGAGTATTGCATACTGCGCGGTCTGTCTTCTATTAGAAAGCTTATTAACGTTACGAGCTTTGTTGAACCTATTATGGAGGTTACTCATGTTTGTGATTGTGTTAGTGATGACTGGATAGAAGTTATCAAAGGGTACCGGATGGAGGTTGCCCATGTTGTGATTGTGTTGGTGATGACCGGATAGAGGTTATCAAAGGGTACCGGATGGAGGTTACCCATATTTGTGATTGTGTTGGTGATGACCGGATAGAGGTTATCAAAGGGTACCGGATGGAGGTTACTCGTGTTTGTGAGTGTGTTGGTGATGACCGGATAGAGGTTATCAAAGGGTACCGGATGGAGGTTACCCATGTTTGTGACTGTGTTGGGAATGACCGGATGGAGGTTACTCGTGTTTGTGAGTGTTTTGGTGATGACCGGATAGAGGTTATCAAATGATACTGGATGGAAGGATCATAATTGTAGAGTATTGCATACTGTATGGTGTATCTTTTATTAGAAAGTTTATTAGCGTGACGAGTTTTGATGAACCTATTGTACCTACGTAGTAGATGGCATTCATTTGAGAAAGTAAACTGACTTTGGTAATGTTCTGGAATATTAAGTGTGAGTTACTAAACCTGGCCCTTCTAGTCAGGAAGGCCGAGCGAATGGACTTTTTACTTGCTAGATAAATTACTTCTTTCATCAACAGCATCACACGAGGTCGTGTGAATTTGTCAAGATGGCCGTGTCGGAGAATCAATGCATAGTTATTAAAATTAGATTTATTACTTTTAATAATTCTATTTAACCTTTATGGTCGGGAACGTCAAGCAGTGTGTTTAAGTATGTTCGATACAGATTGTGGCAGATGTCAGTCAGAGGTTGACGATTAGATTTTTATTATTGAGGAAAACGGATACAACTAAAAGCCATTAAGCAAAGAACTGAACTGAAAAGAAGGAGCAGCGAATAGATTAGCAGCACTCGTTGTATCCTGTTAGTAGCGTAACCTCGACTTTTCAATAATTGGTTTGTACAAACGAATTAATTGTTACTAATTGTATTACGATCTATTATTTGACTAGGCGCAGCGAGAAACTCGGCCAGTGAACGGCGAGCGCCAATGCGCATTGTAAGGAGGGCCCTCCCTAAGCCTACACCCGGGGTCGCAAGTCCCGGGCACTGTCCTGAGTTTGTCCCTCTGCCACGCGATAGTAAATAGCTGTGTAGTGAATAGTATTGAATAGCTCGGTGAATTCATCGTATGTTGAGTAATTCGGCCACCACCGCATTAACTAATCTCTGTAGTACTATCTTGTTCTACCTTACATTGTAATTAATTAGTGTAACCGACCTCCTTTACTTCTGATGATTCCGTCATCAGAAGTGGGATGTGAATTCATCGAATTCCTTACATTATTAATTAAACCAGTCCAACCCCTCTTTCTTCTTCTGATGATTTCCGACATATATATAAATAGCAATGATTAATGACGAAGTAGACGACAGTTATTTCAGAGACTATACAAATAACAGAGAAAATACAAATAATAATTATGCATATAATTTCCCCTTATCGCGGATGTATGTGCTTAGCATACCAACATAATCGATTATCGAAAAAATTCTGCGCAGACACAACGTGAAATGTAAACATACATAATTACATACGTATTACAGGAAGTTTGCATAAAGAACAATTACTTATTGTAGGTGCCACTTCAAGTAAGCTGAGCGTATGCTAAAACCATGTTCTACATACTACACAAAAACACACAAACATACATACGCATTGATTGTGTGTTTGCATACCTACATTTTGTGTGTGTACAATGTGATTTCAATATAAGAGTGTATTTTTTTAAAATTAATTTATGTATCATTTTGAGTTACGAAAAAAATACGTGTTTTATACAGACGCATTTGAAAATATCCTTTGACAAACATACGGACTTGTCACAAACATGACTTATACTTACGCACTATCTTGTATGTTAGGCAGCATGCAAGCGCGTTGCCGATCCTACCCCCAATCCCTCCAGGAGCTCTGGTCACCTTACCCACCACAGGAAAACAACACTGCTTGAAAGCAGTATTATTTAGCGGTGATGTTCTGTAAGGTACGTCTGGAGGTCCCCAGTCGGACTGCTCCATATTTTGAGCAGGACCTGCTGTGCCCTACCTCAGTTCGCTTATTTGTGTTACTTATTTTGTCCCATTAAGATTGTACTGACTACCCGATATATGAGTACGGTTGTCTACGCTTTACCATACTCAGCTCTTTACTTATAAGTTATACCATACCAGCACACGTTTGTTCCAATAATAATGATAATAAGTACATTAGTATAAGAGTTAAAGAGTCTCATTATGACTGTTCTGACGCATCGCCATATCGAGGTGACAGCTGTTCTTGAACGTAATTAACAAACAGAGGTCTATTGAAACTGAGAGGCGAGCATATGATTCATACGATTACTATTCATTAAGTTCAGACCTTGGTTCTATCGGGATAAGTTTCGACTTCGCGAAGTATTTAGGATAATAAATCGATCTTCTATTTTTAAAGCATCGTTATTTACGTAGAAGACGAAAAATTTAACATAATATTACAAGGATATTTTATTGACTGAACGTAAAAGTTTGCAAATATTTATACAGATATTTTTCTTGAATCCTTTTATTGCCTTCTATCGTTAAAAACTTAAACATTAAATAAGTGAAATAAGAATATTTTTTAACATTGGCATAACGAGGTTTCAACTTTGGCATAAATAACGAGGTTTGTCGAGCCGATTTCAAAATTCCAATCTTCATTGAAATTTCAAAATCGTAAAGTCAAATGTTCAAATATTTTGTAATTAGTGTTCTTTGTGTCAATTGTCTTTGTCACTAACAACTACAAAGCGATAGATATCATAATACGGAGACGACTTGCATACATAACAAGCGGCTTAAGGTTAGGACCACACTGCGAGCCTAACGCGGTGGCGGCGGCGGGCGCGAAATATCGAACATATGAAACGCGTCTTTGCGTCCACACTGCAGTGGCTAAAGCGGAAGCGACTGAGCGATACAACGAGCGTAGTTTTCAAACATTCCTATCCGCGCGTTCTGTCCACACTACGGGCCTAGTCAGCAAGCGATCTAATACGCGGGTGGCAGGGGTATCAAACCATTTCGGTCTTGTCGCTATATATGTATTCGCTTTCTGTAGTTTATACCTTTTTTTTACGTGGGAAATTAAAATTAGAAATAAAATTCTGTCCCCTAAATTGAGACAATTCGTTCAACATTACGTCCGGACTCTTTGTATCTATACTTCGTGGTCACTAATCTCAATTCTTCATATAAATTAAAAAAAAATCACCGCTTATATCTGTTTTTATTTATTTCGTACACACTATCTCTTATATTCAACACCTCCTATCTCAAGATTGGACTCTCTAGTACAAATAATAAATCCTCGTCCATAGTTTGCAACACCTGATATACGTCAAATCGCTACATGAACTCGCGCGTCACTGTGGCCACCATACGCCTCCGCCGCCGCAACCGCCACCGCGCATTCAGTGTGGACGCACACTAACAGTTAACACGTCACGTGCCCACACACTGTTATTTGTCTAATAACAATGTTATAAGTGTTTGGGTTTCATAATTAGCGTATCTGGTAATGTACGAAAGATAGCGCAAGAGTCACAGTAATAGGCTGATGCATAAACTATATAGTATGTGGTGATGATCTGGGTATGTTTACGGGCACAGGATTTATATTATTTTATGTAACTAGGTCGGTAAACAAGCGTACGGACACCTGATGGTAAGACCGTAGGCCGAAGCCTATAGACGCCTGCAACACCTGAAGCATTGCAAGCGCGTTTCCGACCCTATCCCCAATCCCCCTAGGAGCTCTGGTCACCTTACTCACCAACAGGAACACAATACTGCTTAAAAACAGTATTATTTAGCTGTGGTCTTCTGTAAGGTCGAGGTACTACCCCAGTCGGGCTGATCCATATTTTGAGCAGGAAATTTCCTGCTGTGCCCTACCTCAGTCATATGACAGAATGAGTGAAAGTACCTCTTGTGCATTTACCATAGAGGTGTTGCTTCAGAGGAATAACAGGATTAAGAAAAACGAGAGCTCATGAAATATCACAGTTGTAGTACAAAACAAAAAATATATTGGATACTTTACGGATGATGTTCTATGGAAATATTTTATGTATTTTGGAGTATATACAACAACTATACTACAAATATCATCTACTAGAAATCTACCAGATTACGTTACTACCAGAACAAAATTAGGACTATTATTCGCTTCTCTACTTAGGGTTAGTCGATAATTATACAGTCGCAACCAAGGTGTTAGCTGTTGAGTATGTATTGGATAGTAGTTATAAATGAGTTGCTTCACAATACGTGTCAAAGATAAACATAATAACACGGACGTGATCGCCGCATACTAATGAACCATCGACGTCTTATCGCGGGCTGTGTAATTGTTTGAACGTTATTGTTTCATTGATAGTGTAAATAAATTAATTTTTAATGATAGGTACATAGTAATACCTTATCATTTATTATTGTTTAAATGAATAAAGTTTTATCCCAATTTATTCAATTTTAGGTTTTGTAGTAAAAATGAAATAGTATATAAATATATCTATCGTAAATAAACTATAATACATAAACGTTCTATTGCAGTTTTTACCAATATACATATATATTTGTAACATCAAGACAAAAGTTTGACTAGTTTTAAGTTTTAAGTTTAACATTAGGTATTTTTATAATCTTTCTTATTGTATGCAGCTTTTAATGAGGAATGTTTTCTTTCCACGCCCAACAGTAGACCGCGATGGGCCTTACTAACTTTTCTGTAAAAAAAAATTAACTGTCTATTTATTGCAGTTCCGTTTGACATTTGCTTACAAATCTTGAAAAAAATAATTAAATACGACATAATTAACGAAATCATCAAGCAACCATATATAACTAAATAAATACAATTAGGCTAGTAAAAAATAGCCGTTTTTTTGGTCAGCTTCGCACCAAATTTCCGAACCAATTTTTTTGGCTTAGTATCACTTACTGAGCATAAAATCACAAAATTCTGACAGATTCTGGTGGAGCTTCAAGCGCCATTAAAAAAAACGTTATTTGCCGATATCCCGGAAACTAAGCACTGTAGGTAAAATGTTATTGAGACTGTTATGGTAGAGAATAAAATTTTGCATCTTTTGGTTCTTGTAAACTCTTTACTGAAATTTACCGTTTACGATTTATGGCATATTTAATGAATCGGTTTTTCTATCTCGGTCGATAACTCTTAAAGCTACCTATACTATCTCTTCTACCACAGTAAGTGATCCTTAACCTTATAAAAAAAGTATTTTCTTGGTAACAAATAAAGGTACAATTTACACTTTTACAATTAAGGTGGTATAAATTGGATCGGAAGTTTAGTGCAAGGTTAAATTATATATTTACTGGCGTAAATTGAAAACGAAATGTTTCTAACACTCAACCCACAGAAGTAGCCATCTAATAGCGTCGTTCAGTATAAATAAACAATAACACACTTATCTGCTAGTAGCTTGTATTATATTATACAATAAATATTTACATCTATCAAAGAAATGTACGATTCGGAATCAAATACTTCGGAATAAAATCTAATTTGCCACGATAGAGTCTAGACTTAACCTTTAAACGGTAGCAAGGTTATCTAAATTACACTAAATGTTTATTGGTCTAAGATCCGGGATAGAACAGAATATTCCTTCATCTGTTAATTAGATGAAGGATAGGCTACTGCTGACTGACGTTACTGACCTGGCTGCAGGTAAGTGTAGCAATCATAGAGATGGGTGCCTACTACAGTCAGGTATATAATGTAAAATATTAACGGTTTTAGCTTACTACGTGTAATTAACATAAGAGGGAAAAGATTTAAAAAAAAATTGCAGCAGCCTTATGGTGGCAGAGGTTGTTTTTATAAATTCACAATATTGTAATCAGCCTATAAAAAATTGTTTCATCTAATTAACAGATGAGGGAAGATTAAAGCCTCGTTTCCACTAGGGGACATTTTGTCCCGCGACATGTCGCGGGACAAAATGTCCCCTAGTGAAGACGAGGCATTACCGCAACATGGGACAATTGTTCCGCGTCAGCCCCGTCTACACTAGGGAACATTTTGTCCCGCGACATGTTGGGGGACACGTCCACACACATGTTGCACAGTGTCCCGCAGCATGTCCCGCAACATGTCCCACAGTGTGTACGTGTTTAGGGACATGTTGCTTGTTCCCGCTTCGAGATCGAAAACATTTGTTTCGCGTCAATGTCGCATGGTAGGGCTTTTGATATTTTTTAAAATATCGGATTCTCGATGTATCGATATTTTTAAATACATAATCAATATCGGAGTTAGAGATATCGAAAAAAGAATCTATATATCGATATTTTTTAACCGACTTCAAAAAAGGAGGAGATTACTCAATTCGATTTTAATGTATATTCGGGGATAACTTCGTCGTTTACGAACCGATTTTGATCATTCTTTTTTTTTTGTTGGAAAGGAGATATCCCAAGGGTGGTACCATGATAAGGAAACCAGGATCTGATGATGGAATCCCAGAAAAATCGATGGGGAACCTTCGAAAGTCGTAGTGGCGACTAGTGCGTTTGTTATTAATGTTTTTTCGTCTACTTACGTTGTATTATTTGTCGATGTAATTGAAGTCGGTTTTTTTCGTTTGCTGGCAAACACAATTTATCAATTTTATTTCATCGCCTTTTTTTCAACCGATGTACAAACGGAGGAGGTTATGTATTCGACGCGTATATTTTTTATGTATGACCACGCATAACTTTTTACAGAGTGGTCCGATTTTGATAATTAAAAAAACAATCGTGTCGATTTAAAAAATAATTTACACAGTTTATAATTCAGTATAATATTTGTTAAACAAATTAAATTATCAGTGATTTATTAAAATGTAAGGTTCTCAGTAATTATTGTTCAATTTTAATAAAACAATAATACGTACCAATATTCAGTAAGATTTTAAAAATATTCGTTGTTTTATATGTTCAGTTGTCAAACAACTATTACTATTATTAGGCACTAAAAGATTGATTACATAAGCAATTCGTTAAGATGCTACAGAAGAAATCAAATATTTAACAGCTATTTCTGAGAGCACCTGAGTGATAATATTTCAATATTTACTATCAATCCAAAATTTTAGTGCGTTTAATGACCTTGAAATATTTGGTTGATCTAAATACTGTTTAATTCAGCAGGTATTGCAACAAAAATTGTGCCAACAAGTTCATTGGCATTTGACGTATTTTTCATGAGCATATTATTAATTTAATTAAATAAATAAATAAATAAAAATAACTTCACAAATGATGGAGGTGTTTCTTTATCTCTATGAGGAACATGTTGCTGCATTTGTCCCCTAGTGTGGCCTACACAATGTTCGAAACATCTGTCCCGCAACATTGTTGAGGGACAAATGTTCCTCATTTGTCCCCTAGTGGAAACGAGGCATTAGCTTCTCGGATCTTAGACCATATAAACACGTTTACGCGATGACATTCACGATAAAACACAACAGATGACAGTTCCCTAATTTCCCTATTCCACTATTGTGTCAAAAAGGCATATTTTGCTTTGTGATTGTTGGTTAATTTCTTTGTAATTGTTGTTTGTACAATTGTTTTATACAATAATTCTGTGTGAATATCTATAAAATATTGTACATCTACGTGAAGTACTGACTTGTTTTTAGACAGAATATTTTTATTAATCGCCTATGAACCTATGATGTGTTTACAAATAATTTTTTTTTGCTATATACTAGTGATGTTCCGGATATCCGTATCCGTATCCGCAGATATCCGCGTGAGAAATGAGATCCGTATCCGTATCCGCCAATTTTCTCGCGGATCTTTTACGGATCTTTTATTTATTTTAAAATTTGATTGACATAATAAAATGCTGCATAATAACTTAGATTATGTGATTAAGTAGTATAATTAAAAAAAATAATCCATTCTGAGTATTTTTTATTTCTTAAAATAAATTATTTGACACCTTTAAATGCAAACATATATTCTAGTAAGTAACCATATTAATAGTATATAACTCAAAGGTACTAAATCAACTATCTTATGAGATCATTATTACACATAAAAAGTTTATTTTTTTATACATGTATGAAAATGAAAAACAAAAAACTTGCATATTGAAACAACTTTTTCGGATTTTATTGCGGTTTATTAAGTTTTTTAAATTCTCGACGTTTCTAGACCTAGTTGCTAAACAAAAGTAATAAGCGCGCAATGCAAGTAGGGTTGCCAGATCGAATGACCCTATTATCGGGAGAAAAAAACAATTTTTCGGGTTTTTGGGACTTTGGTCGGGAGAAACAAAATAAAATTAAGTAAATATATTAAAAACAACAACATTTAACATTACTGTTATATCTTCCGCTGCCGATAGAAAAGTTTACATAAATAAATACTAACAATAATATGATCTGTTTCTTTACAAAATTGTTCCTTTTCACTGAAAAGGAAAGTTTTTAGCATCTGATATGTATATGGATTACTGCCATAGAATTTATCTTGCATTCGGCTTATGAGCTGGTTCAGTAGCTTTCTCATTACAGCATCTACGTCGAGGATAGTACATCCATCATTCTCCAATGCCAATACTGAAGGAGCGTCTGTTATAATTATGTTGACGAAAATTCGGAACTTAAAATTATTGTTTTCTAAAATGAAGTTGTTTTGGGAAGTGAATTTTATATTTTGTCGGAAGTCGGTTGGGTATACAAAAATTCGTAAGAATTCCGCCAAATCCCGACTATCTGGCAACCCTAAATGCAAGTCGAAAACTGTCCTGCCCATCGTTGCGGCGGGCGTGACGTCAATTATCGTTTCAAGGTCACGAAACGACACCTATTAAGTAAGTAAAAAGATCCGTATCCGTATCCGCGGATCTTGACACTAAATATCCGTATCCGGATCCGTATCCGCGGATATACATTTTTAACGATTCGGCACATCACTACTATATACATACAGTGCAATTTATATGTACAAATGGTTTTCACTAAAATATTCTACAAGTAGACGTCTAATAAATAAATGATTGATGATTCGTCATTTTACAATCAAATACATAATAACAGGTAATGAGTAAATACCGTCGACGCGAAATTCGAATTCCGCTGACAATGAGATAGCAAAAAAATAAATAATATTAAAAATTACATAAATCTTTATATAACAATTATTAATTGCATTTTATATTAACATACATACATAACAAATTATTCATTGCATAATAATTTCAACGTATGCACATAAAGTATAATTATTATAAAAGTAAAGTATTAAAGTATCACATTCATCTTTATGTATACCTAATAACTTAATATTATAAAACAGAAGAATATGTTTAAAAAATACCGACCGTTCCAGCAGGGATCGAACCCGCACTTCCGCACTTATATAAACATTTGTCATAGAAGAGATTGAATTTGCGACCGCTAGCGCAGTTTTCAAGTTTTCACTTCAAAAACGCGCGAGACGTCTATATCTTATATGTATATAAAACTAGCTACCCATCTCGTGTCACAATGTTAGTTACCATACTCATTAGAAACGGCTGGACCGATTTTTCTAGCCAACGTTATAAGAGAAGGGTGATTAAGAGGGTTAATAACATATATGTCAAAACTACGTTCGTGCGGTCAGCTAGTTATTAGCAAAATAATAATTCAAACTGTACGTAATATATTATTTGACCTGACATTTTATTTGAACGAGCTGTGAGAACTAAGTCTTAACAAAAGTGTTTATCTATAACCTTACACAAAAAAATATTACGTTCAGTCACAAAAAAAAATACATAACTTCTCATTTTAAAATATTTTTTTAATGTCTCACTTTCCCTCTTATTATATATAAATTTACATTACTTTGCATCCTAATTTATATATTTGATGTTGTATTAATGTGTTTTTATTATTTTATTTCAGGTAATGACGAAATGAAAGCTGACTTACGTAAGGATTACTTATGAACATATTTTAATGCATTTTCTTTTTTTAACCGTTTATGTGAAATTTGAACATTAAAATTTGATAGGCTGGTGAGAAATAATATTTATTCGTTTATCCAAATGTGGACTTTTGTTTATGAGAAATTAGATGTGGTATCCTCTATTTTTGTCTCCTAGTTGCCTGGTAGATGTGAGATGGAGTAGAGCAATGTTATACAATAATAATATAAATGAAATTAAATTTATTTCTTTCGATACCTTTTTTTTTTTTCGTTTTCGGTAAATTTTACCTTACTGTAGTTGTTTTTTAATTGACTGTGTGAATAAGAAAATTAAAAAATAATTACAAAAGGCAGCCTTATCTCTAAAGATCTGTAACAGGCAACCTTAGGGTAGAGAAAATGATATAAGAAGGGTACTTTAATGGTATAGGTATAGAATTTACTTTTAAATAATGTTATTATGATACCAATAAATATAGAAAATTTCTAACATAATAAAAAAAAAGCTTTTTCGCGTTATTTTGCTATCATCCGTACAACCAAAATGTTGAAGTCCGTAATGTTTATTTAATCGTCTGGGTTTTCTGGAAGAAATGGCTAATTAGCCATAGGGACCTATTGCCAATTGTACTTCACTATCAGTACTTATCTTTAAGCTTTGTTTGTATATATTTGTGGTGTACAATAAAGTATAAAATAAAATAAATAATCGATTATTTTTACACTAATAATATTCAAAAAATACTTCAAAAATGATATTAAATTTATAGTTTGATGTGTATTCTGTATAAAAGTGTGTATTTTATAGCATTCTAATGCATTGTAATAAAAATATAGACGTTTGAGTGTAAGCGCTTCTCATACTCGTCATATTTCGCTTTCAAGCGTGCAATAGAATCGAAATTTTGTCTGAAGAAATCCTTCTTAAAAATAAACGAAATAAAGAAAATTACGTGCAAATACCTATTACGCCTACACAACGCCTATGCGACTTCCACATTTTGTGTTCTTAGTCTTAATTAGCATGAAGCCATGAAGGCATTGCGTATGACTCACGAATAAAGTTACGTAAATTAACAGCCAGACGGTTTGTTTATTACACTTGAGAAGTAAGTAAACGTGGATTTATAAAGCAAATAAATTTGTATTGTCTGCGTTACTGTAGTTAATAATTTGTGGAACAATTAGTAAAGCTGTATATATGTAGATTGCGTTTTATAACTTAACTAGCTGACCCCGCAAACGTTGTTTTGCCATATATTTTATTAACCCCCGCAACCCCCTCTTGTAGGTGGAATTTCATAAAACCCGTTCTTAGCTGACCTCTACTCGGCGAAAGGAATATTCCTACCAAATTTCAAGTCTCTACGCCTTATGGTTCCAGAGATATCGTGATGAGTCAATATATGGGTGGAAATCTCTTTTATAGATATAGAATTCTAAAGTTCACGTCGATCGTATTACCGCTGTACATTTTTTTTAGCTTCAAAGAACAAAATATTGTACGTAAAAATCTCCACTCTTTTCTTCTCGTATCTTTATCATACATACGCTTCAGTATATAATATCCCACTGCTGGGCATACGCCTCTTTCCCCATGTAAGAGAAGGATAAGCTTAAACCACCACGCTTTGGCAGATATCATACATGATAGCGATAAAATAATCTGTGCTAATTGGAAACAACTAAAAAAATTAAAATACTTTAACTTTTTGAAACCCCGAGTCCCGACTCAACGTTTTTCTTGTCTACACAATCAACCTGTCATTTACAAAGTGTTCAGTCAGATGTTTCTACTTTCTAGTGTCTAACGCGAACTAGTTACACAGAGGCTTTAAATCACCCAGTGTGTTTGAACTCTTAATATTTCATCAACATTTACTATCCTGAGAACTGCTATTCTATTCCTGTTATAGCTCTGAAATAGTGCTTAGTAACATTTTGAAAGCTAAAACTATCTACCTAGTTAGTTTTCTATCTATCTATGTTTTGCACTTACTCGTATGTGTTATAGTAAAAAGTGTATTTTTTTAAATTATATATAACATATATTTTAATCAGTTGTTTTTTTCGTTAATTCTTGTGCGTTTTGTTTTTTCACTTTTAGATAAGAAAGAATAGTTCTAATGTTCAAAATCTTAATGCGTTTTGTTGCTCGATTATTACCAATCTTAAAAAGTCGTTATAAAATTGTTGTATGCAATTTTTGTTTTGATATTTAATTTAGATTAGATTTATCGTATTCGCTACCCTTACAATAGTAATTAATTATTATGCTAATTGTCACTATAACATAACAATTTATGTATTTTAATATTTGCGTATTGAAACATTGTATAGTTACTGGTTCATCACTTCAGCCTATCGCAGTTCACTGCTATATAATATGCCTCCCCAAGTTCACGCCAAAAACGGCATGAACTCATGTGTTTTGCCCATAGTCATACATGAGCTACTTACTGGTTAAGCATCTTTAAATATTTCAAGTTAGTAGATTTATTTTTTAATAACTAACTGCTTGACTTCGCAAAGATCATTTTATTTTATTCAGTACAGCTTATGTCTATAACATTTTCATTTAGGTACTACAGGAAAGGACACTGTAAGAAAGAATTCGGGATGTATCGCATAACGGACGTATCTTAAAACGTTACGATCCACCGGCGATAAAATGCGGTAAATTTTTAACTGAGTCGTTACTTTGACTTTATAAGCGACATAAACTCCATAATAAAACTTCTAAGTCGAGATGTTATTTATTTTATTGAAATCTTTTTTTATTCATACGTAATATTTAAGGTTATACTTATCCCTTATGTTTGGATTGGAACACTCACTGAAACTCGGTATATAATAGAAATAACAGTGACGTAAGTTATTAACACTGCGTCTAACTTTTTCGGCACTTTTAGTCATTATTCACTTCAGCCTATCACAGTCCACTGTTGGATATAGGCCTCCACAAGTTCGCGCCCGACATTATGACGCGAACTCATGTGTTTTACCCATAATCACCACGCTGGGCAGGCGGGTTGGCGACCGCAGGGCTGGCTTTGTCGCACCGAAGACGCTGCTGCCCGTCTTCGGCCTGTGTATTTCAAAGCCAGCATGGGTGGTTATCCCGATTCCCGCCATCCGTCGGCTTTTCAAGTTCCAAGGTGGTAGTAGAACTGTGTTATCCTTTAGTCGCCTCTTACGACACCCACGGGAAGAGAGGGGGGTGGCTACATTCTTTAGTGCCGTAACCACACAGCTTACTACATCTTACTTAGTCATTATTACCCAGCTACTATTCTTTATTTCTTTTACCATGTGTGTGGACTTGTGGTTTCTCTAAAGCAATTGTTTATTTATGATGTATGACGTTGATCAGATAAGACAAAATGACCTGCCTCTTCGTTTGCAGTTTTTCCATATATATTAAGAAAGTAATGCTACATGTTGCATATCCTCTGTCAATTAAGTATTCTGTTTTGTTTAGGCCAAACTGTTTATAGCACTTGTTTTTTCCTATAGTTACAAAAAATACGTCAATTACGTTAGATATCTGTTTATTCTATCTGTCAATCTGTATGTTTTCGTATGGAAGTTAACTGTTAAACTCATAAAGCATAATATCTCAAAATTACATACCGCATTTTGTGGGTATAAAACCCAATTTAATTGTCGAAAGTTTTACGACCGTTACCGACTTGTATTTTTGCAAACTAATAAATTTGTAATATATCAATATATCTTATAAAGAGAAATCAGAAGAATTTACGAGTGGAATAAAACTGTACATGAGAATAAAAAGAATTATGCCAATAAATAGCTTGTTTCAATGAACTCGAACTGTATCAAAACAATGAACAAATCCGCCTGCAATGGTAGATATGGCTTCTAATTGTAACTTGAACTGTTTTCGCGGTCGTGTTGCACAGACGGGTATATCGCGGTCGTTCAACCCTAGGGAATTATAGCATTTACAATCTAAACGAAGTTCTAATGCAGAAATAATGGTCTAAATGAGGGTATCTTTGAAATATTTGATTGGTCAAAACTATTGTTACAAGACGATAGAGATCTGCCGTTACAAACGAATCAAAGAAAAATTTCTAAGTTTTGTTTCTTAAATACTTGGTCCCTATCTAAAAATTATGCAACATCTTTATTTCTTAAAAAGTTATTATAGTTTTAAAAGACAACGATTTGATAGAGCTCAACCTGTTTTGCCTTATATCTTTATGGCTTTCTATCTTTTTGTTATTTCTTCGTCTGTGCACAAATACATCAATAATATTTAAAAAAAAATACAGACGAAGTCGCAGGCTTCTAGATAAAAGAGAATTAAGAAAACGACTGTGTAACTAAATGTGTCAAACTCTGCGACAAATTTTTGGTTGTATCATTCCAAAGATACCAGGAACACATACAGTTAGTGGAAACTTTTCAAAATCATGTGTTCGATACAGGCGCTTCTATAAACATGACAAGGCTACTTGCATATACCTACAATCTACACTAATATTATAAAGCTGATGAGTTTGTTTGTTTGAACGCGCTAATCTCAGGAACTACTGGTCCGATTTGAGAAATTCTTTCAGTGTTAGATAGCCATATCGAGGAAGGCTATAGGCTATTTTTTTTTCAAATTAACGCGTGTGAAACCGCGGGCACAGCTAGTTATTCATTACAGTTCCGGTAGTAAATATTGCATTGATTTAGAATTAGAATCTGTTATATCCGGCTTCCTAATGCGCTATCACTGTCATGCAAAGTACAAACAATTCGATGTATTTATCTATCAAAAGTGCAATTTATTAAGTACATTATTGCGTTTGGATGCAAGGATTATAAAGCCTAAATTAAAACTTGTAGTCAAATAGGATCGTATGGTCAATATGGCACAACTACAGATTTACAAATATTTTACGCAGTAGCTCTACTACCGTTACTTGAAGTAGGTACCTAATAAAATCGTGTACGATCTCAGAATGCTAATTTTGAGGTCTAGACTCTAGAGCAAGTTGGTCAGGTTAATGGTGAAACTTCTGAATAACATACGCGAAGCGTTCTCCGCTCACCAGGAGAAACTGGGCCACGTGCTTCGGTAATCATCCCGGGAGTTATGGTATCAAATATGCTGGCTTCTGAACTAGAAATGTTTTGTAGGTGCAATTAAATTACGTACATAGTTACAAGTGTAGGGCATCGTTTAATATGTACTCGGTACCTAGTAGTTTTTTTTTTAAACATGATTTATAAACTAAATCATGTTTAAAAAAAAAAAAAACTCCTCTTGAATAAAACACTGGCATAGAAAATGATTAATGAAAAATTTGAGGACAAGTCGAATACATTTATTGTATTATTTTAGATATTATTACCAGCTTAAACAATACAATCAAATCTTCAATTATGACAAAAGATATGGTAATAGTCGACTGAAACCTACATAATCTCATTGAACTTAAATATAATTTCTATCGTACAATTGTAAAGTCGTATAAAACCTCGTCGTGTTCAACCTCCAGATACGTGAATATCATATTACTTGAAACGAACTTTCTTTGGTTTGAACGACACCGATATTTCTAAGTATAATATTTCTGCGGTCATAAGTATATATCAATTTTACGTTAAATAATACAAATTTAATGTTGAAATACACAATGGTTATGGATTTAAAGGTACAAGAAAAGTGTCGCAAATAAAGAAATAAAAGTTTGAACGAGGGCAGGTCGCGCGTCGTCCTCGATACCTGTGACAAAGCGATGCACACACGGTAACGTAATTATTGCGATACACTAATCACTGCGACAGTCTTCAGCATATTCAAAATTGAACGAGATTGTAATAGCAGTTTTAGGTTAGCACGAGATGATAATAATCATCTAACTATAAAAAAAAAATCTCTTTCTTTCTTTATTTCTATTCTGTTATCTTTTCTTTTTTTCTTTCTTCTTCTTGTCTTTCAATAATTCTTGCTTTTGTAGTTATTATGAAGTCGATCTAAATACCAGTGACTATCCATTTTTATAGCTGACTTATAAATTTAACTTTTTTGAAAATATGAAGAATGATAATATTTATAAACATAACACTTAACCGTCAGTTTCCCATTGCAAAATTGTTAAAGAACGTATTAAGATGCAATTAGGACCTAAACCTATTATGCAATTTTACATTCGTTTGCGTTACATTCGTTTCCAAACGTGAATATTTGTAAATGTCCTAATAAAGGAACACGAGGTAAATTCTGATCTCTTAACAATTGATATTTCTAGTATACGGATAGTATTGACTGCAGCATAAAAATTGCATATTCTGCAAAAATTGTTGAAGGAATTTGGTGATATTAGACTTAACACAGCAGAACAAATATTGTGATTGAGGCTGACGACCTTCATTAAAACAAGCCAGGTTTAATCTGAAGATCTGTTTGATCTGATCTGAAACAGAGAATCAGTTTTAATTTAAAAACATGTAACAGTTTGTATTTATACCAAATAAGATTTATTTTAATAAAAAAATTTAATAATTATTTTTAATTGGTGATTACAAAATTTGAATTCGACGAAACAGTCCAAAACATTTTAATAATTTTAATTTAATGGCAAAATTACCTCAACGGTGACTCAAATAAATAAAATACAACTTATTCACATAAGTTCATCGTTCCTCTGAAAGTGTTTGTATTTTCGAGTGCTAAGTTTTCATTCGAGTCACGTCTCGTCTCGAAATAGATCTTGTTTGAAGTAATGGCTGTTAAAACTTCATTCGGCTGTTGCCATTTATCATTATACTGATAGAAGTTGGCTTCAAATGATCGAAATTTAAACCGTTATTACTTATTACATTTGTTATTATTACTTTAAATTATTTCCAAGAAGCTCATTATTTTTAATAGCTAAGTACAATTTTAAATCATTTTTACTTACATGTGAATATAAGGTATTTCATGTCATAGACCGTGTTAGTTTTATTGGAATCCTTGATTTCGCGTGTTGGACCTTTCTTGATCATTATTATACGAGTAAAGATAGTCCAGTGAACAAACTTTCAGCGACTCCAGAAGACGAGAAGAATTAAATGTGTACACTATCGCTGCATTTTCAAGTAGGTACTAAACTTTTCTTCTTCAAAATACCTTTTGTGTTCGGTGAATAAAACCGTTGTATAGTAACCATTATACTTCGTTCTCTTTTTTTTATATAGGTTTAGGCAGTACACAATATTATATCAGTGAGGTGTTGACATAGGTAATAAGTTGATTATCTAAGGAACAGATGGCTGTGTCTCAACTGGAGAAGAGTTTTATATCCAACTGTGGAAAGGTATAAAAGTGTACATTCTCTCAGTGCTTGCTCTCAGTCTTTTTCTAAAGTTTGTTGTACAAAAATATTCTAAGACTTACGAAGTACTAGGTTATCATTAATAAAAAGATCTAGTGCCAATTACTAGACCGCATCTTATGGCGGAGATGATATTTGATTCAGAAAATTGACTCTGGGAACTCCCACGTAGAGAATATATTTGATAAGTGATGCAATAACAAGATATGAGTTGTGGTAGGACTGGGCAACGTATACTCTATAAAATTATTGCTCTTTCCAAGTCATGGTGTCCTGGTAATTTGGTCATAATAATTATATGACGGCCATAATTTTATAGTATTTCATTTAGGAAAAGTTCTATATATAATTCAACCTGATTTATATTGATTGATAGGTAACGTTTTGTTGTTTTGCCTCTTCCGTCATCTGTCATTCCTCTGACAGTGACAAATAGATTGACCGTCATGTTTAAATTGTTAAGGTGTACAATTCTGTAATAGTTTCAGATAAAACACATCAATCTAAATATTTTGACGAAGCCAATCAACATCCTCATTAATATACACTTTCATAAAATGTTTACACGCATCGTCATCTCTTTTTGTTTCTTTTTAATCGTATATATCCATCTCTCTTTATCGTGCTACATCGTGTAATATCTCCCGATCTTGTAATGTGTGTTGCGTAGCGTAACGGATTCGTGACACGCGATGCATTTTACACTGTTTATGGGAATGCATAATTGTTTAATATTAAGTAAACAAAAAAACTTAGCAAATATAATTAAAATTTTATGCAAAAAGTTTCGATTTTACAGATAAATGAATTAGTTTCAAGTTTGCTTTTGCTTCGTTATATTTTTTTAATTAATTATTTTGTTTTATAATGGCTGGTATTTCAGATCACAAGTCACATTATTTAAAAATGTGTTTTACGTTTAAAGTTGTAGGTACCCTTATATATCTACTTAACTAATTGTATTACATATAATTATATTAAATACTGCTCCATTTAACTAATTTCTTTCTTTGTAGGTAATAAATAAACACGAAAATCATTTACCAGTTTCAACCAAAGAGGTTTAATATTTAAGAAAACAAATTTAAGCAGGATTACCGCTAAGCTTCCAAAGATTACCCACTGCTTATAAATTTTAATTCACTGCGCTGTTTTATTTTAATGAAATTACGACTTTATTTCAGCTGTTAGTAAAATACTTTTAATTTTGTGAAGTAATATATTTTCATTTCTTAATGTTTGATATTATTATTAGTATTTACGACTCGGCGTTTATAAATAATTCTAATTTGATTTAAGATTAAAATAATTGTTTTCAAAGGCGTGTAGTTTAAATTTTTATCATTTTTTCTCTTTCTATACATATGAGGTAACAGAATTTAGTTAAAAATTTCTCCACTTTAAAAATTCACTTAGCGGAACGTTTGAAAAGAGCGTACGTAATGTGGGACTCTTAACCTGAATCTCGCAGTCGAAATTATAAACTAGGAATATATACTTTATTCTGATGTCTTAAAGCCTATTTTAGAAAATGTAAATTTGCATTAGCAGAATCACAAGTAATAGAGAAATTATCAAGTAGGACTGTTGAAGTCGCAGCAAAAGTGCAGGTCACGCTTAAGGTGGTGTGTGGATTAATTATGTAATCATAGCTTGTGATTAAGTCATTTTATTTAACTTTATTCGCCTAATGTTTTTATTATATAAATAGCTTTATGATTTTGTAAGGTAGATCGCTTCAGCCTGTAATATCCCACTGTTGGGCATAGGCCTCTTTCCCCATGTAGGAGAAGAATCAGAGCTTAATCCACCACGCTGCTCCTACTATGAGTAACGATCGCTATCAGGTGAACATGATAACAACCAGGAGCGACGGCTTAACGTGCTCTACGAGGCATTGTGGGGAGACCCACAAACCCTGTTTAATTCATCCCTATTATAATATTATATTCTATGTTCTATTCCAAATCATTAAATCAAATCAACAATATCTTTATTCAAGTAGGGTTAAAAAGAAATTTTATGCCATGTTACAAATTGTAATTATACCTACTAGCTGTACCCGGTTTCACCCGCGGTAATGTGAGGAAAAAACATATTAAAACATTATATAGCCTTCATCGGTAAATAGACGATCTCACACAAAAAATATTTTTCAATTCGTTTCAGTGGTTCCTGAGATTAGCGCGTTCAAACAAACAAACAAACTTTTCAGCTTTATAATATTAGTAGGTAATACAATATTCTTCACTGCACTTAAAAGACACACAAAAATATTCTAGTACAATGGCAGTTTGCACGGGCGAACTTATTTCCAAAAGAGATCTCTACCAGTTTACCCATGGGAGTGAATGATGGTGTTATCGCGGGGTAAAGAAGTGCGAGAGAAAATATGTATTTATCTTTGAAAATTTATTCGTTTCATGTGAATCTATCGGCATCAGAAAGATTCCATCTCGTGTAGTAGGGCACAAGGAAATATTTTACACAAAAATTAAGTGATATAAAAAGCAAAAAAAAGTATGTACATACAAAAGTACATATGAAGGCGTTATTTTATAACTATTATTAGTATTACTATTTTTTTATTTATTATTAATAATTATTTTATTAATTACATAGGTATAATAAATAAAGGTAGCTAAACATACTAGTCTCGTAATATTCCAAGCTATATTTTACTGCTATATTTTACTGTTATATAAAAACCGTGTATAAACAATTAAAGTAGGTAGGTAAGGTACACAATACACGTAACAAATAATAATCCTCGCGAACTGAGTCCATCGTGAACATTTTAATATTAAGTCGAATCTCAACAGTGAAAGCCTTTTAAACCCCTCCGCAGGACGGATTAACAAGTTTAAAATTACTTTTTATGGACTGAAAAAAAAGGTAGACATTTTGCTGACATTGTCTAGAATTTGATATACATTTCATTTCAATACTTTAGACTTTTCATACAGCGGGGTTTGTATGAAGTTAATTAGTATAAAATATTAAGCTTCGTAATCTGTCTGAAATGGAATTGAATGAAGCGTTATTGTAATTAAGTATTACATATTTAATTTAATTGGAATATATTATACCATCTTATGGATTAACTAGCTGTGCTCCATGGTTTTATATGCGTTAATTTGAGGAAAAAATAGCCTTAAGCCTTTCTCGATAAAAGGGCCATACAACACTAAAATATTTTTTCATTTCGAACCTGTAGTTCCTAAAATTAGCGTGATTAAACAAACAAACAAAAAACTTTTCAGCCTTATAATATTACTATAGATTCGATATGCTAACTTACGTAGGTTCACAATAGTATTAATTTAAGTAATAGATACTGTAGATTTTTCATGACTTTCCGCGACTATCATTTTGAGACGCCATGATCACGCAATGAGTCCCGTATAATCAAAAGTGTTTTCAGTGTCTGAAAGTTTGAAAACTAGTATTAAGTATATTATTTTTAAACCGACTAGGGTTGCACAATCATACGGCCCACCTGATGGTAAGCGATTATCGTAGCCTAAAGACTCCTGCAACACCAGAAGCATCGCAAGCGCGTTGCCGACCCTACCCCCGACACTACCCAGGAGCTCTGGGCATCTTACTCACCACAGAAACACAACACTACTTGAGCAGTATTATGAATTTATGAACTTCGAATCCTCATATGTATTTATAAATGATGATTCATTTGAAAAAGAAGTAATTGGTAGGATATTACATGAAACTGACATCAAACTGTATATTATACCGGTAGCACGTGCTGCATTTGACGCAATACACGGCCATAAAATACGTATTGCGCATGAGTTTAGATCAGTGATGCCACGGATTGTAAACAGACACTCAAGGTCGCAGGAACGGCAGGAAATGGGCGCAGTGGCGTATTGTTTACATTTCTATGCTCCAGCTGTGTGGTCATGTGTTATTGTATGCAATGATTATACTATGTCCAAGTCTAGACTGGTATGTAAAGCCTATGTTTCACTGCCTTATTTAGACTCTGTTCCATATTTTAAAAGTGCATTGTCTTTGAGCTACAAAAGTGTTTTGTTTTTTCCATACGTGAGGGTTTTTTGATACCAATGATAGTTTTGACCTGATGATTCAAGGAGTTTTAGCTGTCTGGATAAATTTAAATATGAATAGAATCGTAAAATTATTAGCTTCTATAATTGCTAATATTTTATACGTACATACATGTATTATCGATTTACTTAGTTTTCTATCTACCTACACAAATAAATAAAATTAAGGTTAAAGATAATTTATTTCTCAAAAGAATAAAATTCACTTATATGAGAAATACAAAGACTAAAATTAAATACAAAATTATGTTGGGTACATCGCAAATACAACACATAAACAATTCTTAGTTAGAACAAGAAATCAAAATCATGTAGGGTAGGACCAAAGCATCTATGCACAAGTTAACAGAAATACACGCAACTGGATGTGTCATTGATAAGGAGTTATTTTATGTTTCATTGTGTAACAAAAATTTATACTCCAATTTTTTTAATTTCTGATTAGTTTTCAAGTGAAAATGTATGAATTGTTTTGCTTTATTATATGTATATAATTATAGTAAATTTTATTTATTACATATATATAATATATATGTTTTTTTATGTTATTATTATTCTTGTTTCCTAGCCAAATTCCACAACCCGTAGTTTAGTTTTAATTTGATTAAATTAAGGTAGTTTAATTTTTAATTTGATATTTTTATGAAATTATAATAATTAGTGCTTAGTTTATAAATTATTATGATTATATTATTCGATTTTTTATATAGCTTCTGAGTACTTTCTTGAAAGTAAAAAGTGATTTAGCTTCCTTAACGTCTTTTGGCAGTTTATTGTACAGTTGGCTACCTTCGAACATTACACATCTCTTCCCATAGTTAGTACGTGGTTTATGAAGTATTATATCATTGGCAGATCTTAATTTCATTTTTTGTATTTCTTGTTTTTTTGTGAAAGTTATTTTAGAGTGTAAATCCTTGTTTAATATTTTACGTATCAATAAGCAATTATAATAGACATAAGTTTGACGGACATTCATAAGACCAGTTTCCTTGTAAATTTTTTGATTGGATGTGAAGAAATTATATTTAAATAAGATTTTTATTAATTTATTTTGTGCTACTTGTAAAGGTTCTAAGTTTGTTTTTGCCGCTGAGCCCCAGATTTCAACCAAATAATCAATATGTGGCTTAATAAGAGAATTATATATAATATAACGTACATCATGTGGCAAACATCGGACAATGCTTTTTATAGCTCCCATTAAAGAAGTTAATTTAGATTTTATTTTATGGATATGTGGTTTCCATGTCAATTTACTATCCAATATTAATCCTAAATATCTTTCTTGGTCAACTTTTGTTATTTTTTGGTTATTTATTGTTAAAGATACATTTTGAGATATTTTTTTATTTTTTGCAGCAAATACGATATATTTAGTTTTTGAGATGTTTACTGTAAGCAAGTTAGATTGAAACCAAATATTCAAGATATCCAAATCGTTCTGAGCATCCTTTGCAATAGTTTCTAAGTTATTTCCATAGTAAAATAAGCTGGTATCATCTGCATATAACGAGATATCACCTCGAAGATTTAATGTATGGATATTGTTTATATATATAAGAAAGAGCAAAGGACCCAAAATCGATCCCTGGGGAACACCGCAAGTTATCAATCGTGGATCACTCTGTGTCTCCCCCATCCTAACTACCTGATATCTATTTGTAAGATAGGATTTTATCATTTCAAATACTGATCCCGCGATGCCAATAGATTGTAGCTTTTTTAAAAGAATTTCGTGGCTCACAGTATCAAACGCCTTTTTCAGGTCAATAAATATACCTAACGCTACCTGCTTCCTATCAATATGTAGTTTAATTTTTGTTACAACGTCTATAGTTGCTGATAACGTGTTACGTCTTGGTCTAAACCCATACTGTTTATCATAAAAGAAATTTTGTGAATTTAGAAAAGCCTCTAGTCGTGTATACATTATTCTTTCAAAAACTTTGGACAAAACAGGGAGTACTGATATGGGACGATAATTACCTGGATCTGACTTATTGCCAGATTTATAGATAGGAGTAACTTTAGCTATTTTTAGGGTTTCGGGGAATGTTCCTTCATCTAAGCATTTGTTTATACAGATAGTAAGTACATCTAGTATTAAAGATTTTATACATTTTATACATTTTACATTGACACGATCAAGACCTGCACTTACGTTATTTTTTAAGTTATTGATGATATTCGCAACTTCTTTAATATCAGCAGATTCAAATTTGTTTAGTGTTTGTTTGTCCGAACCAGTTGCGCGTATATCCGTTAAGTAAACATAATTGTTATGATGTCTTAATGGAATTTGTTTTGCTAAATTAGATCCAATATTACAGAAAAAGTTATTAAAATAGTCACAAATCTTTTTAGAGTCTGCTATAAGTCCATTTTCAGTTAAAAGTGTACTCGTCGACGAGTGAATTTTTACTTTGTTGACTGACAAGTTGTTTATTAGGTCCCACATCTTTTTTGGTTTTTTCACACAGGCCGTAAAGGATTTCAAATAGTATGCACTTTTTAATTTTTGTATATTTTCAGATACCTCATTTCTTTTTTTGTTAAATTCTTTCTTAGTTATATCGTTAGGGTTATTTTTATGTTGTGTCCAAAGGTGATTTCTCTTACGAATATCTTCTATAATTGTTTGGTTTATCCAATCTTGTCTCGGTGGATTTAGTTTTTTGCTTTTATATACTGTACAGTCACGAATACAACTCAGCAGCTTTTTTTCGAATGAGCTGTATAATAAGTTTGATTCGTTGCTGATATTGCTATCGGTGATGCTTTTATGTAACTTCTTATAATCAATAGCTTTATAATTTACTTTTTGCGGTTTAGATGACAAATGTTTTTTAATTTCTACATAAATTTGTTTGTGATCTGACATGGACGAATCTATAAGAGAAAAATGGAATTTCGTTTCTTTCAAATTAGAACATACGTGATCTATAATGGTTTTCACTTTAGGAGTTTCTCGAGTACAGAAATTTTCAGTTATATTATTTATAACCATGTAACCAGCCTCTTGTAGCATATGTTTGTACAAAACGGCTTGACGATCTGATTTCAAGAGGTTAATGTTAAAGTCCCCAAAAACTATAGCCCTTCGTCTTTTGTGTAGTTGCTGAGAGTAGTAATCCAAAAAGGAATTAAAATTAGAAGATTCAGGTTTTCTGTAAATAACACCAATGTTCAAGGAATAACTTTCAATATAAATCCATAGGTAGTGGTTGCCGTTCAAACATACTTCTTCCATTTGGCTATGTTTAAGTTTATTGTGAGCGAAAATCGATACACCACCGCCTTTTGTAGCTTTTCTGAAATTGTAATAGTGTGTATATCCAGTTATTTGAAAACGTGCTGCTTCATCTTCAGATTTCAACCAAGTTTCGGTTAGAACGATAAAATCGAAAACAGAGCTGTGTACTATACATTTTAATTCGTCAAATTTTCCTCGTTTAACAATACTTCGTATATTTGTATAGAAAAATTTCAGTGATTTTTTTGACTTAGTTAGTTTTTCGTAATCATTGACAATTTCATAAGTAGTATCATAATTATCTGGGTTTACAATTTGACTGCCAGAATTTTTTTCATTGACATAATTCAGTTTTTTGGTGACATCTCGACAATTTTAGGCACATTTTTAATAAATTTGATTGTGAGGTTGTTTTTGCCGATATCGATTTGTTTTTTAAGTTCTTCCTTAAGATTATGTAAATATTTCCGTTGCTGAGGTGTTTGATCCGAGTAAATCGAAATAGAATCCGTACTTACTTTGTTTTTGGCACGCAAAATTGACTTGACTGTTTCATAAGAATTAAAACAAACCTTTAACGGACGGTTTCTATTAGATTGATATTTTCCTAGACGAAAGATTTTTGAGGACTAGGAAAATCTTCACTGATTTCTTTAATTATTTTTACTACTTCTTTAGTGTCCAAATTTTTCCTCTGGTCTTTATCACTTGATTCCGCTTCTCGAATTCCATTAATTATAATATTTTTGCTTCTAGATTCACGTTCTTTAATTTCATTCAAAATATCCTCGTAATTTAGTTCCGTTAAGGATTGGGTTGGGTTTGCTTTAAGTTGTTGTATCTCAGATTCTAAACTATTCATCCTAGACTCTGCAGCCAAATTCTTGCCAACAATATCCGAAATATGTGATTTCATATTATTTAGTTCGGTTGTTAGATTATCAGTAGTTACTTTGATGTCGCTAATCTGCTTCTTTATATCGTTTACATCCTGATTTATTTTTTCAATGAATTCCTGTTGATTGTCCCGAAGTGATGTCAAAATTGACATAATTTGAGATGTTTGTGTTCGTAGTTCAGCAATTTCTTGTCTAATACAAGCATTATCATCGGAAGTTTTACGCTTACTAGGATGAGCCACCGAAAATTTCGAGCATTCAGGAAGCTTAGTGCAGCTTGACAAATTCGGTTGCGAATCACTGCGGCTGCCACTTAGGCCACTTCCAGTAGGTGAACGTAATACACTCATAGTATATCTTTGGCGGTTACTTACGGGTGAATCAGCTAATATTAAATTAGGAGCTTGTCTCTTTCCCTCGAGGTGGTGAAGAGCCGTTACCTCGTTGAGTTTTATATTGTCACTTATTAGTAAAAGTTGTAAGTGCACAAAAACTTTTTCACAATATTAGTTTCCAATTTCATTCGATTAAGGGGCAATTTTGCGTAATATTATTTAAAACATTGAGAATTATAGTAAAACACGTCTGCTCTGTGCGACACCCAAGCGAGCAACTCTCTCAAAATTGGAGTGTCTGTTTGTAATATTAAAATGACCACTTTTTACTAATTGCATATGGATGGATAAACGGTACTTATACCAAAATAACATTTTTTACAATGTTTGTCTGTCTGTCTGTTTGTTCCGGCTAATCTCTGAAATGGCTCAACCGATTTTGACGGGACTTTCACTGGCGGATAGCTGGCGTATTAAGGAGTAACATCAGATACTTTTATTTTTGATATTAGTTTTTTTTTTATAACTGCGAACATAAAAAAATTTTTTTCAATTCCACGCGGACGAAGTCGCGGGCACAGCTAGTATAACAATAAAAATTATTTCATCATTCTTTGCAACATGGCACGCTGCTCATAATTATGACTAATTTTTGCGAATGATAATAATCATAATCAAATTACGAGGGGCATAGAGCATAGTTAATTGAATTTACCGAAATCTAGTTAGCGTTAGCGGTACTGATTAGAATTCGTACATCCATTTGTGTTATTATTATACTGAAAATTACTTGCTCTTTCTACCGTTATTGAATGCATATGCGTAATGCTACTGGATAACTATTAAACGTTCAAATTGTTATTGCTCCGGTTTAATTATGCAATATTAGGTTTTTTTTTAAGTGAAACTTTTTTAGGCGCGTGAGTGGTATAATTTGAGCGACCGGTAAAGCGGCATCGTCATGACGTTCAGTACTTGGATGGGTGACCGCCTGGGAACACCGCGTGAGATTGGCTTTTTGTCTTTATTTTCAACTAGTTTTTTTTTACGCACGCAACTTTTTTTTTTAGAAAAATGTGGTACACGAATTTTTTGCGCTATTTGCAATGATACAAATAGATTAAAAATGTGAATCTTTTACGTTTCTAATTCTGACCCATAATATCTTATACATTGGGTGCTTTTGGTAAATTATCATTTTGTGCTCAAGAGTTAATGAACACATGCAATATCTTAAGAAAAAATCTGAGACATGAATATCTTTTATTCAGAAGTAGGGAAATGTAATGATTTTATTCCAATATTTTTCCTACGACAAGTCGACGATTCAGCCTTTAAAATTTCACTATAGGCCTGTTTCTCCATGTAGGAGAAGAATCAGAGCTTAATCCACCACACTGCTCCAATGCGGGGTGGCGAATATATATATTCCCTACTATGAGCGACAATCGCAATAAGGTGTTTATAATAACCGGGACCGACAGCTTAACATGCTCGCAGGCACGAAAGGGAAACCCACAAGAACAGACAACCAAACCGGAAAGAAATATTTGTAAAAATACTATTCATCCCGAGCGGGAACCGAACCTGCAAACCGCCGGTGTTAGAAATTCCTTTACATCTTTATTGTGAAACTAGCTTCTGCGCGCGACTTCGTCGGCGTGGACTCCGCTCCTATTGGTCTTAGCGTGATGATACATAGCCTATAGCCTTCCTCGATAAATGGGCTATCTAACACTGAAAGAATTTTTCAAATCGGCCCAGTAGAACCAGAGATTACCGCGTTCAAACAAACAAACAAACAAACAAACAATCAATCAAACAAACAAACTCTTCAGCTTTATATATTAGTGTAGATTTAACACTTAATGAATATTTTTAATGTATTATTTTCATAATGTTTCAAATAAAATAGTCATATATGTAATAGGAAGATTTTAGATATTACTAGCTGCTGCCCGCGACGTCGTCTGCGTGCGTTCACTGCTCGCTCCCCGTAGGTGATAGCGTGATAATATGTAGCCTATGTTCTGACCCGACTTCTTAATAATATTCGTGCCAAATTTGAAGTAAATCCATGCAGTGCTTTTTGAGTTTATTCCGGACATACGTTGACTTTCCTATCATTTTATTATATGTATAGATGATTTCGTTATACCATTCAACTCATAATAGTTTGTAAATGTCAGAGAGAATTGATGGAACGTAGATAACTCTTAACAGCACCTGACTGTGACAAACATACAGACAGACAATTAGTCGAAGGAAACGAGAGACTGATAACAGTTCCTTATCTAACAATGATAATAGCCATTATGATTGATAGGGTTTAAAAAGAGTAATTGTTGTGTTCTTTGCTGATACTCCTCAGCAGAATTTACATTCCGAATCGGTGATGATTAATGTATTGAATAATATAATAGCTCCTGGGGGAATTGGGTATAGGGTCGGCAACGCGCTTGCGATGCTTCTGATGTTGCAGACGTCTATAAGCTACGGATATCTCTTACCATCAGGTGAGCCGTACGCTTGTTTGCCGACCTAGTTATATATAAAAATAATTGTGTTTGCTTGCAAACGAAAAAAAAAACCGACTTCAATTACATCGACAAGTAATACAACGTAATAAGACGAAAAAATAGTCAAGTAATACGCGCTATTAAAGATTACTCAAAAAGTTGTAATCAGATCTCGATCTAATTTCACGAAGACTACATGACAAGTATTAGCTTTCGATTAAAGTAAGAATCATCAAAATCGGTACACCGAGTAAAAAGTTATGCGGTATAATACAACGTAGGTCGACGAAAAAGTAGTCAAGTAAATACGCATTATTGGATATAACTCTAAAAGTACTTGTCAGATCTTAATTTTAAAAAAATGGGACCACATGACATGCAACGCCTTTCAATTAAAACAAAATTGATCGAAATCACCCAGTCAAAAGTTCTGAGCTAACATACATTAAAAAAAAATACAGTCGAATTGAGAACCTCCTCCTTTTTTGGAAGTCGGTTAAAAAAACCAAATGACGATTTACATATTATGCTTTTGAAGTATACTTAAACGAAGAAAATTTTGATTTCGAGCATGGTCGTACACTCGTAGATGTGAGTGCTAATTACTTGTTATTGGATCTTCCGTAAAACCAGTTTCGTAAAGTGGAACTCAGGGACCGGCCGGGTACTCGTTGAAAGGGTTTTTGAAGGGGTATTTTGAAGCGCTAAAAAAATAAAGCCTTTGATGCATGTAACACCTGCAAACGGCTTAAACCAACCCTTTTCCGATAAGGGATACCCTTTCAAACCCTGTAACACTGTAACATGGTAAGCCAATCCAACAAAGTACATTAAATATGTACTCTTCGTAGTCGACATTAGATTGAGAATTGCTTAACCACTAACACACGTGGCATTTTCCCGCCGCGCCGACGCTCGCGCCGGTTTTTTCGTGTCTGAACTTGTTCATTCTCAGAGTTATTATTATAATATGTATTATCATTTCAATTAGAAAATTGGAAGTCGTAACTCGGACGAAACTACGGAAGGAATTAAAAGACTATTTAGCAGTGATTTTGTTTAAGTGTGTTTTGTAGTGCCTACTTCATTTTTTTATTAGTTAATTCAGGGTAACCCGAATAAAACCTTTTCGTGTAGGTAACCTCCTCATAGGCTTAAGCCACTGAAGGGGTTAACCCCTTCACGTGGTTACTATATTAAAGGAGTTACCCGTTTCGCTGGGTTTTGAGGTGTAACTCGAATAAAAGGATACTCTGCGATAAGGGCTACACCATGTAGGGGTTACCCTGCGAAAAGGCTTAACTCTTAAGCGGTGTTGTCCGGTCCCTGAGTGGAACATATGATTCTAACTAAAGCCATTAACAGACCTCGAGGTGTCATTGTGTTAGAATTCAAACGAAATAAAAAACCGACTTTAATTACATCGACCAGTACCTAATACAACGTAGGTAGACGAAAAAATAGTCTAATTAATGCGCGTTATTAGAGATGACTCAAAAAGTGCTTGTCAGATCTCAATCAAATTTAAATGGTACCACATGACCCGCACCACCTTTCGATTAAAAAAACTAATTCAATAAAGTAATTAAAAAAAAAAGAATTTAAAATACTAAGTATTAATCTCTTTCTTAATTTTCTTTAGCTCATAATAACAATTTGACAAGGTTGCTAAACATTTTTGAAATAAAGTTTTATTTTTACAAACGTAAAGATCCAGTCCTCCCGTAACTATGGTTGCTGTAAAGTAGTGATGCAACAGATCTCTGTTTCTGTTTCCGCAAGTGCGGAAGTTCCGCACGCTTTTCAACATTCGTTTCTGCTTCTGTTTCCGCAACTTTTATAACGGAGATGTAAACGGAAATTTACGACGGTTGACAGTTGAAAGTTTCACTTACCACTACTAAATTTTGAATATTAAAATAATTTTAAGTTGCAATATTGTTTTATAATTGTAGATTTCTAATATATCTATTTCTTATATAGGCTTGGTGTGTATTTAATACTTAATAAAGAAATAAACTTGTAAATTTATTAATTTTTTTCATATTATTTACACTTTCGTTTCTGCATCCGTTTCCGTTTCCGTTTCTGCTAAAATTCACTTTTGACATCTGTTTCCGTTTCTGGTTCCGTTAAGACACTTCCGTTGCATCACTACTGTAAAGTATCCGAAACGTCGGGCATCTAGAAACATAATAAACCGCGATAAAATCCGATAAAGTTGTTCCATGATAATGAGTGAAATTCGCGTAAACATTAGAAAACAAAAGACAAAACTTTTTTTACTGTTCTGATTTTGAATAAAGAATAAACTATTAAAACATATGTTTATTATAAATACTCGTTTTTCCATTTAGAGCGTACGAATTTCTATTTGTTGACCTTTTCTGAATACAACTACTAATGCATTTACAACAGCATAAGTGAAAGTTTGGCAAGCGACCAATCGTGCAGGAAACAGGGCGATACAGTATTCTGGTAAAGTTACCCGACTTTGTAGAATATTGAAGTTATTTCCGTAACGAATTTTGTACTCATAAACGTTTGATTTTATATCAAACGTTACTTACGACTTAGTTCATGCAATAAGTGTAATGAAAAAGATAATTGTCTTTGATAAACAGGACAAACCTGAACTAATCTAAATTAGTATACTATCAAATAAGAATGCTTTGAGAAATACATTAGCATAACTTTTTTTAATCAAGAATAACGTATAGTCCGGGATCCCTAGTACATTTTTTTTTTCACTTGATTACTATCAAGCTAATTTTCCGGGAGTAGCTTCATTTTGATGAGACAAACAAAAATTTCCTCTACGAAAACTATCGATTGTGGTAGGTAATAGGGGTAGCAGGGGATAGAGCAGCAGTGAGCGTAGGACCGGGATAACGTACCACGCAATTTGTAGGACAATATTACTATTAAATTATATAAATATTAACTAACTAAAAGAAAAAAAATCAGCTGTTTAGTAATAATTTTTGATGACCTTACGAGGTCAATTTTTGATGACCTGATGATGAAATGAAGGTACTCTCGGAAAATTAGCTTGACAGTAATCAAGTGAAAAAAATGTACTAGGGATCCCGGAGTAGTAAGTACACCGAAATAGAAGTTAAATTGCCAAGAAAAATTACGACAAAAGATAATATTACCTACCTCTTGAGTTATTTGAGAGAGAAAGCTAAAAGACATACAAGTAATCAAGTGAAAAAAATGTACTAGGGATCCCGGACTAGTAAGTCCACCGAAATAGAAGTTAAATTGCCAAGAAAAATTACGACAAAGGATAATATTACTTACCTCTTGAGTTATGTGAGAAAAAGCTAAAAGACATACAAGTAATCAAGTGAAAAAAATGTACTAGGGATCCCGGACTAGTAAGTACACCGAAATAGAAGTTAAATTGCCAAGAAAAATTACGACAAAGGATAATATTACTTACCTCTTGAGTTATTTGAGAGAGAAAGCTAAAAGACATAGTTACAAGTAATCAAGTGAAAAAAATGTACTAGGGATCCCGGACTAGTAAGTACACCGAAATAGAAGTTAAATTGCCAAGAAAAATTACGACAAAGGATAATATTACTTACCTCTTGAGTTATTTGAGAGAGAAAGCTAAAAGACATACAAGTAATCAAGTGAAAAAAATGTACTAGGGATCCCGGACTAGTAAGTACACCGAAATAGAAGTTAAATTGCCAAGAAAAATTACGACAAAGGATAATATTACCTACCTCTTGAGTTATTTGACAGAGAAAGCTAAAAGACATACACGCAATTACAAATATTAGAAATGAAATAATTATTCAATCTATTGTTAATAAATAAGTGAAACACGAATGTATAACTGTAGAAATAAGATCTATTTGAAGATTCGCTCTGATTCACCACACTGTACTTGATTACTGAGGCCCGAATATTTACATCAGATCTTTATAATGATCCAAATTTAATGTCAAATGTATAGTCAAATTACATTATTTATTTTTGTAATTTTAACAATAACACTGATGCTGTTGAAAATTGGAACTAAATTAATAATATTTTTAGTAGGTTTTGTGACTATTTGATGAAACAAAATATACACAACGCCTCGTGTCAGAGTGCGATAGACGATATAGTTTTGAGCGCATTACGAATGTAAAAAACGACAAATATGTTTATATTATATATAATTCCAAAACTAAAAGTAGATAATTACATTAAATGCCTAGTAAATCTCGTCATTCATATTGAAATGTAATTAATTATTAAATTTTTGTCTTAATGGTCATAAGTCATAACCATATCAAGTATAAATAGAAAACGCATAAAAATTAGAGGTTAATTCGTGATTTTTTTTTATCGAGGAAATTTCATTATTTTATGTTTTTGATTAGACTGTAGCCTTAAAAATATCACGTAGTTTGTCCATATATTTTTATTTTAAGATTTGGTCTGGAATTTTTCATGTAAAATCAAATAGCAGATTGATAATTTTGCTTTATGCGCCCTCTTAATCTCATTTGTTATTATGGTCAAATCTTATATATATATTCTTTATTGCACTAAGTAATTACAACAACACATAATAAAGCAAGTAGGCAAGGGCGAACTTATCTCTAAAAGAGATCTCTTCCAGTCAACCCATAACTTGCCAACCCAAATCTTACACATGAATAAAAATTTAGGGCCTATGCAAACCACGTTTTTTAAACGCGCCGTCGACGCGCGTTTGTAGCGATACAAACGCGATACACACGCGAGTTAGACGCAGCCTGTAGACCTTTGCACACCTGTATAATAAAAGCGCGCCGTCGACGCGCGTTTTTAAAACGCGCCGTTAACGCGCGTATGTGTCGTATGTACTGATACAGACGCGATGCAAACGCGCGTGTCACGCGATGCAAACGCGATACAAACGCGTTGCAAACGCGTGCGTGTATCGATACAAACGCCAACAAACTGCTCTGTAGGATAAAAACGCGCCGTCGACGGCGCGTTTAAAAAACGTGGTTTGCATAGGCCCAATATGCAATTAAATTGTAATTTTATGCAAATACTATGTATGTAACGCGGTTTCAACTGCTTTTATTTGAGAAAAAACGCCCATAAAATATTATATAGCCTATAGCCTTTCTCGGTAAATAGACTGACCAACACAAATATAAATTTTCTATTCGTAGTACTAGTTCCTATTTCTTCTAATTCTGCTTTTCCTTTTTTTAATACCCTGTTTTGATACTGGGTACTTTTTTTAAATGCAACATCTCTCTTTATTAACTAAAACTCACGTATAATTTTATTACAACTAGCTTTAAAAGTGGCCCTCGAACAGGGCGTGTTGGTGTAGTTTGGCCTGTCCTATTGTATTTCATAGCTAAACGACATACAGCCATGATGTAATTTAAAGGGTTGACGCTAATTGAACACTACATTAATTGCAATCTTCAAAAGATGTTTTTATTTTGAGACTAGTATCCCGCCCTGGCTTCGCACTGGTATTTAACTGAAATTTCAAAATAATTTTATTTGCCCAATTTTTTTTTGAAAATATAATATACCCTATGTCACCCGCGGATAGTGTAGCTTCCCAACAGTGGAATTATTTTTCAAATCGGTTCATTAGTTTCGGAGCCTATTCAATGCAAAGAAACAAACATATCTTATCTTTCTTCTTTATGATATTATTAGACAAACAATATTAAAAAGCTACTAGTAGGGTAATTCTGAATTGACCGATTTTGATATAATGGTTGATTTAGTAATATTTAAGTTATTAATTTATTTTAAAATATGTTTTAATTTTAATAAAAAATATACCTACACACAATTGTGTTATTGTATTTGTATAATTACACACTATCAAATCGTTTGTGTGGCTTCGAGTAAACTTTTTTAATAAAACGTACTTATGCCAATATCATTCATACATAAACGGCACTTTCATGATTACATACATAATTACAAACATCAACATATTGTAACAACGTAAATACATGTCTGCATAAAATTAGCATGTCTCTATCGTCTTTTAACCAAGTTTGGGTTTGAGACAAAATTTTTACCTGTATTTAGTCACTGTATTTTTTTTTTCATACAACTAGGTCGGCAAACAAGCGTACAGCTCACCTTATGGTAAGCGATTACCGTAGCTTATAGACGCCTGCACCACCAGAAGCATTGCAAGCGTGTTGCCGACCCTACCCCTCATTCCCCCCAGGAGCTCTGGTCACCTTACTCACCAACAGGAACACAACGCAGCTTGAAAACAGTATTATTTAGCTGTGATCTTCTGTAAGGTCGAGGTACTACCCCAGTCGGGCTGCTTGATACGTAGGCGGGATGATAAGTAACTAGCCTCTGCTATTTAAAAAGTTACAATTAAAAAAATATATATGTCATTTTTAAATTTGTATCTCTGGACAACTGTGTTCTAAATTTGAATTTGGTGGCGTAAAATTTTTATTGATTTTTTGTCATTTGAAAATACATTTCGTCAAATGTTTTCAAAATGGATAAAATTGAACAAAGAGTGGTGATAAAGTTTATTCATATGAAGGGCATGAAGGGAAAAGATATCTATGACGAGTTAAAGGATGTTTTGGGTGAATGTGCCCTTTCTTATGACACAGTAAAAAACTGGGTGGCTGAGTTTAAACGCGGTCGTACATGTGTCTAAGATGAAGCCCACCCCGGACGTCCAAAAAGCGTCACGACTCCAGAAATGGTCGTGAAAGTACATGATATGGTTTTAGCAGATCGAAGATTGAATTTATCTGAAATAGCTGACACTACAGGTATCTCAAAAGAACGGATACATCTTATCCTAAGGGAGGAATTAAATATGAAAAAGTCATCGGTCCGTTGGGTGCCGCGATTGCTTACGCACGATCAAAAAAGGATTCGGGTGCAAAACTCAAAAGAATGTCTGGACCGTTTTCAGAGTTATAAGGCCGATTTTTTACGTCGATTTGTAACAACAGATGAAACATGGGTTCATTGTTACACGTCAGAATGAAAAATTCAATCAAAACAGTGGACTCAATCGGGATGCTCGGCTCCAAAAAAATCTGGCTGTAAAGTCGGCTGGAAAAGTGATGGCTTCCGTCTTTTGGATGCAGATAGGATCTTGATGATAGATTACCTTCCTAAAGGTCAAATAATTAAATGCAGAATACTACGCTAATCTTCTAGATAAGCTTCACCAATGTATTCAGCAAAAACGACCAGGTTTGGCGAAAAAAGAATCATCTTCCACCAAGATAACGCTAGGGTTCACAGATGTGTTAAAGCTATGGCAAAAATCAACGAATTGAAGTATGGTTTGCTGCCCCACCCACCTTATTCGCCTGATCTAGCGCCATCAGACTTCCACTTATTCCCTAAGCTCAAAACTTTTTTGAGCGGAGAGAAATTTGACACAAATGATGAAGTCATAGCCGCAGTAGAGGAGCATTTTGCAGGCCTCGAAAGAAATCATTTTATGGAAGGCATTACTGCTTTAGAACGAAGAGGGAATAAGTGCGTAGAGGTTCACGGAGACTATGTCGAAAAATAAAATTAATTTTATCACGGAAAGTTAAGTATTTTCTTAATAGGCTAGTTACTTATCATCCCGCCCTCGTATTTTGAGCATGAAATTTCCTGCTGTGCCCTACCTCAGTTAAAAATATATATAATGAAACCGATTTTTAGTGCTTAAATATTAAAATAAATGGAATTATTGGATATTGTACAAAATTTTTAAAGCACACTAATAAGAGTATATTCTAGAATATTTTAGTATCTCAATTGACTGGATATCCTTGAATAATAATTAAACATTTTTAGAATACGGACTTTGTTTTGACTCGAAGTAAAGATAGTAATTAATGTCAGTAAATTCAGTCAGTACTTCAGTAGTCTGCGAGATACCATAAAAGTCGTCCGTGGAAATCGGTGATATACTTTTGTGTGAATTGGTTATAAAATAAAGAACTTTGGCGACAAAATTGGTTATATTAAGTACTGTTCTGCTTTTACGAGCAATTGTTTGACATTTATAGCTAAAAATCTTTTCTAATACATTGTAAATTTGATAAGCATGAAAATTTATTTACGCCATGTGACTATATACATATACAATAAGCTGTGCCCCGCGGTTCCACAAGCATTATTTGAGGAAAGATAAAGCCTTCCTCGGTAAATGGTCTATCCATCACATTTTTTTTTTATTAGAACCAGTAATTCCTGAGCTTAGCGCGCTTAAACAAACAAACAAACTTTTCAGCTTTATAATATTCATAGATTTATCCTGTACTAGATATCTCTTGCATAATGTTTTATAGCATAATATAGTATAAAATAATTATTAATATTTCGTAGTTGTATGATTAGAAACAAACAAACCTTTCCTTTATAAATCTATACTAATATATAAAGCTGAAGAGTTTGTTTGTTTGTTTGTTTGTTTGTTTGAACGCAGTAATCTCTGGAACTACTGGGCCGATTTGAAAAATTCTTTCAGTGTTAGATAGCCCATTTATCGAGGAAGGCTATAGGCTATGTGTCGTCACGCTAAGACCAATAGGAGCGGAGTCCACGCCGACGAAGTCGCGCGCAGAAGCTAGTTATGTATATATTCGTCTTTTAGATTTATTTTATTTATACATTTTTATTAGCGAAATTTACCTCAATATTCTTATGAGATGTTTTAAAAGGGGAAACGTGCCTTGGTCTCTTGGGTCACGTATTTTTGACGAAAACAAAAAAGACGTGGGTGAAACTGGAATCCGTTTAAATTTGCTAGTCCCTTGCGATATATTTAGATAACAAATATTGAACATTATGACCGCCTTTCACCAGTTATAAAGCTATCTGATATTTAATGGTATCTAATAGATCTATACTAATATTATAAAGAGGGAAAGTTTCTAACTTTGTTTGTTTGTAGGGGGTAATCTTCGCAAATGCTGATCCGATCATGAAAATTCTTTCACTAACAGAAAGCTACACTATTCAGGAGTGACATAGGCTATATTTTATTGTTATTGAACATAAAATTCAGTGAAAAATAATAGTATATGTAAATCAAATCGGAGATGTGCGAGCGAGATGAAAAGTTTACTAGATATTATATATTTGCATCACAAAAATAATTAACGCCCAACGAAGTAGGCACCGGTCGGCTAGTAAAAGATAATGATATATTTTATTTTCACATTTGAGCTCCCTTTGTTAGATATTTGTTTTTGCAACTTATAAATCACAATCTTAGGAGATTGTGGTACTTTAAGGGTGGATTTAGACCAAACGAACAAAGAGCTAGAGCTAGAACAAGAGCATTCTTTCTTGATCTTCGAACACTCGTATTCATATTTATAACAACGAAAGAATGCTTTACGCCTGTTTACACTAAAAGAATTTGATATAGTGGGGATAGAATGAGCATTCGCTCGTCTGATGTAAATCGACCATAAGGTTAATATAAAAGTGGTCCTAAGTTACCGTTTAAACTACTCATAAGTTATCTGTAAGTTATGTCCCAGATAAATTTCAGTAAACGTTGAAACAGGTCCTATGAATATTATTTGTAGATAACTTAATTTGAAACTTCTATCATCACCATTTCAGCCTATCGCAGTCCACTGCTGGACATAGGCCTCCACAAGTTCGCGCCAAAATGGCGTGAACTCATGTGTTTAGCCCATAGTCACCACGCTGGGCAGGCGGGTTGGTGACCGCAGGGTTGGCTTTGTCGCACCGAAGACGCTGCTGCCCGTCTTCGGCCTGTGTATTTCAAAAAAGTTCTATAGGCTTTTTTAATTATATTAGTCTTTTTAGATTCTTCTGCTTTAAAGCAAATAATTTTTAAGCGTGTTATAATTATAAATATTTAAAATTTAATATTAACTATGTTGGCCAATTAAACGCTACATTTACTAAGCGGTTACGACACAGTTTCTAGGTATTTTGTGAAATAATATAAAAAAAAATATTTCGTCTAACGAATAAAATATTCATGAAATTCGATGCGTTGTTGCACGAATCGTGTTCGACTTGTTCGATGTTAATGTTTTTTTTTTATTCACGCCGCTATGCTATATTTTCACTGTTTCTACAGCAGTATGACAGATAATAAATATTTGTTTGTTTTAATGCCTAAAACTAGTGATGCAACAGATCTCCGTTTCTGTTTCCGCAAGTGCGGAAGTTCCGCACGCTTTTCAACATTCGTTTCTGCTTCTGTTTCCGCAACTTTTATAACGGAGATGTAAACGGAAGTTTACGACGGTTGAGAGTTGAAAGTTTCACTTACCACTACTAAATTTTGAATATTAAAATAACTTTAAGTTGCAATATTGTTTTCTATTGTAGATTTCGAATATATCTATTTTTTATCTAGGCTTGGTGTGTATTTAGTACTTAATAAAGAAATATATTTGTAAATTTATTAATTTTTTTCATATTATTTACACTTTCGTTTCTGCATCCGTTTCCGTTTCTGCTAAAATTTACTTTTGACATCTGTTTCCGTTTCTGGTTCCGTTAAGACACTTCCGTTGCATCACTACCTAAAACTGCCTCTCAATGACCCATTTTCAATTAACTATTCGATTAGGGGTTTTCGAGGGTCGAGTTCTTGAAACATCATGTCCATAGGCGACGATAGCTATTTAAGATCAGATACTACTGTCTGCTCGTTTGCCTACTTATTAAAAATAATAATAATAAAGGTTTTATACACAACAGCCTCCGCTAGTATGTTAATTCGCGCATCAACTAGTTGTTTTGGTATACTATTAAGACATGTAAAGGAACTCCTACATTAAATAATAAACAATTTCTGTTCGCCAAACAGAACGTTTGTCAAGTCAGCTAGTGATGTACCTAATATATTGTAATAGTAGTATAAGTACGAGTAGAGTCAATTTTAAATTTAATATCGATCTTGTTTTTAATGATTAGTCAATTGTCTGGCTTCTGTTCGTCTACGTTACGCCGATGATTCATAGCAGTTGCGTTATTAATACGAGTATTCGATATCTTAGGGCATTAGGTATTATCAATATAAGATGGAAATCAGAACTTATTTCAAATATGATGTCAAATCTGAATAAATATTACGCATATATTATATTTGAACTGAGATAGGGCACAGCAGGAAATTTCCAGCTCAAATTAGCTTCAAATTATGGAAGCTCAAATGATGGGGTAGTACCTCGACCTTACAGAGATCACAGCTAGGTAAATAATACTGTTGTCAAGCAGTGTTGTGTTCCTGTTGGTGAGTGAGGTGACCAGAGCTCCTGGGCGGAATTGGGGGTAGGGTCGACAACGCGCTTGCGATGCTTCTGGTGTTGCAGACGTCTATAAGCTACGGTACCTAATCGCTCAGGTGAGCTCTACGCTTGTTTGCCGCCTTGTTGTATTAAAAAAAAAAAATACCAACACGTCCGTACTGTATTACACATGCGAACTTTATGTCAATTATAATGAACGAAACCATAACAATATTCTAAGCTCGTTAACCAATGATGGCAATGATATTAACAAATCCTACATAATCTAAAGAATTATGTAGAAACAAATGTGCTTCTATACAAAGCTAACAATTGAATTATACTATTCCTTTTATTACTTTCTATATGATTATGTGTGACTTCTAGAAAATTCTAGAGTTATATCTATAAAGGCTGTGTACGCTTGTATTTTTTCAAGTTATTTAAAAATAGAACACGTTCAACATTAAAATTATTACCTATAACACAAGCATTAAGTTGCTTACTTTAGGAACAGACGACCGTGTGTGTGTGTGTATTGTGTAAATATTTATTTAAATTAAAGTAAGTACATATGTACATATATACGGGACATTGGTTTCTGATGTAAGTGTATTAGTTCGCAAGCAGCATACATGCTTGACCTGAGTGAGAGTGCTTGTATCTATTGAATAGAAGTTGACTCCGCTATGTCGACAAGAAGGCAAAAATCGTCGTAAACTTTGTGTGGACGGTAAGGGGTACCCTTTTTTATGTATTGTGTACAAATGATTTTTTTAATTTTAATATTCAAAACCAAAATAACTTAGTTACTTAGTTTAAAGTGATTACTTACTCAGTTTTTAAAAGTAAAGCTACCACCGATTCGGAATGGAGATTCAGCAGAGAAGAATCGGCAACAAACTCCGCAGTTACTCTTTTGAAAATATATCTTTTTAATAAAAACTTTAAATTTATGTTGAGATAATTCCAAAATTGTTTGTGGGATTTTACTATACATGCGAATACCATAACCCAGAAAGGAGAAGTTTACTTTGCGCAGTCGTTGCTATTCCTTCTCGTGTTTACACTGCGATTAATTATTAGGTACTATTTATCACATTACTAGCTTCTGCGCGCGACTTCGTCGGCGTTTACTCCGCTCCTATTGGTCTTAGCGTGATGATACATAGCCTATAGCCTTCCTCGATAAATGGGCTATCTAACACTGAAAGAATTTTTAAAATCGGCCCAGTAGTTCCAGAGATTAGCGCGTTCAAACAAACAAACAACCAACCAACCAAACAAACAAACAAACTCTTCAGCTTTATATATTAAGTATAGATTAAGATGGATGAATAAGCGATTAGTTAGTCAAACAATATTAAAAATTGATACATAATATAACATTACTCACAAAAAATATGACCCTTTTAATCAAAAAACAACGACGAAATATACATTCTACCTATCTTAAATGAAAATAACGAATAACGCATATAAGGTTGTAAAGCTTACCTTAACATACTAACCTTGTAAAAACAATTTCAATCACCACAGCTAATATAGCAAAAACCTATTAAAGGAAATGTTAAAATGGCACGCGGAACGAAGATATCCTTCAAGTTAATGCGAAAGGAAACGCGGGACCAATATACATAGACCGCTGTGTGCATCTGATCGATACGAGGATGAGGTTCTATTTATAAAAAACAAATCGCTTTTGAACGTTAACGACACCCATGCTTATTTATATAATCTTGAAGACGTTAAGTCTGAAAGATGATGTAATAGGAGTTAACGATGTATTTTTATGTGAGATTTGAATTTGGAACACTTCGAACGAACGAAAATTCGAAATTCGTGTTTGTATGTACTAGAAACGTTATAAATACGTTATAATATATTTTATATTTTTACATTCAATTTTTTTTTTAATGAAAATTGCCTTCGACTAACGGTTATTCATTTGAAAATGTTTCTTTAACCGTTCTTAAGTGTAACACTTAACATCACATTTGGCTAAAAAAATAATAATCCTTCATTTTACCTTTTAAATTTTTTTAAAATTTCAATTTAAAAACATCAAAGTAAATATCAGTTTGCAGTAAAATGTGACTGATAATTAAAATACAGACATCGTTTAATGTAAATTCCTTTTCTTAAATCTGAATTTATTCTACTTCCCCAGTTCCCAAAGGTCGCGTGTCAAGACGTCTAATTAGGAACAACCGGCGTCGGCCTGTTTTTGTATTTTTAATCCGTTCCACGTTTTTAATAAAGTTATGCTAATGTAACCTTTTAAGACTTTATTTTAACTTTATCTCTCTTTCTAACTCTCTTTTAACTCCATGACCTCGGCAATGGTAGAAGGTTACGGCCGACCAGCACCTCTCGCCGCCGAGCATACTAAACTTGAATAGATAGCCTACCAAACTATGAGCAACTTAGAGGAATAAGCTCTAACACTTTTACCTGTTTCTATTGAAAATAATTTCTTTGCAAATAGCAAAAACACAAGAAGAAGTTCTTTGCGTAGTCCAAAATGTCTCTAAAACAAAAGCATTAATATATTCCATTTCGTTTTATTATTTTTGTTTGTCTCTGATAATGTCATGACTTGACACAACCCTGGTTTTCACCATAACCTTTGATGACTCAATAAGGTGATATATACTCAACTAGACTGAATACATTTATGGTGTTAACCTTTTGTACTATACAGCGAGGGCTATTCTGAAGGGTTAAACCTTTGTATCCGCTATTCATTTCTAATTTTTTTGTACACAGTATTTAATAGACCAGCGCTCCAGTTGAGTGTTGACGATTGTTGTTATAGAACGGTTGAGGGTTTGTTTGCCGCTTGCAATACTGTATATTAGTATTTGTAAATCTTTGTTTTTTGTCTACCACGTCCCTTGAGAGCACGTTAACGATTCCCGGTTGTTATAATTAGCCTGACAAAGGCAATATTAGTAAGTTGATAGAGAATTATCTGCTAACTGGTTATGATGTAGTATGGCTGTTTAGATTTTATTTTAGAAAGAAACATTTGCTTACCAAATTTATTTTGTTATTTTATGTTTTTTTTTTTTACTAATGTTTGTTCAATTGGTCGTAGAGTGCTGTTATATAGCTTATAAACTTCCTCAATACATGAACTATCTAACACTAAAATAATTTTTAATTCAAACCATTAGGTCTAGATTAGCGCGTTCAACTAAATAATAATAATTATTATTTATTTATTTCAGATTTTCATCCATAAAAAATGTTACAGTTATTAATAACATTTTAAAACTTAAAAACTAAAGCTCTTTATCTTTATAATATTAAATATAGATACCTAAAAGTTTGGTAAATAACGAAATAGACCTTTGATAACAACTAATCTCCATATAATTTGCTTTAAACCATAATTAATAATAAAACAAATGTCTGTCTTCCGCTAAAACGAGTTCGCTTCACGAAATAAATTAGCATAGAATATCTAACACGTTATATAGAGTAACATCCTTTATTTCGTGTGAAAAAATATAATATAACATAATTATGTAATTTACGTAATAAGTAAACTATTTTATGTACATTAACATAATAGGTAGGGATCCCTAGTACAAATTTTTCATCTGATCACTATCAAGCTAATTTTCCGGGAGTAGCTTCATTTTGATGAGACGAACAAAAAGTTCCTAAAAAATCAGAAAAAAAATCAATTTTTGATGACCTTACGAGGTCATCAAGTTGATGACCTCGTAAGGCCATCAAAAATTATTACTCACCAGCTGATTTTTTTTTCTTTTAGTTAATTAATATTTATATAATTTGATGGCAATATTGTCCTCCAAATTGCGTGGTACGTTATCCCGGTCCTACGCTCACTGCTGCTCTATCTCCTGCTAACTCTATTATCTACCACAATCGAGAATTTTCGAAGAGGAACTTTTTGTTCGTCTCATCAAAATGAAGCTACTCCCGGAAAATTAGCTTGATACTAATCAGATGAAAAATCTGTACTAGGGATCCCTACCTATAATTTTGTGTAAATAAATAAATGCCTTACAATTGAATGCCCACGCAAATGTAATTTTAAGGGAATATTTTCTGTAATTGGGTACATAAGGATGTTTATATCTGTGCTCCGCGGTTTCACTCGAGTTTGCGGAATATAGTCCGTTGCGGAGTATATCCTAGTCTTTCTACAGGGTTCTATAGTTATTTGAAAAATTCTTTCAGTGTTAGATAGTCCGTTTATCGAGGAAGGCTATAGGCTATATATCATCACGCTAAGACCACTAGGAGCGGAGTTCACGAGGACGAAGTCGAAGACAGAAGCTAGTAAATTATATTTAAAAAAATTGTAATAAAATAAATGTAAATTTTGCTGAAGTTCGTTGAGGGTCAAATCGATAATTATTTAAGTTGCCTTTGTAAAGTTTACCAATTTATATTGAAATTCAGTCGAGCTTAAATTGTAAGTCAAATGAGTAATATTTTGTTTTTATTAATAAACCCTTTTCGCTCATCGCCATATAGTAGGTATATTTATGCATCAGGACTTCATGTTGTTAATAACTTAACGCCTTTTGTGCTAAACTCGGTATCCACATTACAATTTCTTGTTTCCTTCTCAGGCTATAAGTTCAAAAATGTTAACCACATCCAAGAAAATTAAAAGAAAAACTAAAAGTCAGGTACTTAGCGGTGCCTTGTAAAGAGTGAACAATTAAAATTTTTTTTTTCCGCGTGTACTATTTAAAGAGAATTTTCTCAGGCGTTCGATGTACCGTTAGCTGATTTCAATACAATGTTTTTTTTTCTGCAAAACGGTAAACCTCGCTTGTTTGTATTTGTTACGTAAAATATTAAGCTGCTAAATTTATTATACTTATTTATCTTTCGGCTAATATACCTACTGTATTTAGAATAGAAGGGAATTTGATTATTAATAATTTTCCTAATTAATTTAAGTAAAATGTATAAAATTTTAATGCTTTTCTGGTCGTGTCTCAAATCTCTTCGTAATTTTGATTTAAGAATTTGTGTTATTATAAATCTGCTAGTGTCTATTAACAACTCTCAAATTGTGTTTTGCGTGAAAGATTAGAAAAGTTTTATAAGATTATAGATTAACATGGATGGTATAATCATCAAGGTGCAATATCGTGCTCCAAAAAAGAAAATAATAAACATGGTAAATATCCCGTTTTTAAATAGTTATAGACTTATAGACTAGAAAACATTAAGATATCCATCTCTAAACTTTTACATTTGTGATATTAATATGATTAAACTGTTTCATCTTAAAACTCATGAAATCAAAATTGTAATTCTGAAAAAAGTATCTTCGTAAAGTGAATATCTGTATACAATTTTTTAATTCAAAAACAATAACTGGTATTTTTTTTGCCTTGGTCCTAAAAATGTAGAAATATTAATGTAAAAATATACACATAGGTACTTGTCATACAATATAAAAAACAAAAATATTAAAACTAAGGGCGCCTTCAAATTAGCCGTATGTAAATAACAACGCGCGACAGCAGCGCGACAAATTTGAAGGCGCCGCGCTGCTGTCGCGCGTTGTTATTTACATACATTTACAACGTCGCGCGTCAGCAGCGCTGCAGACGCGCTGCCGCCGCGCGGCTAATTTGAAGGCGCCCTAACTTGACAAGGACCATTCAATTCACTAATCACGAGTTACTTGTCAAGAAACATATTTAAATCAATGATGGCTTGTGACAATGAGTCAATTAAATTAATCATTAAAGTTGAAACGATGCTGATTCGCATTCTTGACTCCGCAAATAGACGGTTCCTGCTTGACCTATATTTCATTTTGTAACGTTACTGTATTATATTTTAAATATTCATTGATTCAAACTTTACGTCAAATTTTATATAAATAAAGATGAATGAAATTCTGAACGACTCCGTCAGTAGATAGGACAGGACCAAGTTTATATAAAAAGAAATTGATAAATTTAATTTATTAACGAATAAAAAATATGGCAGTACCAAGTTCACCACATCAGTTAGTTATATTATATCTGGTTGAAGCCTTTAAATAGTGCCATACAAGCGCGTGTGGTTTTGCTAATATCAAGTAGTATCAAGGGTGTTACTATCATAAGGAAACCAGGATCTGATGATGGCATCCCAGAGAAATCGAGGTTAACATTTGAAAATCGTAGTGGCGATTAGTGCGTTTGTTAATTTTTTTCTTCTTGTTGTATGTCGATTTAATTGAAATTGGGTTTTTTCGTTTGCAAGCAAACACAGTTATTTAATAAAGACTTATTTATGCTACATTAATGAATATAATTAGACTTATATGAACATTAATGAACACGTTTATACAAACAAACAACCGATATATTGTGCTTTATAAAATAAGTATAGATTGAAGTAGTTGAACAAGTATGAGATCATACAAGTATTACGATATGCTTAATGATGGTCCAAAATTAGATCGTGGTACCATTTGCGACGTAAAAAGTTGAACTAAAATTATTATAATTGAGACACGTTGTTCTCTGTTACATTTGTAGTTTTTGTTTTTTGTATATTTTTCGTTGAATAGGAAAATAAGACTATATTCAGTTTTATAATATTTTTTGTTACTATTAATATACATATGAACCTACGGTATTTACGGTATTCTCCACCGAGACAAGTCTTACATATTTTTGATTCTACGAGACTTACCACAATTTTCATTTTGTAAATCACGATATTACGGCGACGTTGCATACACCGTGGTCACGGGTGACCCACATTGACATTATCCATTCATATTATCCGTGAAAGTTTAAGAACTTTAAGTATTACATGGATAATTCTATTCCTTCTGAAACAAAAAAGTAAAACATCCCCCTTTTATCAAATCGGTTAAAAATGAGACTCGAAAGGGGTTCGGAAAAATATCATGAAATATCACAAGGAGGGGGGGGGGGTGCTATATTGAGTCCACACGTGTACGGATAAATTCGTTGCTAAAACTCATCACGTGAATAATAGACGACCACCTGTGTTCTTTATGTTATTTCTTTCTGGTATAAAGGTTAGAAGGTATAGAAGTATCAGCAAGGCACGGGACAAAGGGAGTAAAGGTCATAGCTCACTACACCCTCACCGGAACGCCTCCGTCGCTCGGCGTCCAATCGTCAGCTTGCGTGCGAGGTAGGGATTGCAATCCGGTGTCATTTTCAATCCGGCCGGATCCGCTCGAATTTTTATCAATCCGGCCGGATCCGGGCCGGATCCGGCCGGATTGATCAAACCATAATAACCTAACTTTTCTTTTTAATTCAAACGTATGTTGACCGGTAATGAAGTGAAAAAATTGTACATTTTAATTAAATATATTTTTTTAAATTAAATCTCAGTTTCAAAACAAATTATATAATCTATCAAATGAAAAGATAAAAATGTTTAAATCCGTGGGAGTTATTTCTCAGTATTCATATATGTCGAATTTATTGATACAAATTGAACTAAGGGCCGGTTTTTTGATCCGTAGTAAAAGTAGAGTTAACTATTTGTCAAATTGACTATAGTTAAGACGCTAACTAATGGTTAAGCCGAGGTTTCGTTTTTTGATCGCTATTTTAACTTTAGTAAGTATTAACTAATGGTTAAAGTATTGCCATTGCAATGAACCTTGGGTAAGGTCATTTTTCGTAGGGAGTCGTTATTTTCATGTGGTAACATTTGTAGATCCGAATGCATTTTGACGTTAGTCGTGACGTGCTTTGTCAAATTCGTGTGAATTCACTGAATTTTCAAAATTTAAATCAATTGTGCAATTCGAAGATTTCGAAGATTATAATAAAAAATAATTATAATTGTATTTTTAGGTACCTAGTAGGTTATTAGCTTAAAAACTACCTTAAAATAAACTTTTTGGATACCTAGTTGGTTATTAGATTAAAGACTAGCTTAAAATGAACTGAAATAATGACGTCAAGCAACAAGTGCAAGAGTTGTTTTTTGAAATGAAGAAGTTAAGCAACGTCGGGCGCGGTCAGTACTTGGATGGGTGACCGCCTGGGAACACCGCGTGACGTTGGCTTTTTGTTTTTTTTTCAATTGGTTTTTTTTAACTAGTTTGCCAAAGAAGTTTTTTTTAACTTTTTATCATAATGTAAGCGATTCTTTAAGATCATATTATGTGGTACCTACAAAATCGGCGTAAATATTGAACTCGATACTCAATATCAACGAATTATGAAATGATATAATAGATACCTAATACCTTGCGTTGAGGACAGAATTATCAATGGACACTAATGGTCTTTGAAAAAAAAAGGTCTCTTTGTTCTAAGATCATTGATGGACACATGGACACAGTATAAAACAAAAGAACAGATGTTCTCACAAAAGTTAACTATTGGTCATATTGCTAAACCCTCGACGTTGCTGTGGTTAAATATTTTAACTATTTGTAACTTTTACAACCATTAGTTAAGCTAACTATGGGTCAAAAAACGTATTTTATAGAAATTTAACTATTTGTTGCAATTTTTAACTAATGGTCGCCTTAACTAGGGATCAAAAAACCGGCCCTAAGCCAAATTCCAATTTCGACCACGTCGTATTAACACGTGGTGAGACGAATCAAAGAGCTAGATTTGTAATTTTAATTAGCCCAGTAATATTAAATTTTTTAGTGATTGTGGATCTTTGTCTCTACTTTTTCTTTCACAAATTTCACGCTATCTATCAGGGTATTACTTGGTTAAGGCTTCGGTTACGGATATATATAGGTACGAATATTTATTGATATGAAATGGTTCCAAATATAAGATTTAGCCCGTAACATCTCACTGCTGGGCATAGGCCTCTTTCTCCATGTAGGAGAAGGATTGTAGCTTAATCAGCGGATATGTTCCCTACTATAAGTAACGATAGCTATCAGGTATTTATGATAACAATCGGGACCGACAGCTTAACGTGATCTCCGTGGCACGGAGGGGCGGACCCACAAGGACAGACATCCACCCTGGAAAGAAATATTTGTACAAATACAAATATCCATCCCAAGCGGGAATCCAACCAGCAAACCGTCGATGTTATGATATTATGGTTACAAATATTAAATTTGTTCGGATTATCCTTTAGTTTCGGTTACAGATATTAGATTTTAGAGGAAATGGAATACTTTATTTTACTTCCTAACGTATATTGTATTAGTTACTGTTACAAATTCTGAGTACTCTATGTTAAACAGCGATGACTCCCACGATGATTTAGTTGCAAAATTGACTGACTTTATGATAATGTTATTTGACCAGAAAAATGTAAAACATAGCAAAAAATTTAGTATTTAAATTACCCTTTGATTGATCTATGCGAAATCATCCGAAACTTTAATATCGGTTTATGGTACGGTTACAGATACATTTTTATTACGTATATCCAATAGTTTGGTTACGATAAAATAACATCCCTAGTTTGAATCTTAATATTTCTAGGTATTCTGCAAGTAACGGCAATGTGAAGTTATTTAATATTCGCACAATAAGTCAAGCAACTTCAGTGTTTTTTCAGCTGTAAATAGAGTTGAATACCTTCACTATAATGCATCTATAACTAATTTAAATGGCAAAAATCTATCAATCAAGTCTTTAGTCTTATCGTCAAAGGACTCGTGTATGTAAGAACCACGCTCTTTCTTTTAAAAAGAGGTCATTTTCTCAATAAACGCCAACACCGGATCCGGTCACCGGATCCGGCATTTTTTACCGGATCCGGTAACTGTAAAATGATGCCGGATCCGCCGGATTACCGGATCCGGTTTTCCGGATTGCAATCCCTAGTGCGAGGCGATCCGGTGAGAGCGCATATCCATACAATTCCATAGAAAGAATACTAACCGCTCGAGGCGAGGCGGTGCTGGTCGGGTGCCGGGTGGGTCTAATGAGCGATGACCTTAAATAGAGTATCACAACTTAGCTAGTCAAGTAGCTAGTGGCCGTGGTCCCAAGGCCAACGTCCTTGCTCGACGAACGGGTGACGGTGAAACGTACCGTCACGCTCCAGCCAACACGCCGCGCCGTGACTCTTGTTGCGTGCGATCTTCAATTTCTGTTTCGCGTCTTATGTTCGCTACTGTTTATTCATATAACCTTATCGAACTTCTTGAACAAGTATTTAGAAATCTCAATAATAAAATTTAATTGATAGAGTTTTATAAATTATTAGCGGACCCGGCAGACGTTGTCCTGCCCGGAAAACAGCTACCAAATTTGATTGCTTACATATCGATAGCAGCGCCACCTACCGGGCACTACCCTATCTCCCAAGTTGGACCAAATTACAGATGCCTACAAAATTTGATAAAAATTGGTTCAGTAGTTTCGTAGTTTATCGCGAACATACCCGTTAAAGCCCGTAGCGGAGATCCTTTTGAATACTAAACATATTTTCTCTGAAAGTTGAACGTAAAAGTGAACTTTAAAAGGAGATGCGCATGTTTTTAATGACTTTCTTAACTTGATAATCGACACAACGCTTACTTTAAATTTCGTTTATTTATTGCACGCGTCACACGCTTAAGCGTGTGGGTGTGCTTTACTATCGAAAGACGACTCTGTGTCCATTTTCCAAGATAAAATCGTTCTTATACGTTAAGTTAGGCACTGAATTTAAAAAAAAAGGTTGTTTCGGAAACTAGACATGTTAATCTATAAAGTCAGCGTATTTTCTTTTCATTTTCTTTAATATTTATAACAAAAAAAACGTAATTAAAAAGTGATATGTCAGCTGTCCGTTGGTCTGTGCCCTTTTGTTGTCTTCACGTTATAGAAAAATATAAACAATTAATTGTAATAATTTCTTTTGAATAATATTCAATTTCAATTTCTTATGAATGTAATTCTAGTTGATGAGGGGATCTGACTACCTTCCTTATGTCCTATCGATTTGAAATTTGGTACCGTGTTACTTCAATGATATTGAAAGTGTATGGTAAGGTATCGTATTATGTATAGTAAGGCATCCGCCAACCCGCATTGGAGCAGCGTGGTGGATTAAGCCCTTTAATATATATAACAAAAAAAATGTAATCAAATATCTACAGCTGTCCGTTGGTATGTGCACTTTTAGTTGTCTTCTCGTTTTAGAAAAATATAAACAATTTTAGCGAAATGTATAAGCTATTGAACGAGCGGATAAATAATAAGATGTTATCTATCTTCGCTGACTCTTTATTGAAGAATAATAATGATAGAAAAACAATATTCAAGTAGCAAAATATAAAAAAGTAGCAAAATACAAAATATAATTATAAGATAATAGAAAACAATATATTCAAGTAGCAAAATATAAAATATAATTATAACGTGCTACGGGTACGTACATAATTTTACTAACTAAATTGAAAAACAAATTATCAAGAAGAATTTAAAATCAAATTCTTTGACGACTATCAAAAACACGCCACATTACTCTCCTCCGAGACCGAAGGTCAATAGCCGGTTGGCGGGCCAGTGGAACCAGATGCTGCATAGCTCTCCGTGAGTTGGAACTGTCTGCGGTGATGCTTGCGAAGCCTGCGTTGCCGTTCAAGCTCGAGGTTACCAGCTTAGCGAATGACCACCAGTTTAGCAAATGAGCTCGGTTTAGCGAATGGATGAGCGGATGATAAAATATTCGTGAACTCCGCAGACTTTTTATTAATGAATTGTTATTTTGTTATAATATAAAAATGAATCAAGTAGCAAAATGTAAAACATTAACAAGAAGAGCTTAAAATCAAATTCTTTGACAACTATCAAAAAATATTTCTATTAAAATGATAAAAAGAGGTTTTAATTTTTATTTATATAAAAAGTCTATAGGTATATGTAGAGACGCCAAATAATTGTAATTATTCCTTTTGAATAATACTCCAGTCACTCTAAGGATGAGCTCTTTTTCTTATTATGACTGAACTCTTAACTGTTTTAAAGATATTAACGATATTCGAAAGATTTTCTGGGTTTCTTTCATAAAAATTATCACCGTCTATTTTTTTTTCCTCTCTTCTTTTTCATGAACTATTTATTTTTTAAATAACTTCTGCTGCATCTAGCGACATTATTGATATTTTTGGCAGTGAAGTTAAAATTGTATCTATGTTTCGTGACGTGTCGACAGATTTTCGATAATATAAAATGCCAAAAGAAAATAAAAACTGCAAGAAAACGTGATCAATTACAGCGTGATTATAAAAGAGAACGTCGTAAAAATTATGAGTCTTTCGAAAAATTATAAAGATGATGTTATGATTGAGCTGAATAAACCTGAAAGCTGCTGTCTTGGAAATAAACATAGTGGAATCTATTCTGCTCAAATTCCTAATAAGGATGATGTAAACCAGCTTGATCAAAAAAAATGTCGAATGTCTCAAGTTCGTCAAAACGATAATTTTAGACAAAGCGAACGAGAAAAAGATAGGTTAGCTAAGCAGGCTCAGCGATAATTTAGTGCCTACCTTAACATATAAGAACGATTTTATCTTGCAAAATCGACACAAAAAATAATATCATTTATTTATTTATTTACACTTTTTTGCACACCAACACAGTAAGTAACAAAAATTTAATAAAGTGAACAAAATAATAAAGGCGGCCTTATCGCTAAAGCAGCGATTTCTTCCAGGCATATTTTGGGCAGAGGACTAGAATATTGTTAGTGGGGAAAGGGCGCAAAATATGTACTATCAGAGATAAACATAAATACACATTATATATATTCACATATATTATACATATATATTATACACATAAGTACATATGTATAAGTACATATGTAAATAATAATATTTTATTCAATTGATTTCTCTTTTAGGCAATTATTATTAATTTCAATTCGTAACAAAATGAGCGTGTGAGGCGTGCACTTTTGGATTTTCCAAATTATTTACTTTTTATTATTTGAAATCTAAGGTGTCAATTGTTTTTACACTATTATTCCTAATAATATTATACATTCTGAAGGTAGAGTTTATATACATTTGTTGGTTGTTAACATAAAAACCTTAGACCACAATAATGCGTTGGTCTTATTTATGCCAAAATACCCACTTGAATTAAGTTCGAACGAAACAGAAGGTGTGCAGGTAAAATCGCAATGCACAGCTAGTGTTATCATTTCGAAATGATACAGTAGGCAATCGTGGATTAAATACAAGTTCAATAACCTTATTATATTGTAAGATTTAGAACTTTAATATTGAACAGACGTTCGAGCGGTCATTCGCTTCCAAGTAACAAATACCATTACAGAACTGCTCTTAGATATTGCAGATCTATTTTCAGTAATCTCACGTTGAATGCGCAGATTATTTCATACATACATACGTCTTTAGGTGCATTAGTGATATTATAACAGTAAAGGTATTGAGGACATTGCACTTTGCCATCATTGGGCAAGATTTGTTGGTACGTTCTTATATAGGTGTATATCAAAAGTTATATTTTAAACCAGCTGCTGTGCCCGCGACTTCGTCCGCGTGGAATTTTAAAATAAAAGTTATTGTTCAGTTCGCAGTTATAAAAAAAAAATCAAAATTAAAAGTAGCCTAAGTTACTCCTTATTACATCAGCTATCAGCCAGTGAAAGTCCCGTCAAAATCGGCCAAGCCGTTTCAGAGATTAGCCGGAACAAACAGACAGACAGACAGACAAAAATTGTAAAAAATGTTATTTTGGTATGTGTTCCGTGTATAGATCCATATTATGTTTATGCATTTAGTAAAAAGTGGTTATTTTAATATTAAAAACAGACACTCCAATTTTATTTATTAGTAAATTAGTATAGATATAGATGTTTATCTATACTCTATATAAATAAATAAAATTGTAGTGTCTGTTTGTAATATTAAAATAACCGCTTTTTACTAAATTCGTATGGATCTAGACACGGTACATATACCAAAATAACATTTTTTTTTAAATCTTGTCTGTCTGTCTATTTGTTTCTTTCGGCTAATCTCTGAAAGGGCTGGACCGATTTTGATGGGACTTTCACTGGCAGATAGCTGATGTAAAAAAGTGTAACTTAGGCTACTTTTTTTATTTTTCTTTTTATAACTGCGAACTGAGTAATAACTTTTTTGTTAATTTCCACGCGAACGAAGTCGCGGGAACAGCAGGTAGTAGAAAATAAAATTGTCAATTTTGACTGTGGCTTAGCGCAGTTTCCACAGAAAATGGTAGTTCGGATATTATTCGCGTTTCAGAATAACTGAAAATGTTTATGACCAAAGCAATTTATGACGTTGGAAATATATTTATAAAGATGAAATTCAATTAATAAGTTAAATTTATTGCCTGAGTTTTAACGCAGGCTTTAACAGTAATATACGGACACTTTAATTACATTTAAGATAACAAAGATTTTTATTGTCATTAAGTACTTATTATTTGTCAAACATTTACTACTCGGATACCAAAATCAGATGTGAGAAAAATGTGAGAAAGAAACTCTTGATAACAGGATGAAACAGATATTGTAGGAGACATTTTCATGGGAAGTTCACCCCGTGCAAGTTAAGCTTTATAAACACAAATTGGTCTAATGTGAAGTAGGTAGAGATATAGTTAACAATTCATGGAATTAACAAGTAACGGTTTCTTTTAAGCAAAAAATTACTATCGCATTCATTGAACTAGTGTAAAAACTAGCGTAACTTATGTATGTTTATACATTCTCAAAAGTGTTAATCATTACATAGTACATATAATACAAAGTCGCTTCCCGCTGTCTGTATGCTTAGATCTTTAAAACTATACAACGGATTTTGATGCGGTTTTCTTTAGTAAATAGAGTGATTCCAGAGGAAGGTATATATGCATAATATAGTAGAGGAACACTGATAGTTTTTGCAACCGTGCGAAGCCGGGGCGGGTCGCTAGTTTAACTATATTTGATTTATGATATAACTTCTATTGAAACAAAAATAAAAGAAAGATACTACGAGAAATTAAATGTTTACGAAATATTGACGTAATGTCCTCGAAAAGGTAAAAGAATGACTCTTTGTTAAACTTGAAGATCTTCAAAACTGGTTTTCATTTACTCATTACGTGTATGAATATTCTCTCTGATTACACGTTTCTTTGTGTTTCTTACCAAACAGTAATCTTTTTGTAATCATCAACGAAATCTGAACATAAAGCGTATGTCACGAAAGTTGTATTACAATTTCTAAATTCTGTGAGACATGTGTGTCAAAAGATCACACGATGATTGTGTTTTTGTCCCTGTTCTCACGGAGAAGGTCGCGAAGAATGTTACGAAAATGTAAAACCGACGAATCGGTGTCATAATACTTACCCATTGTTGAAAGAGTATAATGAAGTTACTTTGAAATTTATTCGACCTTCGTGCGTGTGGTCGAGTGGACGATCATTTTTACGGTTCCATACCAAAATGGTGCCAACCGAAGCCTGTTTTTGTGGCACTACTAAGGTGATAATGAGCTAATTGAATCTCCAACTATGTTAATTTATGAAACCGATTAAATCTCTCCTAATTTATGTAAGAAAATTGTGTATTTTTTTATCCTTGTATAACCATTGTCTTTGGCTGTCCGTTGTCTGTTCGTCTCTCTCAGGAGTTTTATTAAGTAACCTAATACTAGTATATCTATTACCTAATTTTAAAATCGGGCATCTTAAAGTTTCTTTTGTAACAAGAAACATCGTTAATTAAAAATTTGTCAAAAAATACCTTTAAATCAAAATACCGTTAAAATTTCCTGTTTCGACGAATCGAAAGCAAATCGGCAAAATCGACTACCAAAAATAAAGTAACAGTTGAAACTACAGTTGCTTTTGACGTACATATGTTAATTAATTATGCGTCATATATTTGAGCTTATGTAAATTCATTTTCAAAACTTATTAAAAAATCGCATAAGAATCTAGTAAAGTACATTGACTTTTGTTTTTCATGTCTGTACAAACATGTTTTTTTACTTCGGTAAAAAATCTTGCTATAATATCTCCATCATGTTAAATAAAAAGCAATGTGCAATCACCTGAACACGATTGCGTTAAATGAGACCCAGGCTTACACTCGCTGGTTTCTTGTTCCAGCCATTGAACTAGCTTGCTGGAGTATAAACATCTCTATTAATCCCTATTACAACGATATAACGTTTATTGTTGATTGATTTCTAATTGTTTTGGTCGCTTTGATGTAATCTGTTGGAAGTTCAAGGTTTGATATTTCCTTTCCGTATTTTTTCTATCGTATTCGATGGAACAATTTGCTTTATTTGTTTCATTTTTTGTTACTTCAATCGATAAGTGGTCGTTACGAATTAAAATCTTTTTGCGCTTTCGTCATTACTCATTACATATTAGTTTAGTTAGTTTTCTTATTATTATCAAAATGGTATCTGAGACCAATGTTGTAAGAGCGTAAAGGATGGTCAAAAACATCATAATGAGGCCTGGTTTGGACTTTTCGGACAGGAGAAACAAAAAACATCAAACCAGGACAATAATGACACTAGCGCATCTTTTCCCTGTTCGGTGTGTGGTAGAGTCTGCCGCTCCCGTATCGGCTTGTACAGCCACCAGAAAAAATGCTCTTCAGGCACTGCTTAAATCGTCTGGAACAGACGTAAAGGCCTATGTAGATCAAAATGTAGAATACTGATTAGTATCTTGATTAATTTAGTTGGTTGCGTTACATTGCTTTAAATTTTCGTTTATGAATATTCAATTAAAATGTAAATTTTAGTCCTATATAAATTTATTATACTTTTTAATAAACCCGTTCCAAGTTCAGACGTCAAGCAATCGTAAAAATTAATTCAATTTCATAGGACTCTTTATCCTACTAAATTTGTATTTCAATGGCTTAGAAATTCATTTCAGATTCACTTTCCAATTAGTCTGCGGGTTTCTGTTTATAAAATATAATGAAATCCCTCGAGAGCTCTCGTCTTCAATGGCTTCTTCTAAACGCTTTGTTTATGGAGTATTTGATGTTCAAATCTTGTTTATTTTTTATGACACCTCGGATTTGTCAATTTATAACATCTTTTGAATGGTAATGCTGCATTCTAAATATCTCACAGATATTCTTATTGTTTTTTTTTTATGTAACTAGGTCGGCAGACAAGCGTACGGCTCACCTGATGGTAAGACCGTAGCCTGTAGACGCCTGCAACACCAGAAGCATCGCAAGCGTGTTGCCGACCCTATCCCCAATCCCCCCCAAGGAGCTCTATTGTTCTTTCAATGTTGTAGCTTCATTAATACGAATTGCGATGAGAAGGCTAGAAACTCTAATGTCTTGTTATCATATAATTTATACAAATCCTTGGAAATTTTAAACATCATCCTCGAGTTTACGTCTAATCCTCCATTTGTAGTCACAAATCAGGGATTCGTTGTATTCAAAGCAAATGCTAACGTGGGGAAAATCCATCATGGATACCCTCCGGCGCGGGGGCACCAAAGGGTTATGTCAGACTCCTACTGACTAAAAACCATCCATGTGTGAGCAGACATCCGCCTAAGTGGGGCGAGATGGGGTCGCGTTAGCAGTCTCCACCCCGCCCCGGCGGTAGGCCCGGACGTCTGAACGTCCGGGCCCCGGCACAAAGTTGGGGTGGCCTCGCTCACAACAAGGCCACCCCGCAGACCTGTGGGGTCACGTCGTCCGGCCGGCCGAAGTCCCCCGACTATCGGCCGGCGACCCCACTATTACGAGGGGGGGAGGAAGTGGGCAAACCGCCTCCTCCTTGCCCCCGTACGTCTGCGCCGGAGCGGGTCAGCGGAGGCGTCACTCTCCCTGGCCCGCTCCGCGGTCTCCTTCTGCGTCATTACCTCTTCGCAGAAGGATACCGCCGCCTGCCACGATCTCTCACTGTCGAGCATGGCTTTTACGACGCTCGGCAGCGAGAGATCCAGCCCGATTACCGCCGAAAGCGCGCGCCGCTGTGATTCCCACGCGGCGCACACCTCCAGCGTGTGGAGCGCCGTATCCTCTGGCGCCCCACACTCATGGCAGGCTGGAGTCGCCTCCCGTCTCGCGATTTGGTGCAGATACTTACCGAAGCATCCGTGTCCGGAAAGCACCTGCACCAAACGAAAGGTCAGCGGGCCGAACCGCCGCTTCACCCACTTCTGAAGGACCGGCCTGACCGCGTCCACCGTCCACTGCCCGGGGACCGGCGGGGCCAGGTCCTCCGTCCACCGCCGCAACAGGGTGTCCTGCGCCTGCCTCCGCATGCGTGCGACCTCCTCCCACGTCGGGGGCTCCCCCCGGGATCTCCTCGCCGCCACGAAATGATACGTTTCGGCGAGGATCTCTGCCTGCAATTCCCAGGGGGGATCGCCAGCCAGCACGCACGCCGCCGTCCAGGACACCGTCCGGTAACCGCGTATCGCCCTCGTCGCGATGACCCGCTGCGGCCGTCGCAGCAGGGTCTTGTTGGCGCGACCGAGGGCGTCCGCCCAGACGGGCGCCCCGTACATGGCCATACTCCGGATGACCCCAGAGTACAGCCGACGGCAGTTGGCGTTTGGACCACCCACGTTCGGCAGCAGCCTTCCGAGTGAGGCGGCAGCTCTGACGACTCTCGGGGCCAGCTGGGCAAAGTGAGCCCCGAAAGCCCACCTCCCGTCCAGGGTGAGGCCCAGGTACCTCATCTGGGTCCCCACACGGACCGGGACCCCGTCCAGAGTTACCCGCGTACCTGGAGGGGGTCCCCCCCGAGGCAAATGCTAAGTCTCCTTATCCAAGTTTATCTGAGCTCCTTAAATACGGTATTAAGAGTGACAAGTGACTTTTGTTAAGTTAATTTAATTTTACGAAAAATGTTTTGAAGTATTTTAATAAAATGAAAGATTAAAAAGTTAAAAATTAAATTTTAATATTTAATTCATAGTTAAAAGAAAACAGTGTTTTGACAATTTACTAACTTATCAAATCACATGTCGGTATTTCTGGTGTTTTTAACAATGTGTACATTTTAATTTTTTCTAACTTTACCTTTCTTTACAGAGATTTGTTCTAGAACTATAATAATTTGTTACCTATATTTTGAAATTTAGCTGCGATAATTATGAATAAGGAATCCAATCTTGCTAATATTTCAACTAACAAAGAATTCTTTGGAAATGGAAAATCCACAACTCCAGACAGAATACTTTTATTAAATATTTAAAAAAAAAAAAAAAAAAAAAAAAAAAAAAAACCCACTTCAGTGACAATGACATCCATAAGAAGAAAAAAAAAAAAAAAAAAAAAAAAAAAAAAAAATTAAATATATTTATTACGTATGTATTTAACACTAGTCATTTGTATATAGGTAGAAACTTTATACCATCTACTAAGAATTTTATTTTATTAAATTATTATTTTTGAAAATAGCCTTTCAAAATACGCAAGTTATTAATGTGGAAGATATCTTCATCTCTTGAGGTCTATTATAAAAATTTAACGAGGTTTGATTGAGAATCAAGCTGTAGTCCGTAATTTTATTAGAAGTGTTCATAAATAAACAGTACCTATCTAATAATTTTAGGAAATCTTAATCAGAATAAATCTTATAGATTAGTCTAAGTAATGGATACCTAAGCGAGTAAGGAAATTTACATGAAATGGAAATTTAAGTAAAATCGTTTGTTTTTCAGGTCGTGTAGGGGTTGCCGGTAACCATGGATGCAGGCGTGGAAACAAACCCCTGAACTAGCGGGTGAGTAAAGCATTTCCTCATTTCATAAAATATGGTAAAGGGCAACGGTGAAGGTCGAAAGTTTCGTTTAATAGGTCGTTTAAATAGACGATTCGTGACAGCAATATCGTGAGGATTTAGTTGACTGTTTTGTATTCTTGAATCGTAGGTACCTAACTAGGCCGTAGGTACCTAAGTAAGCCGTTAAGCCGTCGGTCCCGGTTGTTATCATGTACATCTGATAGCGATCGTTACCTACTCATAGTAGAGAATATATCCGCCAACCCGCATTGGAGCAGCGTGGTGGATTAAGCTCGGATTCTTCTCCTACGTGGGGAAAGAGGCCTATGCCCAACACTGTGATATTACAGACTGAACCGTAGGTACCTACCTAACTAAGCCTAACAAAGAGCTTTTTTATAATTTACAGGTTTTTAAGATTTTTGTAATTTATTTTTTTATGTACAGAATGTTACAATACGTATGTTTCAAAGTTAGGAAACTTAATGCCTGTTTTGTGACTCGGTCCAATTCTGAACGAAAACGCTCTGTTCTTTGTGATCTAACTCAAGGATGAATAAATGTCGGCCTGTAAGAAACTGTATAATTAAAAAACTGGGTCGATACGAAAAAAATAGTGATATAAAGTTCGCCAAGTCAAAGTTTGTCAGGTAGTTAACAATAAAATTCTTCAGCATATAGATAATTCTCGTTGTACTTATAATGTAATGTAAATGTCTTCAAACGCGTGGACGTAATTCTGGTTCTAATTGTCTAATCAAGAGATTGATTTTCTTGGTCAATTAATTCAATGAAGATTTCCAGAGCGGGAGAAAACTGATGATATTTCAGCGACATTTGAATTTCAAATCTGATAACGGATTTGAAAATACATCGTAGCATTGTTCGTTGTTTTATTAAACAAAAAGTATGAAGCATTTTGAAACAAAACCCTCAAATAGCAAAACGAATAAACACATTTACTTAAACCAAAACTTAATCAATTAATATTTTAAATCATGTTTGCTTAGGTATCTGGTATATTTTGTATCCCGATAAAGTTATTTTTTCTCCGGATAATCAGAATACAACAGACAGAAATTTGTGATTTATCTTAGAGTATACAACTGTAATTTATACTCTTAAGTTTATCTACTTCAACAGATATTTCTATTCGCAACATGTAAATCCAAAATATTATTTACTAGCTTCTGCGCGCGACTTCGTCGGCGTGGACTCCGCTCCTATTGGTCTTAGCGTGATGATACATAGCCTATAGCCTTCCTCGATAAATGGGCTATCTAACACTGAAAGAATTTTTCAAATCGGCCCAGTAGAACCAGAGATTACCGCGTTCAAACAAACAAACAAACAAACAATCAAACAAACTCTTCAGCTTTATATATTAGTATAGACTACTTGAATAGAGACATGCCTTTAGGGCCTATTTTACCTTGTGCTAAAAACGCTTATCAGTAACTTATTTACAAGATAAAATTAATGAGCAATCTTTGCAACAGGCCTACAAGATTTTATCTCACCATTGAGTTTGTGGGGGCTTATTATTATTTATCCTTCAAATATAAGTACGGCTACCGAAACCGTAATTTGATGAAACAAAATAGTAAGTGGCTACGTGTAGTTACATCGTCCTAAATATTTTACACGTATCATAAGCTTGTACTCGTTCGGAGGCCGTTCAATGTCTATACAACGCCGAATAAACTACACTTGAATAAATAATAAATTGCTAGTGTTGTTATTGGGTAGCTGTGAGATTTTCATAAGTGTTATTTTATAGCGACGTTGTATTTTGAAGAATATATTATTAATTGCTGTAACTGCTCTATAGATGTATTTAGTTAAAACAGTTAAAAATAATAATATATTAATTTCGCTATCTTCAGGGTCTGTGAACAAGCGTGTTAGTTGCTGGCACATCGTCAGCAATCTCTTTCCTTCGCACGCCATGTGTACTGTAACTGAAGGTAGTTGTACATTTGTCTTATGACTAAAATGAAGAAGTGTAGAAGCCTGAAGAATAACCTACCAACGCTGTTTTTTTTGGTTGGTAAATAATTTTCCTACGAACAGTAACAAGTAGAGCTGTATGACTGGTGAGTGGCCAGAGGTCGTGGAGAGGGTCTTTTTTTAATAGTATCCCCAGACACACTAGTTCAGTAAGGAGACTTTATTAGACCGACTCCCCTGGAAAGCGACAGGCTTCAATAACCGCTTACCATAAGTTAGGCCGTACGATTGTTTTCCGACCTAGCCCAAAAAAAAACCATCGTTTTCAGATGAATGTGATAAGAACCGAAACTTGACTTTTCATTCTATTCGCGGCAGCACAGGTGGCCTATAAAAACGGACACTCAATTTGGGACCGCTGGCCTTAATGGAACTTATGACTACTACACTAGAACGATTGTCTTTTAAAAAAATAAAAAAAAAGATTAAGATCGTTTAAATTAAGAAGTCCTTTTTTCTATATATTGTTTAATCTATAATTTAATGATTAACGAATACTCAGTAGAAACAATCTTAATTAAAGTTTAGGCTCTTTCAAACGGAGAATAAGACGATAAATTCTAATGGAATTTGTAAATAGGGTCAGGGCGGGAGCTTCGGATCTTCGGCTTTGTATAGGATATTAGTTCCAATTTTGTCACAATTGCCTCACTAATTTTAATTTTGTATCAAAATTCAGATAATTACATTTTCATGGTCATGAGATCACATACATAGGTCATGATTAGTAATAGATCATTAATAGTGATCATGAAATTTCTGAGGTAGCGCACAGCAGGAAATATCCTGCTCAAAATCAGGAGCAGCCTGACTGAGGACGTAAATCTACCGTTCAGAATATCACAGCTAAATAATACTGCTTTCAGGGGGGGGGGTCATTGGGGGGGTAGACTAGCGCTTGTGATGCTTCTGGGGTTTCAGACGTCTATAAGCTACGGTGATCGCTTACCACCAGGTAAGCCGTACGCTTGTTTGCCGACCTAATCGTAGTTGTGTAACTAAACTCTTAAAAAGTGATGTTCTGTCGAAGGACCAAAAGAGCACAGATAACAATGTCGTAAGCCATTGCATTAATTAAATATTTAACAATAAGCTTATTGTAGCTAGCTCGTACTAGCTAATTTGTGGTAATGTCACAATACACTAATTTAATATTGTGAAAATAAACTAAACAGTAACAATGATATTATTCAAATGAACCGAAACAGATCATTAAACGTTTCGTGATTGGCCCCATGCGTGATAATGAACCGTGTGCTTACAAATTAAATTAACATTAAAACATAGCGTGAACGAGTGCTACTGAAGATTTCTTTTATTATTACGTATTTGGAATTCATAAAATAGAATGATACTATGTATTGTTTTATGTTCAAACGGATAGATGAAATGTTTGTAATCAATCATTTTTATTACGTATAACTTCTGTATGTGGATTTAAAAATGTCTGATGATTGATGACAGCAGACATTGACAATCGTTCTAGTGTAGAATGAATTTCACTAAAACTGATGTCATTCAATTACAGATAGGAACAGCTATTTTTACAAGCTGCTATTTAACTTGCTATGTATGTATGTTTGTTCGGTTGAAATCTTGCAACTCAATTTTGAAGCAGATACCTTCAACCAATTGAGCTGAAATTTTATATACAGGTTCAATTTAGATGACAATGCATGGTTAACTTTGTGACGTCATTGATGACAGCAGACATCGACAATCGTTCTAGTGTAGAATGAATTTCACTAAAACTGACGGCTTTTCATTCAATTACAGATAGGAAGAGTTATTTTTTTTAATATTGGTAACATGATAGGCACAAGCTACAAATAGTTGTAGAATTTATTAAATACTTCGCTTAACTCTAGATGTAATAACTTCTATTTTATTATAATAATACTTACGCGCGCATACAGTAGTATCCCACTATTGGGCATAGGTCTCTTTCTCCATGTAGGAGAAGGATTGGAGCTTAATTCACCAAGCTCCTCCACTGCGGGTTCCGGGTTATGTTTCCTACTATGAGTAACGATTGCTATCAGATATATATGATAACAACCGGGACCAACGGCTTAATGTGTTCTCCGAGGCACGGTGGGAGACAAGGAATAACATCCAACCCGGAATGAAATATTTGTACAAATAGAAATATTTATCCCGAGCGGGAATCAAACCCGCAAACCGTCGGTGTTTTAGGCGACTGCTCGCACCACTACACCATAGCGGTTGTAATACTTACGATTAGATACAAAAAAGACAATCTCCTATGATATTTAGATAACGTTTAGTATCAATTACATATCAAAGTAAGTCTAATTTTTCCAACCGTTCCACCCACCGTAAAAGCTAAAAGCCGTGACGTAATGGATCTTTTAAACGTAGTTAGGATTAGTAGAATACATCAGAATAAAAATGTTAACTAGACTACAACAATCGTTGGCATTGATCATAAATTATTGTTTAGTTATAACTATGTTGTTTTTGAGGATATGATATTATTAGCTTTATTTCTAACTAGCTTCTGCGCGCGACTTCGTCCCCGTGGAATAAAAGGAAAAAAAAACCCGATTTTGAAACATTCTTCATTGGTGCTACGCTCCTATTGGTCTTAGTGTGATGATATAATATAGCCTAGATATAGCCTTCCTCGATAAATAGGCTATCTAACACTGAAATTATTTTTCAAATCGGACCAGTAGATCCTGAGATTAGCGCGTTCAACCAAACAAACAAACAATCAAACAAACAAACTCTTCAGCTTTATTATATTAGTATAGATTATTGAAGCAATACTTGCTTGATTTGGGGAGTAAGCAAGTGAATTCGTGACGAGAGCGTTACGAAAAGTGTGATCGGGCTAGGCGAATGGAAGTTGAGAGGGAGGTATAAGTTAGTGAAGATAGAAAGAGAGAGAGTTACGTTTCGTATATTACTGTAGGAGTTAAAGAAATTTTACTTCAGTCGTGAGGTCTAAAGCACACTCGTTCTTATATTTTATATTTTACGTATTATAATTCACAATTTAAGAAATAAATATTTACAAATAGTTTCGGTATGAACTATGAATCATGTCCGCGTGGAGCGGTGCCAAGAATGCTGGCAGCATTTCCCCGTTGAATCGCTATGCCGATTCTCTGGGCAAAAAATGCACCAAGGCCTCTTGTCACCAGTGGAGGCAATAAGACGGGGAGTTAAAAATCTTCTGCTAAATTATTATTGCTTATTAATAAATGTGTTGCTCTAAACACTGATAGGTTTTTGTATAAAATTTGGGGCGAACAAGCTGACAGACATCGGCTGTTGACTGGTTACAGCATGTAGACAACTGCAACATTAGATTAGACTTATGTACGTTACTGGTATTACGGTAAATTTCTACTTTTATATATACACTTACACACGCAGGCCGCCCCGGCTTCGCTCGGGTAAAATAATTATTTTGTGAAATTTTTTGTAGACCTTTTTTAGTCCTTTAATTCAGTCGTACATCATTTTTTGTTATCTTTAACCATTTAAGTAGCGCACGCGAAGGAAAGAAATATTTGAGACGATTTTTTACACCTTGGTGAACATAACCTGTTCTTTTAACATGTCTAAGTTTTTAAGAAATAAAATATAGCCTATGTTACTTCCTAGTAATGTAGCTTTCTATTAGTGAAAAAACCATTAAAATCGGTCATGTACTTTTGGAGCCTATTCAATACAAACAAACAAAAAAACAAAAAATCTTTACTCTTTATAATATTAGTGTAACTGTAGATGTAGACAAAATTTAGACACGTCGAATGAATAACTTCAGAGGAAATGTTCCGAAGTTCGTTCACAATTTTGTCGATACAAAGTTATTAGGTTAATGAGTTTGAAATCGAGATACCTAATCTACAAATTGCTCTTAAAATTAAGTGAACATTTTGCGCGAGCACCTGTGTCCGGACTGCTGGATGTATAACAGCAGAATAAACTCACCTGGCCCAAGTTTTAACGATATCATTATGTCAAAACCTTTAACGTTTGGAGATACTTTACGAATTTCAAAGTATCTATTTAATATTTTATCTATCCCCTAAGTCTTACGTAACGTATAGTAAGTTTTTCGAATATATACAAGAGCATTTTTATGCTAAACGATTCAATGTTAGTTAATGGTATTAGAACTAATTTTGTTTCTGAAAATTGTGCTAGAACTCATAATTTGAATCTTTAATATGTTCTAAAATCATTGAAATATTTTTAAAATATTTGGTTATATTCGTTTAATTTTTTAAATTTCACTCGTGATTTTTATTTAAATAAAAATAAAATATTTAAAAATACCGAGAAAATAACAAAATAAAAAAATAATAATAATACCAAGCCAGGCTCGGTCACCCAGGTACTTCGTTTAATTCGAACAAGAGTTTCAAACATTTTAAAAGTTTAATTTATTTATTTAATATGTATCTATGTATACATAACGTATTTGATTATATATTATATGGAAATAATTTTAAATATAGTACAAACCCAATACTTTTAAAATTTTCAATCATTTTACTAAAAGGCAGGTGAGTAATTATTTATGATTTACACCGACCATTACATTGATAATATCAAATGGTCTAACTCTTCAACATCATAATTTTTATAACGTTAAATATTATGTTCCTTCTGTAACAACTTTGACCTGGAATCAGATTAGACCATACTGTATTCTTTACCCAAAGACATTAAAAGAGACTTTAATGTCTTTGTCCTTTACCTTTACAAATGAAGCAATATGGGAAAACCCTATTTTCCTAAATAATAACTGATAAATTTTTTTTTCTACTAAAAATGTCGATTTTACATAATAAATTACGTTCTTTTTTATTATTTACAACTAAGATATATCGTATTATTTATTAAACACGTGAAAAATATCCTACGATATATGAAATAGCACGGAAAGAGATTGATCGTTCGCTCGGGTATAATTTGTAATATTATTATGAAGCATGTGTTGTATTGTGTGAAAAATATGTACAGTATTGTTCAATAAATATTTCATTTGTATAGAGCCACTTGTACATACATCTATTATAAAATAAACATGGTTCAATGACATAGATGAAAATGAAAAGCTAAGTACTTTTAGAAATGCGATTATTTCTTGATGCAGATAAAAACTATTATCATACTTATAATGATAATAAAAATGCCTCAAACTCAAAAACCTTATGACGTGACTCCTGTGTCGGAGGTCCAGAACTATACACTACACATACAAACGTACGGACAGATCACGACAAACATCTGTGAACCCTTATATCTATGCGACGAATGAGTGCACTTGTCATCAAATTGATATGTAGTATTAACTAGCTGAACCAGCGGACTATGTAGGTACCAGCATATTTTTGTGTCGTAAATATGGCAATATCCTTTTAAAATTTATTCGTGTACACCCCCGCGCACTTGCGCATACTTGTCCCGATAATAAGCAAACAAAAAAAAAGTGTGTGTACTTATGTACGCACGTAAGAAGTTATACTTCAAGCTAGAGTATTAAAATACTTCCAAAATAATTTCACAACGCCATCTCTCAGAAATGCTAAAGACTACTTTAGCATGCTTGAACTTCGTTCCGTTTTTTCACGCTTCACACGCGCATAGGAAAAATTTACTCTCATAATTCCACAACGCCATCTCTCAGAAATGCTAAAGACTAGGTACTTTAGTGGCGGCATCTATCCATGCATGCTTGAACTACGTAGTTCCGTTCGCGCATAGTAAAAATTTACTCTCATCATTTTTCTCTAACGCCAAAAAAGAAGTATAACTTCAAAAAGAATTATGTAATATTGCGAAGTCGTTCGAAGTTATGTGCGTACATACATTTGACGATTATAATAGACACAAGATATTTAATAGACATAAATTTAGTAAGTAAATTAATATAAATACATCATAAAACAACGTACTAAAGGTAAGAAATCAGAACGCTCACAACGAAAATGAAATTTCTCAAGCAAGAAAACGTATTTGAAAAGTAGATTTGCAAGTGCGATATAATTACTACCGCCATAATAACGCCCACTTAAATACCACTAGACCTAAGAAAACACAAGTTTCCTTGACCCACTTTCAGTAAATATTAGATCCTACATCTGAATTTATTATGAGCTAATATCCCATTCCCATGTGAGATGTGCGACAAACTTTAGGTAATAAATATTCTCTTTTGTTAAAAAACTTAGTATTTAAAATAAAAAAAGGTAAAAGTAAACGATAAAAGAAATATGGAAGTAGATCTTATGAAGATATAAGAACTTGAGAATTAACATTGTTTTTACAAGCTTTTATTAAATATTGATAATGAAAGAATTTGAAGCACGGTAAGATAGAAAGGGAAATCCTACCTATGAAAAGGCGATGATGATGTTGATTTAGATGTTTACGTCCACTAAATTTGTATAGAGAAGGTGCTAGTTGTGGCAACAAAACTGTGTTTGTAAATTCAGTCCATTCTTAGGTTACTAGACATTTGTATGAGCCGTACAGTTGTTTTTCATGGTCTGAGCGTTCGTTAGGTGTCCTTCGAAACAGGATTTCCTAATGGATTCCGTTTATTGTGAAGCGATAATTTCAGCGTTTTTTAGAGTTCCGGAAAAACGGAACCCTTATAGGGTCACTTGGTTGTCCGTCTATCTGTCAAGACCATTTTTCTCAGGAACGTGTGGAGATATTAAGCTCTTACCTTACTTCCTGTGAACTCAGTCATCTTTGTCATCTTAAAATTTGGTGTGAACGTCTTATAGCACAGATAAAGGAAAAATTGCGAAAAGCATAAATTTTTTGTTACATCATAATTATGATTAAAATATTTTTAATAATTTTTGTATAAAACTCTCAGTGTGTGAGTCCGACTCGCACTTGGCCGGTTTTTCTTTTTCATTTAAAAATGCCATTACTAAAGAGTAAACTGCATGCAGAACAGTACTTGATTTTTCTGCTAAGTATGTTCAGATTCTGACCTTGAACTTTAGAGTAATTAAAACGAAATTTTTTTATATTATAATATAGTATAATTATACCTGTATAATAAAGTAGATAAATTAAATTAGGCCTTTAAGTCTTAAAAAACTCATTCATACGTAAAAGGTTCGACCTCGACATCCCGACCATTATTATTGCTCCTGAAATCCTTGAACCAGATAATTCACTCTTCAGAAGGTTTTTAAGATGAATATCTCTTGAATTTAATTACGTACCTAGTTAATTTACTTAATATAGCACATCCTAAATTATTTAACCTTTAACAATTTTAAGAATTTCTTCTCTAATGCTGCTGATATACCGATTAACAGATACTATATCACGTAACAATTATGTTCCATAATGTCAGACTCTGTGTCAATGCTGGAAAACGGGGAGGAATCCCTATCGCTTAGTCTTCCCGTCCTTGTTTCTCTAGGACTACTTCTGTATCTACTATCTCTGTTGCACGCAGCATCCATATCGATCGGCGCCGTGCCCTTGACCTTCGCCTGCGGTAAACAGAATCCTGACCTTGTAAAGTGGATACAATTCGATTCCGTGCGTAACCCTTGGCGTAAATGTTATGTCTTTGTCCCAATTTTGTTTTTAATTGAAAGAGTATTTATATATATAACCTTCGTCTACTAACTATTTGCTTTTTAAGGCTTAGTATATTGATTCAAATATATGGTACAATATGTACTTTGAATGACGATGATTGTTGGTGCGAAAGGTTTTGTTTATGATCTATATAATCTACGTAAATAAAAATAAATAGCTACTTTTTAAAATACAATTAGATCAGCAAACAAGCGTATGGCCTGGTGGTAAGCCATTACCGTAGCCTACAGACGCCTGCAACGCCAAAAGCACCGCAAGCGCGTTCCCGACCTTACCTCCGATCTCCCACAGGAGCTCTGGTCACCTTACTCACCATAAGAACACAACACTGCTTGCAATCAGTATTATTTAGCTGTCGTCTTCTGTAAAGTCGAGGTACTTCTCTAGTCAGGCTGCTCCAGATTTTGAGCACGATATTTCCTGCTGCCCCCATTTTTAAGGTTATGTGCAAAAATGTAATCAGTAAATGTTAAATATGTTGCTCAGCTCAAAACTCGAGAACAGGTACTGGTGTACCTGTTCTGAAAGTCAAACTGAAAAAGTCTGTCCTCAAAACTCTCGGAACAGGTATAACGGTACCTGTTCTCGAGTGTTGAGCTATTCGGCTTAATATTGTAACAGTTTGCAAGACAGAACTGGTCTGTCAGTGTCAGTTGACGACGAGCGCAGCGGTCACTCACAGCACTGGCTGTTGCGCTGGAGGTCGCGGGTTCGATCCCCGCTCACGACAGACATTTGTATTGGCCATATAGATGTTTATCGTGGTCTGGACATTTGTGCTTGTAGGAGACAGAAGAAATGTTTGTAGTTATCTGGGCGATTGTGCTTCTAGGAGACAGGAGAAAATCCTACTAGGGGCCGTTAAGTGTAAAGCGTTTATTTATTTATTTATTACTTCAGCTAGTTTATATCTTATTTATTTTAACTGTTTGGTTCATAGCAAAAACAGTTTCTTACGTTATATTGTAATAACTATAATAGTACAGAACTGTGTCGCAGTCATTAACGCCCGCCTCACAAAGTATTTGGTCAACTTTGTAATTTGTTTATAACAGATATAAATAAATAATACATTATATTTATCTAATTTAACTAAAGAATATGCTTATTGAATCCAATAAATTAATTTATCGTCCAAAAATAAATTATAATTTAATTTAATGTAAATTTAAAAACGCTTAAGCTTTTAACGTTATATTATATAGGTATTTTACTTGTAAAAAATTTTACCCAACAGCGAAGGTCTGGCAAATTTAGGCATCATGTAAAAATACGCTCTGAAAGCAATTATACAAAGCTCTTCAGCCCAAAAACGAATGAAAAAGACGACGTTTATTTAAAATACGAGGGGAAGTTCTTACGTACTAGTAATTTAGGAAAACGTCTCAATATCTGATATGAGTTATAATTTACGCTTACTTTTATTATTATTTTTCTTTACATAGGCAGGTAACACAATGTACAACGTTACACTTTTTAAATAAAAATTAACAGTAATAAATTTTCATTATGTATTGAAATTGTAGGTTTAATTCAACACATCTATTGAAATATTTGACTGAGGTAGAGCACAGCATGAAATTTCCTGCTCAAAATATGGAGCAGCCCGATTGGAGTAGTACCTCGACCTTACAGAAGATCACAGCTAAATAATACTGTTTTCAAGCAGTGTTATGCTTCTGTTGGTGAATAGGGTGACCAGAGCTCCTGGGGGAATAGGGAATAGGGTCGGCAACGCGCTTGCCATGTTTCTAGTGTTGCAGTTGTCTATCACTTCAGCCTATCGCAGTCCACTGCTGGACATATGCCTCCACAAGCACGAACTCTTGTGTTTTGCCCATAGTCACCACGCTGGGCAGGTGGGTTGGTGACCGCAGGGCTGGCTTTGTCGCACCGAAGACGCTGCTGCCCGTCTTCGGCCTGTGTATTTCAAAGCCAGCAGTTGGATGGTTATCCTGCCATCGGTCGACTTTATAAGTTCCAAGGTGGTAGCGGAACTGTGTTATCCCTTAGTCGTCTCTTACGACACCCACGGGAAGAGAGGGGGTGGCTATATTCTTTACTGCCGTAACCACACAGCAAATGTCTATAAGCTACGGTAATCGCTTATTATCAGGTGAGCCGTACGCTTGTTTGCCGACTTAGTTGTATAAAAAAAATATTTATTTCAAAGAAAAGAAAGAAAGCGAGAGAGAAGAAAAAGAGGAAAAAAAAATCAAATACGACTATTGGTTTTCTATATAAAGAAGCAATAAACATTGTAATAGATAAATAAAACTTGGAATAAAATAAATTAATAAAGAGCGACTTGAAGTTTCTCCCATCGTAAATAAAGTACCTTCACTTAAAACTTTGACATTCCATTTCATATCTTTTCTCTGGAATCCCCGAGAGTCTCACAACTACTTTCCAACTTGAGTTGTTTGAGCTATACGTTATGAGATAATAAATCACGTCATAACAAAATTTTATATGAATTAAATGTTACTATTTTTATTATTTATTTGTAAGGCCAACAATACCTCTACATTTTATGAGATATAATAAATAAATAGTTAAATAAACTCTTCATACTCAACGGCACCCAGTAGAATTTTCTCTCTATAGGTATATCTATAATATATTATGTGCGGGGATCGAACCCGCGACTGCAAGTGCAACAGCAAGTGTCACCGACCGAAACAAGGGAACCTAGTTCAATAACCTAAAAATAAAGTATAAAATTTTAAAAACTTTAAAAACGACTAAGAAAGATAATAAATAAGGGCCTCGACGCACTAAAACCGAGGGAAAGATAATATTGTGGCATAAAATCTTAGTTAGTGTCTAGTACTACTATAGTCTTTACATTGACTCAGTTTCAAAACCCGTAGTTTTGATGGAAGGAATCTGTACGTAGCGATAAGGTTGCCGGCTTTTGCCTCTCCGAGGCACAATGGGGAGACCCACAAGGATAGACATCCAAACCAGTCGCAAGCAAACCGTCGGTGTTTTAAACGACTACACGCACCACTACACCAGAACGGACGTTAAAAATAATATCCAAGAATATTTGAATCCAAAATTACAATAATTTACCCTCTGGACAGTCTTTGTTTCACTTCACTGACCCAACGCAGTAAAAGTAGTTAGTAATTAAAGTAATTATTTTTTATTTAAAACTAGCCACCTCTGTCCGTCCATTTTTTTTTACACGATAAGTAATCACCAACATATCATATACTAAAACCTTCTCCGAAACACGCTGCATCTTATCGTATAAGTAATATTCCGATCGAATGAGTATTTTTCGCAGTATAACCGAACAGATAAAACCGGCTCTATTCCGGCTAAATCTATATTAGTATAGATTTCATAATATTATTCATTCTAAAAGTAAAATATAAATACCAAGTCTAAATAAAGGTTATTATACAGAAATACGTTTTAAAAATCGCAAATCTTGCGTGGGTTCCTTTTGTAATGAACTTTACGTTGATGAGCATTTCTAGGAATGTTTCGAAATGGGCGACTAATAACACGATCCTATTATGTTTACGAGGCATTTCATAATACCTTTAAATACCAATTAGCGCTCGTGTCTTCGGTTAGATAAATATATACGATCCTATTATGAATATATTATTTCATTATTTTTGGGCAAACAGGAGCTATACAAGTAAAGAAATTATTAAATTAGTTTATTTATTCAAATACTAATTACTACGTATTAAAGGGACAGTTTAAAATTTGGGGTTAAAACAGCCAACTTATAATAAGTAATTTTAAATTTTTTAATTAATATCTGACGAAAGTTGAGTCAATTGTAATGTATGTAATAAAAATGAATTATGTTGCTAAGCGCATAACTCGAGAATGGCTCGACCAAATCGATTAACTTTTTTTTTTATCCACCACTTCCACCACTTCAGCCTATCACAGTCCACTGTTGGACATAGGCCTCCACAAGTTCCCGCCCGATATTATGACGCGAACTCATGTATTTTGCCCATAGTCACCACGCTGGGCAGGCGGGTTGGTGACCGCAGGGCTGGCTTTGTCGCACCGAAGACGCTGCTGCCCGTCTTCGGCCTGTGTATTTCAAAGCCTGCATGGATGGTTATCCCGCCATCCGTCGGCTTTTTAAGTTCCAAGGTGGTAGTGGAACTGTGTTATCCCTTAGTCGCCTCTTACGACACCCACGGGAAGAGAGGGGGTGGCTACATTCTTTAGTGCCGTAACCAACAGCATAGCATTTTTTTTGTATGTTTCTTAAAAATCCTACGGAAGGTTTTATACTAAAAAAAAACAACAGACAGAACGAAGTCTGTCCGGGCAGCTAGTAAATAATCAAAACGGTATCAACGTGGTGATTGGTTGATTGACTGGTCATCAGTTGATGTCATGCTGTCAAATTTACCTCATACGATTCACATCCTAAAAACCATAAGAGTATTGACAATTTCATCCGCCTAACAACGTCGTAACGTTTCAAAAGGCGTTTATCATAGTCATTAAGATGATTCCTCTTAATTCCAGGCAGTGCGGATGTCGGGCGGAGGCGGCGGCGCGGGGCTGATGTCGTGCGTGCGCGAAGGCTCCCTCGAGCCGCCCTACCGACCGCCGCACGCCGAAACCAATAATCATGGTAAGTGTTATACCTACGCCTACAGATTTATCATAATTATCCTGGTACGTCTCATCTAAAGGGTAAGCAAACCGCAAACGAAAAAAGAATTTGTCAAATTTCACGTGTTTGTCAAATTATTTGATCGTGTGCGAGCTTGTTTGATGTGTTTTTTTATATAAAAACATGAAGTTTGACAAATTATTTCACAAATTATTTGATCGTTTACAGGGCCCTTAATACAACAAGAAGTATTTTAAAATACCAACTTAAGTGTAGGTAGATTAATCTTGCGTCATCCTCTAATTTAATTAATGTTTCGTTTGTTAGATTTACCGCTTAGCTTTCAAAGTATGCTAAGTTTAATATCCTAAGTCTAATTCGTACATCATCTCCCTGCCCTTATCCCACTTATGTAGGGTCCTCACAACATGAGTCATGGAACTCTGTTGTAAAAGATTTGGCATGGTATATCTTGGCTAAGAAGAAGGAAAGGTAGGAAGTATTTATGTGAGAATAGGATCTGGGGTTAGGGATACCAGTGCCACGGATTACGAGGAGGGGTGTCCGACACTAGCAGTTAAAGCATTCCGGTGTCGCGTACCCGTAGCGGTTCCAACCAGTTATTGGATAGATATCTAATGGTACTCTCTGGTCAAAATATCGAGCTCCGCAATATAAAAATAAAAACATGGTAAATATCCCGTTTTAAATAATTTCAGTAACGAAAATAAGAGAACTATGTTAATTTAAAATCTCATCTTTTCTGTAATTTGAGAACATAATATAAATTATACTTAAAATCTATAACCCAAGTAAATTTTTAACAATTTTTCTTCATAAATCATAGAAATAGTAGAATGCAAATAATCGTACGGTTCACCTGATGGTAATCGATTACCGTAGCTTTTATACGCCTGTAACACCAGAAGCATCGCTAGCACGTTGCCGACCTTACCCTCAATCTCCGAGGAACTCCGGTCACCTTACTCACCACAGGAACACAACTCTACTTAAAAGCTGTATTTAGCTGTGATATTTTTATTTATTTTATACTTTATTGTACACCACAAATATATTACAAACAAAGCTTAAAGATATTAAGTACAGACAGTGAAGTACATGAGCGGACTAATGGCTAATTAGCCATTTCTTCCAGACAACCTAGATATTCTGTAAGGTCGAGCTACTGCCCCAGTCGGACTGCTTCAGATTTTGAGCAGGATATTTCCTGCTGTGCCCTACCTCAGTAATATATATTTGAAATGAAATACTTCCAGGCGAAGGGCGCACCGGTCGGTTCCTGCGCGGCCTGCGGCGCATGTTCAAGCGGCGGCCGCGCGCGGACAGCTCGCCCGACCCCAAGAGCAGCTCCACCAGCGAGCTGCTGGACACTGAGCGTCACACGAGGAGGAAGTGAGTTTAGACCACAGTCCTGATAAATTTTCTTAGCTACAAATAGATAGAAAACTATGATAACCAATAGAGAAATACCTTTAGTTTTTTTGAAGCGAAACTTCTTTAAGCGCATGAGGGGTAAAATTTGAGCGACCGGTAACGCGGCAGCGTCAGGGAGGGTCAGTACTTGGATAGGTGACCGCCTGGGAACACCGCGTGACGTTGGCTATATGTTTTTTTTTAAAATTAGTTTGCTAGAGAAGTTTCACTTCTGATACGTGTACTTTGTACGCATGCAATTTTTTTTTTAATACGAAGTTTCTTGACAATCTTTTCTACAGAATCTACATTCCTAATCGATGGTATATTCACTTTTATCTGGGTGTTTCTCTGCTATTTGGAAACTCGTCCATACAAGACTGTCCTAGAGTAATTTTATTAAATGTTGAGAATGTTTGTTAATAAAATGAAGGGCAATAGTAAATTAAATATATATCTTAAAAAAGCCCACGCATTTTCCTCTTCATTTTTGAGTTATGGACGATTTTTTTGCAAAACCGTGACAGTGTTTGACAGTTTAAGTCGTTGATATCTTAAACGCTCAGCTGTAGTTTTTGTTCTTCTTTTGGGTGGCTTTTTTATCGGTAGCATTTTGAGATAATACCTACATTATAATTGTGTTTGCTCACAAACGAAAAAAAAAACCGACTTCGATGACATCGACAAGTAATAAAACGTAATAAGACGAAAAAATAGTCAGGTAAATACGCGCTATTAAAGATTACTCAAAAAGTTGTAATCAGATCTCGATCTAATTTAAACAAGACTACATGACAAGTATTAGCTTTCGATTAAAGTAAGAATCATCAAAATCGGTACACCGAGTAAAAAGTTATACGGTATAATACAACGTAGGTCGACGAAAAAGTAGTCAAGTAAATACGCATTATTAGGTATAACTCTAAAAGTACTTGTCAGATCTCAATTAAATTAAAATGGGACCACATGACACGCAAAACCTTTTAAATAAAACAAAATTGATCGAAATCGGTCAACCCAGTCAAAAGTTCTGAGCGAACATACCTACATAAAAAAAAAATACAGTCGATTTGAGAACCTCCTCCTTTTTTAGAAGTCGGTTAAAAAGGGACGATACTTTTAATGGTCAAAACCAAAGAAAAAAGTCCCCTGCGGTACTAACAGTGTGTTGTGTGTTATGAAATGACAGGGGACTGTTGGCCAGGGGACTGTCATTTTTACATTAATACTCGATAAAACAATATCATTTAAAAACATTCGGATAAACGAAACAGATGTGGCTACATACTAGATGATCAATTGTTTTAATCAAATTGTCGTTATTAAAACTCTTAAAATCATAAAGAAAATGCTTACCAGGGGACTGTTTTCACTAACGGCCGCGACGCGTGGTTCACCAGCTGACACAGTAGTAGCACTAAACAAAATGGCGGCTGCCCACTTAGCTACACAAACGAACGAACTGCACACCAGTTGCGTTCCGTTTCACGATACAAAAGCTTCGCACTAAAAGTGTGTTTTACTTTAGCGCGGTTTAAAATTTTAACAGGGGACTGTTTTAATAATTTGAGGACAGCATTCGCACATAGATATCTTGATTAAAATTTTATTCTAAAAATATAATTGCGATGTATAAAGATGCTTACTGTTTTTGTTAATGTTTTTGGATATTTTTTATTCAATTATCAACGGCAAAAAAATAAATATTTGTAACAAGATTTGTCATTCTGGAAAAGGGACATACCAGGGGACTGTGTTTTGAGACGTTTGAGGTTTATTTATTCGAATATTTCGTTATTAAATTACAAAATAAGCTGTGGCGGGCCAAGAATACCTAATACTATATCGGTATTGATACAAAAAACTGAGAAATATTAAGATTTATTACATAAAATTAGCTTGGGACAGTGATTTTCCATTTAGTGGAGAAATACCCATCTATGACTTATTAATTAAAACTACAATAAATTTAATTTGTATAATGACGTTTCAAACGTGCTTTTAAAGCCTACTTGAATAAATTAGTTTTTGAATCTTGATTTTGAATTTACAAAGGTTAACAAAGTTTTTCAGTCTTATCTTGAAGAATATTTAGGTTATAAACTATATTTAAGTTATTATAATCCGCCAACCCGCATTGGAGCAGCGTGGTGGATTAAGCTCCGATCCTTCTCCTACACGGGGAAGAGGCCTATGCCCAACAGTGGGATATAACAGGCTGAATCGTTATTTTATTATCGTTATATTATATAGTAACGTATCCGACAAATCTTATTCTAAAAAGCGCTTCAAATTAACTGTCAAACTAAATCATCAAAAGGACTTACTCAAACACATACAAAGGTCTTCAATAAAAGTCAGTCCAGCCGTTCAGGAGTTTAGATCTTTGAAGATTTTCTCTTTATAATATTAGTTTATATTTCACAACTTGCGTTACTAAGAGATTAAATCTTAAGAGCGTATTATGGTATATTGTCAGAAGATCAGATTTAAGGAGATTAATGAGACGAGATAAATCTCTTCAAAGTTAATTAAGATAGGAGAACAGGAAACGCTTAATAATGATCGCAAGATGGATTTGAACGTGCGAACGCACAATCAGTGCTCAAAATCTTTTTCACCTTTTGTTAACTAATTATTAACGTATTTTGACACATCGTTAACAATTTTCAAAACAATATTGTCAGAGAGCAAATATTATGTATTTTTGTAATAATATTAGTAATTTTTCAAATAGAACTGTTGAATCCTCTATACTCGTCGACATTAAATAATGCTGAAAACTTTAAACTATATTTTAACGCAAAACTTATTGCTGTTTACGTTACATTGCCCTAAAACCAGAGAGAATGACCACACAAAAAAGATACATATAGAATAAAACATATAACTCTATTCGTATGATATGAGTATATCTATTCTGATACCGCTCTGGTCTAGTGGTCACACCACCTGCGGTCGCAGGTTCGATTCCCGCTTGGAGTAAATATTTGCATGTGTATACTTATACACATGCAAACATTTAAAGAATACTTATTCTTTCCGTTCTGATCTGTCTGTCCTTGTGAGTCTCTCCATCGTGCCTCGGAGAGCACTTTAAACTGTTAAGTCTCGGTTGTTATCATATCATATACACCCATGATACATGATAGCGATCGTTAATCATAGTAGAGAATATATCCGCCAACGTGCAGTGGAATAGCGTGGTGGATTAAGCTTCGATTTCCTACATCTTACTGTTAGTAGGATGTGACAGGCTGAATAATTTTATTATTTCATCATCACTTTTGTTAAAATCGATCAGAAGCAAGAGAATTTAAAAATAAGTGAAATTGTACAAAACTTACCTATAATTGAGAGCAAACTAACAATTGGAATAACAGTTAAACATTTAATTAACAAAATATATACAAGAAAGTTTAAGAATCAATCAATCAGAATAACACGAAATCAAATTAATTTGGAAACTTCCACTCGCTCCGACCGTTTCATATCCTATGGTAAAACGTATATTTTTTAGCTAGGTATAGGATCTAAATGTTATTGATCTAATTTCAGTAAAGGACATATGAGTAAGCAAATAAAGCAGTGTTTTGGCTTACAAGGCAAGGTGAGAAGACATTTCAATTTAAAAAATTTGACTAGCCCGTTGGCGCAGTTTGTAGTGGCCCTGCTTTCGACTCCGCGGGTTGTGGGTTCGATTCTCGCCTGAGTCTGGGTGTAATATTTGTATTTATATATGTATTATTTCCATGTACCTATATTTATAAGTTGCTTACAGTAGGAACAGACGACTATATGTGAATGTTATAAAATATTTATTTATTTAAAGATTTTAAAAAGTTATAAATTATCTCGTTCTAGAATCCCATGGTACTAACAAGATATACTTACAAAATATGCTTCTAGAAGCAACAGTTCATCATCAGCGATGATAGGGTTTCAATAAGGTAAGGTATTGGTGAGTAAGGTGACCAGAGCTCCTGGTGGGGATTGGGGATAGGGTCGGCAACACGCTTGCGATACTTCTGGTGTTGCAAACGCCTATAGGCTACGGTCTTACCATCAGGTGAGCCGTACGCTTGTTTGCCGACCTAGTTACATAAAAGTACACCTCGACTATTGCCAAGGACTGTAAATTATCTAAAACAGGGCGTGATTCATTTCGAATAATGTTTTTGAGGTCTTGGAGTTCTAGATTTTCCTATGCATTGTCGATTTTTAAAAACTTAGACTAAGACATTTATTTTAAAATAACGAAATATAGAATAGATAGAACCATATAATTGATAATAAGGATCTTCAAAAATGTGAGTACCAAGTTTTTTTTTATTCATTCAAAAAAGGCAGTAGTTGCGTGTTTAAAAGTCGAGAATATCAGTAAATAAAACCATCTTGGGATAGACTGTCTCCTCGTAATAAACTTACCGAAGTGTAGAAGTTTAAACATAAAACTTTTAGCTTTTTATACATCGACATTGTCAGACATTACCCGTGGGTATATTTTATTAGATAAAATTGAATTTCATATTATAAATCATGTTTGATATTTCTTCTGAACTTACCTATCTATATACTATTAAAAAATGTGATATCCTAGCTTATTGACACACAACACTAGGAACAACGTCACGCGTTGTCGACCCTATCGTCGACCCTTCCTCGGAGTTCTGGTCACTTTACCACAGAAACACAATATAACTTGTTGAGCAGTGTGAAACATTAAAATCAAACATTACTTAATTCACGTAAATATTTTAGTTTTTGACGACGCGTTAGCGCTACGGTCACAGCGCTCGATTGCGGCTATTGTGCTGGCGGTTGCGGGTTCGATCCCCGCACATTGCATACGTTTGTATTGAATTATTGATCATACACTTGTTTGGCGTAGTTGGGCGTTTGTGGTGTTGGGCGGTTGAGTGTGAGACGTTTATTTATTTATTGTAGTTAAAAGTAAACATACCATCGATTTGGAATGTTGATCTTTTAGAGAAGTTTCGGTTAGAAACTCCGCAGTTACTTTAAAAAAAAAAACTGTTAAGTAATTAGCGGTGCTTCCCCAGTGCAGCTGTTCCAGATTTTGAGCAGGATATTTCCAGCTGTTCCCCAGGTATACGATGGGTATTGTAAAGGTTGTGTTTGTGAACAGAGAGGGCGCGTACGGCAGCGGCCTGTCCGTGTCGCACGACTCCGTGTTCACGGGAGAGCGGTCGGGCGACGAGTCGAGCGACGAGCGGCCCACGCCCGCGCACGGGCGAGCGCACGTCGCCTCTTCACACCGGGTGAGTTGCCTGCCATTGTCAAATAATTACCTACCGATAGTAGCTGGAGACCCTGCTGACACATATCAGAGAAAGAAGTAGGAAGTTTAAAAAAAACCAATTTTTCCTTTATCTGTACTATAAGACGTTGCTTCGTACCAAATTTTAAGATTCTAAGTTCACGGGAAGTGCCCTGGAGGTTTTGATTCCCTTGCGTCTTGACAGACAGACGGACAACAAAGTCAGAGAAAGAAGTAGGAAGTTTAAAAAAACCGGCCAAGTGCAATTCGGACTCGCGCACCGAGGGTTGCTTACAAAAATTATTAGAAATATTTTTATTATATGATGTAACTAAAAATGTATGCTTTTCGCAATTTTTCCTTTATCTGTACTATAATACGTTGCTTCGTACCAAATTTTAAGAGTCTAAGTTCACGGGAAGTGCCCTGGAGGTTTTGATTCCCTTGCGTCTTGACAGACAGACGGACAACAAAGTGATCCTATAAGGGTTCCGGTTTTTCCTTTTGAGGTACGGAACCCTAAAAAGGCTTAAGTTTTTTAAGCCTGTTTACATGAACAAAGTTTGGCTATAATTTTAAGGAAGGATATTTATTAAAGTGAAACTTATTCTATCATTTCAAAAAAATTCGTTCATCTATCGCATGTCGCAAGTGTTCCGCGGTATTTGTGTATTTTGATCCGTATATTCATTTAAATGTTTTAATTCACTAAAGTTTCACTTGCATCATGGTTACATAAGACCACACAATTCATTTTACTTATTATTTTGTCTAATTAATTATTAAAAGAAGAACTCCTACTCGTAGTTTCATAAATATAATGTAATGGACATTAAGAGTGCGCATAATGCAAAATTACCATCTTCTATTTGTTTTGACATGAAAAGTTCCAGACCAAATCATAAAATAAAAATATATGACAAACTACGTGATATTTGCAAGGGTTGACCCATATCAAAAACATAAAATAAGGAAATTTCCTCGATAAAATATAATCACGAAGTAACCTCTAATTTTTATATTTTTTCTATTTATACTCGATATGGTTATGACCATTAAGACAATAATTTGATAATTAATTACATTTAAATATGAGTAAAGGCTATGCCAAGGCATTTAATGTAATTACTTTTAGTTTCGGAATTATATACAAAATAACATATTTGTCGTTTTTTTACATTCGTAATGCGCTCAAAACTATATCGTCTATCGCACTCTGACACGAGGCTTTGTGTATATTTTGTTTCATCGGGCGCGCGGGTGAAATCTGATTTTTTACTCGCCTTATGCACGCTCTTAAATTATATTCATGAAATAATAATACCGTATTAGTTACCCGTAGGTATGTCGGGAATCAATCACAAAAAGCAATACATTGCAGTAAATGCCGACTACAATTCTAATTAAATATTTATAAATTATACGAAGAAAAAATATGTTAACAATAGCAAAGTCAAAAGTTTTCTTTTATCTCCAGTTTTTAAATGTTGTTTGTGGAACTTTTAATATTTTTTATAATTTTAATTCCCGGTGTTATAATGCATTTACGGTTTACGCTTCAGCGCCATCTGTAATTACACGGTATAAACTGATTGTAAAAACTAGAGTGTAATGTAATAGTCTCAGTCTGAAAAGATAGATGGCACTATTTAGAAATATAATTTAATTAAAATTTAAAATTTCACTTCAAATATTTCAAATTTTGTTATACCCCGTCCGGCGACTAATGATCTTTTTGACACTTCAAGAAATTTTGACATTAGTGACTGCCTCACACGTTATTTATTCGATTCGAAATAATAATCGATTTTATTTAAGAAGAACTTTCAATCGATTTAATTAAATACATTTAGTTTAAAAATATTATTTATTTATGCGTTTATTAGTTTTTTTAATTATAAATGAAATATATAAATAATCAATAAATGAATTAACAGAGTTATTGCTCTTTATTCTTGGTTTGCATTCCTTGCAAGTAATCAATCTTGGGGTCATAGATACTATTTTTATTTCCTTTTTTGTATTAAATTTATAGAAAAAATAATCACATGACGTAAAATTATTTTTATCATATGATCGATTTATTATCGATTTATTATTTCAAGAACTGTTTCATAGTCTGTGGTTGTTTGTTATGCACAGGGTACTTCACTCAATCAATCAAATCGTCAATAAAGTATGACATTACTGTAAAATTTTTAGTACGTTATTCCGGAAAAAATAACTGTAATTTATAGGCGTGAGCTGTCAAAAAGGTATTTAGTCGCCGGACGGGGTATAGTAATTGTGTTTATATAGTAACGCATAATTCGAAAGTATTGATTGCTCCAAAATTTCAGCGTGCTGGTCATTAGTATTTTGACCATGTAATATACATTTTCGTTGTTAAAGAAATACATTTTTTTTATTTATTTGTTCAAAATACAATAAACACTCTTTATAAGCTTGCCGCGAAAACACGAGCTTTTCTGGACAAGCCGCCGTTAATACATACCTATATCTCATGGTTATTCCCATTTAATGTATATATTTTCAAAACATTTTCTCCTAAGTCCTAAGTAACATAACAATTATTACAACAAGTATTAAACCTACCAACTACTTAATCCTTACTCTTAGCTGTTATAAATATAAAAATAGTCCTGGAAATAACTAGAATCTACTTGAATGCTAACAAAATTAAACTTACGTGTATCAACTGTATCATCTGGATAACATTAAGCGATTTCTAACTAAATTGCTCTTATCTCGTACGACAGACGCGCAAATATTGCTATTTAATATTATGTATGTCAATCGCGGCTGCAATTGTTGTAGTTGTTCAATACTAAGCGATCATTAGGACTTGACCTGGGTTTTGAAATTAAACATTATTCATACTAAACTTGTAGGACTAAAAAGGTTTTAAATAATTTTTTTTGTCTCCTACCTTTCCATGTGCTTAAAAGCTTGGTGCTTTAAAAGCACCTCTGAATAAAACAAATTTATTATTTTATTTTTTAAACGACTGAATGGACAGGTAATTTATATATAATACTAGCTGACCCCGCAAACGTTGTTTTGCCATATATGTTATTAACCCCTGCAACCCCCTCTTGTGGGTGGAATTTCGTAAAATCCGTTCTTAGCTGACTTCTACTTGGCGAAAGGAATATTCCTACCAAATTTCAAGTCTCTACGCCTTATGGTTAATTGTAATTAAAAATTTAAAAAAAAATCTATTCAAGAAAGCTTCAAAAGCACCTATGATTCGTCATTTTATTATTTATGGTATTTTTACACAATTGATATGATATATCAATTGTGTAAAAATACCAATTATTGACTAAAATACGAGTATATTATATACTAACAATAAGGAAAGTAGCACATTGAATGTAACGCTAGAAATTTCAACAATTATTTATTTGTGAAATAAATCACACATCTCTCGTCACTCCCCCGCAACGACTCATATTGTTTTTAATGTTACGCGATTCTCGTCTTTAAATCTCAATAACACGCGACAATATTGCGTGTGAATATTGGGCATCTAGAAGTAATTTTCTAATTATAATTATAACGTTGATTGAATTTTGTTTGCTAGAGTAAAATTTTTATTTTCTCTTATTAATTTTTCGGACTTTATTAGAATGAAAATAGCTATAACAGTCGGTTGTCATAACACAAGCATTAAGTTGCTTACCATAAGAACAGACGACCGTGTGTGTATGTTGTATGAAAAATAAAACGATTAACAATTTCTATATTTAAGTAAGAATCAAAAACACATAAATCGTTATTTTGGAAGTTAATACATTAGTTTTTAATAAATTTTATAGCTACTGTACGTTGAAGCCTATACTTTATTACGTTATCTTAGTGAGTTTTTAAAACAGTTTGTATAAGAAAACTTTACGAAAAGATTTTTATATTCAATAACTTCTCCTTCAAAGAAAAACTTATATATTATATCTTTATATTGTCAAGATCGTCCTGAATAGAGTTTATAAAAACAGTTAAATTATTTTAAAGTTTCAAGGAGTCTGTTTACTTTATCCGTTACAGCTGAAATCGGGTTTTTGCTAGAATTTTTTTTTTTAATATTCAAAGGTTGACCTACATTGCCACGTGCCTATTTTAACGACAATCTTAATAAAATAAAATTAAAAAAGGAGAACTAAAAGGGATCCATAAAAATCAACAAATTAAAATAAACTTTAAGCAGGAATCTAACAAGCTTTTTAAGGCTAAGCGCGCACTAGTGACTTTTGTCACCGTGACTGTTGCGTCACTGTCACCGCGTCCATCATCACTAATGAAGGTGCGTGCATTTGGATACGTGAGTCACGTAATAAAATCTATGGACGCGGTGACAGTGACGCAATAGTCACGGTCACAAAAGTCACTAGTACGCGCTTAGCCTAAAGCTTGTTTTTAAAAGTGTGGTACCTCCATACGTGCCGAAGCAGCGGGCTACCACTACCGTTCCTTGACCAAAGTTAGCATTAACATTTTTTATGACTTTTGCTTATTTTTTTAATTGGCGTCGACTCGAAATTCCTTTTTAATTAGTGTAAAATTCAAGATATAATAAAGGTATATTTTTTATTTTATTCTTTAATTATTTATTAATTTGCTATATTTTTATTATACACTAGCTGCCCGGACAGACTTCGTTCTGTCTGTTATGTTTTTTTTGCCATTCTCGAGTTATGCGCTTAGCAACATTCATTTTTTTTTAAATATAGATATAGTATTAAGAAACGATTTTTATAAGCACTAGGTACGTGTTCAGCGATGTGTGTTCACTAGCCGTTATTAAGTGGAGCAAGCGAAGTATATACTTTTATCTTTTTGATAGTTTTTTTTTTCTTTTAACATATAAAATATTTTAAAACAAAAAAGTTAAGAGTATCAGTTAGTCATATACAGAAACAAGTTCCATCAATAACGTCGTCTCGTTGTCTTGCCATATATGTTATTAACCCCCGCAACCCCCTCTTGTGGGTGAAATTTCTTAAAATCCGTGCTTAGCTGACCTCTCCTTGGCGAAAAGAATATTCCTACCAAATTTCAAGTCTCTAGGCCTTATCATTCCAGAGATATCGTGATGAGTCAATATATGGGTGGAAATCTCTTATATATATATATATATATATATAGAAGATATATTAGATATATTTTATATATATAGATTATATATAATAGAGTAAGTAAGTGGAAAAATTTGGTTAATGACAGACAAAAAAATAATAAAGGCGCGGTGCGTTCGCGGTGGATCAGGCCAAATTTTAACGGGACGAATCGTGTTAAACTTGACGCCGCGTTGGCGCAGCGGTTACAGCACTGGATTGCGATTGACTGTTGCGCGGGCGGTTGCGGGTTCGATCCCCGCACACGACAACATTTGTATTGGCCATACAGATGTTTGCCGTGGTCTGGGTGTTTGTGCAGTCCTTGTGGGTCTCCCCACCGTGCCTCGGAGAGCACGTTAAGCCGTCGTTCCCGGTTGTTATCATGTACATCTGATAGCGATCGTTACTCATAGTAGGGAATATCCGCCAACCCACATTGGAGCAGCGTGGTGGAATAAGCTCCGATCCTTCTCCTACATAGGGAAGAGGCCTATGCCCAACAGTGGGATATTACAGGCTGAATCGTGATCGTGATCGTGAATCGTGTTAAAATATAGCCTGTCACTCAGTGATAACGAAGCATTCTCCTCGTGAAAGCAGTTTTCAAATCGGTTGGTAGTTTTAGAGTTTATTCAACAAGGATTGTCCATAAAATACATATATGGGGGGGGGGGGGGTTTAGCGTGACGAGATATGACAAGAGGAAGATATTATTTTTACATGTCACGTTTGCAAGCCTGTATTAGCTAGATTCTCTCAGAAAAGTTCTCGCTTTCATGCCTCTCGTGTATTGTACTACCTATTTTTAATCACGAAATCATTTAGAGAGAGTTCGCCTAGCTTTTATACCATAATTTTTGTCAGGGGTCACTTAAAATATGTCTTAGTGTGAAAAGGGGGGGGGGGCTCCAAAACGATAAAACACCGCGTGATGTATTTTATTGATAGACTTATTGCATAGATTCAAAAATATAAATCTGCCCCTTTTTAATACTATAAATCAGGATCACGATTCAGCCTGTAATATCCCACTGCTGGGCATAGGCCTCTTCCCCATGTAGGAGAAGGATCGGTAATAAAATATAATGTTAATAGTATAAATAAATAAAAAATTAAAGTGCGTAAAACCGGGTTCAGTTATATGTGCATATCGAATACATTTTAGTTTTCCTTCCATTCGTCGAGATGGGATGAATCATGCAGTCGCCATCCTAACGCGCTCGTCGCCGCGTGTTCGCGCCACACTCGAATACCGAACTTTTTATTTTTAATTTCTATTTAAAAGTACTGTCTCAGTGGTTCTATTTCATACTTCATAACTCATGTGATCGTAAAGAGTTTATAACGCAAAGGTCTTGTTTAAAAAAAATATTTATGAATTAGTAATAAAAAAGTTTGTGGTGAAAAAAGTTAACAAGAAAAAAGTTTTTATATCTAATTAGGATCCAGACAGTGTGGTCTATTTTTTTTTAAATTGGCAGTCGCAAATTACGAAGCTTAAATAAGGCAATACGGCACAGCCTCGAGCTTGCCTGTGACTCATTGCCAGCAATCAATAATGGTTGAAGGACAACAACCAGTTACACATATCAGTTTCCAATTAGTCTTTATGTAAAATCATCATATATATAATAAAATTAGTGGTGCATTTCTTAGGTGTATCATTTTTTGTTTCGTCGGTACATATGTCAAATTTGATGATGATACGGTCATATACTCATATATAAATAAGTAATAACACATTCGACTAATCCATTGACGCAGTTTGTAAAGGCCCTGCTTTCTGTTCCGCAGGCCGGGTTTGATTCCCGCCCGAGTCTTGGTGTAATAATTGTATTTATATATGTATGATTTCTATGCATATATTTATTTAAAAAAAAACTACATCAGTCGACTGTTACCTATAACACAAGCATCGACTTGCTTACCATAGGAACAGACGTGTGTGCCATAAGATATTTATTTAATTTATTTAAGTAATTTAAGTATTATAAAATATTCTTTCATTTGTTCGAAAAAAAATAATGTAAGTAGATGGGTGCCTACTACAGTCAGGTATATAATGTAAAATATGAACGGTTTTAGCTTACTACATGTAATTAACATGAGAGGAAAAAGATAAAAAAAAATGCAGCAGGCTTATGGTGGCAGAGGTTGTTTTTATAAATTCACAGTATTGAAATCAGCATATAAAAATTGTTTCATCTAATTAACCGATGAGGGAATATTTTGTCTAATCCCGTATCTTAGACCAACACAGACGAAGTAGAAGCCAGATGATTTACAATATCACTTAATATACATAATATACATACATATATCGGCAGAGTTGCAAGTTTGGTTTAATTTAATAATAGCGAAGTGCTTCGTTATCTAAGAGTAACTCTTATTGTATCGTAAATATTACGTGATATAACATTGTTACGTTGATAACATTAAGTATTGTACATACAACATAGTAACATATAGGTAATTGAAACATTATAGACGAGAGGCATTAAATAAATAAATAAATGCTTCACAATCAACGGCCCCCAGTAGGATGTTATCCTGTGTCCGGAAAAACACACACAATACACAAGCACAAATGCCCAGACCACGGCAAATATCTATATGGCTAATACAAATGTTTGTCATATGCGGGGATCGAACGAGCGACCGCTAGCGCAACATACAGTGCTGTGGCATTAAAGTAAACCACATATACTGACTCCTTAGGAGGAGTCTACATGGATAAAGAGACCTACTCAGTAAGTCGATTTTATAGGCTGAGCCAATAAGAGATATATAGGTTAGATATAGGTTTTATACATACGTTAAGCTAATTTATACACTAAAAATACTATGGGAATGGTATTATTATGGAAATTTAACACACAAGCGCGCGTTCGTGTACACATAGCAGCTCCTGGGGGGGATTGGGGATAGGGTCGGCAACGCGCTTGCGACGCTTCTGGTGTTGCAGGCGTCTATAGGCTACGGTAGTCACTTACCATCAGGTGAGCCGTACGCTTGTTTGTCGACTTAGTAACATAAAAAAAGCGGGCGTGAAATCAAGGGCTTTATCGGTTGTGGATAAAATTATACCTGCAAATAAATTACGACTAGACTTAAACAACAGGCTATAGAAATTAGAATAGGCGATTAAGATCTGTTTCTCCTCACTTAATAATCTATGCAACTTTAAGATTAACATTTGCGAATAAAAATAATGGAATCGATGGTAAAAAAGAAGATCAAAATATCTGTTCAATACCGTCATCCGTTAAAGCGTTATCCGCAAGGGCACAGATTAGTAAATAGTACGGCAAGGGTGACACAGGCCCTAAACTTTTTTCAGCGCGAGATTATTTGACAGAGATGAGTAAATTAGTTTCGCACCCTTTTGGGCGGATTTTGACTGAATCTATACTAATATATAAAGCTGAAGAGTTTGTTTGTTTGTTTGTTTGAACGCGGTAATCTCTGGAACTACTGGGCCGATTTGAAAAATTCTTTCAGTGTTAGATAGCCCATTTATCGAGGAAGGCTATAGGCTATGTGTCATCACGCTAAGACCAATAGGAGCGGAGTCCACGCCGACGAAGTCGCGCGCAGAAGCTAGTTTTTAATATTAGATGACTTACTGAGAATTGGTTCTTCTTAACAGACTGCGTCTGAATGTCTGGTAGCTTTATATTAAAATAATAAATTATTTTACAATGCATTCAAAGTGACTAAATCCTAGTTGAATGTAAATTTTAATTTTGATTAGATTGTTACCTTTCGTACTCTCGTAAAGAAACAGAATGCTTTGATTCAGATGTATTCAATAAAATATACCGGTTTAGGACCGGTTCGCGAGCTGTTGGCATATTCTTTGATTTTTTTATGTCTAGTTTTCTATAAACTATATTAATATTGTAACAAGGAAAAGATTTATATAGATAATTATATCGACACAACACTTAACGGCCCCCAGTAGCCGCAAGGGACTTAATCGGAAATATTTTTATTTTTAATTTAATTTTTTTATGGGGAAGCAGCCAGTATGAAAGACTTTTTAAGTAGTCATATTAGCACAATAAAAAAAAAACTCCTAAATAACGACAAAAATATATAAAATACTTGCAGAGTATCTCCGTCTGTTCGTTTCTATTTATTTATACTTTCATAGGCAGTATAGTAGTAAGCTAATTTTAATGATTTGAGGAAACCTATGGTAAAAAATGTAATATAATTCATGTAATAATATACACATAAGGTTTAATAATATGGAATTGGATGAAACAAATAACGAAATTTATGTTATAGGTAATAAATTATATTTTAAAGTGGAACTTTACCTCTTAATGAGTAGGTACGTGTTAGATAATATTATGTATTGAATTCATGTTATGTATTGTACAATTATATAATTTCCTTAATCAGTGGTATATCCCGAGAAACTCGTGTTTTAATATATTTTATAAAAATTAATCAGTTTTATATAATATTAATATACATAAATACCTATATCCCTAGTAAATTAGTTTGTTATGGGTGTCGACTGTCGACATGGATATTGAGCGTTTGGCGACAATGTAAGTATCGTTTTACGCTTTATACTTGGGTCGCAAATAGAAAATAGTTTTGTTCAATACAAAAATAAAAATAAATAAAAGCTCCTTAAATATCTAAATCTATCTGCATACAATTTTGAAGTAAAGTAAAAAATCAACTCTACTAAACCTTTAGACGACGCGTTGTCGCAGCGGTCACAGCAGTGGCTGTTGCGCTGGAGATTGCAGATTAGCCTATATGTTGTTCTACAAACTAGGGACGTACCAAATTTCGTGGAAGTTTTTTCGTGGAAAAAGTGTCAAAAACCCGTCCATTTATCCATCCATCCTAGCAAACTCTCCCATTTATATTATAAGTAGAATAGGATTGGGTACCAATGCTTATCTGACATAACTATCGGGCTTCATTGCTTGCTAGGTCCTGGGCTTTAGTCCAAAGCACCCAGTGTATACATGCGACCTGCGCTTAATTCCAAAACAAACAAACTCCACTTTACAATTCCATTTATATTATAAGTAGAATAAGATTGGGTATCAATGCTTATCTGAAGTAACTATCGGGCTTCATTGCTTCCCGGGCGTTGGTCCAAAGTACCCAGTGTATACAGAGACCTGCGCTTAATTCCAAAACAAACAAACTTCACCTTACAATTCTAGTCTGAATTAAAAGGCCTAATTACGTAGAACTTGTTTTTTTATTTATTTCAAACATCTTGAACGGTACTCCAATTAAAAACTAAATAATTTCGTAAAAAACACGCGTTTTATTGTTTTGCCCCTGTCGACGCGCGTGTCGCTTACCATTACTTATAGTGCCATTTGAAGCTCCCCATTTTGTTTATCTATATATCTCTGTACTTTTATATATTTTTATTTTTATACTAGCCGACCCGTGCCCACTTCGTTACGCATTATTTATTTTTAATAATTACTTCTAACGACGATATCTCAAAAACTATTCATCTGATTGATATAGTGTAAAGGGCAATTTTAATCTGCATTAAATGCCTAAGCTAAATAACATATTCATTTGGATAAGGATTAATACTGAACTAAAGAAAATATCTTTAAAAATAACGTAATGTTTTTAATTAAAATTTTGAACATAAAAGTGGTTATTGTAAGTCAACCATAAGAGATAGAGATATGCTATCGCGGACTTTTTTGTAGCATTTTTATAGATTTTGAATTCGCTAGTACATTATACAACTATATCTTTGCTAGTTTACGCAGCGTTCGCGTGGAAAGATCCCCGATGGCGAGATTTTTGCGACCTCCTCTTCATTTATCGCCGTATTTCTGCTAATTTACATTAAAACATAATAAATTATATACCTAAACCTTCCTCAAGAATCACTCTTTCTATTGTTGAAAACCGTATAAAAATCCGTTGCGTAGTTTTCGAGTTTATCGCGTTCAGACAGACAGACAGACAGGGGGACAGAAAGACGCGGCCGGGGGACTTATTTTTATAATAAGTATAGATAGAAGAATTAAGTTAAAGCAAAAATTTATAAAATTTTGAAACAAAAAAGAATCTGTACAAAATTGACTTTAAAAAATACTTTAAAAAGAGCAAAATCACCACTTTCGTAATGTTTTAGGTGAAAGTGTTTTAGTTTATTTACTTTTATCCTATCTTTCTCCTAATTTTAATAGAAGACAAATTAATACGTATTTATAAACTCATGTTCATTATTTGTGAAATGTGGAATACAATGCGTAGCGTTTGGTTTTGCTCGTGATATTTATTAATTATCATAATCATCATAAACAGCCTTTTGACGTAAGCCTCCCCTAGGGTACGCCACAAGCACTGGCGGATCCAGGGAGGGGGGGGGGTCACGGGGTCATGACCCCCCCTGGGCTGTGTCTAGGACCTAGGTGGACCACTAATTAAAATTGTTAAACAAGATTTTTGTCACAATCTAGGTATTTTTAAGTACATTACCTACATAGATTAATAAAATACCTACTATTAACCTGTATCTATCATTATAAAAGTGCCTTGACCATGACTGTGACCCCCCCCCCCTCCTGGCGCCAAAGCTGGATCCGCCCTTGGCCACAAGACCCGATCACCCGCTCTAGCCATCCAGTTACTGCCTGCTACCCTCCTCAAATCTTCAGTCCACCTGCCTGCGTCCAACACTACGCTTGCCTAGCCATGGCCTCCATTCGAGAACCTTCTTGCTCCACCGACCATTGGTTCTACGACAGATATGAGCAGCCCACTTCCAATTCAGTTTGCAACATTTCAGAAATGTACAAATTTTATTAACTGAATTATTTAATACTAGCTGGGCCCCGCGGTTTCATCTGCGTTGATTTGAGGAAAAAAATAGTCTTCCTTCTTCTTAAAGCATAGGTACCTAACCTTCCCTTTTAAATAGTTTAAATTTTTTAGTTGTGGATGCCGGTAGAGCAAGCAATTATCTATAAAATGATATACAGTAATTTATGTAAAGTAATTGTGAGGTTCTTTTCTAAAAAGGATTGCAAACATCTTAACCTCAGCGTATTAATATTTGTATAATATGATTTTAAAATTAATAAGCCTAAATACTCAACATATTATTTAGTACAATATTATGTATTGGTCCAGAGGCGCTGGATATTGTGCAAGGCTCAAGGCTTTATAATCTAATCCTCCTGCTCCTGGAATCCTGTTGCTCAAGCTCAATATCTTTTTCAGTAATATTTAATAATACTGACGAGACTGAAATAAAAGTTTAAAAAGATATCTAAGTACATATATTTTATTCTGTGTATTATTATTCATTATGAAGTTTATGTTAATATTCTATTTACTATTTTTTTAAAAGTAGAAAAAGATTTGAACCAGACTATAGTGGAAGCAACTGGCCGTTACCGTAACACAAGATCGGTAAAACCAAATATTTGTATACTTCATACAGATTTTTGTAGTGATTTCGTTGTTTATCCATGTTCAATTTGTTGGATGAGTGATGAATGTTATTTTTATGTTAATTTTATTTGTAAGTTAGTTCTTTAACTTAGACAACGTTTAAGGGTGGTTTATACCAAAAATATTTTTTTATCGAGCTTAATGACAGAGGTATTTTAACCCAATCTATCTATTTAATTTTTTTTTTTTTTGAGAACTGAAGTTTGTAAAAGGAAGTTTAAAAACAGTCAAAATTTTATCGGATTCATTATTTATGATAATAAAAACAGATTAAATTAATAAAAGCAAGCGTATCATAGAGCCATTTCGCTTAGAAAGTAAAACTATTCGTAGGATGCATCTCACAATCTGTATCGTCTCGCTGACTGGTCAGACTTTCAAAAACGGCGCGCGTGCAAATCGACGTGTTTATATCATTTATATTGCCGTGTTTGTGTTCGATATTTGAATTTACTTTTAAATATAAAAAAAAAATAACCGTCAAATTCTCAAACGTTTAATCTGTGTCAAGTGTTCGGTTTTTAAATAACAAATATTTCGGTAATGACTGTTTAGTGTTAGAACGGTTTTGTTTTGTTTTTTTTTTCAATTTCGAATGCAAAAATTAAAATAAAGAGTAAATTAATTTATAATTCTATCGAAATGAGTTTGATAATTTAACTGATAAACTTATTTTTTTTTTAATTAATATTTTGTGTGGTTTGTGTATGCAAAAATGGCGCGTTCTTTGAAAGACGCCTTCCGGAATTTTTGGAATATAGCGTGGGTGTTTACGACTAAAGTCTTTTTGGTAATTATTTATGTTTTAGTTTTGTTATAATTTATATTACATACATGTACTTATACAATATACCTTAACAAAATAATTCCATAATTACTTTGCTGACAAACATAAAATCTAATATTATAATTATGTTTAATGTGCGGCATAACATTTTATTATGATGTTGCTATAAAAGTTATATTACTTTTAATAACTTATACCTACTAATTATTAATCGATTTTGATTTTTTCAATATTTTGTTAGGCAAAAAGGGTAAAACTCAAAGGTTTTAATTGTTAAAGAATTCATTTTTTATTAACTGAACCGAACCAAGCATTTATTTTATTTTATACTTTATTGTACGACAAAAAATAAAATTACAAACAAAGCTTAAAGATATGTAATTACAGACTGTGAAGTACAATGGGCGGAGTTATGGCTAATTAGCCATTTCTTCCAGACAACCCGGCATTTATATCATTATGTTCCTGCTTATTTTACACTCTTACTAGCCTCCAAATAAGCCTATGTGAATTATGTATGGTATATGTAAGTTCAGTGAAAATGCAATGTACAGGACACAATCGAGAAGATGAGATTAACACCTTCCGTGTTAATAATCTATATTATATAATTTTAGTAATATTTTTTTGTAATAATTTAACATTTTGAGAATTTCTTTTAAAAGGTTTTGTAGTACATATAACGCTTTTTACATCTACGGCTGCAAATTAATTGATTGTAACATAATTACATTCACAATGTATTTGAGAATACATAGACTGAAATTTTAATTCTGAAATTCATTTCGGAATTTTCAGTTAATATTTTGTTTGTAATTTTTTTAGAAAGTCTCAATTCAAACACGTAAGTGCGTATTTAAATGTATGTATGTATGTATGTACACATATGTCACGGTCCGTCTACCCTCCGGATTATGTTTCGACATTACTTTCATCTCTAATTAATAATGATTATCTTACAAATAACGAGTTGAACATCAAAAGATATGCCGAAATTGCCTAGTGAAAAAAAAATTTAATTATAGCGTAGGGATGGATGGTCTGTGGGAATGAGTTCTACCCTTGACTACGTTTCGATCTTCTTTACTGATTATGATTATTAAAAAAAAAACAAGGAATTTTTCTAAGATACTTTATTATTTTTTTGCCAATAGTGGCGTGTATGAAAAACGTGCTTATGGCTTTTTATTGTCTGTACGTAATTTTGTCATTATCTGGTTCTTTGTTTGTTAGTTTTATGTGTTTTTCCGGGTTAAGAGGTTGTTCCCTCTGTAACAAATATGTTTACATTTGTAAACTATATTATATGGCATAGAACATTTAACTGTAGTGTGTCTGTGCCTTGTACTATTGGCAAAGATCATTCAGGCAGATTTTCTTCACAATATCTTAGGAAAATCTTACTGTGTAGGAAAAAATTCTAAGTTGTGTATCATCCTTCTTAACATAAGGATCTATCCTATACCTTTGCCTATAACTACTGTAGGCATGGGATGAGTCCTATTGCTAAGTAGGACCTAAGAAGTGCTATAACGTTGAAGGATTAGAACTTTATACCACCCTTATGTACCTACATATATGTACACCTTACTATGTTACACTGTGGAGCATAGGAAAGAACTATTTTAAAATTGTAAATGGACAATATACAATATTTAATTAACGATAATTACATACTATAGTAAAGTTTATTAATAAAATTATTGTCCCATATTTAAATTTAGTTGTTTGGTCTAGTTCTAAGTTTCGTTCATTAGTCACGGCTAAACTATTTCAATTTATATCAATTTTCTAGTATATTATGCGGAGAACGTAAATATATAACAAAATACCTTAATATAAATATTTAATATGGATTTAAACGTAAAGTATACCTGTATATATACCTGGTATATAAGACCTAGAAATGTGACTATATCTCGTTATACCAATCATCATTTTACAAACCGTTTTTATATTAAAATGTATCGCGTTGAAAAGAAATCGAAACGTGCTCACTTTTACTTTTAATAACAAATTATTACACACAACACGTAATTACATTAACTAATTGAATATTTTATTTAATTAAATGTTTTAATGGCAGGTGAAACATATTTATGTAATTAATTTTAATATTAGATAATTATTTGGTGTTAAGATATTTAGGGGCTTTCCTTACAATTTTCTTTGATGTAAATAGGGCACATCAAGAATTATAATGCTCCGAATTTGGCCCGACTGTGGAATTAGCTCAACCTTACAGAAGATTTTTTTAATGTAACTAGATCGGCAAACAAGCGTACGGCTCACCTGATGATAAGCGATTACCGTAGCTTATAGACGTCAACAACACCAGAAGCATCGCAAGCGCGTTGCCGACCCTATCCCCAATCTCCTCAGTAGCTCTGGTCACCTTACTCACCAACAGGAACACAACACTGCTTGAAAACTGGCTTATTAGCTGTGATCTTCTGTAAGGTCGAGGTACTACCCCAGTCGGGCTGCTCCATATTTTGAGCAGGAAATTTCATGCTGTGCCCTACCTCAGTTAGACAGACATTAATTTATGTTTTTCGCTACACACTTCACCTTATCTCCAGATTCGGGCGATAGAATCAGATATAGAAAAACGAAAGTAAGGCAACACACGCGGAATTAAAATAAATGAACACGATGCGTGAGAGCAAGGGACGAAGACTTCATTGTTCTATTTAACTGACTTTAAAAAAGGAGGGAGTTTTTAATGCGTTTTAAAGTCTCACAAAAGGATTCACGTCCGTTATCTTCGTAGGATATTTATTTATTTTGTATTTTTTATATATAAAAACTTTTCCAGCAAAGACCAAAATACCAGTCTTATCGTTCTATATACTAACGAACATTTTTTATTCTAACGTCTTACTAAAACTTCGAAGTAGGTACGTATATACTGCCTTAGGCATAGGAACTTCAAAGGGTTGAAAAAAAGTTATGGGTCAGTCTGAAAGCAAACTAGTTTTTGTTCAGGACTTCAGGTGCAATATTTTTTATAAACTATATCAGACACAAATGTAGGTATAAACAAACACACACGCAAAAATTTTTCATTCGTATTCTTCGAACCCATTGTTTTGTAACAGTAATTAACGTATTTCGACACTAATTTTTTGTTATGTTTCTTTGAAAACGTAACAATGCTTCTTTTAAAAGTTCCAACTAATATCAACATTAACTTATGTAAATATATTGTTTTGTTTTTTTGACCTAAAAAGTATTAAATTAGTGTTACATCGTAGTACACATATCGTAGCAATTGTATATCCTGATCGAGTTTTTATTTAAGTAGGACAAAGAGGGAAATATTCTGCTCAAAATTTGGAGCATGTCGTCTAGAGATCCTTACAGAAGATCACAGCTAAATAATACTGCTTTCAAGTAGTGTTGAGGTGATCTTGTGGTGAGTAGGGTGGCCAGAGGATCTGGGATGGTGCAGGGTAGAAACGCGCTTGTAATGCTTCTGGTGTTGCAATCGTCTATAATACTATAGTTAACGCTTACGATCAAGCGGGCTTTATGCCTGTTTGCTGACTTGGTTTTATAAAAATAATGTTATGCCGTTTTTATTTTTAAATCTGATAACAAATATAAAGGCTAGCAACTATTGTGTAGTGGTTCAGAGAAGGGAAGCAAACGACATTCTATCATTCACGTGACAAAAAAATTACGGATCATATTTTTTTTTACGAATAACTCGAACTCTACGGAATTCCGCATCGAAGTTCGTAAACAAACATACCAACAGAAACACATAACATAGACAAATGTCTGTACTGCCTAAACAAATTTTGTTGTGAGTGAGGATCGAATTCGAGACCGCTAACGATATCGACCGACCGGCACCGGGTTTGTGTGGCACTATCGAACAATTATAGCAATCATAGTAAAATTAATCGTTTTTGTAGTAACTAGTGCAACAAATGGATTTATTAATTTACTAGCTGTGCTCGCGACTTCGTCCGCGTGGAATAGTGACTTTACATGTTCAACGTGATTATTTATTTAAATTGGTATAACTCTTTTTAATTATGAACTGAAATTGACACAATGTTAAGCTAAGCTTGCTGCAATATATTAGGTAGTAAAAACCACATCTAAATCGGATAAGCTGTTTCTAAGATTAGCGTGTACAAACGCATAGACAAACATACAAAAATTCTGACAATCATTGTTTTGGGTGCTAATTGCGTTGATAAAGGTCCCAATAATATTTTTTCTCATATATCTTACACAGACAGCGACCCGTTACATTTTTTGTATGTAATGTTTTTTTTTTTAATTTCCTTAATTAATTTTGTTTGCTATTTATCGATATTTTTATCGAGTAGGTTTACAGGCTATAAAATATCACGCCCTGACTCATAGTAGTGATCGTAACAGAGTAATAAATTCATATAACCACCAAGAACTTGTAACTTTATTTTGGTTCAACCTTTGAGGCGTCAGGTCGAATCCTTGAATAATTGCAAAAAATATCTGCACGTGTCTTATATTCACACCCGGAAGTAGACGAAACTGACAGCGCGACGCTTCATCGACCGAGCGTTTTTGTAGTTATTAATTTATTATACTAGTTTTTTTATTTTATTTTAGACTATGATAATTAATTTATTTATGGCATTAATTTATGTTCTATAAATTTATTAAGTGACTCGACATTTATCGTATTAAATTAACAAAAATATTTCACTATTATGTGTGATCTTTTGTTACAGTAGGAAAAGCAGTTTTAGGTAATAGTTGAGGGTTGTTTTGTAATGTACAGCCAGAGCCAGGGTGGAAATCGAACCCCCTAATCTGAAGCAGAAAGCGGGGGCACTGCTTAAAATAATATAAGCAATAACATAGCATAACACATAGGAAAAGCTTAAATAATTTTTTCCACCATAAGTTAATTTTTTTTATTTAACTAGGAAAGTAAGGATCTTAGATATATCTAGAATTTTAAACTATTGAAAAATAGTTATAAAATTAAAGCTGATAGACATACAAAGATTCTTACATATTATGTACATATAAATCATCCCATTGTATCATAACGCATTCTTACTCTCAACGGACTGCGCCGTCTCAGAAATTTTCACAATAAAAACTGCGTGGAAATATTCTAGGATGATGACATTTTTCAGTAACATTTACATTATTGACATTGGGTACAGCAGGAAATATTTTGCTTAAAATTTGGAGCAGCGCGTTTGTCGTGGTCTGGGTATTTGTGCAGTCCTTGTGGGTCTCCCCACCGTGCCTCGAAGAACACGTTAAGCCGTCGGTCCCGGTTGTTATCATGTACACCTGATAGCGATCGTTACTCATAGTAGGGAATATGGTGGTGGATTAAGCTCTGATCCTTCTCCTACATGGGGAAAGAGGCCTATGCCCAGCAGTGGGATATTACAGACTGAAGCGAGTAAGGTAGTTAGAGCTGTAGAGGTTATTAATATGGTCGGTAACGCGCTGGCTTCTGATATTGCTGGCGTCCATAACTTCCGCTTACCATTGATCGGAACATACGCTTGTTTGCCTATACGTATGTAATAAGAAAATAAAAAAGATACATATATGTTTTTCCACATATGTTTAAATTATAAAAAGTTGCAGTTTCGAAATAGAAAGTTTTATCTCCGAAGGAGATTTAAGTGTATTCAAAATAATGTCAATATTGAAAGCGAGTATGTTTGCATACACACAAAAAGTAGCCGATCATCGTGAAAGGCTTACAAATCCGGATAAACATGGATACTGAATCGTGAGTTTACTAAAACGAACGTATTGAAATGACCCATTGGTTAGCATACGTGGATTTAAAGGATAGGTCGTGACTTCAATGTTAAAAAAATATGATACAGAATGATGCAGTCATGGCACTGGTTACGCGTGCTTTAGTATAGGCCATACATATGTTTGTCCCCAGGTTTTGGACGTTAGTAGTGTGTTCGTGGTTTGTTGAGTCTGGTATACTTATCGTATGTTCTCACGCGACTCTTTTCATCTTTCGACGATTTCCTTTAGGCCTCCTCTCCCTCCTCCTCTATCAAAAAAAAAAAAAATCGTTTTACTCATGAACCGTAAAATTCATACGGGTGTAAACTATATATTTAGCAAAATCAGAGATAAATTATTTAAAACTCACAATTAGTGACCTAACTATTAAAAGAAAAAAAAAATAGTTTAACAATAATCGCGCTACACTCAACATTCCCTAATTGATTGGAAAATTGTATCAGGTGTTAAAAACACATACAAAACAAACACAAACGCGAAAACCCACAAACATCCCAATGTATACACTAGAGCTATAGCCAATTGCTTGACATTACAATATCACAAATATAGTAAGAGCTAAGGTTAAAAGTTCGTAGGCGTTCAAAATGGGTATTCATTAAGCAGTAGGTGCATTAATCGAAGTATATTTGTCGCGCATGCGTCAATAATAACCACAACGATGACTGTAGCCATACTTATAATATATTTAAGAGGAAAATAATGTATTTTTTAATTAATTTTGTAACGTATATAATTATTCTTCAACAGTTATTCTATTTTATATTCAAAAGGTAATGATAAGCCTCGCGGTTACTGGCGTTATCGTTAGTGTACTGAAGTGTCTTATATAGATCATATTTTTATATGCAAAGATTTAAAAATAGGACCAGTAGATCCTGACGCATTTTCAAACAAACGGTCTATTTATCCATGTTTAATACTACTCCTGATAATTGCGACGTCGTCAGAAAAAGATCAAAAAGATTACGAAAGAAAACACAGTTAATTGAACATCCTTATAACAATCATTGTTTCATAAAACTTTATTAACAAAGTCAAAATTAATTCATTGAATAAATAGTCTTCAAAAGCATGTTGTCTTTATTATGCCAAGTATATATTATCTTTTAATTATTAAGTACTATCTTTTACCCGCGGCTTCGCTCGCATTAATTTTTTTTAAAGTATCATGTTACTTCTAATCCCTCCAAGAATATAACCGCGTACAAAGATTCATGATGATCGGTTAAGTAGTTTTCGCGTGAAAGCGCAACAAACAAACTTACATTCACATTTATAATATAATTAGGTATATAATTTATTTTTATATAAAGTTCATATCAAATATAGATATCGCAAAACTTTGTACGTACATACAGTCCAAGTAAAGTCTAAGCTAAGAACTAAAACAATCAGAAGACTAAATTAAAATCTAACCAGTACAGACTGTTTCCTAGACGCTTACCGCTTTGACTTCTATAATTTTATTTATATAAATGCATAGTTAAATATAATATAATGTAATTTCTGCATCAATGCATACGAATTAACCTATAAATTTAGTTTCGCAACTCGGATCTTCCGCCCACGCGTCATTTGATGTTGTAATAACATTAAAATATAATGTTACACGCGTATGTATTAGGTTGTTTATGTCTAAATTAACTTTATTTGAATCCTTTAGTTGAATTTTGATCTTATTTTTTATTAGTTACTTTATTAATATTTTCCTGTTATAAAAACGCATTGATTTTTTATTTTTGGTAGTTGTAACTAACACACTGAGTTTCCACTCAAGTCTGATAGGGTGACTATAACATATTCGAGATATATTTAGGCTGTAAAACTTCTTACTCGTTTTATACCATGACACGGTTGTTGTTTTAGTTTGGCACAAATTTTTTCTTTTAAATATAAGCAAACAAGCGTTCGGCTCACATTATGGTATAAAGCGGTTTCCGAAGCATATATAGACGCCTGTAACATCAGAAGTATCGCAGGCGCGTTGCCGACCTTCCACCCCCATTCCTTTACCTTACCTTAGTTACTTGTTATGTTTTGACTAGGTTATCGTTCCAGTTAATACTAGATAAAACCGGATAAACAGGTTAAAACCAGTGTGTTCATAATTTGATCGAAGACGTTGATATGTGTACAGGCAAGGCTGCGGTTAACTATCATTTGACACCCCGTAAACAAGTTAATTACATACTGAACGAGGAAAATGTGCGCTATGTGTAATTTATAATATTCTAACAACGCGTTGGTAATTCCTCGTGTCGAATATCCCAATAAATATAATCCACAGAAAAAAAAATGAGCTTATAAAACAATATATAAACAAAATATTGGTAAAATTATGTGTTAAGTATCAGGTTAAATAAGTTGACTACTTTTCATCTATATCGTGGCGTGATGTATTATAGCCTAGTGTATTGACTGAATTGATTGAACTTAAACAGTAAATGATTCAGTGTTGGGTAAAAGTTTCTTCTTTATGAAGTTATTGAGTTACTAAGAAGAGTAGGATTATAGTCCATGCTGCCCCACTGAGGACTTGCGGATACTGGCTTATAATTTTACGAAATGTACCTTCTGTACTTGAAGAACATTTTAATGAAAAATTAAATAGACAATTTGTAATATTTTATGAAATTCTTTTTTTATGCCTACTACTGCGTTGATGATACATTTTTTTCAGTAACAGATAATATATTAAGAAATGAGTTTTTCGCAAAATAGTTTTCATGTAAATTTTATTTAAATATTACGGAATATTTGTACCTCTAGCTTCCATTATGGAGCATACCTCGACGCATCGACTTGGTCCTTTGAGACTGGAATGCATAATGAAAATAATCATATTGTATAAAAAATATGTGTTATTTCTTTTTAAATGAATTTTATATCCGATTGTTACCAACTCATTTAAATAGTAACCTCTTAATTTATATTAATAAAATTGTTTATAGAAATAAGTACAAATCTTGATCATTAGATACCTAATATCTGCAAGATGTTGTCTGGAAGGGATATTTTAACCGACGAAGACCGCCTTTTGTACATGTTTATGTTTTCCTTGTATTGTATTTCCTTGTATTTGTATTTATATGCCTTTGTGTTATATACATATATCACTACATAGTATAAAACAAAGTCGCTTCCCGCTGTCTGTATGCTTAAATCTTTAAAACTACGCAACGGATTTTAATGCGGTTTTCTTTAGTTAATAGAGTGATTCCAGAGGAAAGTTTATATGCATAATACATGGATAATATAGTAGAGGAACACTAATAGTTTTAGAGGTTTCTTATGTGATGTCGTATGTAATAAACACATTTTTTGCGCTTACATTGCAAATATTTACTTATTTTATATTTTATATTTAGTATCAGCATTACACCCGTGCGAAGCCGGACGGGTTACTAGTATATATATTATAAATATGCAAAACAATGGGTGTAATATTACATCCAGACTCGGAGCGGAAATTGATTCCATAATCCTTGATGAAATCAGGGTCTCTACAAATTACGCCAACGGGATACTCATGAAAATTATGTTAAATATCCCGTTTCATATCAATAATAAAAGGTTCTGTAACATAAAGACAGTGCGTGTTTATCTTTATTAACAAAACAAGACGGAATAAGTGCACTTCGTCGTGTGTAGACGTTCTCGTAACAATGGCGATGGACCGATAGCAGAGCTGCCATTGTGTTGTAATATCGAAGTCGTTTCGATTTCACGTGTATTTCGTCATTTAAACTATTTTTTTATGTACTTTTTTTTATAAATCGGCTAATATCAATTGCTACCCAGTATTAAAACTAATTAGGCAGCTCCAAGTCTTGCACTTAGATATAGAGAAAGAATGAAAAGAAGATGTCGATGGAGAAAGATGTCGGACGTTAATTGCATGTACTAATTATTTATTCGTATAAATAAATTTGGACTATAAAATGTAAATAATTCATTTTTTTTTCTTATTTTCATTTAAATTTGACTATGATATATAATATGATTATATTCAGACTTGTAAAGTTATAACATACTTTCTAAAAATAACTTTTAAACAACAAAATAATTAAACATTATACAGCTTTTTATTCATTAATAGACACTTAAAGATACGTATTATAATAAAAGTTATAAAATGTTATAATTTTGTTGAAAAATCTTTACCACAAAGTCCACAAATTATTTGAACTGACTATGAGCAGTTATCAAAAGTTTCAATAAACTTGTCGCGATTAGGCTTCGCGCCGTTTCCTCTATATTTAGTTAATTACGTATGTATTACATTTAAAAATCATGTAACATATTATTTTTTATCATAAGTATACATTGTGACTTATACTAGGAAATTCTGTACTAAAAAAACAAACGCAACTTTAAGTTTAAAGCGTTATTCACTGTTATATATTATGTACGTCAATTTGATAAGGACTTACATCCATTAGAAGTAGAGCGAAAATACTTCTATGGGTTGGGGGGGGGGGGGGGGTTGCAATGCTCCTGTTCCTGTTGTAGATTTCTGTCGCTAGATTTTTATAGAGGACATGTAAAAAATTATCATTTCTTATTGACAAATACTAAAAAACAATAGTTGATTTTGTTGACCTCTTCTAGTTATAAGGAATACCAAAATTGTAACTCCAACTTTCCGTCTGCGCAGTCAACGTCTACTTTCTGGGTTATGGTATTCGCATGTATAATAAAACCCCGTAAACAATTTTACAATAGTCTTAACATAAAGTTGAAGTTTACTCAAAATGTAAATACTTAGGTACTTGTTTTTTAAAAAAGAGTTATTGCGGAGTTTTTTGCTGATTCTTCTCTGCAAAATCTACATTTCGAATCGGTGCACCGATTTCACTTTTAAAAATATTCAAAATTTGAATTTTCAAAACGACGACGATTCGAAAACGCTTTTGTAGTCTATTTGAATAAAGCTATTTTGATTTTATCAACAGATAGTCTAGTGAACAAGTTCAAAAACGTGTTAAATATAAATAAAGCTCCTAAAAATATGTGTGATAGCTCGATTCGGAATGATGTCTAGAATAATGATTTTAAAGGGTTTATTAGCACATAAAAAATTGCGATTGTTAAACAAAATAAGAAAAAAAAGAAGGTATTTAGTTTTTCGTTAATAATTTCTAAAATAATGATATTTAAGGAATTGTAAAAAAAGATCCTGAGAAAAGTGTAAATTTTCAATAAAAAAGTCCCGACTCCCAGAACTCTGCGAGGTCGTTACGCCATAGGCGTGCCGTCTAAAAGCCGGTATATCACCTAAAATAATTTTTATATACATTACGAAATGTATCATTTTCCAATTTTTCTAGACCTTGTCGTCTGTCTCTTTTTGCCCCATAGTTGGGGTAAAAAGGGACAGCCAGGAGGCAAAAAGGTCCACTATTTAATTTGTATTTTTAAAAGTTTTTATGAAATAATAACAACACTTGATTCAATAAAATTCGATAGTTTATTTTCATTCCAAAAACAAAAAGTAAAGTACAACTATTATTTTCAACTAAAAAAAAAACTTTTTAATACTTAGATTAAGTTTCATAATATTTAAGCAGTCTTTTATAACAAAAAAAGTATTTTTTAACAAACAAAAACTATTACGATCTTCTAAGCTTCCTATCATATCACAATAATTGAAACATTACATATTAATAATTTGTAACTGTTGAGTTTTAACCACTAGTTAGTCTCAATACAACATAATTAAAAAAAGATAAAACTTATCCTTAATTATGAATTTTGCCATAATATGACTTAAATCTTTTAACTTATTTTACTTAATTATTTAGTCTTATAACTCCACAGATTTAGTGCCCCGATCAGTTTTTCTTTTATAGTTTCGCATACTGAAAGAATAAACATTTTTATTACAAGCTTTTATTTAACTTGCAATGTATGTATGTATGTATGTAACTTTAATGAATGTTTGTTCGGGTGAAATCTTGCAACTCAATTTTGAAGCAGATATCTTCAACCAATTGAGCTGAAATTTTGTATACAGGTTCAATTTGGATGACAATGCATGGTTTGTATGTATGCATGTATGTATGTATGTTTGTTCGGGTGAAATCTTGCAACTCAATTTTGAAGCAACCAATTGAGCTGAAATTTTGTATACAGGTTCAATTTGGATGACAATGCATGGTTTGTATATATGCACGTATGTATGTATGTTTGTTCGGGTGAAATCTTGCAACTCAATTTTGAAGCAACCAATTGAGCTGAAATTTTGTATGCAGGTTCAATTTGGATGACAATGCATGGTTTTTATGTATGCATGTATGTATGTATGTTTATTCGGGTGAAACCTTGCAACTCAATTTTGAAGCAACCATTTGAGCTGAAATTTTGTATGCAGTTGTTTGTATGCAATTTGGATGACAATGCATGGTTAACTTTGTGACGTCATTCTAAATCCAATATGGCAGCATATCCAAGAGTGCGGACTAGTTATTTTTAGTGCACTTCTACAATATGGGTATCAAATGAAAGGGCTTGCTAAGAATATAATTCGAATAAAGTGACGTGTTAACCGACTAAAAAGTCAAAAATAATAGATATAGATTATGTTTATCTTATTTTGCCAATATATTAATGATGGGCTAAAAGGTCCATAGTGGACCTTTTTACCCCAACCATGTGTAAGTGTATTAACAGGTTATAAAAAAAATTACCGTTCAAACTAGCTAAAAAATGATAATAAATCGTGATAAACAAATAAATTACCTATACGAATAAACTTCGTTTAAGCATGGTAAACGAAATAACAATGCTCGAAACTAAAAAAGAATAATAATGAAAATATTTACTTACGTTAAAATTCGAGACCTGGTCTTATATCTCCTGATAGCACCCTGATAGCGATGTTGCTCGACTGCCGGCGATACCTTGTTACGTCTCCCGCGCACCCCTCTCACAACTTGTATAGTCGGAAAGAACGATATGTCACTAGTTTTTTAGATACTTATGGTGGACCTTTATACCCGCGGACCTTTAAGCCCCGCTCTACCCTACTGGAGTAGTATGCCTTTAATAGTCAATGATATTTTATAACTTACTAGCTGTGCCCCTCGGTTTCAGATGTGTTTATTTAAGGAAAAATATAGCCTATAATCGTCCTCGGTAAATGAGCTATGCAACACAAAAATAATTTTCAATTCAAACCAGTATTTCCTAAAAAGAAAGGGGAAAGTACGAACTACGAATATGAAGTTTTCATAAATATTAAAATTTAGTAATAAATTATAGTATCAATGAATACATTTTTCACGACAGCAATAGTAAATAACAATATTTAAGTTCTTAATTTTATATGAATTTACTCAAATTTGAACTTTGTCATATAAATCATGACTAAATAACCGCATACAAAAGTTACGCATAGTGAAATATGAGTATGCAAATTAATTTAGCAATTTCACGCCTTGACTGGACCATCGGCTTAACATTGACTCACAATTGACTTGTTGGGCGAGTGACCGTTGTGTCATCGAATAAACTGGACGTACACGTTTTATAATCTTATATTTATTATAATATAAATTTAAAAAATCAACAACATCGACTATATTTTTCTTACTACGTACATACGTATACTGTCCAATCAAAGGCACTTCAATATAGAGCCATCAAATTTGACATATTATTACAGATGTACAAAAACCATTTGACGTTTAAAATTTAATTTTTTTTTTTACAAAAGTGTCACCAACCAGTGTTGTTTATAAACATGGCGGAACGAGTGATCATCAAACAGTGATAGTACGTGAGTGATAAGTGAAGTGAAGGGCATGAGTCAATGGCGGAGGAGGTTTCAATGGGTGTCGCAGTCGAAACTTGGCCGGCTATGGGTAGGTCTGACAGAACTAGTTAACTAGCATATACATATAATACAACTGTTATATCATCTAATATGTATAAATATGTATACATATGTAGTGTGTTAGAATATTATTAACATTTTGAACACTGAATCTAACATACTGAAAATCTAAGCATAATGTTTGAAAACGAATTCAGAGAAATGATTGAGAAAAATTGAGTTGAATCGATTCCTAATTTGGTCAACAATTTTTTATGAACAAACTAAATTAATGCATTAATATTTGAATAAATGTATCAACACTGAGTGTCACCCACTACGAGTTAAAAAATAAATAAAATTGAATGGAAAAATAAATTACGCTATTACAAGTATAAGGCGAAAGATTTCGATAAAAACACGATAATATACTGTATACATATTACGTTGAGATTTATTCTTCATGCTGTATAAACTGGTGTACTTCAAGGCGGTATATTTTCTCCTTTTCTTCTCAATTTCTACCAATTCGATTATTTAATTTGTTTACTTACTCCAACACATGATTTAATTTTGTTTTATTATCACAAGAAATTCGATTGGTTTATCAAAGCTATCACTGCAACGAATGCCAACAACGACCTTCTTAATATTAGTAATCACTACATATGAAACGAGTAATTCGGCTGCCGCACTCAGAATTCTAAAAAAGTAACTTATGTTAATTATGGATGTGATTTAACATTAAGTTTACACATTATATATTATTCAATTTATACATTAATTCAATATCGATTAAATGCTTATTAAATTACAACTAATTATAAAAATATTATACTTACTAAAAAAAAAAAATATTATACTAAAAAAAAAAGATGAAACTAAAACTAAAAACCTTAAAAATTGTAATATAATAATTAAAATATATTATTAAAAGGAGTCCCTTTAGGCAAGGTTCCGAAGATACTGGCAGCGTTCCCCCTTTGAATAGCTAGACTAATTCTTTGTCCGAGGTAGCTGCCAGCTCTTCGGTCACCTGTGATGTCGACTAACCTTTTAGCTATTTCCTTAAAAAGCCTTAAGGCGCTAGGACTACATATTATAAAACAAAGTCGCTTCTCGTTGTCTGTCAGACCCTATGTATGCTTAGAACTTAAAAACTACGAACGGATTTTGATGCAGTTTTTTTTAAAAGATAGAGTGATTCAAGAGGAAGGTTTATATGTATAATACATTCATAATATAGTAGAGAAACACTGATAATTGATGAGACTGAGATTTGCAACCGTGCGAAGCCGGGGCGGGTCGCTAGTATAAGTATATTTAACATACACATCGGTCGTCTCTTTCTTAAGATGGATATAATGTTTCTGTTGACCTGACCTGATGGTAAGCGATTACCGTAGCTTATTGACGTCTGCAACACCAGAAGTATCGCAAGCACATTGCCGACCCTACCCTCAATTCCCCCAGGAGCTCTCACTGTCACCTTACTCACCAACAGGAATACAACGCAGCTTGAAAACAGTATTATTTAGCTGTGATCTTCTGTAAGGTCGAGGACTACCCCAGTCGGGGTGCTCCATTTTTTGAGCAGGAAATTTTCTGCTGTTCCCTACCTCAGTTAAACTTTAAGTAAAGTTTATATTATGTAAAATAACATCATGAAACTAATAAGTAAATTAATCATCAATAAATATGTTTTAAGGAAGAAAAATAACACATGTAATTACCAACATACCTTTTTATTTTTTTGCCTAATTATTGTCGTATTAAATAATTGTCGTAACTTTTTTTTAAGAATATCTAACATCGCGGAGTAGACCTAGACATGAAAAACCGGAAAGAAAACATTTAACTGAAATTTTTTTAATATAAACTTGGTTGATTTATTGACATTGTCTTATCTTAGTTCTATTTTTTGTATTTTTGTTTCCTTAAAATTTAAATAAAAGAACACCAATAATTTTAATTTTTTGGAAAATATTATATATCGCTATAGCTTCGCGTTATTCAGTGAAAATAATCTTAGAAATAATTTGTCATAGTGTGTCATTCATATTCTTGGTCAGGTTATTTTTTTAATATACCTAAACTTTTTCTATAATTCTTAGTAACAAATACTGTATGATTATTTTAATTGTTACTGTAAATGAAATCTTGTGCTACTTAAGTCGACGTTTGGTTTTCCTTTAATTATATTTAGTTAGTATTAGTAATATGTTATTACAGAATACTTAGTCATTATTATTTATAGAATTTGAAAGAAATAAATATATATATTGTTTCTAAGGCAGATTTACCCGATGTCTCACGTATAAAGCGACAAACTACAACCAACGAATCGATGCCATATTATAATACAAAAACAACATGTCCAAGGAATACGCTGACAAAGTTTTAGTTATTTTATATTAACGCAAAATTAGCTTTTAAGTTACTGAAATTAAACTTGTCCGCCATTTGACTTTTATTTATAAGGTTTAGAAATGATATACTTATATATAGTTACTAGCTTCTGCCCGCGACTTCGTCCGCGTGCAATAGTTACTTGAAAAAAAAAACGCCCAATTTTGAAACATTCTTGGTGCTACGCTCCTATTGATCTTAGCGTGATAATAGCGCCTTCCTCAATAAATGGGTAATGTAATACTGAAAGAATTTTTCAAATCGGACCCGCAACCCCGCATTGGAGCAGCGTGGTGGATTAGTCTCCGATCCTTCTCCTACATGGAGAAGAGGCCTATGCCCAACAGTGGGATATTACAGGCTGAATCGTGAATCGTGAACATTTTATTTAACAATTTTAAATTAAAAAAAAACTTGTCCGGGACAATCGTCACCCACACAATCGCCTCTAAGTTATCGCCCGAAATATTATAATTTTTTTAACAAAATTTGCACATCGATTACTCTGAATTCGTTTTACATAAATAAGCATAATGTGTATGTATGTATATTGTATGTATAAATGTCTGTATGTAGTTTCTAAGGCGAACGGAAACATGCGATAACCCTATCGTTTCCTTTAATTGACATGATTTTGAGAATAATTGCTGTTTTATTGTTAATTGTTGCGTTTCATTCTCTAATTATACTACGTTGCTTTGATGATATGTATTGTATTTGAAGTGTTGTAGTTTTACAATTACTATACTGGTTTTGTTAGAAAATGTCTTATAATGAAATCGTTTATTTACCATAAATATTTAATTTTTCGTTAATTGTACAATATTTATGTTATTAACTTATTACTATTTTTAAAAAAAATGCGAACTAATCTGTTCTTAATTTTTTTTTTGCATTCGTAGTAAAAAAAAATCGATTCTACAACCGAAAATAGTAGTTTATTTCTGTGTCTTAAAGAAAAATCAAAAAAGAAAAACAACAATAATACCATGAATAAATAAATAAATAAAAAATCAAAATATATAACATTTTTATTGTTGTCATAAATTGTTACATAGTTATAAAGTTATATATAATGTCGAATTTGTCCGGCAGGCGGAGCTAGTAGCGGCGGTGCGGCGGCGCGGCCGAGGAGACAGCGATGACGATGAAGACCTCGGTCTACCCCAGAGTCCACCGGCTTCTCCGCCCACTGACAAGGCTGAAAAGGTAATAACCGTCAATATTTAAAGTAAATTGTGTTTGATATCATTTTTTTTTTACATTCGCACGGTCGTCTGCTCTTACGGTAAGCAACTTAGTACTTGTGTTACAGGTAACAGGCGACTGTTATAACAATTTTTTTACAAATATACATAGAAATAAATACATATAAATAAATACAAATATTACACCCAGACTCAGGCGGGAATCGAACCCGCAACCTGCGGGACAGAAAGCAGGGCCACTACAAACTGCGCCATTGGGCTAGTCAATTTGTATACATATACAACCTTGCTAGGGGGTTTATATGTATATAAAGTATTATAAACCTTATTTATTACAACTAAAATAAGCTTCGAAATTGGTTCACTGTTTGTAAATATTATTGGCGTAGGGTGAACCAGGAAATATCTTGATTAAAATTTGTAGCAGCACGGCTGAGGGTGTACCTCAACCTTACGAAAGGTTCGTAGGGTAACCAGTGTTCCCGGAGAGGCTCGGTATTAGGGCTTGTTTGCCATCCAAATGATAAAAAAGGTGCGAAATTGGTTACCTGTTAGTAAGCATATTTATTTAGGGCCTCTTTCACCAGTTGTGGATACCTCTATTAGACGGATGACGATACAAATAGACTTCGGAAGGTAGATCAGGCCACCTTGGTGGAAAACATCTTTGAAATTTAATTAACTGAGGTAGGGCACAGCAGGAAATTACCTGCTCAAAACATAGTGCAGCCCGACTGGGGTAGTACCTCGACCTTATAGAAGACCACAGCTAAATAATACTGTTTTCAAGCAGTATTGTGTTCCTGTTGGTGATTAAGGTGACCAGAGCTCCTGGGGGGATTGGGGATAGGGTCGGCAACGCGCTTGCGACGCTTCAGGTGTTGCAGGCGTCTACAGGCTACGGTAGTCACTTACCATCAGGTGAGCCGTACGCTTGTTTGTCGACTTAGTAGCATAAAAAAAATCGAACTTTAAAATTATTGATAACAGTTGACTTTTTCAGAGTTTTACAGTTTCAAAGACTTATTCCGACTTCTATACTTATTATAAAAAGAAGTCCCCCGGCCGCGTCTTTCTGTCCTCCTGTCTGTCTGTCTGAACGCGATAAACTCGAAAACTACCAAACGGATTTTTATACGGTTTTCAACAATAAAAAGAGTGATTCTTGAGGAAGGTTTAGGTATATAATTTATTATGCTTTTATGTAAATCAGCAGAAATACGGTGATAAATGTTGAAGAGGTCGCAAAAAATCTCGCCAACTGGGAGCTTTCCACGCGAACGCCGCGTAAACTAGCAAAGATATAGTTGAGTAATGTACTAGCGAATTGAAAACCTATGAAAATGCTACAAAAAAGTCCGCGATAGCATATCTCTATCTCTTATGGTTGACTCACAATAACCACTTTTATGTTCATATTTTTAATTACAAACATTACGTTATTTTCAAAGCTATTTTCTTTAGTTCAGTATTAATCCTTATCCAAATGAATATGTTAGTTAGCTTAGGCATTTAATGCAGATTAAAATTGCCCTTTACACTATATCAATTAGATGAATAGTTTTTGAGATATCGTCGTTCGAAGTAAATATTAAAAATAAAATTAACGCGCAACGAAGTGGGCACGGGTCGGCTAGTATTCTTCTAAAAAAGTCTTTTCTATGAAAAATCTTATGAAGAGTTCTGAAGAATTTTTAAGAGTTTTCTAGAAAATTATTTTCACAAGGGCATTTAGACCTGTTCCTCCTCAATTAGTAACTACAACTTTAATATGCGAATAGAAATATCTAGTATGTATAGTAGAATTCCATAGCAAAAAAGGAATAATGAATTAATAACTTTTTAGTTTTTATTATCGGTTACCGTCATTCGTCAAATAGCGGTATCCAGAATTGGTGAAAAAGGCCCTTAGTATTGTACGATTTGTACACCTATACCGACGCAATACCATCTCCTCTGCCCCTAGGTTGCCTGGATGAGATCGCTTTTCAGCGATAAGGCCGCCCTTTGTACCTTATGATACTTTGTTAAAATAAATCTGATAATATGTATTATTTCTGTTTTGGTGTACAATAAAGTGTATTGTTATGTTATGTTATGTTATTGTATACGAATATGTGTCTAAACGCATGAAATACAGTCAAATTGATACTCTAAACTCATTTTGAATTTTAATATAACATACATTAATCATTTCTAAGTATTCTATAAGTAAACGTTCTGGAAAACTGAATAATTCGTAAGAATTAATTTCTGAATCATAGGCCTGAAACATAATCAGAGTTTGTGGGTATGAGTAACAGCTGTGAATTTACCTTATGATAATATGCGTTGCTGCCTTGGCTTATATTGGTTATTAGTAATATATATTATACGTTGTTTTTACTTTTAACCATTTCTTGAATATTATAAACTAGCTGACCCCGCAAACGTTGTTTTGCCATATATGTCATTAACCCCCGCAACCCCCTCTTGTGGGTGGAAATTCGTAAAATCCGTTCTTAGCTGACCTCTACTCGGTGAAAGGAATATTCCTACCAAATTTCAAGTCTCTACGCCTTATGGTTCCAGAGATATCGTGATGAGTCAATGGGTGGAAATCTCTTTTATATATATAGAAGATAGATATAGAATAATATAGATTTCTACAGTAATATTGAATCTAATATAATATATGGGTATTTAGACAAAAATCTATTCGTACGTACTTTTATATTATATTTATCGCACCCTGGTATTTTTTCAATTGTACGATAAATTCGTTTAACACAGACGTTCAAAAATTAAATTAAATATAATTTACAAAAATTCCGGAATCTAAAACGCAAAGTTACTGAATACTTGAATACATAGTGTAGTTTTACTTGACAGTGACATCTATACAATAATTTAGTTACTACGCAGCTTGTTCAAGAAGTTCTTCTAATGTATACTAGATGGCGCTGCTGAAACATTAATATTTAAATCTAAAGTTTTATCTATTTGATTATTTTCCTATCAAAACAATTGTATTTGAAGTGTTTTGATAATGAAATCCAAGAGCGATTATCGATCATGTTTATTTTATTATTATTGCCATAATGTCATATAAATATCGCATAATGATTTTATTACTAATCAGATAGATTACATAAAAAATGTTTTGTATTTTTGTTTCCTAGAGGTGTTCTGAAAAGCTTTTTTGCTATTATATTACCTAACTATTGCTATTTTATTTTTATTTATATGTGTATCGATATTTTTTTGTCAGTACAGAACGAGTGGTCTAGATATAAAAGTGGTAAGCTTGTGCGCGTTGGCTGCTGGCGCGGCTGGCGGTTGTGGGTTCGATCCCCGCACATGACAAATATTTGTATTGGCCACAGAGATGTTTGCCGTGGTCTGGGTGTTTGTACAGTCCTTGTGGGTCTCCCCACCATGCCTCGGAGAGAACGTTAAGCCATCGGTCCTGGTTGTTATCATGTACACTTGATAGCGATCGTTACTTTCATAGAATGGGACTAGAAAAGAGAATATATCCGCCAACCCGCTCTGGAGCAGCGTGGTGGATAAAGCTCTGATCCTTCTCCTACATGGCGAAAGAGGCCTATGCCCAGCAGTGGGATATTAAAGGCTGAAGCGATTGCCTCTTTGTCCCTCAAGTGCGTATAGGAATTCCTCACTACTAAAGTGATCAAACTTAGGAATTCCCTGCCCATAGATATGTCCGTCAAGCAGAGTAAATAAATATGTATTTTTAATAATCCTTTGCACGAATACCTATCCCTTCACGATCACGATTCAGCCTGTAATATCCCACTGTTGGGCATAGGCCTCTTCCCCATGTAGGAGAAGGATCGGAGCTTAATCCACCACGCTGCTCCAATGCGGGTTGGCGGATACCTATCATTTACATTGTCTAAAATATGTGATCTATTGGTATACTTTTTCTGTTTATGTTTGTATGTATCGTATAATGTATGAATATTATATTATATAACTCTTTTTTCATATAAATAGGTCGGCAAACAAGCGTACGGCTCACCTAATGGTAAGCGATTACCGTAGCTTATAGACGTCTGCAACACCAGAAGCATCGCAATCGTATCCCCAATCCCCCCAGGAGCTCTGGTCGCCTTACTCACCAAAAGGAACACAATACTGCTTGAAAACTGTGTTCATCACTATGTTTAAAATTTTAATTCTATTTCTGCAGATATAATAAACTTGAATTGTTATTTGCGCACTCTTCCTGGCACATTTTTACTAAACTACCATTATTAAAGTTTGCTTGAAAGAGATCGCTATAAGCGATAAGGTCGCCTTTGCATACTTATTTGTTTTGTACCTAATAGTTCTAAATTGTTTGTGTTTTGTGTGCAATAAAGTTTTATACGACTAGGTCGGCAAACAAGGGTGTGATTTACCGATGGTAAGTAGTTAGCGTAGCTTATAGATGCCTGCCTGCAACACCAGAAGCATTGCAGTCCAGTTGCCAACCTTATCCCTGAACATCCCCAGGAGCTCTGGTCACCTTACTAGCCACAGGTATACAACATTTCTTGAGAGCAGTATTATTTAGCTGTGATATTCTGTAAGGTTTAGGTACTACCCCAGTCGGACTGCTCCAGATTTTCACCAGGATATTTCCTGCTGTGTCCTACCTTAAATAAAATTGAGTTCCTGAACTATATGTATGACTGCACCAAGTTAATTTTTTTTTTTACTTATATATAATAAATAAAAATTTAAAAAGTCTTTTTCGAAATAAAATGTCATTTTACGCAGTTGGTCAGCTTGTCCAAACAAACGCAGCGTTGGTTTGGACATATTGAAAGGATGAGTGAGAGTAAGGTTACGAAAGGGATTTACAAAAGTAAATTGGCGGGCGTGGTTCAGAAAGGCCGTCCAAGAAGAACTTTCGAGGATCAAATCCGAGAAGTCTTGGAAATCGGCCAAGTAAGAAGTACGCACAATCGCCGACAGTGTATGAGAAGATGTATGACTGTAGATGAGGCACGAGAGGTTTGTCAGGATCGGGGCAGGTGGAGGGACGTAATCTCTGCCTACCCCTCTGAGATACAGGCGTGAATATATGTACGTATCTCGTATGTATGGTCAGCTTGTATTTAACAAAAACTCTCGTGACTAACAATAGCTTAACAAACCGATCGTATATATATAAAATATTCATTGAGTATGATATCCATAATAAAGAATGGCGTCTTGACCTCGACACTGCACTTTCACCGCTTCGCCTGTACATGTATGTACGAGAAATTCTTTTCTACTATAGTATTAGATATTAATATGTACAGAGAACAAAGGTCAAACAAAAATATACAAATATAATTATTTTTAGATAATGTACACAGGAGTATGTAGTAAAACTGTTTCTACTAATAAAACTTTATACTTAACTTTTAACTTTTGAAAATAAAAAAACTTATTAATATAGAGATAAAATCACGACATATTATAAAACAAAGTATCTTCCTGCTGTCTGTCTGTCTGTCTGTAAAACTCATTTTTCAAATAAATGGACTTAAACTCTTTTTCCCCAGGCCCTTTAAATAGAGACAAGTGTAACAAAGTCCAGATATCATATTAAGTTATCAGTATTACATTAAATTCTAGTACATTCCTATGATGTATACATATAGGATGTTCGATTCTAACGTGATCTATTTATTACACATACAGAAGCCCCCATTTGAAGGAACGTAGTTAGGAGTCGAACGCTCTATATTTTTTTCTTTTTTTTGAAAAATTATATAATTCATTTTCATATAAAAACCGTGGAAAACGGTCCTAAAATCAAACTAATTCTTAACAATAAGTTCGTTATCATCTTGCTTACAAGATAACGTAAGTTAAAAACTAAAACCCGACTACGACAAAAAAAATATAGTAGTCACTTTATGTCCTTTAGAGGGCGCCACATTCAATGTAATGTGACACCATATAGCCTCAATTAATTAGTCACCAGCGGACAATTAAGATGCTTCCAATGATACCTCATTTTTCTAAATATGACAAGTAGTTTGTGAGATTTGAGGGAATAGATGAACATACATACATACATACATTAATAGACAAGTAAAATTATAGCACTCCTTTTGGTTTTGCCGTAGTTGGGTAATAATACGACATAGAAGTCCTTTTTTATTGTTTATGAAATAGATAAACAAATGTTGTTCTCGTGTAAAACAGTTAACGCCTATCAGTAGGCGTTTGTTGGTCTTCAAACACTAAATATAGAGTTATGATACGTAAACGCTTTCGTTATTATGTAAATCCGTTTTACATACAAGGTGAGGAGTGTAATGTTATTGTAACGTTACCTATTAAGGTTTTAGTTATCTGTACCCCGATACTCGATAGGCAGTCTAGACGCGACCTTTGCTTTCGACGCACGCGCGCGAAAATACATTCCATTTTTAAATTTTGACAGTTCATCTAATTGACTTTTTTATTTTGCGTTTAAATAGAGTGTGCTTTTAATGTGCGCGTAAACAAATATTCCAATTTAGAATTTTGACAATTAAAAATATTTTTTTTTTTATAATAGTTTTAAGTTTCACTATAATATCTAGTTATGTTTTAAATTTATGAATATCTAGTGTTCTAAGTTTTATGAAGTGCGTTTTGAACTCCTGAAGTTTTGTGTGGTTATTTATAGTGTAGTAATTATTATTTTTATTATGATTATTTTTTGACAAATAATTTATTTTATGAATTTTCTTTTTAAGTTAGGTGTAAAATGAGAATTATTTCTCACGCAAGTTTCGCGCCCGTTCGGAAACAGAACTATAAAAAACTAAGTGACATAGAAAGTCTATCTTCTAATAAACGCTTACGCGGAATCGTAATTTTTTACGACCATTAATAATATCACCTGACTTTTTAATTGATAAAATTTATTTTAATATCGTTTTTTCAATTCGTTTTATATATTTATAAACTAGCTTCGTCTCATGGTTGTACTCGCCTGATTTTATCGTAATACTCGTATATATGACTAGGTATATATAAATATGGTGAGAAGTCAAAAATATGTAAAGGATTTTTCAAGTACCATCTTATCGCGAATATATATAGATATATAATATAGGTACATTTGCTTAAAGGTTTTATTGATATCAGCTATTATATTCTGTTTCTCGTGGATGCTTCTATAGAAATGTTCACATGTATCACACCCCTCCCCCCATCAAGAGGTCCTCAAATGTAATTTATCCCTATGTTAGGTATTATTTTATCCTTTATATCAGTAGGTATAAGTATATTAAGGTTTATTCAGTTAATGTTTAGGTTTTCAAACCAAAAATGCAGACAAAACTTAAAACTGCTACGTTCTTCTCACAGGGTGTATTTTTTGGTAGATACCATAATTGGTTTGGTGGCAGAAACATTTACGAATTTCATAGAATGTGTATAATAGCTATGACTACTATAATAGCTGATCATAAAAATATAGAAAGCTATAAACTTACCTTGTATGAATATTTTTCGTAATTTTTAGATCGAACTTTTAAAAAAAGTCATATTTTTATTTAAGAGCTTTGCTATAGTTCAGAAATCTAGGCGTGATTGTACTTGACCGATTTTTGAAGTGTTATTCAAAACTTCGCGAAATATCGACTTTCGAAAGAGTTATTTTATTATGAGTAGATATTTTGAAAACGATTTTAAAAATAAATGGAGGTTTTATGTTAATTTATGTTCTATTTTTAATTTCTAAATCCTCCTAACCTAGGGTGAAATCGCGTGAAAATACTTACATACTATACATCTTGCATACCGCGTTTTCACCGTTGTTTTGAAAGTTACATCTTTCCTAGTTTTGAGATAAATAGAAAATGTATTATTCAAAATATCCAGCACCATTTCCATTATCCATTAGGTATCAAAATTGCTATGGATTTTTCGATACTTCATCGATATTCGTTCAGAAATTTCCATTTACGTCTCGAGACATCTACGAAAAAACAAATTCAAAATACAATACATTAAAAATTTTAATTCAACACTTCAAAACCACGTTTAAATTGTCATTTGACACAGTATATAATATTCTGCAATAAATTACCTACTTAATAATATATAGTAACTATTTTCTGTAATCTAGACTAGACTCGGCTGATAATAATATTGATTAAACTTACTAGTTATTGTCCGTGGTTCGACTTGCGATGGTGCAAATCAGCGGTGTCAGATGTTACCGCAAAAGATGTACCTATATAATTTTTTTAATGACATAATTTTTTTCTCGTATACGTTTTTATTAAAAATTTCTTCATTCAAATAATATATGTAGGTAATTTGGCATGTATGCTTTGACTTCAAACTGATGTAGTAATATAAAATTTCAACAGGGATATACTAACAGTTTTAAAATATTAATTAAAATAACATATTTACAATTTATTTTCTTCTGAATCAATTAATATTTCATTGTTTTTAAATTGCTAAAAATCTGCAAAACTATAACACAAGAATAGAAATGACACCTTTAATTCAAGGCGTGCATATAGAAATTAGAATTGGTGATTTCCATATCCAATAAATAGAGTCGTCAATTTTAAAATGTTTCACTACGTAACCCACTCTACCCAGATACAAAATCTATACTTATATGTACAGGGTTACTTGTAATTCGATACATTCCTTTAAGGGCATGATAGTACATACCATAAGCTATGAATTTAACCCTATATTGCCTTATACAAATGTTGACGGTTACTGAGAAATTTTGAAATTTTGTAATTTTCAAAAAAATCCAGAATTTCGACTTTAAAGTCAGTTTTGAAAAAATTTCGTGAAATTTTATTCTTTTTTTTGCTTTTGGTACTGAGGCCACATGCCAATTCATTTTTAAAACAAATAAAACGGTGAAATTTTGCAATGGTTTCGCCACAATATCTTAAAACTCGCGACACTTTGAATTATTTCTTAATTTTCTTGTTTTTTAGAAAGCCAATTTAAAAAAAAGTAATACATTAATAAGTGTACAAAATCTAACAAAAATTCCTCATCTATCTAGCTATCTAATGAGGTAAAAACGTCACAAAAAAATCTCAACACATGTGGAGAATAAGTCTTAGAAACGGGACAAGTCGCAATTTGTTAAAATAACATTTAAAATTATTTTTTACAAAAACACGCATAAGCTTAAAAATAAAAATTGGAATTGTTTTTAAAAATACATTTATTATTTATACACATGTTGTTCAAATTGTGCCCCTCTATTTCTTATGCATTTTCTACATCTACGCCGGATTTCAGTTTATGTGACTCTTGGTGTAAGATTATTCCTCATAACGCTTGTTGCATCGATTATTCGCTGCCTTAAATCTTCTTGCGAGGATACAGGGCCTGTCAGATTATCGTATACCAAGGCCTTTATGTATGTGCCCCAAGACGTAAAAGTCCACGGGTGTAATATCTGGGCTTCTTGCCGATAACGGGATCGGATCACCTCTGCCAATCCATCTGTTTGGAAAAGACTCGTCTTGCCACTGTCCCACAGATTCCTTCCATCCTTCGTGCAAAACTTGGACAGGCGTAAAATGGTAGGGGTACCCTCCATTAGAGTGCACCGTAAACCACACTTTCCATTGAATGATACCTAACCGATTAGCTACAGTGTTTGTGGATATCGTAGGATCTTCAAAAAAATGTGAAAGAATTTCTTCCTCGTCTTCTGGAGCGTAACGCCGAGGTCGACCAGCATCATGTTGGCGTCGCTGAACGGTACCCCACTCATGCATTCGTCTGTACGTATTACTAAATACTCTCAAGTTTGGTGGTCGCCGATTCGGGAATCGATGTTTGTATTCGCACGGGCTTTTGAAGAATCTCCGTCACAAAATCCATACACAAACAAGATGTCGGTATACTCAGCGTTCGTAAATGATTGCTGGGAACTACCGCGTCCCCTTGGAGGAACCGCCACCATTTTGTAAATTTATACTCGCGAAAATTTGCGTAGCTCGGATAACAATACTTTAACGCACGCGCAGTCAGTAAACGAACTGATGTGAGGCGCCAGCGAACCCGAAATTTAGCAGCGAAGTCGGTCACGATCATTCCCGAGCCCTACCGCAACTTGCCGACCTCTCATTATACGCATTATCGGTGCATAGGCACGTTTTGTGTAAAAATAATTTTAAATGTTATTTTAACAAATTGCGACTTGTCCCGTTTCTAAGACTTATTCTCCACATGTGTTGAGATTTTTTTGTGACGTTTTTACCTCATTAGATAGCTAGATAGATGAGGAATTTTTGTTAGATTTTGTACACTTATTAATGTATTACTTTTTTTTTAATTGGCTTTCTAAAAAACAAGAAAATTAAGAAATAATTCAAAGTGTCGCGAGTTTTAAGATATTGTGGCGAAACCATTGCAAAATTTCACCGTTTTATTTGTTTTAAAAATGAATTGGCATGTGGCCTCAGTACCAAAAGCAAAAAAAAGAATAAAATTTCACGAAATTTTTTCAAAACTGACTTTAAAGTCGAAATTCTGGATTTTTTTGAAAATTACAAAATTTCAAAATTTCTCAGTAACCGTCAACATTTGTATAAGGCAATATAGGGTTAAATTCATAGCTTATGGTATGTACTATCATGCCCTTAAAGGAATGTATCGAATTACAAGTAACCCTGTATATGTATTAATATTATAAAGCTGAAGAGTTTGTTTATTTGTTTGTTTGAACGCGTCAATCTCAGAAACTACTGGTCCGATTTGAAAAATGTCAGTTTTAGACAACCCATTTATCGAGGAAGGCTATAGGCTATATATCATCAAACTAAGACCAGTAGCAGCGGAGTCCATGTGGACGAAGTCGCGTGCAAATGCTAGTAGGCTATAAAACGTAACATTACTACTCGCTGTAAGCATCATTCATACAGCAAGTGAAATCACAAGATAAGTCAAATGTTACATTTAAACAGATCTTTAGCAAGTTGTAGCGGTTTGTAAAAACGTGGGAAAGATTTAAAGTGTCTGACGACAGACAATTTTACGAGACGCTTTACGGTAATTAAATGTACACGTAATACAAAAACTTAGAAATTACTCGTTAATAGAACTTTCTACTAAAACTTTTAATATATTATCTAAAAAAAATAAAAAATAAAAAGAAATTAATGCAAGTGAAATCGCTAGATAAATCTAGATTAAATCGAATCTGATATCTAAAAAACCAAAAATAAATCTTTTAACTTAATATAATTTTCATGATTTCTAAAAAAACAGAATTTGGTAAAGATGTAGTTCATGTTCATTAATGATAAGCATTTTAACAATTTAAATTTCGTACATATAATACATCATGTCCTACTTTGTGTTTCTTTAAAAAAATCATTTTTCATTTATTTCGAAAATTGTTAAAACTGACAAAATAGCGTTCACATCTCCTTATTATCAGGAAAAAAACTAGAAACAAGAGTCGCATTCGATTGTGATCTTTTTATACATATTATATAATTAAAATTTTTTTAAATATTATATAATTTACGTAACTATAGCAAAGGAATGAATGAATTAAAAAAGTTTTAATATATCGTCCTTTATTTCTTTCTATAAATACAATTGCATAAACTTTGGAAATATTAATTATGTTCAGTTGTCTCGGGGATTATCCGCTACTAATATAATCAAAACTAGAAATAGTTTTGTTATCATCTATACTAATATCATAAAGAGGTAAAGTTTTTAACTTTGTTTGTTTATAGGGGGTAATCTTCGCAAGTTCGCAAATACTGATCCGATCATGAAAATTCTGTCACTAACAGAAAGCTACACTATTCGGGTGTGATATAGGCTATATTTTATTGTTATTGAACAAAAAAAATCAGTCAAAATATTAGTATATGTAAATCAAGTCGGAAAATTGCGAGCGAGATGAAAACTTTTCTACATATTAGCATCACAAAAATAATAATTAACGCCCAACGAAGTGGGCACTGGTCGGCTAGTTAAAAATATTATTGTTCCTATAAGGTATTAGGTATTAGGTATTATTTATATTATGTATTATGTATATATTTAAAAGAGATAAGAAAAGTCGGTTGTTTCTTAAAATATAGGCATTAAGTTAGTTATTTCAGATTTTGACAGTTCAGACGACGAGAGTGTATGTTATAAAAAAAGTGTTTTATTACTTAATACAGTTTTTTTATATTTACTTCATATCTTTATGTAAAAGTGTAGTAAACTTGTCTCACGTACATATATCGTACACGTCAACATTGCACTAGAAACAGTACCAAAATATTCAGAACTCTAAATCAACCACAAATATGATAAATATGTACCGCATTTTGAGTGTCAATAATAATAAAAAATTGTTCTGGTAAATCTACTATTTTTCAATAAATATAAAACTTAACCTTTCGTTTATTCAGTAACATAATATATGCTAATGACCTTCATATAACCGCTATTCATTCATATGAATCATTATCACCGTATCAATCCCTTTACCAACAAAACTGTGACCAAAGTAATAGGATACCGCCTGGATTGAGGTTAAGGGTGCGATCACACGGTGCTCACTAACTGTGAACTGTTGTATAGTGTAGCTTGTATAATATTTGTCGCCCTATAGTGTAACTTCATTTGTATCCTCTGTTGTGAGATAAATAACTGATAGTTTTATAAACAGCAATAGTCAAATAGTACGGGATCCCTAGTACAGCTGGCAAAAAATCAGCTGGTTAGTAATAATTTTTGATGACCTTACGAGGTCATCAACTTGATGACCTCGTAAGGTACTCAAAAATTAATTCTTTTTCTGATTTTTTTTTTCTTTTAGTTAGTTAATATTTATATAATTTGATGGTAATATTGTCCTACAAATTGCGTGGTTCGTTATCCCGGTCCTACGCTTACTGCTGCTCTATCTCCTGCTAACTCTATTATCTACCACAATCGAGAGTTTTCGAAGAGGAACTTTTTGTTTGTCTCATCAAAATGAAGCTACTCCCGGAAAATTAGCTTGATACCAATCAGGTGGAAAATATGTACTAGGGATCCCTACCTAAAAGGTTTAATTTGAAGTCCATTTGAAGCAAAAAAATTTTTTTACAAATATTGAGTATTTACTTAACCCCACCATGACTTCGAAACAAGGAAAATTTGTCTTATCATAAGCATATCATAATCAGTAAAAATAAGAAGAATTCAACTAATAAAAACAAAAAGATTTCGATGTTGTTTAATGATGTAAGGCTCCTTCATAGAGCGAATCAGGAAAGATAAGACAGGAGGGAGATAGGGCAAAGCAAAAAATATATTGTTAAATGTCTTGAGTAGTTAGATTGGGGAAGAATTAAGGGGAATTTGTGTTTCTCGTCATTGGGGAAATTGTGTTCTCCTCATGAGTAAGATACCCAAAGCACATGGGGATGTTCTGTATTGACAGCTGGGGTTGGATCTACAACGCGCTGGTGACACGTCTGGTGTTCTGGGTAACCGCTTAACATCATACGTTTGCCACAATAGTCGTATAAAAAAAACTTGATCGAAGTTATTTTATAAATACTGTCTACACCGCTGTAGATTGTGACCGCAGATACGTGATATCGCGTGGTGTGGGGAAGCACTAGAGCTGCTACAATTTTATTGAAATCGCTTTAGTGACGTGCTTGTTATATTGTTTAATCTCTTTAGGCGATTACGTCAATGATAAATATAAATTCTTCACAATAATTGATACTATAAGACTTAGGGGCTGTTACATCACATTCTAACAAGTTTAACTTAGCACACAAGTTACTGATAAACAGGTCTTAGATCATAAAATGGTTGACCTGATTCTGCTCAATTGAATGAAATACAAATTTGGATTAGTAAAAAATACGTATCATAATATCTAACTGAGGTAGGGCGCAGCAGGAAATTTCTGCTCAAAATATGGAGCAGCCCGTCTGGGGTAGTCTCGACCTTAGAGAAGATCCCAGCTAAATAATACTGCTTTCAAGCAGTGTTGTGTTCCTGTTGGTGATTAAGGTAACCAGAGCTCCTGGGGGGAATTGGGGATAGGGTCCGCAACGCGCTTGCAATGCTTCTGAGCTATACCTATTGATAAAACAGGCCCTCAGTTTGGTTGTTTTCAATTTAAGGAAAATTTTAGAGTTGATGAAGAGAAGCTCAGATTTTTTTCGAACTAAATCAATGTTTTTATTTATTTAAAGGCAATTTTCAATTCATGGTCAAACTAGTGACGTAATTTCTGGCTTAATTTTGTAGCAAATTTCAATTTGTTGAGACAATGATTTTTTTTAGCAATCTCTTGCTTAAGATGCAACCTTTGATCCAAATTTGTGCAAGAAATTTTAAGGGCGTATCGAATCAGCCAAGGTTATCGCTTCATTAGGCTTCAATTATATTCGGCTTTGCCGAAGACTACACCCACTTAAATTTACTTATAGCGAAATCATTATTACCTTGTGATATACCCTATAAATTGTGGAAGCGTTTTAGGGTTTTTGTTAGTAAAAATACTTTTTCTAATCGAGAGATGTCTAGATTAGAAAAATGATAACTGTTTTAGGAGAAGAGTATTTTTCCTAGACTCCTTTTATTACTTTTGTTGATGTATCATAAAAAAAACACATTAAATATTATTGTTATCTAGTATTGTCTCTATTTAGAGACCAGCTAATTTTTTCAAGACAATAGGGAATAGTTACTGGAAGAGATTGGGTAAAATATTTTTTCTGATTTAAGAATACTACACAAACATTTTTAAAATTACTCAAAACAATTTCAATCTTCTTAATTAGAAACAGAGAAACAGCTGCTCCTACAATTAGAGAATCAAACGATCTAGACATGTTAACTTGATTAGTTTTCGAATGTTAAATTTATTTTATATAGAAAATCTTGTAATTGCTTATAACGGACCAGAACCGTGTCAGTGTTACAAAAGCGAGCCTTGATCGTCCAATGCCACCCGTTCACGTTACTGTGGGCGGCGTGAATAATCATCACGTTAGTGATCTTGTGTGGTAGTGGCTTTCATGCAGGACATTTGTCTTAATATTTAAAACAGTTGCACTTGAGTTTCTTCTAGATTATTCCCATCAGATACTTTATTATGAACTCGTGGTGGATTTCTGCTATCACATATAGCGCTGGAAGATATAGAGAAGCAGTTTAAGCAGTTTTATTCTTGTGTTTCTTATACACATAATATTATATACTCTTCTCATTAAAGCTTGTATTACGAACTCATAGTAGATTTCCTCTTTTTTTGCTGTCACGTATGACGTTGGCTCTCAAGTGGGACATATAACTAAAAATTTCATAGAAATGTTGTTGAGTTTCTTCTCGATTTTTCTCATTGTTAAATTTCTTTTACTAACTGAAACTGCAATCATGCATCGATATAGCTGTTATATAAGACATTAATCGAAATTGTTAAAAAACAAATACTAGGCTAAAGTTACATTCTTCTGAAGTGACGTTTCTATTTATAAATTATTTTTTTTTATGACTGGTATTCGGGTTATTTATAAACATAAACATTTTAAAATGTTTTCAAGAATATAATCCAATGAAACCATTACAATTTTGGCTTGCAAAATTCCTGCGCTTAAACAAAATAACGTCTCGTTATAAACTTATATTATTTTGGATTAGTTTTTAGCATAATCATTAAATTCTTTTCATTTGTGGTTTGAGACCATGTCATTGTTAAGTATATTTCTATATTGATAACAATAAACAAACATTTTCAAAGTCATAGTGTGAATGTCATGTTCTTTATCAAGTTTTATTGAATTAGACTTTTCCTCGATTATCCGATTACCAATATTACGTCTTTTAAAAGGTCATTAAATGGGATTGTAAAAGAGAAACCTTATAATATTATACAGAATTTAAGTCTCTATTATATCATGTCTAGACATGATGATTTATTGTTTGTTGAATTCATTTACCAACGATTTAAAATATCTGAAATAGTATTGTATAAGATATGTTCTGATTAGGGAATGCAATCCCGCAACAAAATTTTAATCCCGGTATTTGCGGGACTGAGAGGTCTAAGTCCCGCGGGATCCTGGTATTTGCGGGATCCCGCATGTTTCTGATAGTCGTTGAGAAAAAAAGGTGAAATCCTGTATCATAAATGCATCTAGAACTAAAAAAGAAACAAAAATATATTATTTAAAATTACGTATTGAGAGATTAATAAAAATATGTAATAAATGAATAAAAATTATTACAAAGAGACAATTTATAGGTAGTTTTGGCATTATTTTGAAGGTAACTGCGCATAAAACATAGCATGTTAATAGTCTTGTCTGCCAAACGACTCCTAGCTTTATATACCAGATAGCCAGCAGCAGAAAACTGCTTCAACGCTTGTGGGTACAACTGTTGATAGCGCGTTGTAGACGATTTGAAGATATTCGCCTTTTAATCTACTTGACTCAAACAAATTCATTTCTTTGAGAATGAACTCAGGAAAGAGTGCGACAAGCAGTTTTAAAATTCGATAGAGTTTAAAATGCGGTATTCGAACCCGCACCCCCGACATACCATGTCGGTGCTCTAGCCAATTAAGCTATGGAACGATGTAAAGCCGAATCGAAATTTTTGATATGATTTTATTCGGTTTTAAGTAACCGTGGATGGAAGTGGTGAAAAAACCGGATACAAATCCCGCTGGATCGAAATTTTGATATGATAACATTTTTTGATATGAACAACACTTTATAATTTCCTCATGAGTGGGAAACACAAAAATAAAAATAATTCGAATCGATAGAGTTTGTTCAAGTTCATCTCGAAGAGATATCGGTTCACAGTTTCAGCTTGCATCATTGCGGCCACCGTAGCAAGAGGTAAATCATCGTGATCTTTGTCATGAGCCGAATCAGTTCGCGTGCTTTCGCGTGCCGAATAACACTAGTCGTTTACCGTTGCACAGTCCCGCTAATCCCGCGGGATCCCGCTCGATTTATGTGCGGGATTGGTCCCGCAAAAATAGTGCGGGATCCCGGTATTTCGGGATCCCGGTATCCCGGTATTGCAATCCTTAGTTCTGATTAATTTACTCTTGGAATCAATCACAAATTTCAATTATCTATCTCTCTTATTAGACTCTGACTTATTAGATTACTGAGACTGATCTACTATGACTATCGTGATTACTTATGGGTGCTAATTAAACAGCCTCCTTTTTAATAGCATTATTTGCCTCTGAGAATCTACCTTGTCTTCTAAATTAATAAGTCAGCCACAATTAACGAGCGTCTAAATGATACTATTTTAGCCACTAATTATCTTCTATGTAAGCCATTCTAAATACAAGTCAGCATGGTGGTTATTTTTCAGCATTGATATTATGTTGACGACCCGTTGGCGTAGTGATCACGCGCAGGCTTGTGCCTGTTGCGCTGGCGGTCGCGGTTCAATCCCCGCACCTGGCAAATATTGCTATTGGCAATACAGATGTTTGCTGTGGTCTGGGCGTTTGTGCATTGTATTGTTTGTTTCCGCACACCCGACACAGGAGAAAATCTTAGTGGGGGCCTCTGAGTGCGGGGCGTTTATATTATCGGGCTATAGCTCCTGGGAGAATTAGGATAGGGTTGGCAGGCTTCTTTAACGTACGGTAATTGCTTGTCATCAGGTGAGCCGTACGGTTGTTTGCCGACCTATTTATATAAAATAAAAGCTAAGTATTTTTTTACAACTTAAAACTAACCTCATACACTACAAACACTAGAGACTTGCTCTTGAATATATTTTATTTAAAAAAATAGTCAAAAATATAATAAAACGTACGAAATGACCTCAATTAAGCGATAACAATCAGATTGGCACATCGCTTGCTCGGAAACGCGTCCGGCAGTTGTTTGAAATTATGCAACGTGGATGCCACGACCCAATGAGTATGATCTGAACCAAAAAGTGTTGAGTAAATTATCTGTTTTATACTAGACTAGCCGAACCGTGCTCACTTCGTTGGGCGTAAATTATTATTTTTGTTATGCAAACATATAGTAAAGTTTTCATCTCACTCGCATCTTGATTTACATATACTATTATTTTTAACAAATTTTTTTTGTTCAATAACAATAAAATATAGCCTATATCACTCCTGAATAGTGTAGCTTTCTGTTAGTGAAAGAATTTCCATGTTCGGATCAGTATTTGCGAAGATTACCCCCGATATACAAACAAACAAAGTTAAAAACTTTACCTCTATAATATTAGTATAGATTAAGGTTTGCTATGATTTTTTTTTCTGAATTCACTTTGAATTCAGACTTGGTCTACTCAAAAACCGGCTCTCCATTTATTAGTATAAAAGAAATATTCATGTAACAAAAATAAAAGCAGACCAAATTGTTTGAAGTAGATTTCGTCGAATCTCTCAAAAGGACAAATATATGAAGTAAGATACGTGTTTCGTAGAAATTTACAACTTGACATAAGTCCCGAGTTGGACCCGTTCCAAGCTTAAGTGAGATTTCGTTTTACAAGCGCTGTGGCTGCAAAAGTTACGATGTTCAGGAAACACATATTATGTTGTTCCTTATTCCTTACTATTTCGCTTCAGCCTGTAATATCCCACTGCTGGGCATAGGCCTCTTTCCCCATGTAGGAAAGGGATCAGAGCTTAATCCACCACGCTGCTCCAATGCTGGTTGGCGGATATATTCCCTGCTATGAGTAACGATCGCTATCAGGTGTACATGATGACAACCGGGACTGACGGCTTAACGTGCTCTCTGAGGCACGGTGGGGAGCAGAGGCGGCTCGTCACATTTTTTGTTGGGGGTTCAATAAAAAAAAAAAAGAATAGAACTTACCATTTATTTTTTATTTTTTTATAAAGAAAATCTATCCGTCGGTCTTTTTTACGAGCGAAGACATCTATTACTTTCTTGTGAAAATCAGATGTGGAATTAATTATGGAAGAATTAATTAATTTCACTTTCATTGTGAGATAGGTTATATCAACAACTCCGGTATCAGTCCATGCATTTTCACCGCCACACTTTTTAATAAAAGTTACACTGTATTTTATTTTTAACATTACCATTTTTAACTCAAAATGTCACGCACAAATTATTTTTATTACTTAATTAAAAGAAAAACTGCTAATAAAAAATAGAAATCACGAAGTAAACAAAAGGCCAGGAGTAATAGTGTTCTGTGACAAAAGGTAACACGTTTGACCTTGACGTTTGTATATGAACGACAACGTCGAAAACAGTGCTACCAACTGTTGAAAAAACTTTTCCCTAAATCTTTTATTTTTCAAAGGGTTTTTAAATAGAAAATAAATTCTTTTGTTTCTTTTTTTAAACTTCCTATAAGTACATTATATTTTATACAATTATTGATATTATGTAAGTATTTATATCTTATTACAAAATATATACTTTTTTCCGTGTATCAATAAATTTACAAATAAAATATTTATTTATCATATTAAATCTTATATTTTATTATTTATATTTGAGTAATTTATATTAGTTTTTATATTAAAATATGTTAAAATAATACCCTAAAAAATTTATCACCTAAAACTTTCCCGCTATTTACAAAATATCCCTTTTGCTGGCAACACTGAAACGTGATCGCTGATCAGGACCAAGCTATTCTCATTCATCGGCCTTTACGATTTTTACGTCCTGTCTCTTTCGCACTCATTACTAAACTCGTCCTGTCTCTTTCGCTAGTACTACTCGCTTTGTTCAAGATCACCTAACGCACCACTCGAACAATTTAATACCAAATGTACGTAATATAATAATAAACTATTGTAAAGGCATAGTAGAATAGAAATAATTTAATGTATTATAGTATAGCATTTAATATAAAGCTAAAATTACCTGTGTAATTTTAGCTCCTATTTTTAAAGTGGGAGTTCAGCGCACCGTCGCTCCTTAGAACGAGCCGCCTGTGGTGGGGAGACTTAAAAAGACTGCACAAAAACCCAGACCACGGCAAGCATCTGTATGGCCCATACAAATGTTTTTCATGTGCGGGGATCGAACCTGCAACCGCCAGCGCAACAGCCACAAACCTGTGCTGTAACCGTTGCGCCAACGCGGAGTCACATACCCTATTACCTTTCTACCTATTCCTTACTATTAAAAGAATAATATTTGTACGTACGTATATAAATTCTGTGTAATCGAATTCTTGAACATTAGCTGTAACAACTTCGATAATGTTGCAACTAGCTTATCCGACAACTTGTCATATTTTGCGAACTGTAAAACACGTGAATTTTAAATAAACGTAATTTTTTTCTCAAATTTACCAATTTTGATGTCTACTACTACTACTACTACTACTACTACTACAGCCTATCACAGTCCACTGTTGGACATAGGCCTCCACAAGTTCGCGCCCGACATTATGACGCGAACTCATGTGTTTTGCCCATAGTCAACACGCTGGGCAGGCGGGTTGGTGACCGCAGGGCTGGCTTTTTTGCACCGAAGACGCTGCTGCCCGTCTTTGGCCTGTGTATTTCAAAGCCAGCATGGATGGTTATCCCGCCACCCGTCGGCTTTTTAAGTTCCAAGGTGGTAGTGGAACTGTGTTATCCCTTAGTCGCCTCTTACGACACCCACGGGAAGAGAGGGGGTGGCTACATTCTTTAGTGCCGTAGCCACACAGCATTTTGTTGTCAATTTTTCTTAATTTCTCATTCAATAGATTTGCGAATGAAGACTGCTACAGAATTTTTTTTTCGGTTTTTTTTCTCGAGTTAAGTGTAATGAAACTAAAATGCCATCATTACTGGTAGAATGTGATGAACTAAACTCCAAGTTATATCGGTAGAATGCCTTGCCCTAAAATTAGAATACTAAAAATATCTTAATATATTTTCTACACAAAGAGCAACATTTTTTTTTATTGAAATTTTAGTGCATAAAAAACACGTCGCCATTTTGTCGCGTATTAACTTTTCCTTTGCAAAGTTAATCGATAGTAAAAATGTTTACCTACTGCTTGAAAATTCCACTATTAGAAATAACTATTCCTGCTACTCTACTACTCTTATATGACAGATAAAGTTTTTCATTTCAAAGAAAACATAATAAATTAGTAACATTGTATAATTATGTATTTATCATATATTTATTTTTAGTATTTTGAGATTGTACACGCTAATTTTGCGATTATTTTATAATTTTCCTGTGGCAGGACTACTGGAAGAGATTCCATCGTGGGATAAGTAGTGCCTTTGTACCAGCATTGTTTATAAGCGCTATTTCCTATTGTTTTCTAGTGTACATAAATTGTTAAATAAATAAATAACACAAATAAAATGCATCAGTCCCGATGTCTGATCATCGCTGAGCCTGTGCGCGGCGGTGCAGTGGCTCGAGGTTACGCACGCTTTCTACCTGCTTTCCATGGTTCAATTGTTTTGTAATTACTGTTACCAACAATATAGCGACTGTGGTTTGATGCGCCAATATCTTTTTAGTTACTTTTTTTATATATTGTTGAATTATCATCATTGATAAGAGGCATAATTTTGTATTGTATTGCTAGTTCTCTATCAAGTTCATCTCTTGTTTTCATATTTTTTTTATTACCAAGCGTGACTTCCCTCTATTCCAGAAAAAATATATTTAGTATTTAAAAATGAGCACAAAATACATACTACATGTTTGCAGACCTAGTTATATAAAAAAATACAGAAAAGATTCTGTTATATGTACCTACGTATAATTTATTCATTTTAAACATACCAATAAAATAAAGCTAAAATTGAAATATAATATAATACCTTGTAATAGGTACAATTAATTTGTTTTACATATAAAAGTAAAATAAATCTCTACATGAAGATCGATAACCACTTACTTAACTAATGGGCATTTTTACTTTTAAGTGTACCTTGATAAAAAATACGAATATTTTATTAAACTGTGTTCTTAAGATGTTTAAAGGTCCTAGTTTGTACATCATAGGCTGGCGGACAGGGAAGAGTATTTTATTTCGAATAATTAATATATTTTCCTTATTAAAAATGCAAAATAAATGGACATTGTAGAAAATAGTGGTCAGTTTGGTGACAATATAAAAATCATCCTGTTTTAATATTTTACGTAATACGACTTAATTTTTCGTTTCTATTAATAGAGAATATTGCAATCCATCGAAAATAAATTACAATAACCATCAATTGAAATCTAATTCTTCTAAAATTAGATTTTAACTACGATTTTGTGACAAGTGACGCTACCAAGATCGCTTTTCTTTATATATTCATATGATAATGTGGTTAGTCTTCGTTAATATTTTTAGTGTTTAATGTAGTTACTAGTTAAAACAATATCCAAACAGTTACTTAGTAAAAAAACTAAAAATAAATATGTAAAAAAATATTTTGTCCACCTGCAAATTGGGACAGTCACTGAACTGACACATCGAAAATCCTTAGGCTGAGGTTACATGGTACAAAGAAAACAGCATTGGTAATTATTATTTTTAATGTTTATAAAACATATGGTTTTATTAAAGTTATCTAGCGACTATGAAATAATGTAATTTGAATATTAATCAATATACTAAAGGAACATCCTCCATTAAGAAATAGCTGCGCAATTAAAATTAAAAGTAATTCAGTCTTCTATAGTTCTTTTATAAACGTTGCTAAGCTTTTCGCTCTTTTAGTTTAGATTAATAGATTTTCAGATTGCCTTTTGACTAGTGGCGTTTTAAAAAAAAATGATATTCCTCATTGCCGATGTGATCCCAGCTTTACGTGTCAGTTTAGTGACATTTGTAGTCAGTCTTATAAGTGACGGAATAAAAATGTCACTGAACTGACGTCACATTTACGGGCAAGTTTATTGGAAAAATGTTTTTTAATTACAGTTAAACATTTTGCACTAGAAAAGTATGTGAAACTATTTCTAAATATATCAGATTCGTTTGAAACAGCTGGAAGATGTAAAAAGTCCTATATGGAAAGAGAAATAACATCACATACCTGACAAATAAAGTGGGGACAGCTACTGGCACCAACAAAAACCCCCTTTTACTCGAGACGCTATGGCAATTCTGATAATTTAAAATGCCGGAAGTGATCTTCTTTACAAAATGTCACCATTTTCGGTGCCATGACATTCTTTATTAATATTTTTGAACAATAGGGACCGTCACTAAACTGACATGTCCGACCGGCATCAAATAGGAACATTTTTTGAAAATGTATTTTGAGCTTGTCTCATTAGAGTTAAATTGCACAAATTTAATCTATGTGACGATAATGATGTATTTATAGTCGTACCAAAATTACTTGTACAATATGTATTCGTGGTACTATTTAAATTTCGGTTAATTCCATGTACGTAAGGGGTGGGACATGCTCAAAAACAGTGACTCGTGATTTTAAAATATTCGTCATTTAATAAGTTGAACATATTTTACCAGGATCGCAGATGAATTCGTAAAATTAATGTAATGATTTACCTTTATATTCCAAAAATTAGAAAATATGGCACTTATTAAACTTGAAATAAAATTTTGAATATTTGGGACAGCCTCAAATCGGCGGGTACACTTAAAAAAAAAAATGCCCTAATAATAAACTACTACATTAATCGCGTAATACCGAGCGAGACAAACGACTCAAAAGCAATATATTAGAAAGAGATACCAATATACATAACTAATAACTATTTTACCATACGACGCAATATCATAAAGAGCAACTTTTAGAAGTATCAACTCCTGTTATGTGATATGGGACGAGTGATATCGAATATCGATGTAATCCTCAATTGCTCTACTATCTGATTGCTAATCGCTGACGTAAAAGATTGTTTGAGTTGTTAAAATGATTTCGATAAACATGCAAGAGCATGCACTAGTGTCAGTTATCTTGAAATTGAAATGCGCAGTTTGTAGTGGCCCTGCTGTCTGCTCCGCGGATTGTGGGTTCATTCCCGCCTGACTCTGGTTATATATTAATATTTGTAATATTTGTATATTTGTAATGTTTGGTAATATTTGTATTTAGATATTTATGTACCTATGTATTATTTCCATGTATTTTTATTAAAAAATATGTAGCTATATCAGCCGGCTGTTAAATATAACACAAGCATTAAGTTGCCTTAGGAACAGATGAAAGTGTGTGAATGTATGTGTGTAAACATTATTATAAAACTATAAGCTCCGTAATATAAATCTATCTCCATGGCTATGTGTATATTTTTATATATAATATTTTATTGAACTGGAAATCCCAACCACTAAAACAAAGATTAAAAAAATTCATAAAACTGTTTGCAAATCGTTTTGAATATAAAAAACGAGTGTGAGATAGTTTTGAGACGCAATTCAAGTTTCATAATAAAATATAATAATTCTAGTCACAAAGTAAATAAAGCGTTTTACATAACGTTTTGTAAATTCATCACACACTTGCATAGTGTTGCATAAGAGCGAACCTTGCATGACTCTTTGACTATTACATGCCTCTGCAGACTTAAGATTTTATATACTAGACTAGCCGACCTGTGCCCACTTCGTTGGGCGTTAATTATTTTTGCGATGCAAATACATATATAGCAAAGTTTTCATCTCGCTCGCACATCGACTTGATTTACATATTACATTTAACTGAGGTAGGGCACAGCAGGAAATTTCCTGCTCAAAATTGGAGCAGCCCGACTGGGATAGTACCTCGACCTTACAGAAGACCACAGCTAAATAATACTGTTTTCAAGCAGTATTGTGTTCCTGTTGGTGAGTAAGGTGACCAGAGCTCCTGGGGGGATTGGAGATAGGGTCAGCAACGCGCTTGCGATGCTTCTGGTGTTGCAGGCGTCTATAGGCTACGGTCTTACCATCAGGTGAGCCGTACGCTTGTTTGCCAACCTAGTTACATAATAAAAAAAAATATATATATATAATTATTTTTCACTGAATTTTTGTTCAATAAAATATAGCCTATATCATTCCTGAATAGTGTAGCTTTCTGTTAGTGAAAGAATTTTCATGATCGGATCAGTATTTGCGAAGATTACCCACTACAAACAAACAAAGCTAAAATCTTTACCTCTTTATAATATTAGTATAGATGTAACTCGAGGTTTTAATAATAATAATACTCTTTATTGTACACCATTAAAAGAAACAAGAAACTAATAACATAAAATGAAAGATGTACAAAGGCGGTCTTATCGCGGCGGTTTTAGTTCCTGATTTTCTTGAAATGATGGGATTAAAGTAGATTTTATGTTATTCTGGATCTTTAATAAATATAATATCAATCATTAAAAATTTAGTTTTACTTCGCTGACATTTTGGGGCAGTGGTCGCAGAACTAACCTCTGTGATTACAGTCGCAGATTTGATCAACGCTCATGTTTAATAAATAATTTATTGTTTGGGTCATACAAAGGTGTTAGTATTGTGTGTGTTTTCGAAACATCAAATTTTTTATCATATCATTCATTGAGTGGAATGAATAAAAAGTTTTTCATTCTACTGGAGATGATTGAACAGTAAAACGTACATTACTTATCTAGTATATAAATACTAGCTGTGGCCCTCGGTTTCTTTCACATCAATTTGAGGAAAAAATTGGACTCTAGCCCTCCCCGGTAAATGAGCAATCTGATACAACATTTTTTTTTATTCGAACCAGTTGCAGTCGCGGCTGAGATTATCGCATTTAAACAAACAAACGTTTCAGCTTTATAATATTAGTATAGATAATGATTATTATTATCAAGTTGCAAGTCGCAATTTCTCATAGAAAATCTACAGTCTGCGTTGCTTCTAATATTTACTTCTTAAAGTTAACTAAATATTTTCTAATCATATTTTAATTTTTGCGATAACACGCTAATTACGTTTTCATTACATTACTCTCTGTAATGGTCGTTAACCGTTTCATAACTGTTTAAAGTATTAATGTTTTAGGTAATAGTAATTATTTTACTTAAAATAATTATGTTATTAGTATACATATTCTTTATGTTTTACATGCGTGTTGTTGTTCTTATGTACGTCTATGTTCATTTAATATGTCTATCATTAGGTTGACAAGGAATCGTACTTAAGTTCCGTCTGATGGTAAGCGATCGTTACTCGTAGTAGGGGTATATATCCGTCAACCCGAATTGGAGCAGCGTGGTGGATAAAGCTCTGATCCTTCTCCTACATGGCGAAAGAGGCCTATGCTCAGCAGTGGGATATTACAGGCTGAAGCGAATGATCCAAAAATATTTTCTCATAAATTATTCTCATTCTTTAATTGGGTGACGTTGAGTATGAAGCGTTTATGTAAACCACTAAAGTGGCAAATAAAGTTAACCTGATGCTAAGCTGTTATGTTAGTCTGTGGACGCCATCAACACTTGAAGCATTACAAGCGCTTTTCCGATCCTACCTCTCTGTCAATGTCAATACAGTTCTTCTGGAACTCTCACTAACTTACTCGCCATAAAAATACAACTCTACTTGAAACCCGTTTTGTTTGGCTGTGATCTTCTGTAAGGTTGAGGTACTTTACTGATGGTGGTATTACAGATTTGTACCAAGATACTTATATCTGTGACTTAATTAAATGTAAATGCTTTTACATTGAATTAAGGTAAGGAACTGAGGTAGGGCACAGCAGAAACTGAGGTAGGGCACAGCAGGAAATTTCCTGCTCAAAATATGGAGCAGCCCGATTGGGGTAGTACCTCGACCTTACAGAAGACCACAGCTAAATAATACTGTTTTCAAGCAATATTGTGTTGGGGGGGGGGGATTGGGGATAGGGTCGGCAACGCGCTTGCGACGCTTCTGGTGTTGCAGGCGTCTATAGACTACGGTAGTCACTTACCATCAGGTGAGCCGAACGCTTGTTTGTCGACTTAGTAACATTAAAAAAAAAACTGTCAAATAATAACCATGTTTTCATTATAAAAAAGTTTATTAAACTCTACCGATATCTAAATCGCAACAATAACGCACATCCGCCATCCCGCCAGCCCCCTACATCCGCTTTCTACCGATAAGAGCGTTGCGGGCTCTGTTACAATATACGGGTATTCACTGAATCGCGGGTGTGTGACTGTAGCTTTGATTAGTTAATGACCTATATACAAATTAAAGAATTTTCTTATAGATTTTTTTTAATAATCGTGTGCATTAAATATAATATTTTTACGAGAAATCTCACACACGAGGTATCACGTTCTAGGTGTCTTATTTTTTTTATACAACTAGGTCGGCAAACAAGCGTACGGCTCACTTGATGGTCAGCGATTATCGTAGCCTATAGACGTCTGCAACATCAGAAGCATCGCAAGCGCGTTGCCGACCCTATCCCAATTCCCCCCAGGAGCTCTGGTCACCTTACTCACCAACAGGAACCCAATATTGCTTCAAAACAGTATTATTTAGCTGTGGTCTTTTGTAAGGTCGAGGTACTACCCCAGTCGGGCTGCTCTAGGTTTTGAGCAGGAGATTTCCTGCTGTGCCTCAGTTTAAGTGTACAACGCACTGTTTATTAGGTAACTCTATAGTTACTCAACCCGACTCGTTCCGCGTTGCTACGTGCGATGAAGACGAATTACTTTTAATCGGTATATACTACAATATCCTTTTTATAACACTTATATAACTCAAATGCATAATAATATTGAACTAAATCTGCAGTAAAATAGTAAGTAGGTTAGCGAGTAGTGAATAGTTAGAGCTCCAGGCTGAGTAATCACAGCGAAAAAAATGTAAATACATTAATATAATTGTGTTTGTTCACAAACGAAACGTGTGTGTACTTATGTATGCACGTAAAAAGTAATACTTCTTTGGCTAGCTAACTTCACGTTGCTAACTTCTTCTTCGTTGACTTGCTACCTTCAGGGTGTCTGTTTTTTCGTGACGGTGTACACGCGCATCGTAAAAATTTACTCTCATAATTTTTCTCTACAAGCACCACCTTTCGATTAAAAAAAGAATAATTGAAATCGGTCCAACCAGAAAAAAGTTATGAGGTAACTCACATAAAAATACAGTCGATTACTCCTCCTTTTTTAATTCGTTTAAAAATATATGAGGTATTTCAAGTTACAAATACTCATAGTGGTAAAGTGATCAACACAAATCATGACCAAGAAATTAATTAACATTTTGAACATAATACAAATATTATCGCGGTTTATTAAGTTTTTTAAAGTCCCGACGTTTCGGATAGGTTACTAACATGGTCACGGGAGGACCTCCCGTCTCAGTCCTCGATAAAATCCGTAAAAGTTGTTTCATTTCAATGAGTAAAATTCGCGTAAACATTAGAAAACAATAATACAAATATGTAGTCAGTTTCATGACTATAATAATAAATTACAAAAAAAAAATACATGATATGTCCAGGCTTTCAATATAATATAGTATATGGAGACACAAATAAAAAAAAATATTGGAATTCTAGTGAAAACAAAAGAAATAAAACAATTAATTTAGCGAGTGTTATCTAAAAAATGTACATACATACTATATACTTGATATTATTGCTGCTACAATTCGATTTGTTATAAATTATTATAGTTGTCACAAAATAAGAGGCCCGTTTGGACGTTTAACAAATACCCTAGAACGTAACTTGGTACGAAACTGTAAGAAACAATAAAAGAATTATTAATAACATAAAAAGATTTAAAACATACGTAAATTTACTGATGCGTTAAATATTATGATAGAATATATTGGGAGTGTTCTTTTCGCGCTTACTTTATAGTAGCATGCAATTTCTAATTATTACGAAACGTCTCAAAAACAGTTACGTTCTAAGTCTTTTTGTTTTTAAATACTAGTGTTGTAACAAGTTAATTAATGAATTTCAGCAGCATCATTCGATTTTAATAGTAAATCGATATTGTGTAGTGATCTCTACTGAAAATAATTTTATTGTATTTGCTCGCAAACGAAAAAAAACCGACTTCAATTACATTGACAAGTAACACAACGTAGGTAGACGAAAAAATAATCAACTAAATACGCGTTATCAAAGATTACAGTCTTTATAGCTACCATGGTCACGGGAGAACAATGTCCTCATGTAGAGAACCTAATAAAACGCGAGAAAACCTGAAAAAGTTGTTTCATTATAATGAGAGAAATTGGCGTAAACATTAGAAAACAATAAAAAAAAATTAGATTAAAGACAAATTGATCTTTTGTACCATTGTATCATTTTTTCAGTGTAGTTTAAGTTAAATTTTCTAATCAGAAATTTAATTCAATATACCTACTTTACACTACATAATCAAATCGATCAAATACTCATACAAACTTTAATCGATTTATCGTGAGTATCGAATACCGAGTCGTATGGTTACTTCCCTATTTACGTCTCGATGACATATGTCCAAACGGGCCTATTATTTTGCGATGACTATAGCTCGATCACGCGAATAATGCACGTAAGCGTTTTAATACGAATGCAAAACTTGTATTATTTTGACAGTAAAGCCGGCACTCATGATACGATGGTCGCAAGGATTTTCGTTTGTCTATAGCACAACAGTAAATAATGACAAGTGTGAAATGGATAATCATATTAAGGTTGCCATAGAGTAGTTGACTTAGTCGGAGAAGATAGACGCAGTAGCTTAGGCATAAGGTAGGCTTTGATTCGTTCAGCCTGTAACTGACCACTGATGACCTCTTTCTCCATGTAGTAGAAGGCTTACAGTTCTCTAAATCTGTAATGTATTTTATTTTATCATATAAAATTGAATAATCTACTTCTGACAAGTTTGAGTTTAAAAAAATATATAAATATTTTCGACATTGATTTTATTTTCTTACGATTTCTCGCAGCTCTTGTTATTAGCTATCTTAGTGTGAATGGCTTCTTTAATTTAAACTGCAAATGCACTGCGTTTAATAAATCGCGTTTTAAGATGTCCGTACGGCTTTAAATCATTGATTCTATGCTAATTGGAGATAGTAGTAATTAAAAAAAAAAGCATTAAACGCGTGTTACATTTGATCGATACTTTATGAATATGATAATTCCTAAAAAATACGAATGTTATAACGGACAATAATGATTTATTTACCTACTATCTCACAATTACTCACGATCATTGTTTTTTAATATACATATACATACATGCTCCTTACTGAGATAATCTGAATAAAACCTTTGTAAAAAAGTGTTTTTTTTACGTAGCGGTTAATCCACTTGATGCATTGTTTGATTAATGGAAAGAGTCAATATTTTTTTTACACTTTTCTCTTCATTATCTGCCTTGATTTCGGGACCTATTGTGAGGAACGATTTGGAACACGATTGCAGGAACCATTTAATATTCAGATCTTCCGTTTAAACGTTAAGAGGTTTATTATCGTATATCGCATCACCGCTTGAACACATGATGAACAACTGATAACGAACAATTGATAGCGCATTGGAAGTACAATTTGAATACAAATCATGCATAGTTTAAAATATCTCGTTTATTTTTCACTTGTAAGGCTCAGTTGTGGTTTGATTTTATTCTTTATTTCATTAAAAAATTTACGAATTGTCGTTGCAAATGAAGTTAGCAAGTGCAAACTTATCTTTAAAAGATATCTTATTAACCAGTTAGATTTTGTGAATAATGTTTGATTATCATACTAATCATCGCTGTATAGAAAAATCGGAATGTCTGTGGATGTGAAAGTGAACAAAAAGGAATATTCTGTAAGTGTAATCTAATAATGTCTCGATCAAACAGTGTGCGTAATTTTTGCGCGAAAATCGTAAACGCATATCGTTGGTAGTGCGTACGGATGTTAAATCGTTTGTGTTACATTGTAAAGGCAGTAAAGGAACAATGGTTTCATATAATATATTCTAACGCAATCTTTTAAACGTGCCCAGTTTGATGTAGGCGTAAATTAAAATTTTAATAAATATGTTTTTGGTTCTACCGGTTGTCGAATCGGATTTCGATAGTAAAGATTCTGTACATTCCGGTTGCAAGTTTTTTTAAATCAAAGATGGAAGTTTATTCCAAATTAAGTTATTTCTAAACTAACAAAGCTAAAATATACATTGGTTTTAGCATTAAGTACCTAGTTCTTGCCTTGCGCGGCGAAGATTTAGACAGACAGATAAAAATTGCTAATAAAAATTGTCTTCAAATTTCGATAATCGAGTGTCATCTAATAAAACTTTCAAAATATTTTTAAGTACAAAATTGAACCTATTACAGTTATATTATAAATTAATTTTACTCTCGCAACTTGACCTATGTGGTTTACACGATTTTCGCTGTTTTCATCTGTTAAAATACAGCCTATATCACTCAGTGATACCGTAGCGTTTTCTTGGTGAAATAATTTTTAAAATCGGTCCAGTATTTTTATAGCTTATACATTACAGACATTCGAAAGTACAAAAGTTTCCTCTCCATAGTATTTATATAATACTAGCGGAACCGGCAGACGTAGTCCTGCCCGGAAAACAGCTAGGTACCAAATTTGATTTCTTACATACCGATAGCAGTGCCACCTACCGGGTCCAATTGAGATAAAAACCACCCTATCTCCCAAGTTGGACCAAATTACAGATGCTTACAAAATTTGATAAAAATTGGTTCTGTAGTTTCGGAGTTTATACATGTACTTAAATGGTATTGTCAAAATTTCGATTTTCGTTTTCAAATAAGATACGATTTTTTATTTATTTACATGTTCACATCATTAATGTCTGACGACCATCCATAATAGGATTATAATTATCATGACTCTGATGAGGTGCAATTAAATTTGTTCCGCGACACGCTTATCTGTAAATAGGGTCATTTTATGTTTATTTTGATATGACGAATCAAGTTTTGATTATCATTCATCAAAATTATATCTATATATAGTACATATACATATTTTGTCTAAATATACTTCTAAATAGTATAAAAAAATCTTGTACAAAAAACTTCGGAATATGTAAGTAGGTAATTATAATTTTTTTTCAAAAATAAAAAGCAATTAAACAATTTATCTACAGACCGTTGGTTTATTTGTCAAATATCAAAAACGTAATCAAATTAATTTTTGCGTTCATGTTCGGTCTGCACCTTTAATGACGGTCGCAGTTTAAACAAATACATAATTATAAAATAAATAATAGATACATACATACTCGTATAAGCGTTTTAATAATATATTTGGCGCGATCGTGATTATGTGTACGATGGGATAGATAGTTTTGAGGCTTAGGTAAGCTAGGTTTACTATCAGGTCAGACAGATTAACGACAATTCAAACAAAAAAGGTTTTGCTAAGTATATAATTAATTAATACAATATTTATATTTTTAATATCTTTTAAGTTATCGCATAGCAAATTGTCAAAAATAAAACAAATATAAGAACTATCTATAACTTTAAGCTATCTCCACAAATCATAAATAATAATCAAAGCTAATTACATATTAATCCAGATGTCGGAGACAAATAAGAAATAGACAATTTAAAACTATAACAATAAATAAGTGTTATCAATTATACCGTGAAATGATTTAGTGTATGAGTGTATGTAATTAGTGTTAAGTGTAATGATGATGTTGTACGTGACGAACACGACGGAAATGAGGCGACCACCGCGGAGGCGGCACATCAGTGCTAACATCAAGGTGATTACGATATAGGCTATATTAAACCTTGGCTTGGACTAGTCCCTTGGTGCAGTTTACGGAGTCCCTTATTTCTGCTTTAGAGAGGGTACACACATATTTATATGTGTGTTAATATTAGGTACACTTATTACAAAAATATATAAATATGTTTAATTTACGCACACGGTCCTCCGTTCCTAAACTAAGCAACTTAATTCCCGTGTTAACATCCGACTGATATAACTTCATTTTTTTGGAGTTTACTACATAAGAAACGATATAAGGCCACTCACTCACTTTTCAGCCTATCGCAGTCCACTGCCTCATATGCCTCCACAAGCTCAAGCCAAAAACGGCGCGAACTCATGTGTTTTACCCATAATCACCACGCTGGACAGGCGGGTTGGTGACCGCAGGGCTGGCTTTGTCGCACCGAAGACGCTGCTGCCCGTCTTTGGCCTGTGTATTTCAAAGCCAGCAGTTAAATGGCTATCCCGCCATCGGTCGGCTTTTTAAGTTCCGAAGTGGTAGTGGAACTGTGTTATCCCTTAGTCGCCTCTTACGACACCCAGCTTAGCTATGTTGATATGTGGCCGTGGTATGAAAAAAAATTGGTAGTGTAATGATGTGTAGTAACGCTGAGCAGTAACATCATTTAACATGTATATAAGACGGCTATTACCTGAAACACAAGTTACGTTGTAACTTAAGAACTGACGACCATGTGTATATGTTAAACATGTATTTATTTTATATTATAGCTATTAATGACGTTTTTTATGTAAATGCAATAATATTTTATTAATATTTATAACCGTAGATAATTTTTTGTTGGTGATTGTAAATATATACAAGCAAAGGTTATATAAACACGAATTCGCTGAAAGTAATTTCAATGATAAATCAACAATTTTATAATATACTGACCAGAATGCATGTCACCTTCAATATTGCCTATAATTTTATTGAATATAACTTTTAAGGGATATATATGTATATTTTTTTCGTTATACTAAAGTGTAAAGTGTTTTTCCCTAAAATCAGACACAGTCTGCGCAAATCATTTTATATTACACATGTCAATGGGCGGCATTAACCACTTAACATCAGTTGGAACTGTTCGCCCGTTAGTTCCTATGCTTTTTAGAAAACAAAATATCTGATAACATTCCTTTATTTTTTGCCTTTTTTCTCAATTTATATTGCCATACTTGATGTATGATGTGACATTACAGGCGAGTACGCATGTCATGACACTGATCACTGACCAGCATAATTTTTCAATTTTTTCTGGAACAGATTTTCAATTGTATCAAACCGTTTTACGAATTAGTAGCCACTATTAATACAAACAAGTTGATACGAACAAAATGATCGATAATTAAGGGCAAATAATTCGCAAATTCGTTGGTGATTAATACTAATAATTTAATCTTTTGTCAACAGCGTCACCATGCTGGCATATCCCAGTCCTCTTGCAGTGATGGCTCCCTCCTCAGCGTGGGCTCCTCTGAGATGGACGAGGACAGCAGTAGTGGTCACCAGCACGACCACTCCAGGAGTGACCATTCCGACCTTTACAGTAAGTATATTGAATCTTGATAGCTGTGAATTCTTCTGAAACTACTAAGTGAAGAAATATATATATATATATATACATATATATATATATATATATATATATATGTAAAAAAGCGTGTTCATTGACCAAAGCACAGAAGAGGTGTGTGAAAAATTAAAACTATCTCCTTCATAGGAGAAGAGATAGAGTCTTGCCTAACATTCGCCGTATTGGTTGTTACACCAAAACTAGATGAATATAAGATAATCGTGTTTGTGCGCAATAGAAAAAAACCGACTTCAATTTAGATCGACAAGTGCTACAACGTGGGTAGTTGATTCAATACACATTATTCAAGAATCATCAAAATCGGGCCACCCAATAAAAAATTTTGACGTTTAATACGTAGATCGACGAAAAAATAGCCAAGTAAATACGCATTATCAGCGATAACTCAAAAAATATTCTTCAGATCTCGTTCAAATTTAAATTAGACTGTATGATTACCGCCAGCATTCCATTTAAAAATGAATCATCAAAATCGTCACGCCCAGTAAAATGTTATGCGGAAACACAAAAAAGTCGAATTTAGTACCTACAATTTGATTTTGTCTTCTAAAACCTTTTATGTTGATATTCCAGATTCCTCCGAGCCGCCCCCGGGCGTGGCGCCGCTGTCGCACTCGGCGGCGCGCCACAAGATGGCGGTGCGCCCGCGACGCACGCACGGCGCCCCTCGCCGGAAGAAAACTAACTCTGTGCGTATCTGCATTTTATTTTTATTCATTCACCCAAAAAAAAGTTACAATTTTTTTTTTGTGGTGATGTTTCGAATTCGCCACTGTCTCACAGTTTGACAGCGAAAGAGGCACTTATGTTATACAATTTACCATAGCGTTGATATTTCATGTTTTGTCATATTCTAATATATTATTCTTTTTAAGTAATCTTTTAATTAGCTGTTTTGATTTAAACGTCTATGCTACTCGACCTTTTAGCTAAGTACAGTACTACAAATTTTATCAAGTATGTTCTGCATTTCAGATTGCCGCATCAGCCTTGCCAATAACACCTGAGCTGAACGAAGAAATGATACGAAGCACAACTCCTGAAGTCAGCCATAAAGTCTCAGAAGTCGTTACTGGTACGTTCAATTATTCAATATCTGAAACATTCTTGTTCTATTCTTCTATTATGTCTTGTAAATTCGAGCAAAATTACAAATATGTGCGAAATATGATCAACGGAAATCTATTTCGATACGAAAACTCCTTAACTTCGAACCATTTACACCCCATCATGACACAAGCTAACAATACTCTTCTTATTATGTTTACAGAATCATTCTCTTCATCGACAACTACGAAGCATCATATGATCGTTAAAGAGCAGCAGCACCAACTGAACCGGGAGCTACACAAGGTTCTCGAAACTCCGAGCGATACCAAGTTGAAATCTTCATCGCTGCCTCCTGGACTAGCGTTGAGTCAATTGGTCGGGCAAACGCCGGCTAGGCTTAGTGTCGTGGATGGAGGCTCCTCGGTCAAGCGCAGTAAGTCTAGCTCTCAGGACCAACCGCTACGGGAGTCCTCCCCACAGCTTTTGCCTGAAGTTTCAACCCACAGAGACGAGAGAGCCTCCAAATATCGCGCGGAAAAGAAACACGCCGACGAGTCTTGCCTCGAGAAGAAATCCAAGTCGGAGAAGAAAATCGAGAACGAAGTCATAAGATCTTCGAAGAAAGAGGAGTCGTTTTTCAGTAGACTGCTTATGAGAAAGAGCGGTAAGAAATCGAAGAAGGATCAGACAGATGGGGAGAGCCAGCAGGAGGTCAAGAAAACGAAAACGGACAAATCTTCATCTCAGTATAAAGCTGTCGATTCGGAGCGAAGCGGTTACTATTACGCAGAACAGGGCCAGAGCTACAAGCCCACGCCCTCGGAGAGGCCCTACAAATCTGCCGGTCAGAAAGTCTTCGCTAATCAAATGCACAAGAGAATCGATAACAGAGGCGCTTACGTTCACGACGGAGCGTATAAAGACGTTTATAGCGCGGCGAAAGTTGCTGGCGTCGAATACAACATAACTGATCTCAGAACCGCGGAAGAAACCGACAAAATGTTGAATTTAGAAATAAAAAATCGATTCAGTCGACGCGAAGAATTCAACGAAAGAGTTGATAGAACCAAGCGGACGTCGTCTAAGGAAGCTATTGAGGAAAATAAGAGGGAATCATTTAGCTTGCATCATGACAAGTCCAAAAGACCGGCGTCTGTGCAAAGATTGATCGATCCATACAATTCCAAAGCATTCATACTTAATGAAATAGCGCAGAGAGCACGAGAAGAGAGTCCCACGCCTAGCTTTGAACCAGTTTCTGACGATGAACCTCCACCGCGAGGAATGAGAATCAAAAGCGTCAACAATGATTTCGTTTTCCACAGTGGAAGTATGCCGAAAAACATACCCTATTACAACCCAGGCGTTTCATCTTCACCTACCAAAAATATAACTCATAGCTCTGAAAACGTAAAGTATATGAGCCGATCATCAGAGGCATCTGACTTTCGAGAGAAAGAAATCGTATCCAAACGTGAGACATTTCACCACATAGGCAAAACAGATGAGTCTTATGTCGCATCCGGTTTGAGATCTCTCGGAGACGAATACGTAGAAACGAGGAGCAGCATTGGAAAATCACACAGTTTCCGCTACGCTTCTGAATCCCCTTCTATAAGCTCACAAGAGAATCAAATGCCCAGTCTGCCAGCGATCGTTGGTATATCTGAGCCTTTGCTTGAAAGCTGGGAAGTAAATTACAGGAGAAACGTTAGCGAGAGACATGATTATTCCAAGAGGGTGTCGGCCAGAAACTACGGCGTACTTCACGGGAATTCTGAGGTCAACTATGATAGTTTGCCGAGTACTGACAGTAGTTACCTTGACAGCCTTAAACCTGACATAAACGAAGACAGGAAACTTTTTACAAACAGTATTCATATCTCGATGGACGCTCACAAGCGCGACAGTGACATTTCACAGATCGAAGCTAAAATCGACGATATTATAAGTTCTCCTAAACCTATTATTTCTCCAATACTCAAATCTAATTCGTTGGACAGCATTAAGAGCAGTCCAGAAAAGCCTATGGACGACAGAAGAAAAACCATTTCGGTTGAAAGTGCTTTAGGTCAAACTAGTAAGAGTAATAATCATAAAGAACTAAAATTAGATACCGAAGCATTTATATCAGTGACTCATATTAATAGAGAAGTCACGCCTGTTCCAGTAAAAACACCAGAACCGACAAAGTTAAGTAAAAGTGATGAAAAAATTCAAAAAACGGGATCAACTAAACCTGCTGTGCCAGAATTTCTTCATATACAGCTGAACAAAGTAGATTCTAAACCTGTAACAAATATCGTTTTGACTGCCAACGTAACACCCAAAAAAGTGGATAGCCCACAAGCCGATAAAGAAGAAAATGTTGAAAGCTTTTTCATCGTAGAAACTAAACCAATACTAGACGCACCCATCAGAAAAGACTCTTTTAGAAAGAGCGGAAGTGTAGAAAGTACTCAACCAGAAGATAAATCTACAAGTTCCAAAACCTCTAGCAGTAACGCGGGTAACGTGACGCCGCAGAGTCCGTTGACCCCAAAACATTTCCTTAAAAAGAAAGCGGCCAGTGTTGAAGCGCCGGAACGATTTGAGAAACCTCGAACAAGTTCATTGAGCACGGAGGGAAGCACCGAAAAAATTGACGATAACATATCATTAGGACGAAAATCACATTCAAGTTTCGGAAGCAAAAGTTCAATCCAAAGTACCGACAGTAATGAAAATAGAATACCGGACAGACACGAAGAAACCGTTATATACAGGAGGAAACATCTGGGCAAGGAATCTCGAGGCGACAGGAAGAATGATGACGAACCAGAGTTAATGAAGGTATTCGCTAGACGATCGCTAAAACTGAAGGACTCTGAAGTCGATCACATCGCTCAGGAAATCGCCGAGGCTACCAGAAACGATGACAATGCGGCCGCTCGGACAAAGATACTCAAAAATGAATTCAACGCATCGATTAAATCAAGAGACAGCGACAAAGAGAATGAAGACAATAAGGAACAAACTGCGGAGAACAAGTTAGTAGACATTGCAGCACGCGTCAGTCAGTTTGGCAACTATCAGAGAAGCGTCAGCATCAACAGCGTAAGCGCTAAAAGAGAAAGCGCGCCGGTTTACAGAAGCGAAGTGAGTAAATACAAAAAAGAAGTCTCAGATTCGACGCCAGAAAAAAGATTGAGGAACAGAACGTTCCCCGACTCTTCAAACGATAGAGACAACATCAAAAGCATCACTAAAAGCGAAGCGATGGCTTACAAAGCCGATACTCTCACTAAACGGCCCTGGCAGAGAAAGGACGAGTTTAGACAGTCGATGGAGAAGGAGAAGAGAGAAAGTTCTGTGATAGAGAGAGATGCAGATGAGGAGAAAGTGGAGAGTGGGAAAGAGAAGAAAGATGAAAGCGAGGCGGACGCGTCTCCACAGTTTAAAGGGATTTTGCAAATGAGAGCAGAATGGGAGAGGCGAGCGAAACAGGGCATGACCAAATAAATAATGGTGCTAAGATTAAAGTTACGTAGTTCTTCGTAAGTTGAGTTTTATATATTGAAAATATATTTTTAATTGTAAGACAAATTCTGTTTTAGATGAGTGACATCGAGATGTAAGTTTGTTCGACGCAAGGCTACGGTTGTTGACGTAGGATTGTGATGTATTCATTTTATAATAAAGAAATTATATTTCGATGTTTGTTAGGAAAGAATATAGATAATTATACGATAGAATTAGCGGATAGCCAAAAAATGTGTTTTTTAAAGATTGCATTTAACGCAGTTTTATAACGATGTATTAACTATTAACATAGGAACACTTACAATGTATATTGAACAAGCAGGTTACGTAAATTATATAACTTTTGTTCTATAAAATATTAAAAACGAAAAAGTATTTTCTCTTTATTATTATATATAAAAAACTCACCTAAGTATTTATATTATAAATAATTAGACACGATTTACAATTACATTTAAAATTGACACGTAATTTAAATTCGAATAACATATTGTTATGATTCATTTTTTACATAAATGTATAATGAATGTAAATGCATATATTTTCATATATAACAAGTAAATCGCTGTATACTACGCGTTAATATAACTAATTAGGTAGACCTTCAAAATCCGATTAACGTTAAAATGTAAAAGTCTTAGTATATTAGCCGACGTTTGATTGTTAAGACGGTGTATTTTCGAGTGGTATTGCAATGGTGTAGCGTATAGTTATATTTTATTAAAGACTACATTATGTAATAAACATTTCTGAACTGTGAAATACAAATTTTATTCCTATAGTTTCTCGGTTGTTTTAATTTACCCTCTATTTTATTTATTTGTTTGACCAACTAACCTTTATTTTGTAAAATAAACATGAATTACAGAAATAATTTAATATGAAATCCTGTAAAGACTGGCAACATTTGTGTTCTATTAAAATAAGTTAATTTATTTTTATATAATAAAAACACAAGCCAGTGATAAAAATACATACAAAAAGTAACTATAATGAAAGAAATAATGTCTATAGTAAATATTAGATTTGCATGAAAATAAGAAATTAAAATCTGTATTATTCTGTATGTTGAGTTAAAAAATTGAAACGCAAAATAGAATATAATATATTCGTATTATATTATAATACGTAAATACAATTTGTCATATATTTTTTTCTAGACTGTATAGTCTAAAATTCTAAATTGAGTATACAATAAAATATTGATGTGTTATTTTGATACAAGTTTTTCCTTAACTATTCTATTAAACTAAAAAAAATCAAACCAACCAAGGTATGCCAGACAGAAGTATGTAAGTCAGACATTAGCTATAGCTAATGTCTGGCTTACAACTACATTTTAATCATATCTGTATCATATACTCCACTACGCAAACTGCCGCCGGCGGTTATGGGTTCAATTCCCGCTCGAAGCAATTTGTACTCGTATTTGCTTCTGGTCTGGGTGTATCAAGGTGGCATGTAAGGGGTAAAAAAATTATTAACTAATCTTAAGCCGAGTTGCGTGATGAATTATGCTCCAACTATTTTCCAAAATAGCGAAGAGACCGCGTTCGGTTCAGTACATTTTTTAATGGCTGCCTCTAACAGAAATCGAATCCGCAACCTTCGTCCTTAGGGTTACTACTAGATAGTAGTCGGTGAAGAAAAAGATATTATACAATAAACTAAAATATAAAAAAAATACACTAGAAAACGAATTTCTACATTCTTCATGTACCTAACTGTACGAAAAAAGTATAAAGCAGGAAAAATAATTCATAGACTGCATTTTCCGATAAACCGAGCTTATTTTGTGTGCTCGAGTCGCCATTTCCTCACTGAGGGAGGATTAAAAGGCAAATAGATCTCGCGATATTAAAAAAATGGAGAAAGAATATCAAATAACATGCAAGCATAAAATACCTACTATATCAGTCTATCAGATGGTTAACTAAACTAGATTAACTAGATTTATTAAGTTTGTTGTATTGTAAACAAAATCAATCCAAAATCAAAACTAACTTGGAATCAAAATTAACTTGTAATTTACCATTACCAATAATTTGGTCATTGTTTTTGTTTTTGTAATTGTAAACTAGCTGTAAGTTTTAGAAATTTGAAAATAAAATAACTTTATTTTATTTATTTTAAAAGCTTCAAAAGTGTGTGTTGTGGAAGCTTTACTATCACAATTCAGCCTGTAAGATCCCAGTGCTGGGTATAGGCCTCTTTCTCTATGTAGGAGAAGGGTAGAACCTAAATCCGGCACGCTCCTCCACTGCGGGTTGGCGGATATATATATATATATTTTTTACTATAAGTAAGGATCGCTATAAGGTGTCTATGATAACAACCGGAACCGATGGGGAGCTTTACGATTTAATCAGTCAATTAATATGCATTATACTGTGTTATAACAGCTCGTACTTTTCTATCAATTGTGTATGTACGCGTTTAGTTTTACACGAAATATTAAAGCTTAAAGCTTACTGCGTAACTCTACTGTTAATTGGCACTTATACAGATAAGAGTGAATAAATAATATTTTTACAATCTTACTTAGTATAATCTGAATAACTAAGCATAAAATGTTTAGGTAGGTAATTACTTAATAATGTTTTTAAAAACATTGAGCAAGATAGAACGAACGGCTTAATAGAATAAGTTGCCAATAAATATGTGCGGACATAGGAGAAAGTATAAAATTCTTATAAGAGAAAAGGTAAATGGTAATAAACATAATTTTAGACAACTTATGTTTGCTCTTTTATTCGCGCAAATGTTAACTTTATCTAAATAACTTATTACTAAAATAACTGGTGTGAAACTTTATTTAGTTTCATATGCAGTTGTAGAGCTTATCAAACTTAACTTCATTTTATTTAACATCAAGGCTTCGTATTTAGATGAATTCTTGCCTCAAAAAAGGGTTTTCAACGATTTTCCACTTTATAAAATCAAAGGCCTGTCCATAATAATTTTTTAAGCTTTTATTTTATCACGTTGTCGTAGTAAATGTGAAATTGGGTATTTGACTGGTATTTTTTTATTTATTTAAAATAATGTTTTTAAATTTTAAAACACAACTCCATTTATCATTTTTAAATATCTTAACTAATCTCGGAATTATAAGCTATTTTACGGTGATTATATCTATCTCTTTCTAAAACGAAATTTATTATGTAGCTTGTATGGAACTGGTGAATTGTGACATCACAATTTTCTCACGCTCTCTCTGTCTAACAGGAAACTTTAAAGTTTTATAACTCATATGTTTCTGGGCCGATTTATTTTCTTTTTTTACAAATGTTATTCTTACATGTTACATTTTCGATTACAAATAATAAATATCAACATCCTGACTACAGTCAAATACCCAATTACAGAAACTTTTATATACATACGTGTGTAGGACTGTAGGTATAGACAACTCGATACACATACCTGAGAGGAGTTAAACATATTTTTTTTTAATTTTTATATTACCACATTGTTGGAATATTAAATTCTAAATTATAACGGTCTAGTTTTGTACTGTAACAAACGGCGATAAATCCGTACTCGTCGTTAGTATAAAGCGTTTATTACTAATCTGAGTTTAGGAGAACTAAGATAAGCAAATATATTTACTTTATATTTGCATAAGTTTATGGTAATTAAAGTATAGGTACATGTTGTTAATCTGCCTCCGGCGTTGCGTCTGCACGCATGCTTGTATACTAATAATACTAGCTGTGCCCGCAACTTTGTCCGCGGGGAATTTAACAAAAAACTTACGTTCAGTTTGCAGAGTTATAAAATAAATAAAATTCTAAAATAAAAGTAGTCTAAGATACTCCTTATTACATCGGCTATCTGCCAATGAAAATCTCGTCACAATCGGTCCACCCGTTTCAGAGATTAGCCGGAACAAACAAACAGACAGACAATAACTGTAAAAATGTTTTTTTTTTGTTTATGTATCGTGTATACATCCAAATGCATTTAGTAAAAATTGGTTATTTTAATATTACAAACAGACACTCCAATTTTATTTATTTGTATAGATAAACTCACATAGCAAAATGATTAAAATATGTAAATGTTCTTTGGGAGACATTAGGAATGTTTGGAAGATCTGATTGCATACTTTAAGCTTGCCGTTACAATCGACTGGACTTTAAACGTTATTAAAATATTTAAAATATTTCAAGCCTACATAAACAAAAGAAGTAGACGAGTGGAAAATTTTTAACAAACTAGATTAATAACTAAAATCCTGGCTTATTCCTTATCAGTACCGTACTTTCTTAAGAGAAGAAGCTTATGAGCTTAAACTTATATTAATAAGTAAAAAATGTATATTATATTACAATAAGTATATCAAATACAAAAATCAACAAAAAATTAAAACGAAAAATTGCGTGCGTACAAATTACACATGTCACAAGTGAAACTTCTTTGGCAAACTAATTAAAACAAAAAACTAATCGTTTTTGTTTAAGTTTTTTGATCGAGGTTTATCACGTCTATGACTAGATGGCGCTAGTAGTAAATTAAATCACGCTGGCAAAATCATTTCTTGTTAGTATAAGGCCACCATACATTAACATCACGTGGTGTTCCCAGGCGGTCACCCATCCAAGTACTGAACGTCATGACGTTGCCGGCTTGCCGCGATACCGGTCGCTCAAATTTTACCCCTAATGAAAATTATGCGCCTAAAGATTAAAGAAGTTTCACTACAAAAAACAAATGAAAATGATCCTTAAAAACAGAACAATATTGAAGCAACATAACAAGATTAATTTTCCCCCATCTTTAATTTCCGAATGTTATAGCAGGAGGGTGTTTTCGAACGTTACGAAGGGAAGCGCGACTCACGCAAGCGCAGAAGCCCCAATACCAAAGTAACCCCAAATCGTAAGGAGCACGGCGACTCCATTTTATTTTTTCATTTATTTCTCTTTTAAAAACCAAAATAACAAATTGTTTGACGTGTTTATATAAAAAACTGAGACCTGTATTTGAAAATTTTCACAGTGCGGTGTTCGACGCTCGTTTTGTGGACGAAAAACTATATCTAAACACTTACGTAATTTTTTTTTTCTATCTCGTTAATTGGAAGTTTCCGACGAAAGGTAAGACGCATTTCTTATTTATTTTAAGCTAATACATATATTCAGTTTCAAGTTGTCTCAAGTTATACGTGAAAGACGATATGAAATCATTGATTTTTTTACTCAAGTATTATTGCGTTCGTCCGACACGCTTTATCGTAAGACGGTTTCCTTATCCAACAACCAAACAAACATATAATTATAATACATTATTATCTATATATTTAAGAGATTTCTACCTATATATTGACTCATCACGATGTCTCTGGAACCATAAGGCGTAGAGAGAGACTTGTTTGGTAGGAATATTCCTTTCGCCGAGTAAAGGTCAGTTAAGAACGGGTTTTATGAAATTGCACCCAGAGGGGGTTGCGGGGGTTTAATAACATATATGGCAAAAAACCTTTGCAGGGTCAACTAGTATATTAATAAACCTACTATATGTTATACTTACTGGACCTAAAATAGACACATTTTACATCGCAGTTACTAAAACATTTATTACGGACTGTTAATCAAAGGTTTAAAGGTTTATTGATTGTACGTTAATTAAGTTTTATAAAATTAAGATTCTCTAAAACCCTTGTTAAATTTTACGTAACACCCACATAATCTAATAATTATAATAAAAATTAATGTTGCTAAGCGCATAACTCGAGAATGGCACGAACAATTCGGCTAATTTTTTTTGTATGCTCATTATAAATCCCACGTATAAAGGTGTTTATACAAAAAAAAAAAAAAAACATAACAGACAGAACGAAGTCCGTCCGGGCAGCTAGTAGTATTAATAAAGCTTCATGACCTTATTATGTATTGACATATCTACATATAGTAGAAGAGCCGAACTAGACCCGAACTTCTTCTTTTTAATGGATGAAAATTATTTTATGTTTATTTAAGCACATTAGAGAAATTATCGCGAATGGGTTGACTGAAAAATACTGGCCAGGCTATATTAAATTCAGAATTAAAAATTTATTTTTCAAGCTGTGACAAAAATTTGTGACGTTTATGGACCTAATGTAGTGTCAGTAAAAGTAGCACGAAATTGGTTGAGGCATTTTCAGTCAGGAAATTTTGATGTCAAATATGCATTTCGCTCTGGTCGCCCAGTTACGGACAAATATGACAACATTTTTGAAAAAGTGGAGCTAGATCGACATTTTAGTAGTTACGATATAGTTGAAGATCTGAGAAGTCAACATTAAACAGTATTGACCCATTTGAAAACGACTGGCTATACATAAAGCTCGATATATGAGTACCACATGAACTCACTGAAAGAAACCTAATGCACCGTGTACGCATTTGCGTTTTTCTCTTAATACGTAATGATATCGAACCATTTTGAAGAGATTGATCACTGGTGATGAAAAGTGGCTCAACTACGATAAGAATGTACGAAAGAGATCGTAGTGAAAGGTCGGTCAAGCTGTACTGAAAATCGAGGAACCCGGGTACATAATTAGGTAATAAGTATTGAGCCGGTGCTTTACCGCCGCGCCGGGCAAAAGTAACAATTCGTATTTCTACTGCCAACAGCTGATGAGACTTTCGTAAGAAGTTAAGAATAAGTGTATTGTATTTATATGTATATCAACGAGGTACGATCTTTCATCACGACAACACGTGACCTTATACGTCTTCAGCCACTCAACAAAAGTTGAGAGAGTTTGAATGGAAAGTCTTAATGCATCCAGCATATAGCCCCGATCTTGCACGCTTAGGCCTCATTTACGGAGACGCGGGGCGTCGTGCGTTGCGTGTGGCGGAACGCACTAAATTCAAATGTTGGGCGTTGGATGAGTGCGTTTACAGAGAAGCGATTTTACACGTGTTCATTTTCATACCTTTTGACACACGCGCGACGCTACGCCACCCGCTACGCGCAACGCCCCGCGTCTCCTTAAATGAGGCCTTAGATTTCCATCTGTTTTTGTCTCTTCAGAATTATTTAAGTTGTGTAAAGTTAATATAAAGAGAGGACTGTCAAAACTACTCTTAATGGTTTTTTAATGAGAAGTCCCAAAACTACAGCAACTGAATCCTGTCACTATTTACAAGATATCTATCAAGCAAGTTATCGAACAAAAACAATATTTATTATAATTAATTTAAATAAATTTTGTAAAATCTCACCTTGAATATCTTATACGAAAAAAACTTTTTCCCCGACTTTATAATATGGAATTGTTGTACCTTTAGTTTCCATTATAAAGCATTGCTAGATAAATCGACATAGTTCTTTTAAACTGGAATGCATAATGAAAATCTTATACTATTAAACGAGCAATTCTTGTATATATATATATTTTCTGAATCTCGGAATCGGCTCCAACGATTTTCGTGAAATTTAGTATGCAGGGAATTTCGGGGGCGAAAAATTGATCTAGCTAGGATTCATTTAAAAAAAAATGTCGTTTTATCCCTGTTTTTAGGCAATGAAAAAATATCATTAGAATACGAAGCTTAATTTCACTACTGTTATCATAGCTGTAATAGCGTAATTAGGAAATCGGCGAATGTCAAATCGTGTTGATCCGGGTTCGAATCTCAGTCTCCAGTTAAATTTTTTGTCTTTTTTTTTAATTTCACTTGTGATTTATTATTTAAATAAAATTAAAATATAAAAATACCGAGAAAAAAAACAAAAAATAAAATGAAAATACCGAGCTAGGCTCGGTCACCCAGGTACTATGTAATCATATTGTATAAAAAATATGTGTTCATTCTTTTTAAATGACTTTCGTATCAGATTATTATCAGCTCATTTAAATAGTAAACTCTAGATTTATATAAATAAAATAGTCTATTAAAATACGTACAAATCTTGATCACTAGGTATATTACAAATAATTTTCATTTTTATGAAATTGACATCCTGTACTGACAAAACTACTGGTAATTATACACTGCAACATAATTTATGTTGACAATTTTATACAATTACTAAGCCATAAATAGTGCATGTATCTACGTCATCTAACTTTAGTTGTGTAATGCTCACTCTATCTGAACAGTGAACACTTAAATAACTAAAAAGATTTCGATGATGCCTTTTGTATATTAGCGTAAGTTCCTAAATAGGTACTACTCTGGGTACATCTGTAATGGGTAAAAATTTTATCCTTACAATTGTCAAATTTCTTGCCGATTCTTCTCATCAAAATCTATAATATACGAATCCTATGACTGCACAATGACGATATTAAAAGCGATCTTAAACACTCCATCAATAAAGTAAATTTTGATTTGGAATTGATTTCATTTTACCTCAACGATAGAAATCTATAAAGTTTGAAGTCGGTAAATACGAGTAATGTTTTAAACCTTGAACAAAACGAGGAACGCCAGATCTCGCCTCGATCGCTTGTTCCGGGTAATGATCGATAATCCTTGATGAAGCATTTCTACGAGTACTTCAAAGTTTTAACAAAGGTTAAATATATTAATTGTATTTTCTAGGAAGGTAAAGGTTTTGTGTTTTCGTAATGCCGGTTGACTTTCAGGCGTGAAAATTAATGTAAAAACTAAACAAATGGTGGGGCAATTTTTCCACTTCTGGCTAGCGCTTTCTACTGCTACTGTATAAAATTTTTTACTAGTCGTTTGAGTCGTGTAGCTATTAGATCCCTGATGTCAGACTATAGCCTATTAAGATCATTTGAGTGTGCTTTTTTATTTACCGCATTTTCTACATTAGAAGAACAATAAACTACTATGTAAAATACACTAAAGTTGCGTAAGATTAAAATGTTTTTTTTTTTCTTTAGGTACGAAATTTTTTCCTCTTAAGAGGGCGCATAACGCGAGCAAAAAATCAGATTTCAACCGCGCGCCCGTGAGTAATTGATGAAACAAAATATACACAAAGCCTCGTGTCAGAGTGCGATAGACGATATAGTTTTGAGCGCATTACGAATGTAAAAAACGACAAATATCTTATTTTATATATAATTCCGAAACTAAAAGTAATTACATTAAATGCCTAGGCATAGCCTTTACTCATATTTAAATGTAATTAATTATGCGTTGACACACTTGCTCCGTCTCATGTCAGGGAAACAGCCTTAAAAGCGGGAGCCGCGGCGGAGAAAGCTGAATCGACTAAACGGCACAAGTATTCGTCACTAATTCCAAATTACATCTTTGTGCCGTTTGCAGTCGAAACACTTGGACCTTGGAGTAGCAGTGCTAAAAAATTCTTAATTGAGATAACTCCTCGCCTTATTGCCTCCACTGGTGACAAGAGGGCTGGTGCATTTTTTGCCCAGAGAATCGGCATAGCGATTCAACGGGGAAATGCTGCCAGCATTCTTGGCACAATTCCACGCGGACATGATTTGTATCAAAACTATCTGTAAATATTTATTTCTTAAGTTTTGACTTGTAAATATGTATAATGTTTAAATAAAAAAAATAAAAAAAAGTTAGTACAAAATATATTAATTATCAAATTTTTGTCTTAATGGTCATAACCATATCGAGTATAAAAAGAAAAAATATAAAAATTTGAGGTTACTTCGTGATTATATTTTATCGAGGAAATTTCCTTATTTTATGTTTTTGATATGGGTCAAAGCTTGCAAATATCACGTAGTTTGTCATATATTTTTATTTTAAGATTTGGTCTGGAATTTTTCATGTCAAAACAAATAGAAGATTGGTAATTTTGCATTATGCGCGCTCTTAATTTGAGGTAGGTTTTATGATTGGTGATCGAACGGTGATATTAACAAGACTAGTGAAAATATTAAAAGTGTAGAGGACATGAACATAACGAGTTATGTGTACAATAAATGAAAAAATTATAAGAATAACATTTTTTATAAATAAGATGCGTCATATAGTCCACTGTATTTAATACTACGTTAGAGTATTTATTAACTTCTCAATAACGTATTTAAAAAAAAGAAAAACATAATTATATAAGTAACCTGATAAATTACTTTGCAATTTAAATTAGAGGTCAAAAAGGAAAATCAATTAAATAATTAATTGAATCGTAAAGGCAGATTCTGTTTGCGATCGTCTAAACCAATTAATTGGGAGTAAGGGAATTGTTCATTTGTGATCTAATTTCGTTTCTGATAATCTTCTTGTTTATTCGATCTAACAATATTATAATCTGTTATTTTGTATTCAGTTAAATGACCCATATACAAGATTTAGATATATCTGTAGTTGTATTTTTGCTGAATATGAGTGAATGCTTGCTGACTAAGCAAGGCTGCTCAGGGTAGAACACACTTTAACTAGAAAGCTGTGAACTCACATCATTACACTGAATATTTAACTGAGGTAGAGCACAGCAGGAAATATCCTGCTCAAAATCTGGGGAAATACCTCAACCTTACATAAGATCACAGCTAAATAATACTGCTTGAGCAGTGCAATGCTGTGGTGAGTAAGGTGACCAGAGCTTCTGGGGGGGGGGGGGGGGGTAGGTTCGGCAATGCGCGCTGGTGTGGGTGTGTGGTCTATAGGCTACGGTAATCGCTTACCATCAGTTGAGTCGTACGCTTGTTTGCCCACCTAGTTATATTTAACTTTAAGTTTCTTTTAGGCTGTCCAAGAAACAAGAAAGAGGAAACTTGTATTTTTCTAATCCTTATAATGGCAGGCTTAAAATCTATAATTTTCTAATTAGAGAATAGGTAGGCCTTTGCCAAAAGGGGTGACGCTTAGCTTTTTTGTTATGTGGAATGGACCAAATTGTTTTATTTGTTTACCATTAAACTTATTTCAATATAACACAAAATACGTTGAATGTAATAAATAATACCAATTGATTTTAAAGGATTATAATAAATATGTTAGGCATAGGCACTTCTTAGGAATACATTTAAAACTAATATTAAACTTGGGTAAAATTATACGTATCGTGAACATTAATAAATATTTCTTACATAATTAAACAAAGAGAACTTTCTTAAAATAGACCAACCTACTTACATTGTCAAAACACGGAAGAAAATAACAAAGTCATGACAGATCATGAATCATGCTCTCAGGAAAATATCCTCTGTGAAAATATCTTAAAATTACAAGCAAGAAGGTTGAGAAAATACTTCGATGTTTTAATACCTCAAGATACAACCTAATTCTGCGACGTAGCGACAAGCTTTAGTGGGCTTTTATTGGAAGCTTCGTACGTTCGGGTCGAGAGGTTAGAGACTGTGCTTTACTTTTCAAGAGCTTTTAGAAAAGCTTTTGATGGTGGAACTGTGGGAAGGAGGGTAAAAGTTATTAACCTCAGCAAGGCAGGGTGTTATAATTTGATTTAGTATTATGTGGTTTATTGTAGATGTTGATTAATTGCTAATTTAATTATTATTTATTTTTATTTTATACTTTATTGTACACCACAAATATATACAAACAAAGCTTAAAGATAATTACTGACAGTGAAGTACAATGGGCGGACTTATGGCTAATTAGCCATTAGTAACTAAAGTAAGTAACTATGTCCATATATTTTTTAAACATAAGAAAATTATTTTCAGGGCATTTGTTGTGATTAATGAATATCTTTATTACATAAAAAAAAACTATAGTAAGTTTCTTTCTCAAATATACCAAATAGGATAACTTTGTCATAGATTCGTAAAAACTCAAACTCATATAAAACGAATGTGCTTTACACCACACGACTGAAGTAAAACTTCTGCACAATAAGCCTGAACTGTGTCTTAGATATACGAAACGTTACTGGCAATGAGAGAAAGAAAATGTGTACTTGCACCTCTCTCTCTTGCTCGCCTCGCCCGATCACAATTTTCGTAACGCTCTCGTCACGCATTCACTAGCTTACTCTCCAAGTCAAGCGTGTGTAAAGAATTAAAAATTGAATTTGTTCGTTTTGCTAAATATATATAACCAACTAAACAAATGCAGTGAGCAAAAACAGATATAAGAAATTACCATTCGTTAAAATTTCCTTCGAATTTTGCTATAATGTTCAAACCTCAAAATTTCTTAATAGAATATTCTGACAATATGCTCCGAGCCTAAGACCGTTATAGACGTATATTTTATCTAGAGAGCGGAATATTCGCCTAGTTCCATACAATAGTGCCCCTGTTCTCTAAAATTAAAAGCGGCCCAAACAAGAAAGGTCAGATCCTATTTGCATATCATTCTTATACAGTTTGTACTCGTGTACTTATTAGCATTTATTGATGTAAACTAAACCGAGATGAGTTAGTCCTTTGAACGCCGGGATCGAAATTTTAAGGCTTTTTTTTAAACGAGTGGGATTAATTTGAAGAATATTTTTTTTAATGGTAGAATGAATGTATAATGAAGAGACGTGAATTTAAGTACAACTATAGTCCTAGACATCGATAAGGGAAGTAGCGAGTCATTCCCAATAAAAGACGTGTCTTTGAGAAATACTGGTAAGACTCTTCGGTAAATAATGGTGAGTAAGGTGACCAGAGCTCCTGGGAAGGAGGAGGGTAGGGTCAGCAACGCACTTACATCATCAGTTCATCATCATCATCAGTTCAGCCTATTGCAGTCCACAGCTGGACATAGGCCTCCCCAAGTTCGCGCCAGACATCCCAGTTTTCCGCAATCCTCATCCAGCCTACACCGGCAATTTTACGCACTTACATAGTACTAAATAAATAAAACATTTTTTTTGTGTGTGTATAATATTTAAGATGTTTATTCATAACGCAGCGAATGTAACTTTTTCTTCTTAGTCTAGACACTAGTGTCATTTTTTCTTTTCACTTACTAATCCATGCAACGGTTTTGAAAAAAATGAAAAACTTAAAAGTTTTAAACACAAAATATAGATAAAAATATATTTCCCAAAATACTAAAACAATTGGATTTAATCTCAGGAAATAAATCGAACAAATGTTCTAAATTTAAAAAAATATTTTTAATTTTTTTTTACGCAAATCATGAAGTAGTATAATAATTATTCCAGAACAGTAAGGTGAAGTTCTTTGTGCCTTTATTCAATCATGATGGCTGCCTTAGTTATTTTTAATGTAGTTTAAAATTAGCTTTGTATTATATACTTCAAAGGAATACTTTAAAGGATCTCAAATAACGTTTAATTCATTATGGAAATATAATTTAATTAATATATTTAGATAATAATATTATAAAGCTGAAAAGTTTGTTTGTTTGTTTAAGCGCGCTTATCTTAGGAACTACTGGTTTGAATTTGAAAACTATTTTTGTGTTCAATATTTCATTTACCGAGCAAGGCTATATGCTATTTTTTCTCAAATTAACACGTGTGTGGAACTGCGAGGTAGAGATAGTTTTTATGTAAAGTTATTATTATAGTATACTGAATGCTTTTATTATTGTTAGAAGCAAGCCCTTTGAGTTAAAATTTTTATTCGTTAAGAAAAAGTAATATTAGCCTTAATTTATTAGCCTTCACGATCACGATTCAGCCTGTAATATCCCACTGTTGGGCATAGGCCTCTTCCCCATGTACGAGAAGGATCGGAGCTTAATCCACCACGCTGCTCCAATGCGGGTTGGCGGATATATTCCCTACTATGAGTAACGATCGCTATCAGGTGTACATGATAACAACCGGGACCGACGGCTTAACGTGCTCTCCGAGGCACGGTGGGGAGACCCACAAGGACTGCACAAACACCCAGACCACGGCAAATATCTGTATGGCCAATAAAAATGTTGTCGTGTGCGGGGATCGAACCCGCAACCGCCCGCGCAACAGCCAATCGCAATCCAGTACTGTGACCGCTGCGCCAACGCGGCGTTTATTAGCCTTATTTATTAGTTATTGATAGTAGCCCTCTTAGCCAAGATGCATAAAAGCTTCTAATATAAATAAAGCATTCCCAATGTATGGGAATGACACGCTTTCGACATGCTAGTGTCATTCTCATACATTTGATTAGTTTTCTAATAGCGTTATCGATTGTAGATTGTCAACTTGGCTAACGGGGCAGATCAGTTATGAGAACACGCAGAATTTAATCTCAAAAGATTTAATCTGAAATACTTAAAAGGTTTAATGATTTTCTTGTACTAATGCGCTTGTTTTTAGATTTAGAAATATTATATTATTTTAATTTTATAATATATTTAATTTTAATACCTACGTTTAGTAACTATGATCTCAGATAAAATTATTAAAAATGTACTGTGGCGTTTAAAAGTGAACTATAACAATCGATTATCATAATAATTTTAGGGGGTTCGCAAAAATCGTAATTAGTAATGTTTATATTTTATTTTTGTAAAATGGAAAAAATAGCTCTTGAATTTCGAGCCTTGCATACGAGTGTTTAATATACATTTTTTTTTATATATAAAAGTGTAAAAAGGAATATTGTAGAATTTATAGATCGGATTTTACTTAAACTACCGGTATTAAGTTACAAACCTCAATAAAGGAATATATAGGTCGGCTTTTACTTAATCATACATTAAGTTGCATACCTCAAGAACAGTCGACATTTTGTGTATTTTATACAAAATTAAACATTTATTATACTATAAATTATTTTATTTTATATTTTATTTAACTAATATACCATCCGAGTCCAACGTTAATTACGAAACCGGGCGTTCGTAGCGACCCACAAACGGACAGAAGAACGTCCACAAAATAATGATAGCGCTGTAATTACCGCGTCCCACTTACGTTTATGGAACTCTTTGAATAGCCTTTTTAATACGCAGTGCCCTGTTGCTGATAGAACTTCTTTTAATCTATATTATATATCTCTATCTCTATATCTCTTGGTATTGATTTCATAGTCCATCACAATAAAATATTAAAGGTTTGTCGGGGTAAGCGGATTTACTTGCAAACGGAGTACCTACCTATGTGTATTTAAGCTACTTTTAGATCTTATAACCATAAATGTATTTTATAGTTTTAACTTATCTTGACATGGTTCTTAAGAGAATATTTTCATAAAGTATTTTGTATTGTTTCTTTAACTATCGTAATTATTTTATTATGCTTGTGTCTAATTGCACAAATTCTTGTAATTGAAGTAATTAAAACCTTGTCTTCGTATAATTGCAATGTTATTAGGATAATCAATGACAAAAAATAATACAATCAAGCGGTACAGTTTGTGCATTATCATAACGCGAATTTAGGACTAGGGTTCTAAATCTGCATTTCTTGTATAACATAAGGTTGTATTGTCACGTAGAATTCATATGATAGACTTTGTAATTGTGCTGTTTTAAGTTTTAAGTAACGATGTAATTTCTTTATGTTAGGATGTGTTTATTAAATATTGTGAAGCAGCTGTGACCGGAACCGGACTGAATATCGTAAATAAATGGAAACGACTCTTTCAAAGTATATTTCTCGACATCGACGCGCTGAAAATGTCTGAAATAAACTATTCGAGTGATCAATTACCCCAGTTATTATAATTAATTTCTGAGCATAAAATATTCCTTAAACAAAACATAATTAATCTTAGAGGTAAAGCCACCTCGTTACTCACAGAGGCGAACGCGCCGACCTCTCCCTCTCAGTACACCGGTAAGGGTGAGTGCAAACGAGCGTAATTTTGTGAGTTACGAGTCGCGTAATTTCTGCTGCCTTCGGTTTCATACAAAAGTGTGAGTCGGCATACAACTCATTTTGCGTCTAGTAGAGGAGACGTAGAACATCGACCTTCACCGATCTGATAACTCGGTGAGACATATTTTTTATCAAATATAATTTATAAACAAATATGCCTATGATAATTTGCCTATCGAAAAGTGGTCATAGCTATTTTTTTTATTAGTTTTTGCAGGCAAGCCTTTAGGATTGGTTTTGTAATTACAATATCTTACCTATGATATCAATTTCGATTCGAACAGATCGATGTAGTATCGAATATAGGTATATATTGACCTATCTGTTCACATCTACTTGCCAGGTAGCCATGATCAAAAATAAGTAGGCAAGCCTACCTAGGCATATTTTGTGGGTTAAAAACTATCAATTGAGATAAAACTCATTCGGTTATCAAATGAGTGAAGGTGATGAAAAGAAAATTAATTAAAATTAATTAAATTAAAAGTAGCTATGACCACTTTTCGATAGGCAAGTTATCATAGGCATATTTGTTTATAAATTATATTTGATAAAAAATATGTCTCATCGAGTTATTAGATCGGTGAAGGTCGCTCTTCCACGTCTGTTAGACCAGTCGCCGTGTGGCACGAACTGGACTTGACGGCGATCCAAAATGAGTTGTGTGCCGGTGACCCAAAATGACCGAAATTACGCGACTCGCATCTCACAAAATTAGGCTCGTTTGGCCTCACCCTAAGGCTTGTAAAGAGGTCGCACTAAATACTCGGGTCCCTTTCATAAACTTCGTCTTGGTTAAGTCAGTTTGTAGTTATTGCGGTCTTAATCTAATGGGAATTCTAAACGTGTTTGCTTTAAAAATAAAGCGTTGGAATACTTACGGGGTACTCAGTTTGTTTTTTTAACATCGTTATTTTTGCGTATTAATTAGTGAAAATTGTTGAAAATTTTAATTTTAATTATTTCGGTGTAGGCTGGATGAGGATTGCGGAAAACTGGGATGTCTGGCGCGAACTTGGGGAGGCCTATGTCCAGCAGTGGACTGCGATAGGCTGATGTGATGTGATGTTGAAAATTTTAAAAATATTGTCCGAGTTGTAATTTGTACTTTTATTATGCTCATTAAGCTCTGATCCTTCTATATGGAGAAAAAAGCATATGCCCAGAAGTGGGATATTACAGGCTGAATATTTTTTGGCAATGAAGAAAATACACTTAATAATGTGTTAATTTAATAGATATTTAGTTACTAGTTAGATATAATGTACCTACTGACGATCTTTAAGAATTTAATTTTTAATTCACCAACCGCTCAGGTGTAAGGGTGTGTGTAGGCACCTAAAACACTGACGGTTTGTGGGTTCGAGTCCCGCTCGGGATGTATTTGTATTTGTACAAATTTTCTTTCCGGTTTGAATGCCAGTTCTTGTGGGTCTTCCCACCGTACCTCGGAGAGCACGCTAAGTCCCGCTGATGATCGTTACTCATAGTAATATATCAGTGGAACAGCGTTGTGGGTTAAGCTCCAAAACTTTTGCTACATGGAGAAAGAGGCCTAATCCAAGCAGTGGGATGTTATAGGCTAAATTAAATAAATCAAGAGTTTCTTTTTAAAGAGTTTAAAAGAGTTTTAAATTTTTTTTTAAGTTTTCTTTCTAAAAGATACCAAATTTACTTCAGGTGGATGAAGCCATCGAAGTGTTGCACATAAAGGTCCCTGTAACATAAATCTTATATTTACGTTATATAATAACTAGCAGCGAAATACGGCGTTGCAACTTGCACGGGTTAAAATACATCGCAGAAACTTTCTAGACCATCACAGAAGTTTTGAGATCTTTTCAGATGTCCTAATGCGTTAGAAAAGGACAGAAATATGTGTTTTAACATTTTCACCACCCACCACCACCCACTTTCACCAACCGCGACCAAACTCCCTTACTACCACCAACCAACGGGAAATTGATTGGGTTTTGTGGTGATAGAGAAAGCTGTGTATGTACATAGAACAAAGCATTTTATATATTATATATTTAGATTAGATTTTTCCCACATTTGTATAGCAAAACTACGTATACTCGTAAGTCGTATATCAAAGTACTTTTTTTAATTTTCATTTAAAAAAATTGTAAAATTTCCAATCATTAATTAATTAATTTATTACAAAACATCGGTACATGATTTAAATCGACCTTGTTGTATAGAATTATTCTGTTCATGATTTCATTCAAAATTCTTCAGTAAAATACTGAAATGTCTATTACAGAAAGAAAATTTTATAATTTTTTTAAAATTCATTTTAGCTTTTATTTTCAACCATGGCCTGATTTCCTCGAAACGTTTGCATTCTATAATCTATACTACTTCCACCACCACCACTTCAGCCTATCACAGTCCACTGTTGGACATAGGCCTCCACAAGTTCGCGCCCGATATTATGACCCGAACTCATGTGATTTGCCCATAGTCACCACGCTGGGCAGGCGGGTTGGTGACCGCAGGGCTGGCTTTGTCGCACCGAAGACGCTGCTGCTGGCTTTGAAATAATCTATACAAATAAATAAAATTGGAGTGTCTGTTTGTAATATTAAACAACAGCTTTTTACTAAATGCATATAGATGTATATACGGTACAAAGACCAAAACAACATTTTTTACAATTTTTGTCTGTCTGTTTGTTCCGGATAAAATCTGAAACGGCTGGACCGATTTTGATGGGACTTTTACTGGCAGATAGCTGATGCAGTAACGAGTAACTTAGGCTACTTTTATTTTAGAAATTTATTTATTTTATAACTCTGTGAATCCTTCTTCTCCTTTTCTGAAATTTCTCTCTTCCCTTCGGTCCAGAGTGAGGTGGAGCGGAATGCTCGAGCGCCAGCGCTAGGGCATGCTCTGCGGCGCCATCTGGTCCGCCGCGCCGGTGAGCCTGCGCGGACTGGCGCCGCCGCTGCCGCCCCGCCCCGCCCTCCTCGCCGCGCTCGTCATGCACGCGCTGCATGCCAGCGACGAGTCCAGCTTTATAGGTAACGATTACTATTTAATATAGACTTTTTACTATTTAATATGGACTTGACTTGGGGAGTTAGCTGGTGAATGCATAACGAGAGCGTAACGAAGGGCGAATGGAAGTTGAGAAGGAGGTATACCCGTAAGTTAGTGAAAATAGAAAGAGAGAATTATGTTTCATAAGTTTCACTTCAGTCGTATGGTGTAAAGCAGTTGGATGGTTTTTCCGCCATCGGTCAACTTTTTAAGTTCCAAGGTGGCAGTGGTACTGTGTTATCCCTTAGTCGCCTCTTACGACACCCACGCGAAGAAAGGGGGAGGCTATATTCTTTACTGCTGTAACCATTCTGCAAAATCATCAAGTTGCTTCACTGGAAATTAACGGATAATATCCCTACCATTCTAGCCGATCTACCTCTACCATTCTACACAAATTATGTCAGTGCCTTAATAAACATTAGCATAGGTTATCTGATTCTAAACACTTAAAACACATACAAACATCCAGATCGCAACAAACACCTGTACTGGCTTATACAAAAAATTGTCTTAATATGCTAAGTGCTAAGATCGAACCTGAGACCGCTAACGTATCAGCTATTTACCGTAACAACTGCGTTACATAGTCTGATTATTATTATTATTAATGTCACTCACTCACTTCAGCCTATCGCAGTCCACTGCTGGACATAGGCCTCCACAAGTTCGCGCCAGAAATGGCACGAACTCATGTATTTTGCCCATAGTCATCACGCTGGGCAGACGGGTTGGTGACCGCAGGGCTGCCTTTGTCGCACCGAAGATGCTGCTGCCCGTCTTCGGCCTGTGTATTTCATAGCCAGTAGTTGGATGGTTATCCCGTCATCGGTCGGCTTTTTAAGTTCCAAGGTGGTAGTGGAACTGTGTTATCCCTTAGTCGCCTCTTACGACACCCACGGGAAGAGAGGGGGTGGCTATATTCTTTACTGCAGTAGCCACACAGCAGTTATTAATGTCAATATAAGTGAATTGGCATGTTCCAGCATGACTTAGTTTTAATGACCTCTTCACTATTCCATATAATACAGTATAAACAACTCGTTACAACGTAGCAGGGTAAAACGATCAAAAAGAAAAAACGTAAAGCGCGTTCACCTTGATATTTTAATGTACACTTTAAAACGTTAAAAGTTCGCTCTGGTCTACTTTTACGATGGAATAATAATAATGTTTTTGGCCAATGAAATCGTGACCGAACTCCCGATCCGAAACATTTCGTACGTAACGAGTATTGAAGATTATGTAAAGTACAAGGAAAGTTGGAGAGATAAAAGTTAGCGACATTATCTTTAGTAAAGACAGAATCTTGTCGAGATCGCTTTTCAATAGACGATCGATATCAATTACGAGGCCTTTCTTGAAATATACCTTAAGATTCATAAGAATATTATCTAAAATCTTAAAATTCTTAATCATTTACTTCATATTCACGCTTCAGCATGTAATGTCCCACTGCTGCCCAGCAGCTGCCAACGGTTACAGCACTGGTTTGTGGCGATCCCCGTACATTACAAACATTTTTATTGGCCATACAGATGTTTGCCGTGGTCTGGGTGTTTGTGCAGTTCTTGTGTGTCTCCCCACCGTGCCTCAGAGAGCACGTTAATCCGTCGGTCCCGGTTGTTATCATGTACACCTGATAGCGATCGATACTCATAGTTGGGAATATATCCGCCAACCCGCATTGGAGCAGCGTAGTGGATTAAGCTCCGATCCTTCTTCTACATGGGGAAGAGGCCTATGCCCAACAGTGGAATATTACAGGCTGAATCGTAATCGTCGTCGTATTAATTTTAGATAGGATCTAATTGTTAGTTAAATAGAAATAAAAATAATGTCGTAAATGATGTTTTAATTTAATAAATAAGAATTTATCGGTGTAAAATTGCAAAATATTTGACGTCACACGATGTTCAGGGAGCTCTCATAAAACAAGGACGGAGGAGGGTCCAAAAATCGTGAAAGTCGTGTGACGTAATTTATGAATGGCCCCTTAGCATCTTTCTTCATGGACATAGGCCTATTTCTGACAGAAGGGTATATACTTACATAAAGCTAGGTAATATAAGATATAAAGCTTTTACAAGTACAATTTATTTATTTATTCATTTATTTATTTTTAAGATGAATTTACAGTTATAATAATATATATACAAAATTAGAGTTTGTACATAATTTAAAAAAAAAACAAAAAGTATGCTATCTAACAAACAAATTTCTGACCCAATATTATGACAAATTAACTAACATTAAAAAAAAATTAAAACTATTAACATCGAATATTATCACAAGTTTTAAAAAAACGGGTGTCATAAGTGGATGAATAAAAAGTATATCTACTACTTAGATACTAATTTAAAAATAATTTTAATACCAGTAGTATTTAAGAGATTTTAAACATATGGTTATTTTTCTTGCTAAAATTGTTCAAAACGAGATATTTACCAATTTACAGTAGGTACCTATTAAGTATGATGTATTAACACGAAAAATCTCAAATAACTCAAAGTATTCTTAATGTTTACCTTTAATGTTTAATTAACCGCATATAACTTTTTATCGATATAGGTAACTATTTTTAACAATTTACCTTTGTCTCAAGTAATATTATTACATGTAAGTCACGTATATGCAACATAATATTCTCATGACATGTGCCGGTATGTGCATCAACATTAATATATAAGAACGCTATTCTAAATTAGACATGAATGAACGACGTAATGTGAGATTAAATTATCATAACAATAAATTAATAATTACGTTTTACATACACACGTTCGTCTGTTCCTAGGGTACCCTTAAGTTTTTGGTTTATAAGATATGTTTAAATAAAACAAATAATTTAATATATTATATTAGACACAGACTCGAGCACTCAGATCAGAAAACAGGATCACTGCAAACTGCGCCAACGGGTTAGTGTTATTAACAAAGTTATTTTAGTACAAGCAAAAGATATTACGACAACTTTACACTCAATGTATGATCCATTTTCATAAACAAACATAATTTACGTATATATTCTCAAGCTTCTACAAAAAACAATATTTTCTTTCCAAATATGATTTAATACATTATTTAAAACTAGATGGCGTTGGCTGTCGATTAAATCGCGCTAGCGTTATCTTTCGTGTACGTATATAAGTTACAATTGTTTATTACGTTATGCACGCTTCCTCTTGTTTAACGAAGCCATCTAAATTATCCTTAACACAATTGGCCAAAATGTAGTTTTAATGATAATCAAGGCTGAACTTAGCTGACTAGCTGTATTCAGCTTCAATTTTTGAACGCCTCAGTACTGAATAAGTATGAAGGCGCTATATATTAATTAGTAATAGCAAGTAGTAAGTACTAAGTAGTAACTGACAGTCTGACACGCTCAAGTAGAATGGACAAACCATACTCAAAATACCTACATAATATAATAATATTATATCAATAATACGTACGAGAGTCGACACTACGAGTTTGTCAACGCGTAGTGTAAAAATTTCATTATTTCACTATAATTTTTGAAGTGAAACTTCTTTACGTGAGAGGTGAAATTTGAGCGACTGGCCGCCTGGGAACACCGCGACGTTGGCTTTTTGTTTTTTTTTTCAACTAGTTTTTTTTTATATATTTTATATTTTTTTTTTATATTTTTTTAATTTATTTTTTCAATTCTGAAAACCTTTTCATGATTCGATAACCCATCAATCTTTTTGGAACGAAGTTCCTTACGGCAGGCTTGGAAGAGATAGGGATTTTGCCGGGCGACCGAACTGAAAAAAATCGGCCAAGTGCGAGTCGGAATCGCGCACGAAGGGTTCCGTACCATTGACTAGGTAAACAACAGGAGGTACATTGATTAATATCGGGTAAAAGCGGCAAAAAGTCACTTTTGTTGTATGAGCCCCCTAAATATATTTTAATTTTATTATTTACTAGCTGCCCGCACATAGGTACTTCGTTCTGTTTTTTTTTTTGTAATATGAAAAAACACCTTCCGTGGGATTTTTATGGAACATACAAAAAAAATTAAGCCAAATTGGTCGAGCCATTCTCGAGTTATGCGCTTAGCAAGATTCATTTTTATTATATAGAATATAGATAATTAAAGTAAATATATAAATAATTAATTAAGTATTTTGTCAATATTTCAAATGCCTACCTGTTACCATTTATTAAAATCGAGCAATAAATAGGCAATAAATAGTGTTTTTTGTATGGGAGCACCCCTCAAATATTTATTTTAATTTAATTATTTATTATTAAAGTAAGAATACAACTGAGTATTTTGTGAAATTTTCAAGTGCCTAACTGTTGCGATTACTGATGTCGAGCAAAAAAGAGCAAAAAAAAATCGCGTTTGTTGTATGGGAGCCCTCCTTATATATTTATTTTATTTTGTTTTTAGTATTTGTTGTTATAGCGGCAACAGAAATACATAATTTGTGAAAACTTCAAATGTCTAGCTATCACCGTTCTTGAGATACAGCCTGGTGACAGACGGACGGACAGCGAAGTCTTATAGTAATAGGGTTCCGTTTTGACCCTTTGGGTACGGAACCCTAAAAATGTGAAACTAAAACAGTAAGAAAAAATATACAACGAAAGTGACATAATATCAGTCACACGACTGTATAGGACGTACATACATAAGACCGAAATCATTCAACGTTAACAGCTATAGGGGGAAGTCCCACAGTGCCGAACACCATGAGCTAAAGATTAATTTAAAAAAAAAGACGGGTTGCACTCCAGGAGTGCCGGCAGAAGTGAAAACTTGATTATTAACGTTGTGCATTTTTGATTTTTTGGAATAGTTAGGGAATAATTTTGAACGAATTGCTTTTATTATCAACTAGCTTCTGCGCGCGACTTCGTCGGCGTGGACTCCGCTCCTATTGGTCTTAGCATGATGATACATAGCCTATAGCCTTCCTAGATAAATGGGCTATCTAACACTGAAAGAATTTTTCAAATCGGCTCAATAGTTGCAGAGATTACCGCGTTCAAACAAACAAACAAACTCTTCAGCTTTATATATTAATATAGATATAAAAGTACTATCATTTATGTGGTAGAATACAATATTTATTTGTTGCGCTATCGTACACAAACATTACAATTTAAATCACATTAAAATGCATTATATTACATTAAAAAGTTTATCTCTCAGAAAAATCAACTTACATCCATAATTTATTAAAATATTTATTAAATATAGAGTTAATTATATCTTAATTATTATTATATATTTAATAATTAAATAATAATTATTAAATATCGACAATCGAAAGAAAACAATCGATTGTTCGATTAATCGATTTCGATGTTACCACAATACTCTCCAACCGTCTTACGTCTTACCGTCTTTCGCCCACGTGTCCTGACGCGAGTTTCACAGTTTTTACCCATCCCACAAAAGTGCTCAACGCCGCTAAAGAAGTTTTCACTTCAAAAAACTTACGAACTTTTAAGCTACATAACAGAAACCTCTGAAATTATCAGTGTTTATCTAATATAATATGCATGTATAATACATATAAACGTTCTGCCCTCCTCTTGAATCACTCTATCTATTTAAAAAACCCGCATCATAAAATCATGGTTAACTAGCGCATTGAAATAAAAGCTTGTTTTTTAAAAAAGGTTTTTACTTTTAATTTATATAAGAAAAATAAAATTGAATTTTGTGAGTCGTTAAAGCAACTTAATCTATATCTATATCTATACCAGAGATGCACAGACTTATTAAGACTAAGGGCCACTCGGGCAAATTATGAACTGATGGCGGGCCGCCAGAAGTATAGGTAATTAAAATTAAACATTTTCTTAGCGGCAATTTCTATGCATTCTTTTACAAAATCCCTATCATTGAAGGGGCGACTTCGCTTTGCTATCATTCGAGAAATTTCATAACTAACTTCTGTAGCTGTTTATGAATCTTGAATGGGTTTTGTAAACATAGCTTGCTGACCAATAAGCTCCCGTTTTAAAGATAACATTTTTTGCTTTCTTAATTCGCCTGTAAACTTGGTAAATGTAGGATGCTGCGTTTCATAGTGCCTTTTTACATTATATTCCTTTGCAATCGCAACAGAATTTTTGCAAATTAAACAAACGACTCTGTTATGCGACCATACAAAAAAGTATTTCTCAGTCCAAATTTCTTGAAACTGCCGATTTTCATCTTTAACCTTACGTTTTTTACTAGGTCCTGGCTTGTCCATGTTGCGTTCTAATCCTGGCTAGGATTAACACAGCACCTAAAAACAATTACAGTACCTACTTAAATTACCCATCCTTTTTTAAATTACCAAAAATAATTGATTAAATAGGTAGGGAAACACTTATTAATAACAGAGTTTTACTTACGATTTCACAACACAATTGTACACCGGCTAGTCGAGTTAAAAATTAAAGTATACACGGTACATATACCAAAATAACATTTTTTACAATTTTTGTCTGTCTGTCTGTCTGTTTGTTCCGGCTAATTTCTGAAACGACCGATTTTTTGGGCCGATTTTGACGGGATATTCACTGGCAGATAGCTGATGTAATAAGGCGTAACTTAGGCTACTTTTATTTTAGAAATTTATTTATTTTAATTTATAATTATTACGAAACGTCTCAAAAAAAGTTACGTTCTATACGACGCGCGACGTACAATATCGTTTATTATAAAGAAATTTCGACATTAGTGACTGCCTCACACGTTATTGATTCCATTTGAAATAATAATAGATTTTATCTTTCAATCGATTTAATGAAATATTTTTAGTTTAAAAATATTAATTATTCGTTTATTATACCCCGTCCGGCGACTAATTAGCTTTTTGACAGCTCACGCCTATAAATTACAGTTTTTTTCCCGGAATAACGTACTAAAAATTTTACAGTAATGTCATACTTTATTGACGATTTGATTGATTGAGTGAAGTACCCTGTGCATAACAAACAACCACAGACTATGAAACAGTTCTTGAAATAATAAATCGATAATAAATCGATCATATGATAAAAATATTTTTACGTCATGTGATTATTGTTTCTGCTGTGTGGCTACGGCATAGAATTTAGCCTCCCCCTCTCTTCCCGTGGATGTCGTAAGAGGCGAATAAGGGATAACATAGTTTCACTACCACCTTGGAACTTAAAAAGCCGACCGATGGCGGGATAACCATCCAACTGCTGGCTTTGAAGTACACAGGCCGAAGACGGGCAGCAGCGTCTTCGGTGCGACAAAGCCAGCCCTGCAGTCACCAACCCGCCTGCCCAGCGTGGTGACTATGGGTAAAACACATGAGTTCACGCTATTATTGGCGCGAACTTGTGGAGGCCTATGTCCAGCAGTGGACTGCGATAGGCTGAAATGATGAATGATGATTATTGTTTCCATAAATTTAATACAAAAAAGGAAATAAAAATAGTATCTATGACCCCAAGATTGATTACTTGCAAGGAATTAAGTCGAAATCTTGAAATTTAATTGCAAACCAAGAATAAAGAGCAATAACTCTGTTAATTCATTTATTTATTATTTATATATTTCATTTATAATTAAAAAAACTAATAAACGCATAAATAAATAATATTTTTAAACTAAATATATTTAATTAAATCGATTTAAAGTTCTTCTTAAATAAAATCGATTATTATTTCGAATCGAATAAATAACGTGTGAGGCAGTCACTAATGTCAAAATTTCTTGAAGTGTCAAAAAGATCATTAGTCGCCGGACGGGGTATAGTTAGTTTGTTAAATAAATCAGTAGTTAGGTATGTGATTTTCCAAGAATATTTGCTCATAACTTTCGATTTAAATTTGATTTAGACTTTATTAACCATGCGTTTGAAAGTTTACATTTTAAGGCAGCCGTCAAAAAATAAATAAATGAAAGAACAGAGTTATTTTTTTTCACTCATGGTTTGAAATTAAATTCCAAGATTTCAACTTAATTCCTTGCAAATAAAATAATCTTGGAGTCATAGATAATATTTTTATTTCCTTTATTATATTAAATTTTTAGAATCAATAATTACATGACGTAAAATTATTTTTATCCTATTATGATCGATTTATCGTATTGCAATAACTGTTTCATAGTCTGTGATTGATTGTTATGCACAGGGCACTTCGCTCAATCAGTTAAGTCGTTAATAAAATATGACATTACTGTAGAATTTTTAGACGGTTATTCCCTAAAAAAAACTGTAATATATAGGCGTGAGCTATGACAAAGATAATAAACGATTGAACGGAGTATGAGTCTTTTTTTTAAATACTAGAGTGTTGTGACTAATTAATTACTTAATTTCACCAGCTTTATTCGATTTAAATAGCAATTGAATATTGTATATTGATCTCTACTGAAAAGAAAGATCAATCAATCGATCGATTGATCTATTGATTGATTGATTGATTGATTGATCTCTACTGGTTGTATGGCACTCAAAGGCGTAAATATAACTTTGAATTGGTGGCACGTGACTTAACGTCCACGCACGTAGCGGTGCAGGGATATTAGATGAAAGACGACTGGGCAAAAGTGGTAGAAAAAACTCGAAAAATAATAAAGGAAGATTATGACAGAGACGTAAATATTGATACTATAATTGAAAACGAAATAATTATATTTATAGGTGACGATAACTCAATTGACGATTTTGGCTCAACATCCTATGAAAATGATTTTCTTATTATTATTTTTTTATTGAGTGAATGTTATCATAACTAAAGAACTGGTTTGCGCTCCGGGAATGCCGGCAGAAGTGAACTTAAATAGTTGTTGTCAATTTGACTACACTCTAATGAAGGATTTTATTTTAGTAATATTCTTCTTACATTTTACACACTTTTTTAACACAATTGTAGGTAATTATTGAATAAAAATTATTTATATTATTATATTCATGGAGGAGCGCTACCAGGGCTATTGGAGTGAAAGTATGATGGCTGACTACTGTTGGATTATCCAGAATAGTAGTAAAACTCCAACTTATTCAAGAAAGTTACATAAAAGAAAATGTTGTTTAAATAAATTGTTATATGACGGGAAACCATGTTTTTTGACAAAAATAGCTACCCTTCATATCTCAAAATGTAGAGCTGCTAGCAAAAATCTGAGTACAAATTTAGAATTAGGGTAGAAAATGCAGCTAGATCCATAAAAAAATTCCATACAACAAAAATGCTGTTGTGCTGTATAATGTAAGTATTACGTGTACGTATTAAATTCCATATGTTTTAAAAATTTTAATAGCATTTTCATTTTTTCTATGGGATATGACCAATTATATTGTAGGTATCAGGTAGAGTCTAGGATTTAAATCATAAGTGCGGCCCGCCTTTAGTTTATTTGGCCACCTCGTGGCCCTTGCCTACCAAAAGGTTGCCGACCACTGGTGTAGATAAATAAATAAATAAGCCTTTTATTAGTTCCCATTTTGTACATGAAAATTATTACAATATTAAGTATTACAATGTTCATACATAATTTTTTTTTTTTTTCATATAAAAAAGTAAACAATATTTGTATAAATTTCCTTCATTGTTATATTTTTTTGTACATTTCTATTCTTTTCTTTTTAAGCTAATACCATATACTAATGTAAATTCTAATAATATGAAGATCATTTTTTCATTTATTAAATTTCTACTGACATTTACGAAAATTATCCATTTTAAACAAACATGCAAAAAAAAAAATTAGCTTCACATTAACTAATTCTGTAAAATAAAACATTTAAGATATTCACTAATTTAAATATTATAAACAAATATCATTAAATAATATTAATATTATAAAAGTAATATCATTAATTGTTATAATTATGTACTTATTTAAATTAAATTAAATAAGTCTAATTATTTGTTCCTTTTTTTCATGCAATTAATAATTATTATTAGTTTTTATTAATTTATTTTTTTACAATATACATTTTATTCCTATATAATTTCTATATTTTAAATTTACATGATTTTTTTTCTTCGTTTTTAAATGGGAACCCCTTTGCGGGTAAAGGCCTCCTCCAACTTTGTCTATTGTCATCTATCCTTCGCCTTTGATTGCCACTCGTTTCCTGCTGTATCTTAAGATTTTATTTTACTTATTCTTAATTTTTAAATTGTTTTTTCTTTCTTTTAACTCTTTCTGGTGTGTTGGAGGGTTGTAGTCAAGAGAAGAACCCAGTTTTCTTCTCCCCCGCGGTGACCAGCCGTGTTGGGTTTTCGAATGGTAGAGGCCAGAGGGCCTCTTATAATTTCTAAGAAGTGGATGTTGGAGTTCTAGTTTTTGTAGAAGGTTCGGAATCATTTCTTTGTCTTATAAAAGCTGTGATTTTATTCTTTTTCAGAGCTTGATTTTCGAGGGTTGATCCGTCTTGCTTTGGGGAAATCTCTTTACGTTTTTTTGTTTGTTGTTGGGTAGTAGGGACTTCTTTGGGCTTATGATCATTTAAAAGTATTATTTTGTCGTATTTAATTATTGCTTTTTTACCTTCCACTTTACATTTTAATAGCTCTGTTTGTAGTTGTTTTCTCTTTTCTAAAACTTTCCGTGGGTAATCCTCTTTATAATATATAGCGCTATTTTTAATATATTTCTTGTTTTGTAACAATGCAATTTTTGTCCCCATAGTTGTGAAGGTGACTGTAACCGGCCTAGTAACTTCCCTTTTCTTTCCTATTCGTTTTACTAATTCAATTTCGTTCCGCTCACACGATATATTAATTCCGTTTATAAATGTTAAAATTTTATTTTCTAGCTCTTGATATGATTTTTCTCCTTCCTCGATTCCAAAAAATACCAAGTTTTTCTTCCTGATATATCTCTCCATGCGATCCAAAATATTTTCTTGATTTTCTATTTGTTCGTATAATTTGCTATAATTCTGTTCCATTTTTTCAAATTTTTTGCTTATGTTTTTGCTCATAGTGTTTATACTGCTTGTAATATTTGCTTTCATTTCTTTCCTTTCTCTTTTTTGTTCTGCCATATCGAATTGTATTGATTTTAACGTTTTCATTATGTCTTCCATGTTGCTCACTGTCTGCCGATAGATGTCGCTATTGTTCTTACTGTTTTAAATTTATTGATGGTTCTTATCTTGGTTGTGTGCTTTCGTTGCTCAAGAATAGATGGCGCTGTTTGACATTTTATTATCAGTTTTGTTGTTGAATGATTAATAATTATTAAAGTAGGGTATGTTGGCAAAAATTTGGTTTTCCGATTTGACAAAAATTTGGTTTTCCTTACTGTTTCGTATTTCCTCAGGCTTTATACTTGATTGTTTTTCGTTCTTATTGCACTATTTTAGTAAAAATTCTTGTTTCTTTCCGATAATTGTCTGTTTATTGTCACTTGTTTTTGTTGTTCGGCAGCGTATTTATTGTTTTTCACCAATTTTTGTTTAGTTACATTGGTTTCCAGCACTATTCGCCAAGTAATTTATTATATTTTTAGATCTTGTAAGCACTTTTTACTATTTTTATTTTATACTATTATTGCGGAGCTCGCAAAACAGCTGTTGACAGCACAAAGCGCCCCCCACGCAGTAACAGTTACATAAAAAAATTATAAAAAGATAGCGATATGTTTAGGTAATTAAAAAAAAAGAAGTTTATTCATCTTCCACTAAGTCTGTCTTATTAAATTGATTGCAGTACACAATCACACGCTTTTTTAAGCTACTTCCAAAAAAGGAGGAGGTTCTCAATTCGACACGTATGTTTTTTTTTTTTAATGTATGTTAGCTCAGAACTTTTGACTGGGTGGACCGATTTCGATCAATTTTGTTTTAATTGAAAGATGTTGCGTGTCATGTGGTCCCATTTTAATTTAATTGAGATCTGACAAGTACTTTTATAGTTATATCTAATAATGCGTATTTACGTGACTACTTTTTCGTCGACGTACGTTATATTATACCGCATAACTTTTTACTCGGTGTACCGATTTCGATGATTCTTACTTTAATCGAAAGCTAATACTTGTCTTGTAGTCTTGTTTAAATTAGATCGAAAACTGATTACAATTTTTTGAATAATCTTTAATAGCGCGTATTTACTTGACTATTTTTTCGTCTTATTACGTTTTATTACTTGTCGATGTAATTGAAGTCGCTTTTTTTTTCGTTTGCGAGCAAACACAATTATTAAATTATCGTAATTAAAACTGTCGATTAGGTCTAAATATAGCCTTATATTGGCTGTAAGATCTTTCCACGTCACAATAAAGGCAAATAAGTAAGGTAGGGCACAGCAGGAAATATCCTGCTCAAAAACTGGAGCCGCCCGACTGGGAAGTACCTTAAACATGCAGCAGATCACTGCTAAAAAAATGCTGCTTTCAACCAGTGTTGTGTCCCTGTGGTGAATAAGGTGACCAGAGCTCCTGGGGGGGATTGGGATTATGGTCGGCAACGCGCTTTCAATGCATCTGGTGTTGAAGCTACGGTAATCGTTTACCATCAGGTGAGCCGTATGCTTTTTTGACCTACTTAAATATAAAAAAACATGATATAATGGGAGCGTACTTAAAGACGCCTAGTTCCGTAATTGGGTAAGGCACGTCTGCAGTACCCTCAAAACTCAGTACGCACTTAACTTTATTAATCGTTTTTAGTGTAACGAAGCCTTTATTTTTGTCTAAAGTCTATTTTTTTTAATGTTACTAAGTCGACAAACAAGCGTACGGCTCACCTGATGGTAAGTGACTACCGTAGCCTATAGACGCCTGCAACACCAGAAGCGTCGCAAGCGCGTTGCCGACCCTATCCCCAATCCCCCCAGGAGCTCTGCTCTCACCAACAGGAACAAAATACTGCTTGAAAACAGTATTATTTAGCTGTGGTCTTCTGTAAGGTCGAGGTACTACCCCAGTCGGGCTGCTCCATATTTTGAGCAGGAAATTTCCTGCTGTGCTCTACCTCAGTTATATATAGTTGTTGTGTTAGTAGAATATTAGTTTTTGTTTAGCTATTTCAGCAACACCGCCTTCTGCTTCAGAAACTTTCTTTTTTCTATTTTTTTTCTTTAATAATCTTCAGGTTTTCATTTGATTGATTTAATCGGCGGCGCGGGGGCAGATAATGTGGAATAAATGAAGTTAGAGTATTAAAAATCAAATTACGACGAATAATACGTGAGAGAAATGAAACCCGCGCGTCCGTGTGGTGGCGAGAATGCAAATACGTAAAATTATATCAATTTTTGTGAACTAATTCATGTTCTATGATATAAAAATCGAAAATATGGATGATTGTGATATTTTTTTTGTAAAATATGGACTTACCCATGAAATATGGCAAAATATGGAAAATAAAAATTAGTTTTTCCGAGTCTATATGTAATAATCAATGTATAGAAGACATTAAAAACCAAAAATCGTGTAAATTAAAAATATGTATTTACATATTAATCCGAGCGCTACTTATAAGTAGTACAAAAAATATATATATTTTTTGCAATATCTAACCTTTACGTAAGTAGAATACTTTTTTATTTACCCCCTGTCGTCGCGGAGTCACGGAGGACCGTGCCTTATGCTATTCCGTGGCATATAGGTATTTACATAGAACCATATACAAAACTAAATTGCAGGCAATATATCTATACTAATATTATAAAGAGGTAAAGTTTTTAACTTTGTTTGTTTGTAGGGGGTAATCTTCGCAAATACTGATCCAATCATGAAAATTTTTTTACCAACAGAAAGCACACTGTTCAAAAGTGATATAGGCTATATTTTTTGATATTGAACAAAAAATTCACTGAAAAATAATAGTAAATGTAAATCAAGCATAGCATCTAGGAAATTCTTTCATAAGTCAAGGGGTTATAGGATATCCTTAAGCTCTTACAGACTTTGGAACTATTCAGGTAAAACCGCTAGCTATAGTTAGTTTTGCAATACATACTTGCCAAAATATTTGACCTTCGTGAAGTCAATCTCTCCGTGACATGCATGATCTTGAGCGAACGACCTTCCTCAACAAAGGTTCTAGATAATATCCGTCGTATCCAGTAGCAACGATCTGTGATAGGCAATCTCTATGTTGAAAATAAAAACAAAAAGAGAACATAAAGCATACGATTCATAAGTTTATTTGTATATCTTAAACTAGTTTCTGCGCGCGACTTCGTCGGCGTGGACTCCGCTCCTATTGGTCTTAGCGTGATGATACATAGCATATAGCCTTCCTCGATAAATGGGCTATCTAACACTGAAAGAATTTTTCAAATCGGCCCAGTAGAACCAGAGATTACCGCGTTCAAACAAACAAACAAACAACCAAACAAACAAACTTTTTAGCTTTATATATTAGTATAGATATGTGCTTGTAACATAATATGGTGTTGGTGTGTTTCTTTAATAAATAATATTATTTTATCTTCGAGTAGGTACCTAAGTGTTTGCGAAACAGCTTTTTTTAGATGAAATTATATCACAAACAATAAAAATGATATATTTACAACAATTAAATATTTACATACAACAAAAATTATATTTGTTTTTCAATCAGTGTTTTACAAACAAGATATGATTTTATAATAAAAAAAAAACTAAAAAAATCTTCGTATTTTTCTATTGAAAATAGGAATGTTCCTTGTCACAGCATTCCTTAGTTCCTTAACTTACCACTTCGAATAAGTAAACATAATTATATTAAATTATTAACATGCAGAATGCAAGAATTTATAAAAAAACAGCCTTTTTATTTTGTTTATTTAGATAGCTTACAGCTTATGATAAGCTTAAGTGTATAACATAAATAGAAAACTAAAACACGAATAACTCCACCAAAACGGCAAATGATGAACATAAAAAAACTATTTTATACTATTATTTAATAATATTATTTTGATTTTATAATCTTCAACGCATTTGTAGGTTGTTAGCTACAAAATTCGCTCGACGCCAATAAAAATAAACGACAACTTAAAAGCGGTTAAAGCCGCGTGGGATATATACTATTTTATGTGCCACTGGTCTAGATATTTAGAACATTATAAAGATATAGTTTAACGTCTTATAAAAGCTACAAAACATGCAGCGGGGAGGGCCGGGCGCCGAGATGTCTGGAGATACCGTTCGCGTGAGCCGGCAGCCATTTTGACGAAACGTACCGCTTCGTATAACTGATATTAAATCGATTTGTCGAGTTTACTCGGTTAAATATTAACCTAATGTACGGAATGTACGGAAATACGTCAAGTGCGAGTCGGTCTCGTACTGGATATGTTCCGTATCAACTTTTGAAGTAAAACTTCTTTACGCGCGCTCGACTTTGGTGGTAAGCTGGTTAACCTGTTGCAATCGCGCTGAGCCATATGGCTCACGTAGAAACTTACATAAACATCGCGCTGAGTCATATGACTCACTTTGACATGTGTTGCTTGTGAGCCTTATTTTGATGTCGTGGAGGTCTCTTTTCGTAAAATTTAATTATTGACTTACGCCAGGTGAACCAACCGTTCGAATGAAACAGAAACTGCCACCATTTTAAAAATAAAGTTCTGTCATCCGATCGGTCAAAGTTCAGTCTACCGAAGCGCGCCGACCATTGTGTTCATTGTTTCTGTGACTTGTTAACATTTGCGGATTTCTCCTTTATTTTGAAAAGAATCGGTAAGTTGCTTATTTATTATACGTTTTAGAGTGTTTTATCAAGCTTTTTACATAGTTACAATAGTATAATAAGTAGTATTTGTTGATATAACTTGGAGTAGAAATCAGCGGGTCGCAATTATTTGCGCGCGAATTGGCCGATCCTTTGTTTTGTGTGCAATATTTCTATTAGTTATTTAGTTAGGTATGTGTTGAAATATCTTTACTTTAGTGACAAAAGTATCGTAGAATCTATTTCAATCCTTATCTTGGCCCAACATTCCATAGTTTTGTTTATATTTGATTGTAAAGTGCGCGGTCCCCAAAATTCACGCACACAGACACATCTCTATCTTGAATGTGTGCGTGTCATGCGCCCGGCCGCGCTAGTCATCGTGATAAAGGGTGTTGTATTTTTGTGTGGCCATTCCCGCTGATTTGCTTATGACATGAATTTATTAGGTTCAAATATTTTATGAGGTGCATATATTTATAGTGATTATTGAGATAATTATTTATTAGCCGATTTCAATAAATAGGACGTTCTTAGGTTTTTACTCTGCCCTTGTTATATTTAACTTTTTTTTCACAGTTACATCGTTATGTCTTCTGAAGACGAAGAAAATGTTGTGTGTGCGGTGTATGCACACTCATACACTGCAACGCCGCGTGGGAGCTTGCACCCAACGGGGAGCCCCCCCTCTTTGGCCCATATTACTTCGGCAGCTGGTGGAAGTGTAAGTCTATTTTCTTTTATCTTATTTTCTCTTGTCATGTGTTGTATTCACAGTAGGTACCTATATCAACCCGCTGATGGAATTGGCCTCACCTCTGGTGTGTTGTATCTCTTGCCTGCCTACAAGGCGTTGTTTTTTATCATTCGCCATTCAATTAGTGCTAAAATGTGTTCCTAATTTTTTTTTTTTATTTCAGGTGCCTTTGCAGGAGATACCGACTTCGTCTCGGGCTGACGTAGCTGTACCAGGCGGAAGTGTAAGTCAATTTTTTGTATTGTATTCCATACCAAATTTAGTCTATATCTCCCGCAGCTGGTATTTATCTGTATGTTCTTTTGTGGTTTGTCCATAAACATTTCACATCGAACTTGCCTGCAGTGTATATCTTTATTATTATTATTTTTTTCAATTGTAATGAGGTTACATTGTAATAAAGAAATATAATATACATGAATTTGACACTAGACTCCAGCCAAATACGATGTGAAATTATAAATAACTATTTTTAGAATTTGACCTTTGAATTTGAATACATAAATATTGCTAACAACTCCTGATCTGTGACTCGACACTTAGCTCTGTTTTGTTTATCACAGAATTGTTTGTTGACAAAAAAATCACATCGAATTTGCCTGGCGTATATTTTCTTGTCATGTTTACTATATTTTTTTCTATTGCAATGTGGTTACATTGTAATAAAGAAATATAATATACATGCACTTGACACTAGACTCCAGTTTAGAATTTGACAGACACCATTCGATTAGTTCTGGACTATCTTTACCTTGTGATCTAATTTTTTTTTTCTTTTTTTAGGGTACTCGGTCTGCCTCTCGCGGCCGGCGCATCGTCAGAGCTCGTCGTTCACTCCCCCTCCAGGATTATACAATAGCAGAATATTTAGCAGATTCGGGCAGTGACGACGACGACGACGACGACGCCGCCGAATCTGACGCGGGTGATTTAGGGGGCATCTTCCCACGTGGGGAAATAAGACGCTTACGCCAAACGATGATACAAAGAGAGGAAGAAGAGAATGTAATAGAAGAATTAGGTGATGCATGGAATACGTATGATGAGGCGATGAATGTAGGGAATGATGAGAACGAGGGGGGTATGAATGTAAGGAATGATGAGATCGAGGGGGGTATGAATGTAGGGAATGATGAGAACGAGGGGGGTATGAATGTAAGGAATGATGAGATCGAGGGGGGTATGAATGTAGGGAATGATGAGAACGAGGGAAGAATGAGGAATGAGGGAATGAATGTGGGACCAGATCGCGAAAGTACGGAGTTTCTGTGGTCGGATGACTTCACAAGTTTTACCGCCCAGAAGGAAACGTACCGACGAGATCCTGGTCCAACCTTCATTTCACAAGATCCTGCCGAAATATTCCTTGAGTTTTGGGACGCAGGGATTATGGGTCTCATCGCAGATGAAACTAATAAATATGCACGGCAATATATTGAAACATATACAGATCCTGACCTTGGCACCACTATGCCAAAATATTTGGATAAATGGGAAGAGGTCACGATAGAAGTATTGTATCAATATTTTGCCGTGATGATATGCATGTCGTTTTGTCTGCGTTCCAAAATTCAAGAATATTGGGAAGGTGGTCTAATGGGGATGCCAATGTTTCGGCAGATGATGACGCGCGATCAATTTCTGTTGATTACAAAATTTTTGCATTTTGTAAGCGACAGAGATTCGTCGGAGCGTGGCTATGAACGAAAGATTGGCAAAATAGCCCCAATATTAGACCATTGCAACCGAAAGTTTTCGGCCTTATACATTCCCGAACAGCACATCAGCTTAGACGAGTCTTTGCTACTTTGGAAGGGCCGTCTAAGCTGGCGGCAGTGTATAAGGTCGAAAGCCGCACGGTTCGGCATCAAATCTTTCGACTTGTGCGAGGCGACGACGGGGTATCTGCTCAAGTGCAAGCTGTACACCGGCAAAGAGACGCCCATGCATTTGGTACCTATCCATGGGTTTGCTAACAAAACTGCCCAGGTTGTGTTAGAACTCATGGAGGGGTACTTGGATGCTGGGCATGTACTCGTTATGGACAACTGGTACAACCAGTTGTACTTAACGAGGTACCTCAAGAGCCGGGGTACAGATGTACTGGGGACCATGAGCCGTACCCGCAAGAACGTCCCGCAGGCGTTGAAAGATTTGAAACAGAACCAGGTTGCGCGGGGAGATTGGCACGCTAGACATTGCGGTGACATAGCACTGGTCACGTGGAAAGACGTAAAGCTTGTCACCGTTTTGTCTACGTACCATAGCCATGAAATGGTGCCAGGAAGGCGTGCTGGAGTGGCCAGGGATAAGCCAGTCTCGGTGAGGGACTACAATGAATATATGGGGGGCGTGGATCTCAAAGACCAGAAACTGTCCACGTTTCTTTTCGAGCGCAAGAGATGCCACAAGTGGTACATGAAGGTATTCAGAAGGTTGGTGAACACCAGCCTATTGAATGCCTTCATTATATACACAAAAAACCCCACATATAAATTGTGCTCGCACCGAGATTTTCGGCGTAGTGTAGCGGAAGGTTTGTTTGCCCGATTCGGGAAAGCTAGCGTTCCGCTACGACCTGTGCTGCACCCGTCTCTTAGGCTCCAACCGGGGAAACATTTTCCGGTGCCAACGGAGAAGTTCCCGAACTCTGCAGTGCACAGGAAGTTTTCCTGTGCCCGGTGCAAGTTGATGAAGAGACGGACCCAGGTCAGGACAATATGCCTAGTGTGTCAGGTACCATTGTGTATCGGAGAGTGTTGGTTAGATTACCACTCACGTGAAAATCTAACCATCGCTCCCCGAGGCAGCGAGCAGCACGAGTGAGTTTTGAGAATGAGGGATGAAAGGACACACTAGGCATATTGTCATGTCGTTGAACTGAATGCGATGGATGAGGAGAAAGTGACTGAGATGGACAATTGAGAGATGGGGTGATTGAAGAATGAATGGGCGTAAGCGGTTATTGTTCTCATGATCATCATCAGCCTATACTAGTCCACTGCTGGACATAGGCCTCTTTGAGTACTAGTTCAAATTTTGCTTCTATTATTTGATTGTACTAGTCCACTGCTGGACATAGGCCTCTATGAGTACTAGTTAAAATTTTGCTTCTATTATTTGATTGTACTAGTCCACTGCTGGACATAGGCCTCTATGAGTACTAGTTCAAATTTTGCTTCTATTATTTGATTGTACTAGTCCACTGCTGGACATACGTTTCTATGAGTACTAGTTCAAATTTTGCTTCTATTATTTGATTGTAATTTTCTTTGTACCGATTGTAACAATTGATATGTGTCCAAGAGTCCTGAAACCTGTTCTGTCAAAAATAAATAAAGAACTTTGATATATTTGATAGTTTGAGTTTTATTATTATAAGCGTAACAGAAGTAAGGTATTGGTATCGGTATTGAAATAAGTATAAGAAGATTATGTACATATTAGACAAATATAAACCTATATAAATATAAACCTTGTTTTGTTTTTCATTTACCCGTCCAAAACTGTAAACTTAGGTAAGAGATAATTATTTACATGTCAAAAGTTTTTACTATATTTTTTCAAATGCAATGTAGTTACATTGTAATAAAGAAATATAATATACATGCACTTGACAATTCTTCAGCCAAATTCGAAGTGATTTCTTGTAAACAAACCAAAACAGAGCTAAGATCAGCAGTGTTAGCCATATTTATGTATTCAAATTCAAAGGTCAAACTCTAAAAATAATTATTTATACTTTCACATCTAATTTGGCTAGAGTATAGTGTCAAGTGCATGTATATTACATTTCTTTATTACAATGTAACCACATTGCAATAGAAAAAAATATAGTAAACATGACAAGAAAATATACGCCAGGCAAATTCGATGTGATTTTTTTGTCAACAAACCAAAACAGAGCTAAGTGTCGAGTCACAGATCAGGCGTTGTTAGCCATATTTATGTATTCAAATTCAAAGGTCAAATTCTAAAAATATTTTTTTATACATTCACATCTAATTTGACTAGAGTATAGTGTCAGGTTCATGTTTAGTATATTTATTTATTACAATGTAACTACATCGCAATTGAAAAAAAATATAATAAAAATGACAAGAAAACATACCTAAATAATAACGTCTGTTGCGAATTCACCCAAAAAAAGATCCCGCTGTATACGGCAGTGTAAACACGTGTACGCTTGCTGTCGAGTTTTCGGAATTGTGTTGACGCAAGGCCATTTCAAGTATCATTTTGTAAGGATTTTTTGTTCTATGGTGTGCCTGTGTGATACCTTTCCAGAGAGGTCTATTCATTGGCGTTTTGTAGAAAGTATTTTATGAAAAGAAAACGCGTTTTATAATAGCTTTTTTTTGAGAATAAAAATCTTCGGATTTTGTCATGAATTTCCTACCATTGCCGACATTTTGCTTCATAAGATATAATTTTTTTGAACTATCTCATCTGATATAATGTAAAACTAAATCCTGGATATATTTTCTATCGGACAGCATATAAATTTAAAGCCTAATGCTAAAAACCTAGTCACAAAAGGATTTGGAAAGAAAGGCACTAACGAGTGCAACTTCTGTTCATCGTAATTTTCGTGGGTATGTTTCATGGTGAAAAACTCAAAATATTACTATGAAAGGATATACATTTTAGTTTTATTTTAGAAAGAACATATCATATTTACTGTAGAAACTTAAAAACAAGTAAATAAAACTAATTATTTTTGATGAAAAAAATATTATTTCCTAAAATGTAACTATTTTACAACTTTTTGTCAAATGAAAGGTATGTGTAAAATAAAATCAAAACACAATACAAAACATTTTATATGCAATATTATAGCTTATTTCAATAGCTTTCAGATAAAGTAAGTGGAATCACCCTACTCAAAAGCATTCCATCGCTACACGTAAAATAACACTTAAGGAGCGATGACGCCTTCGCGCGCAAAAAAATCTGCGATCTTAACGGTTTCTTTCGTAAAAACCGGCGATTGCAAGAGGTTAAATCATCGAAATCGGTCCACCTAGTCGAAAGTTCTGAGGTAATATACATTTAAAACAATACACACGAATTGAGAGACTCCTCCTTTTTTGGAAGTCGTTTAAAAATGGAGAATATTCGAATACTCAGTTGTGAATTATTCCATACGCATCATAATTCATACTTGAAATTTGTACAAAAGCGCTAGTCAAATAGTTAGCTTATTAACTCTATCTTATTCACAGTAACGCTCTTGGCAGCGTTTGGCAAATTGGCAAATTTTATGTTCCACCTACAAATTACAACGTGGAGGCCGGATTACGTAACGAGTCAAATAAGTCATTGAATCGATATCCGTTTATCGATTTTATATTGCTGTCTGTTTATTCAGTTTTATTTCGGTTTCGAATTTTAGTCTTAATAAAAGAATAATAAAAAGAGTGTGCTTTAGACCACACGACTGTAGTAAAACTTACGAAACGTAACTCTCTCTCTTTCTATATTCACTAACTTACCTATATCTCCCTCTCAACTTCCGTTCGCCTCGCCCGGTCACACTTTTCGTAATACTCTCGTCACGCATTCACCAGCTTACTACCCAAATCAAGCCCTGTGTAAAGAAGTTTTACTTCAATTTTTACATTTACAACTCCTCCAATCAATACTCTATATTTAACCATTTTAATTCAAGTCTGGTAAACACGCGTGTGTTGTGGCGCATGGTTCGCCTGATGTTAAGCATAAGCATTTACCATAGAATATGGACGCGTGACCACAATGCATTCCTAAGAGATTAGTTACCTTGCATACCACAGGAAAAGTGTTTTTTTTTTTAATTTTAATTTTTTTCAAAACAAACAGCTTCGAAATTATATATACATTAAGCAATGCTATCTCGGATTTTAATACTGTGACGGATTCAAAGGATCATTGGCTACAGCATCTATAGTGTTGTTGCAGCGCTAGTGGGTTGGTAGGATCCCACATCGTCGTTGGTGGCTATAGAGCCCTATTGCGGCCCGGCATTTCTTGCCACATCGATTACAGACAAATCGCTAATCCGTTGGAGGAGATGAGGCACAGCGAAGCTTTTTCTGCTTCATATTCTCGAGCCAGTCTTCGTCGTGCTCATACGCATAGCACGACCATATGATAAGGAAACCAGGATCTAATGATGGGCATCCCAGAGAAATCGAGGGAAACCTTCGAAAATTGTAGTGGCGACTAGTGCGCTTGTTATTTTTCTGTCTATTTACGTTGTATTACTTTTAAGTCAGTTTTTTTTTCGTTTGCTACCCAACACAATTATAAGCATGATTTATTATAAAAATATAATGAATCATGTTTACGTTACATTTGGTTTTGATAGTTTAGACATTCGACATTGTCTGTTTTTAATTTCTCTATCTCTACCATGTGTAACGATCGCTATCAGTAGTGCTATTCTGTAAAAAACCATTTCGATATCGAGCTTCACCTGAGTGACAGACCTCACTTCGAAAGCAAAACCCACTTGACCTTGATTTGGAATTCTGTAAACACAGAATACCGATACTCATTCAACTTTCTCACGCAACAGGGTTCGACTCGTCGCTACACTCACCAGTGTGGCGCTACTGGGACTGTCGAGTTTTAGAGAATACGAATTTGATTTCTCACCGCGGATTCCGCTGTCGAGACACGTAAATGTTCTTACCGAATAGCACTACAGATGTCAAACAATCGATATTAAAGGGTTTATTTCTAATAATGTATTATTTTACATTATTAAGCAAATAACGGTAGCATATACTTATTATTATATTAATATATATTATGTTTCGCTAACTTCATTTAAAATATTTTAGGAACAACGATTTTTATAACAATTATCCATACAAATAGGTATATTTGTCATTGTACAGAGTTGTACAAAGAGTTTTATTTAAATAGCCCTCACATGGTATTACGAACTAAGAACATAAACAAACGTAACACTAATTAGTGATCTACAGCACACTACTGCTCAAATTTATCCAATAAAACACGAAATCTGCTTCAACGTTAAACATTTTTAAAATTTGTAACAAAATGGCGGACCCGTTAGTATTCCTAAGTGCTCTCAGGACTGGGAACGTGTTCGACAACACTTGTACTGTACGAACAATCGTGTCCGTTGAACTCTACTAAGTTTTCCGCGTTGATTAAGAACTATTCACAGTGGAAAACTTCAAAGAAATTCTGTCGTTTTATTACTATTTATTAATTCGTTCTAATTTTAAATTGTGTCTCTTTATAAGTTAACGTTTTCAGCCAGTGATTGACTCTGTTTCTACTCATATTAGTTTTATTTTAGGCGTTTATTTTAAATGTTTTCAGAAAATATTATTTTTCCTTTTAGTTTTTGATTAGTTTTAATTTTAATATATAAGTTATGAATAAGATAAATTATGTATGTCAAAGCAAAGAAAAAAAAAACAATAAAAAATTAAATAACACTGCTTTCAGTGTGTTCATATGGTGAGTAAGGTTACCAGAGCTGGGGATAGGGGTAATTTCGGCAACGCGTTTGAGATACGTCTATTATTTATTGCAGGTGTTTGTTTATAAGCTAAGGTAATCGCTTACCATCAGATGAGACGCACGCTTGTAGCCACAAGCTAGTTGTATATAAAATATTAAAATGTCCTTAGAAATTCATAATAAAAAGATTATACAAAGCAAAATCCCTTTACATAAATTTAGTAAGAAATAAATATATACAATGACATAAAAAAGTTAACATAATGAATATCAGTCGTTACTAACTATTCCAGTGAACAGTTATTAGTTCATGAGGTGCATATTAATTTTCTTTGAAACAAAAATTGTTCTACTGTAACACAATATTATGAGAAGTAAGGACAATGACATAGCTGTGACACAGTTTTTATACATGTAATAACATTATTCCATTTTATATACAAACAGTTGTGCCTTGCGCTTTCATCCACGTCAATTTGAGGAAAAACCTACTTAAATAAAATATGGCCTATAGCCTTCCTCGGGAAATTGACTATCCACAACAAAACGAAATTTTCAATTCGGAGGAGTAGCCCCTGAGATTAGGCCGGCAAACAAACTCTTCAGCTTAATTAAATTAGTATGTATAGACAGAACTGATATAATCACCAGAAAACTTCTCAGTACTAGGCTTTGTTTCCTTAAGACGGGATGGAGCTTAATCCGCTAAGGAGTCCCACTTCAGGATGACATGAGTAACAATTATTTTCAGGGCCTATTAACAATTAGCTATCTCTCTCTTTACATTATACCAGGATGGTTTTATTCTTAAGTACCTAGTTATTACTATCTAGTTTACTGGGTGCTTATGCAGTCCTTGTGGGTCTCCCCACCGTGCCTCGGAGAGCACGTTAAGCCGTCGGTCCCGGTTGTTATCACCTACACCTGATAGCAATCGTTACTCATAGTAGGGAATATAATTACCCGCCAAACCGCATTGGAGCAGTGTGGTGGATTAAGCTCTGATCCTTCTCCTACATAGGGAAAGAGGCCTATGCCCAACAGTGGGGTATTACAGGCTGAAGCGTTACATTATGAGTAAGACTTGGCAATAGTTTACATCCATGAATGTATTGATTCATACCGAAGTGTCCTCACTCGACCAACTTTAATGTGGATGAAAACAATAAATTTTACTCAGACCTTATTGCACCTATACAAATAATCTAATATACGAGCTATACTAATAATATAAATCTGAAATATTTGTTTGTTTAAGCGCGCTAATCTCAAGAACTACTTGTTTGAATTGAACAAATTATTTTTGTATTTGATAGCCCATTTAACGAGGTTAAAGGTAATTTTTTTCCTTGAATAAAAGCGTGTGAAACTTCGGGGCACAGTAATAACATAAAAATCTATTAAAAGTCACGAACGATACATTTAACTGCGTAATTTTGTTGACCAATATAACAGTATGACATTTACAGAACAAAAACAAACATTACATAATACAATAAATTAAATTAATACAACTAAACATACACGAATAGAGTTTCCAATACTAAATATTATATTAAATAAGTAAGAGAAGGACAGAATAATACACAGAATTAAAAATAAGAGTAGAATTCAAAGCCATCAAAAATATATAACTGCAATAATTGTGTTTGCTCGCAAACGAAAAAAAACCGACTTCCAATCACATCGACAAGTAATACAAATGTAATAAGACGAAAAAATAGTCAAGTAAATACGCGCTATTAAAGATTACTCAAAAAGTTGTAATCAGATCTCGATCTAATTTAAACAAGACTACAAGACAAGTATTAGCTTTCGATTAAAGTAAGAATCATCAAAATCGGTACATCGAGTAAAAAGTTATGCGGTATAATACAACGTAGGTCGACGAAAAAGTAGTCAAGTAAATACGCATTATTAGATATAACTCTAAAAATACTTGTCAGTTCTCAATTAAATTTAAATGGGACTGTGGTCCCATTTAAATTTAAATTTGACACGCAACACCTTTCAATTAAAACAAAATTGATCGAAATCGGTCCACCCAGTCAAAAGTTCTGAGCTAACATACATAAAAAAAAAATACAGTCGAATTGAGAACCTCCTCCTTTTTTGGAAGTCGGTTAAAAAAGTATGACAAATCATGAGTTAATTCAAAATAATCATAATGAAACTAATTCGGATGCATTTTACCGATTCTATACAATTAATAACAATTTACAAATAATTGTATTAATTATTATTAATATACTTATCAATTAGGAATAATAGTTTTTGATTGTACTTCCTATTACTTTGCAATTTCTAAAATTTCCTCGTACAGCAATGGTGACGTATTTTTCAGTACCGACGATGAGTCACGCGGATTTTCCTTCAACCCGTAAATAAAACTGCGTCTTTGAAATCATCAAACGAGTTTCAGCCTTACTTTCTATTGCACAAGGTACATTTTCAAATATATCTTGCGGCAAGGTCTCTAAGGCTTTCAGAAAACACGTGTTAGTCAGAGATTGGTTCGTTTTCTATATCCGAAGACAGTATGTGTCGATGGTTGATATTACCATTATCTGTGCTTGATATTCCGAAGATATTGAGTAAGTTGTTTTATTACACATTGTATTAAATGTTTTCTTGTTCTAGGTTATGGGTTGGTTATATCTATACTAATATTATAAAGAGGAAATATTTGATTGTTTGTTTGCATTGAATAGGCTCTGAAACTACTGAACCGATTTGAAAAATTCTTTCACTGTTGGGAAGCTACACTATCCGCGGGTGACATAGGCTACATTATATTTTAAAAAAAATCAGGGAAAAAAATATTTTGAAATTTTTGTTAAATTCCCACCTAGGTATTATTAAATTGTTTCGGTAATTTTGGGGGCATGACGACAGTATCAAAAAATCGTCAATTTAATGATTTCAGGGGAACACTCATATTAAAAAAATTCAAAATACTGGTTTGGTTTTATGTAAAATAATAAGATTATTGTGATTTTCAATAAAATAAAACATTAAAATACACACTTTACATAATTATAACTACTAATACTAGTTAGCGAGCTGGCTCTTCTATCTACCTTAGGGCGCTTTCAAATTTGCCGCAAAGTGCTGCGCGGCGGCAGCGCGTCTGCAGCGCTGCAGCCGCACTGCTGTCGCTAGGTTTTAGAATCGTAGTGTAGTACGATGGAGTTTCACGATGAACTCTGACGAAGAAAGTGTTACTATTCGATCAGTCAGCTGTCTCTAATCGATCGATGAACTGATGCGTGGCCGCAGCGGGTGCAGCGCTGCAACCGCACTTTGTTTATTTACATAGATTTACAAAGTAGCGGGGCCGCAGCGCTGAAGACGCGCTGCAGCCGCGCGGCACTTTGCGGCAAATTTGAAGCCGCCCTTATATATTCAACCTGAACTTTTATTGACCAAAAGTTAAGGTTTTGGATGAGATCTCAAAACTTTGTTCATAGTTCATAGGAGTAGAGATTTTTGTCCAGCTTTCGTACATTTGCAAATGATAAATCAACATAAACATAGACTTCGTACATATATGCTACAGATATACATTTGAGTATATTTGTATATATAATCAACATTTCTAAACAAAGGGACGGCCGGCTAGCTATTTGTCTTGTGACGTTACCGTAGTGTTGTCTAAAGTCTTCGGTAATGGTTAATCAATACTTTTGGCCATTTCGTTAATTATTCATATTGATTGCTACGCATCTGTCAACTGTTTAACGTACATAGTCGTTATTGTATTGATTTATTTGTACTAGTGCTCGCCCAGAGGTCGAAATTCGACCATAATTAAAATTTTAATATAAAGAAAACCAAATAATTATGACAATAAAGAACCTTCTTTTAAACACCTTTTTATTTTGACTACAGACTTTGACAATCAACAAAATAGTATAATATGCGTGTGTGCGTGTGGTAGTGTGTGTAAAGCTTTTTTTTATTAATTAAATGTATATTTTATGTATAATTTTGAAAAAATATTAGCATTCCGCACTCCTCTATATACCTAAACTATAAGGGCCTATGCAAACCGCGTTTTTTAAACGCGATACAGACGCGATGCAAACGCGCGTGTGACGCGATACAAACGCGTTGCAAACGCGCGTATGTCGCGATACAAACGCGCCGTCGACGCGCGTTTGAATCGATACAAACGCCAACAAACTGCTCTGTAGGATAAAAACGCGCCGTCGACGCGCGTGTCACGCGATACAGACGCGATGCAAACGCGCGTGTGACGCGATACAAACGCGATGCAAACGCGCGTATGTCGCGATACAAACGCGCCCTCGACGCGCGTTTGAATCGATACAAACACCAACAAACTGCTCTGTATGATAAAAACGCGCCGTCGACGCGCGTGTCACGCGATACAGACGCGATGCAAACGCGCGTATGTCGCGATACAAACGCGCTGTCGACGCGCGTTTTAGAAACGCGCGTCGACGGCGCGTTTAAAAAACGTGGTTTGCATAGGCCCTAAGTGTGCCAAATTTCCTACTCCTCCGTCCGCGCAATTTTCTTAAAAAGGGGTACAAAGTTTTTGTTTCACGTATTAATATATAGATACCTACTTTATTGCGCAATTCAAAATACTCGTATATATTGAACAAAATATAATTTTAAAGCTCAAAGCCTGAATTACAGGCTTTAAAAATTAATACCTGTCTTAGCCTTGCTGGAAAGACTTTAAGTAGATTTCCTATCAGCCTGTAATATCCTACAAAGATCCTACAGCTGGGCATAAGCCTCGTTCCCCATGTAGGAGAAGGATCAGAGCTTAATCCACCACGCTGCTTCAATGCGGGTTGGCGGATATATTCCCAACTATGAGTAACGATCGCTACCAGGTGTATATGATTACAACCAGGACGGACAGCTTAACGTGCTCTCCGAGGCACGGTCTGGAGACCCACAAGGACTGCACGGACACCCAGACAACGGCAAACATTTGTATGGCCAATGCAAATGTTTGTCATGTGCGGGGATCGAACCCGCAACCGCCAGCGCAACAGCCACAAACCAGTGCTGTTACCGTTGCGCCAACGCATCGTAAGTAGATTTAATATAACGTAATAATTACAAGTTGTAATTACATTTACCTCTATTATCCTTTATAGATTAAAAACAAAAGAAAATAAAAATTCAGTATAAACTTTTGGTACCTATTATGAAATAATTAACAGATTAAGTAATAGATATTGTAAAATATAAAAATACGACGCCGCGTTGGAGCAGCGGTCACATCACTGGATTGCGATTGGCTGTTGCGCGGGCGGTTGCGGGTTCGATCCCCGCACACGACAACATTTGTATTGGCCATACAGATGTTTGACGTGGTCTGGGTGTTTGTGCAGTCCTTGTGGGTCTCCCCACCGTGCCTCGGAGAGTACGTTAAGCCGTCGGTCCCGGTTGTTATCATGTACACCTAATAGCGATCGTTACTCATAGTAGGGAATATATCCGCCAACCCGCATTGGAGCAGCGTGGTGGATTAAGCTCCTATCCTTCTCCTACATGGGGAAGAGGCCTATGCCCAACAGTGGGATATTACAGGCTGAATCGTGATTGTAAAATATATTACTAGATAGTTCTAGAACATGAAATATATATTTTTTAATATAACTGTCTTTTACAAGTAGAACTTTTAAACGTGAAATCAAAAAAAATATCCAAGTAGCAAGCGTAAAACTGTGTTAATCGTACAGAATATAAGTAGAAAACATATATATAAACAGTGAATCGTATCAATTATTTATTGCATGTAACAAAAGTGTGTAACACAGAAAACTAGTTTTTCATTGTTTTCAGTGAAACGTGAAAAGATATATGTATTTGGGCCAGCGATGCGCGCTTGTAACTAAACAAGCGTGTTTACCCAATACGTTGCATCATATCAATAGTAACATGTCCGTTTCTATAATAGCAGTGTTACGTAGCAAGTAAATATTGAAAGACTATTGAAAATTATTGATTTTTTAGCATTATTGATTTATACTCCTTTTGACGCTTTAGGGAAAAATGATGAGAGTAAATTTTTACGATGCGTGCGCACACCATCACGAAAAAAACCGACACTAATTAACGAAGAAGAAGTTAGCAACGTGAAGTTAGCTAGCCAATGAAGTATAACTTCTTACGTGCGTACATAAGTTACATACACTTTTTTTGTAAAAAATATTTTTTTTTAATTTTTAATATGTCGTGCGAAGGTATTGTTGTACAGAATAATCTATATTTTTAATTTAACTGGTGTAAATAAAAAATTAATATATTAATACTAAATACAACTTTACTTACGATTTTTATTATTTATTTATTTATGTCATATTTTATTGCACGCTTTTAAATTACTTACCTATTTAATTTTATTAAACTCTACTTTAAACCTAATTCAATTTTTTGCTAATTTGTATAGATTATTAATGTTGGTAGGTAGTTCAGACATTATCGTTTTCTAATGTTTATGCGAATTTCACTCATTATAATGAAACAACTTTTTTGAATTTTACCGCAGTCTCCCCTGGTCCTCCCGAGACCATGGTTGCTCTAAGTCTAAACTATCCGAAACGTTGGGCATACATAACAAACCGCGATAAAATCCGAAAAAGTTGTTTATTATAACGAGCTAAGACATTTTTAAAACTGCTTTTGTGTATATTAGCATAGATTGCTGTCTTACTTTTAACTTATAGTTTATTTGTTAAGTTAATGCTTCTTTCCTCAGTATTCACTTATTCACTTGGCTACTACGTCTAAAATATTTTCTAACTAACAATCTCCTGCCAAAATTATGTTGGAAAACTCTCCTATCGGTTATTGAAATCTCTAGTTTATACTCCGCGAGTTGTAAGCTTAATTTACCAGAGCATCTTATAAGCTTGAGTGACTACAAAATCTTGTTACTCAGTCTATATTCTGATTTCAGAAATGCTATATGTAGAATGGATACAAGTGAGAAGGCACTAAATATAACTAAGTTTAGTTGTAAACCTATCTCATGCCTTACTGCTAATAAGCGACTCTCTTTTCCTAATGTATGTACGTCATCTAATCCAACTTCCATTACAAATGGTAAATTTGAATTTCTTTCTGAGTGATTTTTTCTACTGTTTTCTGTTCAGGTAAAAAGTTGTGAAACAATTTGTCTTTATGTATAAACGAAGCAAAGTTACAATTTATTAACTACTTTTACTCTGGCTTTTTAGTATCTATGTTAAAAATATGTAAAAATAAACAAATTTCCATTTAATTATTTTAAATAATGCATGAGGTAAACAAATCTACACCGAGTAATAAGTCTCGTTATTAACTATTCTGGTTTGATTTAGCTTATCGTAAAGAAATTAGGTACTTATTTATCAAAACTACCCACTGTGCTAGACAATAAGTTATTAGCTTGAGTGATTTTGTGACTATTTTTCATATTTTTTTAAAGATTTATTTATTTCAGTATGTTTTAATTATGTATAATGTAAAATAGTTGAAATCATTTTCTACTGTATTCATGACATACAATCCTCATACAGCAGAGAAAATGTTATTTCACTGTAGATGCAAGATAAACTATAAATTTCAAATTATTTAAATTATGCCTATAACAAAATGGCTTCGTTCTACAAATTAAAATGAATGCGTAATTAAACACGAAAGTACCGGCGACATTTTAATGAGAAAACTTTAAAACGTTTAATGGCGCTCTCGTATGAAACCGTATCGAGTTCAATGACCTTTTGACATGTCGAATTTTACGCGTAAAATAGTGACGTACATACTTATTGATTTATGTGAATTACTCATTTTATGATAAATTCAACAAGGATTAATATGAAAAGAATTGTAGCAATGTAATATTATTCGCATTTAATTACTTGTTTATGAAAATATTTATGACAGTCATTAGATAGTTTCATCATCATTGTCTAATGGATTATTATTAATATTATTACTTATATAATCTATAATACAATACGAATTAGAGAACCAAATAAAAAATTGCGTGCGTACAAAGTACACGTCAGAAGTGAAACTTCTTTGGCAAACTAATTTTAAAAAAAAATTAATCGTTAACGCTGCAATTTACAATTATTTAAGTTTTTATTTGTTTTTGTTCGACGTTTACCACGTCTACGACTAGATAGCGCTAGTATAGATTATTTTTTGTTAGTATAAGGCCACCATACATTTGTGTAATTATTGAACAATCTTCTAATAATCTAATGGTTTTATTTGTGCTCCTGGTTGTGTTGGACAAAGTTTTGGGAATTAACACTAACTTAAAAAAAAACTAATTAAACAAAAAACGATTTTAAAATACAAAAAAAAACTAGTTGAAAAAAAAAACAAAAAGCCAACGTCACGCGGTATTCCAATGCCCAGGCGGTCACCCATTCAAGTACTGATCGTCATGACGCTGCCGCGTTACCGGTCGCTCAAATTTTACCCCTCATGCGCCTAAAGAAGTTTCACTTCAAGAAATACAAAAATAGATTAGAGTAAGTCCTATTACAACAATATTAAGTGAGCCAGACTCGAAAAAAGGGTTAAAGTGCGTAAAAAGAGGATTTGGCAGCTCTGCCTGTGAATCAAGAGTGCTCGAGTACAGTGACCTTTTGACAGCTGAAATTTCCCGCTGAAACACTACAGCACAGAATAAAACTGACAGTTATTATCTGTCGTTATGAAATGTCGCGTTCGTTTTATTCAAATTATTCGTATTTATATTGCTTAACTGTGTTATGAGTTTATTCCATGCGACAGGCCTTTGTTATGACGCACACGTGTTTTAATATTATATAATACTAGCTTCTGCGCGCCACTTCGTCGGTGTGGAATCCGCTCCTATTGGTCTTAGCGTGATGATACATAGCCTATAGCCTTCCTCGATAAATGGGCTATCTAACACTGAAAGAATTTTTCAAATTGGCCCAATAGTTCCAGAGAATACCGCGTTCAAACAAACAAACAAACAAACAAACAAACAAACAACCAAACAAACAAACTCTTCAGCTTTATATATTAGTATAGATTATTTTTGATGTGTTTATTTGTATTTTATTGAAAATTATATGTTTAAATTATTTATTTCATTTCACCCGCGTTAATTTGAAGAAAAACTTACAAAATTATTATACATATTATAGCTTGTAGCCTTCCTCGGTAAATGAATAAAAAAAAATTCAATTCGAACCAATAGTTTCTTAAATTAGCGCCATCAAACAAAAAAAAAAAACACTTCAGCTTTGTAATACGAGCGTTAGTCTAGATTTTAAAATTACATTGTAACAAATATTCTAAATTCAAACAGTGCAAGGCCGATATAATCACTAATAGGGATCTCTTACAGACAACCCATATCAATAGAAAAAAATAATATGTTAACATGAACAATAAAGTATAAAAATTAATTACATATTTAATAAAGTAAATTATATAATTTATCAGGTTTTGATTCCATTTTGAATTCTATGTGTTATAAAATATTTTATGTTTTGGTTAGGCAAAATTCATCGATTATTATCAATTGCTTAAAATAATGTAGAAAAAGGACATAGTATTGCTTGTAATCCATCCATCCTTCATCCATGGATAAATAGTTAACATCCCGAGCGATTTCACCCATCTAGATAATTATGCCTATTGTTCTACGATGTTTTATAGGACAATGTTTTGCAATGCAAATATATTTCTGGATAATATGGTGTAGAGTTTAAAAAGTTATTGAAGTTAATTTATTTTAAAATTATGGATTACATAGGCCTATGTCCAGCAGTGGACTGCGATAGGCTGATGTGATGATGATGATGTGATGATGGATTACAAATAATTATATCTACCCTCTTTATAATAATGTTATGATGTAAGGAGATTTAAACGGTAGGTAGCTGTACCAACCTCTCAATCAGGTACGTCACACCTGGGTAAAGTATTCTTCCTCCTTTTAAGAATAATACAAACTTTATTCCACTGATTTATTGTAAAATGTGCTTAAAATTTTTTATAAAAAATAAAAACTTAAAAAAAAAAATTTTATAATTTTCATAAACCTTACAATTTTCTTCACGACTAGTCCTTTACATCAGAATTTGATAAGAACTGTAATAACAAACTTTCGTACTAGAAATCTTTTTAATACTAATTAACGTTAATCTAGATCTTCTCTTTATTAATCTAGATTAGAATCTAGCTTTAGCTAGCTTGTGATTTTCGTGTTTTTTCGACTTATTTTACATTCAAAAGTAGTAAAAATTAAATAAAAATATACAAAACTTAAGTACAAAATCGTATCTCTAGTAACTACAATATTATCTCATCAAAGAGCTTAATTAAAAAGTTTTTCTTGGTATATTTTTTTTTAAATTGTTACAAAAAAGAATGATGAATAATATAGTGTATTCTTTTTCATTTTAGTTTCCTTTTAAAGTTCTCTTTAATTAAGGACTACACGTAGGCGGGTAATTACGGAGTGAATTTAAAATAGGTGCCACTTTTTATTTTCCAGACTCCAATTTAAAATTGTTGTTTCTCTCGATATACGAGTATGTATTTCTATTTCTGCTTCCTACGCGTAAAGGAGTTTTTATACTTGACTTGGTATCTCGCACGATTTCACCCGAGTATTAAAACTATCGAATTTGTTGGTTAACATAATTCTTGATATATTTATTTAGAGACTTTGCCATGCCGTCAAGAACTCAAGACTTTAAACTTGTGGACCAGTACCTACGTTAGTGTCAGTGTCCCTTCATCAAATCAAAAACAACTTTATTCAAATAGGCCCCAAGAGCACTTTCGAATCGTCATTTTACAAAATAAAAATTTAAAGTGGTTAATATTTTTTTAAAAGTAAAGCTACCTTACTACCTACCTTTAGCTTAACACAGGCAGGGCGCAATACTCGAAGACAAGTCAATAAAGACAAGAAGTCTTCAAGCATTGCGGAATCTTCGGAGTGAAGAGTCGACGAAGCCTGCCAAACGTCGCACAGCCCGGATTCTTCTATCGGCCTCCTACTCGAAGTTGTTGCGGCTAAGTTGGATAGTATGGCCTAGGTAAACATAATCCTGAACAACTTCGAGAAGGGTACGAGGAGGACTCGTTTAGGCCGCCCAGCATTTGGCCTAGCTCACCCAACGTCTCCGCAAAGATGACGATATCGTCGGCGAAACGAAGGTGAGAGATGTATTCGCCGTTGACGTTGATGCCTAGTTTTCCCCGATCCAAGGTCTTAAAGACATCCTCCAGTTCAGTGGTGAACAGTTTCGGTGATATTACATCTCACTGTCTTACCGCGGGGTAGGAATAAAGCCGAAGGAAAATAGGTCTTGTTCTTTGGTCTTTAGTATGGACGGTTATCGTCGCCGTATCGTACATACATCTCAATACCTCGATATATTATATCGCCAGTCGATATGGCATCTCTGCAGAGATTCCAGGACAGCCCAGGTCTTGACAGAGTCGAAGGCTTCTTCAAAGTCCATAAATGCCATACACAGCGGCTGATTATATTCTTGTCCTTTGAATAATCTGCCGAACAGTATGAATGTGGTCTACGGTGCTGTAGGCATTTCGATGCCTGCTCCGATGGTTGGAATTCGTCGAGTCTTGTGGCGAAACGATTATTAACGACCCCGAAAATAGCAGAGTTAGTTTCGATATCTTCCGAAATTAAATTGTATGTCTTTTTAGTTATCATTTTGCCAATGTCAATTACTATTTCAATATGAGTGATAATTAGTGACAGAATAGGTACCAACTGAGGTAGGGTGCAGCAGAAAATATCCTGCTCTAAAGCTGGAGTAGCCAGACTGGGGTAGTACCTCGCCTTACAGAAGATCACAGCTGAATAGCACTGCTTTCCAGCAGTGTTGTGTTCCTTTGATGAGTAAGGTGAACAGAGCTCCTGGTGGGAATTGGGGATAGGGATGGCAACGCGCTTGCGATGCTTCTGATTTTGCAGACGTCTACCTATAGGCTACGGTAATCGCTTAACATCAGGTGAGCCGTACAGTTGTTTGTCGATCTAGTGTTATAAAATAAAATAAAATAGGTTTTCTGATTCGTTATGCTGACACCACAGACCACAGGCTGAGACTATGTCGTTTGTAAAGAAAACTTTGAATATTTGTAATGCATCTTTCACCATCCCTCTTTTTAAAAATAATGTATGTAAAGGCACGAAAATCCATAAATAATAATATAAGTATTGGTGTACAAGAGTAAGTTACGAACAATATAATTGTTGGCTCTACATTTTAACAGTCGGAATACGGACTGTACAAGTGTACAGTATGTAAGTCTGGAGGTAAATGCAAAATAAGGACAGGTGTTATTTATAATTTCAAGTTATTTTTTTCTCTACATACCTATATGAAACGAACTTAACTTTAGGGTCTATTTCTGAATTTTGGATAGTTTATTGCACTAAGCCATGTGAAAAACTGCACCATAAATAGAACAACTTTTTTTTCTAAATCACAGAATGGTACCTCCATTCCGTTTCAACGATAATGGCTAGTGAGACAGTAAAAGAACCAAAAAGTTTTTTTATATGTATAATCAGCTGTGAGTATAGCCTGTACGAGGAGGGCACACCCTCCCTCCTCCCAAGTACAAACCATGAGAAGCCAGTCCGCAGCCGACCGCGCGTGGATGTACTCGCATCCGTGGAACGTGAAATAACTGCTTCAAACGTCAATATTTTTGTACTTCAATTTCTCAAGTGCCAGTTTTGACAAACAGTGACATTATACTTTTTTAAACTGTGGCTTTTTTTTTAAATTCTGCGTGCTGACCAACGTGCGAGGTTTTTTACGTGCTAACGTTAATTTGTAATAATTTTCGTGTTTGTGTCAGTAGCGTGATTGAATAGTATTATTCGGGTCTAGGTCGACATTAAAAAGGTTTTAGTGAACCATTCATTACGAGCGATTTTTCAAAATCACTTAAAATTATTGTTAAAAGGGTGACCTATATAAAACAAACTATATCATTGTGTAACTTTATGTATTGTGTGTTTGAACTGTTCGTTTGTCCGTTAAGTTATGTAAATGCACCGGTAGAGCATCGATTTGAAACAATATTTTTATATGAATTCATTTTATGCATATTTTTTTTAATTTATCGTTAACGGGCGTTTTGTTTTTATTGAATATTATTACCATGTATATTTTCATATGAATATGCATCGGTTACATACGTAGCCATTGTCAAAAAATATTAAAGATCGAGTGTGATATTGCAGACAATAAAGTGACCAATCTATATAATATATAAGTAAAAGAGATTTCCACCCATTGACTCATTACGATATCTCTGGAACCATAAGGCGTAGAGACTTGAAAGGTAGGAATATTCCATTCACCAAGTAGAGGTCAGCTAAGAACGGGTTTCACGAAATTCCACCCACAAGAAGGGGTTGCGGGGGTTAATAACATATATGGCAAAACAACGTTTGCGGGGTCAGCTAGTAATTATATATTTATTCTGACGTGTTTGTTGTGATTTTAAAATTCAATAATTAATCGATTACAATTTTTTTTTTGAAATTCAACAGTACAGATAAAACAAGCAAAAAAGATGGGTCGATTCAGCTTAAAACAAACCCATGTAATACATTATCTGCATTAAATCTGATTTCGAAGCAAGAATCGAGTGTAATCTTTCAATTAATTAAGGATAATCCCGGTCAAAGCGGCGCGAGGTCGATGGAGCTTAGTGTATTGTATCTGTTAGACAACTACGTTTAAATACTAGAAATGAAAAACTACTGTTACATTAACAACTGACTACAATACCCGTAGAGATAAAATTAAAACACAACTTCTACGTAAAAACTTGCAAAATTATAATTTGCTGCAATTATGAAATAACAAGATTTTTAAAGTAACCTTCTTACTTTTGCTATAAAGCTGGAAGCTTTCGTGGAAATTCATATAGGACTACGTACTACCACTACGTACTACGTACTACGTACTACGTACTTTATACAACTCGTACTAATGAGTACGCGTTGTATAAAGTATCTTCCCTTTTAGAAGTTGGTTAAAATTAAAGTTTATTATGTTCACTCGTCTATTATTGTGTTAATAATAGTTTTTAACTAATGTTTTAAATATTTTTTGTGCGGGCAATACATATTAAACAAATAAATTAATTAAAATAAATAATATGAAAAACTAGTTAATACACGGTCGTATTACAAAATTACTTTTACAATGTCAAGATAATTTTTATAAAATAATTATATTTTGTTATTATATAAAACATAATAATATAAATACAATATTTTTAATTTAAAAATACGAACATAATACAATAACATTTGTTCGTAAAATAAAATAATAAATTACAACAAAATGTCGACATTGAATATTTGCAACCAGATGGAAACGAGTTCATATATTTAATTAAAAGGCGTTATCTGATTAAATACGCATATATTAATATTACGAGTGCCACATTGATGATGATTTTAATATTAATATTTATTTTATATATGTTTGTTATCTCATAACATTTTACTGCGTCTACCGTTTTTGATGATTCTCTTTTGATCGAAAGCTCGTGGTTGTCATGTTGGGATTCAAATCGAGATCTAAAAAGTACTCATTGAGATTACTTATTTTAAATTCTGATTAAAGTCTGAATATGACCCTTTTGCGAGGGTCCCAAACCCATGTAGAGCTTCAACTGAGGTAGGGCACAGCAGGAAATTTCCTGCTCAAAATAAGGAGCAGCCCGACTGGGGTAGTACCTCGACCTTACAGAAGACCACAGCTAAATAATACTGCTTTCAAGCAGTGTTGTGTTCCTGTTGGTGAGTAAGGTGACCAGAGCTCCTGGGGGGATTGGGGATAGTCGGGGGTGGGGATTGGGGATGTTGCAGGCGTCTATAGGCTACGGTAGTCACTTACCATCAAGTGAGCCGTACGCTTGTTTGTCGACTTAGTAATAAATAAAAAAAGAGCTATCTGTACCTATGTGTGTATCTATCCTACATTTAATAGGGTTTATGTGAGAAGCAAGAAAAATGATTGGTAAATAACTAAATATTATTAGGGCGGTGAATAAGTATGACAAAAAATCATGTTTGAAACTGTATGTTAAGAAAAAAAAAATTAACTCTCAAAAGGGTACTTTACTCGCAAAAGGGTCATATTCAGACAGCGCTAACTCTCGAGTTATGCAATTAAGAAAAACTAGTGGTCGCCCAGAGGTCGAAATTCAACCACAGTTAAAAGATTAAATTAAAAAAAACCAAAAAATTATGAAAATAAAAAACCCTTTTTAAAATTTTTCTATTTGACAACAGACTTTAAGAATATACAAAAGGCTGCTTTTTTATTAATTAAATGTATATTTTATGTATAATCTTGAAAAAATATTAGCATTCCGCACTCCTTCTCTATATAAACTATAAGTGTGTGAAATTTCATACTCCTACGTACGCGCAATTTCCGTAAAAAGGGGTACCTAGTTACCTACAAAGTTTTTGCTTCACGTATTAATATATAGATAATTTTAATGTCAATTTGTAATTAATATCCTCAAGTATCAAGTATAAAAAAAATTAGTATCAATGTGCTACTTTTTGAATTATGTTAAGAAAAAAAAAAAACAGTCAAAATTTTTACCTACTTAAATTAGCATTGCAAATTTTTTAAAGATAGGTATTTTGTAGTTAAAATTTTCCATGGTGTTTGCTAGATGATAGATTCTATTTTTACCTAAATAACATTTTTTTACATCTGTAGGACCTTTCTGTCCAGAGAAATCTGCATCTTTTGGCAGAGGTATCGTCAAGAATTAAAAAAAAAAAATGGCGGCCATTCCGACAGGAGGGGGGTTAGATCCCCATATATGGGTGTTTTTGTCGATGAAATTGGGTATATTTTGTAACCTTAAATTATCACTTTTTCACATTATCGCAAACAAGTATTTTTCAATTCGAACCAGTAGTTCCTCGGATTAGCGCATTTAAACTATTTAATATTTATATTATAATATACAGAATATGTATACCTAGATCTAGATCACGTTGTTATTTTTATATAAATTGTTGATTGAGATAACAATGGTTATTCTCACGGCAGTCACGCCATACGCAATGTTGTGATTCATTTCGATAATATCTCATGTGAAGCGAGTCGACGAATGTTAGACAAACGTAATTAGGTTACTATTTGTTAAGATGATTACAATTATCTGTACGAATCTCGCTATAAATATGCGAAAATCATTCCATGTTTCTGGGGAAAAAATCTCCCTTAATAAATCGAAACCTACAAAAATCGATATTGAACTGGAAGGTTCTAGATCGGAGCGCGATGTTGAATGAGTTTTTATATTTTGTGATGTCATATTTATTGTGCGATGTTATATTATTTTATGCTAATTGTAACGTAACACGTAAACACAGTTCAGTTTTAAGTTATTGGTGCCATAAATTTTAGTTATACTTAAGATTACAAACGCATAAATTGAAATGTGAGTTGACATATAAACATAAAACAGTCAACTCAATGAACGAAAATGGTACAAATCCATTAGGGACTCAAATTTTAAGTTGTACTTGAATAGAAATTTATTGGCTGGGAACTCAAACAGTTTTTAGCTAGTTGTTAAAATATTAGAGTTATAAATTTTATATTCGAGACAGGCTTAAAATTTTGTGTTGACAGATTCGATAAAACGATGATAAGGGAACGTTCTAAGGGCCAGTTTCCACTGATTGATATAATCGCGATTAGTTCGACGTAAAGTCGGTTTACGCATTTAACAAAGTTTAGAGCTGGAAATTGCATTTCACTAACATAAACTAAACGCAGTTAGAGAATAACGGCTGAACCGATTGCACTAATTCTTTTTTTTGTGTTCCTTGAAGTATGAGGATGTTTGTTACGGAGAGGAATTTTAAAGGGATTGCCTGAAAAAGTCTTAAAATAGCACTTTGCTATGTTCTCATACAAATGATTCGTAATAATGATTAAACGAAAGCAAGATTAGAATCGAACTATAAATTCGATTAAGCAAAGCATAATTCTGTTAAGCGGTGGAACCCGGGCCTAAGGGTTCGACCCGGCGTATGAGTGGGTTTTTTTGCTGTAATTACAGGACGCCGGGGTTGCCATCACAAAGTTTTGAGTTACCTTGTTTGGATTAAAAACTACAAAATTGACGTGTATTTACTTTACATTAACACGTAAGGTTAAAAATGACGATAATCGGTTAAATAACTTCCTTTTGAAATCGGTTGAATAATACATTATTCTTCACAACCGTCATACAAATTTATTATAACTAACATTGTTTTCTTCGGCTTTATTCAATGTATATTTGTTTTTCCCTTTTATTGTTTATCTTTGTTGTGTTTTTGTTTAATTGATTTACGCAATTTCCTTCGGATCGAATAAAAGTGCTTACAGCCAGTAAAGCTCAATTTATTGAGGAAGTAATAATTTTATTCCTTGTTTTTTGTGTAATAATTTTATTCCTTGGTTTTGTGTTGCACTATAATGACTTATAAACTATCGGGAAAGAACAATTACACATGGGATTGCCGTATTTTTTTGAACACGGCCATGTACCGCGGGGATCACCGAATTTCCGTAAAACACGGGAATTGCTGTGAGTATGGTATCACTGCAGAGCGCATTGGTGGACGTGTTAGGGTGGGGGAAAAACAGACGCGAGATTTCAATATATACGATGGGGAGTTTGAATTCGGGGCAGTCAGTTTGACATTCAAATTTGAATTCGGAGTTCGAAGCGGTAGGCCTCCGCGGCCGCCGCGGCCTCTTGGCCGGCGAAGCTATGGAACTTCTGACTTAGATTAAAGATAGAAATACCTAAAAAGTATTTTTTAGATCTGATTCAGGGATTTCATTAGCGTAAGCTGGCCGAGTGGCTATGTAACTTCAGTGTAGATCGCGAATTAGTTTTAATTTAATTTTACTGATTATTATTAAGTGCAATTCTTTATTATAGAATCTTAATTTGTAATCCGCTAAATAAATTCAGTGAAAGACCTGTGATGAAGCGCTCCTGATTGGTTCGAATGCATTAATTTTTTTATTTGCATGTGTGTTTTTCTGCATGTTGTGGATCTGTTACTAATTTTTATAACTTTTACGGAGATTTTTAATAAAAGATATTTAATGAATTATTAGTTAGGTTTACGTCGAAACTATTAATTATTGATTAATTATTGAAAGGAATTATTATCTAGGTTTACATTGATATTAACTATTGATTATTTACTGAATGAAATTATTATGAAAAGGTTACATTGATATTATTAATTATCAATTGATTATTGAATAAAATATATCTAATGAATTAAGATATCTAATGAATTATTAGTTAGGTTTACGTCGAAAATATTAATTATTGATTAATTATTGAAAGGAATTATTATCTAGGTTTACATTGATATTAACTATTGATTAATTACTGAATGAAATTATTATGAAAAGGTTACATTGATAATATTAATTATTGATTGATTAATGAATGGAATTATTATGAAATAAGCCTTATGACCATAATTATATTGAATTTAACTAATAAAATAAAATCTAACTTAAGTACATAACCACAATATGATGTTGTTAGAATAAAATGAAATTACATCCGTTATACTTTAAAGTACATATATAAATTGAATGAATCTTGGTTAAAACTATCATATTAGATATTAAGGGTTAAATAGATTTTCGTTAGGGTGTATTTAAATAATGAAATGAGATTTTACTATGTCATTACTTTGGAAGTAAATAGAGTGGTGAATAATTCTAGGAAAATATGACCTATAAACAAACTAAGGATTAGTTGTCGTATCTTATTGAATATTCTCTACATATAAATATGCTTCTATTGTATGTATATGTATATATGTATATATATATATATATGTGTGTATTTGACTTCATTTTGACATTACACAAACTTTGTAGTTCAAACATTAATTTAAGAAATTGTAGATCTTAAATATATGTTGGAGCGAGGTAACACAGGTGGTTTGTAGTCTTGAATGAGTTCAAGGATACTTTTAGCTCTTGAATACATTCTAAGATGAGGTAATTACACACTGAACTATGACATTACACAACTATTGTAGTTTTGAACATTGATCTAAGAACTTATGTTCTTAAATAAGTGTCAAAACGAGGTATCTGGTAGACTGGAGTGTCTCAATTTCACGATGACTTTCATTGAACTATATAAACTATGTTAAGGTGAATCCATAAATGTTTGTATTCGCCAGTGTTTTATTATAGGTTTCCCCTATAAGGCAAGGCCTGTCTAAGCCACAGTTCTTCGCGTCATCGATGCTAGGTAGTTCCTAATCTAGGTCTATCTAGTAAAGAAAGTTGCGAGTACTTCCTACCAACCTCTGCGTTTGTGTTTGCCTAACTGAACTATGTTCTTGGTAAATACTATACGTACGTTTACTTATCTTTGATAAGAACTCCTCATCTTTGATGAGAGACATTGGACAAACTCCACCAAACACCTAGTGTATGGTCGATGTTTGAACTGCAACAAAGGTTAGTAATTTAGATTTGGACAGTGGTATGAAGTTCTATTTTAGACTAATAGAGAAACATATTCACTTTTCCAATTAATTTATTGCTAATTTTTGTGGACAGTCTCTGTTGAGTCCTAAGGCGGATTTACTGAGATTTAAGCCAAACCTTAATCAAGTCCTCTTGTGTTTTTCAAACATACAAACATTGATGGATCATAAAACCTATTAAATATACATTCTCTTTTCATTGTGAAAATGAGATACTCTCAGAGATTCTGATTGAGTAAATGAATATGTTATATTTTAGTTGTTTTATTTATCTCTCGACACTATTATGTCCTTGATAAATCCATTCAGTTCCTATGAGAGCCTGATATATTCAAATGTTTAACAACTTAATTACTGGTTCAATGTTTCAATTGAACAACCTATTCTGGTTAATGAATGCTGTTTCATTGAATGCTGTGAGTCATGCAAGGACAAACCTACACAATACACCTACTCTACATGTTGGTCTTAAACCTTTAATTATTCTTATTTTCCTTATAGGACACTCGAAAGGTTGCGCTGTCGCCAGTCGCTAGTCGCCGACGACCCATCTCACAATGGTGGCGAGGCTTGACAATATAGCTGACTATAGACCCGTAACTCAGTAGGTCTTTCCTATGGGAAATTACACTACACAATCCAATTGTGGCAAAAGTAGTAGGTTTCGTGATCGAATTTCAAAGTAGTTGTGTGACCGAAGTTCCCGTATGGGCTAGTAAGCACACAATGAAAAGATCAGTAGACACGATCTCCTTTTGTTCACGTGGAACACATCTTAATACCATGTCTGATTACAGCTTGGTAATTACATCAACTCTAGTAATTCACTGGCTATGTCTATATGACGTCCCAAGGGATTACTCAAATACAGTCCTTTCATGATTGTGCTGCAGCGATATGAAACAAGCATTTGTTAGACAGGATATATTTCCGTCTAACTTACTGTAGAAAATTGGGTGATCTCATTTCCTACCTGCTACCTTTCTTTTGATTTGATAGCACCAACGTTGTGCCTAATTTAATTTAGAGCCTTCAGCACGGTGTGGATCGGTTGGGGTCGGAGGGGCTTGGTGGATGCGACCCCCCGGGTTCAGTTGAACCCGGCCTTTTAATTCCCTAATGCCTATAGACCCTATCCTAACAGATTAACACATACAAACAAACACTACACATTATTTTTCACAATTATCTGAGATAATTTATTAACTGAATAAATTATTTCAAGATAATTAATAACTATATAATATGTATTTAATCATTATTTCATTTACTTATATATTTTTATTTATTTTATTTGTTTAGAGTTATTAGAATCTATCTATTATATCAGGTTTGAACTAAAAATACATGTAAAAGAAACTTAGACACTATTCAATTAATCAATGTCATTATAGAATATCCTATATATAATTATTTAACTCTATTTCTATTTTAGCTATCTAGATTCACTAAAAATATTAGCAATTATAATTTACACATTCTTAAGGAGACGTCAGATATTTAGTTAAACAGTAGGTGATAGTTATTTCTAAATAAACAAGTTTATTCCTATTTATTCTTAATGGTTCAAATTTACTAAATCTTAATTAATTTTAAATAAGTTACTTATAAGGTGTTATAAAGTTTAATATCTTCCTTTCCTTTTCATAATAATTTTCCTGAAGCTAGTTATCTATAGTGTTTATATCACTGGTAAGTGTAAATATCTTTATAATTAAATTTTAGGATACTAAATCTTATTAATTCTAAATAAGTTAATTATAAGGTGTTATATCTTTCTTTCCTTTTTAACAGCATTCCAGAAGTTAGCTATCTTTAGTATTTATATCACTGGTAAGTGTAATTTACTAAGTCTTATTAATTCTAAATAAGTTAATTATAAGGTGTTATATCTTCCTTTCCTTTTAATAGTATTCCAGAAGTTGGTTATCTATAGTAATTATATCACTGGTAAGAGTAAATATCTTTCAATTAAATCTTAGGATAAATTAATTTCAGTAATTTAATGTCATTGTGCAGAGATGTTATTTTAAATTAATGACTAGATAGGATGTTAGTTAGAGTTTATATAGAAATCAAGGCTTCTAATAACATATACTATGTCTTTCCTTCGGCATACCATAAAAAGAACTGAAGTTACTCTGAAACAAAAATCAAACACAACGTAGAGTCCTTCCTTTATACTAGACGATCACAATTATAAGGCCAAAGATAATTGATATCCTCTTAAGCTTAATATTAGCTTGTAACGCCACTACCATGATAGTGTTACAAATTGGTCCACGTGACCAGGATGTTATAATTTTATATATATGTTGGGGTCTTTCTCATCACACCCCATAGTATAGGAGAACGTTTCATATGTTATGTTATATGATTTGTACTTATTTTAAAACAAGTTTTTTCTCTTTTTTAGGGTTCCATACCTAAAGGGTAAAAACGGGACCCTATTACTAAGACTTCGCTGTCCGTCCGTCCGTCCGCCCGTCCGTCCGTCCGTCTATCACCAGGCTGTATCTCAAGAACGACGATAGCTAGACAGTTGAAATTTTCACAAATTATGTATTTCTGTTGCCGCTATAACAACAAATACTAAAAACAAAATAAAATAAACATTTTAGGGGGGCGATAATTATTTTTGTTTTTATTAGTCTAAAACGCCATCTATCAGAAAGTAGGAAAACTTCGTCGATAGACTAATAATAGTTTTCTAATAGTGGCATAGATGGCGTTTCAATTAAATAAATATTTTACAGAAAATTTACTTATATTTAGTTTAGTCAATGGTACAGAACCCTTCGTGAGCGAGTCCGACTCGCACTTGGCCGATTTATATTATTTTTTCTAGCCTATCTCAATAAACATACTGCTGAACTTTAGATTATCGTGTTAGAAATTTAGAATAAATAAACTGTATGTGATGTGTATTTAGTATAAATTTTAATAATTTTCAAACAAACAGATGCTAAACCAAACACACACGATAGAAGTAGATATATTTTAAACATACAAAATGGAGTAATATGTCTTACTTATTCTGTTACCAATTTGTAATACAATCGGATATATCTTTTCGTCTATTCTATTGTATGTAAGAAGCAGTAATTTAATTTAAATTATTTAGTCATAATACATTAAATATTTTTTGTCATTGTTGATTACTAATTAAAGTATCAAGAATTTAGAACTTATTGTTTACATTTTTTGATACGGTTGTCAAACTAACCTATGAGTCACCTATTTTCGCTTGCTCCAATTACAACTATATATTTAGTTTCGTGACTCACAAGCCACATTATAATTATTAATTAAAGTTTGACAATAACTCGTGTGAACCGAGCGTTGTAATTATTTTGAATAGTTGCATTTTTTTAAGAACAATAAAATTAACTGCGTGAATGTGGTATAAAATTTTAATGACGCCCTAATGAGATAATTTACTTTCATTTCTACCATAAATGGAGGAAAGGACTATGTTCGAGTACTTTCCATTTTATGTAACAAAATTTAATTTTATTATTACTAAGCTCGCGGTTTCGCGGAATAAATCTACTAGGTAAAATATTTTAAAGCTATCTTCTTACTCAGTAAGTGGAGTATCCAATACAAAAAGAATTTTTCAAGACGAATTTTTTTTCTTTTGTATAATAGTCTAATAATAATAATAAAAAGGCTATTTATAAACCAAAACAACCTGCACAATCAAATTTGTAACTTTGAATTAGATTAAAAGTTATTTCATTATATTAAAATGGCAAATTTTCAGTGCCCCTGCAGGGTTCTTGTTCGATGTTAAACATTGTAGTGTTATATATATAAAAGACCTCTATATACAACAAGAGTAGCAAATAAATAAATTTAATTTAATTTAATCAGTAGTTTCTGTGATCTCTTCAGTTTTATCACGATTCAGCCTGTAATATCCCACTGTTGGGCATAGGCCTCTTCGCCATCTAGGAGAAGGATTAAGTTTTATAGCTTTCAGTTTTATAATATCTATATACTTTTTACGAAAATTGCGCGGACGGAGGAGTATGAAATTTCACACACTTATAGTTTATATAGAGAAGGAATGCAGCATGCTAGTATATAATTATATTTTTAACTATGCATAAAAATACATTAAATCAGTAATGAACGTCAGTCATTAAAAGTGTTGTTTTTAAGTGTGTTACAACAACTTTAATTTCAGCTATATAGTTTGATAAATCACTAAGTGTTTTTTTCAGCAAGATGTTACAAGTAATTTTTGAATTATCTTTAATAATGCGTATTATGTGCGGATTTAATTGACTTCGATTAGGTACTTTGAAGATATTCTCATTTTATTACTTATCGATGTAAATTAAAGTCGGCTGTTGTTTTTTTTTACCTGACAAGGTGATTTGTTTTTTTTAATTTAATATTATTATTTAAAACGATTACTTTATTATATTAATATTTAAAAAATGCAAATTATTAAAATAAATATCACAAGTAAATTATGTACTCTAACGAGCAACGTTAACAAAACTTAAGAAAAAAAAAATAGACATAAAATACACGTGCAATAATTTATAAAATATAACAAGAACCTCTTTTAAAATAAACTCCTTCAGTAAATCTTATTCACACAAACCAACAAAAAGCGGTGTAATTAAAAATTATAATTTCAAGGCTGTACACATTGAAAGCGAACTTATTTTGCAATGAAGTAGGTAATTAATTTTTACGGTTTTTTTTCCACAAGAAATAAATAATAAAAACTGCTGTATAAATTAAGTGATATAAAAAATCACAATAAAAACAAGATAATATAACAATAATATTAAATGTAGTGTAGGTAATATAAATTTTAACGAGATTGCTATATCTACTGATTTGCTTGAAGCGCTGTAGAGTAGATAATAATTATGGCTGTTGTGGCCACTTTTAAAACTTTATCCTGTGTTATAAGATTATGTACTCGTATATGTTTGAGGTAGGCCATATTGATTTTGTTTTTGTTAACCGACTTCAAAAAAGGAAGGTTTTCTCTATTAGTCAATTTTTTTATCGTGAATTTGATAACCGAAAGCGATTTTGAACGGGAGCTGACGGGTAGTTTTTGACCTATCCGTATTATCCCTAATAATGTATATTGATTATATGTACTTTTCGATATAAATTGGTCGGTTTTTTTAACCGACTTCAAAAAAGGAGGAGGTTACTCAATTCGACCGTACCTATTATATATTTTTCACTTTTTTTATTGAGTATTAAGTTCAATCATAACACATTTTTTTTGAGGATTGCCATATTGATTTTGTTATTATTCCCTATTTAGTAAAATAAATATATTTTTGTTATACTTTACCGGTGTCTTGTTGTAGTCAACGCTAAGTTTAAAGGAAAATAGCTTTATTAAATAAGCTGTCTTTTTATTCGAAATAACTTTTCCATAATATTATGTATATAATTATTTCAGGGTCTATAAATGCGTCTACGTAGCGTTATATAGGAAAGACATTAATAATAATAATAATTTAATTCAGACATCAGTCCATATCTTGTTAGTTACTTTTTTTTTTTCTTAAAACTATGTTAGTTTTAATAATTGTGACCACTCAAAACCTAAAATTAACATCATAATACCAAGATTCAATTAATATTTAATCAATATTACAATAATAAAATTAAAAATTAAGTCTAGTCTACAACTCGGGAAATGAAACGCGTAAAACCAAGCGTTTTGTTTTGTTCGATTTCATTACAAACATTCCAAAAATTATTCGTGTATGATATGTCTGGTGCGGTAGGGATTAGATCTTTACGAATGTTTTATTTACGTGTAGTATTGAAAATTAAAGTTTCCAAAATAATCGTAATAAACTTCAATCACACATATTATTTATCGTAAATTAAGCGGAAATACAATGAGAGTGACAAAATATTTTTTGTCAAATATATATTTTTTTAAAATTAATAAATATATAGTGTTCGGCTACACCATTGGGTGTAAGTTTCAAAGGTCTAAGTTTCAAAGGTCCGTTCGTTGTTCGCAAGCTCTTGATAAAGCGTATTTACGCTTTCTTTCCTAACTTAACTTTATTAGATTATACCTATGAGGGAAACGTTTGCGTTTAATTTTGATTATAAATTAGGTATGCGTGCTACTAATTGGTTCAGATGCTTAAAGAATTAGGCGTTATTCACAAACTTTTACTAAAGCGTGCTCGCGCTTTCTTTGCTAATTTGTTTTATTACATAAATATTACACAATAAAAACGCGCGATTAATATCAGCGATGTTTGTAATCGTGTGTTCTCGGGTTTACGATACTTACGTATATTTGCATAGTAAATAATTTCGTATGTTGGTTTTCAGATTTCTAGTTCGAATAGTGATGAGTGTATGATATGTGAAAGTGTAAACACTATGTGTTAGTGTTATAGTGTATCAACACCATGGGCCTGCACAAACGAGGAAGTGAGTTGATTCATTCGTGTCAATTTTTATATTTACGTACGTGTTAATTCACACATTAACACTGATTTATTTAACACATGTATCTGGTAATGTGTTTAATATTAGTTTTAATGTGTGTGTTAATTTTTACATGTTATTTATGATGTTTATTTCAGAAATATATTTATAGAGACGGTTCGGGTATAAGTTAACTTAAAAATTTAATCAAGCTCTCAATTCTCAATTCTATTATTTAAACATTAGTAATATATATGTATATACAGAACGTAGATATCACAATACTTGTATTATTTTTCTTGCTTTACCTAATTATATTCGTATTTTTCTTTACATTTTACTAAAACCCCTGAGCTAAAGTGGATCTTCCTAAGTCTTCTTCTTTTCCTATAGTCAAAAAACTGTTTACAAAGAAAAGACTCGTTTTTTGAATAGAACTCTTGTTCGATGACAAGTAAGTATTTCTGTGGTCTGTGCAAGTATATTATAATAAACTTGCTTGTCAAACTTCAATGTTTTGCTTAAAAAGTAGTTTAAACATTGTACCCGATGATGAGAGTGTATTTATAATATAAGTAATAGTCACTTCACCCTATCACAGTCCACTGCTGGACATAGGTCTCCCTAAGTTTGCGCCAAAAATGGCGCGATATCATGTGTTTTGCACATAGTCACCACGCAGGGCAGGTGAGTTGGTGACCGCAGGGCTGGCCTTGTCGCACCGAAGACGCTGCTGCCCGTCTCCGGTCTGTGTATTTGAAAGCTAGCAGTTTGATGATTATCCGGCCATCGGTCATCTTTTTAAGTTCCAAGGTGGTAGTGGAACTGTGATATCCCTTAGTCGCCTCTTACGACACCCACGGGAAGAGAGGGGGTAGCTACATTTTTACTGCCGTAACCACACAGCAATTTAAGTAATAGTAGCGAGGTCTTTTTAGTATTTCTGGTTTACTAATTTAGTAACACTAAACTGTCATATTTGTGTTAAAACAAATATCTAAATTTAATGTCAACTTTAAAAGTCGAAAAAAAAAAAACAAGAGGTGCTAGTATGACAAGTTTTAGCTCAAGTCAGCCTCATTAGCGATCTTGTATTATGCATAACGAGACACGCGTTGCTACCTGTCTTGTTATGAAGATTTTATTTTAAAATGTTGATGTTATCGTGCAAGCGACTTGCTAAAATTAGAACTTGACTACGAACATTTTTTCGAATGTATTTGGTGAAAAAATTATACCTTGTGTTTTGTAAACGGGACTTGTGTATTGGAGATGGAATATTGAATGTTTCACTAGTGAGCATGTGTTCAACAGCCCGGACCAACAATAAATAATAATAATAATAATAATTTATTTAATAATTTTACAAAACATATTTTCAAACTTAACTTATTTACAATGAAATAAAATTAATATTAAAGAAATTATATCATAGTACCGTCACAATTTGATGAGTATTTTTGCTACAAGTATGTATTTAATATTTACCCTAAAAACTTCAAGTAACAAAAAACAGGAACAATTAGTTTCTAGGTGTAGTTTGAAAGCAATTTCTAAGTATGATCTCTACTCCTAGCTAGCTAGCTACACATGTATAGGTCATACCACAGATCACCCCTTGATCTGTGGGTCATACAGATGGTTATCGTGTTCTGGGCAACTGTCTCTGGATTGCCCACTTGGGAGGAGTTCTTACTAGGAGCCGTTTAGTGTGAGGCGTTAATTTAACGAAATGTTCAAAATTAGAACTTGATAAATAAATCGTTTGAATATTTTTGAATATGGAATAGCGCGTATAAAATATACGAGTAATTATAGCTGAGATCATCGTGTGGGATGTCAAATTTATTTTTCCGCTTCGGGACTGCTTGTATTATTAATAAAAGCAGTAATTGTAGGTATATCTATACTAATATAATAAAGCTGAAGAGTTTGATTGTTTGTTTGTTTGTTTGAACGTGCTAATCTCAGGATCTACTGGTCCGATTTGAAAAATTATTTCAGTGTTAGATAGCCCATTTATCGAGGAAGGCTATAGGCTATATATCATCACGCTAAGACTAATAGGAGCGTAGCACCAATGAAGAATGTTTCAAAATCGGGGTTATTTTTCCTTTTGAGAGCTTCCGCTGCGTAAACGGTTACGAACGACGGTTGCGGACGAAGTTGCGCGCAGAAGCTAGCTAGTATATCTATAAATAGCATACGTAGTTCGTTGGCGAAGTTTGCAGTGATCCTGCTTTCTGCTCCAGAGATTGTATGTTCTATTCTCAAGCCGAATTTGGGTGTCATATACATATTTATTTGTAGTACCTATGTATTATTTATGTATATTTATCTAAAGTACTTAGCTATATTAGTCGGCTGTGACCTATAAACACAGGGATTACCACAGATGTTTAAACAAATGACCGTGTGTGTCTGTTAAAGTTATTCTTTTGATTGTTATTCACGAAAAAGTTTTAGGTCATTTATAAATAGATTGAATAAAGAAATAATACAGCCTTAACAGAAACCTACGTGTTTTAATGTAATTTACATTAATATTAATGAGTAAGAAGTGTTTGTTTGTTTAATTGTTCGTTGGTCTTACACTTCGGGCGTTGGCGTGATGTTTTATTGTATTAATCGTTTGACCTTAAGTAAATGTTCTTTCTAAAACAATAAGTATTTTTGAAATTAAACCGGTAGATGTTGGGATAAGCATTGAAACAAATTAAATTTTTAGTTTTATTATTTTATATAAGTTCCTTCGAAACAGCTCAACAGATTTTACTGAATTTTTTGTGTCACTTCAGCCTATCGCAATCCACTGCTGAACATAGACCTCCACACGTTCGCGCCAAAAATGGCGTGAACTCATGTGTGTTGCCCATAGTCACCACGCTGGGCAGGCGGGATGGTGACCGCAGGGCTGGCTTTGTCGCACCGAAGACACTGTTGCCCGTCTTCGGCCTTTGTATTTCAAAGCCAGTAGTTGGATGGTTATCCCGCAATCGTTCGGCTTTTTAAGTTCCAAGTTTTTTGTGTATCATAAACTTTTCTGTTGAATAGTCGGATAGCTTGAACGGCAATCAGTGAAACCGGCCCTTACATGGGTACTTTAGGAAAGTGTTTATATTATTATATTAGTATCACAGTCGTTCTTCAATAGCTAATCAATAACATCGCAATGAAGGTATATCTAATAATGCTATGATTATTTTTTTATGGAGTGCAAGTAGGGAAAAGCATAACTTTATTGATTTAACGAGTAAATTAGCGCAGTGGTTTTGGTTCGAACCCTGCTCTTGACAAATATTTTTTTAAACCGTTAGGTATAATCGTCGTAACATTGATTTGAATTTATTATACAATTTTAAACATTTTTCAACAAACAAACATTTTTCAACAAACAAACACAACAAGAAGACATTCGCAGTTAATGTCGAAATATCGAGCTCCGCAAAGCGAAAATAATAAACATGGGTAAATATCCCGTTTTCGAATAATTTTCGTAGGTAATTTTAACCATATCAAAACATTGTAAGAAATGGTTGTACCTCAAACAACACTTTTAATATATTATTAATACTACAATGACAAAAGGTTTCTTGTGACCTTTATCTTAAGTAAGAGTGATATAAATATATGTGTGTATATATTATCAAAGGTCAAATGGAGCAGCGTGATGAACGACGCTAGATATACATATATGTATAGGTATTATCTCGAATAGAAAGAAAGAATTATATATACCAAACAGTAGGGCATTTAGGGTCGAGGTTAATAATCTATATGATCTTTGATTCTAGTCACTAAATATAGAATTTGGGAGAAATTGATTCATTGAAATTCATGTCGAAATTCTTTATTTTACTGCTTCACATTCAATGGCCCCCATTTAGGGTACTTTTGGGGGATCCGGAATCACACCCAATACACAAGCACAAACGGTTGTACCACGACAATCATCTATATGCCCTGTAGAAATGTTTTTCATGTGCGGGGATTGAACCCGCGACCGCCTGCGCAACAGCCAGTGTTGTGACTGCTACGCGACGCATCGTCAAAGTTATTTCTCTTCAAAGGTAGAGAAATGACTGATACCGGTCCTTAGATATCCTTATCGTCTAATAATTAATGTGTTGCAAAGGCATCAATTACGATTTTCCTGTATTAATGTTTTTCCCACATCTTACTTACAATTAGGAATCTTTAAGCAATTTGAGAAGTTACTTATTGCAAAAGTACTCAAGACTTGTTCTTCGAAATCAGATCAAATTGAATCTGTTTCAAAGTCTGTATTGTACGAAAAAAAAAAAATTGTCCTGATGACCGAAATTTGTAAACAGAATATTAGTTCACGAGCTCGCAGAACACACTTATAAAGCATATACCACATCGTCTGGTATATTACGAGGCGCGACGTGCAGAGAATGCCCGGTCGTGGAAGGTCGCACGATCGATACCCAGGCAGACTTAGACGTTTATTGAGTTAAACACTTGATAACTAAGCGTTTTCGTTACGAAAACTGGAAAACATGGGAGCTAGAGGACACTCTTTACTGGTTTGGCATCGTAGATAAAAGTTTATTTTATTTACTTCATCTATGAGAAGGTGTCATCTACTGTATATGATGGCTATGTATGTGTATGTAGATTAAATACTTAATTAATTTTCATGATTTATTGATTATGTAAATCTTTATTGTTATCCTTCTCCTAAATGGAGAATGAGGCCTTTGTCCCGCAGTGGGATATTAGTATTACAGGCTGAATCGTATTGTATTGTTCAGGTTATCAATATTTTCTCTTTTGATAGAGATTGTCTGTAAAAAATAGCTATTAGTGATAAGAGTTATTTTTAATGTTACTCTGTATGCGCAATAAAATATGAAACAAAAAAATATCTATGAAAGGATTAATGGTTGTTGAGCAGTGTTGATACCTAATTAATCTTACCGAATTCTTTGTCAATGATTTTTTTTAATGTACGTGAAAATTAGTTTTTTATGATCATTGTTGGTACCAAGCTATTGCAAATTGAAGAATAGTAAATTTACCCAAGAATTACCTATATTAAATGATTTTGTGGCGTTTCTGGTTTATTATTTTACTAGCTTCTGCGCGTGACTTCGTCGGCGTGGACTCCGCTCCTATTGGTCCTAGCGTGATGACACATAGCCTATAGCCTTCCTCGATAAATGGGCTATCTAACACTGAAAGAATTTTTCAAATCAGCCCAGTAGTTCCAGAGATTACCGCGTTCAAACAAACAAACAAACTCTTCAGCTTTATATATTAGTATAGATTACAATGTCTGAATATAACTTAACTTATATTTTGTGTTTACCAGTTAAGGAAATTTTATAATTATTTAAGTAACGATTTCCAACAAATTATTAATTGCAAAACCGTTGCTTATGATGTTCATAGCACTATGTTGTCAAAATAACGTTATTTAAGAAAAAAACATAACATTCTTTTCTATTGTAAACATTTTAAATTTTAACGGATCGGTAAATGTTCCTTTCTCTTTCTTTTAAAACCTTGAAGCTCAACGATTCCAATTACAATTCAAAATTTTTTGATATTCAAACAATAAAAATTTTGCCACTACGACACCATAATGGTCGTGAAAATAAAAATAACAGTCAAGTGTCAACCCTGGTCAAGTTCAAAACTCATGTTTTTAAATGCATTTTCCGACATTCCTCAAAATGGCTGTAGCGATAATTGCGATTCGCACGAATGTTTTGCCTATTTCATATTAAAATTCGCAGGTTTTTAGACGCCTACATAAACAACTGATTTTAAACAAAGTTCTGTGTAAAATTTCTATTATTATAGTATTTACTAGCGACCCGCTCCGGCTTCGCACGGTTGCAATGCTGAAGCTAAATACTATCTACAATAAAAGATACGTTAGAAACCTCTAAAATTACCAGAGTTCCTTTACTATAATATGCATGTATTATAAACTAGCTTCTGCGCGCGACTTCGTCGGCATGGACTCCGCTCCTATTAGTCTTAGCGTAATGATATATAGCCTATAGCCTTCCTCTAGATAGCCCATTTATCGAAGAAGGCTATAGGCTATATATCATCACGCTAAGACCAAAAGGAGCGTTGCACCAAGGAAGAATGTTTCAAAATCGGGTTTTTTTTCCTTTTGAGAGCTTCCGCTGCTTAAACGGTTAAAGTTTCGCACAAATCATGTATGACAGAATTAATCCTATTCCGCGTGGACGATGTCTCGGGCAGAAGCTAGTATCTCATAAATACAGTAGAATCCGATGGTGATAAGGAATAATACACCAAAAAAATTTATCGTTTGGAAATCGTCATCCGTCGTTATACCACTACATATTAACGTTAACCACATCTGGTTCAACAGGGCCTCGTATAATATCAATCTACTTCCAAATAAAAATACATTCATATATACTCTGATTTTCAAGAGACAGCTAGGTCAAAAAGAAAATCTACATTTTAAAAGAAGTAATTACTCAAGAAGTTACATTGCAATATACCATTCTTTTTATATAACTAGGTCGGCAAACAAGCGTACGGCTCACCTGATGGTAAGCGATTACCGTAGTTTATAGACGCCTGCAACACCAGAAGCATCGCAAGCGCGTTGCCGACCCTATCCCCAATCCCCCCAGGAGCTCTGGTCACCTTACTCACCAACAGGAACACTATACTGCAGTCGCTGAGCAGTTGTGTTGCTCCATATTTTGATGATTCCTTAATTCATTAGTATTAATGACCTTACACGGTGTCAAAATATTCCGGATGATACCAATACCAATGTCACACAGAGTGATGAAGCTAAATTTTAAGTGAAACTGTCACAGTAAATACGGTAGCGGTATTACTTGTTACGTAAAATTAGACAAAAAGAAATCGATACTGCAATTAACAAACACAAATATAATAGCTGTTTTAGAGGGGAATAAAGGGTATTTTATATTTGATTAAAAAAATGTTTTTAAAGGATAATCGTCTTCTAAGATTGTCTTCAGTTGAGTTGATTTTCTTAGAAATTATAACCGATTAGATTAGAAACGATGAAACAAACCCTAAATCTCCCTTAATTTTTTTTTATCTGTTGTTTATCATGACTGGACTGTATTTTATTCTGAACATTGCCTTCTTTAACAGTACAGGTCAATAGTCAGAGTCAATCAAATTTCAATTAATCACGTGACTCTTACACATTTCATCCATTAGTGACCCGAAAACGAGGAAGCACGTGGGAAATGATAAATCACTTCTAAAATAAAATAGGGTAAAGCAAATGGGCGCGTGATGATTGATCAAAAAGTTATATACCTTAGATCGATGATAATAGAAATGGCGTGTGCGTGTTATTAGATCTATTAGTTATAATTAAAATTTCATACACAGTCATCGTATATTTCTATCCTAATATTACAAAGAGGTTAAGAAATATCCTCTTCATTCAAATAGATTATAGGCTGTAAAAGATCCTGTTATTAATCGTAATAAGACAGCAATGCCTTTTTAATAACAATCGGGTTTTAAATAAATAATACCTACGATTTCTAACTTTCAATTTACTAAAACATTTGATGTCCCTTCTACGTTTATATAGTTCCGAGGATCGACCCTCCAACCCCAAAACGCCCCAAATTATTGCGTGCGCTCTCTGTTCTACTGGCCTTATCAAGGTTCGTGAATTAGTAAATTATTGTGCCATTTTCTTAGTGGATTACAGAGCAGTTTATAACATATCCTTCCTTTCTTTTCCTTAATAGGGAAAGATGTTTGTGTCGAAATATATTGCCAGTAGGATATTTACGTTCTTGGACTTTAGATAAGATTAGCTGTTACCTTTGATTATCGTAGTAGCTCGGCAATACAATAGTAGCAGTCAAAGCCTTTAAACCTAAATGTAGAAACTTCTCTCAAACAGAAGTCTAATAACCAATATTCAAAACCTAACCAATATTCAAAACTCTAAAAAAGACAATTATCCTACGCAGAATCAGATTATTTTAAATTGGTATAACACCTTATGTTTCAATTTTTATAGTTAATAATAAAAATATAAATACAATTGCAAGACCTGTATAACAAAACGCACTGATATTATTGTAGTAAAATAACTAAACATGTGAAAAAATAACAGATTAAAAATTTAAGCAATAAAGAAAGCTTTAAACGCTTTTCTAAAGTTAATAAATTATAAAACTAAACAAGTATTTCTTGCATATAATAGTGCACAAAATACGAAAAAAAAAAAATACAACCATACTATCTAACAAAAACTAAATTGAATTTTCGCTTGGGTAAGCATACCCCGAATTAAAAAATAGGCTCGGCTTTTCAACTAGCATAAAAGGATGAAACCTTTAAAATATTTATAGCATAATACGACTGGCTAAAGCAAACATTACGTATTTTCCTGACCATTCTATGATGCCTGCTTTATTTTGCAAATATATTACTAATACCTTAGGAAAAGGATTTTGGTCCAAGGTTCATCATCTCTATTCTGACGAAAATGGTTATATAATAATTTTTGATTCGTACAAATTTTAGTATTTGAACTATATCGTTTAATCGTCCCAGTGCTGGGCAAATACCTCTCCAATGAGCGTAGAGTTACAATTTATGAATTTTTAGTTTAATTCACAAGTTTATAACCTAAGTAGGAGAAAAAAGCATTCCCAGTTTCCAAATACTCAATGCCAATATAAGTTGTCCTAACCTCTGCATAACCGGTGACGAATATGAAAAAGTCAATATTAATTTTAATGGATAGAAAACTACTGAATAATCACCACATAGAACACTTATAAGAAAGGCACTGTATTGATTTTAATTCTACCCTCCGTTGACATACATTGCGCCTGGACTTTCTTGTTATTAACTTACTAATTCCTCGACTTTTACCTTCACTGCGGTGCAATTAGGAACGATATTGCGTTTCACTTATTTGTGGTAAAGTATATATGAGCTATTATCGAATAAATAAAGTTGAAGTCTATACTAATTTAACAAGTAATCACTACATATTATATAACAAAGTCGCTTTCCGCTGTCTGTCTGTCTGTATGTATGCTTAAATTTTTAAAACTACGCAACGGATTTTGATGCGGTTTTTTTTATTAGATAGAGTAATTCAAGAGGAAGGTTTTTATGTATAATACATGCATATTATAGTAGAGAAACACTGGTAATTTTAGAGGTTTCTCTTTCAAGCGTCTAAAATTTTAACGTGATTTGTCTTGTAATTCTATTTTCTCTATGTAAGTTTATTTTTATTTTTCAAAATTATTTTTAAATTTTATTTAACTTCTTCTAACATATATAGTTTTGTCATAAAAGTATTTCAAATATGAACTATATTCAAAGAGACACTATGTGCTGTTACAATATTACGAGTATACCTTCTAGGTAAAAGCTTTTTCTGACAAAAAAATCTTGTCTATTGTCCAATACAGCAACATTAAAAATGCGTCATAAATAATGTGTATTCAACACCTTAAAATACTAATATCCTTTTTTCCTAATATCTTTTGTCAACGTATGATTTTTTTTTGTATCTTTGACCGAGACCCGGCTTTCGTTCGATCAATAGTTAAATGTACATAGCTTTATTAATAGTTTTACGACTTTTATTGATCATATCTGAATTTTGTTTCCCTTTTTTAATAGTCACATAAAGCTTACGGTACGGTTTTATGTTCAGTGATCGAAATGATTCGTTCACAAATATGTCGGTACTGTACTATCGTTTACTATAACTGGGTTTGTTCTCAAACAAAATAAACCGACTTCAATTCACATCGACCAGTAAAATAAAATAAAATAAATAAAATAAGCCTTTATTGCTGTTAGATTTTAACTTATTTGACTAAATATTACTTTTTAAGAATTAATACGACCAGTAATACAACGTAAGTAAACGAAAAAATAATCGAGTAAATGCGCGTTACTAGAGGTAACACGAAAGCGCTCGTCAGATCTGGGTCTCATTTAAATAGGACCACATGATAAGCTTAAGCACCAGGTCTAGCTTTAGCCAATTGTATTATTTAGTATTTATATTATTAAATCTATCATAAAAGTAGTCGTTTAAAATAATCCTTCAATGATCCGAAGCTTATTTTCATTACATGTTTAAAAATCGGCTCGGTAAAGTCTATATACATTTTGACTTTAAACACCGTATACCTAATACTTTACAACATTACATAAGACTATTAGACAATAAATCTCATAAAAGTATTATAATTTAACTAGCTTCTGCGCGCGACTTCGTCGGCGTGGAATAGGACCAATTCTGTCATAAGTACATGATTTGTTTTTTTTTTGTAATGTGAATAGGTTGGCAAACAAGCGTATGGCTCACTTGATGGTAAGACCGTAGCCTATAGACGCCTGCAAAACCAGAAGTATCGCAAGCGTGTTGCCGACCCTATCCCCAATCCCCCAGGAATGTGCGAAACTTTAACCGTTTACGCAGCGGAAGCTCTCAAAAGGAAAAAACCTCGATTTGGAAACATTCTTCATTGGTGCTACGCTCCTATTGTTCTTAGCGTGATGATATATAGCCTATAGCCTTCCTCGATAAATGAGTTATCTAACACTGAAAGAATTTTTTAAATCGGACCCGTAGATCCTTAGATTAGCGCGTTCAAATAAACAAACAAACAAACAATCAAACAAACAAACTCTTCAGCTTTATTATATTAGTAGGTATACGTAGATGAATTAATATGCATATACTATCTCGTAATCTTTATGTAGTGTCTACACTTCAATAACCTCATCTCTGCTTTTTAACATTAACGCGTATTTCAAGCTACAACCTCTCCTCGTCTGAATTCGTTCTGATTATTCAAAGCGTTGAAAGAAAAATATGTGGATGTTAAGTTGTTAACCCGCTTCGTAGACTGGTAACTGAGTGAAAAGTTTGTTGGAGTTTTTAACACGTTCGAACTTCGAGAGAAAATCTATCGTGATTTCGCAGTTCACGAGTATATGTGAAAGAAACTGGCTTGAGTTGTCTGTTGTCTGCATGTCTGACACGTTCGTTTGTTTTATCTATTTAAAGAAGAGATTAAAAGATGAGGCATGTTTTAATGTTAACGATTAAAATTATTTTTAAAACAGCAACTGCGTAGTTTATTGCCAATTCTTCTCTGCAGAATCTACATTCCGAATCGGTGGTAGCTTCACTTTTAAAAATAATAATCACTTTTAAAATTTTAATTTGTTAAATGAGGATTTGAAAGTGCGTTTAAAGCCTAATTGAATAAAGTGATTTTTATTTGATTTGATTTTTTTAGTTTTGGTAAGTGTTATAAATATACTTTTGCTTACTCTTTGACATAGTAAATATTATTATGCAAAAATAATAACAAAAATAAATAAAAATAATAATATTAACCTACAAAAAAAATATAAAAAATGTCTCTTTATTAACTTCTTTCAAAGCAACAAAACTTAGAAGACAGTAATCATCTAAGTTAATTCAGTCTTTCAATCTTTTGATAAACATCTGAAATCAGCCATTTTTGTTCAAATAAATACATCAATCACGATATTCATGCGTAATCCACATACGAAAATCGAGCTAAATGTATAGAAATCTGGCTCCCATGGTCCAATTAAAGTTCGTTGACTCCCCAACAAACAATCCAGCGTCGCGTTCATGGCAGACTATTTCAGTCTAGCTGAAAACACAAATATGTCTGAATTGGCCTTTTTCAGACGTAAATTCTTTCAAAAGTACCCTCAGTCTCCAGTGATTGATGGTTTTTTGTGTTGTTTTAATTGGTTCTCGAATTTATGAATCTGGTTTATATTTTTCAAAATAATTGTTGTTGGTTTAATAATATTAAAAAAAATGAAAAATTCGAACAAAACTTTGGTGTTTTATCTCCGTTACTAAACAATATATTATTATCTTTATCTATATAAATAAAAATGAATGTTGCTAAGCGCATAACTCGAGAATGTGTCGACCAATTCGCGTAATTTTTTTTTGTATGTTCTTTAAGGCCCACGGAAGGTTTTAATACTTAAAAAAACTTATTTTTTTATTGTTGAGATATGAAAAAAGAGATACCACTCTGAAAACGTTACATTTAATTAATTTTTACTATTAACTATTGACAGAACGAAGTCTATCCAGGCAGTTACTTTTTAACTCAGAATACAGAACAAACTCTGTTTTTAATAAAATCGACATCCAACTATGTTTATTTTATTTATTATCTATCGTAAACGATATTAGAATATAAATAAAATATGTTAATTTATGTTAATTTTAATTTAAGAAATATGAAAATTATTTAGGTTTAAAAAAAAAACAAAAAACAATGTCCGGGTTCATTTGACTTAAATAGGTGTCAACAGAAAGGTCTTAGAGCACAGAGGACAATCAATTTGAAAGTCTTAAATTATTTGAATGTAATATTAACCTTCTATACGGAAAGTTGTTTTAATGTTACATAGCAACAATCAAGTCTGTTAAAATGATCTATTAAATTAAATTAAATTATCGATTAAATTAAATTAAATTAATGTAAAAATATCTGCTAAAGTAATGAAAGGACATAATATAATATGCTAAATTGTTAAGATGACAGATTGCACAATTATACAAAATATGTTGATCAAAAAGCATATTTAAAGCTAGACAGTGTTAACTATAAATATAAATGTATAAATAAATATAATCTTAGCTTGATCGCCAGTCAAAAATAATGACTATTCAGTTATAGCAACTGAGCGATGCAGATTGAGAGACGCATAGGTAAACGCTGAATTAGAAATCCAATTTTATCCTTGAAAACATTGAAATTATTAGAACAATGGATAAACCACATTTATCGTTTAGTTCTATAATGAAAATTACTGTTAATTACTTTCAATTAACGTGGATCTATCTCTAGATTACAAATTGCAAAGATCTTTAGATCTAAGGCTAGATCTTTCCCTTTTAAACCGTTCTATATCTCAACGTTCAGCTTTCTAGGTCAATACATGCTTAGTTTGAAAGCACTATAGCAATGAATTAAATGCCTTTTACGGCTAATGTCTGCGTTCCCCAGCTCTGCGATCAAAGGATAGAAATGAGAAAACGTCTGCCATTACAGCTATCACTTCTATCCGTCTGTATTTATCCCGCTCTTGGAGTCTGCTTATTAATTTATCTTGATGTAGGTTACACTGGGTAGGAATTCAGATACAAAGACTTTGATGAACAGAAGTAATGTTCGTGCAGTTTCTAAGAGGCCATTGTTAAGAGGACTTTGATCAAATCGTTGCTTTGTTCAAAGTCTATTGAATTTTCTTATACTTATAGCGACAATTCAAATTTTTTTGAATTATATTACAAATAGTAGTAAATCCGAACGAGAGTCCATCCATTAAGCTAATATCCAAATCCATTAAGCTAATATGGGTGAAGATCATGTCTAGTTCGGATCTTAGACTATAACTTAATAAGATTCTTAAAAGACTTCTGGCAACTGCGCACAAAAATTGCTAAGAGTTAAATATTAGCCATATTCATAGAGTTTTTGTATAAAAAATACGAATAGTTGTGACTTATGAAATCATCTTGAAGAATCTTGCATATCTACTTAGTGTAATAGTATACATTTTAGTTTTATCAGATTTTTTGTCACATTAAAAACAACATGAAGGATAACTGGGTAGTTAATATTGCGGACAAAAAATGACAAACAGATTATCTGTCCGTTTATTATTGTAACTTAACATTACAATCTTATATGTGATTCAATTTTGTTTATGTTTTTAGTTGAGTAATATTAACCTTGATATTTACATATGATTAACGCGATTTTACCCGCTTTGAAGTTTATGGTTGGCTATCTCTGTTAGTCTTAATCTAATATTTTATAGCTTACAACTGTCCCCAGTGAATTTGTCAAAGTTTTTTTTTAAATCGAACCAAATGATCTGTGGAGAACTACATACCTAACTAAGCTGATTTCGATGTTTTATTAAATTTATATAAAGTAAATTATATTAAGTTATTAAGTTTTGACGGCCATTATTATCAACCATTTTACTTGTATGGATCTTCCCGCGATTGTCACTTTAAAACTCCCAATATTTTGGCGTCGTTGCTAACTGAGGTAGAGCACAGTAGGAAATTTCCTGCTCAAAATATGGAGCAGCCCGACTGGGGTAGGACCTCGACCTTACAGAAGACCACAGCTAAATAATACTACTTTCAAGCAATATTGTTTTCCTGTTGGTGAGTAAGGTGAACAGAGCTCCTGTGGGTTATTGGGGGTAGTGTCGGCAACGCGCTTGCGATGCTACTGGTGTTGCAGACGTCTATAGGCTACGGTAATCGCTTACCATCAGGTGAGCCGTACGCTTTTGTGCAGACCTAGTTATATATATAAAATTAGTATCATAAATCGTTACTGACAATACACGAATATTTTTTATTACTTTCTTTACCAGAAAGACAAATAGATACATATTTTAACACAACTAAACACCAACCTTCAAAGCTACCTTCACAGAGCATCGTTACAAACATTCCTATACTTACAAAATTGTTCCTATAACACGTACAATCTCGTATGTAACGCGATCGTAACGTGTAACGGTTATATCCGCGCCTGTAACCTCCGGAACACGTGCTGCATATTGTTTTTGTCATTTGTCGATGGTGAGATTGGTTATAGGTGTTTATTCCACCGCGCCGAAGACGCGGATAGTTAAGCTTAGATGAATATTCATTTTTGAAGTAAAACGGTTCGGATTCGGCAAGAAAGTATTCTTGCCGAATCAGTGATGGGTACGCTTCAGCCTGCAATATCCCACTGCGAGGATAGGCCTCTTTCCCCACGTAGGAGAAGGATCAGAGCTTAATACACCACGCTGCTCCAATGCGGGTTGGTGGATCAGTGATAGGTTCACATTCAAATTAATTATAATTTTTAAAATGACGATTGTCTAATTGAAAAAAATGATTGATGATGATTGAAATGATTTGATATAAGATTTTTAGCACGATATATCAATAAGATTTAACCTTTTGTTGGTAAAGCTAAGTAACATATGTGCGAGTAACTTCATCAGCAAGCGATTAAAAAAAATCTTTAAATATCTATAATAAAATTCTAAATTAATTTCTCAATCGCTCATGCATCGTACGCAGTGGGGCAAGTGTCTTACGCTAAGTTTAGTATATGATGAGAGAAACGACACAGTTTTAGTACCTACTCAACAGCGAAGGAACGACATATATTAGGTATATAAAGAGCTACGTATACCAAAGACACGAGTACTACAGACACGTTCGTAATTAAGCCTATTTATTAGAGCTAATTTGGTTCATTATTGTAAAAAGACTATGCGGTAGTCACTTTTAAGAATTTTACACGGTACTTTATAAGACACCAGTGACCCGCCCCGGCTTCGCACGGGTACAATGCTGGTAATAAATACTATCTACAACAAAAAATACGTTACAAACCTCTAAAATTATCAGTGTTTCTCTAACATATTATACATGTATTATATATATAAACCTTTCTCTTGAATCACTCTATCTATTAAAAAAACTGCATCAAAATCCGTTGGATCGTTTTAAAGATCTAAGCATACATACAGACTAACAGGCGGGAAGAGACTTTGTTTTATAATATGTAGTGATATTAAGAACAATTTCATGTAATGTTTGTAATCGAGTTTAGCGAATAATTAGACGATTCTGTCTTGTTTTTATGTCCCTTTTTTGTTTATTGTTTGCAGCTCTGCATGGGTCATGGTTTCATGTCAGATTATACTATGACGGTCGCGACCATTTTGTTAATTTCTTTTAGTTACGTATTTTAGCTATTAAACAATAAAATAGTTATTAATAATTAAATTTCTTGTATCACAAATTTACGTTTATCTAGTCTTAAAATTCTTGATCATGCGCAGTAAGGTATTTGCCTTTCAAGGTCGTTCTTTTATAATGACAAAATAGTTGTCAGTATAAAAATCGCGAGAGAAAGAGCTAATGTCCAATCCGCCGTACATATATTACGAGTATCGTGGTAATCACTATATATATAAAAATGAATCGCTGAATATGTTGCTAAGCGCAAATCTCGAGAACACCTGAACCGATTTCGCTAATTCTTTTTTTATAATACCTATTCCTTGAAGTAGGAAGATGGTTCTTACGGAGAGAAAAATTGAAAAAAATTGCCTTAAAAAGTCTAAATACAACACTTTTCTATATTCCCATACAAAATATTCATAATAATACTTAAAAGTCAATTTGAACTTTAATACCATACCACAAAGTTTAATTGACGTGAAGTTTAAGTTTCGACTCTCAGGCGCTACGAAGTTCGCCGGGTCAGCTAGTAGTTAATATATGTATGTGTGATACATATAAATATAATATACATAAATAAATAATAAATGCTAGGTAGGTATTCACGAACCGTCTATTGGCGTCGACAATGCACGTGTGTGAATGGACGCTTCAGACGATGTAAGTCTTAATAGGAAGCAGACATTTCATAAGTCCCTGCTATCATTAACTTGAACGCGTCTTTTTAATGGCTTCTCCAGACGTGTACTATCTTTAAGATTTATTTTTGAATTAATTTTAATGGCAAAGGAAGGTTACTGATCGTCTGGCTTCCTTAGTTATAAAAATGCAATAGTGGCAATGACCTCACGTCGTTATTTTGATAGAATGTGTTACTATTCATATGGTTCCAGGCTTCCAGCTAATTATAATATTTTGGAAAGAGGCTTCAGCTAGATTTCCGTTCCGACCACCTTGATATCCGTTTATGTATAGTAGTTTTGCTGTAGTAGTTTTGTGTGTGAGTCCAACCCATCGATTCAAATATCGATTGATTGCTTTAACTTACCCCGAAGACGAAAAAATAGGCAAGTAAATACGTAGCGATAACTAAAAAAGTACATGTCAAATCTCAATAAACTCTAAATGGGACCACATAACACGTTAATAACTGACTGTTATAGTTATGTGTTTTTACTGTTTTTAACCGACTTCAAAAAAGGAGGTTATATAATTATTTTTTTAATTTTTAATTTTTTTATGTATGTTCGGGGATAACTTCGTCGTTTATGAACCGATTTTGATAATTCTTTTTTTTTTTGGAAAAGAGATATCCCTAGTTTGGTACCATGATAAGGAAACCAGGATCTGATGATGGAATACCAGAGAAATCGCGGGGAACCTTCGAAAATCGCAGTGACTGTTGAAACATTGTTAATTTTTTTCGTCTACTTACGTTGTAGGTACCTATTACTTGTCGATGTAATTGAAGTCGGTTTTTTTCGTTTGCTAGCAAACACAATTATTTTACGATCGATTTACGTACTAATTACATATTTATCACACCCAATCTACGCCAAGGGGCTTGTCATAAAAGTTGTCGCATACAATACAATATCATGCAGACGGGAAACCCAATATCCAAATAGGCTTTTTGACAAAAACGTAGGCAGTCTGACAATCAGGCTTATCGCCTTATGCTACGGTTGTATAACGCCATGAAATCGTTTATCTGGCTTCGGCGTTACATTACCTGAAGCCGGAGAAGCGTTGGCATGTCGCGACCGGGCGACTATATTAAGTAGGTAATTACTTTTAGCAAGGACGGACAGACAGTACTTATGTACAATTAATGTGTGTATAATTTTTTTTTTTATTTTTGAAGTATTCTTTACGCACGCTTGACTAGGGGATTAAGCTGGTGAATGCGTGAAGAGAGCGTTACGAAAAGTGTGATCGGGTGAGGCGAACGGAAGTTGAGAGGGATATATAAGTTTGTGAAGATAGAAAGAGAGAGAGTTACATCTTGTAACTTTTCTCGTTTCGTTCTTCAGTCGTGTGGTGTAAAGTACACTCGTTTTTTTTTTTCTTTCTTTTTTACTTCATTAATCCAATTTTAATTTCGTTTTATACTTAAATATGCAGAGTTACGTACATGCGGTAAATTACCGCATGTAACTCTGCATATTTAAGTACCCTGATCCTTATTACCGCCGGTAATAAGGATCACCACTTCACCAGTAACTCTGTGTTTATAAAAACGTTACAAATGATGAGAGATTTTTTGAACCGACTTCAAAAATGAAGGAGTTTCTCAATTCGACTGTATTTTTTATGTGTTACATCATAACTTTTTACTTTGTGGACAGATTTAGACGCACGGCACCGCATGGTAACACAAGCAGGACTAGATATATTTAAATTTATGAATTAAATTAAATACGAATAAAATATATAATTAGTAAGACGAAATATAATTAATACGAGGTAAAGGTTAAAAAAAGGTTGTGAATTTATATTAACATATTTTTGTGCATATTGGTGATAAATACCTACTTTAATACATAATAATATAATTTGCGTAATTTGCTCTACAAAGTCTAGTCCATTAAAGAAGTTTATAGGCTTAGGCTTTAAAGTCTTGCTTTATGATTTACAATTCCACTACAGAAATCTTAAACATCAAATTGAACAAACTACAAAGTTACCCAAGCACTGTAATTCGTTTTTAAAAGCCTATTTATTAAGAAAGGTGATAGGCTAAAAACCAACAACCAAGTACTTAAAACAATCTACCCGAGTACTATAAAGGCTACAACGTTCTCTAGATTTCTTTCATGTAAAATTACATGAATCAAACCTACATAAAAATTGACATCAAATTGTCATCATCAATGGTAACGTACTTATTTAGTAAGTTGTAAATAAGCAATTATGTATGTACTTAGTTCATTTGTCGGTTAAGTAATAGTTTTATCATAACCTTTTTGCCTTACCTTTCAAATTTGTAATACTAGGGAAGGTGTTATTAAGCAATTACTTTTAAATTTAGCTGACATTATGTTATTACGACAATCATTATATCCATTAAGGTCTTCTAGGCTTTGAATAAAGTTTTAAAGGTTCGATTAGTATTGTAAGAACTTTACTGTATGTATAATAATTGTGCTCATATTTGTATTCACTAGACTTAAGCCTTTGCGTAGTGCCAAAATATTATAGCAATATTAAGTTGATAAATTTTATATACATATATAACATAACAATAGCGAAACTGTTGTAACTACATAGAATGACGCCTCTCGTTCGTCTCATATTTTTAATGAAGTAGCATTATTACTTAACACGCTACCTTTATAAACTTATCGTCCACTTAAGTTCAAAAAGATTTTTTTTAACTTGAGCTGGAGGACATTTGAAGTAAATTCTTTTTTTTAGTATTTATTCTTTATTAAAAAGTTATACACGGCAGACATTTACTTTTAAAAAATTGTGTGGTTTTATGAAAGCATGATGCAAGTGAAACTTTAGTGAATAAAAACATTTACATGAATATACAGGTTAAAACTCATAAATACCGCGGAACACTTGCGAAATGTGATATGCGATAGATGAACGAAAATTTTGGGGCGATAGAATAAAAGTTTCATCATGTTATTATTATTGCTATGTAAATCTACTTAGTGTTTGCAAAGAGTGTGTAAATTAATAAATAAACGTTTATTGTCAACAGAGAATGGTTTACTCTCGTACGAGAACCCAAACTACCACTTGGACCCGGCTCGCCTCGAGTCCGCGATCTACAGCGACCTCTACGACATGCATGACGACAAAGACATGCCTCTAGACTACGACAACTATCTCGACAATAGAAGGTAAGTCTAGTTAAGTTTAGTTAGCGTTGCCTCTACGACGAATTAGACAAAAATGGATGCTCGAATATGTCGATACCAATACCAATATCGATAAAATTGGAACAAAGACATATCACTGCCAACACAACAACTATAAGTAGTTGTTGTGTAATGTGTTGACAGTCGCAGTTTAAAGCCCTGCTCATGGCACACACTTGTTTAGCTCTCAGCCTAGGCGTTTGTGCTTTTGTATTGCGTTTCCGGTCCTTCCGATTCAGAAAAAAATCGCAGTGGAAGTCGTTAAATTTGAAGCATTTATTTTATGTTATGTTAAATTATAAAAAAAAAAAATCGTTAAAATAATATGTTCCATGTTCCATCCAATTAAAACGAGAAAAAAGAGAAGATTAAACAAGATTTAACACATGTTAACAATGTTTCGTTGAAATAAAAATATTTCTCAATATTTTAATGTCAGTCAAATGAAAATTAACTTTTTTTTTGCTTAATACGAAATTTTTGGCATAATATCTTGAATACCGAGCTCTGATTATGAATTCCGGTCTACGGATAAACCCTTAAAGGGCTTTGTTGTAATGTTACATTTAAATTGTAAAATACCATATTATTATTTATAACTAAACTAGCGACCCACCCCGGCTTCGCACAGTTGCAAAAACTATCAGGGTTCCTCTACTATATTATGCATATATTATACATATATAAACCTTCCTCTGGAATCACTCTATTTACTGAAGAAAACCGCATCAAAATCCGTTGCGTAGTTTTTAAGATCTAAGCATATATACAGAATTACAGACAGACAGCGGGAAGCGACTTTGTTTTATACTACGTAGTGATTAAATATGTAAAATAGTAGCGAATTATTATTTAAACCACTAATAACGTTTGATAAATAATAATAACGCGAACATTAAATCTTTTACGTTATTTGAGTTTATTGTTCTATTTTTATTTAACATCAAAAATCAAAATAAAATATAACTAAATTATTGCAACACAACACTAGAGCCACAGATTAATTAGTAAATAGTACTGCGTACTAGAGCGAACGACGAGACAGATTGCCGCCACTGTCACAGATTAGTAAATATATAGTACCACTGTCTCTATAATTATATAGAATATAGTATAGAAGATAGATAAAAAAGTTTTATATTTTAGAAATAGGGTATTCCACTATGTTTGAAAAAGTACTTCAAAATGTTGATTTTCTAATAAAAAGCCACAAAAAAATATATTTCGGCAAAATAAACACGCTTTCATGCCATAAAATTGATTTAAATTTTAAACCTTTTTTATTACCGCGAAAACGCTACAACCATTTTGGTGACTTAATATGTGCAATAACAAAACTGTATGACGTATGTAAGAGAGTAACATAACCTACCAGCCATCAACAAATTAGTAATGAATGCATATTATTTCAGTTGGAACAAGATACGAAGAGTTATTATACGAAAAAACACAACTATTACTTCTTGAAGTTAAAATTGATAGATATTACAGATATTAGATATGTACCCTAGCTGTTGACAGCACTGACAGAACTTTGTTATTGCCCGTATGACGTCACACCGTGGCGGCTCGTGTTTTAGGTCACGTGATATACAGATTAAAATATACGACTTTTAATTTCAATATAATAAATCAATAATGTGCTTTTATGATTCCAAATCAGAATATTTAGGTGTATTTCTCTATACATTTTAGTTTTTATCAAATTTTATAATTTATTTTTCACTACGGAAAGTACCCTATTGAGGTTGCAAACCATAGAAAATACCTATACATTATACTAACTTTTAGAACCTCACATTCACATATCTCAAAGTAGGTACTATACAAAATCGTGACCTAAATAGTTATCAAGTACTGCTTTGAAATGTAAAGTTCTAGGACTTATCTGGACGACGTCCAACGGTATGCGCTTCCTGACTGTTAGTCGACTTCACCCGACATTGTACTTAAAAACAGAAAAGAATCCTTACAATTTTTCAATTCTTGTCATTAAAAAGTATGAACAGTTGAATTTAATTGAATTGGAAAGATAGGTATGACCTTTTGCGATTTATAGAATCTTTATAAAAACATGTATTTTTAGGGTTCCGTACCCAAAGGGTAAAAACGGAACCCTATTACTAAGACTTTGCTGTCCGTCCGTCCGTCTGTCACCAGGCTGTATCTCGAGAACGGCTATAGCTAGACAGTTGAAATTTTCACAGATTATGTATTTCTGTTGCCGCTATAACAACAAATACTAAAAATAAAATAAAATAAATATTTAAGGGGGGCTCCCATACAAAAAACGCAATTTTTTACCTATTTTTGCTCGATATTTTTATAATACATATATTTAAATATATATTACCTAGTCAATGGTACGGAACCCTTCGTGCGCGAGTCCGACTCGCACTTGGCCGGTTTTATTTTTTTAATTTTGTCAATATTATGCTTTGTTTGTTTGACGGTTAGTATAAAATGAAACAATTAAAAATTTTGTGCAATTAGTAAAAAAGAATATTGGTATTTAAACAAAAGGACTGGGGTCCTAACAAAGTCAAAACTATATTTCATGGCTCTACCAAGGGAAGGTACAAACTATTATCTCGACTTAACAATAACGATAATTTAAGTTTTAAAACTGTAAACGTTTATTTACTTATTAGTACCTAATAGCTTATTTTATTAAAGATTTAAACAACATAATATAAGATAGCATAACAAATCTATTTATCAATAAAAACTAATATTCTCTTTAATGTACTTCTGTGTACACAAAAAGATATTAAATAATAATTAAAACAAAATCGAACTAGACTCTCCTCTTACTCCAGTATGTAGAAATAAAATAAAAATCCTGACAGGAATCCGGAAACACCCAACACAAATACAAACACAAACACCCAGACCTCAACAAACTGTATAGCCTATACAAACATTAATTCGATTCCTAAAACGCGAACGAAGAAAACTTCGTATGATTCACGAATGACCTAGAAAAACGTTCCAAGACCTTTTGGCAGACATATTGAAATCTATTAATTTTATGTACAAATATCTTTAATATAATATCATGTTTCTCGTAAGCTTGACCTTTTGAACTTGTGACTGTCGCATTGGAGTTAGGATAGCATTTATACATTTTTGTTTCATTTTCTTTAGTTCTTTAAATTAATCAAGCATTAAATGCACTGTAATTAATTCCTAAAAGTTCCACCCCCAATGTCCAGATGATGATGATGATGATGATGACTTATTGGTATAGTTAATTTAAAAATAATTTTTGTGCTTAGCCAGTATTTAACGAACTCTACGCAAAATTGGATTTGAATTTCATTATAACGGATTAAGAGTTTTGTATAACGCAGGGTCAAAGGGGTTAGTGACATGACGCGTAGGGCATTACACCCCTAACTTTGGTTAAGGGTTCTGTTATATGTGCATGTTTTTCGTGTAAGGGTCGATAGCGATCTTGTTTATGTATTCTGATAACTTTCCGTTCACATATTGCTGAACTTTTTTTTAAGCCTAAAGAAAAAAGAAAAGTTGCAAAGTATATAGCGTACCTACATTTATCGTTTTAAAGGCTATTTTTTGTAATTTCAAAATTATTAGATTAATTAATGAATGTCTTCTTTAAAAATTTTTGATCCGATCCACTATTTGTTTTCAAGTTATTTAATTTAGATAAGAAATATTTACAATTGGATTTAGAGGGATTTTTATCCCCAAAATTGTCATAATTCAAAAACCCTATCAAAACAATTACGCTTTATTTTTTTTAGTAACAAAAATATATAGAGACTAATAATTAAAAAAATACCTTTAGTATAAGATTATTAGATTATATCGCCGCGTTGGCACAGCGGTCACAGCAATGGATTGCGATTGGCTGTTGCGCGAGCGACAACATTTGTATTGGCTATACAGATGTTTGCCGTGGTCTGGGTGTTTGTGCAGTCCATGTGGGTCTTCCCACCGTGCCTTGGAGAGCACGTTAAGCCGTCGGTCCCGGTTGTTATCATGTACACCTGATAGCGATCGTTACTCATAGTAGGGAATATATCCGCCAACCGGCATTGGAGCAGCGTAGTGGATTAAGCTCCGATCCTTCTCCTACATGGGGAAGAGGCCTATGCCCAACAGTGGGATATTACAGGCTGAATCGTGATCGTGATAAGATTAAGTATATAATATTATACGATAAGTTTATTTTGAACCTATCCTGTGTCTAAGCTGATTCTATTCAATCTAATCCAATGTGTTAGTTATGTTGTTTAATTTCCCTCACAAAATTTCACCTGTATTGAAGTTAAATCTTACTGTTTTAAACAATCAGAAGCAGTTCGTTTTATTATAATAATTTAATACAACAACAGCCCTTGACACATCTCGTGATTCACGAGTAAAGAGGAATGCAGCGCTTTGTGACGCACGAACCACTCGTTCCCCGAACGTCGATAGTTGGAATAACTTTAAATGTTAAGTTCATGGCTGAAACTATTAATGACTAACAAGCTATAGTAGTTAACATGAAAAACACTATTAATCCAGTTGTATATAAACATTTAAATGGCCCGATTTCATCCACGAGGTTATTGATCCGTTTTTGTGTTGAAATGAAACTTCCTCAGTGCTTCACAATTGGGAAATGCTATTTTTTTATTGAGGAGAGTATCGAATAATCGGCCAAGTGCGAGTCGGACTCGCGCACGAAGGGTTCCGTACCATCGACTAGGTAAACAATAGTAGGTACATTTATTTTAAAGTTATTATTTATTATTAAAGTAAATATAAGTACGATTAAGTATTTCGTGAATATTTCAAGTGCCTACCTGTTACCATTTATTGATATCGAGAAAAAATAGGCAATAAATTGCGTTTGTTGTATGGGAGCCCCCCTTAAATATTTATTTTATTTTGTTTTTAGTATTTGTTGTTATAGCGGCAACAGAAATACATAATTTGTAAAAATTTCAACTGTCTAGCTATCGCCGTTCTTGAGATACAGCCTGGTGACAGATGGACGAACGGACGGACGGACGGACAGCGAAGTCTTAGTAATAGGGTTCCGTTTTTACCCTTTGGGTACGGAACCCTAAAAACGTCTTCCTCAAAATTCTTATAATATAATAATAATAATAATAATAATAATATAAGCCTTTATTCAGACAGAGTTTACAATAGTATTTAACTTAATACATCGACATCAGCAACACGGTCTGTTTGCCCTTTGGCAAAGGCCTCCTCCATTTCCTTCCACTCTATTCTATTTAGAGCTCTTCTAGTCCATGTTTTGCCTGCTATATTCTTTATTTCATCTTCCCACCTTCGAAACTGTCTACCTCGATTTCGTTTCTCATTCCTCGGATACCAAAATAATGTGTTTTTATTCCACTTTTCCTCAAAATTCTTAGTTAATTTTAATAATTTTTATTTTAGTTAATCTTAATTTAGCCTTAGTTACCTAGTATATAAGTAATTCATTTTGTTTTTTATTTTCTGATTCTTCTGATTTTTTTTTTGATTTTTGATTTATTTTTCTTTTAATGATTTTTTAATTTTGTTTTGTTTTACTAACCCAATATGGACTATGGTTATTATTATTATTATTGTTATTAAAATCTAGAGCAGTCCAACTGGGGAAGTACCTTAACCTTACAGAAGATCACAGCTAAATAATACAGCTCTCCACTAGTACTCTGTTCCCGTAGTAAGTTTGAAAGTCGATAGGATAACCACTTACAATCAGGTCAGGCCACACTAGCGGTATAAAAAATTGTACCTCATTAGCATATAGGAGAAAAAGTGGAGCTAACAAGATTGTTATCACACGTCTATTATAACTGCACGTACCGATATATTTACTTGTTTAACGAGGCATGATGTGGAGACTAGCTAAAAGATATACTGAAATCAGAAACAAAGTAGGTAACGTACAAAATGTATATCTTCTCTATGCGGAATCTTGTATGCCTCGGTGGTAATGCGCATTCCATCCCCACCATTTTTTTTGTTGACCCAGAGGAAATCCCTAACGGATGCCTCCAGCCCGGGGGGAGCTGGTGGGTATGTCCGATTTGCACGGATTAAAACCTCTGGGGTGTTCCTTCACTCGCCTGGGGTGGAATTACGGGGACGCTAGGTGCTTCCGCATTCCTTCCCCACCAGACTATGTCTGTCACTTCAATGAGTCTACCCCACTTTTTAGGAGAATCTTAATGTTTTGATTATTTGTAAGCTTTGTTTAACAATTTAAATAGGTTTGAAACCCTTTACTGGATTGCATTTGCAACAGTTCCAAAAAGACAGATATGACTTCAACAATATCCCATAAAATGCAAAAAAATCTTAAAAAATTAGCCAAGTGCGAGTCGGACTCGCGCACGAAGGGTTCCGTACCATTGACTAGGTAGGTACATTGATTGTAATAACGGGCAAAAAGTGGCTAAAAATAACTTTTATTGTATGAGAGCAAAAATTAATGACGTTTTTTGTATGGGAGCCCCCCTTAAATATTAATTTTATTTTAATTTTATTATTTATTATTAAATTAAAAATACAACTGAGTATTTTGTGAATATTTCAAGTGCCTACCTGTTGCCATTATTGATATCGAGCAAAAAAAGGGCAAGAAAATCGCGTTTGTTGTATGGGAGCCCCCCTTAAATATTTATTTATTTTGTTTTTAGTATTTGTTGTTATAGCGGCAACAAAAATACATAACTTGTGAAAATTTCAACTCTCTAGCTATAGCCGTTCTTGAGATACAGCCTGGTGTCAGACGGACGGACGGACAGTGAAGTCTTAGTAATAGGGTCCCGTTTTTACCCTTTGGGTACGGAACCCTAAAAAGATTAATGAGAATACCTTTTAATAGTGATGTGAGCATAAATACAACAAACAAACTTCTATAAACTTCCGCACTTGATAGTGAAAGTAAAAAACAAATATTTTAAATGAAAATTTAATTAGATAATTATTTATTATCATCATTACAATGTTTAAAGATAAAATATAATTTTATTTTTACCGTTTACTTATCGCTATAATAAAGTTTAGCAACTTTTCGCTTATATTTGTTTTACTTTTTGTCTCTCAGCACTACACTATTTTTGTATAAACCACCACCACCACCACCACTTCAGCCCATCACAGTCCACTGTTGGACATAGGCCTCCACAAGTTCGACGAAGTTATGACGCGAACTCATGTGTTTTGCCCATAGTCACCACGCTGGGCAGGCGGGTTGGTGACCGCAGGGCTGGCTTTGTCGCACCGAAGACGCTGCTGCCCGTCTTTGGCCTGTGTATTTCAAAGCCAGCATGGATGGTAATCCCGCCATCCGTCAGTTCTTTAAGTTCCAAGGTGATAGTAGAACTGTGTTATCCCTTAGTCGCCTCTTACGACACCCACGGGAAGAGAGGGGGTGGCTACATTCTTTAGTGCCGTAACCACACAGCACAGAGCATTTTGTATAAACGTTGTTGGTTAATGTTCTAAATACTAGCCTTAGTGTGTAACTCGTGTAATTTTCGATCCCATGGAAATGTCGATCTATAAATTAGTCAATGTGTTGTTAAAGATCTTCAGCTTTCAACGTAAAAAGTTACATTAAAATCAGTTCAGTAGTTTTTGCGTGAAAGAGTAAAAAGAATACATTCTATCCTCACAAACATTCGAATCTATACTATTTCTAGGAAAGGATTTTCAATTGATTTTGTTAATTAAAATCAAGTGTGCTTTAGACCACACGACTGAAGTAAAGCTTCTTTAGCTCTATCTTACTTATAATCTCACATTGTCGTAACACTCGTAACGAGTTCACCAGCTTACTCCCCAAATCAAGTGTGCGTAAAGAAGTTTTAGTTCAATACTAGCGACCCGCTCCGGCTTCGCACGGGTGCAATGCTGATACTAAATATAAAAAAAATATTTGCAATCTAAGCGCAAAAAATGTGTTTATTTACGACATCATATTAGAAAACTTTAAAACTATCAGTGTTCCTCTACTATATTAAACATGTATTATACATATAAACCTTCCTCTGGAATCACTTCTATTTAATAAAGAAAACCGCATCAAAATCCGTTGCGTAGTTTTAAAGAGCTAAGCATATATACAGACAGACAGCGGGAAGAGACTTTGTTTTATAATATGCAGTGATAATGAAATGTAAAATAAGTTGCAAGTAATAATTATATTATGTATAACTTCGCCAATGTTTGGACAACATTGTGTTGTTACATGTTCAAGCACATGGCAGTACCGTTACTCTACACATCAGAGCGTGAACAGCGCGGGTAATATTTAATATCGTACGTTGAAAATTTGATTGAAATACGAGTTAATGTTATTTTTTTTAAACATTGTTCGTGTGTTTTTGTTTATATAATTAGGTTAGTAATACAAATACACGAAACGTTAATTTTTTAATTAGTATGAGTTCAGTCAATTGAGAGATGTTGTTATTAATTCAGCCAGTCAGTCAGTCAATCAGTTCAGCCTATCGCAGTTCATTGCTGGACATGGGCCTCCCCAAGTTCGCGCCAGACATCCCGGTTTTCCGCAATCCTCATCCAGCCTACACCGGCAATCTTACGTAGATCGTCGGTCAATAATATTATTATATACATATAAGTTATATTTTATTTATTATCTATCAAAAGCAATTAATCGACGTGTTCAAGCGTGACAGACAGACAAACAAATTCACTTTCTTAATAACAATAATGAACATAACATGTATTATATGTATTTCAACAAAAGTTACTCAATTAATTAATAATTATGACTTGAACTTTTCGTTACCGTCATCGTTAATCTTCGTGATTTTTTAAATACATATTAACACACAATATGTTGCAGTGGGATGTTTGAGGCTGAATGTTTTATGGTTTTTTTTTTACTGAATAACTTATTTCTGAACTTTTGTTATAATTGTAATTTGTAATTATGTTAAAATTTAACAACGCTAGCGTAGTAAACGAATAAATGATTAAACGAAAATCGGATAAAATCATAATTGAAGTGATAATGTACATAAGAAACAGTATACATAATATATAACTTGTGTTGTATATTATTAACAATATTATATACATATTTACATTATTAAATGTTCCAGAGAACTTTGGAACTAGTTATTATTATAGCTACTGAAACACAAAACATATCGTAAAATGTGCAACTCATGTATCTGATATTACACAACATCGAGAACGAATCAAATATAGCTTTAATATTGCATGACCGATTGATTCATTGATTCTTTTGAGCGTTAATAGAGTTCAACATAACTTGAACAGCTGTTATCGGTTATAAAATCAAATACATTATTTATCTAATGATGGGTCTGTTTCACGGGTTATGGATAGAGTTTATCCTTCAAATAAGTTCTGAATAGATTTTAACAGCAGGCGGTAGGATAGGCCATTAGGATTTGCTTCTCCTCAATTAATACACTACCGCCCGATTAACCAAAGGCTGAACTCTCGATTGAGGATCTCGGGATAACGTACCAGGCAATTTGTAGGACAATATTACTATTAATTTATATAAATATTAGCTAACTAAAAGAAAAAAATTTTTTTGATGACCTTACGACTCGTCGCCTTGTCGTCGTCGGTCCTACGCTCACTGCTGCTCTATCGCCTGCTACCTCTGTTAGCTACCACAATCGAGAGTTTTCGTAGAAGAAACTTTTGTTCAAAAATTAGCTTGATAGTAATCAAGTGAATAAAATGTACTAGGGAGCCCGGACTATTTGACAAATGATTAGTTAATTTTTGCGTTGATCAGCCTTTGGGAAACCGGGCGTACAGCTTTTAGATTCATATATCATTCTTTTATATTAATGCGAATAGAAACATCTCATAAGGATAGTGGAACTCAATGGTTAAAATGTCATTCAAGTACTACGTAAGTAGAATTTCAGTAATTTTGAACCCCTTCGTCCCGCTTGTCAGCGAAAGTCTGCCAAACCGTCCCCCCCCCCCCCCCGTATATTGCTGACGTCACCACCATCTAGAGCTCCCCCGGCTCCCATGTCATCAAAACCAAGCAAATCGAACCGCGGGGCACAGCTAATCTTTTATTATAAATACAACTTTTTAGTGCTCTAATCAAAAACTAATCTTCATAAAATATGACTCAAATACCCAAACATCTATACTAATATTATAAAGCTGAAGAGTTCGTTTGTTTGTTTGTTTGAACGCGCTAATCTCAGAAACTACTGGTCCGATATGAAAAATTCTTTCAGTGTTAGATAGCCCATTTATCGAGGAAGATAGACATAGAGAGAAGATAGAGAGAAGATCGGCTATATATATTATCACACTAAGACCAATAGGAGCGGAGCACCAATGAAGAATGTTTCCAAATCGGGGTTTCTTTTTTCTTTTGAGCGCTTCCACTGCGTAGCGCTGAGTAAACAGTTAAAGTTTCGCAAATATCATGTATGACAGAATTGTTCCTATTCGATGCGAACGCAGTCGCGAGTAGAAGCCAGCATTATATAAAATCGAAAAATCCCCAAATCAATACAATAATATCATACGTCAACATAACCTGAAAACTGGGTAAGTATCGCATGCAACCGTCCACAAGGCGGCCGTTACGTCACGGGTGCGGCGACCTGCCCACTGCGCAGTCGCAGTGCATCGATCGTGAGTGCACATCGCCGATGTGTTTGACGCAACACTATGGGCACGCGTTACGGAGATACGTACTACTCTACTTGGTTAGGTTATTGAGGTAATTTTTATTTTGTCGTATAATAAAACACTTTTTTTTTTGTAAAAAGAATAACCGCGGAGTTTCTGGCTGATTCTTCTATGCAGAATTTATATTCCAAATAGCTGTAGTTTCACATTAACTATAATTAATTAATTAAAATAAATGTAGTGCTTATGAGGCCTGCTAAACTAAATAAATTTTTGGTTTTTAATAATATAATAAGTATTAATTTTTTTATTGATTTTTAAAAACACCCGTATATGTACATATGGTATTGTGTAATAATTTATTTGTTTGCGAATTTTATGTACTTAATTTTATTAAGTAATGGACATAAAAGTGGAAATAAACTAAATAACGTATTTATAATAATCAATATTTAAATTTTTAAATATTTTATCAGCGTTTCGATAAAACGTTTTAAAAGTTGCAACAATATTTTCAAAGTCGTTAAAAGCATGGTCTATAAAACGCTGTTCGCCGGCGTTCAAATCGGCGGCCTATAAAACTGACGCTAAGCTCGCTTAATGGCCTCGACGTCCGGCGCGATGTATGGCAGTGCAACGTATAATGTTGATACAGTGCAAGGCATGAGCTTTAGCGATTAAAAACGATTACAGCTAATATACTGGCTCTATTTCGAACAACAACGCTATGTAATGACTAATTTGACTAACTATTAGTGGAAGATTCGACTAGAAACAACCTTGACTCATCTGTTTAATAGATAAAAGTTATTTTTTAATTACTTTTGTATATTATAAATAAATAGCGAATGAGTTGGCTATTAAATTTCTCACTAGGCTATATTTTATTCGCCAATAGACGTTTAAACCAGATTTTTAGCGATATAATTTAAATCTTAATAAACAGGTACATTTTTAAATTAATAATGTACATACAATTGATACAATTTGAACGAGATTAATTAATGTTACAAACTCAACGATGCTAGTGTTAATAGGATTGATTCTCATTTGACTAGGAAGTACTATTGCGATATATATATTTAATACAAAATTATAGGCTTTCGTTTACATTTTATCCTCTCACCCGGTATGTATAAAGTTGTTCGTGCATATACTTTCTTATTAAATGTATCGCTTACTTACTTCTTATATAGTTTTTGTTGTCGCTGGTCGCTCCTACTTTATACCAAGCTTATCTCAGTTTATTGCGTTACGTGACGATGCGCTGGAAACTCGATTCTTAAGCCTTTCAGCAAACTACCGGAAACTATTTCAATGCAGCTCCCTATACAGCGTCTTAAGAAAGAAATTATATCCATTTAAAAGTAAAAAATGTATTTCTTTTCAGTTTTTTTTTTTTAATATTTTTGATTCACACTTTTACTTATTTTTCTTTTGTAGATTTAACATAATTATTTATTAATTTAATTTGAATTACATTTCAAAAAGGTCAAAAAAAAATTTTTTTTTAAATTCTTTTATGTAGTTTTGAAGAGAAATAGAAGTGTGTAATACGGTTATAGCTTTGTTGTGTCAGATAATTATGTTTGTTCTATTGAGGTAGGGCAGAGCAGCAAATTTATATGAAACACTAGCTGCCCGGGCAGAATTCGTACTGTCTGTTATGTGTGTTTTTTTTAAGTATAAAAACCTTCCGTGGGATTTAAGGAACATACAAAAAAAAATAGCCGATTTGGTCGAGCCATTCTCCAGTTATGCGCTTAGCAACATTCATTTTTATTATATAGAAGATTTTAATAGTTAATGTCGTCAAAAACCGCTCATCACTAGCGTCTTGTACGCGATTCTTACTAAGATGATGCAGCGCTGCATTTCGGTGCCTTTCAAACTTTGGATTACAAGAAAGTTCGTCAAGTACTGTGTTACGTCGCTAGAGATTTTTATACTGTCGTTTTAGAAAGAGATAGATTATATTTAGTAAAAATATGATTTATTTATTTGATATTTTCCATGTCCACGAGTATTTATTGAGGTAGAGCCTAGTAGTTCAAAATCTTTAGCAGCCGAACTGGGAAAGTGAACCTTACCTGGGAAAGTGTGATAATACTTTCTTATAGTGTTTGATTCCTACCGTGAGACTGGTAGTTAAAGCTCCTGGGGAATGCATTATGTTGACAGCGGAAGTGGCAAACACACAACAGGACGGCAACGTGGTTGTGCTTTTCCTGGTTTTAGCATTCTGGACACACCTGGTGCCGAATCTCGTGTATAGACATTTCCCCCATCTCATCCTATTATATTATAATTCTAACCTCTATAGGTATATAATATAACCTAAAAAGGTTAGGATAGGATGGATGTTAACAGGTGAACCTTGATGCTTGAATAATTGTTTGACGCCCTAGTGAAAAAAGCAATGTCGACTGCTCAGCTATTAGGTACACAATAATTCATCCTCGTGTTTATGTAGTTGATGAATAATAAAAATATATATTTTATTTATAACAGAAAGTATTGTTGATCCAAATATATAGCGGCACGCAATATTATATTTAAAAAAAAAGTTTGTTAAAAGTGTATTCCCAACGAAATTCAAACTACCCTCAACTAGTGTAACACGAGTTACGAGCCCTCGTAAAATTTTATTAAAACTTGCACCGATATTAAAATTCGTTTGACACGCCAGCTTAGTGGAGTTTTTGGATACTTATCGACGAAAAGTTTTTGATTTTTAAAATGTTGCTTTAATTAGAGATGATAATATTTTTTAATTAAAATATTTAGAAATCCTTTTATTATAGATAATAATCCTTGTGTTAAGATGTGTACGTGTATAAATCATATATTTTTTGATCCTTGATTATCTAGTGACGTTTTAGTTTTTTTTTTATTCTTTGCATAAAAAAAGAATTGAGAAACATTTTTTTAGTGACAAGTATCATTCGTACAAAGGCATGAGCAACTTAAATATATTTAAACTTCAAATTGAAATTTATAAAACTGATGAAATTTTAAATAAGAAAGAATCTCTTCACTGCGAATGCGGTATTAATGGTGTTCTGGGGTTATTTTCTGAGAAGTTTAAATTGGGTGGCAAATTTATGCCCCTGTTTACCCACCCCCGAAGTTCAACCGCCGTTACCGATAACTGTTTAAGTTACTCGACTGCGTTTCAGGATTTCGTTCGTAAGTTTGTTCCTAAAACATATTTGTTCTTCATTTTAAATGGGTACATTTCATCACAAAGTTTTACGTTAAATTGTTGAAATGACAGCTGGAAAAGTAAATGGTAAAAAGTCAGCTTTAATGAGAGTTTATTGTATCTTTTTTTACGTTTAATATGACTGTGATAGGTTAAGGCGTTTTTGTCCCATAACTGAGTATAGAAATATGTTAAATTTCATTTCAAAACTACAGAAATTATGAAACTCGTAACTAATTTAATAACCCAAACTTCCGCAGTCCGATAACTGCACTAATGAAATACAAAACTAAAATGTAAATTATTTCAAAACTAAAGCCGTAAATTATAAAGATCCAGACAGGCGATGGTGAAGTTTAATATCTATATTACGAAATGCAGCCACGAATGCCCCCCGAAATGAAATGGGAACGTGAGCGCAATCAGAAGCCAGGAGAATTGGCTGGAAATGAACACTGGAACACTTTGGTATTCTATCGCAGTTGTGGAAATAATGTCATTATTGCCATCTAAGTAATACTTATGGGAACTGCACGCTCGTGTACTACATCTGAGTTTAAGATTTTATAAGTATAACTAAAACATTTAATGTATTACGAGTAAGTACATAAGATACAGATACTTTGTAGATTTATGATGCATTATAATGAAATAAAAGGGACATAAAAAAACTTGACTAATTCTTATCTGTAAAGTCACTAACGTAAATTGGAAATGGAAATGGTACTAAAATACCCTGTGAAAACCCTCATAATGATTTATCAAAATTAAACCTATTGCTTGGAAATATTGCTGGTAGTAACTTTTTTTTTATATAATGAGGTCGGCAAACAAGCGTACGGTTCACCTGATGGTAAGCGATTACCATAGTTTATAGAAGTCTGCAACACTAGAAGCATCGCAAGCGCGTTGCCGTCCCTATCCCCAATTCTGCCCAGGAGCTCTGGTCGCCTTCCTCACCAACAGGTCCACAACACTGCTTGAAAGCAGTACTATTTGGCTGTGATCTTTTGTAAGGACGAGATACTGCCCCAGTCGGGCTGCTCCATATTTTGAGCAGAAATTTCCTGCTGTGCTCTACCTCAGTTAAAACTAAGGAAAAAAATATATACAACTTATTAGTTCTTACATTATAATAATAGTACTGTCCGACTCTTAGGGATCGGACTGCAATCTTGAATCTTGAAAATCTTGAATTGTGCTTTTAAGTATTGATAGTAGATAGGTAGAAAATAAAATCCAAGACTGATTAAACTTATATTGAATTTAAACAAATAATATTGTATGTATATTATTTCACAAAGATTTACGGTACTGTTATTGCTATGCACGACGAGAGGACGAATGAAAAGAAGGATCGAGTTGACACAAACTTGCCCTTTTATAGAGGACTTGACAGTTCATAGTAAAATAGAGGAAAGACTTCGTTCTGTATATTGACATGAACGCACCGTATGTAATGTTCCACTTAAGCACTTCACGTTCACGACACAAGTTTGCACTGCATGACCCACGAAACGGACCGTGACACACAGTGCTGGCTTGAATGATGATGGCGCCGCTGTGGACATGGCTGACGTTCCTTAACATACTCCCCCCGTTGAAGAGCTCAGCTTCTTCAACTCTGTGTCTTCATCGTTGAGTAGGGGGCAGAGATGAACCAGAGGACGGCGAAAGCAACCCGTCTGGCCCTGGATACTTGAGCAGAGGCGACCAGAGGACGGCAATAGAACCCGTCTGGCCCTGGCTGCAGCTTGGCTCCTCGTTTGGTGCTCCAACACAACGGAGGCAGCGAGCCTTCGCTTAGAAGCACCAAGTCTCCAACCCTTAGTCTTGATTTGAATTGTATTCCATTTCGTGTGTATTTGCAGCTCGAGATGTCCTCCTTTGACACCTGAGCTGGAATTGTTGTGAGGCGTGCGTGACGCCTGGATCCTTTTCATTCACCGGAGCACGGACCAGCAGCTCATGTAGTGGTCTTCCGATTGAGAAGTGCCCTGGGAAGAGGAAAAGGAAATTGTCAAAGGATGTGGATAATGGGCACAAGGGAAGATATTATGAAAATAGCTTCCACTTGTGCAAATAAAGTTAGAATTTCTTTGAAGTATGAATTAATATGAATGAATGTTTAATTATAGCAAAATAAAAATGTTTTAATGTTTCTAATTGTTTTAAAAATGAATTTAATATTGTGCCGATTTAACACCGGCCTCCCATATGCCGCCGAAGTGAGGAGCGTAAGACAAGAGTGAAAAAAATATAATATTTTGTCGAGCTGAAAACTATATGTGATGTTAAATTATATGTGATGTTTTGTATAACAACGAAATTATTGAGCCCCTTGCCGCTCCTACAGAATTGTACTAAAACTTTAAATAAAGATTATAGATAGCGATGTGAATTTTGTATTGTTTATAGAATAAAATAAAATAAAAACCATTCGACTTTATATATAGGTTAGGCTATCTATAATTATTTCTTTGATGATTATTGTAGCGGTGACTATTATTAAATATTATGCTATTGAAACCTGTGTATATTTCACCGAGACTATCAGCTGACTCGGGCAATGGTAGTCCCACATTAAACCTTCGGGGAGGAAATCGCGATGTATTAGACTGACAACGCTTACAAGTTAATTTTGTTTGAATTAATCTTTGAGGGAATTTTCTTGGCCTTCGAAATTTTGTTGAAAAATTGTCAAATTTGTTATTGTTTTTGAAATTGTTATTAATTGAATAATTGCAAAGTACTTGTTTAGTTTGAGATGAATTGGGGCCACCGATCAACCAACCGAATCTGGAATTTTGTAATATTGGCTTATTTGAACCTAAATAAATACGATTCTTTTTTATGAGTTGCCAGAATAAATCGGCTCCTATTAGTAGGTCAACAGGAGCTGGCTGATTGAAGTCGGGGTCAGCTAAATGCAAATGCGTTGGTATATTTAAATTTTGTATATTTATAGGTGCCTTAGGCAGATCTCCTGTCAGCCTGTCAAGCACAAGACAATTTAATTTAGTCTTATAATTGTTATAGATAGATTGTAATTGGATCACACAGCTTTCTTTAATTTTATTGTCTGAGTGACCGATACCAACTGCTTTAATAGAGACTGGATTTGGATTTATTGCGAGTTTTTCTTGAAGAGATTTTGTAATGAATGATGACTGACTGCCTGAATCCAATAGGGCCCGTACCTTAAGAGGCTCTCTAGTTATTGGATTCAAAATGTATACTTGGGCAGTAGTCAATATAACTCGATTTGAATTTTTGTTTGAATAATTTGCTAAAGTCTCAGAGACATCACCGGAGGCATTGTTCACCTCGGGTGTGTCATCTGGATGCAATAAAGTATTGTGTGGTTTTTCGCATATCTTGCAGGGCCCTAACCTACATTCGTTTAAAGAGTGACCCCGCCTCAAACAGTTAATGCATAATTTATGTTTTGAAATATCGATTAATTTATCCTTTCTAGACTTAGATTTGAATATTTGGCAATCATAAATCCGGTGATTTTGATTGCAGATAATACACTTAAATGAACTACTATTATCGTTTTGATTTGAAGTATAATATGATTTTAAAATTGATCGATCATGTTGATTATGATGATGATGACTGACAGGCTTTGAATGTTGGAATCTACTATTGTTATTTGTTGAAACGTTATTATGAAAGCTAGAGCCTTGGTCAGTCTTATTGTGACGCGTACATTCCAGAATGTAAGCACGGTCAATTAAAAATTTATTAAATTCATTTAAACTAGGAATTTCACCTAAACTATTGCGTTGCTCTTCCCACTTAACAAGTGTCTGCGTATCGAGTTTAGTTGAAACTAAATGTATAATTAAAGTATCCCAGTGATCAGTAGGTTGACCTAGGTTAGCTAAAGCACGTAAGTTTTTTGAAACATGATCGACTAAAGAACGTAATGAGGTGTCCGATTCACGATTTATTTTTTCAATATTGAATAAAGATTTAATGTGATAATTTATAAGTAACCTTTTATTGTTGTAACGATCATAAAGTAATTGATAAGCGCTATTATAGTTGGCTGCGGAAACCTCAATATTTGAAATTACACGAGCTGCATCGCCTTCTAAATAAGAAACTAAATAATGAAACTTTTGAATTAATGGAATGCGACTATTGTTATGAACTAAATTATTAAAAGTATCACGGAATTCTAACCAGCGAAAGAACGAACCGTCAAACTTAGCAATTTGTATTTGCGGCAAGGTTATACAATTTTCATTATTGTGATCGCGACCACATTGAGCATCTTGGAACAAGGATTCACGACGTTTCTTATCCTGTTCCAAGTTCTTTAATTCATTTTGTTCTTCAATGATACTTTTTGCCATAGCCGTGCACATAATAAAGTCTTGCTCAATGCGTTCACGTTCATCGAGCTCATCATCTAGGTTGTCAGCATTTGCTAGTTCAATTTGAGTTTGCAGCTCGTCATATTTAGTAGACAGATTCTCAAAGCGACTGATCTTTAGTGAAAGCTCAGCCACCTCGATACCCGTCAGTTGAGGTTGCTTTGTAATATTGTCTAAATAATTTTTAAATTTAGTAATTTGTCCCTTTATAGAACTGCGCTTCACTATCAAAACTTTTAAACTGGATTCTTTGTACATAGTTGCTGTAGGTTCGGACATTGTAAAAAAAAATATAGAAAGTATAAACTTTATGTAATTAATTAATTATAGTAATATAGTAATAGTAGAAAAAATTAAAAAAATAGAAAACTGTATGAACTAGGATATTACTAAATTTAAAAATAGAAAAACTGTATTAATTAGAATAGTACCTACTAAAGTTATTTGAATACAAATGTAAACTAGAATTATAATATTGCTAAATTTAAAAATAGAAAAGCTGTATTATTATTAGAATAGTACTAAAGTTATTTGAATATAAATGTAAACTAGAATTATGTAAACTACAATTGAATTTAAGTTAATTAATTACAAGAAACCTCAACAAAAAAATAAAATGAAATGAAATGATGTATTGTCTTATCTGACGCTGGCTCCCAATCGACGACACACCGGAGGCCGACTCGTGTCACGACAAAATGGCCGACACGATGCACGCGGCGCGCTCTAACAGGAACGCTGAAATTGGTCGGCGAGATTGCTTAAGCATCGCACGAAAAAATGGGATTGAGGCATAGCATCACGTTAGACTTGAATTAATTTTGAAATGAATTGAATTAAGTTGTTAACTTAATGTAATTTAATGTATTTTAGGTAAAAAAAAAATAAGAAATTTGATGCTGTTGACTCTAAATCTAGTTTAAACGTTAAGTTAAGTTTGTTGCAAAGAAATTTGAAGTTAAATGGATTTAAATTGAATGAATGTTTGTATAAATATTTGTATTAGGCGTGATAACGCATTTGTATTGAGAAAAAATATATAATAAAGAAGTACAAAATCTTATGCGGATAAACTAGTATTATAAAACATTAAATTTAATTTAAGTAAATTTGGAATAAAAATTAAATGCAAGTAAATTGAAAACTACTGTTATAAAATTATTAAATTTAATGTTTTAATGAAAGAAATTGAAAAATAGGTTATTGTGACATATTATTTGTATTGCATTAAGCAAGGAAATTTAGAACAAAGTTAAATAAACTGAAGCTAATGTTATAAAATATTATGCAATGTATTATGTATTGAAATAATTTTAGAATAAATGACACGTGGTTAAATAGAAAAATGTTATTATGAAATATTAAATGTGATATATGTATTATGTATTATGAAAATAAATTTAGAGGTTAAATTGAAAAATATTAATGTTTTAAATGAAGAAATTCGAACAAGAAAATTTGCTTAATGTAATACAGAAATTAAAAAGTTGAACCGAAAATCTTTGTGAAATTTGCAATAGCGGAATGCTAATTTTGAAATAAAAATGGATTTAGGAAAAAATGAATATCGATGTATGAGATTATGATGGATTAAAATTTAGGATTGAATCATGATTATTACGAATAGATGGATTGGATTAATAAAGAATGGCAAGGGTTATGTAGGCGCGGATATATAGGGCACTTATCTCATCATGATGCTGCGAGGTGAAGATTTTGGCCCTTCACTGCCCGGCGATGATAAGATGGCCGCCACGTGGTCGCCTTGCTGCCCTGATGCTGCGAGGTTGCGAGCTGATGCGCCTGCGCTACTGCTCGGCTGGATACGCTGGTGCTGGCCGCCACGTGGATTCGACGATTTGCTGCTGCATGCTGCCATGTCCTTGTGCATGGGCTGAGTCCTGTCACGGTCGCCAAATGTCCGACTCTTAGGGATCGGACTGCAATCTTGAATCTTGAAAATCTTGAATTGTGCTTTTAAGTATTGATAGTAGATAGGTAGAAAATAAAATCCAAGACTGATTAAACTTATATTGAATTTAAACAAATAATATTGTATGTATATTATTTCACAAAGATTTACGGTACTGTTATTGCTATGCACGACGAGAGGACGAATGAAAAGAAGGATCGAGTTGACACAAACTTGCCCTTTTATAGAGGACTTGACAGTTCATAGTAAAATAGAGGAAAGACTTCGTTCTGTATATTGACATGAACGCACCGTATGTAATGTTCCACTTAAGCACTTCACGTTCACGACACAAGTTTGCACTGCATGACCCACGAAACGGACCGTGACACACAGTGCTGGCTTGAATGATGATGGCGCCGCTGTGGACATGGCTGACGTTCCTTAACAGTACATTCAAATATAACATTTCTAATACAACATAAAATTGATAAAATAAAATTAACTTTCCCTTCTTAACAATAAATCAATCAATACAAAATTCAGGATATGTTGTTATTTACTCAAGTAAATAAAGGCCAGCTTCGTCCGTAATATACTGCCGCCTGAATTCTATCGTTTCTTTCGAAATCTGTTGGAAACATTCCATTTGTTTCCTCGACGGCTCAGCCAATTTATACCTAGAATCAAGCGATTCATCCGTTTTGAATAATACGTTATCCTCTTAAAGTGAAATATGTACATACTCGTGTTAGAAAATTGCTTTTGTATTTGAAATATTTTACGCGCTGTTACGAATAATTGATCCTTGAAAATATTGTTTTTCTTTTATTTTCATGTATTATTATTGTTTGTTCCCATTATGAGCACTTTAGGGAAGAGTTAGCCATTATTTGTATCGAGGTACTAACTACTGTTTGCTAGGAACTAGAAAGAGTGACAAATGAAATTTGCAGTAGGGACATTTAATTGATCCATTACAAATATAAAACAATTTTTTCAACACAATTTTGTATTACATATTATAAAGCAAAGTTTATAATTTAAAGTAACTTTATTAATAAAACGATGTCTGGTGAGACAATGCTTAAACGATCGAAGTTTGCTTTTTTTCTTCGCACGACGAAACGACTTTATATTGTCATAGAAACGTTTATTTAGATTAATTTATCTATCGTAAAAACACGTTAATAATATTATTTTAAGTGTTATTTAATAAACTTTCTTCTGATAAAAATTGCAAGCGTGCGTTTACACGGGGGATATCGGAAAACGACGCGCATACAAAACGACATTGCTTTCTTGCTTACATAACTATTTGAAATTGGCGGATTAAGGTAAAGTTTATTCGGAATACGTACCAGAGCGTAACAAAAAAAAAATACGAAATCGACTAAAAAGTACGAACGATATTGAAATAAAAAGAAAATAAAAAATTAATCGGACGACTAAAGATCAATTACAATTTAATAACGATGAATAAAATGACAATATAAAATAAATAATGTTAGTACTTAAAAGAGTACTGGTGATATTACACATATTATGCTCATAATATTGCAGGTTTCTCTTTTATTTATATACGGGACTTAGCCAATATTTACGAATAAAAATGAAATCCCGTAAAAACATCGATAACTAAATGAACATCAAAACTTCACATTATATCACTAGTACAGTACTTTTATATAATTGTGTTTGCTCTCAATCGAAAAAAAAAACCAACTTTTATTACATCGACAAGTAATACAAGTTCAAAATAGGAAGACGAAAAAAATTTAAGTCAAATGGAACTACATGACAAGCATCATCTTTCGATTAAAAAAAAAAATAATTATCAAAATCGGTAGACCCAGTAAAAAGTTATGAAGTAATACATATAAAAATTACATCATCCAAGTTGACAAAAATGCTCATAAAATAAAAAGTACTAAGCCAAACTGAATCTTTATGGGACTAAATTGCAAAAGAAGAATGACGTAGATCGCATCTTCGTAATCGGTGTACATACAAAGGAAAAAAAATACCAACCGAATTAAGGACATTTTTGAAGTCGGTTAAAAGTATATTTGAAAAGTTCAAGATTTTTACTATTATTATTTTCTCTATATATTTACTAGCATCAAGATAAATCAATATTAAATGTATCATCATTGCAACACTTATCATTATCAAGCACTTTCTAGTATCAAGAAGTCAGTCACATCATTAACTCGATTCAGAACGGTGCGGTGGGTAAAAACTGAACTCAAGATATGTTTTTTTATTTATATCTACTCGAATGACAAGCGTAAACTGTGCCTAATGACGCAGAAAGTAATTTAAATATATTGTAATGTCTTCGCTCCTACGTTCACTTCAGCCTATCGCAGACCCATTGTTGGATACCTACAGGCCTCCCCAAGTTCGCGCCAAACATCCCTGTTCTCCACAATGCTAATCCAGACTCCATCGTCGTTGATTCAACAGACCTGAGAACGTCCCACACTGCGTTTGCCAACATGTGGTCTCCACTCCAGGAAACATTTACTCCAGCGGCCCTCGGTCCTTAAAGTCTTATGTTAAGGAAAATATTTTAATCTGAAGCAGCCAGTAGGTACCTATATTTCAAAAATATAGATGATTCGAAAGCAACGAAGTCTTCGAGATATGTAATGAAAGATAATACTTGATAGATTGTATTTATTTTTGAAGAGATCCGTATAGTTTAAGTGTTTGATACAAAAATATTAGGTTAAAGAAGCAAAATAAAATTCTTAATTAGTTGCACAAATTCAAAAATTACTAATATGTACCTATGTACAATCGCACGCACATAATATACATGTAGGTATTATACGTATATATATTTTGTCATTCAACATACTAGTTATTCGTTAAGCAAGTACGTTCATGGAGATTTAACTGGAGGTAACAACGTAACTGACAATAGGCGAGTGAATTGTGCAATTACATATTGCTTTAAAACTCCAATTCGAAAAGCAATTGTCGAAACGGCGAGATAGTGCTGTTGTTTCATAGCGATTGATATAATCTTTTGTAATTAGTTATAATTGACACATATCAATTGATGGAACGATTATTGTACAATTGTCGCAAAATTATAAACTTTAGCTAAATAACGTTAACGAAAAATATCAAATATAGGTAGGGATCCCTAGTACATTTTTTTCACCTGATCAGTATCAAGCTAATTTTCTGGGAGTAGCTTCATTTTGATGAGACGAACAAAAAGTTCCTCTTCGAAATCTCTCGATTGTGGTAGATAATAGAGTTAGCAGGAGATAGAGCAGCAGTGAGCGTAGGACCGGGATAACGTACCACGCAATTTGTAGGACATTATTACTATTAAATTATATAGATATTAGCTAGCTAAAAGCAAAAAAAAATCAGAAAAAAATTAATTTTTGATGACCTTACGAGGTCATCAAGTTGATGACCTCGTAAGGTCATCAAAAATTATTACTAGCTGATTTTTTTTCTTTTAGTTAGTGATTATCTATATAATTTAATAGTAATATTGTCTTACAAATTGCAGGGTACGTTATCCCGGTTCTACGCTCACTGCTGCTCTACCCCCTGCTATCTCTGTTAGCTACCACAATCGAGAGTTTTCGAAGAGGAGTTTTTTGTTCGCCTCATCAAAATGTAGTCACTCCCAAAAAATTAGCTTGATACTGATCAGGTGAAAAAAATGTACTAGGGATCCCTACCTAATAATGATATGTCAGTAATTGCTATTCAGTGCTAAATTAATGTTGTGTCTAGTTCTTATAATAATTATTTGAACAAAATGCAATTGTATATAGAAAAATTTTGGTCATCGATAGTATTAATAAACGAAATACATTCAAGCTGTTTAATTTTTCATTTTTAATAGGTACAGTATTTATAATACGTACATTATTAGACAACTAAAAAACAAAAAAACAATTAGCAATCGGTATATAAACTAGAAAAAAAATTGAAGTATGTATAATGGAACGACACCTGGATGGTATAAGCGGGACCTATTTCTAAAATGCCTTAATAATTGATAGCAATACAACGGTAGCTGCGCCCCTTTCGTACCAATTAACAAAATGTATAAACAAACAAACAATCACCATTATAACATTTATGGGCATTTTTTTTTTTAAGTGTACCCGCCGATTTGAGGCTGTCCCAAATATTCAAAATTTTATTTCAAGTTTAATAAGTGCCATATTTTCTAATTTTTGGAATATAAAGGTAAATCGTTACATTATTTTACGAATACATCTGCGATCCTGGTAAAATATGTTCTACTTATTAAATGACGAATATTTTAAAATCAAGAGTCACTGTTTATGAGCATGTCCCACCCCTTACGTACATGGAATTAACCGAAATTTAAATAGTACCACGAATACATATTGTACAAGTAATTTTGGTACGACTATAAATACATCATTATCGTCACATAGATTAAATTTGTGCAATTTAACTCTAATGAGACAAGCTCAAAATACATTTTCAAAAAATGTTCCTATTTGATGCCGGTCGGACATGTCAGTTTAGTGACGGTCCCTATTGTTCAAAAATATTAATAAAGAATGTCATGGCACCGAAAATCGTGACATTTTGTAAAGAAGATCACTTCTGCCATTTTAAATTATCAGAATTGCCATAGCGTCTCGAGTAAAAGGGGGTTTTTGTTGGTGCCAGTAGCTGTCCCAACTTTTTTTGTCAGGTATGTGATGTTATTTCTCTTTCCATATAGGACTTTTTACGTCTTCCAGCTGTTTCAAACGAATCTGATATATTTAGAAATAGTTTCACATACTTTTCTAGTGCAAAATGTTTAACTGTAATTAAAAAACATTTTTCCAATAAACTTGCCCGTAAATGTGACGTCAGTTCAGTGACATTTTTATTCCGTCACTTATAAGACTGACTACAAATGTCACTAAACTGCCACGTAAGGCTGGGATCACATCGACAATGAGGAATATCATTTTTTTTTTAAACGCCACTAGTCAAAAGGCAATCTGAAAATCTATTAATCTAAACCAAAAGATCGAAAAGCTTAGCAACGTTTATAAAAGAACTATAGAAGACTGAATTACTTTTAATTTTAATTGCGCAGCTATTTCTTAATGGAGGATGTTCCTTTAGTATATTGATTAATATTCAAATTACATTATTTCATAGTCGCTAGATAACTTTAATAAAACCATATGTTTTATAAACATTAAAAATAATAATTACCAATGCTGTTTTCTTTGTACCATGTAACCTCAGCCTAAGGATTTTCAATGTGTCAGTTCAGTGACTGTCCCAATTTGCAGGTGGACAAAATATTTTTTTACATATTTATTTTTAGTTTTTTTACTAAGTAACTGTTTGGATATTGTTTTAACTAGTAACTACATTAAACACTAAAAATATTAACGAAGACTAACCACATTATCAAATGAATATATAAAGAAAAGCGATCTTGGTAGCGTCACTTGTCACAAAACCGTAGTTAAAATCTAATTTTAGAAGAATTAGATTTCAATTGATGGTTATTGTAATTTATTTTCGATGGATTGCAATATTCTCTATTAATAGAAACGAAAAATTAAGTCGTATTACGTAAAATATTAAAACAGGATGATTTTTATATTGTCACCAAACTGACCACTATTTTCTACAATGTCCATTTATTTTGCATTTTTAATAAGGAAAATATATTAATTATTCAAAATAAAATACTCTTCCCTGTCCGCCAGCCTATGATGTACAAACTAGGACCTTTAAACATCTTAAGAACACAGTTTAATAAAATATTCGTATTTTTTGTCAAGGTACACTTAAAAGTAAAAATGCCCTTATATGATAAATTCTAAAACAATGCCAACACAGCGCATACATAAGGAAACGAAAATGTCGCAACTTGATAAAGTATGCATTGGAATCAAAAATTCTAGCATTTCGAAAACAAACGTGCATTCAGCGTAAAATTCAAGAGAAAATGCTTCCGAGTCCGTTTACGACCTGTTTCTATGCAAACTGGGAACATAAAAACGTAGCACGTTTACACGATCTCTGAACGGGATTTTATCAATAATTCATGTGCTTTGTACATCCATTATCACTATTATATTTATAGAGAAGATCATTATTCAATGTCTCTATTTTTAGCATGAGATCTCTTTTCCAAAATGAACTGATAGGTACCTAATACTCCCACAATCAAATTACTCCTAAAATTTCTATTTCTGTGTTTTTTTCCTATTGATAAAAAATACTTAGGTACTAATTTAAAAAAAAAACTCTGCGGTTGATAAAGTGAGTTAGCTTGACATAATTTTTCATCACTCGTCGAGTCTTAAAGTACAACAATCATGCGTCCGAATAAAATATTAGTAATTTTTTCATTCATCAATTGGTATATGTAGAACAACTACATAATCTGTAATAATATACAGTATCTTAAAGATTTCAAAAAAGAATTCGTGTTTAATAATAGGCCTTGATTTTTAGACTCCGTCAACCCACAAATTAGTTTACGTTTATATAGAGCTCTGAAAAACCAGTTTTCAAATTTACCGCTTTAGCCATTCCTGGTCTAGAATCTAATCTAATTTCTAACCTAGTCCTATAAGGAGATAAGACCCCATATTATACATATGTATATACCACCACCGTTCCCAGCACAGGGACATTAACAGAGAGATTAAATAAATACATCATCATCATCATCATTTCAGCCTATTGCAGTCCACTGTTGGACATAGGCCTCCACAAGTTCGCGGCAATAATGGCGTGAACTCATGTGTTTTACCCATAGTCACCACGCTGGGCAGGCGGGTTGGTGACCGCAGGGCTAGCTTGTCGCACCGAAGACGCTGCTGCCCGTCTTCGGCCTGTGTACTTCAAAGCCAGCATGGATGGTTATCCCGCCATCGGTCGGCTTTTTTAAGTTCCAAGGTGGTAGTGAAACTATGTTATCCCTTAGTCGCCTCTTACGACACCCACGGGAAGAGAGGGGGAGGCTAAATTCTATGCCGTAGCCACACAGCAAATAAATACAGAATCGGTAGAATGTAAACGCGTTAAAAACTTTAGCTAGAATAGTGTCCTGGAACACTGAGAGCTCTCGCTCGTAGAGCGTGACATTTCATTTGGATAGATGATGCTATTGTCTAGTGCCATGCATTAATCCCTCCCTTTATAAGACTAGACTTTAGACGTCACTTTGGTTATTGTTAAATATTACCTACTACGAAAGACTACATTGCGATGAAGGTAATATCCCAATACTAATTGTAATGTAGGTTCAGCTTCGATCTTAAGATATAAAGAAGTTAATCCTCCCGTGACCATGGTTTATGTAGTATGCGAAACGTCGGGCATCTAAAAAACTTAATAAACCGGTATAGAATCCGAAAAATTTTTTTCATTATAATGAGTGAAATTAGTGTAAACATTAGAAAACATTATTATCCGATTTATCCGATAAAAAATTTAATAAAGGAAGGTAAAAAAAGTTAAACGCCTACAAATAACCGAAAATATTCCACCATTCATAAAAATTAAGTAAAACTTTTCGTTCGGACATTACTCGGTCAGTTAATAACGCGATTTGTCCTTACTTCGAACGTTCCCGGTACGGACAGACCGCCAAATTAGCCGCGTACGGTCTTTACGACCAATCTCGGTGTTAATGGTACCAATTTGAACATTTTACGAGTGTACAGTTAACCGACATGTCCAACGATTAACGGGACCGCTCCCCGGCGGGACGGACTCTCAAAATGTTCGGTTTTAATTGATGATTTCTGTTTTATCATCTTACTTCCTACTAACATTATACGCGCGAAAGTAGTAAGAAAAAAAGAACATAGGTATATTTGTATTTAAAAAAAAGATGCATACAAAGAAATATGTACAAAGAAAGTCTTATCGCTAAGAGCAATTCGCGGTGTAAGAGTCAGATAAACGTATCTACATTTTCTCAATTTTACAGGAAAGCAAAAATACTGTGAAAATTCGGCTCTTTAAACTTTACCAGCTTTTTAATACAGATAAAATACTAGTATGGAAAAAAAATGTTTTCTATGTATTGCCATACTCTTAGAGCTTTGAAAAAAATAGAAATTATTTATTTATATGTGCTTACGTAGACGTAATATATATATTTTTAAAATTTGGTTGACATACGTTAGTGTGACCCTTAATTATTTTCAAACAATAGTACTGCCACATAAACGTAAATCGTAATACATCGTTTTGGCCATTGATTTGTATTATTTATCTAACAAAAATGTTTGTGCCAATAAAACGTAAAATATACACAAACGTTACACTGGCTCTTTAAACTAAGCATCAAAACTAAATTTTCTAACGACCAAAACAACGTATAAGCTTTTGCGTTCTTCTGGTTTTTATAATATTACCAAACAAACTATATTCTAATCGAATAAAAATATTGTTTTTAGAAATACGTAGCTCTAAAGAGGTAGGAAGATAATTAGAACTATTTAAACGGTATTCATAGTACGTTTTTCTGGTTCAATTGAAAATGATTCTTAAGCTAATTCGTTTTTTTGGAATTTGATAAATATTGACTTTACCGTTACGTCGTTTTGGCAATTCATAAAGGACTATATTGTGAACCGTTTTACGAAAAAAAAACTTTTTTTGATTTTTTTGTAGATACGTTCATCTGGTTCTTATACCGCGAATTTCTTCCAGACAATCTTTGGGTATAGGACAGGACGTAGAAAATAAGAAGCGATAGGGAAGTGTACAAAAATAGTATCATATAATTATTTTATTTTCTTCTGTTATTTGAGTAATATTAATGCGAATGTTATATTTTTAGCATGAAATAAATTTACCGGACAAATATTCCCTTGACATTTACAATAACTTTTACTTATAACTATAATAAAGATATTTCCTTACTCTTTGTAATAAGTAGGTATATTAAAATACCGTCTTTGCTTGTATTTATATAATTGTTTTCTTTATTTTCAGAGTCGAAGACGAAGCGTCTTCGCCAGTAAACAAAGTAAAGTGAGTATTAAACTTTATATAAAATATTATGTACCAACTATTTTATTGAGAAAAAGGAATAAATTGTATGATTATGATAAATTACTGCATCGATTTTCATCGTTTAAAACGGCATAGGCCTTAAAATATCAAGCTACGATTTATAGCAGTGTAACTATATCTATAATATCAAAGTGCTATGAGTACTTGTATATCAAAATACATATTCTATATTAAAAAAAGTTTGTAAACTTAACCCTACATCCAAATAAAAAATAATTCAACTATTTGAATGAAAAAATTAATTTTATTTTTTAATATTCATTACATGTAATTTAAATTTTACAGCGGTAAAAGCGGCTTCATCACGCCGCCTCAACAGAATGGCGGGGGGGAGTCGCCCCCTCCTGAGAAGGAGAGGGCCGACCAGGAAGACAACGAGAAGAGTCACTCAGGCCCTGTCCCACACTGCGCGGAGGGGCCCAACGACGACCTCTACGCCATTCCTGTCAAATTGCGTCCTAAGAAGGAAACACTCCCGCCTGGATGGGAGAAACATGAAGGTATGTATATAATGAACAGTACAAAACAATTATTGGCGCTAGTAAATATCAGGTAGAGAAGAAATTCTTTTCTTTTAACCAGTCTCCGTAAGTCCTTGAAATAATAGATCAGTCAAAAAAAAGATATATAAGATATAGCGACCCGCCCTGGCTTCGCACGGTTGCAAAAATTATCAGTGTTCCTCTACTATATTATGCATGTATTATACATATAAACCTTCCTCTGGAATCACTCTATTTACTAAAGAAAACCGCATCAAAATCCGTTGCGTAGTTTTGAACTTTTGAAGATCTAAGCATATATAGGTACAGACAGACAGCGGGAAGCGACTTTGTTTTATACTATGTAGTGATAGTTAGATAACAAATGTATGTTTCATATTTACAAATTTTTCATTTAAATGATTTGAGAAGATTCTTTAATGAATGTTTAGAATATATTATGATTATCTTCCACAATTTCTACATTTTTTATATAAAATTTCTTCTTTTCAAACTGCTTATTTCTTATAACTTGCTGGACGCTAACGTGACAAATCAACTAATTCTAGTCCATTAATTTATCTCATTGTAACATATTTACAGATAACGATGGTCCTTATTATTGGCACATAAAAAGCGGGACAATTCAAAGGGAAATACCAAAAATGCCACCCATTGAAGCAAGGGAGTCCCGCATATCTATGGTGCGGGACTGTTCAAACTTGTCAGACATCAAGTATGAGGGGGCCATGACATCTTCTGTTACCAGGAGTACCACCAGTGGTGCTCTAGACCACGTCGACCAAGATATTGAAAGGAAACGAAGAGAGGAAGTGGCTTATAAGTGAGTTTGGAAATTTTTTCTAGTGCTAGATTTGCTTATTCCAATATTTTAATCGTTGATTTCGAACCATTTTTAATCATAATTGTTAATTGAACTGTTCTTATTTTAAGTTACTTAAAAACAATATGTTCGTACAAGGGATAAGCAACGCGGTAAGTGACTGTTGAGCTTAAGTTTGTTTATATGTATAAACAATGAGACACCATGATTTTCATCAGATTCATGATCAGTCCTTTTAATTCAATTTATGAGTGTGTGCGATAAGGCCAAACCTTAATTGAGCGCTAAAATAAAAGTTTAAGCCTCACAATAACATACCCTGATTTACGTTCTTGGGTCGTGGGTTCAATTCACGCCCCGAGTCTGGGTAAACATGTACGATGAATTTAGGCCTAAAGCATTAAATTGGGTATCTTAGAAACAGATGACCGTACCGTGTGCGTATGTGTGACATATATTTATATTTAACCACAGACGACGCAGCTATCCCGCCCGTCCAGAGCAAGACGGTCGCGCTGTACGTTTCTTCGTCCGGTCTCTCGGCTGGGTGGAGATATCTGAAGCCGATCTCACTCCAGAACGCTCGAGCCGCGCAGTCAACAAATGTATCGTAGATCTGAGCCTCGGTCGCAACGACTTGCTGGACCAAGTCGGTCGCTGGGGTGATGTAAGTTAAAATGATGCTGTAACTGTACCTTAACTGCTTGTTAATGTTAGGGACACAATTAAGGCTACTAAATTAATATAGATAATAAATGATATTTTATCCACCAAGCTGTTATACATGTCTGAGATTTTTTTTGGAATGGTGTTGATTATTTAAAGATATTTTGTTGGTTTGGTATATCTTACGAGATAATTTTACAATTTAAACAATGTCTAAATAAAATTACTTTTTAACTTGTAAATGGTAATTCAATTTTTAATGAATGTTTTTCCGACGAATTGGAAGACATCTTCACAGGATCATCTACGTAAAAATTTTGTCGATACTCGTTGGAGTAATGGTTACTGCTCATCTTTGTGAATCATTCCGTGAAATTTTATACCCTGTACCATCTTCAATGAATAGGTGAAATTTTATAGCCCGTAATCTAACTTCAATGAATATACCATAAATAAAAAAAGATATTTTCAATTTACATTTACACTGTCTGACAAAAGACTTCATTTACTACATTAGTGTATCGTTTTCATTGAAGGGCAAGGACTTATTCATGGACCTAGACGATGGGGCCCTCAAGCTCATCGACCCAGAGAGCTTGAACACATTGCACACACAGCCCATACATACGATCCGTGTGTGGGGAGTCGGCAGGGACAATGGACGGTGAGTCACCCAAAAGAACATTGAGTAAACTATTATGAGCTAGTTGACGAGTACTTGTGGCGTCTTCCCATAAAATAGCTATAATACAGTAGATTGTCATTAAATAAAATAACGAATACTAATAAAAAATCTTTTTCATTATGCATTCTTGGATTAGTGAAAGGTATGAAATGAAATAAATAAAATACGTAGAGATCATTTAGTAGATGCAGTAGATCGAAATGTGCCAGTTCCAGTATCGTTTTTTTATTATGTTAGGACCATGATCGTTTGAATTTTTGTCAAGTTTTAATTCGTTTTCAATGTTAATGTAAATTATTCTTAAAATGTAGGTCATGAAATTTGTCATTCTAACTTAGTTTGTCACTGACAATACAACAATTTGGCGATATCAGATTTAGCTACTTGTTTAGACGTATCTTAGAAAACAGATTCTTTAGACAACCTTAAAAAAGCTGATAGGAGACAAAAATTTGATTTGCAACGATAGCTTAATAGAATTTTGGACAATGGTTATCATATTTATTGAGCTATCTACGACCACAGAGACTTCGCGTACGTGGCGCGCGACCGAGTGACTCGCAAGCACATGTGCCACGTGTTCCGCTGCGAGGCGCCCGCGCGGTCCATCGCGAACGCGTTGCGCGACATCTGCAAGCGGATCATGATCGAGCGATCGTTGCAACCGCCCCCGCGCCCCACCGACCTCCCCGCGGCGCGCCGTCCGCGCCCTCTCTCTGGTCTGTCGAATTATACTCAACTAAATAACAACCTACATGGGGAAAAAGGCCCAGCAGCGGGATATTACAGGCGAAGCGAAATAACAAACGCTCCTTTTTTTATTATTACAAAGGTGTCAAACAAGCGTGACAAATGTGACAATATAGTCCACTTGATGGTAAGCGGTTACAAAATCCTATGTACGCCTGTAACACTAGGAGCAATGGAAGCCCGTTGCCGACCCTCCCCAGCAGTCCTGATTACCTTATTCACTACAGGAACACAACACTAATTGAAAGCAGTGTTATTTTGCTGTGATCTTCTGAAGGTTAAGGTATATTCCCAGAGGCTGTTCGAAGTTTTGAGCAGGATATTTCCTGCCCTCACCCTACCTCGATAAATCAATTGTATTGGAGTAAATAAGAAACACTCTTAAGCTTTTCCACCTAATACTGTTGCCTTTGGTATTACTCCGCCAAATTCCATTTCGATACATTAAGATCTCAGACCATAATTATATCTCAGATTTCTCGAAAGTTAATCGTCAACAAAGGAAAAACCTTGGTCATTCTGCTACACTTTAGATATTTTCAACATTCAACGCGATTAAAACTCTACACTTTTCTGAAACTAACTGCGAAGGTGTCTAACAAAATTTTAGCATCCGTATCACCTTACCATCCAAAATTTTTGTTGTCGAAACATTATAGTCCGAGAGCTGGCACCAATTTTTGGGTAGTCACCAGCCAGGTCTGCATTTCCGTGTTGGGGTATAATAGGAGAGATATGTGACAAGTTTTCAGCTTGCCTCAAACATCTACCCAAAATTGGTTGGTACCACATGTGCCACGTGTTCCGCTGAGCTGGTGCTCTCCTACTATTAACATAATTATGTTTGTTGAAAACAAGAGAACAAACACGAGAACTGAAATTATTTAAAACGGGACATTGACCATGTTTTTTATTTTTATTTTGCGGAACTCGATATTTCGACATTATCTAAGAATGCCTTGTTCACGAGAGTCTCGTGGTCCAGTCGAGCTCCGCAAAATAAAAATAAAAAACCTGATAAATATCCCGTTTTTTAAATAGGTTCTGTAATAAAATTAACCATTTTCCAGGAGCGTCGTTCCCGACCCCGATGGAGGAGCCCCGCAAGACAGTCCGCGCGCGCTACCTCGGCAGCGCGGAGGTGCCGCGCGCCACCGGCATGGACGTGCTCAACGACGCGCTCGACCGCCTCGCCGCCGCGCGCGCGCCCTCCGCCTGGCGCCCCGTCGCCGTCGCCGTCGCGCCCTCCATGATCTCCATCACCGAGGAGGGGGTGAGTGCCCAGCTGTGTGTCCGTCATATCTACGGTAACTAACATGGACGTGCTCAACGACGCGCTCGACCGCCTCGCCGCCGCGCGCGCGCCCTCCGCCTGGCGCCCCGTCGCCGTCGCCGTCGCGCCCTCCATGATCTCCATCACCGAGGAGGGGGTGAGTGCCCAGCTGTGTGTCCGTCATATCTACGGTAACTAACATGGACGTGCTCAACGACGCGCTCGACCGCCTCGCCGCCGCGCGCGCGCCCTCCGCCTGGCGCCCCGTCGCCGTCGCCGTCGCGCCCTCCATGATCTCCATCACCGAGGAGGGGGTGAGTGCCCAGCTGTGTGTCCGTCATATCTACGGTAACTAACATGGACGTGCTCAACGACGCGCTCGACCGCCTCGCCGCCGCGCGCGCGCCCTCCGCCTGGCGCCCCGTCGCCGTCGCCGTCGCGCCCTCCATGATCTCCATCACCGAGGAGGGGGTGAGTGCCCAGCTGTGTGTCCGTCATATCTACGGTAACTAACATGGACGTGCTCAACGACGCGCTCGACCGCCTCGCCGCCGCGCGCGCGCCCTCCGCCTGGCGCCCCGTCGCCGTCGCCGTCGCGCCCTCCATGATCTCCATCACCGAGGAGGGGGTGAGTGCCCAGCTGTGTGTCCGTCATATCTACGGTAACTAACATGGACGTGCTCAACGACGCGCTCGACCGCCTCGCCGCCGCGCGCGCGCCCTCCGCCTGGCGCCCCGTCGCCGTCGCCGTCGCGCCCTCCATGATCTCCATCACCGAGGAGGGGGTGAGCGCCCAGCTGTGTGTCCGTCAGATCTACGGTAACTAACATGGACGTGCTCAACGACGCGCTCGACCGCCTCGCCGCCGCGCGCGCGCCCTCCGCCTGGCGCCCCGTCGCCGTCGCCGTCGCGCCCTCCATGATCTCCATCACCGAGGAGGGGGTGAGTGCCCAGCTGTGTGTCCGTCATATCTACGGTAACTAACATGGACGTGCTCAACGACGCGCTCGACCGCCTCGCCGCCGCGCGCGCGCCCTCCGCCTGGCGCCCCGTCGCCGTCGCCGTCGCGCCCTCCATGATCTCCATCACCGAGGAGGGGGTGAGTGCCTAGCTGTGTGTCCGTCATAACTACGGTAACATCACTCATCATCATCATTTCAGCCTATCGCAGTCCACTGTTGGACATAGGCCTCTGCAAGTTCGTGCCAAAAATGACGTGGATCCATGCGTGTTGCCCATAGTCACCACGCTGCAACGGTGAACGGTAACAAACAAGCATAATACCTGTGGTAAGTAGTTACCGTAGTTTATGAATGTCTGCAACACCAGAAGCATCGCAAGCGCGTTGCCTGACTCTACCCCTGATCCTCGCCAGGAGCTCTGGCTACCTTACCACAGAAGCACAACATTACTTGAGAACTGAATAAAATAATTATGAAATATTATTTAGCTATATTCGTCTGTAAGAATGAGATACTTCCCCGGTCCAGCTGCTCCAAATTCGATCTATGCCCTACCTCAATGAAGACTACTGGTAAAAGTAGAACGAGTTTGTCGTAAATAGCTGCTGAAGCCGGTAGCGTGATCTATGGTTAGATGTGGTAGGTATGATTCATGATCAGATAGATCAAAATTGATTTAAGCCTCTTCGTATGTCACACGAAAAGGATAGCTTTTGTTGTTAATATGTTGTAACACTTTTTTGCACTTGTTTACTCACATATACTTAGTGGCTTACTTTAGACCTTGTGAGACCCATCCTACATTTTTATTTAAAGGCTTTGCGCACTCTAAAGAGCCCTTTTTTGTTGACCCAGATGAAATCCCTAACGGATGCTTCCAGCCCGGGGGTAGCTGGGGGGTATGTCCGATTCGCACGGACTAAAACATCTGGGGATCTTATGGGGACGCTAAGCGCTTCCGCGATACTCTTAGCAATAGAGCTCTGTGGAATAGTAAATTTTAAAATATACACAGTGGAACCCTTCCGTTCGAGAATCCCACCCTGCAGCCTGTGACATACACAATGGCAGCTAGTTTGTTTGACGCAAGTAACGTGTGACACGGTGTCTCCAACTGTGCAGGAGACGAGCCCGCTGGTGGAGTGCCGCGTGCGCTACCTGTCGTTCCTGGGCATCGGGCGCGACGTGCGGCGCTGCGCGTTCATCGTGCACACGCCGCAGGACCAGTTCGTGGCGCACGCCTTCCACGCCGAGCCCTCCTCCGGCGCGCTCTGCAAGACCATCGAGGCGGCCTGCAAGGTGAGCCACGAGTTTGAGTCCATGTCGAGGGATTATGGGTAATTTGGATTGTCTGGAAGAAATGGCTAAATAGCCATAAGTCCGCCCATTGTACTTCACAGTCTTTAAACGTGTTTAATGTTTAAAATGTAGTTGTGGTGTACAATTAAGTATAAATAGATAAATAAATAAATAAATTATGGGCTTGAGTGCTAGTCAAATGCATCTTAAGCCATAATTATAGCGTCGGGCTTAAGTATTAGTCAAATGGATGTCAGGCTTTTATGTAAGCAACAAATGAAATAGATGCCCTAGCGTCTGTGGCGAGAGGTATCCTGAAAGTTTTAAATCAAGATCGACAAGTTTGATCTTAGCTAGGTTATGGATTTCTAGACGATTTGGTATCAAGGATGCATAACCGGTTTACCAGTGGGGTGATCTTCTAACGTTGAGTGAATATATAAAAATTAACCATTCTGCTACAGCTCAGGAGTGGAGCAGAATGGTTAATTTGGAATGGTTAAGGTGGAATAAGTTTGCGAAAATATAAACTAGGTCATTTTTTTCTTTAATTTACTATTTGAAATATATAAAATTAACTTTATATTTACATGTTATAAGTCTAATCACGTTATTTTGCGATATGTTACGTATCTCTTACCGTGAATTGACCAGTGCTTAAACACGACCGAGGAAACTATGTACCTATATGATGAAACTGACAGTCTTGTTTTTGTTCTTCATTACTCCTTAATCCAATCATTCTCAACTAAATCCGATAAACTTACTACGTACATTATTTTTTACAATAATCAGACTTTTACTCATAGGCCATTTTGGATCTTGAAGTTGACCATTTGAGAAAGACACGGGTAAAATCGCGAGACAAATTTCGAGTACAATGCTATCAGCCGAGTTGGTCGAACACGGCTAACGGTTCCCCTGGTGTCCCGCAGCTGCGCTACCAGAAGTGCCTGGACGCGCACGGCGGCGCGGGGGCGGGCGCGGGCGCGGGCGCGGGGGCGGCGGGGGACGCGGCGCGCGCCTCGCTGGGCCAGGCGCTCAAGTCCTTCGTCGGCTCTCTCACCGGCCGCCGCGCCTCCTGAGCGCCGCGCCAAGTGTGAGTACACCGATATAATTATGATAAGAAAAAAGTGTGTGTGTCAGCTCCGATGCACAACTGGAGTTTACTTCTTCAGATCGGCTGTCTAAATATAAGGCACAAAAAAGGCTTACTAGTCTAAGAAAAAGATTAATACTATATCAAATGGTAAATAAAACAATCAAATAACGCCATCTATCGATCGATCTATGCCGTTATTAAAAAACGTCGTCGTCTATCGACGACGTTTTCTTACTTCCCGATAGATGGCGTTGGAGCAACTTAATATTCACACCTGAAAAGTAAAAGGCAAAAAAACGTAACGTGATCATTCATTCAATAGATTTTACACTCCATATTTTTTTCATACCGGGGGCCTTATATGAAAATCGATTCTAGTATCGGTATATAGTATATAGTATCGATTGGAGTAAACTCCAAAATTAAAGTATTGTAATGATAGAGAGAACTAAAGAAAGTAGTATGCAGAACACAAAGTAGTATTTAATGTCACACGGGTTCATAACACTATTTTTTGCTTCTCCACTTTGCATAAAAAGCAAAAAAGCTTTATAAAATTTTCAGTTCGTTCATTATCATTACGTAGGTACGTACGTACGTACGTAATCATTTCAGTTTCAGTGTGTGTGTGAGGGTTTCATTTTCGACTAATGAAAAAATTCTCTATAAAAATTAATATAAAAAAAGACAATTGGCACAACTATCTATGTTAACAACGAATCGCAAAATGTGTTGCTAAGCGCAAAAACTCAAAACGGCTTTAACGGCTACGTTTTGATTAGGCCTTTTTTATTTTAGTAATATTTTGTATACGCTTCTTACGGAGTCAAAAGAATTACAGGAGCATGGATTCGCACGGCGTTGGCGTCGATATTTTTTTAGTCCAACATTTGTAGACGTCAGTCTCGTATAACGTATTGAAAAATTCAATAACTTTTTATATATGTGCTTACAAGTGTCTTAATTTATCGTTACAACTCTACGATTTTTATTTTTTACGTTTGTTTTTCAAATATATTTTATAAATATTCCAGTGAACTCCCAGCGATCCATGACGAGGAGCGCACTGCGTAGCCGCTCGCGCCGCTGTCGCGCCACACTCGCGCCACCGTCGCGCCGCACTCGCGCCGCAGCCGCACCGCTGACACGCTTCCCGCGATAAGTATCGCTCTCTCATTGTTTTAACTTACCATCAATAAAGTTAAGACATCAATAATGTAATGTCGATGATATTGAATCTCTTACATATAATTGTGTTTTGGTACTAAATTCTATTATTATATATTAAATGTAATATTTATAACGTAAGGTGCCATTCGTGCTACGACAGTCGCACGATTACGAATAGTATTCGATTGTAACAAGTACGATTGTGAATGCGTGACTTTTATTGTGTTCATATTGCAACTCACGCATTTACAAACTGGTCGTGATTATCATAACGTGAATAGCCCCTTTATGCCGCGTATGTATTTAATATTCTGTTTATTATGTTACACATAAAACAAGTAGCTTTTAAAATAGCTAATTTGGTCATTTGAGTATTTTATGAAAAAATGTTATAGTTACAGAATAATTGTTTTTCAATTGTAGGTAATTTTGTTATTTTATAACTTTTTTTGTACTTTGTTTGTGATTTATTTTCGTTACACATTCCTGTTACAACTCGATTGTGAATAAGTTATTATAGCACAAATGACATGTTTACAAAAATACCGTAAACTGTTTGTATGTTCTTTTTTAAATAAATCAAGTTGCCGAATGAATCGTTCGCTAGAAGTCATCGTGCTTTTTGTTAAAATAAAGTAACAAAATAACTTTAAAATCATCAAAAATTATTTGTACATGTAATCTAATAATACGTATGATTACGTTGTACGAATCATTTCAAACATACATTTTTTATACATATCTAAAAATACTATATATTAATTTTTTTAGTAAATAAATAAACGATTATACACATCACGTTCACAAAAATCACGCTTTTTACACAAAGTTAGGGTTTGTTCACACTTTGATATCGACCACGCGTTATTTTAGCCTATCTGTACAAAGCCTGTTGTATCACTTCTTGTAATGATAAAATATGCTGTATTCATTGATGTTTAGGAATAATATTGCATTCGTATTAAGTTGGTCTCATAATAGTTACCTTATAATAAAACTAGTCGTAGATCTTTATGGTTTTGTAAATTTTAAGGCGATATAAATAATTTTAATTCTTCTATTCGAATCGGTCCAGTCGAATGGAAGTTACGTAATAACATTATGATAATTATAATTATATTTGTCAAGAAGATGACACTTAAAATTGACTGTGGTTAACACGAAGTATATAGGAAGGAGTCCGAACGGCTTTTCGATAGAATTCATGGTACACAAATAATGTAGGTAACCAGTTATTAGTTCTCATTTTCTGTCACTGGTTGCGCCTGAATTTAGAACGCACCGACGGTGTTTCCACAATGAGGGGAAATTTCCCTTTTGAGGGGAAATCAGATTGTACAAAGGTTGTTCCTGTTATTTTCAATCCAGATTTTACGCACAGGATTGATCCAACTGTTTCATTATCGAGCTTATTATGTATATCTGTTTTAATATATATTTTAAATCACTAAATAAGATATTCCTGAGAAGGAAAAATCTCAACTGCGGCGTGGGAAAATGAAATTATTAAAGTGTAAACATTAAACGAGTAACTTCTTGAAAATGGCGCGCTCTATCGTCACAATTAGAACTAAAATTCAGTCGTCTAAATTGAGACTATATAAATACCCAATAGACGACAAGCCCATAGGGTAACGCTCACTTCGGTGGGCGTATCCTCGGCCCATTGGACCGAAAACAAAGCACCCGGCAGTGGGTACTGCCGGTGAGGATAAGCCCGGCCAAGCAGGCATAGCCTGGATACCCGCACCCAGACAGGCCCTGAGACCTGTCAGGAAGAACCACACACACATTGAGACTATTCGTTTATCATTACGTTCGGACTCCTTCCTATCTATACTTCGCGGTGGTTACATTCGCTGTCATGTCATAAAGTTGACCTTGCAAGTGTCAACAGATTAAAATACTTGTAAAATTGTATTTGATTACAATTTAAATAATCTAAGTCAGTTTAATGCACACATATGACAGTTGCAGTATTTAATAAATGTTTTAATGATATATAAGGTGGACATTAGTCAGTAAAAATAATTTAGGTAATAGATGAACGCAGTGGGAGGATGTACATACAGTTGTAGGTAAGCTTGGATGGAATTCGAATAATTTTAGTGTAGCTAATGGATTGGTATTCGGTACTTTCGACTGGGGATACAAAAGCGGAGTTTTTGTTAACTTAGGTTTTCTACTTCCAGTTGAAAAGGTTTTATTGTGAGCACGGTATGAAGAAATTATGTCACTTAGGGCGGTCGCGAATTTTGGCTACTTTTGACCGTTACATTTCAAATGAGAACTTATCAAGTACTGATAATAAAAAAATAATGAAAAATAGAAATGAATTAATTTAGCTCTATGATATTGATTCAACTTATTTTTCATAACAGTTTTGTTGTTTCGATTTTTTATTTATTTCTCTATTGTAACAAAATAAGCGGCCACCCTTTTTCGATTTCTGAAATTCGATCGGTATTAAACGTTGGATGTAGCATAGTGTATTATTATAGGAACCTACATGTATAGGTAAAGAGTTTATTTTTGCTTAGGCTTGTACAAAAATGTATTGAATTGCAAAAGATAAATATTTTTGGTATAACATCGCGATCGATATCGTTGTATTCATATATATTTACGATGTGTAGCTTAAATAAATTAGTTTTGGCATAAAAATGTCACTATACAAATGGTGTTATATTTAATAACTATTCACAGATCGACTATTTATTTGCCAATTTGGCTAAAATCAGAAGATATTTAATAATGCGAGCCTCATACTACAAGGGTGTTTGAAAACGTTGAGCTTTCAATAACTATATATTTGTATTTAAAGTTCGAAAATTATTCGCGATATGTAGATACAGGCTAAATGTTCGCGCCATTTTGTGAATAGTCAAAACGAAAATAACGCAAAACAAAACAGCAGCTGTCGCTCTGTCGATAGTTTAAATAGTTTCTCTAAAACGGAACGAATAATTATTTCTGTATATAGCGCAATGCGGGACCCACAAGAGTCGAAAGCGTATAAAAGTTAAAGCACTGAATCTGAAATAAAAATTATAATATTGTCTTTTGTGTCTATATCACTTTAAAATAGATCTAAATGTATGTAAAGATGGACGTCAATGACCTTTTGCGTTCGTCTCATCAATCAATGTCCGCTTCAATTAATTATTGATTTGGAAAATGCCATGATCTATCACAATTGCATTCGTTCGCATAAAGGTCATTTTCGTGCCTCGACATAGACTAAGGCGTTCTTTAGATATCACAAATTAGCTTCAAAATATACATATTTCAAAATACCTATTAGTGATCAATGTTGCTTGACGTATGAATACTTCATATAAATGAATTACACTGAGCTGTTCTTATTATACGTAAATATAGTTTTATTCACATGTTAACAGTAAGTAATTTAATGCCATTGTTTATACAAGATGATATACATATATTATGACCGGTCGTGGACACGATCTGTCGTGACGTTTTGACAAATAGGCTATAACTGTCATAATTACAATTCTATTTATCTATTGTACAATTTTTGTACAATCGCGACGCGACAGGTCTTGTCAAACGACTCAAAGCAATAGGTGGATTGCAAGCTTGACTACCTTTATCGGACGAAGTATATGTCAATATTTTCTATAAAATATTAAACAATTTAAAAAAAAACATTTATAATGTAGTTTATAGATAGCTTTAAAATTCAAGTTTCTAGCTCACTGATGGATTGGTAACGATGGGAGTTAAATTCGAACCGTCATCGCTTTGACAGCTTAAAAGCCTTAACAATTGTGGCTTTTAATAAATAATTTTGTGAAATTAATAAAAAAAATAATTATAAACACATGTTGTTGTTTTATTTTACCCCATTCCTTTTTATCACTATATTATCTTAATAGACCAGGCTTATGCCTTTGAAAATGGTAAAAAGTGAAGAAAAAAAAAATAGTAGCATGTAGACTGTAGAGGTGTTCGTTATATTAGGTAGCGGATAAAATCACCTATTATTTTTAAATCATTTTATCGCCTATTATATGTAAGGTTTGAAAGAATATTTTTATTTTTACTAGTAAACATAAGGGGTCATAAAGGGCCCCGTAGACGATTAAATATTTGATCAAACTTCAGATTAAATTTCTGTTTGACAAACGTGTTTGTCAAATTATTTGATCTTGTGCGGGGCTGCGGGCTTTTTTGATGTGTTTGTTATATGAAAACATGAAGTTTGATCAAACAAGTTTGATCGTTTACATGGCCCATAAAGGTGTTGTAGGCGTCTTTAGACAACAGAAATAGCTTACCAACGTGGATAATACGCTTGTTTGCCAACCTAGATAATATAAAAAATTCCAAGGCGAAATAAAAAAAAAAACAAAAATTTTCTATTCATTATAAATAGTACCTGGGTGACCGAGCCCAGCTCGGTATTTTCATTTTATTTTTTGTTTTTTTTTCTCGGTATTTTTACATTTTAATTTTATTTAAATAATAAATCACGAGTGAAATTAAAAAAAAAAAGAAAAAAAAATTATCTGGAGACTGAGATTCGAACCCGGGTCAACACGATTTGACACCCGCCGATTTCCTAATTACGCCATTAAAGCTACGTTGACGCGTAGTGAAATTAAGCTTCGTATTCTAATGATATTTTTTCATTGCAAAAAAACAGGGATAAAACGACATTTTTTTTAAATGAATCCTATCTAGATCAATTTTTCGCCTCCGAAATCCCCTGCATACTAAATTTCACGAAAATCGTTGGAGCCGATTCCGAGATTCAGAAAATATATATATATATACAAGAATTGCTCGTTTAATAGTATAAGATTTATTCATCATTACATTGGACATAATTTGGGATTCCTTATTAAAAAATATTACATCATAATTACAAACAGAACCTAAACGTTTCGTCCATAAATAAACCTTTTTTATATCTCGTATTATAATCAGAGGGTAGACAAAACAACGTACACTTCGCTTATCAACAAATCAATGTACTGAAAATATTATCACGTGACAGACTAAAACCGAGCCCCTATAAATAGCCATAGTTTTGCTCACGACATATTCGAAAAAGAAAACGATTTGGTTTTTTTAAGCAATAACCTTTTTAAAGATCCGACTAGAAACATTTTCATGTATTTTAACTAGTTGATAAGTTAAATGAATCGTAAAATTTTGTCTAACCCCTTGCTCCACGACAGTTCGGATGTGGTAGGACTGGCATTGTCGACTACCAAAACTCAATAAAAGCAATATGCCAAATATAGTACGGCTTTTTTGTAATTTACCAATAAAAATACTGTCACATCGATATAGTATAAATAGCAATTAATTTTAGACTTTTCTATTAAACAACTATAGTCTGCCTATTATGTACACTATAAAATTATTACAATTAAAGTTCCCAAAAAAGCCATAATATATCGACATAATGGTAAGTATTGGGGAAGCGCCAAAAGGGACATGATACATGTTTACCCATATACACAAAAGCTTTGACATTCATCATTTTCTATAGCTTACGACAATAAAAAAAAAATCGATTGTTGAGTAGTTTGAAAATGACAGATCAAACGTTAAAATCAAAGTCAAGCGAATATTAGAAATACAAAGCATATTTACAAGAATTAAGCTTCAACGATTCTTTATTATCACTTCGATTGTTATATTTAAATCGCCTTAAATATAACTAAGAGAAAGGAAATGAAACAAAAAGAAAATATACATTCCATTACGTATGAGAGAAAAAAAATTAGAATAATCAAGAAAAAGAAAAAAAAATGATGCATAACGTTAAGTAGAACAATTAAACAAACAAAATAAACATAAATATTACAATAACCAAATCATATATTTTCAATCCAAGTACAGTTGAAACATAATGAAAATGCAGTCAAAATGTAATTTCAACTACTTTTTAAATTTCATGATATTAAAAAAAAAAGCTTTTAATACTTACAGATTTTAAATACGTACAACTTTTATCAGTATTGAACATATTATGCACCGTGGCACATGAATAGGACCACTATTTTTCTTTGCCATCTAAGGTAAGGTATAGACAATTGAAGATTAATACTATACCCCGTCCGGCGACTAATGATCTTTTTGACACTTCAAGAAATTTTGACATTAGTGACTGCCTCACACGTTATTTATTCGATTCGAAATAATAATCGATTTTATTTAAGACGAACTTTCGATCGATTTAATTAAATACATTTAGTTTAAAAATATTATTTATTTATGCGTTTATTAGTTTTTTTTAATTATAAATGAAATATATAAATAATAAATAAATGAATTAACAGAGTTATTGCTCTTTATTCTTGGTTTGCTATTAAATTTCAAGATTTCGACTTAATTCCATGCAAATAATCAATCTTGGAGTCATAGATACCATTTTTATTACTTTTTTTTATTAAATTTATAGAAACAATAATCACATGACGTAAAATTATTTTTATCATATGATCGATTTATTATCGATTTATTATTTCAAGAACTGTTTCATAGTCTGTGGTTGTTTGTTATGCACAAGGTACTTCACTCAATCAATCAAATCGTCAATAAAGTATGACATTACAGTAGAATTTTAGTACGTTATTCCGAAAAAAAAACAACTGTAATTTATAGGCGTGGGCTGTCAAAAAGATCATTAGTCGCCGGACGGGGTATAATAGATTTTTAGACAAAACATTGTTTGACAAATTATAAAACAAATATAGTATATTGTATATGAAGAAACAGGATAATCGTGGAGCATGTATCTATTTATTATATGTCTTTATTTACTGTACATTACTTCAAAAGAACATTGTAAAATTATATAATTCTAATTACTTTATACAAAATACGGTCTATACAGGCCCTAATATGTATAAAATCAATTGTTTTGGTTCATAAAACATTCATTACCTTTACACAGACGCGATAGGAACGTATCGTGCAGTTTTCAGTTTTATTTTAAATTTAATTTTTCGTGTTCTAAGCGTCTCGGTTTACAGTTGGCCGTATTTGAAACCGACCGCGTTATGATGTATTTTTTTTTGTAAGTTGTAACTTTTTTTGAATCGCTGATTAGGTTCTTAAGATCAGCGTTCCATTTGCATTGAATATAATTAATCAAATTCCAGAATATTCGTTTGTATTAAAATATTGTTTCAATTTAAACACATTACACATTGTTAGTGATGTTTTCAACAAACGAAATTAGAAATAAATCGTTTTATACAGTATAATAATAATAAACGCTATATAATTTTTATTCTTTTATTTTAATTATAAAATGTTAAACTATGATTTAACAGGATTACTAAAGAAGTATTTTCATAAAAATCATATCCAGCGCGGTCGGTTTTAAATAGGCCTTATATTTTAAACTTAAAACTAAAAGATGTATAATTACGTACTACCTTATATGCCGAACTTGTAGCGAATGTATTATTTTTTTTAAATAAAGATTACCACTCACAATAAGACGGACTGACTTTTGACTGCGACAAATACTGATAAATATACATAATTATGTAGCTTTAGACATAATAACCACTTAAGGAATTCGTCGCAATGCATTATGTAAGGTGAATGGTACCTTTAATATACTATATAATAATTTAAATGATTGCCATATAAAAAAAATATTAAAAGACAATAATACCAACATTGAAATTTAAAGCCATTTAAAAAAATAATTAATTTATAGAAAAATTAACTTTGTTAATTTATTAACACGGATATTTTTATGATATATATATATATATATATATATATATGAACATAATACTTACATTTAAAATTTAGCATTACTTTGATTTTTTATTGATCGGTAAAAATAAATTGAAAATTTATCATGATACAATAATATAAACATTATACACATTTCTTTAAAAGAGTAACTGCTGAGTTCACTGATTCTTCTCTGCGGAATCTACATTCCCTATCGGTCGTAGTTTAACTCTTAATTATACTAAATTAATTAAATCAAATATAGTTTCAATTTGTAGCTTACTTGAATAGTGTCATTTTAGATTTTGATTTTTTTCTATATTATAAATATACCTAAACATGCTTTATAATATATTATTTTAATATATAATACAGTCGCTATAGCTCGGTTTTACCACATTTGAATATAATTCACTCCCTTATAGATCTTGTAGTCATAAGTAGCCATCTGTTTCAATAAATATACACTATCATTGTAACAATAATATCATTTCCTTAACTCCTCTCGCAACAATTGATAACTTCAGCCTGAAATGTAAAGAAAAAACATTTATTACTTATTTGATACGAATATTCTAACATTGTAAAGCCTTTTTATTAAGATAGGCTATAAAATATACTAAAAATTATAGGAGTGAGACAGTACTATATCGCTGCACCCTGTAATATACCACTGCTGGGCATAGGCCTCTTTTCCAATGTAGGAGAAGGATGAGAGCTTAGTCCACCACGCTGCTCCAATGCGGGTTGGCGGATATATTCCCTACTATGAGTAACGATCGCTATCAGGTGTACATAATAACAACCGGGACCGACGGCTTAACGTGCTCTCCGAGGCACGGTGGGGTAACCCACAAGGACGGCACAAACACCCAGACCACGGCAAATATCTTTATAGCCAATATAAATATTTGTCATGTGCGGGGATCGAACCCGCAACAGCCAGTGCAACAGCCACAAACCAGTGCTGTGACCGCTGCGCCAACGTGTCAGTACTATATTAAGACGATTGAATTTTAGCATAAGATCCAATTTCAAAAATAGTATTTCAAAATACCCACCTACGACTGCATCCATCCATTTTGTTCAAAGATGTTCATTCTGCGCTGGAACAATTTAACTTCTATAGAAAAGTATATATTATACCAGAAATAACAACATATATAGAGGTAATTTTACAAACTTGATTATTTTAATGTTGTTAACAAATATTTTGAAATATTTCACTCTACTGAGAATCGGAACTAGTTTAATTACTTACAAACTAACTCTGATATGATGTGAATTCAATAATAATTTCAGTTTTTTCCATTTTATACAATTTTCGTTAGAAATGGAACTGGGGAAAAGTGGAATACATTTTGAAATTTTCCTCGTGATATACATATATACAAATATACATTTATATAAACATTATAAACTAATGATAATGTTCAACATTATACATAATATAAATAACAATGAAAGCATGAAACATATACTTATTTTTTATTATTATTTATTAACATTGGATACAAAAATTATATAAAATGATAAATTGTATGATAACACACAATTTATTATGTATTGTTATTTACACAAGTAATTTGATTAATTTTAATTTCTTTTTTTTAAATGTAATAAGATTTATGAACAAAGTGCGCTATTATTCTTTTGTTTTGTAAATGTTATTTATTAATTATTTAAATGTAATAAGAATTGTTAGCGAATAATTAGATAGTAAAAAAAAATGCGAAATGAAGGTTACATACAAAAGTAATTGCATAATATTAAAAAAATAATTATTACTTAAAATTACTTTTAAATAGAAAATAAAAAACAACATACACCAATATTAGTAGGGTTTATGAGAGCATACCGAATTTACTGATGTTAAAGATTTTAAAATATGAAATGATACAAGTTCGGTAAAGCCATGAGTGTATGATACAAGTTCGGTAAAGCCATGAATGATACAAGTTCGATAAAGCCGTGAATGTATGATACAGAAAGATAAAAATACTTAAAGAAGAAGAAGTAATAAAGCTGGCTGTGCTGTACAAGACTGATTGAACAGTGCGTGGGAAGCTTTACAGTTCAAGGTAGAGACACATAAATCGATATTAACTTTTAGAATTGTTATTATTGATTATAAAGATATTGTAGACCGAGAGGTCATATACAGAACGTAGGTCATAGTTAATGTCATGTAGTTTATGAAGAAACTAGATGACCCGGTAAACTTCGTACCACCTACATATGTATATTTATGAATAAAAGTTTTTATTTCATATTTTTTAGTGGCTATAATCCTCTAATTACTACATGCTTGATTTTTGATTACCTTTAAAATATCTACCTACCTTTTTAAGCTATTAACTTTCATATAATACTTCTTTAACCATTATTTGTTGTATAATATAAATACTTTAAAAAAAAACAGGCTTTATATACCAACATGGGTAGGCTTACAAAAATGCTGCTCGAATGAGAATTTTTTTCTCCCTATTAGAAGAATCTAAGAAGGAGAAAAAAACAATCATCGTAAGTTTTTTTTTTGTATTAACCAACTCAGCACTAAAATCTGTGAGTGACCAATAAATCACCCCTATTTTCCTACCATTAGGGTTAGTTTTTTTTTTCAAATTTATATGAGACCAACTCTGGGGTATACTCTTTCCAATAAAAAAAGAATTATGAAAATCAGACTACTCTGTAGAAAGTTATGCGTGGTCAATACGAGTCAAATACGAGTACTCATATCTCGTGAGTTCGTGACAAGCTTTTATATCATATATAGATTATGTAATGACTTTATAAGTAGATAGTAAAAGTTTTAAAGTAAATTTTTTTCGGTTTTAGCGCATTCAAATAAAAGCTTGTTTTTTAAAAAGGTTTTTTACTTTTAATTTATTTTTGAATTTTTAGTCTGTTATCACGTCACTTTATTCGAATTATTCTTAGCAAGGCCCTTTGATTTGATACCCATATTGTAGAAGTGCACTAAAAAGAACTAGTCCGCACTCTTGAATATGCCGCCATGTTGGATTTAGAATGACGTCACAAAGTTAGCCATGTATTGTCATCCAAATTAAACTTGTATACAAAACTTCAGCTCAATCAGTTGAAGACATCTGCTGAGTTGCAAGATTTCACCCAAACTTACATACATAGTTACATACATACATTATACAAGTTAAATAAAAGCTTGTAATATTTGACAAACCACTATTGTAAACCACTCAATGGTTAAATTAACAATATTTTTGTTATAAAAGTTTTGGATTGATTGATTCAGCCTATAATATCCCACTTTTGGTCATTAGCCTTTTTCTCCTTAAAGGAGAAGATTCAGTGCTTAATTTAAGACGCTGTTCCACTTCAGATTGGCCGAATAACAATAAATTTTGGATACTATGGTATTATTCAGATGTGATTACGTGTCTCTACCTCAGCATAGGACATGAGTAAATCCAGCCAGACTTACAATTTGTCTCTACTATTGCTACGCGATTCGCCGTATAAAGCCGGCAGGCTCGTTTGTTTGGAAGACATCTCACGTTTAGCTGATTGGGAGAAATCACTCATTTTATACTTGTTTTAAAAACATACACATAATACACGATACTAAGGTAAGTGGGTCGTCCATAATATAGGTAACATAGAATACATACATAATATAACATAAAATAGTTAACAAATGAGGGAAGTGGGGGGGTGAGGGCGAGAAGGTTAACGAGTATGACCGTGAAGATCACACTATTTTTTTTTTAAATATTTATCATAACTTGATAATTCTTAGTTTTTTTCATGAGATAGTCATATAAAGGGGGTGGGCTAGCTTTAGTGACGAAATATTTGTCAGTCGCTGCAAATAATGGCTGGTTTACACGGTGCGAGCTGCTGCGTGGCGAGTTAGACAGCTACTCGGTTTGCAACTCGCACCGAGTAGCTCGGCTCGCCTTTGCTGTCTACACGATACCAGCTACTGCCCAGTCCGAGCCGAGTCGCGATGTCGATTGAATTTATAATTTTATCATTTATTACTTATCTTAAAAGAAGTTTAAACGTAATAGAAAAAAAACCGGTCAAGTGCGAGTTGAACTCGCGCACCGAGGGTTCCGTACAAACATGTAGGTATATAAGTAAAAGTTATGGTATTTTGCTGCTAAATGAAATACATAACATTACAATGTGGAAAGTTGGAGGAGCATAAATGTAAGACAAAGGTATCTTTATCTTTTCAGTAATCCTTTAATTTATATTAAATAAAATAAATAATTATATAAAATAAAAATAGCCATTATTTCTATTACTATTAAAATTTCAATTAATAATAGCGTAAGTATTCTTAGTTTAAACATATGTTATCTATAATATTAACCTATGTATATATTTATTCTATACTCGGATAATTAACTCGTCTATATAATTATTTATAACATCCACTACAGCCTATCACAGTCCACTGTAGTTGGCCTCCACAAGTTCGCGCCCGACATTATGACGCGAACTCATGTGTTTTGCCTATAATCACCACGCTGGGCAGGCGGGTTGGTGACCGCAGGGCTGGCTTTGTCGCACCAAAGACGCTGCTGCCCGTCTTTGGCCTGTGTATTTCAAAGCCAGCATGGATGGTTATCCCGCCATCCGTCGGCTTTTTAAGTTCCAAGGTGGTAGTGGAACTGTGTTATCCCTTAGTCGCCTCTTACGACACCCACGGGAAGAGAGGGGGTGGCTACATTATTTAGTGCCGTAGCCACACAGCACTTAATTAATATTACTAATAGTAATAGTCGCCTCTGTGGCGTAGGCCTCTCCTAAACCTTTCCATGTATCCCTTTCCCGTTCTTTCCGTTTACATAGCGGTCCACATCTCTGGTTGAAGATATCTCTCCACCTTTTACTTGGTCTCCCTTTTTTCCTTGACCTGTCTCTTGGTACCCATTCTGTTAGGCAATCCTTTAATTTATATTAACACATAATTATCATTTATTTTATATTTTAAACAACTTTGTTCAATACATTTTTTCTCGTAAAAAAGACAATTAACGTGATAATACAATGATAAGATTTCATCCCCTCGCACATATTCTCGGGTATAAAATTATAAATCGAAAAATATAGATCCTATAAAAAAATTGATAAGAACCAAAACTGTAGGAAATTTAATTTTAAACAACTTTTGTAATAACAATTTTTCGTGTAACATTGAAAATAAACGAGTTATTCAAGAGACAAAAAATTACCCTGTAAATCAAGATGAAGCAACAAGTCTGGTACCGCTACTTTTTAAATTTAAACTACCAGTGACCTCCCCCAACGAATTCCGAAGGAAAATTCGGCTGCCCCATTTCAAAACCTAGTAAGTGTGACTGACAAAATTTTACAGGAGACCAAAAAAACATGTTTTGTGCTAGCCCTTCTGAACTATTCAGTACCTGTTGATGAATTGATGTTTCGTAAATAAGCTACTATGAAAGCTTTTATTTGATATATTTATTAATTTGCTAAGCCATTTAGGACAAGTTTTATAAGTCTTACTAATTTTGAAAATAAACATCTATTAAAATTTAAATTTCTTGTACAACTTTACAACCTAGTAAGAGCTCTCACTGTGTTCTAAAATGGTTAGCGTGATCAACAATGTATCGATTTTTGTAGACCAAAACCTAGCAAGATCTATTACTAGGTTTTGACTGGGTTCATCTAAACGCAATGTGACGATTTGTCTAAATTAAACATAGTAAGTTTATACCCATCTGTCATAATGATAAGTTTATTGTACTATAAGAACGGTATTGTAAAGAAAACCATAATAAATATTAAAAAAAAATTTAATTGTACCTAATTAAATAAAAAATAAAGGTTGACAGACAGACGGACAACAAAGTGATCCTATAAGGGTTCCGTTTTTTTCTTTTGAGGTACGGAACCCTAAAAAGGTATTATATAACTTTGTTTGATATAAATTAAACACTTAAAAATTCTCCACAAATAATATGATAATTATAAAAAATGTATATATGAATTTTTCAACTAAAATCGAACTCATTTTTATTAGTGTCCGACCGAAAGTTCGGTTTCGGCCGAGTTTCGGCCAAAAATCAAGTTCCGGCCAATTTTATTATGTCGGGTTTATCTCAGGTTATTGTGTTGGTTTTTTTTTATTTTTAATTTTTTTTTATTAATTAAATTTGATGGTGCTCTATTTCTCTCTTCTCGCCAATTTAGATTCATTACTGAAAAAACTCTTTCATCTAAAGCTTAAGTGGTGGGAACGGAGATTAAATAAGAAATATATTTTTTTATATTTATATACATTTGGTTTATTCAGTAATTATAAATCGTTTCCATCATCCGTTTTAACTTATTTGTACCGTTAAATAGTTAAGTACCCTTAATGAGTATTTTCAATTTTGTTTTACGCATCACAGTAAAGATTGAAAATAAAGTATTTTCACATGCTTTATTTGTATGCAAAAGTATAAAGTATATTTACCAAAAATAAAGGAGGATACATTATTATAAAGTATAGTCGACAGACCTATATACACGTGTAAGTTTTTTATATCTAAACTACATAAATATCTAGCTTATAGAAAAACACTCGATGTATGGAAAACATCGATGTATTTTTTGATATATAGGTATCGATATTACATCGATGCCACTATCCGATGCATTGAATCAAAAAAAAAAATCAATGTATTTTTGAAGTGAAACTTCTTTAGAATCGTTGTGATTTCAAACCGGATGCAACGACAGGGAAGGACGCGCCGCGCTGCGGCCGGGCCGCGCTGCACGCCGCTAATTTTAAATTATTTTTTTTTAAATTAGTTTGGCAAAGAAGTTACACTTCTATCGTGTGTGAATCGCACACACACATTTTTTTTCAATGTCCATCACTGTGCCGAACGCGTCCAAACGATGCGAGCGACGGCCGAGCCGCCGTCATGTGCGAGATGCTGCCGAGCGAGCAGGCGAGTTATTGAAAACAAAAAAGTTTGAAGTAACTCGGTTGCGAGCTACTGACCAACTCGCACGTGCGAGTTACTCGTAATTCCCGTTCACACGGTGCGAGTTACTGCAGTGCAGCTACTCGGAAGGCTGACTCGTACGCTAGCTCGCACCGTGTAAACCAGCCGATGCGAGCTACTGACCAACTCGCACGTGCGAGTTACTCGTAAGTTCTGTTCACACGGTGCGAGTTACTGCAGTGCAGCTACTCGGAAGGCCAACTCGCACGCTAGCTCGCACCGTGTAAACCAGCCATAAGACAGCGTGACATATGTTATGGACGGCCCACAAGATATTGTTTTGTAAATAGATTGTTTTGAAAGTGTAAATAACTCACCACTAGTTATAACTCCACCATACGAGTTGCAGTTCAGCTTTGTGTGATCTTGTGAATGCTGAAATTGTTTTTTAGTACATTTAGTGTGTTACAATACAAATTATTAACTGAGGTAGGGCACAGCAGGAAAATTCCTGCTCAAAATATGGAGCAGCCCGACTGAGGTAGTACTCGATGTCAGTGGCGGATTCACAAATTTGCCGCCAGTAGGCTATTAAATTTTTGCCGCCCCTAGTGACCTTTGAAACTCGATATCCTATACTAGCTTCTGCGCGCGACTTCGTCGGCGTGGACTCCGCTCCTATTGGTCTTAGCGTGATGATATATAGCCTATAGCCTTCCTCGATAAATGGGCTATCTAACACTGAAAGAATTTTTCAAATCGGTACAGTAGTTCCAGAGATTACCGCGTTCAAACAAACAAACAAACAAACAAACAAACAACCAAACAAACAAACTCTTCAGCTTTATATATTAGTATAGATATTCTAGTACAGTCGAGATATGTGCGTATATAATATGTCGATAAATTAAAAAAATCAAACAAACAAACATGTATTATTATATATTTAGTAAAAATATTTATAACAGCAATGAAAAATTGCCGCCCCTAGAATTTGCCGCCCTAAGCTCCAGCCTACTCAGCCTATTGTGTAAATCCGCCACTGCTCGAGGTACTACCTTACAGAAGATCACAGCTAAATAACACCGTTTTCAAGCAGTGTTATGTTCCTGTGGTGAGTAAGGTGATCAGAGCTCCTGGGGGAACTGGGGATGGGATCGGCAACGCACTTGCGATGCTTCTGGTGGTGCAACCGTCTATAAGCTACGGTAATCGCTTACCATTAAGTGAGCCGTACGCTTGTTTGCCGATCAAGTTACATAAAAAAAGAGTTTACTTTTGTATGTAAAAATTATAGCTTTTTATTTATTTTAGAGCGTCCATTTCTTTCTTACGATGCAAATCATAATGCAACTTATAGAGAAGAATCTGTTTACTGTAACAATCACGATTCAGCCTTTAACATCCCACTGCTGGGCATAGACCTCTTTCTCCACATAGGAACGTGGAGAAAGAGGATTGGAGCTTAATCCACCACGCTACTCCACTGCGGGTTGGCAGATTGTTTTGTTATTGTGTGTTTACTGTAAGCTCTATCATAATGAACCAATGAAGAGAGCCACTCACCTCCATTTCTCTAATATTCCGCATGACGGCATCGATGTCCTTCCTGGCGTCCTCGTCCAACTGCTCCTTCCGACACTCCCTACTAATTGAATTAAAACTTTTCTCACTTTTCTGTTTAACACTGTTCACTTTCCGATTGTCACTCACTTTGTCCTTCAAAGGCACTGTAACACTCTTATTTTCACTAGATTTAGGTTCATTTTTGTCCGTTTTGTCGTCAACAAATTCTACATCACTGCTGCTGTCGTCGACTTCCTGTGGTCCGTCAGCTAATGGATCAACATCTGATATTATTAGGATTTCCTTCTTCTTCTTAACTTCTGGAGGCCTCTTGTCCGGTTTGGCGAACGTCGGTGAATGATGAACGGGAACTAAACCGGGTCTGGGTATATTGTTCTCCGCTATCCTCATAGCTTCAACGTTCTTTGGAGTTACTTCATCCTTTGCTTTTGGGCTCGGTGAACTCTTTTTACTCTGATAGTTCGTATCTATGTGCAATGGAGATTGAACTCTTTTCTCCCGAGATACATGAGATTTCTCAGGTTTCTTATGTTTCTCTTTCTCCTTTTTATGCACCATTTCGTTGAGAGCGGCCGGAGACTTTACTCTTATTAAGGGTTCCTTACCTTTATCGTTTAATGTTGTGACTTTAGCTTTTTGACTGCTTGGAACTGGGGTTATTGTTATACTGCCTATGTTGTTCGGAATGTACGAGTCTTCTTTACTCCTATCTAAGTCCTTTTTTCTATCCTCTGATGTTTCTATAACTAAATCTTTGTTAAGTGAGTAGGAATTCATCACTGATCCGTAGATGGCAGCAGGGTTTATTTTGTATTTGGGGTCCGTTTCTCCCTCTTGTTTATCATATGATTTCACAGACGTCGTGACGGTTAATGAGCTCGGAAACTGGATTGGTTCGGTAAACTGGGTATTGACTACAGCTGACTGGGACGTTGAACCAACCCTTTGTCTCTTGTGATCTGACCCTTTGACATCCTTGTTTACACTGAAAGTACAAAAGTTTTGGTTTAGTGTTGCTATTATCGCTAACATTTTAAAGCTTTGGCGGGAACAGCGACAGCGCGCGCGCCACCAGCAGCGCGGCGGCGGCGGGCGCGGCCAGCAGATGTAGATAGTACGAGACGGGTGACGTGACGTGACGTGACGTGGGTGTGACACTGACCCGGCTTGGCGCAGCAGCGTGGGCGCGCGCACGAAGCCGGGCGGGAACAGCGGCAGCGCGCGCGCCAGCAGCAGCGCGGCGGCGGCGGGCGCGGCCAGCAGATGTAGATAGTACGAGACGGGTGACGTGACGTGACGTGACGTGGGTGTGACACTGACCCGGCTTGGCGCAGCAGCGTGGGCGCGCGCACGAAGCCGGGCGGGAACAGCGGCAGCGCGCGCGCCAGCAGCAGCGCGGCGGCGGCGGGCGCGGCCAGCAGATGTAGATAGTACGAGACGGGTGACGTGACGTGACGTGACGTGGGTGTGACACTGACCCGGCTTGGCGCAGCAGCGTGGGCGCGCGCACGAAGCCGGGCGGGAACAGCGGCAGCGCGCGCGCCAGCAGCAGCGCGGCGGCGGCGGGCGCGGCCAGCAGATATAGATAGTAGGAGACGGGTGACGTGACGTGACGTGACGTGGGTGTGACACTGACCCGGCTTGGCGCAGCAGCGTGGGCGCGCGCACGAAGCCGGGCGGGAACAGCGGCAGCGCGCGCGCCAGCAGCAGCGCGGCGGCGGCGGGCGCGGCCAGCAGATATAGATAGTAGGAGACGGGTGACGTGACGTGACGTGACGTGGGTGTGACACTGACCCGGCTTGGCGCAGCAGCGTGGGCGCGCGCACGAAGCCGGGCGGGAACAGCGGCAGCGCGCGCGCCAGCAGCAGCGCGGCGGCGGCGGGCGCGGCCAGCAGATGTAGATAGTACGAGACGGGTGACGTGACGTGACGTGACGTGGGTGTGACACTGACCCGGCCTGGCGCAGCAGCGTGGGCGCGCGCACGAAGCCGGGCGGGAACAGCGGCAGCGCGCGCGCCAGCAGCAGCGCGGCGGCGGCGGGCGCGGCCAGCAGATGTAGATAGTACGAGACGGGTGACGTGACGTGACGTGACGTGGGTGTGACACTGACCCGGCCTGGCGCAGCAGCGTGGGCGCGCGCACGAAGCCGGGCGGGAACAGCGGCAGCGCGCGCGCCAGCAGCAGCGCGGCGGCGGCGGGCGCGGCCAGCAGATATAGATAGTACGAGACGGGTGACGTGACGTGACGTGACGTGGGTGTGACACTGACCCGGCCTGGCGCAGCAGCGTGGGCGCGCGCACGAAGCCGGGCGGGAACAGCGGCAGCGCGCGCGCCAGCAGCAGCGCGGCGGCGGCGGGCGCGGCCAGCAGATGTAGATAGTACGAGACGGGTGACGTGACGTGACGTGACGTGGGTGTGACACTGACCCGGCTTGGCGCAGCAGCGTGGGCGCGCGCACGAAGCCGGGCGGGAACAGCGGCAGCGCGCGCGCCAGCAGCAGCGCGGCGGCGGCGGGCGCGGCCAGCAGATGTAGATAGTACGAGACGGGTGACGTGACGTGACGTGACGTGGGTGTGACACTGACCCGGCCTGGCGCAGCAGCGTGGGCGCGCGCACGAAGCCGGGCGGGAACAGCGGCAGCGCGCGCGCCAGCAGCAGCGCGGCGGCGGCGGGCGCGGCCAGCAGATATAGATAGTACGAGACGGGTGACGTGACGTGGGTGTGACACTGACCCGGCCTGGCGCAGCAGCGTGGGCGCGCGCACGAAGCCGGGCGGGAACAGCGGCAGCGCGCGCGCCAGCAGCAGCGCGGCGGCGGCGGGCGCGGCCAGCAGATATAGATAGTAGGAGACGGGTGACGTGACGTGACGTGACGTGGGTGTGACACTGACCCGGCCTGGCGCAGCAGCGTGGGCGCGCGCACGAAGCCGGGCGGGAACAGCGGCAACGCGCGCGCCAGCAGCAGCGCGGCGGCGGCGGGCGCGGCCAGCAGATATAGATAGTAGGAGACGGGTGACGTGACGTGACGTGGGTGTGACACTGACCCGGCCTGGCGCAGCAGCGTGGGCGCGCGCACGAAGCCGGGCGGGAACAGCGGCAGCGCGCGCGCCAGCAGCAGCGCGGCGGCGGCGGGCGCGGCCAGCAGATATAGATAGTACGAGACGGGTGACGTGACGTGACGTGGGTGTGACACTGACCCGGCCTGGCGCAGCAGCGTGGGCGCGCGCACGAAGCCGGGCGGGAACAGCGGCAGCGCGCGCGCCAGCAGCAGCGCGGCGGCGGCGGGCGCGGCCAGCAGATATAGATAGTAGGAGACGGGTGACGTGACGTGACGTGACGTGGGTGTGACACTGACCCGGCTTGGCGCAGCAGCGTGGGCGCGCGCACAAAGCCGGGCGGGAACAGCGGCAGCGCGCGCGCCAGCAGCAGCGCGGCGGCGGCGGGCGCGGCCAGCAGATATAGATAGTACGAGACGGGTGACGTGACGTGGGTGTGACACTGACCCGGCCTGGCGCAGCAGCGTGGGCGCGCGCACGAAGCCGGGCGGGAACAGCGGCAGCGCGCGCGCCAGCAGCAGCGCGGCGGCGGCGGGCGCGGCCAGCAGATATAGATAGTAGGAGACGGGTGACGTGACGTGACGTGACGTGGGTGTGACACTGACCCGGCTTGGCGCAGCAGCGTGGGCGCGCGCACGAAGCCGGGCGGGAACAGCGGCAGCGCGCGCGCCAGCAGCAGCGCGGCGGCGGCGGGCGCGGCCAGCAGATATAGATAGTAGGAGACGGGTGACGTGACGTGACGTGGGTGTGACACTGACCCGGCCTGGCGCAGCAGCGTGGGCGCGCGCACGAAGCCGGGCGGGAACAGCGGCAGCGCGCGCGCCAGCAGCAGCGCGGCGGCGGCGGGCGCGGCCAGCAGATATAGATAGTACGAGACGGGTGACGTGACGTGGGTGTGACACTGACCCGGCCTGGCGCAGCAGCGTGGGCGCGCGCACGAAGCCGGGCGGGAACAGCGGCAGCGCGCGCGCCAGCAGCAGCGCGGCGGCGGCGGGCGCGGCCAGCAGATATAGATAGTAGGAGACGGGTGACGTGACGTGGGTGTGACACTGACCCGGCCTGGCGCAGCAGCGTGGGCGCGCGCACGAAGCCGGGCGGGAACAGCGGCAGCGCGCGCGCCAGCAGCAGCGCGGCGGCGGCGGGCGCGGCCAGCAGATATAGATAGTACGAGACGGGTGACGTGACGTGACGTGGGTGTGACACTGACCCGGCCTGGCGCAGCAGCGTGGGCGCGCGCACGAAGCCGGGCGGGAACAGCGGCAGCGCGCGCGCCAGCAGCAGCGCGGCGGCGGCGGGCGCGGCCAGCAGATATAGATAGTACGAGACGGGTGACGTGACGTGACGTGACGTGGGTGTGACACTGACCCGGCCTGGCGCAGCAGCGTGGGCGCGCGCACGAAGCCGGGCGGGAACAGCGGCAGCGCGCGCGCCAGCAGCAGCGCGGCGGCGGCGGGCGCGGCCAGCAGATATAGATAGTAGGAGACGGGTGACGTGACGTGACGTGACGTGGGTGTGACACTGACCCGGCTTGGCGCAGCAGCGTGGGCACGCGCACGAAGCCGGGCGGGAACAGCGGCAGCGCGCGCGCCAGCAGCAGCGCGGCGGCGGCGGGCGCGGCCAGCAGATATAGATAGTAGGAGACGGGTGACGTGACGTGACGTGACGTGGGTGTGACACTGACCCGGCTTGGCGCAGCAGCGTGGGCGCGCGCACGAAGCCGGGCGGGAACAGCGGCAGCGCGCGCGCCAGCAGCAGCGCGGCGGCGGCGGGCGCGGCCAGCAGATATAGATAGTAGGAGACGGGTGACGTGACGTGACGTGACGTGGGTGTGACACTGACCCGGCTTGGCGCAGCAGCGTGGGCGCGCGCACGAAGCCGGGCGGGAACAGCGGCAGCGCGCGCGCCAGCAGCAGCGCGGCGGCGGCGGGCGCGGCCAGCAGATATAGATAGTAGGAGACGGGTGACGTGACGTGACGTGGGTGTGACACTGACCCGGCTTGGCGCAGCAGCGTGGGCGCGCGCACGAAGCCGGGCGGGAACAGCGGCAGCGCGCGCGCCAGCAGCAGCGCGGCGGCGGCGGGCGCGGCCAGCAGATATAGATAGTACGAGACGGGTGACGTGACGTGACGTGGGTGTGACACTGACCCGGCCTGGCGCACCAGCGTGGGCGCGCGCACGAAGCCGGGCGGGAACAGCGGCAGCGCGCGCGCCAGCAGCAGCGCGGCGGCGGCGGGCGCGGCCAGCAGATATAGATAGTAGGAGACGGGTGACGTGACGTGACGTGACGTGGGTGTGACACTGACCCGGCTTGGCGCAGCAGCGTGGGCGCGCGCACGAAGCCGGGCGGGAACAGCGGCAGCGCGCGCGCCAGCAGCAGCGCGGCGGCGGCGGGCGCGGCCAGCAGATATAGATAGTAGGAGACGGGTGACGTGACGTGACGTGGGTGTGACACTGACCCAGCCTGGCGCAGCAGCGTGGGCGCGCGCACGAAGCCGGGCGGGAACAGCGGCAGCGCGCGCGCCAGCAGCAGCGCGGCGGCGGCGGGCGCGGCCAGCAGATATAGATAGTACGAGACGGGTGACGTGACGTGACGTGACGTAACGTGGGTGTGACACTGACCCGGCCTGGCGCAGCAGCGTGGGCGCGCGCACGAAGCCGGGCGGGAACAGCGGCAGCGCGCGCGCCAGCAGCAGCGCGGCGGCGGCGGGCGCGGCCAGCAGATATAGATAGTAGGAGACGGGTGACGTGACGTGACGTGACGTGGGTGTGACACTGACCCGGCCTGGCGCAGCAGCGTGGGCGCGCGCACGAAGCCGGGCGGGAACAGCGGCAGCGCGCGCGCCAGCAGCAGCGCGGCGGCGGCGGGCGCGGCCAGCAGATATAGATAGTAGGAGACGGGTGACGTGACGTGACGTGACGTGGGTGTGACACTGACCCGGCCTGGCGCAGCAGCGTGGGCGCGCGCACGAAGCCGGGCGGGAACAGCGGCAGCGCGCGCGCCAGCAGCAGCGCGGCGGCGGCGGGCGCGGCCAGCAGATATAGATAGTACGAGACGGGTGACGTGACGTGACGTGACGTGGGTGTGACACTGACCCGGCCTGGCGCAGCAGCGTGGGCGCGCGCACGAAGCCGGGCGGGAACAGCGGCAGCGCGCGCGCCAGCAGCAGCGCGGCGGCGGCGGGCGCGGCCAGCAGATGTAGATAGTACGAGACGGGTGACGTGACGTGGGTGTGACACTGACCCGGCTTGGCGCAGCAGCGTGGGCGCGCGCACGAAGCCGGGCGGGAACAGCGGCAGCGCGCGCGCCAGCAGCAGCGCGGCGGCGGCGGGCGCGGCCAGCAGATGTAGATAGGACGAGACGGGTGACGTGACGTGACGTGACGTGGGTGTGACACTGACCCGGCCTGGCGCAGCAGCGTGGGCGCGCGCACGAAGCCGGGCGGGAACAGCGGCAGCGCGCGCGCCAGCAGCAGCGCGGCGGCGGCGGGCGCGGCCAGCAGATATAGATAGTACGAGACGGGTGACGTGACGTGGGTGTGACACTGACCCGGCCTGGCGCAGCAGCGTGGGCGCGCGCACGAAGCCGGGCGGGAACAGCGGCAGCGCGCGCGCCAGCAGCAGCGCGGCGGCGGCGGGCGCGGCCAGCAGATATAGATAGTAGGAGACGGGTGACGTGACGTGACGTGACGTGGGTGTGACACTGACCCGGCCTGGCGCAGCAGCGTGGGCGCGCGCACGAAGCCGGGCGGGAACAGCGGCAACGCGCGCGCCAGCAGCAGCGCGGCGGCGGCGGGCGCGGCCAGCAGATATAGATAGTAGGAGACGGGTGACGTGACGTGACGTGGGTGTGACACTGACCCGGCCTGGCGCAGCAGCGTGGGCGCGCGCACGAAGCCGGGCGGGAACAGCGGCAGCGCGCGCGCCAGCAGCAGCGCGGCGGCGGCGGGCGCGGCCAGCAGATATAGATAGTACGAGACGGGTGACGTGACGTGACGTGGGTGTGACACTGACCCGGCCTGGCGCAGCAGCGTGGGCGCGCGCACGAAGCCGGGCGGGAACAGCGGCAGCGCGCGCGCCAGCAGCAGCGCGGCGGCGGCGGGCGCGGCCAGCAGATATAGATAGTAGGAGACGGGTGACGTGACGTGACGTGACGTGGGTGTGACACTGACCCGGCTTGGCGCAGCAGCGTGGGCGCGCGCACGAAGCCGGGCGGGAACAGCGGCAGCGCGCGCGCCAGCAGCAGCGCGGCGGCGGCGGGCGCGGCCAGCAGATGTAGATAGTACGAGACGGGTGACGTGACGTGACGTGACGTGGGTGTGACACTGACCCGGCTTGGCGCAGCAGCGTGGGCGCGCGCACGAAGCCGGGCGGGAACAGCGGCAGCGCGCGCGCCAGCAGCAGCGCGGCGGCGGCGGGCGCGGCCAGCAGATGTAGATAGTACGAGACGGGTGACGTGACGTGACGTGACGTGGGTGTGACACTGACCCGGCCTGGCGCAGCAGCGTGGGCGCGCGCACGAAGCCGGGCGGGAACAGCGGCAGCGCGCGCGCCAGCAGCAGCGCGGCGGCGGCGGGCGCGGCCAGCAGATGTAGATAGTACGAGACGGGTGACGTGACGTGACGTGACGTGGGTGTGACACTGACCCGGCCTGGCGCAGCAGCGTGGGCGCGCGCACGAAGCCGGGCGGGAACAGCGGCAGCGCGCGCGCCAGCAGCAGCGCGGCGGCGGCGGGCGCGGCCAGCAGATGTAGATAGTACGAGACGGGTGACGTGACGTGACGTGACGTGGGTGTGACACTGACCCGGCTTGGCGCAGCAGCGTGGGCGCGCGCACGAAGCCGGGCGGGAACAGCGGCAGCGCGCGCGCCAGCAGCAGCGCGGCGGCGGCGGGCGCGGCCAGCAGATGTAGATAGTACGAGACGGGTGACGTGACGTGACGTGACGTGGGTGTGACACTGACCCGGCCTGGCGCAGCAGCGTGGGCGCGCGCACGAAGCCGGGCGGGAACAGCGGCAGCGCGCGCGCCAGCAGCAGCGCGGCGGCGGCGGGCGCGGCCAGCAGATGTAGATAGTACGAGACGGGTGACGTGACGTGACGTGACGTGGGTGTGACACTGACCCGGCCTGGCGCAGCAGCGTGGGCGCGCGCACGAAGCCGGGCGGGAACAGCGGCAGCGCGCGCGCCAGCAGCAGCGCGGCGGCGGCGGGCGCGGCCAGCAGATGTAGATAGTACGAGACGGGTGACGTGACGTGACGTGACGTGGGTGTGACACTGACCCGGCTTGGCGCAGCAGCGTGGGCGCGCGCACGAAGCCGGGCGGGAACAGCGGCAGCGCGCGCGCCAGCAGCAGCGCGGCGGCGGCGGGCGCGGCCAGCTCCGCCAGCCGCAGCAGCAGCGCCCGCGCGCGCCCGCACCAGGGGAAGCGCCGCTTGGGCAGCCGCTTCTCCAGCTGCTTCTCCGCCTCCGCGCTCTCCAGCTTCTTCCAGTCACGTCGAATACGACTACTAAAAACACATTCATATTCAGGCTGTAACATCTGACTGCTGGGCACAGGGCCTCTTTCTCCACGTAGGAGAAGGATCAGAGCTTAATCCACGACACTGCTCCAATGCGGGTAGAAAAATATATTCCCTACTTTGAGTAATGATGGCTATCAGGTGTACGCGAGAACAACCGGGACCATCAGCTTAACGTGCTCTCCGACTCACAGTGGGGAGAACTACAAGGATGTACGAGGCATGTTGTACATTGTGCTATTTGTGATTCAGCGGTTTGTGACGTGCGCTTTATTTAATAAATTAGTTATTAAATATCATTTTTTAGTACGTTCCGATCAATCAAGGCGATCGCGCGTGCTCGCACACCGGTTCATTTGATCATAGCAAGAGATCAATAAATTAGTTTATTTTAATTGTGACTCGGATAGAGTCAATCAAGAATGCTACAGCCGTTTATGGTCCTTCGAGCCGGATTTAAACCAGCGACCTATAGATAACGACCAGACTGGAAATAAAATATTTGTATTTTAAACACAAATATCTTATAAAAAGTGATGCTTGTCATGTGGTCCTATTTAAGTTTGGTCAAAATGTATTAAATTATATATTGGAATATTTATTACACACACGCGCACACATACGCGCGCGCACACGCACACGCACACAAGGTGAGAGAAAATGACAAAAAAAACTTTTTTTTTTTCTTCATGCATGGGAGGGATTCTGCCACTGCCCACTCCACGGAGTCGCAGCTGACAGTTGCGAATATTGCTAATAAAAATCTCTTACGCATTTTACAAAGTTTCGATAGGGAGGCAATGATTGACCGAATTTGTACCTGACTCCCGAACCAAAAGGCCACCACAAGTTCGCGCCAAAAATGGCGTGAGCACATGTGTGTTGCCCATAGTCACCACGCTGGGCAGGCGGGTTGGTGACCGCAGGGCTGGCTTAAGACGCTGCTGCCCATCTTCGGCCTGTGTACTCGTATTCAAAGCCAGCAGTTGGATGGTTATCCCGCCACCGGTCCACTTTATAAGTTCCAAGGTGGCAGTAACCACAAAGCACATTACAGATTATAGTTATAATGTAATAATTGAAAAACATTTATCACATACTTTTCCTCTTGAACTCTTTCACACTGGGCGTTGTATGCAGCCATCATTCCTGGTTTTCGCTCCTCTATCAACACTTTTAATCTGAAAAACAGAAAATGATTCGTTTTTTTATTTAGAAAAATAAATTAAAAGTAAAAAAAACGTCACTTTATTCGAATTCTTAGCAAGCCCTTTCATTTGATACTCATATTGTAGAAGTGAACTTAAGATAACTAGTTCGATATCTTGGATATGCCGCCATATTGGATTTAGAATGACGTCACAAAGTTAACCATGCATTTTCATCCAAATTGAACTTGTATACAAAACTTCAGCTCAATCGGTTGAAGATATCTGCTTCAAAATTGAGTTGTAAGATTTCTCCCGAACAAACTTACATACATACATATACATACATTGCAAGTTCTCTCTCTTGCTCCATTCGCCACGCCCGATCACACTTTTCGTAACGCTTTCGTCATGCATTCACCAGCTTACCCAAGTCATGCGTGCGTAAAGTTTTACTTCAAATAATGGCGATACAAAGTTCGCAGTAATATCTATAAGGTACACTCACTTCTCCAAGGTTTCAACAATCTTGGCCTCCTTTTCTTCCGGAGTCATTTTATCAATGTCAATTCTCTCTAAAATTTCTTCAGCCTTTGGCTTACTCGAAACACTATTAGTTCTATTTGCAGTGACGGTAGTTGTGATATTTGTAGTTACATTTGTAGTGATAGTAGTAGTTGAATTTGCAGTATTGGCAGTAGTGGATTGAGCAATTTCAGGGCTAGTTGATACAGCTGTAAAAAGAAAATTATGAATTTATTTTAAATCTTTTTGAGATGTTGATTTCTGTAATTACTTTCTTTAAATTCTGTTTCACCAGTTGCCGCTAACAATTTGACAGATGTCCGTATCCGACGGATAAAAGTTTAATCTATCTATATATATAGAAAACAATTACTGTTCGTTAGTCTTGCTAAAAATCGAGAATGGCTGGGCCGATTTGGCTAATTTTCATCTTGAAATGTTTGTGGAAGTTCAGGGAAGGTTTAAACGCTGAGAAACATAAATAATATGTAACGGAAAATACTAAAAACGACGATTTAATTTTCCAATACAAAATGTTCCTAGCGGGGAAATTTAATGTCTTTTGTCAAAAACGTTGTCAATTGGTTGTCAAATTAACGTTGTCAATATTTATAGGTGCATTCAGAAAGTGTTTTGTGTATATTTTTAAAAAAAATATACGTAGGCGATACGAAGTTCACCGGGCCATCGGTCTAGTTAGATATAAATTTTTGATAAACTATCTTTGATGGAAAATTGAAAGCAATTTACTGATTCAATTACAGCTTATAACAATACCGAGTAGTCGAGAAGGTTAAACGGTAAAGGGCACAACTATTAGTGAAAGGTCTCCGAGACAATCAGATCCAATCTAAATAATCAAACTAGCTGGTCAATGTCACCGACATGTATCAAATTTGATAAAAAAACATTGAGTGATGTTTAATGACAAGAGTGATTATTATCAAGCGACTTCCAAAAAAGGAGGAGGTTCTCAATTCGACTGTATTTTTTTTAAAAATGTATGTGTTACCTCAGAACTTTTGAATGGGTGGACCGATTTCAATTATTTTTGTTTTAATCGAAAGGTAGTGTCATAGTGTGTGTCATTTGGTCCCATTTAAATTTATTTGAGATCTAACATATTCTTTTCGAGTAATATCTAATAATGCGTTTTTACTTGACTATCTACATTGTATTACTTGTCCGTGTAATTCAAGTTGGTTTTTTTTCGTTTGAGAACAAACACAATTGTATATTATTTATTGACATACTATGAGTCTGGAAGTCCGTCATTTATACTTTAGTTATAATTTTCTGACTGATGACTGATGATGAATATGAAATAAAATGATTGATTCGAGGACATACGCTTTTGATGTGTTTAAGTAAGAATTTATATTTGTGGACTTGTACGAGTATAATATATCATGTGTAGTTCGTGCAAGATATTATTATCACTTTTATATTAAAGCAGTTTTTCTTTAAAGATTAAATACAGGTTTCTTGCATAATCTTCACTGCAGAATCTACATTCCGAATCAGTGGTAGCTTCACTTTTAAGGATAACTAAAATTTTAATTTGGTGCTTTTGTAGCCTATTTTAATAAAGTTATTTTTGATTTTGATTTCATGTCCCATGGATAACGTCAGTCATGGTTACACGAATATACACGGATATGTGTGTTTGTGTGTGTGTTTGTATGTCTCACCCTTACCGGCTAGATCCCTTGCCCGCTGCAACAGAGCGGTGCGAGGGCGACGCAAGGCGCGCGCCAGTCTTTCATAAGCAACTCGCCGGGCATTGCCCGCCTCTCCACTAGACGATAGCGTACGCTCCACTCTGAAAATATAACAATAAATAAAATAAATATCTTTAACATACTATATTTGACTAGCCTGTTGGGTTATTTTGAAGTGGCTCCCCTTTCTACTCCGCGGGTTGTGGGTTCCATTCCCGCCAGAGGCTGGATTTAAATGACATTTCCTACTTTACTGTTTTAATTTCATTACAAAGATATATGTTTATTACTTACCTAATAATAAACTGATCAGTCTTGTTATCGTCGTCGATGTCTTTCGATTGCTGACTAAATCCTTCCAACTCTTCAAGCAGCTTATTCACCACTTCTGGTAGTTTCGCATCTACCTTCGCTTCTGCATCTCTATATATACAAAAGAACATTTATACTATAAAGAAGTTAATTTAAAATCTATATATTAATACGGAAGCAAAAACTTTGTAACCCTTTTTAAGAAAATTGCGTAGACAGAGGAGTATGAAATTTCGTACAGTTATAGTTTATATAAAGAATAAAAATATATTAAATCAATAAAAAAACATTACACACACTACTTGACACTACCATGTATTTGACACACACACGTATATTATACTCTTTTGTTGATTGTCAGTCTGTGGTCAAATTCTTTAAAAGGTGTAAGTAAGGTCAAGGTTCTTTATTTTCATTATTTTTTTAATCTTTAATTTGGTCGAATTTCAACCACTGGGCGACCACTAGTATTAATATAATTACTTCAAGGTTTTACGGCATGAATCGTCATTTAACAAACCCGGACCTGGACAGGACCAGGCAGAGTTTGTCAGAAGCTATCTGTCAGCGGTCAGCTTCCAAATTTCATTATTGACTTACCTACAGCAGCGCCACCAACCGGCCCCAATTGCATTTTCAAACCATCCATGAACCCATAGAGATATACATACAAAATTTTAACCAAATCGGTTCAGTCGTTTAGGAGGAGTTCGGTGACAAACACACGCACAGAATTAATTAATAATAATTAGCAGTAATTACCTCGAACTGTCGGACGTGACGGCGGTTTCCGAGCTGGGCGCAGGTTTCGACGTCAAGGAATCAGACTGAGACGTCCGCGAGTCGCTTTCACCGTCGCCTTGAGCGTTGTCTGTGGAATAATAATATTGAGTTATATGTTATGTCGAAAAGTAGATGAAAATGGGTTAACTATACATAATATTTTTGTTAAAAATACGAGTTTGTGAAGATTTTATCTATATGCGGTAAGCTATGCTATAATCAGATTTGTTGGGACTATCCATGTCTTGTATTGAGTGACAAGCCAATTGACTTGACTACTCGTTCGAAAATTAATGTAGTCCTGCCAGAAGTACTAATAAAGGCTAGTCTATATTTCTTAAGCCAATACGACATTAACGTCAGCGTATAGCATGGACGTGGCCAGTTATTTTTGTGTTCTTCAAGTCTTTTCATGTATTTTTTGCACAATTTTTTTATCTCCTGAGTGGGTATTTCAATGAAGACATTTTGTGAGTATGGATGCATGGGACTGAGGTAGGACACAGCAGGAAATTTTCTGTTCAAAATGTGGAGCAGCCCGACTGGGGTAGTACCTCGACCTTACAGAAGACCACAGCTAAATAATACTGCTCTCAAGTTGTTCAGTCAGTGTTGTGTTCCTGTTGGTGAGTAAGGTGACCAGAGCTCCTGGGGGGGATTGGGGATAGGGTCGGCAACGCGCTTGCGATGCTTCTGGTGTTGCAGACACGGTTTCGTTTTTTCCTTTTAAGCTACGGTAATTGCTTACCATCAGGTGAGCAGTACGCTTGTTTGCCGACTTAGTTACGCAAAAACTATTGAACTGATTGTAATGCTCGGTACATAGAGATCGCTGGAAATTATTATAAGAATTAATAATGAATATATAATATTGAAAGTTTGTGAAATGGCCAATTAGTTAGACAAAATCCAACCATTCTATTGAATTTAGTTCTCTAATAGTCAAAAAAACTAAATGCTGTTGGTGCTAATTCTGCTTAATTCTCTTAATTCTTCAAATTAAATTTAAAAATTCGATCCTGTAAAAGAAAACTTATTAATTTGATTAAAAACAAAAATGTGAATATTTACCATCCGAAGTCTGTTTACCGGAAGTTGCCGCTGACGAATCAGTTCTACGTATTTTCCTCGCTTGTTTGTTATTAATGTTTTTGTTCTTCTGAAATGTAACAATAAAATTTAAATAATAAAATGGTTTGTTAGTACGTAAATACACAGTTTTCTCTATCACCACCAAACCTAATCAACTTCCCGTTGGTGTGGTAAATACCCCTTGGTCTCCAGGTGGTAGGTAGTAAGGGAGTTTGGTCGCGGTTGGTGAAAGTGGGTGATGGTGGGTGGTGAAAATGTTAAAACATATATTTCTGTCCTTTTCTAACGCATTAGGACATCTGAAAAGATCGCAAAATTTCTGTAATGGTCTAGATTCTAGAAAGTTTCTGCGATGTATTTTAACCCGAGCAACGCCGGGTTTCGCTGCTAGTATCGGTATAAGCACTCGTATAATATTTCGCTCACTCTTACTTATCTTAACTGTATTTGACCCATATAATCTGAGATGGTTTAATATATTATAGGAACGGCGACCGTGCATACGACAAAAAAAGTTTACGTGTCAGCACTGACATGACCTCCTAGACGTTCGACACTACATAAAGAGCTTCAAGTATGGTTGGAGTACTTCACAAGGCTATACCCATAACATCTGTAGTCTATACATATAATAAAGTGGTAGGAAAGTCAAAACTGTACATTGAATATTTTTTTAAAAGAATACTTGGGGTGTGATCTACAATCGATACCGAAGCCAAAAATATAGTTTTTAGAATTTTAGTCTTTTTGTCTGTATGTATGCAGAGTTAAACTCAAAATGTACAGCATGGATTTACTTCAAGTTTGGCACGAATATAATTAAGAAGTAGGGTCAACATATAGGCTACATAAGGTTGTAAGGTAAGGTACCTTACCTTTAAGGTAGGGTAAGGTACAGTAAGGTAGGGTAAGGTAAGGTAAGTTACCTTTTTCCTGTGTTCGGTCTCCCTGGAGCCCACGGCCCCGTTGGCGACGGGCGCCGCTTCCCCTCCGCCCTCGCTGTCCGACTCCGACGAGCTCTCCGACTCCTCGCTGCTGCTGGACGAGATCCTCCGCTGGGGATCATGAAAATAAAATTATCAATACACAGTGTGTGACGATAGTGACCACACATTAGTGGTCAGTACTATGTTTATGTTACACAAGAGAAGATCAATGTGGGAGATTTAGACATTTAGTGGTGTGAGTAGTAGCGCTGATATTCGCTGTCACATATGAATCTTTATAATATATAAAAGAGATTTCCACCCATTGACTTATCATGATATCTCTGGAACCATAAGGCCTAGACTTGAAATTTGGTAGGAATATTCCTTTCGCCGAGTAGAGGTCAGCTAAGAACGGATTTTACGAAATTCCACCCACAAGAGGGGGTTGCGGGGGTTAATAACATAAATGGCAAAACAACATTTGCGGGGACAGCTAGTCTAATAATAAAGAAGTAAAAAAACGTTTTGTAACAACTACTGTTTATTGACAAAGCTTTGTTGCTGTTACGCTGGCGGTTGCGGGTTCGATCCCTGCACATGACAAACATTTGTATTGGCCATACAGATGTTTGCCGTGGTTTGGGTGTTTGTGCAGTTCTTGTGGGTCTCCCCACCGTGCCTCAGAGAGCACGTTAAGCCGTCGGTCTCGGTCGTTATCATATACACCCGATAGCGATCGTTACTCACAGTAGGGAATAAATCCGCCAACCCGCATTGGAGCAGCGTGGTGGATTAAGCACTTGATCCTTCTCCTACATGGGGTAAGAGGGCTATGCCCAGCAGTGGAATATTACAGGCTGAAGCGTACTGTTCTTTAAGTTAGGTAAAAATTCAATATGGATTTAGCTGTACAAAAAAAAACGATAATCCTAAGGTTGGGTATTAAGGACACTTATTGATATTCATAAACGTGTGATTATTATCATAAATTAATGTGACAGATAAATATTGAAATCATGTCATAGTATCGTTAAACATTATCTATTGTGGATTTTGCATAAATGAATCACTGATAACTAGGGATTGCAATACCGGGATACCGGGATCCCGAAATACCGGGATCCCGCACTATTTTTGCGGGACCAGTCCCGCACATAAATCGAGCGGGATCCCGCGGGATTAGCGGGACTGCGCAACGGTAAACGCCTTATGTTGTTCGGCACGCGAAAGCGCGCGAACTGATTCAGCTCATGACGAAGATCATGATGATTTACCTCTTGCTACAGTGGCCGCAATAATGCAAGCTGAAACTGTGGAGCCTGAACCGATATCTCTTCGAGATGAACTTAAACAAACTCTATCGATTCGTATCATTTTTATTTTTGTGTTTCCCACTCATGAGGAAATTATAAAATGTTATTTATTATCAAATCAAAATATCGATCCAGCGGGATTCGTATCCGGTTTCTTCACCACTTTTATCCACCGTTGCTTAAAACCAAATAAAATCATATCAAAAATTTCGATTCTGCTGGACATCGTTCCATAGCTTAATTGGCTAGAGCACTGACATGGTATGTCGGGGGTGCGGGTTCGAATCCCGCTGGATCGAAATTTTGATATGATAATAATTAACATTTTAAACTCTATCGAGTTTTAAAACTGCTTGTCGCACTCATTCCGGAGTTCATTCTCTCGGGAAAGAAATGAATTTGTTTGAGTCTAGTGGATTAAAAGGCGAATATCTTCAAATCATCTACAACGCGTTATCAACAGTTGTACCCACAAGCGTTGAAGCAGAACGAGCGTTTTCTGCTGCTGGCTATCTTGCATATGAAGTTAGGAGTCGTTTGGTAGACAAGACTATTACATGCTATGTTTTATGCCCAGTTAATTACAAAATAATGCCTAAACTATAAACTAAGTACCTAATGCCTCTTTGTATTCATTTTTATTCTTTTATTACATATTTTTATTAATCTCTCAATACGTAATTTTAAATAATTTAATATATATTTTTGTTTCTTTTTTAGTTCTAGATGCATTTATGATACAGGATTTTGTCTTTTTCTCAATGACTTTTAGAAACATGCGGGATCCCGCAAATACCAGGATTAAAATTTTGTTGCGGGATTGCATTCCCTACTGATAACATCTGAGTTATCAATTATGTACGTACATTTACATTGAGTTAGATTTTAGATAGCAAGTATTGTGATGTAAAAACCCGTGTGGACTTCTGAGCATAGGCGTCTTTCGTTGTAAGGGATTCTTAGGAATATTTAAACCTTACACCATTTATATACTACGCTTTCTACCAAGCCATGGGATCATTCCTTACATAAACATTTGTATAGTTTGCCCCAATCTGTTTAATATAATTTTCCCTGACTAGTGTACATAAATCTTCCCAGGCACCAAAGAGAGTGAGTTGTTTAGTTACTTGTCAATTGACATTCCTCAAAACTTTTTTCAAAGAAGTTTTAGCTTTAGATTTTAGTTACGAAAAATTCAAAACTTTTTTTATACTACTAGGTCGGCAACCAAGCGTACGGCTCACATGATAGTAAGCGATTATCGTAGCTTATAGACGCTTGCAATACCAGAAGCATCGCAAGCACGTTTCCGACCTTACCCCTAGTCACCCCCAGGAGCTCAGGTCACCTCACTCACCACGGGTACAACACTCCTTGAGAGCAGTATTATTTAGCTGTGATCTTCTGTTAGTTCGAGGGACTTTCCCTAGTCGGGCTGCTCCATATTTTGGGCAGGATATTTCCTACTGTGTCCAACCTCAGTTTATTAAAGGAGTTCTTTCCAAGAATAGTATGACAAGTTCAACTTTCAAACCATCTCATCTATACTAATATAATAAAGCTGAAGAGTTTGTTTGTTTGTTTGTTTGCTTGTTTGTTTGTTTGAACGCGCTAATCTCTGGAACTACTGGTCCGATTTGAAAAATTCTTTCAGTGTTAGATAGCCCATTTATCGAGGAAGGCTATAGGCTATATATCATCACGCTAAGACCAATAGGAGCGGAGTCCACGCCGACGAAGTCGCGCGCAGAAGCTAGTTTACCAATAATTAGACAATTTCGTACTGTCACATTTCATTCAAAATATTTATTTATTTATTTAATGTAGATCCTTCAGTCTATATTTTATTTTTCAATCTATATGTACCTTATTCCGCCTATTGGAGTCGGCATCGGAAGGCGACATGTTCTCGGGCACAGCTTTGAACTCCAGCGAGCCACAGTTGATGTAGAAGCCTCCGTGCAGCGTATCGCTTCCCGGTGGAATCATCTCGTCGTACTGGAATTGAAATATAATAATAATAAGCTTTATTTTATATAAACATTCAACAAATGGTATCAATTACAGAGATTTTACATATGCGAGATCTTTTAATTACATAAAAATTTTGAGTTCAGTTCAGACTGATCATCCTAATATGGATTATTAGTTTAATCTGTATTAAGGATAATCAGCCAACCTCCCCAGTGATACAAAATACAATTTTGGCACAAGTTCTATATGAAGGGGTAGACATATTCACCATAAAAAATTTTTATAGATATTATAGAAAAATATAAGTGCTAAACGATAATTTTGCTTGATGGAAAGCTGAAGAAAGATGGACGAAATCGGGGGCTCCTTGGGAAATCATTTTTTTTTGGGAATCTTTGTTTAGAAAACCCCATTTAGACGAAAGATAGAAAGATTAGGAAAGTAAATAAAACACAGATAGTTTAATAGGAACTCATAGGATCCAAGCTAAAATCCCCATTGTGAAAGCCCGTGGAATATCACATAGAGGTTTACAATCAGGAATCAGTACATATATACTAATATATAAAGCTGAAGAGTTTGTTTGTTTGTTTGTTTGTTTGTTTGTTTGTTTGTTTGAACGCGCTAATCTCAGGATCTACTGGACCGATTTGAAAAATTCTTTCACTGTTAGATAGCCCATTTATCGAGGAAGGCTATAGGCTATGTATCGTCACGCTAAGACCAGTAGGAGCGGGGTCCACGCCGACGAAGTCGCGCGCAGAAGCTAGTACTTTATATACTACCTAGCTTCTGCGCGCGACTTCGTCGGCGTTGACTCCGCTCCTATTGGTCTTAGCGTGATGACACATAGCCTATAGCCTTCCTCGATAAATGGGCTATCTAACACTGAAAGAATTTTTTAAATCGGCCCAATAGTTCCAGACATTACCGCGTTCAAACAAACAAACAAGCAACCAAACAAACAAACTCTTCAGCTTTATATATTAGTATAGATATCTATTGTCCATTTCTATGCAATTTATTACATTTTTTTATAGTAATGCAATTTTTTTTTAAAGTGTTTACAGACAGAAATTTATATATTTTTTGTTTCCTATATAAATGTTGTTTTAATGGAACTTGTGTACTGTACTCACACCATCCGTGTTGTCGATAAAAGAATCATTTTCATCATAACCGGCGCCGATGTCCGCAAACTCATCGTGCCTACCCTTCTTGCCGTAGGTGCTTTTACCTCCCTGAAAAAAAAAAAACGAGTGTGCTTTAGAGCTTTAGACCACACGACTGAAGTAAAACTTACGAAACGTAACCCTCTCTTTCTATCTTCACTAACTTATATCTCCCTCTCAACATCCGTTCGCCTCGCTCGATCACACTTTTCGTAAAGCTCTCGTCCCGCTTTCACCAGCTTACTCCCCAAGTCAAGCGTACGTAAAGAAGTTTTACTTCAGAAACAATAACAATAATTAATTAAAATATACAAACAAATTTTGAAAAATTTAATTTGCATCAAAATGAACCCGTTTTCCAGATATTATTACATATTATCTTCAATATTAGGGTAGGCCTATGTCCAGCACTGGATTATTATAATCTATAATAGTCCAGATGTCTAAAAGAATCATAATACTCAATCTAGAAGTCAATTTATTACTCTATTAAGCAATTCTAGTGAAAACGCAACAAAGATGTTTTGTGTACACATAATATAAGCAGGCCATAAAGAGTCGCTACTGATTTATAAGTCGAAAGATAATATTCATACATGTTTTATATGAATAAAATGTTTTTGTAAAATTTAGAGAAACTCAGAAATGTGACGCTAAGTTTTACTACTATCAAGTTTTTTTTTTTATAATTTAACCACAGACTAACAATAAACAAAAGAGCATATATGCATATGTGTGTGTGTGTGTGTGTCAAATAGATGGTGTTTTTATTTTAATTTATGTATGTATTTTTTATGAATAATTAAAAAAAATTATTCATTCTGCACTCCTTCTCTATATAAACTATCAGTGTGCGAAATTTCATACTCCTCCGTCCGCGCAATTTTCGTAAAAAGAAGTACACAGTTTTTGCTTTTTTAACATTTACTCACATATTTCTGCTCAAATTTCCTCGCTACTAGCTCAACATCATCATCGTTGTCTGAAAAAGGGTCCAGCCCTGTTGTCTTGCCGTTCTGTCGTCTCTCCTTAGTCTGAAGATAAAAAGAAACATACAATTAAACATGTTATAAAATCGTCAATTATTTTCTTTTTATAATTACAATAAACATTGGTATTAATTTTATGTATTTTTAGAGTAATTAATAGATTAACTTTTTCATCTCTGACGTACTCACAACGCGTTGTTTAGACCCAAGATTTAATGCATGACGAAATAAATATTTATTTTTATAGCCGACCATACTGATGTGTGGTTTGATTAAAACAAAAAAAAAATACACAATTATGTTACACTTTTTTTTTATTCAACTACCTCGGCAAACGAGCGTACGGCTCACTTGATGGTAAGCGATTACAGTAGCCTATAGACACCTGCTATACTACAAGCATATCACAAGCGCGTTGCCGACCCTACCCCCTATTCCCCACAGGGGCTCTGGTCACCTTACACCACAGGAACACAACACTGTTTTAAAGCAGTATTATTTAGCTGTGATCTTCTGTAAGGTCGAGGTACTTACCCGGTCGGGCTGCTACAGATTTAGAACAGGATATATATCCTGCTGTGCCCTACCTAGTTCTTTTGGAACACGAAAAACGAAACACTAAACGTCTACCATAAAGCGAAAGAAACTTCGTTCTGACCGGGGGTCCATAGACCCTTCACGCAGTTTTAATTTTAAGTGAATGGCATATCACCAATTTCAGATAAAATTAGTAAGAAAATTGAAAATTTGTATTCTTTTACCTTTAAGATTCTTATATCGCATTATATTAGACTAAGTTTATTTGGTTTGTTTTTAAAACACCCCGTGCATGTACTGTGCGACGTTAAATACTTAATTCAGCCTGTAAAGTTCCCGCAGCTAGGTAAAGGCCTCTTCTCTTTACAGAAGACATAAGAATAGTTTTAAAAATGCAGCTCTGCTATGGGTTAATAGATTATTTCACACCATGAGTAAGAATCGGTAATGGGTATACTTGATAATAAACGAAACCTAGGCCTTTACAAGCTCTTTGAGGTGCAGGTGATGACACACAAGGATATACTATACGAAATATGTTAAAAAACAAACTTGGTACAACCAAGTTTTAAAAAATTGAATCTAGTAAGGAAAAAGAATTTGTGTAAATACAAAAAATAATTTTAATGTATAAAATATGTGAGATTCCACAGATCTTAATAAAGAGTTTACTGAATACTTAATTTTGTTTACTTTAATAAATGATGTGGTTTAGAATCTTTTTATAAAAGTTGAACAACATTAATTTGTGCTGATCGCTGCTGATGTAATTGTATAAAATTTCCATTAACCGAGTTAATATATTAAACAAATATTTTCATCAATATTATCCGTGCTTCAATTAAGTACACATCTGGTTGTTTCCTTCACATTGTATTTATTTTAGCACAATACTCTTTATTAACAAAATGTATTTTCATTTTACAGGAAGTTAATATAATTATGAAATTATAGTGAAAAGATAACATATTTGTCATATTTTAGTTCATTTTATTGCCTTATAGTAAGTTTCAATACAGAAAAGGAAATTTCCTGCTCAAAATATGGAGCAGCCTGACTAGGGTAGTACCTCGACTTTACAGAAGATCACAGCTAAATAACACTGTTTTCAAACAATGTTGTGTTCCTGTTGGTGAGTAAGGTGGCCAGAGCTCCTGGGGGAATTGGGGATGGGGTAAGCAACGCACTTGCCATGCTTCTGGTGTTGCAGACATCTATAAGCTACGCTCAACACAATTGCTTACCATTAGGTGAGCCATACACTTGTTTGCCGACCCTAGATATATAAAAAAAATTACAACTAGGTACACTTATTTAGATTTGATGATAACTCAGTGTCAGTTGATAAAAAAAAGTTGTGAAGATTTTAAAAACAAGATTACAATCTTATAATAAAGACACACCTCTTAGGTAAATCATGTCCCTATACATTTGTAATTTATTCATAGAATTATGGCTAAACATTACAATAAAATTATGTACTTAGAATTATGCATATTAATTGCCAGCAATACAAGTATGACAATCATATTTATGTAATTAAGGCATTTTCTACACTTGTAATATTGTAATGCTTAAACTTAAATTTTTAAATAAGATAGGCATATATTTTGTATTTTTTTTTAATTTCTTTTTTTTTAAGAGAGAGCTGTTACTACTTAAAGCTGTTTAAATTTTGAATATTTTGTATTTAATTTAAATAAAAGGCTATGGTGGAATGATGTAATTCGAAAAGAATTTATCATGGAATAAAAAAAAACTGCTAAGTAACATTGCAAAAACTTACCTATACTATTATTTATTATAATGCTAAAAAGTTTGTTTGTTTGTTTGTTTGAGGTGTAATCTCAGGAACTACTGGTTCCAATTGAAAAATTATGTTTGTGTTGGATAGTCCATTTACCTAGGAAGGCTATATGCTATTTTTTCCTAAAATTAATGCTGGGGTAGTGCTAGTAGGCATAATCATATACATAATCTATACATATAATAAAATGATAGGAAAGTCAATGTATGTCCGGGATAAACTCAAAAAGTACTGCATGGATTTACTTCAAATTTGGCACGAATATTATTAAGAAGTCGGGTCAGAACATAGGCTACATATTATTTCGCTATAACCTACGGGGAACGAGCAGTGAAAGCACGCAGACGACGTCGCGGGCAGCAGCTAGTTCAAAATATAATATTATACATTTAGATTATTTACACTAATACCTATTTATACACATAAATATGAAAACAACTATAATTATTATTTATCAAGGAGGTTTACTGAAAGACGAGATAATATCTATTATCACATCTATCATCTATCTATATATCACAAGATACATTTCAGCCTGTAACATCCCACTGCTGTGCATAGGCCTCTTTCCCCACGTAGGAGAAGGGTTGGAGCTTAATCCCCCACGCTGCTCCACTGCGGGTTGGCGGATATGTTCCCTACTACGAGTAACGATCGCTACCAGGTATTTATAATAACAACCGGGGCCGGCGGCTGAATGTGCTCTGCGAGGCACGGTAGCGAGACCCACAAGGACACAGAGATACAAACCGGAAAGAAATATTTGTACAAATACAAATAACCATCCAAGTTTCCAACCGAACCTGCAATCCGTTTGTGTTTAGGCATCTACACGCACCACCACACCGGCACCATATACCAGTTGTTAGATTAGATATGTATATGTATAAAAATATAATGAGTTGTATGAAACTATGATTAACCAAACATTAAGTTCAATAACCCGTAATTATTACTTGTTATTGTGTAAAAATTTAATTACTCAGAGTTGCGTATATAATAGATATTGTACTAAGATAGTGACGTAAAAACAATTTTTTCATTATCTCGTTCTGAGTAAATTTATATAATTATAACATACTAGCTTCTGCGCGCGACTTCGTCGGCGTGGACTCCGCTCCTATTGGTCTTAGCGTGATGATACATAGCCTATAGCCTTCCCCGATCTAACAGTGAAAGAATTTTTCAAATCGGCCCAGTAGTTTCAGGAGATTACCGCGTTCAAACAAACAAACTCTTCAGCTTTATTTATTAGTATAGATATAGATAAATATTATAAATATTAAATTATTTTTAAACATGATATGGATATGTCAAAAAAGTAAATTAGGTCAAAATTTAGATTATGGAACGTCGATTTATGGGGTTTCGAGGGGTGCGGGGGGGAGGGGGTCTACCCCCCAGTACCACTCTTACGCATCAGAAACCAATAGTTATGGAGATATCCATGGTTAAAGTTTTGAGATTAGAAGAATTTAGATCGTTTGGCACGAATTTAAGGGCGAGAGTGGGAGGGGGGAGGCGGCGGCGGTCAGTTTGTGTTGTTTTTGGTTGTTTGTTTGTTTGTTTGAACGCGGTAATCTCTGGAACTACTGGGCCGATTTTAAAAATTCTTTCAGTGTTAGATAGCCTATTTATCGAGGAAGGCTATAGGCTATGTATCATCACGCTAAGACCAATAGGAGCGGAGTCCACGCCGACGAAGTCGCGCGCAGAAGCTATTAGAAAAATAAATCTCATAGACCTAACCTCAAAATTTGACAGTTAATCGGTATTATTTATTCCGTGACGGCTCCGGCCCTTCGGAAGGGCAGCCCTTTCGCCCTTGCGTAACAAAACGCAGACACCCGGGCCAGCCGGAGAGGCCGAGGCTGCGGAGGCGAGCCCTCCCTCCGCGCCCCCAGCTTTTACAGAACACTCTAGGGGTAAGACAGACCAAGACTACGTGGATAGTGGGGTGCTCCAACCCGATTCGGTTTTGGGTATTTTTCGGATTTCTATCACAACTTCAAAATTAGACTGTTTATCGGCATAGTTTCGTTACAAAAAAATAAAATAAAAAAATACACTAACCTATCTAACTTCAAAATTTATAATGTGACAGTAAATAAGTAAAAATAAAAATATATTTAAGAAAAAAAAAATTCTGAAACCTGAAAATTCACAAATAGCTTTCTATAAATAATATATGAGTACCTACTATATACAGAAAAAATATGAACATCTAAATCGACGGTCCAGGATGTAGATGATCGGTATAAATTCATTCCGTGACGGCTCCGGCGCTTCGGAAGGGCAGCCCTTTCGCCCTTGCGTAACTAGGGGTAAGACAGACCAAGACCACGTGGATAGTGGGGTGCTCCGATTCGGTTTTGGGTATTTTTCGGACTTAAAAAAAAAATAACCCTAACCTATCTTACTTCAAAATTAGACTGTTTATCCGCATAATTTCGTTACAAAAAAAATACCCTAACCTATTTAACTTCAAAATTTATAATGTGACCGTAAATAAGCAGAAAAAATATGAAGATCTAAATCGACGGTCCATAATCTAAATTTTAGCCAAAAGTCACAATCACAAGTTAAAATATTAAAATGCAATAAATAATAATTAATTCTTGCATAAATATTTATTTTTTTATATTTATAGAAAATAACATTTAATTAATTAGCGAGATCTTCTTAATAGATAATAAGCAAAACAAATTTTAAATGTCGACCTTGACCACAAAAAATAATTTATATAAAAAAAAAACAATGGTATAATGAATGACAATTTTTTATTAATTAAAATATTCAAGAAAAAAATAACACGTCAAAACTTTTATATATATATAATAAGAATAAGTATAAAAGACAACGCGCCTAAATTATCATAATTGCATGCCATTTCAACGTAAACAAAATATATCACAACACAATATGATAATTACATTTACACCAACACATAGAACAAAAAAAGTCCGCATAATATTATTAATTTATTAAATTACTTATTCATACAAAGCACGCGCGACTATTACCTTTATATAACCCGAAAAGTAAAAAAGAAACAACCCATTAGTTCCAAGTAATAAAACACACACACTTAAGTCCGCTAAAAACAAACATTAATCAAAACACGCACACACTCACATGGCAAAATATATAATACGCTCCCAATGTACACGTAGTTTAAAACATAACCTGTAAGTTATTTAAAAAGGCGTATCGATTGCAGTTAAATGTATTCACAAAAAGCTTCATCTACACACAAAGATTCACACTAAATATTCAACCCGAGCTAGATAGAACGTTTTCCAACGACCGCTGAATTTAGCAACATTGTAAATCGAGTTTCAAACAAATACATAAACATTATACCTACAAAGCGGTAATACAATTACCATAAATCAAGTCAAGAATTATTGCAAAAATAATCCCTTTATTCCTACACAATAGTAACGCAGTTCTGCCACACGTAAATAAAAAATACATAACGTACACTGCACACATCCATACGTTATCTTTCGAAATGTTATTCCATTCACGTAGTATGTATATAATGCTCACATATGTTTAATAAAATCCGTATAAATAATGTAAAATTAATTATTATTAGAATGTAACCTAAAAATAAGTTCTTTGCCGGAAGCAACAACGTTATAGGCGGGTTAACCTAGGTCATTCAAGTCGACTACTTTCGCTTGGCTAGCTATCATAATAATCTACCGGTGTCGTCAGCAATTATTCAGCTTGATATTTTTAGAGCATTCATTTAAATAACTTATTCATTTTAAGCATAAAAATGAGATAATCACTTGGGTCACGAATCAAAACATTGCCTCCGCTAAAAGATGTTCTAGGTTGACAATGTTCTTCTTAAATTGTTGCAAACATGGCGACCGATATCTGGGCTTCTCGCAGCCCGTGGACGCAAAATCATGTAACAAACCTAATGCAAAGCTATGTAACGTAAGCAAAAAATATCCTAAACGATTTCGTCAGGGTTCGGCTTACAACCATCTCTAGCCGCCAAACGGGATATCGTATCACTATTAGATTTTTTCACATGATTCTATAAAACACAAAGAGCTGAAAAACCAGTATGGTTGCGTAAATTACTATGATTTTCTGTTATAACTTACCGCTGCTGCTATGAGTAGTTCCTTGTAATTCAGCTCTGTATATTTACTTTCTGTGCTTTCGTCTAAATTTATAGATAATCTCACTGATTTATTCACATTCTTCTTCACACTTTTTGGAGCACCCGCTGTTATAAGAGTAGCACGTTTAGGGTCCGACATTTTCCACCAAATTCAAGTATAAAATGATTTTTTTCAAAGCATGACACGGCCTGCATTTTCAAACTATGTACCACATTGCCACCATGTTGGAATTTATTGTTTGGGTTCTGAGCGCTACGGAGAGAATAGGAACTTCATTGCATTTCTGCGCGTATTACCGTCAGATGTCGCTATAATTTCTTGTATCTGGCGATAGATGTCACTGCATTTTTGCGTTTAAATTTTTTTTCTCGTTAAATACACATTTATCACTTATGCAAAAAATTGAATATGCATTTAAATAAAAGGAGATATTAGTTTTGTTGAGATCGTAAAGCTGTTGCTTATATTAAAAAACTAAATAATTTATGCGTTTTACATGCTAGAAAAAACCACGTATGTTACTATGTATTACAAAAATATTTTAATAGATGTCGCTATCAGTGTAAATGTCATATGTCTTGTGTCTGTTTTACCGATTATTATGTTTTTTTTTTTTTTGTAAATCTATTTTCAACAATATTAAATATAAAACATATAATTATTTTAATTATAATTTTATTTTTTAAATAATGAAATATGTTTGATGTAGTAAAAATAAGTGCTATTATTAAATAGTGTAGTAATTGACTAATAATCTATTCACGTTAGACTTTGTACTTAAAACTATTCACAACAAAGCACAATATAGATTGACAAATTTTGCAGTGTATCTTTATTTACTTAACAACTAGCTGACCTGGCGAACTTCAAACCGCCTTATTTCTTTTTTCTTAAATATAATAATTACATAATTATATCAAAATAAAATATAGCCTATCTTTCAAGTTTAAACAAACTGGACACGATGAGCAAATTTGATTAAAATCGGTTAAGTAGTTTAAAGAGTCCATCGCGGACAAACAACGTGATGCGTAATTTATATAGGTATATTAAGATGTCAGACACCGCGTTGGCGCAGCGGTCACAGCACTGGATTGCGGGCTGTTGCGCGGGCGGTTGCGTGTTCGATTCCGCACACGACAACATTTGTATTGCCCATACAGATGTTTGCCGTCGGTCCCGGTTGTTATCATGTACACCTGATAGCGATCGTTACTCATAGTAGGGAATATATCTCCCAACCCGCATTGGAGCAGCGTGGTGGATTAAGCTCCGATCCTTCCCCTCATGGGGAAGAGGCCTATTTCCAACAGTGGAATATTACAGGCTGAATCGTGATCGTGATCGAAGATGTCATAGGTATGTTAAAAATAAATAGCTACGGACTAATAAGTACATAGGTATATGGATAAAATATAAGTATGTTATGTTACATTTACTGTTGGAATTTTATTGACTTAATTATTTTAAATTTAAAGAAAGTTGGCAAAAAATAAAATAAGATACTTAAAAACGAAATGTATGAATGTATGTACTACACACAATAATAAATAATTCTATTTATTGAAGTTATAGGTACTTCTTTTGGCGCGTTATAGAAAAATGATGAGAGTAAATTTTTACGATGCGCGTCGTTAAGTTAGCTGGTTTATCATAGTTCAAGCTTTCATTAAATAATTATAATAGATGCCACTACTCTTGCAGAACGTTCGTAGCTCCATAAAGTAAACATAGATGTCACTACCTTTAACAAGAAAGTAGTCTTTATTATTTCTAAGAGATGGCATTGTGGACTATTTTATTAAGTGGTAGGTTTTGAAGTTATACTTCTTTTGGAGCGTTAGAGAAAAATGATGAGAGTAAATATTTACTACGCGCGAACGGAACTACGTAGTTCCAGCATGCATGAATAGATGCCGCCATTAAAGTATTTAGCAAGTAAGTGTAAAAAGTGCAAGTGCAAGTGTAGTAAGTCTTTAGCATTTCTGAGAGATGGCGTTGTGGAATTAGGAGAGTAAATTTTTACTATGCGCGTGTGAAGCGTGAAAAAACGGAACGAAGTTCAAGCATGCTAAAGTAGTCTTTAGCATTTCTGAGAGATGGCGTTGTGGATTTATTTTGGAAGTATTTTAATACTCTAGCTTGAAGTATAACTTCTTACCACGCGTACATAAGTACACACGCACACACTTTTTGATTATTTTGGTTCCACAGTTTATTGGTGAAATCTAAATTTACATGATATACTTACCTTACTTGCTCTTGATTTCTACTAATTTGTGAGTTGAAACCATATTTTGTTGTTGTCATAGTAAATAGGTCATAGGTCGGGCGTTGTTGTGAATGTTGTGATGAAAGATCCTATAGACCTTTCTATAGATAAATTCTGGCCGCTTATTCTCAAGTTCTTGCTGAAGTCTCATGAGCTGTTGATAGTTGAAATCTGAGTCGCTGGTTTTGCCCAGCGGTAAAAGCTCATAATGAATGATGTCCCGACCTATTACATACACACATAGTAGGTACATACATTGCACATAGATACATACATACATAATTGAAGTTATACTTCTTTTGGCGCGTTAGAGAAAAACGATGAGAGTAAATTTTTACAATGCGCGTGTGGACACGAAGTAGTTCAAGCATGCATGAAGATGCCGCTAGTTTTGCAGACAAGAAAGTAGTCTTTATCATTTCTAAGAGATGGCGTTGTGGACTTATTGTCTAATTATTCAGTGGTAGGTTTTTTTTGGAAGTATTTTAATACTCTAGCTAGAAGTATAACTTCTTACGTGCGTACTTAAGTACACACACACTTTTTTTTTAAATTACGTCACCTTAACACTACCTACAGTACACGCGCCTGTTTTTAAGCAACTTTCAAAAAAGGAGGAGGTTCTCAATTCGACACGTATGTTTTTTTTTTTTTTTTATGTATGTTAGCTCAGAACTTTTGACTGGGTGGACCGATTTCGATCAATTTTGTTTTAATTGAAAGGTGTTGCGTGTCATGTGGTCCCATTTTAATTTAATTGAGATCTGACAAGTAGTTTTATAGTTATATCTAATAATGCGTATTTACGTGACTACTTTTTCGTCGACCTACGTTATATTATACCGCATAACTTTTTACTCGGTGTACCGATTTCGATGATTCTTACTTTAATCGAAAGCTAATACTTGTCTTGTAGTCTTATTTAAATTAGATCGAAAACTGATTACAACTTTTTGAATAATCTTTAATAGCGCGTATTTACTTGACTATTTTTTCGTCTTATTACGTTGTATTACTTGTCGATGTTATTGAAGTCGCTTTTTTTTCGTTTGCGAGCAAACACAATTATTTTTACACGAGTGCTCGCGTGGCCGACTATGGTAGGCCTTTTCGAAATATGTTATTTTTTTTGTTTACTTACTATATAAATAAAATAGTATTTGATATCAGTTCTTTATTTATTAGTCTTATGAAAAAAACATAATTTAAGTATTAATTAGCTTTTTAAACTAGGAAATTATTAACAATTAAAAAACTTAAGAAAATTAACAAAAATATGGCATTCTTGAGGAATTAATTTCATAAACTTAAAAAACTAATTTTTGGTCTTATTATTTCAAGGATTCGTAACATTGAGGACATACGACAGCTTTATGATCAGGACAGATCCATTTATTACACGATTTACACCACTTTTTAGTCGATCGATTACGTGCTCTTGAGTAAAGTGCGCATCAGCCAACTCTTCCCTTATTTGGTGTAAGATCGTGCTGTTCCTGGCGTTGTTCACCCAAAAGCTCTTCGATTTTATATTTAAGTCCTCAAGGTAGCGTGTCAATTGCTAAACGCCGACAGAGAAGAGGCATTTCTAGCCGCTTCTCCTTTAGGGCCTGGTGGTAGTGTACGGATATTTTGAAGCCTGGAACGAATTGATGGTGGCATTTCTTTATTCCAAACAGTACCGTTTCTGGTTGCATAAATGCCAGCCTGTAAAAAACTCCTCAAATTGCATAGTGGCACTTCATCTCTGATCTCTCTCTTCTCTTCATCTTCTGAGGTAAAATCGTATGTGTCTTCCTGGTCACTATTACTTGGCACGTGACATTGATGAGAAGACTCTTCAACTAAAGCTTGAAAATCAGGCAAGGAATCTATTTCAAAATCGTCGCTTTCAATGATGTCATCTTCAGGATCTTCCTCAAATTCCAATAGCCATCTCTCAACTTGTGCTTCGTTTATGATGATAAATCTGCGAAAACATAAGCAAAATTGCAATATAAATAATAAAACCTTATCTATTTAGAAAAAAAAACACGAAATAAGAAACATTTTATAATATTTTCCCCAATATTACACCATTAAATAGATAAAGAGAAATAATAATCACTTACATTTTTTGTGACACCAGTGCTCGCACGGACTACTATAATATGGTAGTCCTGTAGTTTTGGCGCTAAATTGATGAACAGCCCTCACGCGCTGGTGTCGGATGTGCCACTTACCTTACGCGTAATTGTCTTTGTGAGGAATAGCTTGAGACACAACGTGTTAGCGCGCGAAATAAAAGTGTTACTATCAAAAATGTTACCCTGGTCTACTATAGTAGGCCACGCGTGTACTCTAGTGTTAACATTAGGTACATTACAAACCTAGGTAATGTAACCAGTGTCATGCAGTATCTTTAATTTAATGGGGAAAGCTATCATTATTATTCTACTCGATTCAAGCTAGCATTTAGAAAAAATCCCATAAATCTCATAGCCTCTGAGAATGTAAACGCTCAAATGCTTCACACTTAACGGACCCCAGTAGGATTTTCTTCTGTGTCTGGGGTCCGGAAACACACATAATTCACAAGGACAAACGCCCAGACCACGACAAACATCTATGTGGCTAATACAAATGTCTACCGTGAGCGGGGATCGCTGCAGTGCTGTGACCGCTGCATCAACGAGTCATCTATTTTGTCCATGTTTTTATGAGGTTTGTTATATTTTTTTCATAGGATTATAACATTTCATATTTTCATTGATTTATATTTTTCGAGTTGCTACTATACAGTATACTTTCATTGATGTGTGATAATAACATTTTAGATTTTAGTATTATGATTTTTGGTTAAACGTTTTGATACATTTCTGTTCGTTACTATAATAATAAGAGACGATCATCACACATCTGTTCAATGGATAAAAAATATTTTATATCTTCCAATAGTAGGTATATTAAAAAATAAATCACGAACGGGTTGCCTAATATTTTCTAGCCAGGTAAAACTTGAAAAATTATTTTTTATTTAACATATCTTGCTTGAGTTGCTTGTTCAAACAAACACGTAGAATCGTAGATAGATGATTTTTTTTTTAAAAGGTACCTAAAAAAGTGATTATTATTGTCAATCAAGTGAGGACGCAAACTGGCTAATAAAAGTTAAAACACAGTCCATCATTTTACACAATCACTCAAAAAAACTTCTCCTAGATGGACAAAGAGGCCTATCTATGCCCAGCAGTGAGATATTACAGGCTGAATCGTGAAATCAATAAACACAGCCACAAATAAAATTGAATTCGATCTTTCAATTTTCCTAACTCGGTAATGGAAACAACTAAGCTCTCGAGTAATTACAAACTTCATTCAGATTTAACGGAGTGTGCTTATTAAAAAAAAAGCGACACTATCAGCAAAATGGGGTGTCTTAAGGTGGGGGTTTCGAAAACGTTGATGAGTTGGACATTATGAAGCCGAGATTCCTATTAAGATTAAGGACATTAGTCTCACTTGGGGCTCGTTTGGATGGTTCCAGCGCTCGATCGTTAGTTGGTGTACTTGCAAATATAATAACCACCTTACTTTAATTAGGTATGCATAACTTAATGACCGTATAATTTATCCATCGATGTTAATGTTAATTATCGTTTTAAAACCCATTTTTGACTTGATACTCGTACTATTCAATTTAACTTCGTGCATAGTAATGTGTTAATAATATATTTAATTAATTCCTCTAGCTGTTTATTTTATTTATCTATACTAATATTATAAAGCTGAAGAGTTTGTTTGTTTACTTGAACACGTTAATCTCAAGAACTACTGGTCCGATTTGAAAAATTATTAAAGTGTAAGATAACCCATTTATCGAGGAAGGCTATAGGCTATTTAATATTTTAGTACCTCTTTTTTTCTTAAATTAACGTGGGTGAAACCGCGGGGTACATCTAGTATCTGATAAATATACTTGTAATATTGAAATTTTCTGCTGACTTAATTTTAATATGCATTTATTTGTAACTATCCGACCCGTAACCACTTCGTTGGGTGTTAATTATTTTTGTGAAGCAAATACCTAGTAAAGTTCGATCGCATTTCTCAGACTTTATTTACATATACTATTATTTATCACTTAATGTTTTGTTCCATAACAATAAAATATAGCCTATATCACTCCTGAATAATGAAGCTTTCTGGTAGTGAAAGAATTTTCATGATCGGATCAGTATTTTCGAAGATTACCCCTACAATTTACAAATAAACAAAGTTAGAAATTTTACCTCTTTATAGTATTATTATAGATAGTTAATTATATAAATTTCACTGTTTTTGGTATTAAAAATCATTATAACAAAAAGAATGTTGTTTCATTTTTCTTAATTAAACCTGAAACCAGTTCAACTCTCTTCAATCAAATATTTAATTCAAACACAGCACAAAGTAGACGTTATTTTAGGGATTCTAAGATATACGGTGGCATTTCCAGAATATTATTCATTAGGAAAAATGAAATTTAGCTTCCAGTCGGCGCTATTATAAGACGATTTTACCGGCATTTTAACGTGAGGAAATAGTCATTCTATATCTAAAGATTAATGTTCTATGGCGGAGTTTTTGTTGGATGGGAAAATCTTAAGACTTTTTAACCGACAAAAAAGGAGGAGGTTTCTTAATTCGACCGTATATTTTTTTGTGTGTTTGCGGATAACTTCGTCGTTTATGAACCGATTTTGCTGATTCTTTTTTTGTTGGAAGGGGTGGTGGTACCATGATAAGGAAACCAGGATCTGACGATGGCGTCCTAGAGAAATCGAGGGGAATCTTCGAAAATCGTAGACGACTATTTTTTTTCGTCCACTTACGTTGTATTACCTACTTACTTGTCGATGTAATTGAAGTCGGTTTTTTCGCTTGCTAGCAAACACAATTATAAATATAAATTATTGTTTCACATTTAATCATTGGTTATTAAAGATATTTAAACTATTTCAATTCACTCAAAATTAAAATAAGCACTCGTATCTACAAATACTTTGTGTTTTATCTACTAAGTAAGTACATATATGTCTGCGTTCATATCGTAGCTAAATATAAAAGACTAGCTTCTGCGCGCGACTTCGTCGGCGTGGAATAGGACCAACTCTGTCATACATGATTCGATTCTGTCATACCCGATTTTGAAACATTCTTCATTGGTGCTACGCTCCTATTGGTCTTAGCGTGACGATACATAGCCTATAGCCTTCCTCGATAAATGAGCTATCTAACACTGAAAGAATTTTTCAAATCGGACCAGTAGATCCTGAGATTACCGCGTTCAAACAAACAAACAAACAAACAATCAAACAAACAAACTCTTCAGCTTTATTATATTAGTATAGATTTATTTTCATAAGTATTGTATTTGTAGCTCATATGTAGCCGTTGTAAAATACGTTTTTAGTAGATAACTATGGTAAGTAACAAAATAAATGAAAGATTCGAGATTGTATAAATATTTTTAGAAACGCTTGACGCGTCCATCTTATAGCCACTGAGGGTTCTTGAAGGGTATTTTTAACGGTAAATTGATTGAGACATTTAAAATTTTATCATCGCGCGAATTGGATTTTCAGGAAATGATCCCGATGAAATTTTGTGAATAATCGTTAAATGTAGATTTATATGTCTAGATTATTCGAAAATTTTCCTTTATTTTAAGGCCCGCTTCGAGAAACCTTTGGAGTTAATGTGTTCAATTTTTCAATTTAATTGGCAAGATTAGTCAACTTTGAAAGCTTTGAATGGGTACTTAAGACTTTTTCGGAATGATAAAATGTATTAAATTTGAATCCTTGCGGTGTAATTCTTTGTCATGTCCTTTTCATGCTTGGAGTTGTCTGGAAGAGATCGCTCTTTTAGCGATAAGACCTCCTTTTGTACATGATTGTGTATTCCTTTACGATGTAAAAATGTCCCATAATGTATGCAACAAAGCATATTTGTATTTGTATAATAATTGTAAGTTTAAGTCAATATTAGTAAACTATAGGCTGTTTATATTGAAAGCGATGAAAGATCATTCGTTTAATAATTTTGAGTCGTAATAGCTGTTATGTGAGAATATAGGTGAATATCGTAAACCATATTTAGAGTTTGCACTGATACACCAAACCACTAATACTTTAATCAAAAATATTATTATCTGCAATGAAGACGGAGGTGGTATATTTTTCCCGACTGCCAAGGAAGGGTTATGTTTTTCGCGCGTATCTTGTATGTATGTATGTATGTATGTATGTAATATTCTTAATTACCTAATTTCTCTAGAACCGCTGAACGGATTTGCATAATTGAGATATCGTTAGATTTGTCTTAGCAGCCCAAGTGTTCTTAGATAGGTGACATAAAAAAAAAACAAACATGGCGGCTGTGCGAAGCCATTGTAGTTAATGAAAAAATAAAAAAATTTTTAGAATACTATAGTATGGGTATCAAATTAAAGGGCTCAATACAAGGATTTCGAAAATGTATATTATGATTATTATTACCGTAATAATAATAAAGAAATACAATAAGAAAGTTTAAAAAATGTTGACTTTGATCTTTCCGTTTTTTACGCAGGCGGGTTTTTTGTTTTCTTTTAATTATATTACTTGTTTGGTAATTAACAATAGCCCTATTTGTTGAAAATTGGGCTTTAAATCTTTTTTCTTTGTTTCAACTTAAGAAAGATGAGATAATAAAATCTTTAGACCGCATTAAAAAAACTGGCTGCGCCCCGCGGTTTCAGCCGCTTGAAAAATATAAGCTACAAGCTTTTCTTGATAAGCGAACTATTCAATGCAAAAATAATTGTTCAATTTGAAACAGACGTTTTTGAGATTGGCGCGTTTAAACAAATAAACAAACTCTTCAGTAACCTACTAGATAGCGTTTAACTACAAACAGACATAATTTTTTACCTTTATTATTAGAATTGATACAATTACTTTTTAAGAAAGTCAAGATATTAATGACGGATATATCTGGTTTGATTTTTAATTTTAAAAATATACGTCAAGGATATATAATGAAACTAGCTGACCTGGTGAACTTCGTACCGCCTTTTTTATTTTTTTCTTAAATATAATAATTACATGTATCAAAATAAAATACCTATAGCCTAACTTTCAAGTTGGATCAACCTGCACACGGTCTGTAAATTTGATTAAAATCGGTTTAGTAGTTTAGGAGCCCATCACAGACAAATAACATGCCGCGTAATTTAGGTATAATAAGTTTAAGATATGATAACCTTGACAATATACGAAAAAATAAAAATGGTAATACAACATCGTCATGTAAACACAAAGCGCCTGCCAAATAAAGAGAAGCAATAAAAAGTTACGAGATGGGAAGATGTCATTACAGTGCATTCGGCTGGAGAAGAAAATTGGGTGAATGCAATTGGGATCCTTGATCTCGTTAAAGGAGCGACATTGGGGTAACCGTATAAACCTTTTCTACGATAAGTTACTTCTATACAGACGAAATATCCTGTTTTTTTCGTATAATTTATGAAAAAGAGTTCTTCAACCGTGGAAAGTGGTGAATTATTTGACGTACGAAAGTTAGTTTCATAATTTATTTTTTATATTAAGACGGCTTAAATTTTTGAGATTTCCACCCATTGACTCATCACGATATCTCTGGAACCATAAGGCGTAGAGACTTGAAAGGTAGGAATATTCCTTTTGCCGAGTAGAGGTCAGCTAAGAACGGGTTTTACGAAATTACACCCACAAGAGGGGGTTGCAGGGGTTAATAACATATATGACAAAAAAACGTTTGCGGGGTCAGCTAGTAATTTTATAAACTAATAATCCGTTTTTGTGTTTGTGAGTTTGGACCACTTGTTACAAGTGAAGTTTTTATGGTGGTTACCAAATTAATCCGTAATCTTCCCGTGGGTGTCGTAAGAGGCGACTAAGGGATAACATAGTTTCACTACCACCTTGGAACTTAAAAAGCCGACCGATGGCGGGATAACCATCCAACTGCTGGCTTTGAAGTACATAGGCCGAAGACGGGCAGCAGCGTCTTCGGTGCGACAAAGCCAGCCCTGCGGTCACCAACCCGCCTGCCCAGCGTGGTGACTATGGGTAAAACACACGAGTTCACGCCATTATTGGCGCGAACTTGTGGAGGCCTATGTCCAGCAGTGGACTGCGATAGGCTGAAATGATGATGAATGAATGATGATACCAAATTATTCTTGCTCCAATATGATGACACGTGTGTAATGGAAAAATAAAATAAGTCGCTAAAGATTATTAAAAATTATACTCGAGACTGTTGCCAGTTGCAATTCAAGTTGCAGTGCAAGTCGCACCGAAGAAGCTGCTGCCCGTCTTCGGCCTGTGTATTTCCAAGCCATTAAGTTGTATGGTTATCCCGCCATCGGTCGGCTTTATAATTTCCAATGTGGTAGTGGAACTTTGTTATCACGAGAAGAGAGGGGGTGGCTATATTATTTACTGCCGTAGCCACACAACATATGACAGTACCATTATTATTGTTACCATTATTGTTCATCATCAGAACTATCGTCGTCTTGCAAAACTCTCTTAGTCAATTTTTTTGTTTGTTTACCTTTTCCCTTTACCTTCTTTGCCACTTTCTTTCTTCTTCTTTTTAGTAGCCTGTTCTTTGGCCAAAGCATTTTTCCCTGGAGTGTCCGTAAGAACAGCTGTCTTTATTTTACGTCCTTCATTATGTCCAATGAATTGGAGAGGTGCTTTAGATAGTGGTTTTATTAGCTCTGATGCGAAAATTCCTGTATCTTTATCTCCTGTGTTGTTATTAGCTGATTTAGGGAGCTGCAGCAAGTGATAGGCTTCTGCGAGCACTGACGTGTCTTTTGTAGTCGATTACCTGATGGTTCACTTGTATAGTCAACACTGCAGTCGCTTCGCCCAGATAATTGCTTTAGTATGGATTGAGTAGTCTCAATCTCATCATTACTGCCCACATAGTTTGACTCATCAAGATATTCAGGAGAACATAAACAATATTGAAATAATATAGGCTGCTTAGGGGTTGGTTGTGCCGCGGCACAATCAGCCCCACATGAACGGCACATTTTACCCCGTTTTTGAGAGTGTGCTATTTTGTCTCTTATATAAAAATCACTCTGCCCAAAGCATTAATATTATGCTTCAGAATAAACTAGGATAAATAACAAATATTTTACTAAAACTCTCATTTTGAAAGCACCAAAAATGCTAGTTTACGACCAAAAAGTATCGAAACGAAAATATTTACTTTTGTGGCCCTGGAGGACCATCACATGCACTGCCACTAGGTCCGCGTCGCTGACAAAATTAAAATGGCAGCCGCGAGTGTCCGACTGTTAGGCATTACGCGACACACTACGATCGTAAATCTATCTCTTTCTGTTTTTAAGATATTCGCGTCGGCACAACTTACCCCCGGCACTTCCAGCCCCGCTCTCCCCTACTTAAATATTAAGAGTGATCCCCAAATTTTATATCTTGTCTTCGTTAATTTTTATTGCTATAAAATAAAGTTAATTTAAAAAATAATATAATAAGGAAAATATTCATTTCACCAGAGTTTTGATGTGATGGAAAATCCTCAAAAAATAGCTGTAAATAAATAATATATATTATTAAATACTAATTAATATAGTAATTTTATTGCATTTTATTATAAACTAGCTTCTGCGCGCGACTTCGTCGGCGTGGACTCCGCTCCTATTGGTCTTAGCGTGATGATATGTAGCCTATAGCCTTCCTCGATAAATGGGCTATCTAACACTGAAAGAATTTTTCAAATCGGACCAGTAGATCCTGAGTTTAGCGCGTTCAAACAAACAAACAAACAATCAAACAAACAAACTCTTCAGCTTTATTATATTAGTATAGATCTAAATAATTATATTTTTATTTATATAATCTATATTCAATTACCCTTGTTTGCTCCCAATCTCAAATGCAATACAGCTTCGAGTTTTTATTGGAATACTCCGATCTCTGGAATACCTTTTTACTTCAGAATTTCCCCTTTATCGCCTCAACCATAAATCCAGTCGAGGAATATTAATAACTCATTTATGCATCGAATTCAATATAAGCAGTCATTTAAATAAATTTCATCATGAACGAAATACACTTGCGCCCGATTACAATATTTATGAGAGCTTCCCTGGTTGGTTCGTGACTGAAATTTCACCCTTTCTTCCAAACACCACTTCGCAATTACTTGCGATGTGAGAAGAAAAAATTTGAGCACTCTGGCAATTCTACGATATCAAAATTTAAATATAGCTTTCAACAAGGCGATTTTCACAGTTTCAAACCCTTTGATATCAAATTTTTTTGACTGTAACTGCGCCATTATAAATCAAAATTTGTGATATAATTATTATAGTCTGTATCCTACAAAATTATCGTTTTGTAGCTATAATTCTTCTGTCGCGTTAGGGAAAAATTATCTGAGTAAATTTGCGATGCATGCGCACACCGTCACGAAGAAAACCGGCACCCTGAAGTTAGCTAGTCAACGAAGAATAAGTTAGCAACGTGAAGTTAGCTAGACAATGAATGCGCGCGCACACCGTCACCTGTAGTTTGCTAGTCAACGAAGAAGAAATCAATGAAGTATAACTTCTTACGTGCATATATAAACACACACACACACACACTCTTTTTGGAGTTTATTGGAGTATACTCCTTAAGAATCGATTTTCATATAAGGCCCCCCGTATGAAAAAAATATGAGGAGTAAAATCTATTGAACGAATGACCTCGTTACATTTTTGTTAACGCTATCTATTGGAACCCAATATTGTTCTGATAGATGAAGTTATTTTATTCGTTTATTTACGTACCATTTGATACGGTATTAATCTTTTTCTTAGAATAGATAAGCCTTTTTGTGCCTATTTAGACAGTCGATCTGAAGGAGACAAGGAGTAAACTCCATTCGTGCGTTGGTGCTGACACATACACTTTTTTGTGTTCATCACTGTCAAGACGGCAATATGAAGTTCGGCAGGTCAGCTCGTTTATACTAAAATTACTGATGTAAAAAACCCCAGTTACCACATCCAAAGCTTCTTCATTCACACACCTGGATATTTGCATTGGATATTTTTAGTTAAATCCAGCCCCGAGATAGGTGAGCATTCGATATCTTCGCTATAGCGACCTTAGGCTAGGGTCGCAATATTTTATTTATTCCATCAAACCATTTCCGCCGTGTCAATGTTTACCTTGAGATGAATTTCTTCGAGTTTCGGTTGATTGAAACTTCGGCTATGTTTGTATATTGAATTTGTTTTTCATTTTAACTTTTCGACTTCACTCGATTTGAAATATTCTTGTTAATATTGGCAAATTTTATTTTGAGTGTTTTATTTAATGTGTATACATAAAATATTTATGAAATATAAATCATAACTTTTCATCATCAATATCTATACATATAATAAAAATGTAAATTTAATATGTTTGTGCACACTAATCTTAAAAACGGCTTATCTGATTTGGATAGGTATAGCTTTCACTAATATAGTGTAGTAAGCTTCACTTAACATTTAGTGTTTGTTTCATGTCAATCGGTTCATAAAAAAAAGTTATGCCAATTTAAAGAATTACGTTGAACATGTAAATAGCCAAACGACGGTGATTATAATCCAAAATAAACCAAAAGATATATTCAAAAAACGCTGTCCAAAACTCCAAAGTCACTATTTCACGCGGTCGAAGTTGCGGGAACAGCTAGTGAAATATAAATCATAACTTTCTATACAATAAATTAATGATTAAGTAATATTATTTTTTTTTTTTTTGTTTTTAAACTATATTGCAAGGAGAAAGTTTTGAGTTTTTTGCTGATTCATCACAACAGAATACGTTTTTATCATATACTAGCGACCCGCTCCGGCTTCGCACGGGTGCAATGCTGATACTAAATATAAAATATAAAATAAATGTTTGCAATCTAAGCGCAAAAAATGTGTTTATTTACGACATCACATTAGAAAACTTTAAAACGATCAGTGTTCCTCTACTACATTATGCATGTATTATACATATAAACCTTCCTCTGGAGTCACTCTATTTACTAAAGAAAACCGCATCAAAATCCGTTGCGTAGTTTTAAAGATCTAAGCATAGAGACAGCGGGAAGAGACTTTGTTTTATAACATGTAGAGATAAATCATAATACAAAGATAGACTATTATTTTAAATCTATACAAATAAATAAAATTGGAGTGTCTGTTTGTAATATTAAAATAACCGCTTTTTACTAAATGAATATGTATGTTTAAACGGTACATATCAACGATCAACGATTCAGCCTGTAATATCCCACTGTTGGGCATATGCCTCTTCCCCATGTAGGAGAAGGATCGGAGCCTATAATCCACCACGCTGCTCCAATACGGGTTGGCGAATATATTCCCTACTATGAGTAACGATCGCTATCAGGTGTAGGTACATGATTACTTAACGTGCGCTTAACGTGCTCTCCGAGGCACGGTGGGGAGACCCACAAGGACTGCACAAACACCCAGACCACAGCAAACATCTGTATGGCCAATACAAATGTTGTCGTGTGCGGGGATCGAACCCGCAACCTCCCGCGCAACAGCCAATCGCAATCCAGTCCTGTGACCGCTGCGCCAACGCGGCATCGGTACATATACCAAAATAATATTTTCTATAATTTTCGTTTGTCTGTCTGTCTGTTTGTTTGTTCCGGCTAATCACTGAAACGGCTGGACCGATTTTGATGGGACTTTCACTGGCAGATAGCTGACAAGGAGTAACTTGGGCTACTTTTATTATTATTATTTTTTAAGTATGCGAACTGAACAATAACTTTTGTTAAATTCCACGCAGACGAAGTCGCGGGCACAGCTAGTTCGTAATATAAATATTTACACAAATAAATCCACCTAATTATTCCAAGATTTAGTAAATAATCTGAAAGCATAACAATCTGTAGATATACCCCTCTACTGTTTACCACAATTATTATCAAAATTACGAAACCGTACTTGCACAATACGTTATCCGTAATGAGTGGGCTTATGGTCTAAGATCCAAGAAGCTAAATCTTCCCTCATCTGTTAATTAGATGAAACAATACTTACTTACGACCTTACCTGCAGCCAGGTCAGTAACCTCAGTCAGCAGTAACCTGGCTGCAGGTAAGTATAGCAATCATAGAGATGGGCGCCTACTATAGTCAGGTATATAATGTAAAATATTGACGGTTTTAGCTTACTACATGTAATTAATATGAGAGAGAAAAGATTTTTTAGAAGAAAAAAATTTTTTTTTAAGTATTATTATTTGCAGCAGGCTTATGGTGGCAGAGGTTGTTTTTATAAATTCACAATATTGAAATCAGCCTATAAAAAATAGTTTCATCTAATTAACAGATGAGGGAAGATTTTGTTATATTCCGGATCTTAGACCATTATTATAACTAAGTATAATATTGACTGAAGCTAAAGTAGATTTATGTATTCTAGATATTTAGACAGACATTTTCAATTAATTTAGGCAGTTTAATGTGTTATAAGTTTGTTTTAGACGATTTTAACATCGTAATTAATTATTAATCACGTAATATGAGTGTATAGGTTATAGGTATATGTGTTAGAATTAAATTGGATATCCATTTGTTTTGGATTTGTCGCTGAGATAATACTAATAAAATGATAAACGAAGGTTTGTTATCATTTACACCTGATAGCGATCGTTACTCATAGTAGGGAATATATCCGCCAACCCGCATTGGAGCAGCGTGCTCCGATCCTTCTCCTACATGGGGAAGAGGCATATATGCCGAACAATGGGATATTACATGCTGAATCGTGATAAACAAAGAGTGAAAGTGAAGGAATATGTTTAAAAAATCGTCTTTTATGAAAAATAAGCAATAATCTGTGCTAATAATCGTAGTCGTAAAAAGCGTAAGTGGGACCATTACTGGTATTATTTTTCTATGTTTTGTTAATAATAGTTATGTTGCATCTATATGAAAATAACTGTTTGTCTGTCTGTCCTTTATAGAATCGTAAACTATGCATTTGATCATGTTATGATCTTCAGCAAAGTGTTGTGCATGAGCCCACAAAGGTTTCTGAGTTGGTACGACCAAAAAATGCGTAGCAACGCGCGCAGGGTTCAACTAGTATCAAATAAATAATTCTTAGTGAAATAATGTACTAAGATTTTTTATATTTCCCAGAGAGACAAAATTTTCAACGATCAAATTTCATCGTGGATAAATAGTCTGTACGTCATGTCCTATTTCAGATAGAATCCATCAAGAAAATTTCAGAATCTAAATTCTGAAATGTTAGAAAAGTCAATTGTGTCATAGTGTGCTAAAAAAACGTAATCCTTGTTAGGTAATTAGAAATTCCTGTGAATTATCATGAGTATATACATATATATTTGCATAGTAAAACCCTATTGAACACACGTAGATATACCTAGGTCTAGTCTAGCGTCAATGGACGATAGTTTTCGTTTTAAAATTTGTTTTCCAAACAATTTCAGGGTTCTGCATCCAAAGGGCATCAACGGAGCATACCACCAAATATCCGGTCTCTGTTGCTGTATGTCACAGTGGCATTTTCCTAACTTCTCCTCCACCCCTACCTAGTAAGGTACCATTTCGTTTCAGAACAATTACATAATATAACACTTTGCTGTGGTACGGTGTGGTGAGTTAGTGACGTAGCCATAGTGTAACTGTACACATTTAGAATCCACACCACAAATCGCATAACAAAGATTCCTTTGAAAATACAATAATAAAAGGAGGTTTCCTACAAAAAGGATATAATCAGATACACGAGCTTCTCGTACCACGTGATATTTTTATTGAGAATTTCCGAAGAAAATCAGACGTTTATAGCTTCGAGATATGTTCTTCGTACAGTGTAGCTGCCTACAGAGATTTCAAAATATTCAGATATTAATTTAGATATTATATAACTAATTTTTAGGCAGATCAATAACCAATCACATGAAGTTTCGGCTATATTATATGAATAGTTTATTATTTTAATAAGTCACTTATTGTTGACTGTTGTGCATGGTCACAGACCACAGAAATACTATGCATGTTGTTTTTTAGTATGTAAGCAAGTTATTGCTCATTCTACAGTGCCAAATCCAATAGTAAAAAAAAATCCTTCTTAGATCAGTTAAGTTTATAATGGTCTTAGGTTGATGTTCTGCTGTAGGAAAAACTGGTTTATAAGGGAACGTACAAGTTCTAGCTGAAACGGATTTTAACTCATGACTCCGATTAATCTTGTTTATCTCCTCTCGGTCAAATTTATTTGTTGTAGGTATAACTTTTCCAACTCATATTTCTATTAAATGACATATTTACATTGATTTAATTCTAAAAAATTTAAAAACCCGTTAATCGAAGAAGGTGTTACAAAATAGCCTTTCAATCGAAAACAGCACAATTAAAATACAGCAAATTTAAATACTATACGGAAAAATCTATGACATAGACGACCGGATTGTTACTGTATTGCACTATAAGGTAAAGTACCGCTAAATAATCTGAATCTGTGTCAAATTATATAAAATAACTTTAAAAAAAAACGCGGTACGTTCAATTAAAAAAAAAAAAAAAAAAACTAACAAAAAAGAATCTGTATATTTTGTACTCTGTGTTGCAGGTGCATATTGGTCCGTGCGTGACCCGGATCGCAACCCACACAGGATTTGCATAGCGTTACGTGCCTCCGCACTCAATTGTTTATAGGAAAATCCTATACATATAAAAATATACTTCTATTACGTGAATACAAAACTCCGTCTCTGTATAACATGCGTTGCAGATCATGTGAGGATTTGAATACTTACCTTTTATTTGCTTTGTTTTTATATATTCTTTTTGTCCTGTCCGTCCGTCCTGTTTTATTTTGAGTCTCTTGTTTATTTATATATTAATATTTGATTGCACATTTAACTATTAAATATAATAAAAGCAGGTTTAATTCTAAAAGAATATTCCAATGTCTAACGGCTCACCTGATGGTAAGACCGTAGCCTATAGACTCCTGCAACACCAGAAGCATCGCAAGCACGTTGCCGACCCTATCCCCTATCCCCCCAGGAGCTCTGGTCACCTTACTCACCAACAGGAACATAATACTGCTTGAAAACAGTATTATTTAGCTGTGGTCTTCTGTAAGGTCGAGGTACTACCCCAGTCGGGCTGCTCCATATTTTGAGCAGGAAATTTCCTGCTGGGCCCTACCTCACTTAATTGCCTTTTTGGGAACTCGGGAATCAAAGCAGAGCAGCCCACACAGACACAGCCCACAGAGAGCAGGGGCATTACAAAACTGAGCCAACGGAATATATTTATATTATTGTATATAGCTGTGTGGCTACGGCATAGAATTTAGCCTCCCCCTCTCTTCCCGTGAGTGTCGTAAGAGGCGACTAAGGGATAACATAGTTTCACTACCACCTTGGAACTTAAAAAGTCGACCGATGGCGGGATAACCATCCATGCTGGCTTTGAAGTACACAGGCCGAAGACGGGCAGCAGCGTCTTCGGTGCGACAAAGCCAGCCCTGCGGTCACCAACCCGCCTGCCCTGCGTGGTGACTATGGGTAAAACACATGAGTTCACGCCATTATTGGCGCGAACTTGTGGAGGCCTATGTCCAGCAGTGGACTGCTGATAGGCTGAAATGATGATGATGATGATGAAATGATTGTATATAATATAGGGAATATTATAAAGATGTGATTTAATATCCGCGACACATTTTTTGTATGGTTATTGGTGCCAACCCTAAGTCTCCGCCCAAGTACTGTTTATTGAGGAAAGGCTATTAAATGTCAGCCTCCGACTCATTAAGGCGATAAATGACGAAAATTCTGATACATTAAGACTTTCTAAATGTATATTGTTTTCAAAGTATTTATTTTTCAAATTAAACTTCAGGAAATTATTTTTATACCTAATTCATTATAGGTACTTATTTTACACGTTGATAGATAAAAAATAATAAATCATAATGACAGACACAAAAACACATAGAATGTAGATCGATCTGCTATGGTTTTATTTTTTTTAAGTTAATTATTTTTAAGGTTCCGTACCTCAAAAGGAAAAAACCGAACCCTTATAGGATTACTTTGATGTCCGTCTGTCTGTCAAGACCCTTTTTCTCAGGAACGCGTGGAGGTATCAGGCTGAAATTCATATCAAATACTCAAGTCTTCTTTTCCTTGGAGCTGTGAAAAAAAATCAAACTTTTAAGCCCACGCAATCATTTTATGCTGCAATTATGCTGGAATCAACTACAGGGTACTTCCCGTGAACTCAGAATCTTGAAATTTGGTACGAAGCAACGTTTCATAAATAAAGGAAATGTTGCGATAAGTATTAATTTTTAGTTACATCATATAATAAAATACTTTTAATAATTTTGTTTGTACGGAACCCTCGATGCGCGAGTCTGATTCGCACTAGTAGTAGTAAGTAATAATTGTTCTTTACAATAATGTACAGAATTGATATAATATTACTATAAACATTTAAGGAAAATTTAAATCCTTAATTAAACTAGAATCAGTACACAGATTCCATACAATTCTCAATTAAATTCTAAAATATAATTGTACACAAATTATTATTTGTTCATAAAAACAAAAATATCAATTTTGAAGATAATAATGAAAAGAACGTAATAATAAGAAAAATAACAAGAAATACCCAAACTATTAGTTACCTTGCAATACTCGTACAATTTGATAATGTGCCAATACATCGCGGTTTCGAAGTTTCCCCCTTGTTGTTTATTTTCTACTAAGGGGCAGTCACGTGTTATTGTAAGAGTCAATGTAACAAGAACAATATTGGTTTTATTGTTTACTATACGATTCCCGCGGTGACGTCTGACTTCATATTCGATTATCATATTTTCTACATTTCTAATTACAAAATGTGAAGATGTAAGGTAAACTTGTAAGTAACGTGCTATTTTGGGATGGATTTCAATGAAAAATGAACCTATTGAATTGGATAATTTCTTTTTTTGCTTCATTATTAGGAAAAAGTCGATATGTATATTAACGAAAAAAAAAAAAAAAATTGCAGCAGCAGGTCGTATAATTTATTGTAAATATATTTTATGTTTATAATACAAATCGGACATTTACACATTTCTTATAATAAAAAATATTTAAAAAAAAACAATGAAATTAACTCGTGACCGTAGTTTAAGTTACGAATTTACACCTTAAGTCAGTATGAATTAAAAATATCACAACACCCATTACTATCGAACTCACCTTTGACATAATTGACTAGCCCGATGGCGCAGTTTGTAGTGATCCTGCTTTCTGCCCCGGGGGTTGTGGGTTCGATTCCCACCACGAGTCTGGGTGTAATATACATATTTATTTATATACTTATGTATTATTTATAAGTATGTTTATCGAAAAAAAATATGTAGCTAGACCAGTCGGCTGTTACCTATAACACAAGCATTAAGTTACTTATTTTAGGAACAGACGACCGTGTGTGTAATGTGTAGATATTTATTTATTTATTTATTTATTTAATTTACGCGTTCAAACGATCAAACTCTTCAATTTCTAATATTAGTATAAATGTGCGTTGCAATAGAACGACAGATGGACAAAACAAATATGAATCAAAATTATTGGTTAACCGCTACGCTGCTGTTGTATATTTACACAAAGTTACACAAACTAGCGAATATTATGGTCAAATGTAGTTATGATTTCTGATGTACGAGTATATTGCAATGTAATTCTTTATTTATTTATTCGTTATATATTATAGCTTTATTCGGATGGTTAACTAGAAATAACAAACAAACAAAATAGAGTGTGTGCTTAAGGCTAAGCGCGCACTAGTGACTTTTGTCACCGTGACTTTTGCGTCACTGTCACCGCGTCCATCATCACTAATGAATGTGCGCGCATTTGGATACGTGAGTCACGTAATAAAATCTATGGACGCGGTGACAGTGACGAAAAGTCACTAGTGCGCGCTTAGCCTAAGACCGCACGGCAGAAGTGAAAACTTAATCGAGCCTTTCACCTCAGAGCGTGACGGATCAGCCTAACTTACTACGGCCTACAAAAAAATGTGTGTGCGGTGCGCCAAAAGAAGTTTTCACTTCAAAAAATACATAGATCTATCGAAAACTGCTCTAAAACAATTTGAAAAAAATAATAGTAATGAATCGCAGTAACGTATGTATGCTCGTAGCTTGCAAACGACTGCTTGAGGTCGAATAATATTTTTTTTTTTGTGTTCGTTATTGTCAAAACAAGTTTTGCAAAAAGAACATGAAAAAACAATCAATATATTTAAAAAAGCCGGTTTGGTATGAAACAAATACATAGTTATAATATTTTATTAATGTAAGGTTTGTATTACCTACAAGTTACAACGTAAAGATGAAGGGGGACGTCACGACACAATATCAAACAAATCAGTCAGTCAGTTCAACCTATTGCAGTCCACTGCTTTTGATCTTTTGATTCCCGGTTTTCCGCAATCCTCATCCAGCCTACACCGACAATCTTACGTAGATCGTCGGTTCAGCGGGCCAGAGTTCGACCCACACTGCGTTTGCCAAGTCGCGGTCTTCATTCCAGGACACGTCTGCTCCATCGTCCTTCGATCCTGAAACACAGGTGACAAGCTCACTGCCACTTCAAACAAATATATATCAACATACAAATATCGCTACTAGATTTCGAACTATCCTCGTATTAAAAACTCGCGTAATTTTTTTTACTTTGTTGTTTTTTGTAAAAAAGTGTACAAATGAGACAAAGGCCAATTAAAGATTTTAATAAGTTGGACAAGGACGCGGGTCGCGACTTTGTTCCGGCTTGAGTGGTTGAAGTATTCGCTACAGAGTAATTATTCTTATAATTTTCTTTTTAACTTTCCAGAATTGTTAATAACCATTGGTGCTTTAGTTTACAACTTTTTTTATTCTTAATTTGAAATAAAAATAATTTTTTTATACGTTTTCCTTTAGTTAAATGAATAACTGTTATTTTACGCTAGAACTGTCTAATTGCTAACTTAAACTGGGTGGTATTTGTAGTTTTACTTTATCGTAATAATTATGACTTTAAAGATGGATTATTTGTCTTGAAATCTAATACTCGTGAATGTCGCTCTAGCTGCTATTGTCACACACCCCTCCCAGTAATCCTTGGCACCGGTATTCCTAACCCCAGATCCTGTTCTCACATAAATCCCTCACACATATCCTTCTTCTTAGCCAGGAATTCCCAAGGAGGGTTGATGTCAGGCAGGCGGCCGGTCTTAAAATATTCCATGCCAAATCTTTTACAAATGAGTTCCATGAGAAAACATGATGTGCCGACCCTACGTAAGTGGGATAAGGGCAGGGAGATGACTCGTGAATAGCTTCAACCAGTGCTCTGGTTAAAAAAATCTGAAATAAAAATCTAAATTCTCAAAACTCATCAAGAAAATTTTCTCGGTCACAAGATCAAAACAAAGAAAATGCAAAAACAAAACATATTCTTAGTGCGAAGATTATATTGTAATATAGGGTCAGGCTCATTAAGCCCGCCGCGACCCCTTTGTGCCGCGTTCATTAACAACTGTACTTGGCAAAGGGGAAGAATTGTATTCTCAAAGAAGGATTTCTTATACAACGCTTGGGGTTTGCTATATTAAGATTTTTTTTTAATATTTTGAAGTAAAACTTCTTTACACACGCTTGACTTGGGGAGTAAGCTGGTGAATGTGTGACGAGAGCGTTACGAAAACTGTGATCGCGCGAGAGGAACGGAAGTTGAGAGGAAGATATAAGTTAGTGAAGATAGAAAGTTTTACTTCAGTCGTGTGGTCTAAAGCACGCTCGTTTTTTTTATTTCTTAAATCGAGTTTACGACTAGTCGAGGTTAATTGAAGTCATTTTTTTCCTATTGTAGTGGCTAAGCTTTCAGCTGTATACAGTATAGTGAACTTAACTGAATGGGCATGACGAAAGATTTTCAAAACCTCTTCCGTAATGTGGCTACACATTTACTATTTACGAAAATACCTATATTTCGGTAATAAACTTAAGTTTAAAGAAGATTAAAACTATTTTTGTAATATGTTTTCAATGAGAGCGGCAAAACGGCTGCAGGTGTCATGGCGTCGGCTCTGACGTCACAAAATAATCTGGGCCTTACTTTTTACTTTACTCTTTGGAGCGCGCCTGACGTATTAAGTTAAATAGATTTATTCTGACAACGAGCAGCGCAGTGGATTAAGCTCCGATCCTTCTCCTTACATGGGGAAGAGGCCTATGCCCAACATATGTGGGATATATTACAGGCTGAATCGTGATCGTGATCGTAAAATATTTTCGATTTTAAAACATTCAGTTTATTATTTGTTAAATAGATTTATTCTGACAACAATGTGTAAATAACAAATCACAAATATATAAGAAATAACTAACAAAAAAACTAACTAACCATTTAAGTTTTATTATATTAGTAAAATTTAAACGAATGTCTGAAAGCCAGGAAAATAAGAAGGAGATAAAAAAAATTAGAGACATTCAATAGACTAGAACAGATAAACAGACTATACAACGACTAATATATCATTAGCATGTAAAACTAATGAGGTTTTACTTGAGCCGGACAGTCCCTATGGAGGAGAAGTCTGGCCTTTTCGCCGAGGCCAGCCTGTCGCTGGAGGGATCCTGTTGCCTGCAGATCCGGGACCCTCCAAGTATAGCGGCTGAAGGCTCCCGCAGGGGGTTTAGTGCGGTAGTGGCACCCCAAATGCTGAGTCCGACATACGGTCTACCCGGGCGTCCTGGATATCACCCGTAAATGGGTTACCCTGCGATATCAACAACAAAAAAAATAAAATATTACAGGCCGATTTTCATTACTAAATAATATATTTAAAACGCGATATTTACTATGTTTTTTATTTTTATTTTGCGGAACTTGATATTTCGACATTATCTACGAATGTCTTGTTCACGAGATCGAGCTACCTACGCAAAATAAAAATAAAAACGTGGTAAATATCGCGTTTTAAACAATTTTAGTAACTCTAATAGTATTGAAGACTGAAAGAAAAACAAAGTAACGTATAGATATATAAAAATACTAGCAACCCGCCCCGGCTTCGCACGGTTGCAAAAACTATCACTGTTCCTCTACTATATTATGCATGTATTATACATATAAACCTTCCTCTTGAATCACTCTATCTACTAAAGAAAACCGCATCAAAATCCGTTGCGTAGTTTTAAAAATTTAAGCATACATACAGACAGACAGACTGCGGGACTTTGTTTTATAATATGTAGTGATAAAAGATAGAAAAAAAAAATGAGGTTTTACTGTTGGTTGCCAGTAACTTCTATGAAATAAATGTCATTGAACCTGTTTTGAGTATTTTGGTCATTGGTTTTGAGCTTCAGCGTATACAAATACGGTTTTATTATTGGTTGCCTGTCACTTCTTCTATTTGAAAACCTGTAAAAAATGTCATTTAATCTTTATCCAGCCCACATCTAGCCTTAGCATTTTCATAAAACAAATGAGGTTTTATTGCTGGTTACCAGTTTTTCCATTTCAATATCTTTAAAAAAAAAAAACTATCATTTAATATGTATTCAGCCTTAGCGTTTTCAAAAAATAAATGAGGTTTTACTAATGTCAGTTACTTTTTCTAGTAAAAAAATTATCATGTAATCTTTATCCAGCCTAGCTTAATCACTGGAATATATCCTTACGACGAGTTTCGTTGCCAAACTCGGTTGTTCGACGCGGCCTATTTCTCATTAATCTGCGTCGCGTATTATGAGCGTAAAATAACTTAGCCGTTAAATTGAGCTTGCAATGGCTGCACTTAGACTGTGGAACAAAGCCGAGTGCGTTAAATGTGGGGGAATTGCGTCTGATTGTGTTTATATGTAACTAATTTTCCGTTTCCACTTTATAGTAGATTAAAGTAACATAATTGTATCTTAACTAATTTTTAATTACAGTTCTGAATACGTGTCTGATTATGGAGTAGATATTAGGAAGTGAAATACTTGCGTTATGGCTATGTCACTGTTTGTGTATTTTTGATAGGACGGTTTTTGATTACAATTATTATTATTTTTTATATAATTAGATTGGAAAACAAGTAAAATTTGCATCACTTCAGCATATCGCAGACCACTCAGTCCACTACTGGACATAGGCCTCCAGAAGTTCGGGCCAAACATACCGGTTTTCCGCAATACTGGATCCTTCCAAATCCGCTAGATGACCAGCCACCACCGGCAAACCTACTTAGATCGTTGGTCCAGCGTGCCGGAGGGTGTCCTACACTGCGTTTGCGTTGGGTCACCGTATCGTAAGCGATAATAGATGACCGCAACACCAGAAGCACCGCAAGCGCGTTGACGACCTTACCCCCAATCCCCCCAGGAGCTCTGGTCACCTTATTCACCACAGGAACACAACACTACTTGAAAACAGTGTTATTTAGTTGTGATCTTCAAGGTCGGTTCAAAAATCGGGCTTAAAATTGTGTGATTTCAAACCAAAATTCTACACTCATTACATTGTTTGAAAAGGAATGGTAATGCGTATTATTTTTATTTTTTGTGCTACTCACGCTTGAGAAAATTATAAACATTTTAAATCATATCGAAATTTTTCGATTCAGCGGGGTTTGAACCCGCGCCTCCGACATACCGTGTCAGCGCTCTTTTTAGGAATGGTAATGGTTAAAAAGTAATGTAGTTCTGAGGTTACAAATATAAAAAAGAAAATCAATTACAAATCAGAAAAAGGTTAACCTCTTTCCTTCATATTTTTATTATATATTTTTGCTTCTTATTGATGATAATAATAATAAAGCTATGTTCAAGGAAGCTTACAATTATCCGTTCTGCAATATCCTATTAAAGTTTGTTATGCTTTCTAATAAATCTAAGACGCTTCATAAAAACTAATTGACGTATATAATTTTTAATATTTAATATACTTTTATGGTATCATAAATGTTTATGTACATAATAACGGTGGCTCCACACGTATTGAGTTTGAGTCGACGGTGTTTGATAGTGTTACCATAATTTTAAAGTTATTTGGGATAATGCGGTTTCTATTAAGCCAAAACTAGCAACGTTAGTTTTAATGTTACTAATTTTGTATCTTCAGGTGTTTTCAACATTCTTAATTTTTTTATTTTGGCTTAAGTACTGTTAAAAAATAGAAATTGTATAGGAAAAATAATTATAAGGAATTCTTTAGCTGTTGATTGTAAGGCTTGAACGACATATAAAGTTTTGTTAAGTGACCTTTTTTGCGACACACAATTCACAAACACCCACACCAATACTGTATGACAGCACTCGACCTGACGTACCTATTAAAAATATTGCACAAGAGAATCAAAAGGTTTAAGAGAAAAAAAAAAAAAAAAAAAAATTACAATTACAAAATTAAGTTTAATTAGTTAAATCTCTACTAATAACCAGACAGAAATATCGACTGTTTTATCTCTTATAGTGTGAAGTAGATTCCCAGATAAGGAAACATCGTACACACCTCACCGCTACAGCAATTTTACGAGACAAAAGCCCATGACGCAATGCGGATCGTTAGCGGTTGATCGCCACCTGTTTTCGGTTCCGCCGTTCCGCGTCTATATAAATACGTAATCGTGAAGCGATTATTTGGTAAACAATTGAGGTTTACGTTTAATTACTGAGAAAAGAAGTCTTTGGTTGTATTTTGATGGGAAAATTAGCCTTACTAATATTGAAGTGAAACTTCTTTAGGCGCATGACAGGTAAAATTTGAGCGACCAGAATAACGCTAAAAATTAAAAGGATATTTATTATAGCTTTAATAATAAATTTTAGTAAATTTAAAACAAATCCTGGGGGGATTGGGGATAGGGTCGGCAACGCGCTTGCGACGCTTCTGGTGTTGCAGGCGTCTATAGGCTACGGTAGTCACTTACCATCAGGTGAGCCGTACGCTTGTTTGTCGACTTAGTAACATAAAAAAAAAAAAAAAAAAAAAAAAAAATCGATAATAATTATAGAAAAGTCTAGTATTAATCTATACTAATATAAAAAGCTGAAGAGTTTGTTTGTTTGGTTGTTTGTTTGTTTGTTTGTTTGAACGCGGTAATCTCTGGAACTACTGGGCCAATTTGAAAAATTCTTTCAGTGTTAGATAGCCCATTTATCGAGGAAGGCTATAGGCTATGTGTCATCACGCTAAGACCAATAGGAGAGGAGTCCACGCCGACAAAGTCGCGCGCAGAAGCTAGTAAAAGAATAATAAGCGATCGTTAGATTAACTATTGAAAATAATTGATTGATTTTATAAAATAATATATTAAACAATAAATTATAGGTACGCACTTCCCGTGATCCCGCCCCAGGCGAGCGAAGGAACACCCCAGAGGTTTTAGTCCGTGCGAATCGGACATACCCTCCAGCTCCCCCGGGCTGGAGGCCAGCCCCGGATCTTCAATTTTTTTTAGGCGGGACAAAAACTGAAAAATGCCGCCCCCGCCCACTTATATTTATTTTATTTTTACCTTTGGCTTTATCATGCTTATAATTTCAGCTATCAGATGTCCACTATTTGATTGAAATTTGGACATAGCCTACATAGGCCTTTCGGAAATAATGCATCCATCGCTGTTCTTTCTGTGTTAAGCCTATTTATTTACACATACATAGGTACATACATAGACATAAACGTGTAGGATATTTTATATACAGCATAGGATAGGATTTAAAATAAAAATATGTATAATAAAAATAAAAATCAAATATTGTATTGCATTTGTGAATTGAAATTACAATTTTACTCTTTTGCACTCTTTGTACTCTCTCTTTCGCACGCACGGTAACCAGACGCGTGCTGCCGCGATCTGCGATTTCTGCGGGCGAGCGGGCGCGTATTTTTAACCCCCGACGCAAAAAGAGGGATGTTATAAGTATGACGTGTCTGTCTGTCTGTGTCTGTCTGTCTGTCTGTCTGTCTGTGGCACCGTAGCTCGCGAACGGAGGACGCGATTTCAATTTAGTTTTTTTAGGGTTCCGTACCTCAAAAGGTAAAAACGGAACCCTTATAGGATCACTTTGTTGTCCGTCTGTCTGTCAAGACCCTTTTTCTCAGAAACGCGTGGAGGCATCAAGCTGAAATTTATATTAAATACTCAGATCTGCTGCCTCTTAAAGCTGTGAAAAAATGAAACTTCTAAGCCAAGGCAATCAAAAGATACAGCCGTTTATGCTGCAAATTTTCGACACTCTCAAGGGAATCAAAACCTACAGGGTACTTCCCGTGAACTAAGAATCTTAAAATTTGGTACGAAGCAACGTCTTATAGCACAGATACAGGAAAAATTGCGAAAAGTGTAAATTTTTAGTTACTAAATATATAAAAAAATATTTTAATAATTTTACACTTAATACCACTTTTCTCATAAACGCGTAAAAGTATTAAATTGAAATTTATATCAAATACTCAAGTCTATAATGCCTTTAAGCTGTAACAAAATCAAACTTCTATGTCAACGGTATCAAAAGAAAAACCAAGTTAAGCCGCATATTTTCATCGAAAATAGTCCCAAAGGAATCAAAACCTACAGGGTACTTCCCGTGAAGTCAGAATCTTGAAATTTGGTACGAAGCAACGTCATAAAGCACAGATACAGGAAAAATTGCTAAAAGTGTAAATTTTTAGTTACTACATATAAAAAAAAAATATTTTAATAATTTTACACTTAATACCAGTTTTCTCATGAACGCGTAAAAGTATTAAATTAAAATTCATATCAAATACTCAGTTCTATAATACCTTTAAGCTGTAACAAAATCAAACTTCTATGTTAACGATATCAAAAGAAAAACCAATTTAAGCTGCATATTTTCATCGAAAATAGTCGCAAAGGAATCAAAACCTACAGGGTACTTCCCGTGAAGTCAGAATCTTGAAATTTGGTACAAAGCAACGTTTTATAGCACAGATACAGGAAAAATTGCGAAAAGTGTAAATTTTTAGTTACTACATATAAAAAAAAAATATTTTAATAATTTTACACTTAATACCACTTTTCTCTTGAACGCGTAAAAGTATTAAATTGAAATTCATATCAAATACTCACGTCTATAACAACTTTAAGCTGTAACAAAATCAAGCTTCTATGTCCACGATATCAAAAGAAACAGCAATTTAAATCGCATATATTGAAACTAGCAAACAACTGACAAGGGAATAAAAATCTAAAGAATACTTCCCGTCGACCTAAAATCTTCAGGTATGAAGCAACGTCTTATAGCACAGATACAGAAAAAATTACGAAAACCTTAAATGTATAGTTACATCGCAACCACAGAAATAGTATGTGTAATGTTGTTTATTTCTGCTTTGTTTTTCAATTATAAAACTTTGCAAAGTAATATTTATTTACTAACTCTTTTTGCACACCAATACACAAAAGAACAATACATAGAATTTATAACAATAAACTTGCATCAATTGCAACAGGCGGCCTTATCGCTAACACAGCGATCTCTTCCAGGCAACCTTTGGGCAGAGGACTTGCATATGAACTAGGGGAAGGGCGCAAAATTTTGTAAAAAAAGGAACAATATAAAATAAAAATCAGATATAAATAAATAACTATATAACAATAGATGCTATATTTAATGACACATATGTACATATAAGTTTACTCATATGTATATGTTACGCTCAAAGATCGAAAACGCTCATTGAGCGGAAAAATAGCTCACAACGCGATGTGGTCACAGTAAAACATCCACATAGCGAAATTCGTGTTATGGCTCTCATGAAAACGCGCATGACGCGTTGTGGCAATCAAAGAAAGACCAAATAGCGAAATTCGTGTCGTGGCACATGCTATTCGATCTCAACGCGTTGTGGCAATGAAGAAAAGCCATGACGCGTATGGAATACTATTTGATAAGAATACTTCCGCTAGTATTAATTTGAAATTTTAATAGTAATAGAAATAAAGGCGATTTTTATTTTATTTATTAATTTTATCTATAATATATATAAAAGCGAAAGGTCACTCACTCATCACGAAATCTCTGAAACTATAACACCTACAAACTTGAAATTTGGCAGGTAGGTTCCTTATAGGGCGAAGACATCCGCTAAGAACGGGTTTTATGAAACTCGACCCCTAAGGGGGTAAAACGGGGGTTGGAAGTTTGTATGAAAGTCCTATGTTTTTGAAGTAAGAGACTTGAAATTTAAAATGTATGCTCTATAGATGGTGTGGTGGTGTACTAATAATGTATTTTTAGAAATCAACCCTTTTTGGGGTTCAAACAGGGGGTGGTAGTTATATGTGCGCGAGATGAAAACTTAAGTATAAGTATATTATTTGCATCAAAAAAATAATTTACGCCCAACGAAGTGGGCACGGGTCGGCTAGTTTTATATAAATTAAAGGATTAATGAAAAGATAAAGATACCTTTGTCTTAAATTTATGCTCCTCCAACTTTCCATATTGTAATGTTACGGATTTCATTTAGCAGCAAAATACCATAACTTTTACTTATATACCTGCAGGTTTGTACGGAACCCTCGGTGCGCGAGTCCGACTCGCACTTGACCGGTTTTTTTTTTGTATGAAAGGTAAGTTACGGGCGAGTGTTCTTAGACGCATGTTTGATGAAAATCGGTTGAGTCCTGAAAAAAATCTGGGGGTAAAACCGAGGAAAATACCCAATATCTGCAAATACATGTGGTGGGGAGAAAATGAGGATGGAAATCCGAATATCAGCAAATTTATCCAAGTAGGGTTGCAAATGAAATAGCATCACATGCACTTTACAAAATTAATAATAAAAATAAATGAATGGTACCCATAAAAAGTATAAAATAAAAATTAAATTAAAAACAACAAAAAAAAAACCCGACACAGTAACCTGAGTTCTCTTTAAAAGTAAAAAATAATGAAAGAAAGTCAATCTTAAAGTACCTAAGTATGTACGAGTATTAATAATTCAAAAAAAATTTTTAATTTGAAAAAAATATGGTGTAATCTAAACACTATAAACATTTAATTCCCGATGGAAATTTTACTTAAACTTAATTTTTTAACAAGTTAAACGATTGTTAACAAACAAAATTTTCTCGAAATTACGTCTCAATTGTAAATGAAAAAAAAAATGTTTAAACATTGTCGTAAAAAATTTTCGCTTCGTAGAGCCTTATTTATATACATAATTAACAAGATCACGCCATTAAAGTAAAAAAAAAATGTTCATAGTTTGTTTATAATAATTTTTATAGTTCCAGAAAAATCACCAGTTTTTGTTCAAGTACAAATATTATTATAAACAAAGTATGAATATTTTTTTAACTTTAATGGCGTGATCTTGTTGATTATGTTTATAAAAAAGGCTCTAATGTACGAGTATTAATAATTCAAAAAAAATTTTTAATTTGAAAAAAATATGGTGTAATCTAAACACTATAAACATTTAATTCCCGATGGAAATTTTACTTAAACTTAATTTTTTAACAAGTTAAACGATTGTTAACAAACAAAATTTTCTCGAAATTACGTCTCAATTGTAAATGAAAAAAAAAAAGTTTAAACATTGTCGTAAAAAATTTTCGCTTCGTAGAGCCTTATTTATATACATAATTAACAAGATCACGCCATTAAAGTAAAAAAATATTCATAGTTTGTTTATAATAATTTTTATAGTTCCAGAAAAATCACCACTTTTTGTAAAAATCACCAGTTTTTGTTCAAGTACAAATATTATTATAAACAAAGTATGAATATTTTTTTAACTTTAATGGCGTGATCTTGTTGATTATGTTTATAAGAAAGGCTCTACGAAGCGAAAATTTTTTACGACAATGTTTAAACATTTTTTTTTCATTTACAATTGAAAAAAACAACAAGAAAATTTTGTTTGTTAACAATCGTTTAACTTGTTGAAAAATTAAGTTTAAGTAAAATTTCCAACGGGAATTAAATATTTATAGTGTTTAGAACATACCATAATTATTTCAAATTAAAAAAAAATTATTCAAAACTTGTCGACGGGACTTAACGAAATATAATTATGACACGTAAACGCGTGTTAGAGTGGACTTTGCAGCTCTCGTACGCTCAAACTATGGATTACAAAAAAAAAGATTACTACATAAATTGTAGGAAATTTTCTCTAGTTTAATTTATTACATAACTATTTTTATCGTAAAATGAGTTTGAACGGAGTTATTCTCAAAAAACTGTATTTCAGCGCCATTTTTCCAATATGGTGGCGCGAGCGGCAAAGATACGAGGTGGCTAAGTGAAAATTCGAAAAGAGCACGTCGAAAACTATAAAATCACCAATTTTCAAAACTACCGGAAAATTTCCAGGTAACCCCCTTTTTGAGCACCAAATGACTGTACTAAAACTAAGCAACATAAATTTTTATAAAATTACTTCAAAATAAGCGCGTTTTTTACTTTTTAAAGGAAACTCAGGTTATTGTGTTGGGGTTTTTTTTTTAATTTTTAATTTATTTTTATGAACTATGCCTACGCGCTTCGCGAATAATAAATGTTCGTGCAGCATGTCTCACTCTGCGCTCTGGGTATCGGTAGAGTTGATATGGCCATGAAATTTCTGTACTTGTAGGTACTATTATTTAGTCCGTGGTCAAAGTTAAGTAAATGATGAGTTGTCCATTCGTCTGTAAAATGTGAATTTGGCCGCCCCCTGAACTTGCCGCCCGGGGCATGGACCCCGGCTTGCCCCCCCCCTAGATCCGGGCCTGCTGGAGGCATCCGTTAGGATTTTCTCTGGGTCAATAAAAAAAGGACGCACGTATTGCCAAATCTTATATTTTAGGCTATAAGCAATACTACTGCCACAACTCTATGTCTCATAATGAGCAGTAACATTGCTCGGCTACTGTATACCTAAGATATTAACATCATTTATTCAATATTTAATTATTTTTACTATACTATATTTGACGATGCGTTGGCGCAACGTTCACACCACTGGTTTGTGGCTGTTGCGCTGGCGGATGCGGGTTCGATCCCCGCACATGGTATGCGTTTGTATTTGGCATACAGAATATGTTTGCCGTGGTCTGGGCGTTTGTGCGAGTGTATTGTGTCCGGACTCCTGGCACAGGAGAAAATCCTAGTGGAGGCCGTTTATTTATTATTTTTTTGTAAAGCTTACCTTATTTGTAATAAAGTATGAGTGTGTGAGTGAAGAGTGACTTCTTCTGGTACGGGAGCTTATTGCACTCAAAAGAAGAAGTCAACCTTTGTAAAATTAATGTAATGTGTTGGCTATTGATGAAATAAATATTTCATTTATATATTAAATTGTTATATACAACAACAGTGTACTTTTTAAACATTTGACTATTTGAGCTTACTTTAATTGGAAATTCTTTATTTATAATCGAAATAAAATCTTTTCATTATTATAGGTATATCTATGTATATCTATTAACCCAGGTCAAAGATAAAAAGTTTATAAAAGAAATACATGTCTCCACATAGAATGAAACACTTATCACGCTCAACCAACGGGATGGTCTCGAAGTTGAACATAAAAGGACACAGTGTTATATGCGTCGCGACCATTAATCGTGGGGCGGGGCAATCACAACGTTATTGGAAAACTTTGTCTTTTGATGAAAGTTTTCATATTAATTCCGGTAGTCGTTCGCGCACTCCATTATTTTAATACATCGCGCATCGTGTGTTATTCGTTTACGGTCTTTTATTAAAAAGTTGCTTACGGTGTTTATATGCGTTGATAATATAATGTACAGTGTTGTTTTCGAGTTTGTAGATTTAGTTAAATTATAATCTATCATGCGATTACTGTTTAGAATATGTTTCTTTGAGGTGATGGATATAAATTATTTTTATAAGAGGAAGATTAATATTCACAGCTTAATAATACTGCTTTCAAGAAGTTGTATTCCTATAGTGGGTAAGGTGACCAGAGCTCCTGGGGGACTGTGTAAAAATGGTTTATGGCACAATCAAAAATGGTACAATCGGCAACGCGTTTGCCAAGCTTCTGGTGTTGCAGTCGTCTATAAGCTACAGTAATCGCTTACCATCAGGTGAGCCGTACGCTTGATTAGGACCTAGTTGTATAAAAAGAGCATCTGGGGTTGGTCGGAAGTCGTTAACACGCTTGCTATGATTCTGGTGTCATAAGCATTCACAAGCTACGTTAAGTGCTTACCATCAGGTGGGCCGTACGATTCTTTGCCACCTAAGTCATATAAAAAGATGTTTTTTTTTTTATGTAACCAGGTCGGCAAACAAGCGTACGGCTCACCAGATGGTAAGACCGTAGCCTATAGACGCCTGCAACACCAGAAGCATCGCAAGCGCATTGCCGATCCTATCCTCAATCCCCCCAGGAGCTCTGGTCACCTTACTCACCAACAGGAACACAATACTGCTTGAAAACAGTATTATTTAGCTATGGTCTTCTGTAAGGTCGAGCCGTCGAGGTACTACCCCAGTCGGGCTGCTCCATATTTTGAGCAGGAAAATTCCTGCTGTGCCCTACCTCAGAAAAGCAAACAAACAAACAAAACAAACAATCAAACAAACAAACTCTTCAGCTTTATAAGACTAGTATAGATAGACACTCATGTAATGTAACAATATCATAAAGGCTACCAGTCTAGTTGCCAAGTCGATATAACGCGCTGTTAATCACTCGAGTGCAGCGGGTAGTGTATTCAAGTCCACTCGCTGGGTCACGATAATACGACATAATTGATATAAATCGTTTCCTCAAGTAAATTTAAAACGAGATCTTTTAAATTCGAGACGAGACGAGACGAGAGAGACTTCATGACATTGTCAACTTATATTGTACTGCTGCTTTGATAGTGTGTTTTACTGCAAATAGAAACCATTATAACTATTTTTTTTATTCTAATTTAAGGGTAACAAATATAATTTCTACTTTAAATATGATACTCTACTTAATCACTTTAGCCTATCGCAAGCCACTGCTGGACATAGGCCCCCCCAAGATTGTGCCAGTTATTCGCTAAAATATAAAATATACCTATTAAGTTATCCGCCAACCTGCATTGGAGCAGCGTGGTGGATTAAGCTCTGATCCTTCTCCTACATGGGGAAAGAGGCCTATGCCCAACAGTGGTATATTACAGGCTGAAGCGAAGCGTAAGGTCGTGCCAGAAATTGTGGCGCGATACTCATGTGTTTTGCCCATAGTCACCACGCTGGGCAGGTGGGTTAGTGATCGCAGGGCTGGCTTTGTCGCACCGAAGACGCTGCTGCCCGTCTTCGGCCTATGTATTTCAAAGCCAGCAGTTGGATGGTTAACCCGCCATCGGTCGGCTTCATAAGTTCCAAGGTGGTAGTGGACCTTTGTTAGCCCTTAGTCGCCTCATACGACACCCACGGGAAGAGAGGGGGTGGCTATATTCTTTACTGCCGTAACCACATAGTGCACACGCTACTTAGGTAATATGTTTACTTAATTATTTTTTTTGGAATTTTTATTTTCTTTATGTACCCAGTGTCTCTCGGACCATCAAAATGAATATAACGACACCTCAAACGTTAAAAACCTACGAACTGTTTATGCTGTAGTGGAAAATATAGAAATCTACATACATGCATATATACATAAAATGTTTTTCTAAAATACTCCGTCGATATTTCTACACCTACTTTAACAATTAACTTTATTTGACGAACTGGAGTGAACCGTTTTGAACCTAGCAAAACGACAAGAATTACGAGTATATACAGGGTGTCCCGCGATAAAGTGCAACCCCGAAAGAGGGTGAAACTAGACCATAAATTATCGACAAAAAACAGAAAAAAATTAAAAAATTAAAAAAAAAATTTAATTTTTTTTATTGACGAATTAAAAATTTTATATAGCTTACGTAGCCTCTTTGTACAAGAAATGATGATTTTTGTACGTGTTTTTTGGGATACAGGCGTAATTTTTTTTTATTTGAATGGCAATATGGTAAGAAATAATAATAAATCATAAAATTTCCTGGTATTGGGGGCATAATTCTGAGAAAATTAGAGATCATTGAAAAAAACAGTCATAAAAATGGATTTTTTTCACAAGAAGCATAATTAAAGACATAATGCCACTTTTTTGCGAGCTAATTTTTATTTTATCCTTACCGACAAGTACGTGGCGTAATATTTTATTTTATTTTAAAGTAATCGACCTACTACATTGGAAGAAATCATCATTTTTTGTACATAGAGTCCACGTAAGATATAAAAAAACTTAATTCGTCAATAAGAAATAAAATCTTTTTTTCAAAAAGTTTTTTCTATGTTTTTTGTCGATAATTTATGGTCTAGTTTCACCCCCATTCGTTGTTGAACTTTATCGCGGGACACCCTGTACAGATGGCTGAAAGATGAAAAATGGTTAACCAATTAGTTAAAGCCGATATTGTAACCGAGTTGAGTTGTGACGTTGTATTAAAGTGGAAAAAACCGAATATAAATTGTTGTTTGACGGGAAAAAATGGTTCCTTAAAGGCAGGAGACTTCAACTTTTGTTCCTATGGTTTGATTAATGATCATAGAACATTAGAGCTCTTTGGGTGAAGAATTCTGTTTATGGTACAAGTTACGGCAAAAAAAAAAAATAGATTTTTTTTGTTAAAAATAATATCTCGTGTTAGATAATTTGTGTACAGAATGTAATCTTATATATAAAATTCTCGTGTCACAATGTTAGTTACAATACTCCTCCGAAACGGCTGGACCGATTTTTATGAAATTTTGTGTGCATATCGGGTAGATCTGAGAATCGGTCAACATCTATTTTTCATTTAATGGGGGGTTAATAACATATATGGCAAAACAACGTTTGCGGGGTCAGTTAGTTAGACTATACCTATGTTATTCACTAAAATCATCAAACAATTTCACGGTAATAAGATTAATTTATACTTCAAAACGGTCCCAAACTCGTTATAGGTTCAAACTACTTGGAGTACCCATAATATCATAGAGAACCCTTGAGGGTCCAAAGTTATCATTCTACCCCTTCTAAGTGTTTCGAAGTAGTATAACCAAGGGGAATTAGATTGTTAACAACGAGGGTGTGCTTAAAGGATGATCACTGAAAATGAATCAGACGGAATTTGAATGAAAATATTAAAGACTAGCTGTACCCTTCGTCCGCGTGGAATAGTGACTTTGGACAGCATTTTTATTAAACGACATTTGAAAAAAAAAAACAATAAATTTGGAAAAAAAAAAATTTGAAGCTAAGAGGGAAAAGGGTCAAGACTTAGTAGTTCTTTTAAAATATTCAGAAGTAAAAAAAAACGCCTAATAGGCTATGTAGGAAATTTAATTTATTTTACAGCAGAGCTTTGTGCTTCCGTGGCATAAAGGATGAGTAATACAGGCAAGGGGTATAACCGTTTAGATTCCGTAGTTGGCAGCGCTTTGGCATGTTAAGAATGGAATCCCTAAGACATCCGTTCTTGTCCCTTGCGTAATTGCTTTGTCACATACGCTTTATGCTGAAAAATAACGATTTGATCAAATGGTGTATGGACGATATCACCAAACAAATGGGATGGAATTTGTTGTTATTTTTTCTATAATAGTTCCTGTTCAGGCATTGAAATATAAAAAAGTAGTAGAGGAGTTGTGACTTACCTACTAACATTTTGCAAGGATTATGTGGTCTATAAATATGGTAAAATGGAATCCCATCAAAAGATATGTTACTGCACTTACAGAAACACTGAATATTAGCTCAAAAACTAATTAAACTTCTTTTTTTAATAAATAACTGATTAAACTGTAAAACACAGGTCACACGGTCATTGACACAACACTAACGTACGCACGACAGTGATTCTATAAACAATTATTTAATAATTAATTTTATTATTATTTTTATTTTAGTTTTAGAGCAAGTAAGTTCTATATTTAGAATATAATACCGATTCTGATATCGCAGTTAAATGAAAGGACGCCAGTTTAATAACACATTTATATGGAAACAACTTTCCTTGTCGTCAAGAATCTAGAGAAAATTTTATCTTTGTTTCGAAAACAAGTGTGAACTGTATCATCGTACGAGCGAGTGTAAGTAATTCTGTTAAGATGTCAAAGGTTAGGACCACACTGCGAGCCTAACGCGGTGGCGGCGGCGGGCGCGAAATATCGAACATATGAAACGCGTCTTTGCGTCCACACTGCAGTAGCTAAAGCGGAAGCGACTGAGCGATACAACGAGCGTAGTTTTCAAACATTCCTATCCGCGCGTTCTGTCCACACTACGGGCCTAGTCAGCAAGCGATCTAATGCGCGGGTGGCAGGGATATCAAACCATTTCGGTCTTGTCGCTATATATGTATTCGCTTTCTGTAGTTTATACCTTTTTTTTACGTGGGAAATTAAAATTAGAATTAAAATTCTGTCCCCTAAATTGAGACAATTCGTCCAGACTCTTTGTATCTATACTTCGTGGTCACTAATTTCAAATTTTCTTGAACTGTCAAAAAGAAAATAATCGAATGGACGAGTATAAGTTGTAATATTATTGCTTTTGGTAAAATGGCCGTATACACTATACGAATTTTGTAGGGTATAATCTCAATTCTTCATATAAATTAAAAAATTTACCACTTATTTCTGTTTTATTTATTTCGTGCACAACATCTCTAATGTTCAACACCTCCCATCTCAAGATTGGACTGTCTAGTAAAAATAATAAATCCTCGTCCATAGTTTGCAACCCCTGATATACGTCAAATCGCTACATGAGCTCGCGCGTCACTGTGGCCACCATACGCCTCCGCCGCCGCAACCGCCTCCGCGCTCGCCACCGCGCATGCAGTGTGGACGCACGCAAAGACTGCTCTTATAAGTATCAAAATACTTAAGTAGGTGAGTCTCTACGAGGCGGCGTATGCCGGATAATTAAAAGCTCACGTGTGTGGCCATGAAGCGAGTTTACAATTATCTATACTAATATATAAAGCTGAAGAGTTTGTTTGTTTCTTTGTTTGTTTGAACGCGGTAATCTCTAAAAATTATTTTACACTACACGTAGTTAGAATACTTCAAAAATGCAGACATACATACATATTTATCACGCCTCTTTCACGTAGGGGTAGGCAGAGACCCCTTCTTTCCACTTGTTACGATCCTGAACCCCGGATTCCTCCGAACTGCATTTATTCTGCTTTCATGCTTCTTCTGCCATACCCAAATTTCACTTCCATACATGGGAGTGTCGGAACCAACACCCCCCTATGCACAGCCAAACGAGCCTTGTTAGACACCTTCCGACTGCTCGTAAAGGAGCTTAAAGCTCCAAGAATGTAACTAAAACATTTTTTTGAAATATGTAAATATTTTGTAAAGCCTATTTATTTAGGGAGTAGAAATATATCCGGTAAAGTTAATGATCATTGGGTATTGACGATGATGACGGTAAAGAATGATAAGCTAAATTGTTACGAAAGCGAGACCGATATGCATTAATTTTAAACAGAATGCCAATACTAATATGACAAGATTGCTATAGAAAGGAGAGACGAAGTCTAGACAGGATTGTATTACTGTTAAAAATACCTACTAATTTTTTATGAGACCAAAATTAATAATTAGCAAGAATAAACTTAATAGGTAATAATCGTTTTCAAAAAAAAACACCTTTACATTACATTGAAAAGTATAGTACAATACACATTAATAGAGAAACTTGTCTGATATCTCTGAAACTTCTACGGAACCACACGGAAAGCACCAGCCTTCGAATACTAAGAGAATCATTAAAATCGGTACAACGAGTAAAAAGTTACGAGGTAACGCACATAATAAAAGTATCTCATACTTTGTTTGAAGTCGTTTAATTAATAACAGTTAGGTATATTATCTATATAACAAAAATGAATGTTGCTAAGCGCATAGCCGGAGAATGGCTCGACCAATTCGGCTAATTTTTTTCTGTATGTTCCTTAAATCCCACGGAAGGTACTAAAAAAATAATAACAAAAATTGCGTGAACAATTATCATCAACTTTTGACAGAACGAATATCTGTGTGGGCAGCTACTATTCAATAAAAGTTTATTTAACTAAAGAGTTATTTTTGCACGTTAAAATGTCACATAAAAATCGTAATTTTCGTTACCACACAGTTGTAGTGAAAACATTTTACGCGATTTAAAATCCTGTTAATATCGTAAAGGAATTTACATTGCGCACGTGACCTGCTTCAGCTCCGGAGTAATTTTTCAATATTTAATTAACATCGTCGAGCAGAAATTACATCTAAGTTTATTAATGTTAGTTTTTAAAATGTCGCATTAAAAACTTTTTTTACCCTATAATATATTTTTGTAGCCTATGGATGCCATGATATGTCATGTAAAAAGAACGCTGAAAAAAACTGTTTGCGCATATGTAATCTCGCACACTAAAGTACTAGGCCTGTTGTTTTATTTTTAAATTAACCTTTCGCTCGCGGCTTCGTATAATAGTTATTGGTAGGTACATCTATACTAATATATAAAGCTGAAGAGTTTGTTTGTTTGATTGTTTGTTTGTTTGTTTGTTTGTTTGTTTGAACGCGGTAATCTCTGGTTCTACTGGGCCGATTTAAAAAATTCTTTCAGTGTTAGATAGCCCATTAATCGAGGAAGGCTATAGGCTATGTGTCATCACGCTAAGACCAATAGGAGCGTAGTCCACGCCGACGAAGTCGCGCGCAGAAGCTAGTTAAAAATATAGATAGACTCATACCATCATATAGACCGATAAATCGCCTTGCGCAGCTTGAAGGCCAGCGTTCTTTTTACGTGACGCGAACTATACAAGGAGAATCGCAAACGCATTACCAACCTTACCTAATATTGTCAACACAGTAAATTCCAACGAGTTATGGCTACTTTACTCATCAGTCATCACAGATAACACAACACTACTTGAAAGCAGTAGTCGGGCTGCGCTAAGTTTTGAGCTAGATATTTTCTGATGTTATAAACTCTTTTTATAAGTAAGAGTTTAACTAGAGTTAAGAGTTTTAATTGAGGTAGGGCACAGCAAGAAATTTCCTGCTTAAAATATGGAGCAGCCCGACCGGGGTAGTACCTCGACCTTACAGAAGACCACAGCTAAATAATACTGTTTCCAAGCAGTACCTGTTGGTGAGTAAGGTGACCAGAGCTCCTGGGGGGGGGGGGGATTGGGGATAGGGTCGGCAACGCGCTTGCGACGCTTCTGGTGTTGCAGGCGTCTATAGGCTACGGTAGTCACTTACCATTAGGTGAGCCGTACGCTTGTTTGTCGACTTACTAACATAAAAAAAAGTAAACGGCAACTCATTTAATAATAAACGCTACATAAAAAAAAACCTTATCACAAGATAACCCTATAGTATGAGTATACATACATCTGTATAGCCTACATTTATTGTAAAGTGGAATTGAGTCTGTAGTCGCTTCAGGCGGCTTTGTGGTACATCATCATCATAAGCTACGTCTAATGAACAAAATAATGTGTTTTAATGACAAAAACTTTTAGAAATAAGGAAGTTGAATGGTGTAAAAGTTTTCTATTATGATGGTGTGAGTTTAGAATGTGTAGTTTTTAATTACGTTTTGTTGTTCACTCAGGGTCCATTATGTTAATGTTAGTTTGGCATGTAGGCACTATGGAGAATGGGGTAATAAAATGTCTATGCAGTGGGTGTGTAATATGCATATGTACATGTACGTACTAGTGCTTTAATAACGAGTATGGAAAAATTCGTTTCAACTTGTCACTACAAATTACGCGGAAAAGGTCCACAGATTATGATATTTTAACTTTACTGTCAATATTAAGTACAGATAATAATTATAATTAATAGAAATAAGTTTAGTTGGGAAATCAATGTCTGGCATCAAGGCAAGTGGGTCAAACACAAGTAGCACAGTTAGATTAAGTACTATACTTCTTCAAACTTCTACAAGTGTTCCAACTTATATTATTATAGGTAGGTACTTAAAATGAATAATTGTGTTTATTCGCAAACGAAAAAAAAACCGACTTCAATCACATCGAAAAGTAATACAACGTAAGTATAGAAGAATAAAAAAAAAGGATTATCAAAATCGGACTACTCTGTAAAAAGTTATGCGTGGTCATACCTTACAATCAGTGAGGGAACAATCAATCATCCCCCCTTTTTAGTTTTCCTACTCTTAGGGTTGGATTTTTATTTTGAAATTTATATGGGACCAATTTCGGGGTATACTCTTTCTAATAAAAAAGAATTATCAAAATCGGACTACTCTGTAAAAAGTTATGCGTTGTCATACATATAAAAAATATACGCGTCGAATACATAACCTCCTCCGTTTTTTCGTCGGTTAAAAAGTGAATTAAACACAAGAAGCAAATTAAGAATTCTATAAATGCTCCAATACACACTTACATTAGAATATACACAAAAACACTATTCTTTTTAATTTCATCAAGGATTTAATCATAAAATACGAGACATACTAATCGGCCTATGGCCGCAAACACGAAACTTGCGGTGGCGGGGCGACAGCGGTAGCGGGGCGACGGCGATGTATTCAAAAGCATTACACAGTATAGCGACGGGCACGAAACGGGCGACGGCGGAGCGGGGCGATCGAGCGATTTTCCATGTCGCGTCGCCCCGCTACCGCCGTCGCCCCGCTATCGCCAAGTTTCGTGCCCGCGGCCAGTGCGGAGTTGCGGAGTTAGTGCAAATTGCAAGTACAAATTAATATAATTCGATACAAGTTTCTGGAATGGGTTTTATACTGGATTACATTTTGAGATGTAGACTGTATTTTGTATTGTATAATTCTCAATTATAAAATTATGATATAATGTACAAATGACATATTTTATATTATAAACCCCTAAAACTAAACTAATAGGGCATAATTTGTATTGTTAACATAATCATAGAAATTGATAATTAACAATATCCCAATAACTACTAATTATTCGCTCAAAATACTCAATAATAATAAAACTGACGTCACAAAACCAGTTAAATCCGGACGGTAAGCCGCATGTGTGTATCCGGTTATAACTAGTTAGTTCAACAATACGGCTAAGCGTGTTAATGGCCGTGTAATCTATTGCGTATTTATTGTACAATTTTGCATGTACATTGCGAATTACTCGCACGTGGTTGGCTGAAAGATATTCAATTTTGCACCTGAGCCGGTCCGTAATGTTCTGCGGGCTACCCCGTGTAATGAAATCCGGTAAATTTCGTGACGTTCCTCGAAATGCAGTAGCGATTTTAAAGGTTTTATCTGTTGTGCTATTTTATCTATACTAATATTATGAAGCTGAAGAGTTTGTTTGCTAGAACGCGCTAATCTCAGGAACTACTAGTCCGATTTGAAATTTTTTGCAGTGTTAGATAGCCTATTTATCGAGGATGTTTATAGGCTATATATCATCACGCTAAGACCAATAGGAGCGAAGTCCACGTGGACGAAGTCGCGGGTAGAAGCTAGTATAAAATAAAATCCTAAACACGTGTCCTTAGTTTGTAAGATATAAATTAAATACATATTATATTTCCAGGTGAATTGAGATTTTAGGAAACAGTATTTTCTTGGTTGGTTTTTATTATTTTTAATATTGAAATTTATATAATACTTAAGAATACATATATATTCATACAATGGTTGTAAATCCATATACATACAATAATAAAGCGTGAAAGCGTGAGACAGTTCATGTAGTGAAGAGTGTATAGGAAATTGGGTAGATACAAGACTGCGGTTCGGATCTGGGTATTGTTCTGATCGTGTGCATATCGTTTATGGCAGATAGGTCTGGTACTTTTAATTTTTCAAGTATTAATTTTGTCTTTATAGCCGGTAGCAACGGAAAGCATAACGATTCAGCCTGTAATATCCCACTGTTGGGCATAGGCCTCTTCCCTATGTAGGGGAAGGATCGGAGCTTAATCCACCACACTGCTCCAATGCGGGTTGGCGGATATATTCCCTACTATAATTAACGATCGCTATCAGATGTACATTATAACAACTGGGACCGACGGCTTAACGTGCTCTCCGAGGCACGGTGGGGAGACCCACGAGGACTGCGCAAACACCCAGACCACGGCAAACATCTGTATGGGGAAAGCATAAAAGTAAATACAATTAATAAAAAACAACGATTTGAGAGGAATTCTGAAACATCCTGCTCAAAATATGGAGCAGCCCGACTGAGGTAGTACCTCGACCTTACAGAATACCACAGCTAAATAATACTGTTTTCAAGCAGTATTGTGTTCCTGTTGGTGAGTAAGGCGACCAGAGCTCCGATGCTTCTGGTGTTGCAGGCGTCTATAGGCTACGGTAGTAGTCACTTACCATCAGGTGAGCCGTACGCTTGTTTGTCGACTTACTAACATAAAAAAAAACATGTTCATATAACAGATAATACAAAACAAACTAAACTGGAAAAACGGCGAGCGTTGTAAATTATTGTTGCTGTTCAAATTGTTAAGAAAACTATTTGATTCTAGAACAATCTAGGAACGAATTTAACACGAGATATATTCAGCTACAAAAATCCCGAGGCATTGCAGATCTCATAGTCATATCTCAGAAAAAGCACGCTATCTGAGGACAACGTTCCAATTTATTTTCCGGTGACGCTACCGCTGCTGTAGTGTACGAGTTTGAAGATAACGGTAAAACTGAAATGGAATGGAGGAGGCAAAAATATTATTATAATAATGTAATTTATTAATAATGTTTTAAGGTGTCTAGTTATAATAATATTAATTTTACTACTAACTATGGTGTTCTATAATTTTTATGAATACTAAAATTTGTATTGTAACGTAACAATCCTTTCTATTTCTTTTGCATTAATACTTGTGTCCACTGGTCCATTAGCATGAATCATAGTTATATGTGCCTATATTATATAGCCCCCCTCTTTTTCTCCTCTCTTCCCGTGGGTGTCGTAAGACGCGTCTAAGGGATAACACAGTTCCACTACGACCTTGGAACTTAAAAAGCCGACCGATGGCGGGATAACCATCCAACTGCTGGCTTTGAAATACACATGCCGAAGACGGGCAGCTGCGTCTTCGATGCGACAAAGCCAGCTCTGCGGTCACCAACCCGCCTGCCCAGTGTGGTGACTATGGGCAAAACACATGAGTTCCCGCCATTTTTGGCGCGAACTTGGGGAGGCCTATGTCCAGCAGTGGACTGCGATAGGCTGAAGCGATAAATGTTAAAAAAATGTGTTCCAAGTACCCTCACAAAATATTTTTTTGAATTCGTCAGAATATTAGTCTTAGTCAAGGGAACTATTACACATCCATGTTCATCGTTAAAACGATTTGTCGGTCTGTGCGTGAACTGTATTTCGTGTCACTGTCCGTGTCTTTTTATTTGAGGTATTGCACGCCACCGCTATAACTACTTTATTTATCTTTCGTGGACACTTTGAAAGATAAAAAAGTTAAAATGAACTTGAAGTTGGAATACATTTTTCCTGAACTTATTAACAGTACATTGCATGATAAATGATTACTTTTTTATGGTAGTTTGATTAATTGATTTAGCCTGGGAGATTCTCCTGCTGGGTAAAGTCTCTTTTTTCTACTCGTAGGTACATAGTTGAAGAATTGGAATTTAATCTACCACGCGAGTTGGCGGATATTTTCCATACAATGAGTAATGATCGCTTTCTGTGTCTATGATAATAATCAGAACCGACCACGTTTACTCATAGATGCTTCCCAAGGTACGGTGGGGAGACTCATGAGTAAAAAAATATTTGTACAAATATATGTCATGGACTGACTACACACGTATATGTTATGGTAGCTTATATAAACATATTATATAGCGTTGTAAATTGTTGTTGCTGTTCAAATTGTTAAGAAAAAGATTTGATTCTAGAACAATCTAGGAATGAATTTAACACGAGGTATATTTAGCTATCATCATTCATTCGATTATTAAGTACTAGCTTGTGCGCGCGACTTCGTCCCCGTGGAATAGGACCAATTCTGTCGTACATGATTTGCGCGAAACTTTAACCGTTTACGCAGCGGAAGCTCTCAAAAGAAAAAAAAACCGATTTTGAAACATTCTTCATTGGTGCTACGCTCCTATTGGTCTTAGCGTGATGATATATAGCCTATAGCCTTTCTCGATAAATGGGCTATCTAACACTGAAAGAATTTTTCAAATCAGTCCAGTAGATCCTTAGATTAGCGCGTTCAAACAAACAAACAAACAAACAATCAAACAAACAAACAATCAAACAAACAAACTCTTCAGCTTTATTATATTAGTACTAGCTTCTGCGCGCGACTTCGTCGGCGTGGACTCCGCTCCTATTGCTCTTAGCGTGATGATACATAGCCTATAGCCTTCCTCGATAAATGGGCTATCTAACACTGAAAGAATTTTTCAAATCGGCCCAGTAGAACCAGAGATTACCGCGTTCAAACAAACAAACAAACAAACAAACAATCAAACAAACAAACTCTTCAGCTTTATTATATTAGTATAGATATAATTGCAGTTAAAATCTCTTCAATGGTACACGTAAACATAATGCAGTCTTGCAGGGTGTGTAAACTGTAAAGCGTGTGGTAAAGCGAGACGGAGCCTAATAAATCATGTACCCACCTACTCATACCTATTATACGTGTGTGTGTGCGTACGTACGTAACGTATTATGTACCTATCTTGGGACGTATTAACTAGGACTGTCGGGCTTTATTGTTCAAATTATAACAAATTTGATCTTATTTTAATAACTAGCTTCTGCGCGCGACTTCGTCGGCGTGGACTCCGCTCCTATTGGCCTTAGCGTGATGATACATAGCCTATAGCCTTCCTCGATAAATGGGCTATCTAACACTGAAAGAATTTTTCAAATCGGCCCAGTAGAACCAGAGATTACCGCGTTCAAACAAACAAACAAACAAACAAACAAACAAACAAACAAACAAACAAACAAACTCTTCAGCTTTATATATTAGTATAGATTAATGAGAATATAAAATAAGATCCTATTAATGGTTTGGTATATAAATAAATATTACATACACACGGTCGTCTGTTCCTAGGGTTAGTAAATTAATGCTTGTGTTATAGGTAGGTAACAGCCGACTGATATAGTTACATATTTTTTTTCAACACATATTTAAATAATATATCACACGCAGACTCCAGGGGGGAATCGAATCCTCAACCCCCGGAGTAGAACGCAGACAACTGCGTCAATAGGCTAATCAAAATGTATCAGTTATTTCAGTTTGAAATCGGATTTCTTTTAATAACTACTAACTAGATTAGCATTTTGAAAATTCTGATTAGGTATAAGTTTGAAAGGACTCTTGACCTAGAGCTGCAGACTCGGTAATGGCTAGGAAAGAACAATGTGCAGAATATATCAGCAGCAAGGCTTCGTCACAAAAATATATTTGCTAATGAATATTTGCTAAAGGGTTGCTGAAAATATGTAAGTTTTATCATTGGATTTTATTTGGTTGGTTGGATTTATTTACTCTAGTTGGGAAAAATTTAAACGATAAAATTTATTTTATAAACAACCCATGATCTTACCAATTAATTGAAGTTATTACATATTACGTAGAGGTTAATCCAGCATTTCATTTAAATTATTTAGTTATTTGTCATTTTAATTAAACCGAGGTTTTGAGGAAACTACATCAAATCTCAAACGAGATAATTCAAAATCACCAGAGGTGGCTAAAACATAACTCCATATATTATACACTAATAGGCAATTTAGTTTTCAATCTCGGGTCGAGACTGTGGAATTTACGCTTTTACCGAGCCCCCGAGATATACACGGTCTAATGAAAGATCGTGTCACAAGTTTATGGCCGAAAACTTAACCAACTACAAGAGCTTAAAGAATTAGGTCATGGTCATTTCTATGAGAGATAGCGTAGCCGAACGATATTCTTCATACCACTAGTCACAGTGGTAAATAAACACGGTACACAGATAAGAGTTTGCTTGATGGTAAGCGGTTACCGAAGGTTGTGGACACCTGCAAATCTGCAAATATGCCGAACATAAGAAGAGCAAAATTGTGTTGCCAGTCTTCATTCATTCATTCATTTATATTAGTGGCTTCCAATAGTACCAAACTGGCACAGATGATTTCGCCAATGTCACGGAGAATAAAGAAGACACGAAGGAGGTTAATCGGACTTTTGAAGGTCGTAGAAATAGTAGGTATTTTATAGTTAGCCCGTAACCTAAAACAACACAAATATTCAGAGTACGACAAATGTTGCCAATCTTAACCGCCTACCGCATTTAACGCAGCGCTTCAAATATTCAGTTTTGGAGAAAAGTGCAGAAATATGGCGTAAATTGTGAGTTAGGGCAAAAATTTTGTTTCTGTAAAATAAATTGATGGATAGGATGTTGAGAAGAACGGTTAATAAAGAAAAAAACGGAACCCTTGCAAATATTGTATTGATAAGATACGACACGACTGCAGCAAAGCAAATTAAGCTTCTACCAATTTCTTACATAAATGACAAAGTTTTTACCAAAACCGTGGTCCCTTGGGAGTCTTGAATGATAATTTCGGTAACTTTCAGTTCAACTAAGTTTTGTATAATTTTAATTTTTATTAAATCGCTTTATCATGCAATGTGACGACGCCTGAAAGAATCCACGCACATCTCACGCAGGTCAATTAAATCAAAATGTAGGTTTGTTGTTTCGTTGTTATTTCGAATTTCGCGAAGTTCAGCGTGCGGTTGTTACAACTCGGAAATTGTTTTGTAACAATTTTGATCAATAGATACTTTCGAAACGCGGGGAGGTCAAAAAAGTAAGTATAAAGCCTTTTGAGATCCTAGAAATGTAATTGATTTTTTTTATTGAAGTGTGTTTTATTTTGGTTTGATATAAAATGACATTTGATAATATACGTAAGACTATACTATACATACATCCTCAGTCGTTTCAAATAAACAACAGAATTCTAATGAAAAAGAGTAATCAACATTTTAATTAAAAATAAGCTTTTATTTATATATATTTTTCTATTTTATCAATGATACATTTGATCAAAAAAAATATTATAAATTTCTCTAACATTTGTATAGACGACTTAAAGGTCCGTATTCTGCATAACTTAAAAATTAAAATATATCAAAAGTATACTAACTCCTGATTATAAATAAAGTAAAAAGTAAAACAAAAGCAGTTTCCCAAGACGTTAATTAACGCCTCGTCGGCGGATCAGCTTCTGACCGGGATAAGGAGTTTGTCGTACTTTCGCTTAAGTTGAGAATGAATTGGTAATTTCTTTACTAGAACTTCTAAAGCAGCTGTCATACTAGCGTTTGTTGAGCGGGGCAAGTGGGCGTTTCGCCAACGCTTGAATAATATGGTTTTGACAAGAAATTTTCGCATTGGAAAATCTAGTAATTCTTTGTTTTGGTTTCCGGGAATTTTGGCAATAAATTCTAGCTTTGACAATGAATTGACCTACTGGTCATGACAATTGGTGGTGACAATTTTTTTGCCCACCTGAAGGCTGTTAAATTAATTGTCTATACGTATAAATAATACTTCTTCCTTTCACTTTAAAAAGTGAGGTACTTTTAGTGTTGTGTTGATTTAATTGTTTAACTTCCAAATGATGTGGTAAGCCTTTTGATAGGGACGATTCCGTAACGGGGTTATTATTATATAAGTAACACGTTCTATTTCGTAGAAGGGATTTGCAGAGATAACTGATAACCAGGGACCCTTAAATAATTTTGAATATGTAACCATTTTATTTGGTTTACAATAAAATTTATATTCGATTCATGTAGTTACTCGACACGTTGAAATTACGATTACATAATTATATTTATTTATATTACAACTAAAGTGTTTAAGTATTCGTTTTTCAGAACTCACTATCCAAAATCCTATTAAACTGATTTGGCAAGTTATTTTTGCTTTAAAAAACTATCAACTAACGTTCAAAGTTTTAGAGGTCAGAAATTCAAAATCAACTAGAGGGAGAAATAATTATAAGAATATACACAATCTCTTTACCTGTCTACTTAAAAATTTCGTTTTTAAAGGAATACTGATACAAAAGCTAGCCCATGTATCAATCTGGGCCTCAAAATATCTGCGTAACAATGTTTAATTGCATTTGATCTGAAGTTTTTGAAAAAAATTTGTCGATCCAAACTTTCACATTTAGGTATAACATTTGTTTATAAATTACTATCATTTACACTAAGTAAGATCCCGCATCAATTATACAGCGTGTTTCATTAAAACACATACGTTATCTAGGCTGATATACTGCCTACAGCATGACAAGCGCTCACCTAAAGACGTATATACACTTGCCTTGCGTCGACAATTTGCAGATGCGGCGCAGAGTTTATTTGCATCTCCCTTAAGTTGTAAACATCGCCTTACACGTTTACGCATATATAACAACTAGATAGGCTAAAATATCAAATATCAAAATTAAGAATTACTTCATTCAAGGAGGGTTATGATATTATTTTTGTAAAATGACGATTTTAAAGTATCTACTTATGAAGCCAACTTGAATAAACATTTGTGATTTTGATGTATTATAATATTATCTAAGTCTAAAATAAAACTTCTAACTCTTAATATCAGCGTGTCTAAATCAAAAGCTGAACAAGCTCTTAGTAAATTAATAGTAAAAGCGTATTATTCGGTGTAGAATTACATAGACGATAAAGATGTGTGGACTTAGTGACGCTATATTTCATTCAAGATATTACTAATTTTGTACTAAAACACAGTTTAGGTATATATATTATTTTCATAGTTACTGCGGAGTTTCTTGCTGATTCTTCTCTGCAGAATTTACATTCCGAATCGGTGATAGCTTCACTTTTAAAAATAATAATTACTTTAAAGTTTTAATCTGTAAAATGAAAAAAAAAAAATGGTTTTGAAGCTTATTTGAATAAAGGTATTTTTGATTTTGATTTTGACTTTCATTATAATGATACCAGTAAAGATTATGTTATTTAAGACTTTTTCCAAATCTTTTTTTGAGCTTACCCTTTGATTTGGACTGCTGTGATTAAAATTGATGGGAGTTCACAGCAATTACTTAAACGAAGTAGAAAGCTAAAAAAATCCAGAGCCAGATCGGGCGTTCCACTTACAAATCAATTGATTTAACGGTTCAAGAGAAAACATTTTGGGTGTGTTGTAACATTTTTTTTTTTTTTTAATTTAAATAAACAACAAAGCAACAGGCATGTTATCTGACTTTAAACTATAATCGATTACTTAGTAATATGTTAAATTAAGATAAGTAGGAGATTATTAATTAAGAGAAGTAGGAGAGAATGTGTACAAATAAAATTAAAAAAATAATAATTTTGGTAGCTTTTGAGTAGGTGTTAAGGACTTAGGTGTTAATGTTGGTCATACAACGAACAAAAAATAATATTATTATCTATGGAAAAATACCTTAAGAATCATAAGAGATCATTAATTATTATGAGTAATTCATATTATATTCAGAGAGATGCTCTAATATCTACATATTCATATAATAGGGCGGGGAAAAACTTTTTTCGTATTTTCATGTAAAATAAAATCTTTTTGGTTGTATTGTTTGTAACTGGCTAGTTTTGATACCATGAAAAGGTAATGTTTTGGGAATGAAATTAAAATGTAAAAAACAGTTCCCGCTACTTTAATTTGTTTTTCTGTCCTCCAAAATAGGTGAATCCAACGAAGAAACGTGGTACAGGGAAAAATGCGACTCAAGCCGACAAAAAAAAAAAAATTGTGACGAACTAATGCGGTGTCAGTAAGAGTAGCACAAAATTGATTTAAGAGTTTTCAGTCAGGCAATTTTGATGTCAAAGATGAATTTCGATCTCGTCACTCACACAGGCCACACACGTTAATTCGAGAAAAAAATAACCTATAGCCGTCCTTGGTAAGCGGCCTACCCAATTAACTACCAAAATTAGAAACTATTAACTTTATAATATTTGTATAGATATTTTAAAATTTGTATGTTTTTATAAAAAAGAGTATTAAGTGTATATCAATACTAGCTTCTGCGCGCGACTTCGTCGGCGTTTACTCCGCTCCTATTGGTCTTAGCGTGATGATACATAGCCTATAGCCTTCCTCGATAAATGGGCTATCTAACACTGAAAGAATTTTTCAAATCGGCCCAGTAGTTCCAGAGATTACCGCGTTCAAACAAACAAACAAACAAACTCTTCAGCTTTATATATTAGTATAGATTGGTTGTTAATTTAAACAAAAGCATTAATTTATTTTAGGATCTGACAAATGTTTGTATATACTTAAGAAATAACAAAAGATTATACAATTTATTCATTTGACTATGATTACATTTATATCTTAACTAGCTTCTGCGCGCGACTTCGTCGGCGTGGACTCCGCTCCTATTGGTCTTAGCGTGATGATATATAGCCTATAGCCTTCCTCGATAAATGGGCTATCTACCACTGAAAGAATTTTTCAAATCGGACCAGTAGATCCTGAGATTAGCGCGTTCAAACAAACAAACAAACAAACAAACAAACAAACAAACAAACAATCAATCAAACAAACTCTTCAGCTTTATTATATTAGTATAGATTCGTATTATTTTTTATTTTTGTGTTTCCCACACATGAGGAAATTCGAAAATGTTTTTATTATCATATCAAAATTTTTCGATCCAGCGTTGAATAGTGAGTGCTCTATAGGACTCACTATAAACCCGGACCTGTTTCTTAAAACCACATAAAATCATATCAAAAATTTCTATTCCGCTGGACATAGATCCGTAGCTTAATGGTTTTCGCACCGGACACCGTATGTCGGGGGTGCAGGTTCGAATCCCGCTGGATCGAAAAATTTTGACATGATAATAAAAACATTTTACTTTTATATCTTTCCACGATTTATTGTCACATCCATTAAATCTCATTCTTCGGTCTCAAGACAAGAATCTTCAATTTAACGCACACCTTGTTTATAGAACTGTTCTGTATTTGATCACTTGGTTTTATTCGGTGACGTGCGAACGTGCTCATATTTCCTCACTACTGACGTTAGCTGACGAGTTTCGTTTTCACGTAAATTAAAAATTGTGTTCTTGAATTGCGAGTTTTATAAAAGTTTATGCAACTGGAGTGGGTTTTGTATGTGTGTGCATTAGTATTGTTTCTATTTTGCGACTCAATAAAATAGAAAAGGCACACGTAACAAACAAAGCAAAATAACAAAAGTATAAAGAATAGGAGACATAGATACAATCTTCTTTTTATTTGTGATGCGAAGGAGAAGATTTGTAGGAAAAACTCCTATAAAAATAATGGTGCCAACACACTAAATAGTTTACTTGTTTCATACGATACTTACGAGGAAACCAACGACGTTGATCGTCAGTATGAGTTGTTTTTGCAACATATCGCTTTGAAACATCATTATCAACTGCACGTTAAATAATACTGCTTTCAAGCAGTGTTGTGTACCTTTAGGTGAGTAAGGTGACCAGAGCTCCTGGGGGGAGTTGCTGGGAGGAATTGGGATAGGGTCGGCAACGCGCTTGCGATGCTTCTGGTGTTGCAGACGTCTATAAGCTACGGTAATCGTTTACCATCAGGTGAGCCGTACGCTTGTTTGCCGACTTAGTTATATAATTATTTAAAAAAAAACGTCACTTTCACATTATTAATTTATTATATTTTAATATTTATACTCACTATAAACTTACTTACAGCTTAAAATTAATTTAATTGTATTTTTTATTTGAACAACGAAACTCACATATCAACCCTATTATACAGTGAAAAATAATTTAAAAGAACTTAACTTTAATCTAGATATAATATAAACATTTTAAATATAATTTCCTCATGTGTGGGTAACACAAAAATAGAAATAAAAACGAATTAGATATAACATTATAAAATAAATTTAATTGTAATTTTATTATTTCAATTAAACTAAACAAAGGTTTCTGTTTACTTAATTTTTTTTTGTCTCTAGTTTGTCAACAACATAAATTAAAAAACAAGACATAATATATCCTACTGTAATGAAAATATATTTTACGTATGTGAATTTGTTCAAATCTGGGTGTAGGCATGGTGTCTAATGTTATTATTTCATTATTCATAAATTGCTTTATGTTAAAATACTTCTTTATCGAGGAAGGTTAATCTTAACAGTGTATTTTGAATGTCACCCTTCTTAATATCATATATTACTATTTTTGTATTTTGTAACACTCGTTCATTTATTGACTTTTAATTTATTTTTGGATTTTCATATAAGGCCCCCCGTATGAAAGAAATATGAGGAGTAAAATCTACTGAACGAATGACCTCGTTACGTTACCTTTTGTTAATGCCATCTATTGGGTTCCGATAGATATTGTTACTTGATTCGTTTATTTACCATTTGATATGGTATTAATCTTTTTCTTAGGCTAGTAAGCCTTTTTAACCGACGTCCAAAAAAGGAGGAGATTCTCAATTCGACAGGTATGTTTTTTTTTTATGTATGTTAGCTCAGAACTTTGAACCGATTTCGATCAATTTTGTTTTAATTGAAAGGTGTTGCGTGTCATGTGGTCCCATTTTAATTTAATTGAGATCTGACAAGTACTTTTAGAGTTATATCTAATAATGCGTATTTACGTGACTACTTTTTCGTCGACCTACGTTATATTATACCGCATAACTTTTTACTCGGTGTACCGATTTCGATGATTCTTACTTTAATCGAAAGCTAATACTTGTCTTGTAGTCTTGTTTAAATTAGATCGAAAACTGATTACAACTGAGTAATCTTTAATAGCGCGTATGTACTTGACTATTTTTTCGTCTTATTACGTTGTATTACTTGTCGATATAATTGAAGTCCGAACTTGTTCCTATTTAGACAGTCGATCTGAAGGAATAAATTCCAGTCGTGCGTTGGAGCTGACACAGATACTTTTTTGTTACTTCTATAACATCATAAATTAACGTCTAAACAAATGACTAATTAAATACGGTCTACACAAGATTTTGTTGTGAAATGTAATTACAGGTATACGACAACTCGTAATTGTGTTTGGCAATGTAAATAATATATTATTCTACAATGACGATACAAAAGAACTTTCAGAGCCTACTTGAATAAAATAAATTAAATATAAATATAAATATCCACAACATAATAATTAAAAATAATTATCACGATCGATCGATCACGATCCAGCCTGTAATATCCCACTGCTGGGCATAGGCCTCTTCCCCATGTAGCAGAGAGATCGGAGCTTAATCCACCACGCTGCTCCAATGCGGGTTATTGGCGGATATATTCCCTACTATGAGTAACGATCGCTATCAGGTGAACATGATAACAACCGGGACCGAACGGCTTAACGTGCTCTCCGAGGCACGGTAGATAAATAGAAATAAATACATTTATAATAAGAATAAAATAAATTTGAATTGAACATAGAATTATAACCCTATCGCATATAACGGAGAATGAAAGCCATTAAAATAATACTGATGTATTTCAGTACCTACTAGAATAAATATTCAATATTGTGTACATAATTATGTCGCGGTCACAGCTTCTAACCTATAATATTTCAAGCATGACGTATTTGCATGAATAACTTCCGGATATTCAGTCAATTTATAGGTAATTAGGAAATTCCATAGAACTGTCGCGATAGTTGATATTGGTCGTGGCGTTAATGTTAATTATACCATACACTTAAACCTATAGACATAGTATTGTTTATTTATTGTATTATCTACACATATGATATACTATTATCTGTGGCTTTCACTGTGTTTGTAATTACTGATCTAGACTTATAGTATTTACTGTTGTTTTATAGCCTAAATTCTTTCGTAACCAGCAAGTATATAAATATATTACATTTAGGTGAAAAATTACTTTACAGCCAGACAGATATTTATAAACCTACCTATATACGTTAACTTCGGCTTTCGATTAAAAAATCATTGAAATAGATTTACCCAGTAAAAATGTATGAGGTAGCCTTCATTGGGTAGCCTTCTCAAAAAAATGAAGTCGAATTGAGAACCTCCTTCTTTTTTTGAAGTTGGTTAAAAAAAACAGTAAATAATTGCGTAGGTACCTACGAAAAATTAAGCACTCTTTCCTCACTACTATTAAAACAGTCACATCATTGTAGATTGTCAATTAATATAATTTGAAGGATTACGCTATTACAATAGCAAAACTCTTGAAACTTGCTATTATAATGCCAATGATCAACCAATGATCCACCATTGGGAAACGTGCGACCATAATTTAGACTAATCTATGAACATAATTCAGATTGGATAGTAAGAAAACGTAACTACAAACCAAGAATAGACAATATCAAAATAAACAAAACAAAAATTCGAATATAAACTTGTATCCGCCATTTTGAGTGACGTAAAAGTATTCGAAATGTCGAGCACCCTCACGGCGAAGATTTGGAGTACCTGAAATGTGGGTCAAGTTTTTTTTTTACCTTCCATACATTTTGGTGGTTCTGTAGAAAAAAATGTAACGACGTAGCTCTGGGGTGTGGAGTGATGAGCTCGTTTTTGTATTTTTTGTTGCTACGTAAATTTAATTGTGGGTTTATTTTTATCTCTTTTTAGGTCTGATATTCATAAATGTGGTATTAAAATTTGAAATGAAAACGGATACAATGTTTTTTTGAGTAATTAAAATTGTTGTGAAAATTAATTGATAATAATATTTATATTTCATATTCATTTAGGTTATATAGCGTTGCTATTATGTTCGTGTAATGTGTGTAAGGCTATCTGTGGGAAATCATCTTTTAGCGACCAAATCACCTTTGTACATCTTTGTTCTTTTTCAAATTATAAATCTATACTAATATATAAAGCTGAAGAGTTTGTTTGTTTGTTTGGTTGTTTGTTTGTTTGTTTGTTTGTTTGTTTGTTTGTTTGTTTGTTTGTTTGAACGCGGTAATCTCTGGAACTACTGGGCCGATTTGAAAAATTCTTTCAGTGTTAAATAGCCCATTTATCGAGGAAGGCTATAGGCTATGTATCATCACGCTAAGACCAATAGGAGCGGAATCCACGCCTACGAAGTCGCGCGCAGAAGCTAGTGTAGTTAATATAGCAGGAACAAATAACACACATTAAAATATTTTTATTAAATAATTTTAAAAGAATTTAGACTCTAATCTGTATTGTTTAATTATAAAATATGTAATTATTATTTCTATATATTGCACTACATTAGCAAAAATATTTTATTCTGTAATAAAAAATGAATTATGTAGTTGTTAATGTTGAACCCTAGAAGGGAACGCAAAACCCAAGTGCTGGAGTCGTTAAAGGACTTCGACACTTACATAGCCCTTAACAGGTCTCGAGTTCTGTAAGACAAGATTCCCGAATTTAACAGTACACGATGACAAGACACAATACATATGGAATAATAGCCCTTATAGCTTTATATCTAAGGGCGAATATCGTGAAATAATTTGGATAGGATTGAGTTACTTGTGAATGCATGTTGGTAGAATATAATGGCAAGAGGGAAATATAAAATATGCTGATATTTTTATCGTGAAGACAGACATTCTCAGTTAAGTACTACTCAATACAAGTTATGCTTTCTTGTAAATATAAATAATACTACTATACTATGTAAATATACTGTGTCTCGTAGTAGAACTATGAAAAAAAAAAAAACTTGAAAGCAGTATTATTTAGCTGTGATCTTCTGTAAGGTCGAGGTACTTCCCCAGTCGGCCCGCTCTAGATTTTGAGCAGGACAATTCCTCCTGTGTCCTACTTATAAATGTACATTGTAAATTAAGAAATGAACACTGAAGTTCTTAATCGACGATGTAATAAATGAAAAATCGATTACACAAGCGTGAATAAAAAATATATCGGAATCAGGTTGTGAATAAATCATCAGTGAGATGGAATATATCACAGCCAGTGCGGGCTCGTGTTACGGGTGTAATGCGAGCTACATTTCATTTATGTGTCCTGTTATTTTAATATTCAGATTCCTGTGGTAAGGCTGCTTACACAGGTAGCGATAGTCTTATTGTGAAGCAATTAAAAATGTTTTATTTCAATAATAAAAAAAAAATTGAAAAACTTCTATTGTGCGTGCGTCCTTACTCCTTTACTCCTTGGTAAAATTAATCATTTTTTTTACTAAATTTTTAAAGAACTTCCGAGAGTGACGTTTCCTCTAATCTTCGAATGAATTATTCCATACAAAAAAAATACGTAAAAGTTTCTATTAACATTATACTCGTACATACCTTTAAAAAGTGCTTAGCATATTGTGGAAACATTGGTCAAATGGGTATATTATATTTTTGTTTTACATATAGATACTGTCTATATAATAAGACTTAACAAAATAATCTCATTATTAGTTAACGAAGATAAGAAGATTGACTTGGTCTACATTTTAACCAATGTCGTAAAAATATGAACGAGTAATTAAAATAAAAAAATTAAATTAATTCATAAAATTAATTTTAAATACATTTTTATTTATAGTAAAAATTATGTTAAATGTTTTACACGCCCATGTGAATGTATCTTGCGGTCGGGAAATACAAAAAGTTTTTAAAGTTCGATGAACTCGATGCTGACGCGAACGCCTCGAAATATTGTATTGATGATTGAAATCTTTGCAATAATATGCATTAAAATAAACTTTCATTGTGAAAATAACTTCGATAATATGTATATGGTTATTATTTCGCTTTTACATATTGTATTATATGCTACACGTATCTGGTAGATTTTCTTCTTCAGTGTAGGTAGGTATAGACTTTCAAATGCGGTTGTATAAAACTGTACTTTTAAAAGCTTAATATGAAAAAGCCTAAATTTTAACTTTTGCTGTGTAAGACTGCGGGCATTTTTCCCTTTCTAATAATTTACATCAAAGCCTTTTTACAGAAGTTAATTTTGCGGTCTGCATAAAGTTGCCATGTCTACATATTTCTTTAACGATTTTTTTTTTCATAATTGCAACCCGAAACATTTTTATTAATTTCAATTTATGCCGTCGTAGACATAATTAAAGTAACATTTCCAAATCATGTTTTTATGAAAAATTGTTAATTTCTAGTAGAAATATTTTTGTTACTCTTTATAACTGGAATATTTTATAACTATTTGTAATATATGTACGTGTTATAAATTTATTTCGTTCTAAAATATCTGTTTATTTCATTAAAAATAAATACGCCATATTTTTTTCACGCTTGAGGGGATGAAAAGGTTCAATGGTCCCGAGCCGTAATTTTTTATGACCTCATAATAGTTCATTTTGATTACATCGATAAAATGATACACGCGCGGACCAAATAACAACACGAAGCGGCAAATATATGTATACTAGCCTCTACGCGCGACTTCGTCCGCGTGAAATAGGACCAATTCTTTAACCGTTTACGCAGCGGAAGCTCTCAAAAGGAAAAAAAAACCAGATTTTGAAACATTCTTCATTGGTGCTACGCTCCTATTGGTCTTAGCGTGATGATATATAGCTTATAGCCTTCCTCAATAAATGGCCCATCTAACACTGAAAGAATTTTTCAAATCGGACCAGTAGATCCTGAGATTAGCGCGTTCAAACAAACAAAGAAACAAACTCTCGAGCTTTATTATATTAGTATAGATGTACTTAAAAGCTGTTCAGAAAATGTCACGCTTAATGTCATTTTTGGGCTACTCTGTTACGCGTTGTCACAATATCTGTGTTGTAAAAATGCATGTAAAGATTCCCTTCCCTTCCTTTCGAGATGGTCATATGGTATAAGGTCATCTTGTATAGTTCATTTTATCTGTTATCTCATTATCTATTTCTATATCTATCTTATATTCACTTTTATATTAATCTAAAAAAGTCATTCAACCATATTTAAAATAGTATAGTTAGATGTATACCAAATAGATTTGTGTCGTAAAAATTCAGAAAGAAAAGATAATCGTACATGAAAAATAATCAATCCATTGTATAAGTCGGTAAAGTAAAGTAAAGTAGGTAAGTGTTAGTAAGTAGGTTAGCCCGTTTCAGTCGCAAGTTATGTCTTTGATCGAAGGCTTTAGCGTATTTGGTAAAACTGGATTGTTTACTAAAAAAAGAAGAAATTAGCCAATTCATATGAAGTTGAAAGGATCGATTGTAAACAATCAAATGCAAATTTCATACAGTCACAAAGCAATTGTTTTTTTTTATTATTGTAATTTCACCCTTTGGCAGTGTAAGATGTGTTACATGTAAGGTTTTATATACTACATATACTTTTATTCTTAAAGTTATGTAATCCGCTCTGAAAATATTCACGGTTCGTAAGGGGTAATATAATCTATACTAATATATTAAGCTGAAGAGTTTGTTTGTTTGTTTGTTTGTTTGTTTGTTTGTTTGAACGCGGTAATCTCTGGAACTACTGGGCCGATTTGAAAAATTCTTTCAGTGTTAGATAGCCCATTTATCGAGGAAGGCTATAGGCTATGTGTCATCACGCTAAGACCAATAGAAGCGGAGTAAACGCCGACGAAGTCGCGCGCAGAAGCTAGTATAGGATAAGATAACATGCGATGACATGACATTACATGGGACAATAATGATACGGGATGGGGGATTATTTATCCCAAACACAAAATTTCAGTAAAATTTAGTATTCCCAGGAAAAAATTCATGTTTTCTTCCTAGTTTATAGTTATTTTGCAAGTAATTGTAGATATTTAGTACATCTGCATGCGTCGTAACCCGTTTATTATTACGAATATATTTAAGTGTATTTTATATGTCTGTATTCCTTTTAAATTTCTTATTAGTAGTCTTCACGACAGAAGTAAGGGAAAGGGATAAATTAGGAGTCAGTAAACTTCAGTATTTAGGAGACAGTCGTAAATATGGTATCAAAGATAAGACGTATAGCGGCCTTTATTATAGAACTAGCTGTGCCTCGCGGTTTCACACGCTTTAATTTGAAGAAAAAAAATAGCCTATAGCCTTCCTCGATAAATAGGCTATCTAACACTGAATGAATTTTTCAAATTGGACCAGTAGTTTCTGAGATTAGCGCGTTCAAACAAACAAACAAACAAACTCTTCATGTTTATAATATTAGTATAGATATCGACGTCTTGAGTTTGGTTGACGAAATATATTATTATTATTATATATTATTTATTGCACTAAGTAATTTTACAATTGCCATTATAATAAGTATAGAAAGTTGGAAAGGGTGAACTTATCTCTAAAGAGATCTCTTCCACTCAACCCATGGTAAGTAGTGAGAGATGATGTGAACGTGGGGCAAAGTAGTGCAGGAATAGAAGAATAATAAAACATAACTACATTATAAAATACATACATTCATATTTTTCTAGACCGTTATTCATATTTGATTAGCCCGTTGGCGCAGTTTGTAGTGATCTTGCTTTCTGCTCCGGGGGTCGTGGGTTCGATTCCCACCCTGAGTCTGGGTGTAATTTACATATTTATTTATATATTTATATATGTATTATTTATAAGTACGTTTATCAAAAAAAAAAAAATTGTAGCTAGACCAGTCGGCTGTTACCTATAACACAAGCAATAAGTTGCTTACTTTAGGAACAGACGACCGTGTGTGTATTGTGTAGATATTTATTTATTTATATACTACATATATAGTAGACTAAATTTTCTCCGTTTGACCTCTTTACAAAATGAGTTACTAAAAATCCTTTCTTTACTCACATTACCTAGTTATGGACACCCCTCAACCTGCGTTAGGTTTTTTAGAAAGTACCGCATTAGATAATATAGACATACCTATTAATAACCCATTGCGACATTTCTGGGATCTTTTGTAACAACTCAGTGTTATAATATGCCCACCGGATGAGTCCACCGTGTTTTAATATCAATAATATTAATATAGCAGCATCCAAATCGGCACTACGTTTTTCATTATAATATTCCCCAGTCGATTCCTGAGAATAAGTTAGTATTAAAAGTTTGAACGCTCCAAACTTGAAACCAAAGTACCTTCACCTTCCTTATACTTAATGTAATTATTTCTTAATTTATTTTTCGGTACGTAGAGCTCTTTGTGATAATCATGTAACTATTTGTACCAATATACAAAAACTATGACTTACATTTAAAATTATTGCAAAAATTTTAAGTTATTTTTACATAAAATTTAAAACACAAAAAACCTCTGTGTGGTTTTATGAAACCACGATAAAAGTGAAACTTTTGCACGCCATCTATGTTTTAATAACTTACTTACGCCATCTATGTTTACTAACTTACATCAGCTGTATGGTGTCATTAGTGTCTTAGTTTTAGGAAATGATAAGAGATGGCCGACCGTCATGCGACATGCGATACGCACACGAAAATGTTTGAGACGATGTAATAAAAGTTTCACTTTAAAAAACAAGTCTTTTTTTTTTTTTTTATGTTACTAAGTCGACAAACAAGCGTACGGCTCACCTGATGGTAAGTGACTACCGTAGCCTATAGACGCCTGCAACACCAGAAGCGTCGCAAGCGCGTTGCCGACCCTATCCCCAATCCCCCCCAGGAGCTCTGGTCACCTTACTCATCAACAAGAACACAATACTGCTTGGAAACAGTATTATTTAGCTGTGGTCTTCTGTAAGGTCGAGGTACTTCCCCAGTCGGGCTGCTCCATATTTTGAGCAGGAAATTTCCTGCTGTGCCCTACCTCAGTTAAAAAAAAGTCCCAAATGCGTCAACATTTTTATAAATCTAGGATAAAAATATGATTCCACGTTCCACTATTTTACTTAACCTGCTACGTTAGTTCTACAGCAGGGTTCAAGAGAACGATAAAGCATTATACACACAAGCTGCAAACAGAGACTCAATTCTGCCGAGCAAACAACCGCTGCGCTGAGTCTTTATTTTAATAACATGCAATTTATTGACTTTATGCTTATAGCTTTACTGGTTTAAATTGCGGTTTGTGACGTAAAAGTGTTTCCTTTGGTTAGTACGAAATCGTTTTTGAATTTAAGTTTGAGGGCAATTATATTTAACCGCAGTTTCAAATGAATGTTATACTAGAGTTTTGACTGACCTCAGCAGCCTCCTTTAACAGATGTGGATAAAATCTGTTCATTAATGTGATTTGATGACAAAAAAAAACAAAAAAAAAAAAAAAACAAATATAATTTAATTTTTGTAAATTGATGATTTAAAAGCAACCTTGAAATTTACGTTTGAATAAAATAATTTTCGATTTTTATTTCGTTATCAAAAAAGTTGTATACACTACCTCTATGACAGAATTTATCAAATGTCCGTACAATGTTCAAGAATACCGTTAGTCATCACTTATAAAATGGCACATCTCCAACTCCGCAAGCGTAAGTGATAAGGACTAAGGTACGATCCAGGACGTAATTAATATCCTGATATCACTTCATTGTCTAAAGTTCCACGGGGAAGTTTACTCAGTCGGATACGAAGCCCGAGAAATCTTGGTAATAACGGTGACTAGCCTGTCAAGCTATCCTGCGACTGATTAGTAAGTTTAAATTTAAAAATAATTAAAATTAAAATATTTTATTCAGCATAAAATTATTACAATTTCTAACTGAACGTCATGAGTCTACTAATTAATGGTAGTATTGAAGAACGATACTAAAAGTATGTTTTATCTATATCTAGATATATTTGTTCGTTTTATTTAAAGTCTTCGTGTTTGGATTATATGAGGTAGGGCAAGAAATATCATGCTTAAAATTTAGCGCAAACCGACTAGGGAAGTGCCTTAAGTTTTACAGAAGATAAGAGCAAAATATGTTGCTTAAATTTAAAAACAGCTCTACAGAAGAAGACCCTTCAACTTACAGAATTTAAGTCGTGTGAACAAACATTGAAGTTTAAATAATTGTTCACAAAACTGACATTAATAGATACGCTTTTGTAACGATCGCGATCGCAATTAGAAAAATATTTATCACAAGTAGATACTTCGTGAAACAAAATTAATTATTTAGACAATGTTATTTCGTGTATCTTGCGCGGTCTTGCAATAGAATAACCCTAAAACACCAGCTCTCCGTGGAACCGCACCGATTACTTAAATATTTATACGAAATTAAACAGTTCATAAAATGAATGGTCTTGCTGTAAATGCGCAAACACATTTGCAAAATAAATGAGTGTTGTGTCTAGGAGTCTAGAAACACATACAGGGGCATATACACACATACTTAACGGACTTATTGAAGTGAAACTTCTTTAGGCGCATGAGCCCCTAACGCGGAAACGCGTCACGCGGTCAGTACTTAGATGGGTGACCACCTGGGCAACACCGCGTGATGTTGGATTTCTGTTGTTTTTTTCAATTATTTTTTTTTGTCTTTTATATTCGTTTTTTTTTAATTAGTTTTTTTTTTTAATTAGTTTTCCAAAGAAGTTTCACTTCTGACATGTGTATTTTGTACGCACGCGATTTGTGTATTAGAAAGTACCTTACAAACGACCAAAGCTACGACATACTGCTTTAAATTACTATTGTTTCTGTGTAAGTAAGTAAGGTAACCAGTGCTCCTGAAAAGTGCCAGGGTAGTGGTGGCACTGCGCTTGCGATGCTTCTGGTGTTGCAGGCATCCATAGGTAATGGTGACCACTTACCATCAGGTGGGCTTTTTTGCCACCATCTTAGTATAAAAAAAGAGATAATGGTATACTTATTAGCTGAACCAACAGACGTTGCCTGTTGTAGTAGAAATATACTATGTGAAATAATCATAATTTATCAGTTAGAAATATAAGGAAATAATCTTTCACTTTATGATGTTTAATTAGAGAAATAAACATTGTTTTATTACCAAATAATAGAAAAATATTGTTTTATTACCAAATAGTAGAAAAATATATTGTTTTCTAATGTTTACGCAAATTTTACTTATTTTAATGAAACAACTTTTTTGGATTTTATCGCTGTTTATTATGTTATTTAGACTGAGGGAGGACTGACAATGGTTGCTGTAAAGTATCCGAAACGTCGGGCATCTACAAAACTTAATAAGGTGTGATAAAATTCGAAAAAGTTGATTCATTATAATAATAGAAAAATAATCCGCGAGCTCTATATTGCATACTTAAGCAATTAACATGTTCCTCCTGTAACCCTGTGTATTGTTTCAGCGAAAATTAAAACATTTTAATAAACTAACATACGATTTTTTATCAGCTCTCAAAATATGGAAGGTATAAAGTCAGAAATGGGTTCAATCGAATTAACAGCCATTATGAAAACGCACTAAGCTACTCGATGACGTTAATCGATGGAACCGATGAGCATTGAAAATGTTTACACGTCGAAAACAATATGCGTCCATCTGTACGTCATATGTACACACCGATAGATTCCACTATTCAAATCATCCTATTTAATTCTAATACTTATTTATTTTGAATAGTACCTACCCTTTTTTAATTTTTTCGTTTTTCGTTGTCTTATCTACTTAATTTGAAATAGCTTAATAGATTGAGAAGCAAGAATCGCGCAATTATTGCCATTAAAGTGTCAAAATAGAGCTTTTCGTTGTCGCTATTATTGGTTTTGGCACTTGTTTCAATGCAACAAGCGTATTTCACAATTATTTATTAAGCGATGAGCAATCAGAGATTAAAACTATATCTTACAAGCAAAGGAAAGGTCTTCTAGTACCGTTGTTTTCTGGCATAAATAATTGCACAACTGAGGTAGGGCACAGCAGGAACTTTCCTGCTCAAAATATGGAGCAGCCCGACTGGGGTAGTACCTCGACCTTACAGAAGACCACAGCTAAATAATATTGTTTTCAAGCAGTATTGTGTTCCTGTTGGTGAGTAAGATGACCAGAGCTCCTGGGGGGGTTTGGGGATAGCTCCTGGGGGGGATTGGGGATAGGGTCGGCAACGCACTTGCGATGCTTCTGGTGTTGCAGGCGTCTATAGGCTACGGTCTTACCATCAGGTGAGCCGTACGCTTGTTTGCCAACCTAGTTACATAAAAAAAAATAATAATAATAATTCAAGTTTTTGTAAGAACCCAGCTCTCTTCAACTTTATCCATGGCTTCCATCATTTATCAAAAATTGTATGTAACTATTTTTGTATTGTTTCTATACTACATATTCGCAGTAATTTAACTAATTCTTGTATTTGATGGATTTCAGTTGTGCCATAGAAAAGACATAGAGAAAAAAAAATACAAAGAAATAAATAAGCATAAATTACACAAAATTATACCACAAATATATAGCAAAGGCAACATAAACTAATGGTAATAACAAGGTGCTGAAATGAATTTCATGTATTGACCTTTATCAAAATAGTTCCTATATATTCCGATGTATTAGAAGGGCATCAATCATTATAATGGTGAGGTCAATATTTGTTCGTATCATTGACCTCTTGCGATGCGAGATGTAAACATATATCTTCATATTACTTGATGGACAAGAATTTGGAGAATGTATATTCATTAATACTTATTGCTAAGCTTTATAGCGTTACATTGCAAATAAACTTATAATACCAAAGTAACAAAAAAAAAAAAAAACATTTATGTAGAGTTACGCTATGTACGAGTATGTATTTTATAATTCAATTATCTGAGAACACATTTTTACTTTAGTCTCAAGGAAATCACGTCATTTCTGTGTCGCAGTATCCTAGGATTTCAAATCATATATTCCACTATTTCCATTCATAATTATTCATTACTTTTGGTGTGATGTGCACCTAAGTTAATGATAGACAGACAGACGTTCAATAAAAAAATGTTTTCGTGTCCACAAAAATAATGTTTTTCAAAACAATCTTACAAAAACTTCAACGCGAAAAATCGAAATATTTTCAATTCACAAATCGAAGCTTTTACCATTTTTTTTACAAGTATATTTAGTAATTTCTAATAAAACAATTTTCTCTTAATTTTAAAAGTAGCTGGGCACGCGACTTCGTCCGCGTGGTCTTTAACAAAAAAGTTGTTGTTCAGTTCGCAGAGTTATCTATACTAATATTATAAAGAGGTAAAGTTTATAACTTTGTATATACGGGGTAATCTTCGCAAATACTGATCCGATCATGACAATTCTTTCGCTAACAGAAAGCTACACTATTCAGAAGTGACAAGATAAAAGGAAAAAGATAAAAATATATAAAGATTTTAAATCACCAGGATTTGAACCTGCGTCCTCTGACGTGCCGTGTTAAAAATTCAATCTAATCAAGCATTATTATTTGCCTTAGAAATTAATTGGTGATTTTAAAACATTTATATTTATCTGATTTGCTGAAAATAGTGAGAGGCTACACTATTCAGGAGTGACATAGGCTATATTTTATTGTAATTGTACAAAAAAATTCAGTAAAAAAGAAAAATATTAAAATATATTATGAAAATGACAAAGAAACGAACGCCATCTATCGCTGTTAGATTTAACTATTTAATACTCTATTTTATTTACTGTCTATTTGAATCTATCGATGACGAAGTTTTTACGCTTTTTGATAGATGGCGTTGGAGCAACATATTATTTATTTAAGTGGTTTAAAATTTGTTCTTTATAGTATGTTATTTGGTTCTGTAATTTAAAATAATAAATACACGATATTATTACGATTTTATTCATCGCTGTAGGCGCCCGCTGCCGTTTATTTTTTATTTTATATATTTTCTCTTTACTTTCTGTTTTACTTTATCGGTACTCCGGACGTAGTTTTGGTCAAAAGTTTTCTTCAAAACTATTTTTGCATTTTAAAAAAGATAATTAACGCCCAACGAAGTGGGCACGGGTCGGCTAGTTTAAAATATATAAATTTCTAAAATAAAAGTTGCCTAAGTTACTCCTTATACATCAGCTATCTGCCAGACAGACAGACAAAAATTGTAAAATATGTTATTTAGGTATATGTACCATGTTTAGTTTCATGTTTTGTTTTCATGTTTAGCATTCAGTTAAAAGCGCTTATTTTAATATAACAAAAATACACTACAATAATTGTATTTATTTGTATAGACAAGTTAAAAATAAACGTCATTGTTTTCGTGTTTCACCTAATGTTTAATGTTTTGATTTACTTCTATCGTAAATCAAATATAGAAACGTGGCATTTTAAATTCAACTAAAAATACAAGTGGCAGAAACTTTAAAGTAAGTCAGCGAGTGAAACCGTGTTGTATTTCTTAGTTTGTGTTATGCAAGAGCTTGTTTCCATTTGCACAGTCTACCGTTACTTGTGTAGGTTTAAGTGATAAGTCACCTTTAGGGATATGTTTATTATTTCATTTAAATTTTCACTATTTAGAAATCAGAATAAAAGAACTCAAATATAGAAGTTGTTTTATGTATGTCATTTGTAAAATATTAAATAATAAAAAAATCGGCCAAGTGCGAGTCGGACTCGCGCACGAAGGGTTCCGTACCATTGACTAGGTAAATAACAGTAGGTACCTACCTACATTGATTTTAATATCGGGCAAAAAGCGGCAAAAAAGTCACTTTTGTTGTATGAGTCCCCTAAATATATTTTTTTAATTTTATTTTATTATTTATTATTAAAGTTAATGTACAATTAAGTATTTTGTGAATATTTCAACTGCCTACCTGTTACCATTTATTGATATCGAGCAAATGTAGGCAAAAAATCGCGTTTGTTGTATGGGAGCCCCGCTTAAATATTTATTTTATTTTGTTTTTAGTATTTGTTGTTATAGCGGCAACAGAAATACATAATTTGTGAAAATTTCAACTGTCTAGCTATCGCCGTTCTTGAGATACAGCCTGGTGACAGACGGACGGACGGACGGACGGACGGACGGACAGCGAAGTCTTAGTAATAGGGTTCCGTTTTTACCCTTTGGGTACGGAACCCTAAAAAACAACTTCTTTTTACATCAGTAATTACACAGTAATATAATGAGAACGTCATCTACGTCGATAGTCGAAAAAATAGCCATATTGATACGCATCATTCCGATAAATCAAAAAGTATTTGTAAGATTTTGCTCAAATTTAAATGGGATCACACGACAAGAACAAGCTTTTGAATCTTTTTTTCTTTTTTGATTCATCAAAATTAGTCAGTCAGTCAGTTCAGCCTATCGCAGTCCACTGTTGGACATATAGGCCTCCCCAAGTTCGCGCCAGACATCCCGGTTTTCCTCAATCCTCGTCTAGCCTACGCCGGCATTCTTACGTAGATAAAAATGAGTACACGCAGATAAACTTACCTGGTAACACACAAAAAAATGTAGTCTAGAACCTCATTCTTCTTTTCCAGTCGGTTAAAAATCCATAAAGACGAACATTGGAGGTTCTTTTCCCTTGTTGTTAGTTAAAATCGTTGTATTCAGTGGTTACAATGGAAACAAAGCTAAAGTAGACCGCACGTCGCCTTTCGAGCCCTAGTTTCGAAATAGTGTCGTTAAATAAATTCGCTTGCAGATTTGGATGAAAAAAGTTTAAAGTTATTATATGGGATAAATATTTTGTAGTAGGTACTGTTGTTGCTTTTGACTGCTCCGGGTACGATTTTCTATGAAATACATACATACATACACAATTACGTATCGTCTATGTAAAAATCAATCTAAAGATTATAGTTTTGAATTACTTATCCCAGAAAGAAGGAATTATTGATCGGATTTTGTAGTTTTTTATTACTATTGGGAGGACTGCTAATTGAGAATGGTTATATGTCTGGGACAGGTGACAAGAACGAACATCAAAGAAATTAATGTTTTTCTTTTTTGCATAGTAATTTGCTTAGTATAGAATACAAATTGATACGAATAACAGTGTTAAGTAAACCTCTTAGAGTTAATTTTTAATGTTAGAACTTTATATTACAGTAAGCGAATTTCATTCGTTTTGTTATTTTTCTAGCTTCAATTTTAATGAGCCGATAATGTTACCAATCACTATAAAATCCCGAAATGGATGTGGTATTACATGGAGAAATGAGGAAGTAATTGTAACAGAAGGATTACAGGAAAACAAGTTGAATTTACTTGGTTTGATACGGTTTTAGGCTTGGCTAAATATTCGTTTAAGATTTATGTATATTGTGAATATTATAAAATGGAAATTTTGTCGGTATTAGGCAAAATGAAGAAAAGTTCAATTGTTAGTTTTAAAAGTGCCTAAGAGTATAATAACTAGTGTCCGACCGAAGTTTCGGTTTCGGTTTCGGTTTCGGCCGAGTTTCGGCCAAAAAACAAGTTTCGGCGAAAGTTTCGGTTTCGGCCAAAATTGGCCGAAACTTTTGCCGAAACCGAAACTGATTTCGGAATTTGTCGTGCACGCTCGCCTAACTGTTTTCAATTCAAATGTTTACTGTTGCTTAGTAGTGGGTTACTTAATTCTAAATGCAAGTATGACTGTTCTAATAATTGTGATCTAGGTACCTATCTTTATTAATTCTAACGCCCAGTTTCCCGAAGGCTGATCAACGCAAAAATTAACTAATCATCTGTCAAATGGTCCGGGCTCCCTAGTACATTTTTGTCGCTTGATTACTATCAAGCTAATTTTCCGGCAGTAGCTTCATGTTGATGAGACGAACAAAAATTTCCTCTACGAAAACTCTCGATTGTGGTAGCTAACAGAGGTAGCAGGGGATAGAGCAACAGTGAACGTAGAACCGGGATAACGTACCACGCAATTTGTAGGACAATATTACTATTAAATTATATAAATATTAACTAACTAAAAGAAAAAAAAAATCAGAAAAAAAAATCAATTTTTGATGACCTCCTGATGAGTCGCCTTGTCGTCGTCAGTCCTACGCTCACTGCTGCTCTATCCCCTGCTACCTCTGTTAGCTACCACAATCGAGAATTTTCATGGAGGAAATTTTTTAGCTCCTGGGGGGGATTGGGGATAGGGTCGGCAACGCGCTTGAGATGCTTCTGGTGTTGCAGGTGTCTATATGCAGCCCCGGATCTTCAATTTTTTTTAGGCGGGGCAAAAACTGAAAAATGCCGCCCCCGCCCACTTATATTTATTTTATTTTTACCTTTATCATGCTTATAATTTCAGCTATCAGATGTCCACTATTTGATTGAAATTTAGACATAGCCTACATAGGCCTTTCGGAAATAATGCATCCATCGCTGTTCTTTCTGTGTTAAGCCTACTTATTTACACATACATAGGTACATAGACATAAACGTGTAGGATATATCTATACTAATATATAAAGCTGAAGAGTTTGTTTGGTTGTTTGTTTGTTTGTTTGTTTGTTTGTTTGTTTGAATGCGGTAATATCTGAAACTACTGGGCCGATTTGAAAAATTCTTTCACTTTTAGATAGCCCATTTATCGAGGAAGGCTATAGTCTATGTATCATCACGCTAAGACCAATAGGAGCGGAGTCCACGCCGACGAAGTCACGCGCAGAAGCTAGTATTTTATATACAGCATAGGATAGGATTTAAAGTAAAAATATGTATAATAAAAATCAAATATTGTATTGCATTTGTGAATTGAAATTACAATTTTACTCTTTTGCACTCTTTGTACTCTCTCTTTCGCGCGCACGGTAACCAGACGCGTTGCTGCCGCGATCTGCGATTTCTGCGGCGAGCGGGCGCGTATTTTTAACCCCCGACGCAAAAAGAGGGATGCTATAAGTTTGACGTGTCTGTCTGTCTGTCTGTGTCTGTCTGTCTGTCTGTGGCACCGTAGCTCGCGAACGGAGGACGCGATTTCAATTTAGTTTTTTTTTTGTATGAAAGGTAAGTTACGGGCGAGTGTTCTTAGACGCATGTTTGATGAAAATCGGTTGAGTCCCGGTAAAACCGAGGAAAATACCCAATATCTGCAAATACATGTGGTGAGGAGAAAATGAGGATGGAAATCCGAATGTCAGCAAATTTATCCAAGTAGGGTTGCAAATGAAATAGCATCACATGCACTTTACAAAATTAATAATAAAAATGAATGGTACCCATAAAAAGTATAAAATAAAAATTAAATTAAAAACAAAAAAAAACCGATACAGTAACCTGAGTTCCCTTTAAAAGTAAAAAAAAATGAAAGAAACTGTACGAGTATTAATAATTAAAAAAAAAAACAAAAAAATTACAAATAGTCTAAATAGTCCAGTCATTTGATAGTTTTACCTGGAAAGTTTTCCGGTAGTTTTGAAAGTTGGTGATTTTATAGATTTCGTAGTAACCTTTTTTTTGTAAAATCTATAGCTTCAGCGTACGAGAGCTGCAAAGTCCACTCTAACACGCGTTTACGTGTCATAATTATATTTCGTTAAGTCCCGTCGACAAGTTTTGAATAATTTTTTTTTATTTGAAAAAATTATGGTATGTTCTAAACACTATATATAAATATTTAATTCCCGTTGGAAATTTTACTTAAACTTAATTTTTCAACAAGTTAAACGATTGTTAACAAACAAAATTTTCTTGTTGTTTTTCTCAATTGTAAATGAAAAAAAAATGTTTAAACATTGTCGTAAAAAATTTTCGCTTCGTAGAGCCTTTCTTATATACATAATCAACAAGATCACGCCATTAAAGTTAAAAAAATATTCATACTTTGTTTATAATAATATTTGTACTTGAACAAAAACTGGTGATTTTTACAAAAAGTGGTGATTTTTCTGGAACTATAAAAATTATTATAAACAAACTATGAATATTTTTTTAACTTTAATGGCGTGATCTTGTTGATTATGTATATAAAAAAGGCTCTACGAAGCGAAAATTTTTTACGACAATGTTTAAACATTTTTTTTTTCATTTACAATTGAGAAAAACAACAAGAAAATTTTGTTTGTTAACAATCGTTTAACTTGTTGAAAAATTAAGTTTAAGTAAAATTTCCAACGGGAATTAAATATTTATATATAGTGTTTAGAACATACCATAATTTTTTCAAATTAAAAAAAATTATTCAAAACTTGTCGACGGGACTTAACGAAATATAATTATGACACGTAAACGCGTGTTAGAGTGGACTTTGCAGCTCTCGTACGCTCAAACTATGGTTTACAAAAAAAAAGATTACTACATAAATTGTAGGAAATTTTCTCTAGTTTAATTTACTACATAACTATTTTTATCGTAAAATGAGTTTGAACGGAGTTATTCTCAAAAAACTGTATTTCAGCGCCATTTTTCCAATATGGTGGCGCGAGCGGCAAAGATACGAGGTGGCAAAGTGAAAATTCGAAAAGAGCACGTCGAAAACTATAAAATCACCAATTTTCAAAACTACCGGAAAATTTCCAGGTAACCCCCTTTTTGAGCACCAAATGACTGTACTAAGACTAACCTAACTTAACTAAGCAACATAAATTTTTATAAAATTACTTCAAAATAAGCGCGTTTTTTAATTTTTAAAGGGAACTCAGGTTACTGTGTTGGGGTTTTTTTTTAATTTAATTTTTATGAACTATGCCTACGCGCTTCGCGAATAATAAATGTTCGTGCAGCATGTCTCACTCTGCGCTCTGGGTATCGGTAGAGTTGATATGGCCATGAAATTTCTGTACTTGTAGGTACTATTATTTATTCCGTGGTCAAAGTTAAGTAAATGATGAGTTGTCCATTCGTCTGTAAAATGTGAATTTGGCCGCCCCCTGAACTTGCCGCCCGGGGCATGGGCCCCGGCTTGCCCCCCCCTAGATCCGGGCCTGTCTATATGCTACGGTCTTACCATCAGGTGAGCCGTACGCTTGTTTGCCAACCTAGTTACATAAAAAAAAGTGAAAAAAAATGTACTAGGGAGCCCGGACAGATTTGACAGATGATTAGTTAATTTTTGCGTTGATCAGCCTTCGGGAAACCGGGCGTAAATGTGTGATTTGATTATCTTTGTCGAGACTGGAACTAAGAGTGTAATAGTAATTTTAGTAATTATTATTTTTATATAAGAGGTACATAAAAGAGGTTGATGATTCTTCTAAGTATAAATACTAACCAAAGTATTATTTAATAAGATTTCAAAATACCAATACTTAGTATTTAATGAAACAGTAACAATTAGTGATTTGATTATTGATAACTGATAAGCATTTTGCTATGAGAACTTAATTTGAAAAAATAATCAAAATATTATTAATATTTTTGAAGTGAAACTTCTTTAGGCGCATGAGGGGTAAAATTTGAGCGACTGGTAACGCGGCAGCGTCATGACGTTCAGTACTTGGATGGGTGACCGCCTGGGAACACCTCGAAACGTTGTCTTTTTTTCAACTAGTTTTTTTTGTGTATTTTAATTCGTTTTTTTTTAAATTAGTGTGAATTGCAAAACCTTGTCCAACACAACCAGGAGCACAAATTAAACCAGTACTAGAGATGCTTCAACTTGATATATTGGATTGTTCCATAATTACACAAATGAATTTACAAAAAAGAATTTTGCTAGCGCGATTGAATCTACTACTGGCACCATCTAGTCGTAGACGTGTTAAACTTAAACAAAAAAAAAACTTAAATAATTGTAAGTTGCAGCGTTAACGATTAGTTTTTTTTTTTTTAATTAGTTTGCCAAAGAAGTTTCACTTCTGACATGTGTACTTTGTACGCACGCATTTTTTTTTCTTATATTATCTATACTAATATTATAAAGCTGAAGAGTTTGTTTGTTTTTTTGTTTGTTTGTTTGAACGCGCTAATCTCAGGAAGTACTGGTCCGATTTGAAAAATTCTTTCAGCATTGAATAGCTCATTTATCGAGAAAGGCTTTACATCGTAAGGTTAAGACCAATAGGAGCGGCGCACCAATGAAAAATATATTTTTCATTGGTGCAAAGATATTTTTTCTTCATTTTGAGAGCTTCCGCTGCGAGCACCGCGTAAACAGTTAAAGTTTCGCAAAAATCATGTATGACAAAATTGTTTCACTTTAAAAGCTCTAAAAAAAGTCCGCGACAGCATATCTTTTAAGGTTGGCTCACTATAACCTTTTTTATGCTAAAGAAATTTGTTGTAAAATAGTGCAATATTAGCGAAGGTGTTTTTATAAACATGACATATATCCTTATGCAAATAAATACCTTTTTCATCACAAGTATTTAATTTAGAACAAAATTACCCTTAATACCATTCGATTTCAATAAATATAAGATATTTAGGACCTATGAGATATAGCAGTTTTTAAAAACCGAACCTCTACCGAACTTCTTAAAAATAACGTTAGCAAATGTAATGTTGATTTTTCATTTTCGCAGGTTGATTCTCTAGATATTCTAAAAGCATTTAAGAGTCTTAATATTAAAAAAACAAATGATTTGTGGGGCATTTCAGTTAAGTTAATTAGTACTATCATTAATGACCTCGCTCCGTACTTAGCTCTAACTTTTAACAATGCTATTGAAGTGGGTTCTTTTCCAGACTTGCTAAAATATAGTAAAGTTTTACCAATTTTTAAAAAGGGACATCGTAGTGATCCCAGTAATTATAGACCCATTTCAATCCTACCTTCCTTAAGTAAAACTTTTGAAAAAATTATACTGAATCAACTTCTTTTCCATTTTAAAGTTCATGGAATTTTTCACAGTGAACAATATGGCTTCACTAGAGGTCGCTCTACGACAGATGCTGGTGTGGCACTTCTCAAGCATATATATATAACGCTTGGGAGAGGTCCCAAAATGCCATTGGCGTATTTTGTGACTTATCAAAAGCATTTGATTGCGTGGACCACAGGGTTTTGTTAGGTAAACTTGAATATTACGGTGTTAATGGTAAAGCTCTTGATCTCATTGCTTCATATCTATCTAAAAGAATTCAACACGTATCAATAAACGGAACGAACTCTCCTGGATCTGTGTTAAAAATGGGCGTTCCACAGGGATCGATTCTAGGTCCTTTTCTTTTTTTAGTATATATAAATGATCTTCCATTTTATGTTAAGGGTATTTGTGACATAGTGCTATTTGCAGATGACACATCGCTTATATTTAAAGTTGATAGGAAAAAAGTAAATTATGATGACGTGAACAATTCCTTATCGCGAATTCAAGATTGGTTTAAAACAAACAACTTGGTTTTGAACGCCAAAAAAACTAAGTGTGTTGTGTTTTCTTTGCCTAATGTTAAGCATCCAAATTATAATTTCGAAATAAATAATGAGAGGCTTATTGTCAACGATACTACAGTTTTCTTAGGGATAAATTTAGATTCAAAACTTCAGTGGAACGCCCATTTGTCATCCTTGAACGGTAGACTCAGCTCCGCAGCATTCGCAGTTAGGAAAGTACGACAACTGACCGACGTTGCTACTGCACGTTTAATATATTTTAGCTATTTCCACAGTGTTATGTCTTACGGTCTGTTGCTGTGGGGTAATGCTACAGATATTGAGACAGTATTCATTTTGCAAAAAAGGGCTATTCGCGGCATTTACGATCTTGGAGCTCGAGTCTCCCTGCGGGATGTCTTTCCAAAGGTAGACATATTAACAATTGCGTCGCAATACATTTATAACAATATTATGTATATTCACCAGAATATTCATTGTTTTGAAACAAATGGTAATAATCGCAGTGTAAACACGAGAAGGAATAACAAAATTGTAACTCCAAGTTTCCGACTGCGCAAAGTAAACGTCTCCTTTCTGGGTCATGGTATTCGCATGTATAATAAAATCCCACAAACAATTTTGGAATTGTCTCAACATAAATTTAAAGTTTTTATTAAAAAGAGATTAATAGATAAAGCGTATTATTCGGTGCGGGATTACATGGTTGATAAAGATGTGTGGACTTAGTGACGCTGTATTTCATGCACGACATTACTAATTTTGTACTAAATTACAGTTTATACATTTTTTTTAAAAGAGTAACTGCGGAGTTTCTTGCCGATTCTTCTCTGCAGAATCTACATTCCGAATCGGTGGTAGCTTCTTAAAAAAAACTTAATAATGACCTTTAATTAAAATTTTGTAAATTGACGATTCGAAAGTGCTCATGGGGCCTATTTGAATAAAGTTATTTTTGATTTGATTTGATTTGATTTGAAAACATCGCAGCAAAAATATTATAAATCTGAAAAGTTTGTTTGTTTAAACACGCTAATTTCAGAAACTACTGGTTGGAATTAAAAAATCTTTTTGTTTTGGATAGCCAATTTAACGAGTAAGGCTATTTTTTTCCTTCAATTAACGCGTATGAAACCGCGGGACACAGCTAGTATTAAATAAATGATTACAACAAAATTAATATACTGTGTTTCCATTTCATGTCAATAAAAAAAATGTGTGTAAAATGGGTAACATGCACGAAATTTCAGTATTTTATACTTGACCACGTGAGTTTCGGTTTCGGTTTCGGTTTCGGCCGAAACTGTAGCCACGGCCGAACATTCGGTTTCGGTTTCGGTTTCGGCCGGAAACCGACTTTCGGTCGGACACTAATAATAACATAATTTAAATGGAACTATATATCATGATTTAAATATAAAACCATTTATACTTTTACGTTTGTGCTTAGCTACCATATATCAGTTTTAATATTATAACGTACTAGCAGACCCGTGCCCACTTCGTTGGGCGTAAAATCGTACCTAATAATATCTTGTATTTATTATTTTAAATTACAGAACCAAATAACGTACTATAAAGAACAAATTTTAAACCACTTAAATAAATAATATGTTGCTCCAACGCCATCTATCAAAAAGCGTAAAAACTTCGTCATCGATAGATTCAAATAGACAGTAAATAAAATAGAGTATTAAATAGTTAAATCTAACAGCGATAGATGGCGTTCGTTTCTTTGTCATTTTCATAATATATTTTAATATTTTTCTTTTTTACCGAATTTTTTTGTACAATTACAATAAAATATAGCCTATGTCACTCCTGAATAGTGTAGCCTCTCACTATTTTCAGCAAATCAGATAAATATAAATGTTTTAAAATCACCAATTAATTTCTAAGGCAAATAATAATGCTTGATTAGCGTCAGAGGGCGCAGGTTCAAATCCTGCTGATTTAAAATCTTTATATATTTTTATCTTTTTCTTTTTATCTTGTCACTCCTGAATAGTGTAGCTTTCTGTTAGCGAAAGAATTTTCATGATCGGATCAGTATTTGCGAAGATTACCCCGTATATACAAACAAAGTTATAAACTTTACCTCTTTATAATATTAGTATAGATTTAATAACGCTGAAGTGTGGGCGAGAAGCGTTGGCGGAGTGTGGGTGGATAGTGGATAATTCTGAAGCAATGCGGTACCTATTATGCGATTTTAGTATTAAACTACATTTTAATCTTGTTAAATATTACATTACTTATTTATTTCAAGAAATATCTATACTAATATATAAAGCTGAAGAGTTTGTTTGTTTGGTTGGTTGTTTGTTTGTTTGTTTGAACGCGGTAATCTCTGGAAGTACTGGGCCGATTTGAAAAAATTCTTTCAGTGTTAGATAGCCCATTTATCGAGGAAGGCTATAGGCTATGTTTTATCATGCGAAGACCAATAGGAACGGGGTCCACGCCGACGAAGTCGCGCGCAGAAGCTAGTACAATATAATTTCTTACTGAGGTAGGGAGCAGAATGATGTATCTTGGTAAGAATTTGAAACAGCCCGACTGTCGAATTACATCTGCCTTACAAATTGTCACAACTGAATAATACTGTTCTTATGGTAAGTAAGGTGGCCAGAGGTCCTGGGTATGCGTAGTGGTGACAGCTGGGGTAGATTCATTGGAGTCGGCATTGATCTAGTAATTCTCCAGGTGTTGCAAGTGTTTGATCAAGACAGTACAATACATGTATCAATAATATAAATAGGAGATACAATAGGTTGCACATTTCATTTAAAATAATTTGTTTATTTTAATTATTAAACGTTTACTTAGTATCATCAAAGGAAAATAGGATTACGTAGCATTCGAGCAGTTTCACAAAAGGGTACAGATCAAAATTGTATCACAACTATTTTTAATAGGAAAATTATTATAAGGTGAGAGCATTGTAGTTGCCAACAATATAGTCATCGCTTATTGTAGCAGTTTAATGTCTATTTGGCTTACATAGGCTTTGTAAGAGCTACAAGCGTAAATGACTAAACTTAGCGCTAAAGTTGCTCCTTGTATGAAATTATATCGGCTCACTCGAACGAGAATACAGTTCAGTATTGTTTGTCACTACAATACAATACACTCAATAATTGGTGAATAGTTTTGATCATGTAAGCGTGCATAATTATCTAAGCGTGAGCATACTTGATAGTAATAAATGTTACTTCATAGTAAGAAAATCGCATATGCTAAAACTGAAATATGGAAATTATTAAAATATACTATCTGATCCGGCCAACTACTTACCGCCTTACAATTAAATAATGTTGCAAAGATCAGTACCAAAAAAAAAGTGGTATGGCAAAATAAAACTGTTGCTTTAAATAATTTTCCGTGCGATATCACATTTTTTTCGTTATTTATACTTTCCTTGAACTACTAAAAATTAAAAAAAAAAATTGCCTAATCCGTTCAGCCATTCTCGAGTTTTAGTGTAACTAACAAATGTCATTTAGTTTTTATATAAGAGTATATATAGAGTAGTCGAGCAGTACCTATCAATGTCGGTCAGTTGACAAATTTTTTAACCGTGAATGGGAATTCTTTTGAAGATATGAATTTTAATTTACCCTTAAATAAACTGTGGTGACGAAATTCTAGGAATAGTTCCGGACTAATCAATTTTAATTCGCCATTTTTGTAATAATCTTTACAAGGTTATATTATTGTTTATATAATTAATATAATTTTTAAAGTCAATTTAAAACTAGGTTAAATCATTAAAAGATAATGTTTCGTACTGCGGTATAGAGGCTTATTATAAAAAAAAATTCACTAAAAATCAGCGCTCTATAACTAAAAAATGCACTTTCTTTTTTTTTAAACAACTGCTAATTAGCACACCTAACTAGTAACGGGTTGAGGTTACCTCTTATGTGAAAAATATGTAAAAATACTGCGTCACATTTTAATACAAAATTCAACTAAAAGAAATATATTTTGAAGTAAATTTTTTTTCACTAAAATGTGATTGTGTAGTGTTATTTATAAGTGCATCAGAGTCAACGGCCTCTCAGTCATTAATTACTGTATTAAGGTAATTAAGGGTCCGGAAATACAGAAGAATAAATAATTTTAATTCACGCAAGATATTACTAATTTTATATTAAAATAAATATATTTTCTTAGAGTAACTAAGAAGTAGGTACATGCCTATTCTTCTCTGCAGAATCTACATTCCGAATCGGTGGTAGCTTGACTTGTAACTATAATAAATTAATGAAAAGAAATATAATTTCGATTTGTAAAATGACGATACAAAAGTGAATTTAGAGCCTTTTTGAATACATTAATTTTATATCTTGATATTATGTATTTAATTTATAATTAACTAGCCGACCCGTGCCTAGTGATATAGTAATGTGATATAGTAAAGTCTTCATCTCGCGCGTATTTCTCCGACTTGATTAACATGAACTATTATTTTTTTACTGATTTTTTGTTAAATAACAATAAAATATAGCCTATATCACTCTTGAATAGTGTAGCTTTATGTTAGTGAAAGAATTTTCAAGATCGGGTCGGTACCTATTTACGAAGATTATCCCTACAAAAAAAGTTAACAACTTTACCTCTTTCTAATATTAGTATAGATGTAGTTGTAGGTACTTTTATTAAATAATAAAAAATGCTAGTCCATTAGTAATTTTTGTGGCCACTGTACTAACGATATCGCTTACAAGAATATTTACCAAAAAGCAATGATTTCCTTCCTCGCTTTAGTTGGATACTGTCTCATTCGCTCTATCTAATTTATAAATATATCAGTTTCAGTCAGTGACTCAGTTCAGCCTACTGCAGTCCACTGCTAGACATAGGCCTCCCCAAGTTCGCGCCAGACATCCCGGTAAATTGTATATTATATTTTTATAAATATATGTGTAAATATGTTAATTTATAAATATGTTCTTTTTAGTATTGTGCAGGAATATGCAAGGTCAAACAACTACCTAGACCTTTGACCCATATACATAGATATAGTCAGCGCGGACACTGTCCCATATTGTTACAAAAAATTGCTTTGAAAAACAACAATTTCAGTAGTATGGTCACATTTTTTCCCAACAATTTAGCTGATCTAAATATCAACAAATCAAAAAACATTGTTGCTTGCCAACCTATCCATTTTATTTTACATAGTTTTTATTTTACGGAAAAATTTATAAAAACGTCGAAGTTTTAAAACAAAAATATATCCGACCTCTTTGAGGTTACAGTTTTAAACGTTTTTTTATCTGTATATAAAATAAAGCTATCATATTATTCGGCCAGTATCGAGCTATCCCGCAACGGCCGCAACAACATCGAAATACATTGCTGTGTTGTGGACAACCGCTATTGCATATCAAAATGAAATAAATTTTATTTATTAAAATAGTACATACGTTTACACGTGACTTTGAAAAGCATGTGTCATTTCTATTTAAATTATTTCTATTTTACAATTTTCTATGTGTCTATATTTTTATCACTAGATTTGTATTAATTAGGGTAAGCCTATCGCACTCCACTGCTGGACATAGGCCCCAAGTTCACGCCAAACTTCCTGGTTCTTAGCAGTAATCATCCAGCCCCCACTGGCGATCTTCACGCCACACTTCAGGACAGGTCACCACTTCAGGACACCTCTGCTCCAACAACCACCGATCGAACGACATAGGTTACCAGCCCACTACCATCTTTATTAAATCTTTGTACACTTCCTTACCGCTTCTCTTTTTCTACGCCCTGTCCTATACCCAAAGGTTTTCTGGAAGAAATCGCTCTTAGCGATAAGACCGCAGCAGGCCTCCTCAAAATCTGAAGCAGCCCGACTGGGGTTACTACCCCAGTCGGGCTACTGCTCGACCTTACCGAAGATCACAGCTAAATAATACTGTTTTCAAGCAATGTTGTGTCCCTGTGGCGAGTACCTGAGGTGACCAGAGCTCCTCGGAAGGGTCGGGGGAAGGGTCAACAACGCACTTGCGACGCTCGTAGTGTTGCAGGCGGCTATAAGCTACAGTAATCGCTTACCATCAGATGAGCCGTACACTTTTTTGCCGACCTAATTATATAAAAAAAAGTTGAAATCAGAGCGGGTATCTAGCCTAAATAAAGCCAAAATAATAACTGTGACCAAACTTAGTATCATTATGATAATAAACTAAATTACTAATAGGAATTATCTACAATAATTTCAAACGTAACATTGTAATTTTGTTATTCATAATTAAAATCATATTTTCTTTGACGAAATAAAACAAAACATTGTAAGGGTCTTATATAATTATACTTTTCATAATTCCCACAGACCGCTTCGGATTATTCGTTCGTATTTAAAAACGCTTTTTACAATGAGAAAACAGAATAATAACAATGCTTTAAAATAATTCGCAGAAGAGAAATAAGTATTTTCGTATTCAAATTGTTTTCCAATTGTGTTGTAAGCTGGAACTTATCAGTAAATGAATATGGTTTGTATTGCTTATCTGTTGTCTGAAAAAAACTTTAAACTATGTCAATACGCGTTTTGTTTTCGAATTGTTTTTATTGAGATAATAATTGTGTTTGTTCGCCAATGAAGAAAAAACCGGCTCGACAAGTAATAAAACGAAGGTCGACGAAATAATAGTCAAGTAAATCTTTCTCACTATACTTTCTTGCACATACCAAGGTTGGCTGGTAGAAAACGCATGAATTAGCATTAAGCCCGCCTTTTGTACACACTTTTTTTTTGTACAATAAAGAATTTAAAAAAATAATAAATAAATATGTATTACTAGCGATAACTCAAAAAGTACTTGTCAGACCTCAATGAAATTAAAATGTGACACGAAACGTTCCACCTTTTGATTACAAAAATATCGAAATCGGTCTACCCAGTCAAAAGTTTTAATGTAACATAATATATACAATATATTAGAAATTTGTATCAAATATACCTATCATGAGATTAAAAAAAAATCGAAAACAGAGTATTAGTTTTCTTTTGTTTCCGTTTTTCCATTTCTTCAACAGCTCTCTCTGGGTCATACACGTTGTTGATTTTGCGAAGTTTTCCACTACCGGAAACCCTGTGATAAATGGCCCTCGCGTATAAAACTTTCGTCAAATTTAATTATCTTTCTTCATACTGACTTTAATTATCCTGCATAGAAAAAACCAGAAAATAATGCCGATTATAATTAATTGTTTATTTTAGACATCTAGTTCTAGACGGACGACATTCTGTGGTCTACGGGTACGACCGTTAGAGACAGAAAGTTAAATACTTAGGCCACTAACAAATATACAACATACTATTACAGTTACCCCTAATAAGGTTTTAATCAACTACCCGCAGATAGAACCGCGGTCCAAGCACTCGCTTCCGCTGCGGTCAGCCACATTTCAGAATACATCACTACTATAATACAATTGACATTTGCGCGATTTTATGCTTATTATATACTGATAAACCGCAAAATCATTTGTGAAATAACAAAATTGTGTCACGGTGGTTAAAATTATTCAAAATTCCCTATTTTATCTCCGATTTTATATTGTTTTAACGCTGTGACGCCTACGATTATAAAATTATGTGTTCAGTTATTATTAATCATTGTATTTTCGGTACAAATGTAAAAATAATAATGATGTTTGTATTGTAAATACAAATGATTTAATGTCGGTGGAAAATAAATGAAATTTCTCACACTCTAAATGAACAGTAAATAAATTTTTAGTTTTCTTTGTAATTTAGAATTTAATTGAGGTATTAAAAATAAAATCTTTATATGAAATATTTATTAAAAATTATAATATATAAATCGTAAGTTGGCCTCATGGTAAAAATGAATTGTAAATAATTTTATTTATGAGGTCCAGCACAACTCGAATGAGTTTTAATGGCAATCTTACTGATATTTTTGTAATTTATATTCTTTCTTTTATGTATCTTAATAGAAAAATAAATAATTCAAAATCACGATACCAATATTGGTTTGAGTCAAGAAATGGCTTATATATATGTAAGTAGGTATATTTTTTTAAAGAATTTACTCAAAATTGCGGCCAAACGCTTTTTATTTTTAATGGCTTTTTGACGGCAATAAATCTATCTTGTATACAATACATGAATTAATCCTCGAAATGTATGTACTTACGCGCATAGCTTCCAAATAACTGCCAGATTAGATAAATCTTTTTTGTATAAAAAATATAAATATTAAAACTAAAAAGAAAAAATCTATAAAAAAGGCTGTACGAAATTCGCCGAGTCAGCTAGTTTGCCACAAATATGTTATTTAGGGTAAAGTGAAAGTATCTTAATAGATAGTAGCAAAGACGTTGCTTCCGTATCGAATCAGAAACTTCGTAAATGCATTTCTGAAGGAACGGTTTCTGAATGAATTTAATCAGTAAAGACTGGAGTGGTTAAGCGTTGCACTTCTAACTTCGCCCTTCGCTTCGACCATTTGATGGAGATTTGAACTGGGATTAAAGCAAGCCACAAATTGTAAGTTGTTCCTGTTAGGAATTACGCAATTAAGAAATTTTCAGGCCTTTATTTGAAAATTTTCCGCTTTCCGATGAGGAGATTTTAAGCAACACACGGTGGAATATATACCACTTTTGTTGTTCACTGTGTGTATCATATACAAACTTTTGGATATTTAGAGCATATAAGTATTGAGGATCTTACTAATAATAATAATAATAATAATAAAATGAATTTATTGCCACATATATACAAATTAAAATAACACGTTAAGTAAACACATAAAAGAAACATTAAAACATAACATACATTAAAACCTATTAAGACAAAATATAAAATTAATATAAATAGGCAATAGGAAATGGCTCAGCTTCAGCTGACACAGGACTAAAGTCCCATGCAGCGCTGTTTTTCAGCCACTCCCTTCTCCCTGTGATACTAGGTGGGAGTAAAGCGGTGCGCTCCCCGGTTTACGTACAACGTTGAACTTGTATCCAAAGCAGGCACGACCAAAAATTATTGTAATAATATAATAAAATGTTAAAGTCACCCTTGCGTGAGTATGAATTTGTGTGTGCGTGTGTATATGTATGTTTGTGTATGTGTATATGTATGTTTGTGTATGTGTGTTTGTATTATGTAAAAAATTATCTTTGTTAAAAAAAATTTTTTAGGTCAAGCAGTTTCCAGTGGGCATGACTCAGATTCTCCGCAGCAATTTGTCGATTGAGTAAAGCTTTTCGATACTTTGTCTTAAACGTTTCAGTACTCATTCGACATCTCAACGGGGGTGGTAAGTCATTCCAAATTTTTGCTGCAGCGAATCTGAAACATCCCCTATACCGTGATGTCTTGTGTTTTGGTATTTTTAAACGAAGTTGCGCGCCTTTGCGCAAGCTATGCAGTGCAAAATCCTTAACCCACATCAGCTTTTCGAATAGATATTCGGGTTTTTTATTCCATATCACCTTTTGAATAATATGTAATAATATGTAATATAATAATAATATACTAATCGCTTCAGCCTGTAATATCCCACAGCTGGTCATAGGCCTCTTTCCCCATGTAGGAGAAGGATCGCAGCTTAATCCACCACGCTGCTCCAATGCGGGTTGGCGGATATATTCCCTACTATGAGTAACGATCGCTATCAGATGTATATGATAACAACCGGGACCAACGGCTTAACGTGCTCTCCAAGGCACTGTGGGGAGACCCACAAGGACTGCACAAACAACCAGACCACGGCAAACATCTGTATGGCCAGTACAAATGTTGTCGTTGTAACATATATACTTTTATAGGTATTATTATATGGCTTATCGAAGTGGTTTTTGTGTGGTGACGCGTAGCGCTTCGTCCGGTACATCTGTCGCTAGGCTCGTGTCCGGGGTGAGGTTTGCGATGCGAGGGGCTTCGGCCTTCGTTTATATGCAGTTGTCGCTGTTGGCTCGGGCATTTCATCGTCCGACTCGCACCAGCTCTGGTGGGTGCATAATTTCTATTGTGGGGTCCTTGGCGTGGCGTCTGGCGGTCGGCGAAGGTCGAGACAACCACGTGGCTTACTTTCTGCCAGGGGCCCCACTTATTCCCCATAATACCGCACAAACAGAGGGAACCACCCTGGGAACCTTCTCTCTCGGGACCTGGGTGTGAGCGACGGACGGCGGGTCGACCCAGCCATATTTTTTTTGGGCTCTGGCGGCATCAAGAAACCACGCCCGACCACGTGGCGTGGAAGTGCGGTTTCGACGTGAGCCGAGGGCCAACCCAAGGACGCAGCTAAGTCTAACTCTCTCACCATCACGCCACGAGGCAGGAATAAGCCCCATATTTTGTTTGTTCAATAAATTATTAAATAGTGTAATAATTTCTTTTATTATAACTCTAAATCCAAAATTTAATTAAATTAGTAGAATTATATTTTTTTTTTTTAAATTAATTAACTCTTCTCTTTCTTATGGTCTCGGGTTGGAATGGTGGGTCGCTCTCTAAACCCCAAAAACCATTTTAACCCGCAGCATCTGGCGCCCAACGTAAATTCTCTAATATTATGGTAATTCTCTAGTTTTTATAATCGTTTCTTTGCTCGTAAATAATTTTAAATTATTTTTTTTTCTTATTCCTGGCTCGTGGTTTCTCTGGGTTTGGAAACGGTCTTGTCTGTGTCTCCTTATGTGTTTGTATTGTGTTAAAATTATTACCCTTTATTTTTGTTATAATTAAAAACGATTAATAATTAATTAAAAATAATTGCTCTTTACTGTTTCGTTTAGGTTGTGTAATTATAGTGTTAATTATAGTGTGTAAAATATAAATTTAAAATTTAAAGTTAAAATTTCATGTAATATTCAAAGTTTTATTTAAATTTAAAAGTTTGTACGAGCATAGTCGAGGTTTTTTTCATTGTTAATCGATTCTTTGTTAAAATTCTCAGTTACCTACTTTTGTATTAATTATTTCTTGCTCAATAGTTTTGTCGTAACTAAATATTTTTAGCTACCTTGTATTAACGAATATTTTTGAATACCTTGTACATCTTTATAATATTTTAGCGTTAATTTAAATCGAACATTTTTTTTGTTGTTGTACTTTTGTTTCGTTTCAATTTGTTATTGTACTACAATGACTCACGTAATTAAATTCGTATCTCTGCCTAAGGCCGAATTAGAATATGAGGTGGTTATTCGAAATGAGGAGCCAGCTGCCACGGTTTTAGCTTTACGGAAACAAATATTAAAATTATCGGAATTATTACCGTCAGAGGAGATTTTGGTCAGTCCGTTAGATATCGTAACCGATTTAAGTGGTATTAGTGATACTTTGGTAAAAGTAAAATCAATTATTAATTCTAATCCGAATTTTAATAGTTTGTTGAGGGCAGAGAATTTGTTAACTCATTTATATCATAGGATTGGCAGATTGGATGAGGATGAGGTGAAGAAAAATAAGGATACGTATGATTTGTGTGTCGATCAATTTAATAATTATTGTGGGGTAGTCAATAACTTAAAGTCGTCTAATAAATCTCCATTTCTTTCAGTTTCTTCGTTATCACCTAGTAATCCCTTGAATGTAACGGTTCATTGTGATCATAATAGTTTAGGAGATTTAAGTAAAATTAAATTCGATGGTAAATCTTGTGTTCGCTCTTTTATACGTCGGGTTACGGAACATTGTACTGTTCACCGCATTGCGGATGACAAAGTTTTATCTTTTGCGTTACAGCTTTTTGTAGGCGATGCCTTAAAGTGGTATAGGAGTGTGTGTGCTGGTGTTTCGGATTGGAAAACAGTTTTAGAATATTTGCGTAGGGACTTCGATAAACCAGATTTCGACTACAAATTATTAAAGGAAATTCAAAATAGAACACAAGGGGTGAATGAGTCTATTGTAATTTATTTGGCAGTAATGGATGAAATGTTTAACCGTTTAACTACTCCTCTTGAGGAAAAATTTAAATTAGAAATTTTATTACATAACGTTAGACCGTGTTACGCGGGGATGTTAGCGTTTTCGGATATAACATCAATTGACCAGCTTAGAAATGTGTGTCGTAATTATGAGAATGTTCAAAGTAGACTTTTAGATTTTCATGAACCTCAGTCTGTTTCGGAAGATTTAGTTGCACCCGATTTAGCTTATAATACTGGTGTTAAAAATGTTTTTAAAAGTTCTTTCAATAAATTTAATCAATCGAATAATTTTAATAATCAGGGGTATTTTAATAAAAATAATCGTTTTAGTTCTAATCGTTTTGTTCCTTCTTCGCATAAATTCTCTCGTCATTTCTCGACTCCACGTAACTCGTCTTATAATAGTTCTCATCATTTGTCTAATTCACATACACCGGTACCGGCGCAGTGTAAACATTCCGGGCCTAGTAATAATGGTAACAGTAAAATGCAGCCGAACATTAACTCCGTCGCTGAGCGCGCGGACCGTACCGTATATTGTCAACGTTGTAAGTCGTTTTCTCACTCTTATGCCGATTGTTTTAAGGCGCCTGGGGGGGCAAAACGCCGCGCTAGCCGTTTTTTGTGCAGTTTTTTGAAGCTATCTACTTTTTATTGGAAAGAAATATCAAACTAATACAAACACATTTAATTTCTACATAATTTTGATTACATGATGGTGCATTTTTTTAATTTTTTTAAAGGATTACATTTTAAATAATCGCCTTACAACGAAACCACAAAAATGAGAAATAATTACTGATACTGTGCGTCCCCTCGTGAAGTAAACATTATTTTATTTTGCTACCGACACTAATGGATTGACAATTTAATAAGGAACAATTCGCATGAAAAATTTTTTCGAAAAGACCTAAATTTGATGTGTTATTGATTTTTTTCTAAAATCTGGGCGTATTCACTACTGTACTCAAGCGCGGTTGTATTGGAATTCAGTCTGCCGCAAGGTTTGGAGGGAGAAGCTTGTGTCGTTTGTCACCGTCTCGGCTAGCGCACGCTCACGTCATATTATAAATCTATACGTCTATACTCTATACATACAAATAAATAAAAGTGGAGTGTCCGTTTGTAATAATAAAATAATATCCTTTTACTAAATGCATATCCATGTATACACGGTACATATACCAAAATTACATTTTTTACAATTTATTGTTGTCTGTCTGTCTGTCAGTTTGTTCCGGCTAATCTCTGAAACGGCTTGACCGATTCAGACGGGACTTTCACAGACAGATAGCTGATGTAATAGGCTGTGTTACTTTTATTTTTATTTTGTATCTCTGCGAACTGAACAATAATTTTTTTTAATTCCACGCGGACGAAGTCGCGGGCACAGCTAGTAAACAATAATAATTTATTAGCATATTGTTAGCATTTTTTGTTGACTTTTGTTTGGGTTAGTTTTTTTTGTTTGTTATTTATTGTGAAAGGACGCTGCTCTGTGTGTGTATTTAAAACTATTGAGTTTTTTTTAAAAACGCTATTGTTGTGTAGGTATCTAAACAATGGTTTTAGCACCTTTGAAAATTATAGAAACGACACCCATGATAAAGAGTTTTGCTAGCTAATTTAATTTGACCATGTATAGGTTTTTACTTTTTACCTAGACCTATGTTAAAATAAAAAAATCTCTATATATGTATATAAAAATGAATCGCTGAATTTGTTGCTAAGCGCAAATCTCGAGATCAGCTGAACCGATTTCACTAATTCTTTTTTTATAATATTCCTTGAAGTACGAGGATGGTTGTTACGGTGAGAAAAATTAAAAAAAATTGCCTGAAAAGTCTAAAAACAACACTTTTCTATATTCCCATACAAAAGATTCGTAATAATACTTAAAAGGCAATTTGAACTTTAATACCATACAATAAAGTTTAAGAGTTAGTGGAGGGGTTCCGGAAAGGCAATTGAGTGATGTTAGTATCGTATAAATATTAATGTCAATATTTGTCAATATTTTAATATATTCTTTACTTTTTATAGCTAACCAGTAACCCGGTGTCACCAATAGCAGAAATAAGTATTTAAAAAATTAATAATTGTGTTAAAACGAAAAAAAAACCGACTTCAATTACATCGACAAGTAATACAACATAATAAGACGAAAAAATGTCAAGTAAATACGCGCTATTAAAGATTACTCAAAAAGTTGTAATCAGATCTCGATCTAATTTCACGAAGACTACATGACAAGTATTAGCTTTCGATTAACGTAAGAATCATCAAAATCGGTACACCGAGGAAAAAGTTATGCGGTATAAAACAACGTAGGTCGACGAAAAATTAGTCAAGTAAAAACGCATTATTCGATATAACTCTAAAAGTACTTGTCAGATCTTATTTTAAAAAAAATGGGACCACATGACACGCAACACCTTTCAATTAAAACAAAATTGATCGAAATCGGTCCACCCAGTCAAAAGTTCTGAGCTAACATACATAAAAAAAAAAAAAAAAAAATACAGTCGAATTGAGAACCTCCTCCTTTTTTGGAAGTCGGTAAAAAACTAAAGAATCGACTGTTAGGCGGTACGAAGTTCGACGGATCAGCTAGTATATAATAAAATTTAATTTATTGTTTTCATTTTATTTTTCTACTTACAATGTCTGTGAAATGAAATGAAATGTGATGAATGTGTTGCTAAGAGCAAATCTCGAGAGCAGCTGAACAGATTTTTCTTACGAAAAATTAGAAAAATTGCCTGAAAAGTCTGAAAACAACACTATTCTATATTCCCATACAAAAGTTTCGTAATAATACTTAAAAGTCAATTTGAGCTTTAATACCATACCATAAAGTTTAAGTTTTAGTGGAGGGGTTTCAGTAAGACAAAACAATTGAGTGACGTTAGTATCGTATAAATATTAATGTGAATATTTGTCAATATATTAATTTATATATTTTTTTGTTTTTACATAATGTAATTGTTGACTTATCAACTTTCTTTTATCTTTTTTTTAATCTTTTTACTAGCTGACCCAAATTGCCGTTATCCCGAATAGCAATTGAGTGACGTTAGTATCGTATAAATATTAATCTCAATATTTGTCAATATATTAATTTATAATTATTTTTTTTACATAATGTAATTATTGACTTATCAACTTTCTTTTTTCTTTTTTTTTATCTTACTAGCTGACCCAAATTGCCGTTATCCCGAATAGCAAAATAAGTATTTAAAAAAAATAATTAAAGAATCGACTGTTAGGCGGTACGAAGTTCGCCGGGTCAGCTAGTTATTTATAAGTTTAAGTAATTATACTTCATTGTTAGTATTTATTGAACGTAAGTGTAGTCACTGAATTCATTACCTAAAATATATACGCACCAATTAACATTTATTTCTTATAAAAAAATAATATATTTTTTTATTGAATGCCGTGCGGTCTGCGGATCCCTAGATCTGTAATTTTTACGTGTATTCGTAAAGTTGTTCACCAAATGCCGCTAGATGTGCCGCGAGAGGTGGGGTGCGGCAAAGAGGGAATGAATGCTCAAGGTTATTTGCTTGGCATACCGCCTTAAGGATCGGAATGTTGTGTTTTGTTTTGGTTGTGGTGAACCTAATGTGAAACGTCCCGATTGTGTTAAATGTAAATCGAAATATAGTAATAAAATTGAAAAATCAAAAAACTCGTAGATCGGAACCGAGTTAAAACTAGTAATAATATTAATTTTTCTAAATCTGAGTGGAATTCTTGGCTTCAAACAATTTCAATTTATTTTTTATCGTATAAATTAAACTCGGTTCTGTGTAATGATAATTGTATTGAAAATAGGCCTTATGCTGTTATACTTATAGATGGTATTAAGTTGTCGGGTCTCTTAGACACTGGTGCGTCTATATCTATTTTGGGGGGTAATTTTTATAAAGATTTTTTACAACGGGGTTATACTCTTTTTAAAGATAATATTATCTCTGCTGTTGTGGCTAACGGGAACAAGTTGTTTTCTCTTGGTTACTTGTGTTTACCGGTTGCGTTCGAAGATCAACTTCATTTTATAAAATTTTTTGTCTTTCCGGAAATTAATTCAAATATCATTTTAGGCATAGACTTTTGGAAAATATTCAAAATTTGTCCGAAGTATATTAATTCAGTTAGTTTTAATCAGGAATCCATTTTATGTAATAATTCGGATGACGTCATTACGGGTTATGAACATTTAAATAACGATCAGCGTTCAATTGTTGATAGTATCATTCATCAGTTTCGTTCTGTTTCTTTTGAGCTTAAAGGTTTGGGGTTGACTACCGTGGTGACTCATAAAATTGATACGGGGGATGCTATTCCCATTAACCCGGCGCAAATGACGTGAAAATAATTACTAGGACGATGACGCCGGGTCATATTGACCCGAAGTTTAACGATGATTTCTGAAAGAAATTTTACAAGTAACCTTAATTTTAATGACGGTTTATTAAAAAGGGTTATTTGCTTAGTCAGTAAAATAAAATTAATATAAATAAGCTTTAGAAATTAAACTCTTATTAATTTTTTCAATAATACTTGCAAAATTAACTATGAAAACATAACATGTTTATATTTTAATTTTTTGGTAAAGTATTCGTAACAATAATAGGAATCAATAATCTTATTTACTAATAGGGAGATTAAATAAGCTTTATAATATAAAAATAAAAACGGATCGGTCTTCTACGTCATAATTCAGGCCTACGGAACTGCATCAATTATTGCAGTATGGAATCAAACGGTCTGGGCTATGCATGACAAGTGTGAAACGTTTTGTTATCTTTTTTAGACGGACGGACATACTTGACATTTTTTGCGAGTTCCTAGAACATTTTAGGGATGCCCTCCACTAGGGTCATCCAGCAAAATCTGCTAGTTTTTCGAATTTGTTAATTCTCGTGTTCTAATACGAGCAAGTCCCAGCTTCTTAGGAACTTAGTATTTTAGTACGTGTATAATTGCTATTGGCCTGATGTATTATATTCGCATTTATGTTAAATATATTCAGCATTGCATAGAAAATCTTCAGTGGCAATCGTTTTGAATTTTTTCTCACGTTGTATATAGCACTGAGTTCGTCAGCTGGTGCGTACACTCGGCCGTGCAGGTGCTTTTTGGCACATTATTCCATCCTTTCTTTTGCAAGAGGCCTCAAGATCCATATTATCCAAATCCCCTTATCATAAGCGTCTTGTTCACTTTTTCTCTGTCATTGCTGCGTTCAGATAAATGGTTATCAATATTCACATCTAAAGCACCTTGGGAGTCTTCATTGTCGTTATCAGACTCTTCTAACAACGCCACAATTCTAGGTGGGTCATTTGTCAATGTCATTTTCACTAAAAACCCTTAAAAGCCCAAGTTAATTAACATTAAACACTAAATAAGCATATAAACTTAAGTCACAAAATTACTACGCGAACGATGACGCTGGGTCATAATGACCCGTTTTCACTTGACGCACTTGTATCTCCTAACGCACGTGGCCTCACACTAAGCGTACCAATGGAGTGGGTAGAATGAGGCCATATCTCCAGCTACACAAACGTTCGGAACATACGACCGAAGCAAAAATAAAATATATCAGTTTAAAATTGCCTCGGGTCAATATGACCCAGCGTCATTGTCGCCGGGTTAAGCAGCGTTATTATCGGATGTCTCCTGAGAAACAACGAATCCTTTCGGAGGAGGTTGATAAGATGCTTGAGTTGGATGTCATCGAACCCTGTCAGAGTGAGTGGAGTTCTCCGGTACTTTTGGTGCCTAAGGGTAAAGATACGGGTAGTTATCGTTTATGTTTAGACAGTCGGAAATTGAATGCTGTAACCAAAAAGGATGCATATAGTTTACCTTATATATCTGAGATTTTAGATAATCTTAGGGATGCTCATTATTTGTCGACAATTGATTTTTGTAGTGCCTTTTTTCAAACTCAGATTCAGGAATCGGATAGGGATAAAACTGCTTTTTATATTCCGTCACGAGGTACATTCAGGTTTAAACGGATGGCTTTTGGTTTAACTAACGCTCCGGCCACGCAACAGAGATTAGTGGATAAGTTGTTTGGAAATCGTTTCGGGGTTAAAGTTTGTTGTTATGTTGATGATTTAATAATTGCAACTGCGGATTTCAATGAACATGTTTCTATTTTATTACAAATATTGGAAATTTTAAAAGAATGTAATCTTACTATTAATTTTGAAAAATGTCGTTTTTTTAGGAGTCAGTTGAAATATTTGGGGTATGTAATCGATAAGTACGGGTTGCGTACAGATCCAGATAAAGTTTCTGCTATAGTTAATTTTCCCACTCCAACCAATGTTAAGGGTTTAAAACGTTTTTTAGGAACTGCGTCTTGGTATCGTCGTTTCATTAAAGATTTCAGTACTTTGGCAGCGCCGTTAAATAAATTAACTTCTACTCGTAAGGGTGCACCTCCATTTAAATGGACGGAGGAGGCGGATAGTTCTTTTAGGAAGCTTAAGGAGTGTTTGGTTTCGGCTCCTGTTCTCAGGTGTCCTAATTATAATGAACCTTTTGAAGTTCACACAGTTGCGAGCAGTTATGGTATTGGTGCGATGCTCTCTCAGACCTTCGAAGGTAAAGAACATCCTGTCGCATATATGAGTAGGTTACTTACAAAGCCGGAACAAAATTATGGTATTACGGAACGGGAAACATTAGCGGTTTTAGCAGCGGTCGAACACTGGCGTTGTTATCTCGACAATGGTAAAAAATTTACAGTTTACACTGATCATAGTGCTCTTAAGTGGTTTTTATCATTGTCAAACCCGTCGGGTCGTTTGGCTCGGTGGAGTACTAGATTGTCAGAGTTTAACTTTGAGATTAAACATCGTAAGGGTTGTGATAATGTCATTCCTGACGCGTTGAGTCGTTCGGTTCCCGTGAGTAGTATATTTTCGATTTCAAATTATAAGGGTAATGATAAATGGTTTCTTAATATTTTTAATGGCTGTGCTAATAAGCCAGCATCTTTTCAAAATTATTGTATTAAAAATGATAAATTATTTAGATTGTCCAAAAATAAAAATTATTTAACATCGGAATTTGATTGGAAGGAGGTGATTCCTATGGAACATCGCTCTGAAATAATTTCAATTAATCATGATGTACCTACTGCGGGTCATTTAGGTATGTTTAAAACTCTTAAAAGATTAAATTTAAAGTATTTTTGGCCGAAAATGTATAAAGATGTTTTAAATTATGTTAATAATTGTTCTAAGTGTCTGGAATATAAAGCTCAAAATCATTTGACATTAGGTGTCATGGGTCGTCCTAAGAATTGTGTCCGTCCTTGGCAAGTTATTTCTATAGATATTATGGGTCCTTTGCCTACGAGTAGAAAACAAAATAATTATATATTGGTTGTAACTTGTTGTTTTTCAAAATTTTGTTTAATTTTCCCTTTGAGGCGTGCAAATTCCAAAGTAATAATTAAATTAATTGAGGATAATGTTTTCTTAGTTCATGGTATTCCACAGTCGGTAATATTAGATAATGGTACGCAATTTATTAGTAATGAGTGTATCAATTTTTTTAAAAGTTATAATGTACCTAATGTTCATTTTACTCCTCGTTATACTCCACAGGTTAATCCGGTTGAGAGATATAATCGTACTATTTTAACTTGTATTGCATCTTTTGTCGAGGAAGATCACAGATCGTGGGATTTGTTCTTACCTCAAATTCAATTTGCAATTAACAGCGCGGTGAATGAAACTACAGGTTTCACTCCGTCCTTCTTAGTGTACGGTAGGGAATTAGTATCATGTGGTTCGCATTATTTGGACTCTGATTGTGTTGAGAATTTAATTTTTACCCCTAGGGATGTTTATGCGGAAAACTTAGGTCGGTTGGCTAGTATTTTTGATAAAGTTCAATTTCGATTGTATGCTGCTCATTTAAAAAATACTTCACGTTATAATTTGCGTCGAAAGACTGCTGAATTTAATGTTGGTGATCTTGTTTATAAGAAAACTTACTTCTTGAGTGATAAAGATAAATACTTTTCTAAAAAATTAGCACCTAAATTTATTAAATGCCGAATTGTTGGTAAAAGGTCTCCTCTTGTTTATGTATTGCAGGATATGAATGGTAAAAATCTCGGGGTTTGGCATATTAAAGATTTGAAGTTAACGGGTAGTTCTGGTAGTAAGGATAATTAAATGTTGTTTTCTTTTTGTTTAAAACCTATAATACGTATTCCATTTAGCGACGGGTGATGATCGCTTTTTATTATTTTGTGCATTTACGCAACTTTTGATAGTTGTGTGGTGGGTACATCTCTAATGTACTCATGTTGATTTAAATGTTGGGTCATTCCACTGAGCAATGACTTGACTAGTGGTGTGTTGGGTACATCTCTAATGTACTCATTGTATTGTTATATGAGGTTATTCCACTGAGCAATAACTCATATTATTTCTGTTAAGCCTACGCCTTTATTTCGGAACGGGTGGCGATTCCAAAAATTCATATTTATATTCTAAAAGCCTACATCAGGAATACGGTATTAAATGTAGATTTAAAAAATAAATAAATAAATAAAAATAAATTATTGTTGAATTAGGAAAAAATTTTTTTTGCTGCTGAGTAGTGTTCATCTATAGATCGTTACTCTGTGTGTTAGGGCGTTTGTCTAGGTCGATTAACGCACATTGTTAGGTGAAGTTCAGGATGTTGAAGGTTAGTGATGTATGTTTGGGGTCGTATGTTAGTGTTGCAGTGAATTCAAAATTATACTTGGTGTTTTGTAATACAGTTATCTTTTAAATTTAATCTATCAAAGATTGTTTTCTCTTAGTATGAGGTAAAGTTTATAATTCCTTTGCGAGCTTACCAGATCCTCTCCTTGCATAATTTTTTTTTTAGAATTTTGCCTAGAGACGCAAAATTCTTCTCTGACGGGGGGGGTATTGTAACATATATACTTTTATAGGTATTATTATATGGCTTATCGAAGTGGTTTTTGTGTGGTGACGCGTAGCGCTTCGTCCGGTACATCTGTCGCTAGGCTCGTGTCCGGGGTGAGGTTTGCGATGCGAGGGGCTTCGGCCTTCGTTTATATGCAGTTGTCGCTGTTGGCTCGGGCATTTCATCGTCCGACTCGCACCAGCTCTGGTGGGTGCATAATTTCTATTGTGGGGTCCTTGGCGTGGCGTCTGGCGGTCGGCGAAGGTCGAGACAACCACGTGGCTTACTTTCTGCCAGGGGCCCCACTTATTCCCCATAATACCGCACAAACAGAGGGAACCACCCTGGGAACCTTCTCTCTCGGGACCTGGGTGTGAGCGACGGACGGCGGGTCGACCCAGCCATATTTTTTTTGGGCTCTGGCGGCATCAAGAAACCACGCCCGACCACGTGGCGTGGAAGTGCGGTTTCGACGTGAGCCGAGGGCCAACCCAAGGACGCAGCTAAGTCTAACTCTCTCACCATCACGCCACGAGGCAGGAATAAGCCCCATATTTTGTTTGTTCAATAAATTATTAAATAGTGTAATAATTTCTTTTATTATAACTCTAAATCCAAAATTTAATTAAATTAGTAGAATTATATTTTTTTTTTTAAATTAATTAACTCTTCTCTTTCTTATGGTCTCGGGTTGGAATGGTGGGTCGCTCTCTAAACCCCAAAAACCATTTTAACCCGCAGCATCGTGTGCGGGGATCGAACACGCAATCGCCCGCGCCAGCGCAAAAGCACAGACCTGCGCTGTGACCGCTGCGCCAACGCGGCTAGGGCTACTAATGTTATTACACTATATTTAATTAGGCATTTTAAGGTCTAAAATACGGAGGAAAAGTGTGAATTTCGGTATATCAAAAACGTCGTTCAAAACTTTATGTCTAGAACCTTCAACCCGAAGTAAAGCATGTGCTTTACTTCGGGTTGAAGGTTGTTGTTAGACTACTATGTTAACGCGTCTTCACAACTTTATAATCTTATTTGGGTCATGATTGTTCTAGGAGATAATTTATTTAATGTGTCCATAGCAGACAAAGATGGTTAGAAGGTAATATAATAATATGTAAGTCTCATCTACGTATGTATTCTACTGCCTGCCAAAATTTAGGTTTACGAGTATATTTCGTATATATAGATTCAAATTGCTTCAGAAGTATTTTTATACTAATTATTAATATACATTTTCAAATATTTCCAAGTACCAACTACTTTTCGAATCAGCAACGAAGTTACACGAACTGGCGTACTACAGTGCCGTTAGAACTTGGTACTCTTCGAACGAGTTTAGCCAATCTAGACTAAATTTGTTAAGTGTTAAATTTCTAACTCTAGTCGCTTTTGATATTTGCTTCTACATTGTAACCAGAATTTGGTTAAATTTTATTAATTAAGTAACTACATTTTATGATAATAATTTTTACGATATCCAACGCCTTGATATAAACTGATTTATTACATTAAAATAAAATAATAACCAATATAATTACTGCGTACACTTGTGTTGGGTTCTTGCTTTGGTAATCGAATGAACCTCATTCACCGTTTCCGAAACTTTTTTTTTTCAACGCACACACTCGGTCGTCTATTCCTAAAGTAAGCAACTTAATGCTTGTGTTATAGGTAACAGCCGACTGGTATAGCTACTTTATTTAACGAAAAAAAAAAAAAAAAAAAAACTGACAACACTTCCCGCTGAACTCGATTCAGATTGGTTGTCGCCAGTCAACCGAATTATCCAGTGAGATGTTATAATAATTTTCATTAGAATAAGTTGTCTGAGTGTGCTTAATTTTAATAAAATGAAAAATTACTGCCGTAGTTATTAAATCAGTGTGTGGTGCTCGCAAACGTGGGGTTACGTACAATTTAAAGTTGTTTATTTAGGCAGTCGAGGCAAAAACACTGTAAAAATCCTATTAATGACTAACTCAATCAATTTTTTATTATTATTATCACAAGCTGACTTACTACTTTCCTTGAGACTACAAATTTTGTTATTTGCCCACCACAAGACATCCATATGTAATATTTGTCTAAACGCTGCATGAATTATTTAATTTGTTTTTTTACGGAATTCTATTTTACTATAGTTTAATTGATCTAGACTATACATTCTATGTAAGTGAAAGCGACGATTTAGCCTCTAATATTCCACTGCTGGGCATAGTTCTTCTCCATGTAGGAGAATGACTGGAGCTTAATATACCACGCTGCTACCCTGCTGATTGGCAGGATTAACTATTCCTTTATCGCGAATATACATATTGTACTTATTAGTTATACATATTGTAGTTATTGTACTTATTATATAGTAACAGGTTACTATAAACAACATATACGGAACCCTAAAAAAACAAGCAGTGGTTATATATATATGTATACATTATTTATTCGACTCGCGTTAATTCGGCAACATTACCGAAGTCCTTAAGGGCTACTTTGTTTATTTGTTTAGGTGTTCAAACTTCCGGCCATTAACCCCGATCTGTACAACAGCTGCTGTTTGCGTCGATGGTTATAAGTTAAGTTTGTTTTGATAAGGTTGTAACCGAGATATTGTTACAAAGTAGAAATTTTTTTTTTTTTTTTTTATGTAACTAGGTTGGCAAACAAGCGTACGGCTCACCTGATGGTAAGACCGTAGCCTATAGACGCCTACAACACCAGAAGCATCGCAAGCGCGTTGCCGACCCTAACCCCAATCCCCCCAGGACGTAACAATTTTAATAAGAGAGCCTAATTTGCGATGTATGTTATCCCGGTCCTACGCTCACTGCTGCTCTACCTCCTGCTATCTCTGTTAGCTACCACAATCGAGAGTTTTCGAAGAGGAATTTTTTGTTCGCCTCATCAAAATGTAGCCACTCCCAAAAAATTAGCTTGATACTGATCAGGTCAAAAAAATGTACTAGGGATCCCTACCTATAAGCATTAGCTTATAAACTTTGAAAATGGTAAAAAGTGAAAAAATTATAGTAGGATGAAACCCATTGGACAAGTAAGAGAATACACATGAATTTTTTGTTCGTTGAAATCTCTACTTTCTGATGGTGTAAAAAAAATACATTACTATGTAAATGTTCTCAAAAAATGCTAAGTTCTGCACAATAGTTCTACACTGTGTTAGATATATAAAACGTAACTGGTTATGAGAGATAGAGAGAAAGAAAATGTTTGTTCGCACCGCTCTCTTGCTCCGTTCGCCTCACCCCATCACACATATCGTAACTCTCTCGTCACGCATTCACCAGCTTGCACCCTAAGTCAAGCGTACGTAAAGAAGTTTTACTTCAAAAACAAATATCTGATTTGATGCAATCATTCATTTTTATTGATACAGATAAATAAATAAATGAAGAATGTACGTCATTAGTTTATATTAATGGCATTGAAAAGGGTTTTTTTATCTGTACTTACTAATATTATAAAGCTGAAAGTTAGTTTTTTTTTGTTTCTAACGACTGACTAGTTCGAATTGAAAACTTCATTTTGTGTCGGATTGCCTATTTACCGAGGAAGGCTATTTGTTTCTCAAATTGACGCGTCTGAAACCGTGGAGCATAGTCTGTAATGAATCAAATCTCGAATATTAAGACAGGGCTTTAAAATATGTATCACATACATAGATATATATTGTTTCATTGTTACCTCATTCAATAGTAATACAGAAACGACACTTATTCAAGTTATATTACTGTTATCTTAAGCTAATATATTCAGCATGTGATTTCATGTTTCTAGACTTCAAGGAAGGTAACATTTGAAATCAAACCAGCTATGATATATTTCCGAGAAATAGTACAAACTGCGGTTGTTCTAGATTGTTCTTAGATAATTAATTGTAGACAGAGTTTCAAGGGAATTCAATTAATTTAGTGCAAGTCAATCTTACGTTTTCATCTGCGTCGTTGTGCGCGCTGCTGCGCTGCGTTGATTGGCACTTTCAGTAATTTTCAAAAACGCTTGCTTGCCATCTTCTTATTATACGCTTCAGCCTGTAATATTCCACTGTTGGGCATAGGCTTCTTTCCCCATGTAGGAGAAGGATCAGAGCTTAATCTCCAATGCGGGTTGGCAGATATATTCCCAACTAAGAGTAACGACCGCTTTCAGGTGTACATGATAACAACCGGGACCGACAGCTTAACGTGCTCTCTGAGGCACAGTGGGGAGACCCACAACGACTGACAACCAGACCGGAAATAAATATTTGTATAAACACAAATACCCACTCCGAGCGGGAATCGAACCCGCTAAATAATCCAATAATATCAAAAATTCAAGTATGCCTTAAAACAAGTTTTAAATTGTTATTTTACATAATTAAATTATTAAATAAATTATTTGTCGTTTTTGGTGAATTAATTATTAAAGAATGAACTTAAGAGCCATTGGTATTGCAGCAAAAATGTTAATTAGTATCAATTAATGTGACGCTACCACCGATTTAGAATACAGAATCATATTCTTCTCCAATCTCCTCTATATAAGAGAAGGCTATTGTGTACTAGTAGGACATTTAAAGTACACACAGAAAAGGTTTACTATCCCAGAAATATTCTAAACGAAAAGCGAAGAACAGTTTCGTAAAAAGATCAGTCTTAAAACTATTTTTAAAGATATATCTCCGTGAGAAAAGTTAAAAAGTAAGAAATCGAGCCAAAGTTTTCGCTCCTTCGCGGCGATTGCGAAGAATGCTAAAATGGACCCGCTAACAACTTTTAACTATTGTAAGTGACTTGGAGTTAGTGATAACAGAAGTGACAATAATTTTATTTTAGGTATATAGATTATTTTTTAATGAAATAATATCTGCTGTATATTCAAATATTTATCGATGAAAACTTACTGTTATTTACCTATAATAGGTAAATAACAGTAAGATTAGCATACGATTTTATGTAGTTGATACATATAGACTCAGTGGCGTATTTTAATAACCTGTACCTTTGTACCTATGTATATGTTATTAAAAACACGAGGAATGAAAAAAAAACTGTAAAACAAAACACAAAAACTCCATTTCAATTTAATTTCCAACTCAGTAAAATTAAACAAAAATAAATCAACGTTTATGAAAGACATGAGAAATTCATGTTCATCCTTCATAATCATTTCTAACCGACATTAAGGATGGGTATTTTTTGTACTTTCGTAGATAGTGTTGGCAATTAGGAACTATTTCAGTAGTAGAGCTGTTTGAATGAAATGTAAGCATTTATTTCGCCATACGCATTTAACGCTTCAGCCTGTAATATCCCACTGTTGGGCATAGACCTCTTTCCCCATGTAGGAGAAGGATCAGAGCTTAATCCACCACGCTGCTCCAATGCGGGTTGGCGGATATTTTCCCTACTATGAGTAATGATCGCTATCAGGTGTACATGATAACAACCGGGACCGACGGCTTTACGTGCTCTCCAACACGGCACGGTGGGGAGACCCACAAGGACTGCACAAATACCTAGACCACCACCGATAAACTGTCACTCAGTTTGGCGGGTTTAGAAATTGTAAAATATTAATTTGATCCAATAAAGAATTTATTATTATTATTATTAAAAAATGTTTGTCGTGTGCGAGGATCGAACCCGCAATCGCCCGCGCAACAGCCACAAGCCAGTGCTGTGACCGCTGCGCCAACGCGGCTATGCCGCCGTCTTCCATACGCACTTAACGCACGCTAAAAAATCTACACTTAAAAAAAATGCATGCCTACACTCAGTCACATGTCAGAGGTGAAACTTCTTTGGCAAAATAATTGAAAAAGTAGGCGATATCATAATTACAAACCTAATTAAAATTATTAAAAAAAAATTAAAAACTAATAAAAAAAAACGAATTGATGAAAATAATTTAAAAAAAAAAACTAATTGAAAAAAAAAACAAGAAGCCAACGTCATGCGGTGTTCCCAGGCGGTCACCCATCCAAGTCTGACCGTCGCTGACGCTGCGGCGTTACCGGTCGCTCAAATTTTACCCCTCATGCGCCTAAAGAAGTTTCACCTCAATAAACTTACGAGGATTGCAGGCTGTTTAGTTCAACTAATATCTTTTTTTTTTGGTGATAATATAATTATAATGATAAATCTTGAGAAAATTACGATTTTGGATTTGAGATTTTATAAATTTTTTTGTAACATTTTTGATTATTGTGGTGTAACTGTGTTATCCCTTAGTCGCCTCTTACGATACCCACGGGAAGAGAGGGCGTGGCTATATTATTTAGCGCCGTAACCACACAGCATAAACTAATATTATTTATTATCTCTTCCAGTAATTTCTTACCTATATCGATGTTCTTTTTAAGGTAATTGTAGTTTTTGTCCCTTTGTGTCTCATCTCTAGCATTTTAAGCGGGACCTAATTGTTACTTTTCAGACTTTTTATAAGGAAACCTTTTTAGGTAGATGATTTTTTGCTTTTGTAACAAATGAGGTTTATAGGTAATTATTACTCCGAATGTTTTTCAATAGAGACCAGTGGCGAAGCCTTTGAAATTGGTAAAAAGTAATTAAAAAATAGAACAGGATGAAACCCATTACAAAAGTAAGAAAATATAACAAAAATAAAAGGAAAATAATTTACGGGGGATTGGTGTGAGTGTGTTGAGGTCGGGAAGTTGGGTAGGGGGAACCCCCCCTTAAGGTTGAAAACGGTTTATCACGATTTCCGGTAAAAGTACGAGTCCTATCAAAGTAGTGAAAAGATATACAGCTTTTGTGTTTAATCTTTTTATGCATAACCTCAGCCTGCCTAGAGGCAGAAGTCCATAGTGTAATGTTTTCTTTGTTTATTTTTCTATTTTTATGAACCTACGTCAACGCTGTTTTTATTTATTTGTAAGTCTTAAGGTTGACTGGTAGATAAATGCTGTAGGGCTTTAAGTCTACCTTTTGCGCAACACTTAATGCTAAGTTATGTAATAAAGTTTAAATAAATAAATTAATAATTATTGTGTTTGTTCGCAAGCGAAAAAAAACCAACTTCACTATTACATCGACACGTAGTACAACGTAAGTAGACAAAAAAATAGTCAAGTAAATACGCTTTATTAAACACTAGCTGCTGCCCGCGACGTCGTCTGCGTGCGTTCACTGCTCGTTCCCCGTAGGTGATAGCGTGATAATATGTAGCCTATGTTCTGACCCGACTTCTTAATAATATTCGTGCCAAATTGGAAGTAAATCCATGCAGTACTTTTTGAGTTTATCCCGGACATACATTTGAAGAAATAAAGGTTCACTGCTCTTTCCCCGTAGGTGATAGCGTGATAATATATAGCCTATGTTCTGACCCGACTTCTTAACAATATTCGTGCCGTACTTTTTGAGTTTATCCCGGACATACATACAGACAAACAGACAAACAGACAAAAATTCTAAAAACTATATTTTTGGCTTCGGTATCGATTGTAGATCACACCCCAAGTATTCTTTTAAAAATATATTCAATGTACAGTTTTGACTTTTCTACCATTTTATTATATGTATAGAATAGATAACTCGAAAAGTAATTGTAAGATCTCAATTAAATTTAAATGGGACCACATGACCCACACCAACTTTCGATTAAAAAATATCGAAATTGTTCCACCTAGTCACAAGTTCTGAGGTAACATACATTAAAAAAAAATACAATCGAATTGAGAACCTCCTCCTTTTTTAAACAATTCCTAAAAAATGCTAACTTGAACATCATTTGAAAATCTTTCAACAATTAAATCGCATAAAATAAATCTCTCCGGACAAAGTCAGATAAAAACAAGATTTCCCTTCGAGTTTTCTAAATGATCGCATTAGTCCCACGATTTGTTACTCCGGAGGAGATGCAATGTAATATCTGTCGTTTTTAGATGTCCATTGTGATCAAAGTGAGGAATTAAAATGATTTGTGAGCGAGGCATATTTCTGGTAAACGACCTTCGATGAAATATTCCTTGGACATAATTTATGACACCAATGTTTTGCTTACAGCTCGAATTCTTGAAAATCGGTCGACGTATTTTTGTACAGTTATTGAATGATTTGTAAGTCGTCATTTATCGATACTAATATTACAAGAAGGAAAGTATTGTATTTTTAATGTGTATAATGGAGAGACTCAAAAACTACTGAGCTGATTTGGAAAATTCTTTCAAGAGAAGAATGATTCCTTATCACTGAGGGATATTGGCTATATTTTAATGGGAAATCGGAACAAACAAAAAGGGGTGACTGTTGATCGTTTATGGTCAGTAGACAGTATACATTTGAAGCGTGATAATATTAATTTGTGGGCATAAGCTTTAGTTATACTAAGTTTCTGAAAGTCAAAACCAAAGTTCAATGCTTTTTGAGATTTGCGCTGTTATACAAACGGAGAAAAATCTTAATATTATAATTTGGTAGTACCTTACCGTAATTTGGAGAACGCAGCAGTTTTATTTTGGTGAGGTGGTTTAATAGTGTGGGTTTCGCCACCGTGCCTCGAAGAGCACGTTAAGCCGTCGGTCCCGGTTGGTATCATATACCTAATAACGATTACTCATAGTAGGGAACGTATCTGCCAACCCGCAGTGGAGCAGCGTGGGGGATTAAACTCCAATCCTTTTCCTACATGGAGAAAGAGCCCAACAGTGGAACATTACAGGCTGAATGCGTATAATGAAAAATAACATTTAAAATAATACATTTCATAAGTATGTTTGAACAAACAAACAAGCTGGGAAGCTTATAATATTAGTGATATAATCATACGTGTAGTTGTGAGGCAGATTTACACTCTCACACCTTGCAACTTACAAGATCTTGAATTCTTGGACAACTATGCAGAAGTTAGTTCGGAAATCTTGTGTAAATTGTCCGGAAGAACTCTAAACTATTGCTTGGTTCGTTCAAAACTATGTTAATAATTTCTTGCGTGTTAAATTTATGAATAAAACACATGAATGTTTGTGTAAAGTTACTCATCTTCTAAAATATTATAAAACAAAGTCGCTTCCCGCTGTCTGTCTGTCCCTATGTATGCTTAGATCTTGAAAACTACGCTACGGATTTTGATCCAGTTTTTTTAATAGATAGAGTGATTCTAGAGGAAGGTTTATATGTATAATACATGCATAATATAGTAGAGGAACACTGATCATTTTTGCAACCGTGCGAAGCCGGGGCGGGTCGCTAGTCTAACGATGTAAATAAAAATGAATCATGTTAATGTATGTACGTGCGTATTTTCCGAACGAACGCCGAATTGGACAATTCCTTTTTTGTGTACTTAATAATTAAATAAAATAAATTTAATAAAATTAAGTCAGATCACGGTTTGTATAAAGAAAGACAATAGAAACAATTGTGTTTGCTCGCAAACGAAAAAAAACCGACATCAATTACATCGACAAGTAATCTATAATAATATTATAAAGAGGTAAGGTTTTTAACTTTGTTTGTTTGTAGGGGGTAATCTTCGCAAATACTGATCCGATTATGAAAATTCTTTCAGTAACAGAAAGCTACACTATTTAGGAGTGATAAGGGCTATATTTTATTGATATTGAACAGCACAGGTCGGCTAGTACAACATAAGTAGACGAAAAAACAGTCAAGTAAATACGCGTTATCAAAGATTACTTAAAAAGTAGTCATTACATCTCGATCAAATTTAAATTAAACTAGATGACAAGCATTAACTTTCGATTGAAATAAGAATCATCAAAATTGGTAAACCTAGTAAAAAGTTATACGATTTAATATAACGTAGGTGGACAAAAAAATAATAGTCAAGTAAATACGCATTATTAGATAAAACTCAAAAAGTACTTGTCAGATCTCAATTAAATTTAAATGGGACCAAATAACACGTAACACCTTTCGATTAAAAAAAAAATCATTAAAATCAGTCCAACCAGTCAAAAGTTCTGAAGTAACATACATAAAAAAATACAATCGAATTGAGAACCTCCTCCTTTTTTGGAAGTCAGTTAATGAAAAGAACCTCCTCCTTTTTTTGGAAGTCGGTTAACAAAGAAACAACAGATGATAACAGCCGAAGGTATTCTAATACATACGCACATTATCGAGTATTTAAATAAATTATCTATATAAATAAACTGGTTTCTTTTAATTAACAGTCATATTGGCCTCAAAAATAGCTGATAAAATTGCAATTTTACAGCAAATTTTCTAATTTTTTATTCCCATTATTACAATCATTTCCATGTCAATAAACAAATTGCATTGAAATGAAAGTACTAATGTGTTTAGATAATTAAACTACGTCAATTTAAGTATTATTATCTGGATTTAATGCACATATATTGCGGTTAATTACCCACACTCAGTGAATAAATACGACATTTTTTTCTTTTTTGTATCATAAAAAGTTATTAGCTAAACATGGAAGGATCTAAGGTAAGCATTGCAAGTAGTCACCTTATTTTCATTATACTTCATTTTTTATACTGCAAAACAAATGTATTTTTTAATGCTTTTTTAATTATGATTTCATCAAAATATTGTATTTGTACTATGTTCACATTATTTTTAGTATTAGAATGTCGTATAGAAATTTAAAAAATTGTAAAAAATCAACCTCAAGAGTCTTAATTTCTGATAGATGCTAGCTGTATTCGCAAATTCATCCACGATTGTCATTTATATTAAATCTACAAGATAAAGTAAGATTTCGTTAAACCCTACGTTCAGAGATAGTACATTTCCGGTTTCAAAATATTTCGACCTTTACTACGCTTTGTAATGTAACTGGCAGTTACCGGTGGCTTTGCTCGCGCAGATATTGAAAATATTTACAAAGACGGGCTAAAAGTACTGCATGTTCATTAAATTTTAATCATTTAGGACCTTTTGTATTCCAAGGTTGTGGTTCACCTTTCTAGCGCTAGAACTACGATCTCGGACGATCCCGGTTGTTATCATGAACACCTGATAGCGATAGTTACTCATAGTAGGGAATATATCCGCCAACCTCCAGTGGAGCAGCGTGGTGGATTAAGCTCCGATCCTTCTCCTTCTCCTTTTGATTGGGGAAAGAGGCCTATTACCAGAAGTGGGATATTACAGGCTGAAGCGTTTCCGATAATGTGTGTCGTATGCTAAATTTCAAATTCAATCTATTTTTCAGGTTATACTGACTCTTCTGCTCATTGGCTTAGTTGCCTCAACGCTTGCAGCCACTAGCAGCGGAACAGAAACTCCGCCGCGAGTGGCTAATGTAGAAACATCTGGTATCAACTCAGACTCTGAAAATGGGCAATCAATTAATAATGCAGATAAGAACGGAGGTTATTGGATCGACTAAACCAATATAAATTAAAAATACGAAAGTTAGTACAGATCAACATCGCTACAATATTTTGAAATGCTACGAGCCACGCACTTATTTGTAATTACGTCTCACATACAACAGTATCAAACAGTTGTAATTATGATACTTAATTCTATTTAAAAGGAAATAACAATTGCACTTTATCCGACTTTCTGTAAATAAAACACCTATTTTTTAGTATTGTATTAATTTTATATATGTACACGTATATATGAAAATATAATAATTTGACAACACAATCTTATGTCTATCATTTATATGACTCTTTATCTTTACTAACGACTAAATTAATTATTAGTTAAACTGTATTCTGACATGTTAAAATAACGTCATTAACAACGCAGCAATATATGAACTGTTAAACTTAATACCTTATATTTAAGTTTCATTTTTGTTTGTTAGCCTGTCAAAATATACCTGTCGCAGTTACTGCCTTACTTAATGCCGCTATTACAGACATTTTTATCATTTATGTCTCGGCACTTCTGCTACACGACACTATAGAATTTTTTATATACGAACATACAAACAAGAAAATATCAAGGTGTTACAATTTTGTAAACTTACTAATAGGACTTTGTAATTTGAGATTTCTATCTCTTTTAACAAAAATTGAACCAGCAACCCTTAGTACAATAGCCAGTAGATCTGTCCTCTGCGCCTACCTGTCGTCAACCTATTGTAAATGATAAAGGTGGTAAGAAATAATAAATTATGTTGTATGTTGCAACTGCTATAAAAAACGGACTTAAATTACATCGACAAGTATTACAACGTAGGTAGACGAAAAAGTAGTCAAGTAAATACGCGTTATCAAAGATTACTCAAAAAGTTGTAGTCAGATCTCGATGAAATTTAAATGTGACAACATGGTAAGCATCAGCTTTCGATTAAATTAAAAATAATCAAAATCCGTACACCCAGTAAAAAGTTATGCGGTATAATGCAACGTAGGTCGACGAAAAAATAGTCAAGTAAAAACGCATTATTAGATACTAGCGACCCGCTCCGGCTTCGCACGAGTGCAATGCTGATACTAAATATTAAATAAATATTTGCAATCTAAGCGCAAAACATGTGTTTATTTACGACATCACATTAGAAAACTCTAAAACTATCAGTGTTCCTCTACTACGAAGTGTGTAATACCTTATGACTATATTATGCATGTATTATAGGTACATATAAACCTTCCCCTGGAATCACTCTATTTACTAAAGAAAACCGCATCAAAATTCGTTGCGTAGTTTTAAAGATCAACACACAAAGACACACGTTTCTCTATTCCTAAGGTTACCGAATTAAATTTACTTAAAACCTGTCATTTAGGTTACATGCGATTGATACAAACATTAGGAAATAAACATCTGCCGTAACCATGGTTGCTTTTAAATATCCGAAACGTGTCGGGAATTTAAAAAAAACGTAATAAACCTCGATAAAATCCGAAAAAGTTGATACATTATAATTAGTGAATTCGCGTAAACATTAGAAAACAGTAAATAGAAAACTGCGTTAGTTAAATCATGTTCAGAGCCGTACTTAGCGAGTGGTAACGGGGTGGTTAAGCTGTTAATTTAATGAGTCGATAAACATGATACCGTTAAAAACATTCAGTTAAAAAAGAACTAAAAAAAATATGTCATTTAGTGCACAAAAGTGTAAGCTAACTATAAGAATATTTGAAAGCTGTTGGTACTGATTCCTACGTAGGTATAATATAGATAAAATGTATTTTTTGAGATTCTATTCTATATTTTTATCTTACTTAATTTTCTTGATAGAAAAACATATGCGTCATTATTTACTTGTAATTTATGCTGTGCTTGCTTTGCTATGCTTGTAATGTACACTTGTGACTTGGTCGGTTAAGTAAAAAGTTGTCGGGGGTGGCATCCATTACTTCTAATTCTATAGTTAATTAATTGATATGAAAAGTTATTTTTCAAGAGCCTATTTATCGTTAAAAAGTATTATACTCAGTGCTACAGTAAAATTTGTATTATGGAAGAAACTAAAATATCTACCTTTTTAAAAGTTAAACTTTTATGACATCGTCTCAAACTTTTTCGTCTCTGTGTTGCATGTCGCGTGACGGTCGGCCGCGCGGTGAGATTGATAAAGCGATTTTTATACCCTTAATGGAATATTATTCCACAAATTTTTAGTTAAATGTCTATAATGTGAAAAGAAGTTTCACTTTTACCGTGGTTCCATAAAACCACACAGGTTTTATTTTTTGTACATACTGTATTAATTCAATTGAGAAAAGTACTATTGTAATGTGTACAGTTTATAGTTGAGTGAAAGACACAGATGACCTGTGAGAGGAGGTTAATGTGGTAAACCAAACCCAATGGAAGTCGATCGAACACTAAATTTATTGATATAAATTATAAGTATACTTAGCTGACCCCGCAAACGTTGTTTTGCCATTTATGATATTAACCCCCGCAACCTCCTCTTGTGGGTGGAATTTCGTAAAATCTGTTCTTAGCTGACCTCTACTCGGCGAAAGGAATATTCCTACCAAATTTCAAGTCTCTACGCCTTATTATTTCAGAGATATCGTAATGAGTCAATATTTGGGTGGACATCTCTTTTATATATATAGAAGATATAGGCAAGAATACGTCATAGGTGACGTAAATGTTATATGCGAAAACACCAATTTCGCAAGTAACCAAAATCATATAAAATCAATAACATTGTGTGCGGTAACCAGTATTACAATTATTGAATTCTCTGTCAAAGTTCTGTTAATGTCGATTGTAAAAGTTACTCGAAACACGATGTGTATCTTGGCATTTAAACTAAAAGGTCATAGGAATTCTGCATAAAACGATTGAGAGGATGATTCTAGTACACGGCATCTTTTTGAATATCGTCAAGTTGAGCGTGGATAATGTATGTGTCCAAAGGCAAGGTCCCGAAGGAAATCAACAAATAGAAACTTGGGGTGTATCATAGGTTCCTATTACCCACTGAAATTGGGACAAAATCGAATAAAATTTGGTCGAGATCATGTAAGGTTTATTTAGTTGTATCCGAAATTACGTTATTGAAGGTTCAAGTGAGCCCGATGATGGCAGATGCCTTATTATTGTAGGGAATTTGGCCTGAAAATGGTTTTAGATTGTTCTATTTATATAAATATTATCTGACCTAGCGAATTTCTGGCCACAATATTTTTTTCTTGGATACATCATTTTTTAATTTTTTATACGAATCGTGTTCTGACAATAAAGAATACAAATGAATTAATCTAGTTTGGTGGAGTCGTTTGGAAGTTATGTGCAATTGTGCATACATACATTTTGGAAATTTTCATATAGATTTATCTAATATGATAATGCAATTTTCAAGTCAGTTATTGTCAGGTCTTTTGTATTATATCTATTTAGTAGTTTCGTTTTGTTTTTTTATGTTTATAGTAGTGGTTACGTATGTGTATACTAATATTGGAAGTACGTAACTTTTTTGTTTGTTTTTACGCTACAAATCAACCTACGATTTTTCGAAACCCCAAACTTAAATTTAAAAAAAAACTAAAAAACTATACTTAAAAGTAGAAGTAAAATACGATTAAAAAAATAATGATGAAAATATATTATGAGTAGTGTATGACCTATTTCAAAACAAGTGTCATTCTAGAAATATGAGAATTTATGATACCCACTTTAGGTACTAGGAAAATTCAGGTCGCCTATCTCAGTATTTAATATACAACGTGAAGGCAATAAATTTTATGCAAACTGATTACATGTTAGCTTAAAATATGAACATCGGTGCTCCTTCCGCGGAGAAAGGGGATGTCTTTAATCGCTGAGTGGGTTGCAGTGCGGCCATTAAGGTTGGGGAATGTAGATTTTACTGGATAATTAGCCTAACTTTACTAATGCTCTAAAGACAGTAATCGTTTACAGCGTACATATATGTATATTGGTTAGATTCCATGATTTGGTATGGGAATAAATTATCCAGCAAGTTGAATACAGAAATGTAGTCATGTGGGTGTAGATTCTAAAGATAGTTAACTGAGCTAGGGCACAGCAGGACATATTCTGCTCAAAATCATGAGCAGCCCGACTGGGGAAGTACCTCGACCTTATAGAAGATCACAGCTAAATAATTCCGCTTTCAAGCAATGTTGCGTTCCTGTTGTGAGTAAGGTTATCAGAGCGTTTGGGTGGGATTGGGGGTAAAGTCAGCAACGCGCTTGCGATGTTTCTGCTGTTGCAGGCGTCTATAAGCTACGGTAATCACTTACCATCAGGTGAGCCGTACGCTTGTTTGCCGACCTAGTTGTAAAAAGGTGAAAAACTTATATCACTTTGTCTGATTGAACCTTAGATATGAGGAAAGTAACGTTAACCAGTTATTTCGCTAATCATAAAAAATAATATTAGATAACTCCTGCAATATGTATGCGGTATAGTGGATAAGTCATCTTAGAACGCGAGCTCTGCCTCATACTCTAGTTAAATTTATGCACTGAATTTTTTAGAATCACTAGGCGTTCCTGGAATCGATATTAAGAGGAAAGGGTACCAAACACACTTTTGAAAAATAGGTATTTGAATAAAATGTTCCTGTCTCCACTGACTATTACTGTAGGCCGCCCCGCACACCCGCCAACCCCGCACTGCTTTGTCTATGTGTTAGTGCCGTGGTGTTAGTGTGCGTGTGCCGCTTCTCGAATGCTATTTTTCTGTATTTTGCTTGTTTTATTTCATTAGCCCGTTGGCGCAGTTTGTGGTGGCCCTGCTTTCAGTTCCGCGGGTTGCGGGTTCGTTTCCTGCCCGAGCCTGGGTGTAATATTTGTATTTATATACATATTATTTCTATGTATATTTATAAAAAATATTCATATATAAGTACATATAGTTATAGGAGTCGGCTGTTACCTGTAACACAAGCATTAAGTTGCTTACCATAGGAACAGACGACAGTGTGTGTATGTTATATGATATTTATATTTACATATTTATTAAATTTTTTCTGCTTCGTTCTTCTGTAACTCGGCTTACTTTTATTGGATTTCGTAAACTACTTAGTACATACTTATTATTTTGAATTATTGTTTGTTAATTCATTGGATTGTTATCTACATAACTGTATTTTGGTAAGTAATAATTATTGAAATACTTAGGTATTTTATTTATGAATTAGGTATGTAATTACGTGGTTGAGGTGTATGTAAGAATGGGTGTTGAGATACATACATATAGTGTACATGATAAATGTATTGTAGCCATACATACATAGTAATTAATATGTTTGTCTTAGTATAATAATAATAATATACTTTGTTGCACATTTAAATAAAGAACAAAATTTACATTACCAGCAATTATATAGTCACAAATTGTACAACCAGGCGATCTTATTGCTAATAATTGTGTTTGTTCGCAAACGAAAAAAAAACCGACTTCAATTAAGTACCTACATCGGCAAGTAATACGTAAGCCGACGAAAAAAATTAACAAACGCACTAGTCACTACGATTTTTGAGGGTTCTCCTCGATTTCTCTGGGACCCCATCATCAGATCCTGGTTTCCTTATCATGGTACCTAAGTTGGGATATCTCCCTTCCAACAAAAAAGAATTATCAAAATCGGTTCATAAACGACGAAGTTATCCCCGAACATACATAAAAAAAAAAACAAAAAAATATATATAAGTACGGTCGATTTGAGTAACCTCCTCCTTTTTTGAAGTCGGTTAAAAAGCAATCTCTTCCAGACAACCTGCTAATGAAAGGGATATTGCTTTTCAGATGGGCAGGTGGTATGTAAATATAAATAAGCAAAAAAAGAATATATAACAAACATACATAGGTACATACACACATACGTACGCAATAAAATAATAATAATAATAGCATACGTATATAAGTTGTAATGTCTCATGTTTGTCGCGGTTATTAATACGCGGTTATATTACATAATTGGGACGATATAAAAATGTTTAAAAATAGTAATAAAAAAAAAAACAAATGAGATTCTGGTGACATAATATACAAAGAGAGACTGGTTGACTAATCCTAAAATTTTATGCCTCCGACTGCATATTATGTAGGTACGGTGTTGCATAAAATTTCAAAGGACTACCGTATTGATATTTTTAAGTGTACAGTTGTACATAATGTTTGATATTGTTCTAATTTATAAATTATTATTTTATTTATGTCTTTTTCGTTAGGCAAATTACGCAATAATACCTAACAATAAGCGCTTTATTTGCGAAATACAATGAAATATATAAACGATGAACATAAGATAAAAATTAGTACATTTCAAAAAAAAAAACATCAAAATAAATGTGGAAGAACAAACTATAAATAAAAAGAAATAATAATAATTATTAAAAAAAAATTGAAACAACTGAACTCAGAATTAACAATAAAATAAAGATATTTAAAATAATAGTCACTAATAAAGGTGGCAGTGTGTCTCACAAAAAGATAAGTCCTCGGCTTCAGTTAGGGATAAACCCTAACACAGATTTTCAGGACCACCTATTGATTTTTTATTTAATTATTTTGTGGTTGATTAAGAATTTTTTACCGACGAAGAAAAACAGAGGAGGTTCTAAAATCGCCGCGTATATTTTTTTAATATTTGACCATGCATAACTCTTTACAGAGTAGTCCGAATTTGATTTTAAAAAAATATTGGAAAGACTACGAAGTTACTGCTATTCTATTTTGTGGAGCCCTAAAGGAATCATTTACTAAAAAATTGGTAATTGTGTTTGCTCACAAACGAAAAAAAAACGACTTAAATTACATCGACAAATAATACATGATAAGACGAAACAATAGTCAATACGCGCTATTAAACATTACTCAAAAAGTTGTAATCAGATCTCAATCTAATTTAAACAAGACTACATGACAAGTATTAGCTTTCGATTAAAATAAGAATCATCAAAATCGGTAAACCGAGTAAGAAGTTATGCGGTATAATACAACGTAGGTCGACGAAAAAGTAGTCAAGTAAATACGCATTATTAGATTAGATATAACTCTAAAAGTACTTGTTAGATCTCAATTAAATTTAAATGGGACCACATGACACCTTTCAATTAAAACAAAATTGATCGAAATCGGTCCACCCAGTCAAAAGTTCTGAGAACATACATTAAAAAATACAGTCGAATTGAGAACCTCCTCCTTTTTTAAAAGCCGGTTAAAAAGAACGATGCTTTCTGGAATTCAATAGAACCAATATTAGAAAAATTTTACTATGATTGCCATATGAGAAAGGAAAGGAAATAATTAAATAACTCTTTACCTACTTGAACTGAATAAATCCTTATTTTGAAATTTTGTATCTTTATTTAGTTAACCTACTTTTCCTAGTGTCTGTCCGTCAGTCTTTCTACAGTATCCTTCTTTTGCCTCTGTAATAAGACTACCGTTAGCCAAAATTATAGTCAAACCAAAAACATAAACAACATAATTATTTAAATTATTTACCATAATTATCATTTTTATTTGTTAGAGAAACCCTTCTTTAGCCCAGGTTTGCACAATGTTACAATGAAAACCACATCCAAATAAGGTTTTATTGTAGTTTATGAAAAGAGAGATTATTTAATTTTGTTTACACGAATTTTTGAAAATATCGACAAAATATTACATCACTAGTGTATCTATATAATTATCGACTATTCGGCATCACTTCGCTGGCGTGTATACGTACTGCTTTGACCCTTCCCTCCCCCAGACCTATCCCACAAACAGCAAGAAAGGGACAACTGAAGCTCAGACCACTTTAGGTAGATAATTTTTGACCAAAACAGCATTTCGTATTCGACTGTTTTCTCCCCGAAACATGCCAATTTTTTTTTTTTTTTTTTTTACGTAAATAAACAAAGCCTTCAGCTATGCCGCTCCGTTTTCTTTTTTTTGTAAATATGAATTATTATTTTTTTATGAGTGTCTGAAAATGTACAAAAAATTAGGCAATATTTCTAGTTTTTGAAGACTCCTACTACCTAAAATAATAAAAATTTGAAAAAAAACAAAACGTAGGGGCATGGTCATGGCAGGTAAAAGTGTTATGTTACAAAAATATTTGATCTAGTGTCATTATCCAGGGAGAAAACAGTCGAATACGTTTGTATGGAGAAAGAGTTGGTATCCTTTCCTCTTAAGAGATGATTATTTCGGTTAGGATATGATTATTGCTAAGAAAAAGTATTGCTAAAAAGACAAACTGATAAAGATTTATGAAAGAGCAAGGTATTAAAGAAGACTATAGTATTTTGAATACCTTTACATTCTATATTGTCATTAGAATATTTTATCTGTGGTGCTTAGTTATCGAAAAATACTCGTTATTCCAGAAACGTTTACAAACAGTTCCATTATAATTTGTAAATGAGACTTGGCAAAATTACAAAAGACAGATCTGGCTAAGTGTGCGTCTACACTGAATGCGCGGTGGCGGGTGCAGAGGCGGTTGCGGCGGCGGAGGCGTATGGTGGCCACAGTACGACGACAGTATGGACGAGGATTTATTATTTTTACTAGACAGTCCAATCTTGAGATAGAAAGTGTACGAAAAAAATAAAAACAGATATAAGTGGTGAATTTTTTTAATTTATATGAAGAATTGAGATTATACCCATTTCCATTCGATTATTTTCTTTTTGACACTTCAAGAAAATTTGAAATTAGTGACCCCGAAGTATAGATACAAAGAGTCCGGACGTAATGTTGAACGAATTGTCTCAATTTAGGGGACAGAATTTTAATTTCTCACGTAAAAAAAAGGTATAAAGTACAGAAAGCGAATACATATATAGCGACAAGACCGAAATGGTTTGATACCCCTGCCACCCGCGCTTTAGATCGCTTGCTGTCTAGGCCCGTAGTGTGGACAGAACGCGCGGATAGGAATGTTTGAAAACTACGCTCGTTGTATTGCTCAGTCCCGTCGCGTAGGCTTCCACTTTAGCCACTGCAGTGTGGACGCAAAGACGCGTTTCATATGTTCGATATTTCGCGCCCGCCGCCGCCACCGCGTTAGGCTCGCAGTGTGGTCCTAACCTAAGACTTTTTTATGGTAGAGTAATTTGTAAAATGTTTTCCGGTTACATAATATGGTATTTTAACGCATTTAAATTATAAAAACTAACCCGCAGTGGTGAAGTGCAATGGATTAAACACAGATCCTTCTCCTACATGGAGAAAGAGGCCCAGCAGTGGGATGTTACCGGCAGAATCGTTTTGTTAAAAAATACTTTTTATTTTTCAAAATAAAACTTTGGAACAAATATTTTAATTTTTAATATAATCAATGTAATATTCTTTTTTAATATTATTTAAGTAACATAATTTTTTATGAAATAAAAAAATAACAAAGTTATTTTCATTTATTAAATTTGTAACTATATTTATATAATTTAAGGAATACATATAATTTTTGTTATTTTTACATAGTAAAAAATTGCCAATTTTATAAATTAAAAAAAGCTGTAACAAACGAATTGCTTGCATATTTACTGAAAATTAAATTTTAAATGATTTGCGTACATCAACGGTAGTTGTGTAATCAAAAGCTAATAGGCTTAGATCAGCGCAAACGAGTGAACTCGTTCGCGAATTCACCAACCAATTATTTTTTTACATCAATTTCGTGGGCACACATTGAAAAATGAACATAAATATTTGCTTATTTCTTACCAACGTTATGTAAAACTGACATGAGACGCATATCAAAGGATATTAAAAAAACGTCGGAAAAATGCCTTGACCGCGCTTTTATTATGTAAAGCACAATAAGGGCTGAAAAATCACAATAAAGGCAAACAATAAAAAGTCGTTAATCACTGCCGCGTGACAGGCCGTCAACAGTTTTGGTATTAACGCTATTAATTTTTTTCCTAACAACTTTAGAGTTATGAACGGTTTTTAATGGCCTGTAAGCGTTTAGGGAGTTTTAATGTTTCGCATTTATGGCTGGATAGATTCTGTCTGAGGCAGTTGTTGCATCACAATAGAACGCAATACTTTGACGCTACATTCTGAAAATCGTATACTTTATGTCAAAGTATATTTTCGAAAAATCTAAGACATACTTATAATATAAAGTTGCAGCGGGCTGGTCACCTGTGTCGCAGGAACGATGACCAGCGTGTCCTGAAATGAAGACCGCCTGTACTCGAGCCCGCTGGACTGACAATCTACGTCTCAAATCTCCGTTGTGGAGGCTGGATGAGGATTGCGGAAAACTGGGAAGTTTGCGTGAACTTAGGGAGGCCTATGTCCAGCTGTGGACTGCGATAGGCTGAAGAGAGGGAGAGATATATGCCAGTCAGTGATATTTTGACATTTGACAAATGACAGTCTTTTGTAGTAATAGTGTGACAGTGTTTGTAGTGTTGTCTACATTTGAAAACTGATTTATAATTCTGATACTACTTGCGGTTGCGGGTTCGATCGCCGCGCGTGGCATACACTTGTATAGCCCAATTGATGTTTGCATAAACGCCCAGACTATGGTCTGGGAAATTGTGCTTGTGTATTGTATGTGTTTCTGGACCTCTGACATAGGAGTTAGTCTTAGTAGGGCCGTTGAGTGTGAGGCGATTGGTTTAGCTTCCACAATACCATTTTTAACCGCACTCGCCATTGACCTATCTACAGGTTATCTGACGCTTCAGCCTTAATATCCCAGTGCTGGACATAGGCCTCTTTCCCCATGTAGAAAAGGATCAGAGCTTAATCCACCACGTTGCTCCAATACGGGTTGGCGGATATATTCCCTACTATGAGTAATGATCGCTATCAGGTGTACATGATAACAACCGGGACCAAAGGCTTAACGTGCTCTCCAAGGCAACATATCTGAATGGCCAATACAAATGTTTGTCATGTGCGGGGATCGAACCCGCAACCGCCAGCGCAACAGCCACAAACCAGTGCTGTAACCGTTGCGCCAAAGCGTCGTCTTAACTTTACAGGTTATCAGAGATTATCACATTTAAACGAACTGACAAACTTTACTTTTGTTCTGTTAAGTATGAAAATCCACGTAAATAATTTAACAAAGGCTTAAAAGTGAGGGCAGGTTATTCCGTAAAGTTTACTCTAGAGGCCAAGATAATGAAGGTTTAAATTAAAAACGGAGTGAATAAAATATTTCGCTGTCCGTTCGTAATTTTCCTACACGTCCACTATAAATGGTTATAATGTTTTATTTCTGTAGGAATTCTTTAAATTAACGAAATGGACCCCGACAGTACCCGAAAGTGGAGATAATTTTTCGTTTCCATTTTTGTTCTCCGCGTTTTTTAATTGGAATTTACGAGTATCTTTTCGAGGATTTTTTTATCGCTGGTCTGAAAAACTTCCAGATCTATTAAGGTTTTCTTTGCTTCTTTAGATTTAGATATATTTATTTTGATGCATCAACAGTATAGCACACAAAGTTACACCATAATATACATACGTATCACGAACAGTGACGATATCATATTTACGAATGTATCACAAAAGAATAGTCAATAGACCATAGAATAGAATACAATAATAATACCATAAAATAATAATACCATAGAATGTACCATATATTCGTGAATAAAAGACTTAAATTTGATACTATACAGGTATTATTCTTATTTCTATACTAGAATAATATGATAAGTTATAAAACATTACAATTATTTAACACACAGTCATCTTTTTGGTAATGTTGGAAAAATTTATTGCTCTCTTATAATACGAATAATTCTGTAATAAAATTAAATTTAATGTTTATTATAACATTTATGTGAAAACAGACAATTTCGACCATTGTTTAAATTGCAATTATAAGTAATTCGATCGTTCTGATAATGAATTGAACGAGAATTTACATAATTAATATATTTACTTATATAAAATATTGTTTATGATTTTAAAATAGAGGATATAAATTCTACTGAATTTTATATATAGGTACGTCAACAACTCTGGTGTAGTGTTGCGCATGCTACGTACCGGCAGGGGTTCGATTCCCGCCCGGTATAGATATTTGTATTGGTACAAATATTTCTTTCCGGTTTGGATGTCTGTACTTGTAGGTCTCCCAACCGTACCTCAGATAGCACGTTAAGCTGTCGGTTCCAGTTGTTGGCATAAATACCTGATAGCGATCGTTACTCATAGTAGGGAATGTAATGAAGTATCTCCTACATATAGTAAGAGCTTTTTGCCTAGCAGTGGGATGTTACAGGCTAAATAGAGTTGTATCTACTCGTATACTAATATTATAAAGCTGAAGAGTTTGTTTGACGGACGCGCTAATTTTAAGACTACTGTACTCTACTGTTTAGAATTGAAAAAATATTTTTGTTTCGGATAGTCCACTTACCAAAGAAGGCTATAGGCTATATAATATTTTAGTGTGGTATTTTCTCAAATCATAGCTTACTTAAGAGATATTACTATTCACAGATTTGAAAAGTTGCAGTGTATAATTTTAGGATAAACAGGCCCTTACGACCCATTCTACTACCTGCTGTTAAAGATTTTTTTACGTGGGGAAAATCCTCACAGACACCCTCCTGCGGCGTGGGGGTACCAGAAGGGAGTCAGTCAGACTCTTACTGAACAAAAACCGCCACGTGTGCCCACTCCTCTCACCATTTCCGGAGTCGGAGTACTCTAAATTTTAATTGTTAAAGTCTATTCGTAACTTATGTGAAGGTTAAACTTTACCCAAAACTGGTAAAACCGGTCATAAATATTTACAGCGGCATTAAACATTTTTTTTATTTTTTAATATAACCAGGTCGGCAAACAAGCGTACGGCTCACCCGATGGTAAGCGATTACCGTAGCTTATAGACGTCTGCAACATCAGAAGCATCGCAAGCGTGTTGCCGACCCTATCTCCAGTTTCCCCCAGGAGCTCTGGTCACCTTACTCGCCAATAGGAACACAACACTGCTTAAAAGCAGTATTATTTAGCTATAATCTTCTGTAAGGTCGAGGTATTACCCCAGTCGGGCTGTTCCATATTTTAAGCAGGAAATTTCCTGCTGTTCCCTACCAGCTTTTTACTATTAACATAGTGCTACTTTTGGACAGCTGATACGAGTAGCTGGTGTAACAAACATTTGTCACCGTAGTTGCTACGAAAACTCTTCAAATGAGCATTTCAAAACATTATTTTCATAAATTATATTATTTATGTTTTACTGGAAATGACGTCATTCTAAAACGTCAGACGGTAATGTTTAAATTAAAAAGGGTCCCTGTAAGGTGTCCGCGTGCGTCCCTCGCGTCGCTAATTTCATTATAACTTGCGGCGTGTAATTTGAATTGTGCGCGATTGGACCACCACGGTTTTGGATGTGTATTCTCAAGGGCCGTTGAGAAAACTTTGATGTGAATTTGAATTAATGGAGCTTTTTATGACGTTTTACGTTTTTCTAATTTGAAGTCTTTTTTTTATAAAGTATACATTAAATATAGATAAATATAAATATCTTATAACACACACACGGTCGTCTGTTCCTATGGTAAGCAACTTAAAGCTTGTGTTATAGGTAACAGCCGGCTGATATAGCTAAATACTTTCTTTTTATAAATATAGATAGAAATATTACATGTATAAATATATAAATACAAATATTACAACCAAACTGGCGGGAATCGAAGCCGCAACCCGCGGAGCAGAAAGCCATTTCAAACTGAGCTAGTCAAAAGTCTCATTAATGAGATGTAGGTACCTATAGTCCTTGTTATATTTGCATTAATGATGATAATAACTTAACTAAAAAAAAACAAGTATTATTTAGATTATTTCTATAATAGTCCAGTCAAATTACGAAATAAATAAACATGAGCGAACACAGTTTGGGGATTTTGAGGATCGATAGGGGGGTGCATCGTGAGCATAAATTCCAATTTGAGGGGCTGTACTGAGGTCAGCTCAAGGTCATTTCGATGGAAACGCGTTTAATTCGATATCTCGAGAAATATCAGTGTTAGCCAAAAAATTGTAGAGACCTTTTCTCTTCTAAATGAAATTTATTAACTTTTTTATTTAAAACTTTTTTTATAACATCAATATTTTTCAACTTATTACTCCCGCAAGGCAAAAATTTTATTTTTTTCCTATTTTTCGTCGTTTTCTCCCCAACCATTCAATTTTATTGAATTTTACCGATCATCAACGTGTATATCTTTTAATTATGCACAATTTTGTTCTTAAACTTTTTTCTGTAATGCCGATACCTTCGGAGTTATATATTCTTTTACCGAGCGAAAGCCGAGCGGGTGCTTAATTTTCCGAATTTCATAACCTATTTTTTTTATCAATAAATGTGTGAAACAGTTTTAATTGTTAATTTACTTCTTACCCAAACAAACCCATAAATTTACCCAAATTAAATACCCAATTTTTAAATAGTTTAATCGATTTTCTTTTTATATTGCGACAGTGGCGCGGATTTGAGAAATGTATAACTCCGAAGGTATTGGCATTACAGAAAAAAGTTTGAGAACAAAATTGTGCATAATTAAAATATATTCACGTTGATGATCGGTAAAATTCAATAAAATTGAATGGTTGGGGAGAAAACGACGAAAAATAGGAAAAAAAATAAAATTTTTGCCTTGCGGGAGTAATAAGTTGAAAAATATTGATGTTATAAAAAAAAGTTTTAAATAAAAAAGTTAATAAATTTCATTTAGAAGAGAAAAGGTCTCTACAATTTTTTGGCTAACACTGATATTTCTCGAGATATCGAAATAAAAGCGTTTCCATCGAAATGACCTTGAGCTGACCTCAGTACAGCCCCTCAAATTGGAATTTATGCTCACGATGCACCCCCCTATCGATCCTCAAAATCCCCAAACTGTGTTCGCTCATGTTTATTTAACCCGTTTTTTTTTCGTAATTTGACTGGACTATAATGGTTAAAAATAAAACCTATTATAATTTTGATTATTTTTTGATAAGCGTTGTTTTTTTATTCATATCCAAAATATTTTATAATCTTCAAAAAAAGAGCATACTCGTACTTGAAAGGCCGATAAGGCGCCCGCTAATCCTCGATGTAGCGGGTTTCTATGAATGTTGTTTTCACTTACCACCAGGTGAGCCAACTGTCCGTTTGCCCCTCTCCTGTAAAAAAAAACCTTGCTGCAAGTAGTTAGCTTTATAATACTCGTTATACAAAGTTATCGTTTCTTGTTTATTGCAATAAAAACGTACATATATTAGTTTTGTCTTATAAACAGAGAGAGTTAAGAAATTGCTACGAAGCTACGAAGCTGCGAGAGAGAGTTAAGAAATTGCTACGAAGCTATGAAGCTGCAAGAGAGAGTTAAGAAATTGCTACGAAGCTACGAAGCTGCGAGAGAGAGTTAAGAAATTGCTACGAAGCTACGAAGCTGCGAGAGAGAGTTAAGAAATTGCTACGAAGCTACGAAGCTGTGAGAGAGAGTTAAGAAATTGCTACGAAGCTACGAAGCTGCGAGAGAGAGTTAAGAAATTGCTACGAAGCTACGAAGCTGCGAGAGAGAGTTAAGAAATTGCTACGAAGCTACGAAGCTGCGTAGATATTTCGTAGCAGTCTCGTAACTACACTTTGTAGTGATAATGAAAGTGAAAAGTTGTCTATGATCTAGGCTGATTTTATAAAATAGTTTTTGTAATTGAAAGCTTATTTAGGAAAGTAATCATACAAATGAATGTAATAAAACTCTAATTCAAAAAAGTGAAACCCCCTTTTCATAATAGTTTTTATTTCCATAAGACTCACATTCAATATATTTTTTTTCTCTGAATTTTAGTTCGAATATTTATTTAAATGAAATGGAATTATATAAAATAAAATTCATTCAGTACTTGAATTGAATGAAACATGAATGAATTTTAAAGGCGACGAAATTTAAAAAAAGTAAAGCTTGAGTTGAATTTTTATTCACTGTACATTGTTTCTCGTGAACGGCGGTCGCTTAAATATCCTACGTGATTTCATTGCAATCTTGCCATTGTATTATAACTGACTAGCCCATTGGAAAAGTTTAGTGCCTATTTATTTACTAGAATAAATACAGCCTAGAAGTGGCAGTTCGTGAGGTATACGTTCAGCAGTAAACATCCAATAATTCTGACAATATTAATTCTGATCATAATGAGATCTTTAAAAAAATTAATAAATACGTTTAACACAAACACAGACACACACACATATTTACATTTTTTCTTCTTTAGAGTTTGCATATCTACGCCTGTGTTCTAGGTATAGTCATATTTACTGTCGCATATGTACATAAAAATAGCAAAAAGAAACTATCGACCTCGAAAGGAGAAAGCTAGGTCATTAAAAAATTTGCAAACGGGATAATCTATACTAATATAATAAAGCTGAAGAGTTTGTTTGTTTGATTGTTTGTTTGTTTGTTTGTTTGAACGCGCTAATCTCAGGATCTACTGGTCCGATTTGAAAAATTCTTTCAGTGTTAGATAGCCCATTTATCGAGGAAGGCTATAGGCTATATATCATCACGCTAAGACCAATAGGAGCGGAGTCCACGCCGATGAAGTCGCGCGCGGAAGCTAGTCTATTATAATTATTTCTACTGCAACAGATTTTTGCCTAGCTGTGCGATTTTATCAACTTATTCTTGCACTGAAAATAGAAATAGACACACGAAGCCGCAGATACCAACATGTATTCAATAACCTAATATTAGCCACCTGTCTACAAACTACACGGTATAATTTATCGTCAAAAGCAATTGTTCAAACGCAGTAATCAAAATGCGTGTAAGTCATTACGCAGTGATATAATGATGATTTCGCATTAATCACACCGGCTACAATCATTTATTAACGAAAGCTTGATATGACACCTTCAAATGCTTTACAGTTTCAATTTAATTCTAATTATATCGTGAATGATCGTTCCTTTATAACAATTGTTGGTTATGCTCGATGTGGCACATTTGAAATATAGAATTAATATATTCAATTAAGTAAGAAATAAGAAAAAAAATAAGACAACGCGTTGTCGCAACGGTCACAGCACTGGTTTGTGGCTGTTGCACTGGCGGTTGCGGGTTCGATCACCATATGTGAAAAACATTTGTATTGGCCATACAGACGTTTGCGTGGTCTGAGCGTTTGTGCAGTGCTTGTGGGTCTCCCCACCGTGCCTCGGAGAACACGTTAAGCTGTCGGTCCCGGTTGTTATCATGTATACTTGATAGGTAAAAGTGCTTTTAAAAAAAATTGTTGTCATTATTAAATTTCTACAAGAATTCTTAATCTGCGTGTATATTTCCCTAAACAGAACTCACAGACCATGTAGAGAACTCAAGAAAATTTCGCATCAAAAAAATTAGGCATGTAGGTACTTATAGAAGAGCTGTATTAATTAGGTATATAATATATTATGTAATATGTCACATAATATTTTCTAACGTACTTAATATAAATTGTGTACTTTAAAGAGCGAAAACTTTAACATTATAATTAATTTTCACACTTAGGAATAGCTGTGAACAAATAAGCCTAATATTTAACACGCTTAGCGTAAATAATGTGTACAATTAGTTGCAACGCTGTAAAAGCAAAACAGACGGTAAGCTGAATCTCGGAACAAATAATGAGCAGTCTAATTAACGGAATCTTATTATGATATTTTTGTATTATATTAACAACATCCACGGGCTCTTAGTTACCATTTTTACTACATAAAATATTTTGTATTATATCGGTGTTTTTTTTAAATGTAACCAGGACGGCAAACAAGCGTACGGCTCACCCGATGGCAAGACCGCAGTCTATAGACACCTGCAACACCAGAAGCATCGCAAGCGCGTTGCCGACCCTATCACCAATCGCCCCAGGAGCTCTAGGGGGGATTGGGGGGATGGGGGATCACAATACTGCTTCAAAACAGTATTATTTAGCTGTGGTCTTCTGTTAGGTCGAGGTACTACCTCAGTCGGGCTACTCCATATTTTGAGCAGGTAATTTCCTGCTGTGCCCTACCTCAGTTTGCGTCTGCTCGGTGTGCGTTTATTTTTACAATAATTTAACATATTATGATAAATAGAATGATTCATATTTATCTTTAGATACCTATTATATTTTTATTAATAAGTATTAAAGTAGTTAATAAGTTGAGTAATGTTGATAGATTAGAGAAAGTGGAATATAAATAACTTTTTATCATCATATTTTAGCTAAAGATAAAAACTGATTTTAAAGAAAAGGAGTAAAAGAACAGTTCTATATATTTATATTGTTTCCAGAGGACTGGTTATATAGATTCGCCATTGACGGGAACGTCAAGTAGAACATAATCATTTGAATATCATCATTTTTCGGATTTTATCGCGGCTCATTAGGTTTTTTGCATGCCCGACGTTTCGGATGTCGTTCTATGTTTATTACCTACTTCTGATTAACATTTTTTTAATATTCTATCAATAATCAAAAGCTTTTGTTTTATATTTCGAAGAAGAAATAAAATAAACTAACTGTATGGGCGCTATAATATGCTGCAATATACATCCATATTATACACCTTTTTGTATAAACAAAAGGTTACATCGTATTTTAGTGCCTTTCAAAATATCGATAATCCTAAATTCGTTCAAACTCCTCTCCTAAGATACAAGTACGTTTCAAGTTAAGCCCTTACTTCTCGCATTCTGCACTGCAATTCCTAGTAAATAACGGAAATCTATTTTCCGCAAGACTGCACTAAAAACCAATTTGTCTACATTTAGACGTTTGTACACACTACGGGACGTACGGACATACGTCCGGTGAAATGAATCTACGTGACTGTCTGCTGGTATATTTGAAGACATTAATCTTGTGTATTTATATCACGATCGATCACGATCACGATTCAGCCTGTAATAATCCCACTGTTGGGCATAGGCCTCTTCCCCATGTAGGGGATAGGGTCGGAGGTTAATCCACCACGCTGCTCCAATGCGGGTTCGCGGATATATTCCCTACTATCAGTAACGATCGCTATCAGGTGTACATGATAACAACCGTATATTTATAACCGTGTATTTATATATTCAAGTTTAATACGTAAGACTAAGAACTTATAGTGAAACTAATATACGAACAGTTCAATAATACGTTTATTGTAATCGAGTGGAAAGAAGTCTACGTTTACTTAACAATTAGGAAAAATAAAGAGATATATATTGTTCACATTATAACATAATTATACAAGTTCATAAAAACCATAAAGTTATAAAAAGAAAATTTATAAACAAAAGTAAAATGTTAATCGGTCTATTCGTATTTCGATTTTTTTTCAACTTATATTGGATTCCTGAAAAACTAAAATATCATGGAGAAGAATTAGAACTCAACTCGATACTCTATTCCATTATGTTAGATACGAGTAAACATATAGTATTTCTGAAGACATGAAATGTCTTAGCAATTTTTTTCTTACAAAATGTTACAGCAAGATAATAATTTAGGTCGTCTCCGCTTTCAGTAATCTCAATTATAATAATAAATACTTTCAAATTAGTCTAGATGATTTATCTTCAGTACACATAATAGCGGTTTTACCAAAAATCGTTCTATATTAATACGAAACGGTTTACTCATCAAAAATTTAAATTGGTTTTCTTTTAATTTCTGCTCAAAAATAATAATGAAACGAGGGCAATAAATAATAAACTTTTCTCGTAACTCATTACGCGAATCATTTAATGTGTTTTGTTATTCCATTAAAACTTGTTCATGAAAGAATTATATGGAGCTGTGGTCGGTGGAGGCTGGATGAGGATTGCGAAAAACTGAGATGACTAGCGCAAACTTGGGGAAGCCTATGTCCAGCAGTAGACTGCAATAGGCTAAATCGATTGACTGACTGACAGACTGTCATTAATAAGGATATTCACAATCACGTATACATATGTACTAAAAATATAAGCTAGAATAAATGTGTCACAAAAATAATAAACATCTTGAGATATCTATACGAAGTACGAACGATAACAAGTTTATTAAAAAAAAAAAAAAAAAAAAAAAAAAAAATTATAATTCATTCTGTAATAGATGCTGAAGCCGCAACGGTATTTTTTTTATTTTGATCCCGCATGGCGCCTTAGCTCGTTAGCTGCTACATAGATTTAAATGGTCTAAGATCCGAGATAGCTAAATATTCCCTCATCTGTAAATTAGATGAAACAATTTTTATAGGCTGATTTCAGTATTGTGAATTTATAAATAACGACCTCTGCCACCATAAGCCTGCTCCAATTTTTTTTAAAATCTTTTCCCTCTCATGTTAATTACATGTAGTAAGCTAAAACCATCAATATTTTACATTATATACCTGACTATAGTAGGCACCCATCTCTATGATTGCTATACTTACCTGCAGCCAGGTTACTGCTGACTGAGGTTACTGACCATGTAACTAACATGAAAGGGAAAAGATAAAAAAAAAAATTGTAGCAGGCTTATGGTGGCAGAGGTTGTTTTTATAAATTCACAATATTTAAATCAGCCAATAAAAAATTGTTTCATCTAATTAACAGATGAGGGAATATTTTGTTATATCCCAGATCTTAGACCATAAGAATTTGGTACGATTTGGATTCAGAATTTAAATTCAGAACGGTTTTCTAGTGAGAGGTGATAGTTAAAATCTATACTAATATTATAAATTTGAACAGTTTGTTTGTTTAAGTGCGTGTTAATCTCAGAAAATACTGGTTCGAATTGAAAAATTCTTTTTGTGTTGGATAGCCTATTTAACGAGGAAGGCTATAGACTATTTTTTCCTCAAATTTGCGAATGATGTTTAGAAATAAATAAATTGTCTTATATGTCGATTTGGTTATTAAAACGTAACTTTGAAACGCTGCTCCACTGTTTAACGCTATCATGCTATTATTTATTAGGCGAGAATAACATAAATTATTAGGCTCGCTGTAAACGAAGCGAGTAATTCAATTGTTGCTGTTACGTCTCTCATTACTCGCTGATTTAGACAGAAGCAGGGTGATGAAAATATATGATTTGTATTCATTAACGCGACAACAGCACTACGAACTTAATTAAGCGGAACAACGATAGTATTCTATGCATTAATAGACATATATTGGTTGGTTTTGCTTGTTTGAATATACCAATTTTATACACAGATCAGCCTATCGCAGTCCACTGCTGGACATAGGCCTCCACAAGTTCGCGCCAAAAATGGCGTGAACTCACGTGTTTTGCCGATAAACACCACGCTGGGCAGGCGGGTGCGGGTTAAATTAAAAATGGTCAAAGAACGATTCTAAGAATCCATTTATATTTACTCCAACTTCGTTCTTTGAGTATTTATATAAAATAGTTTTCAATATTAAACTGGTGCATGCATCTAAAATATGCAGCATTTTATGAATTTTATATGACGTTTTGTCTCGTAAAACGAAAAATGCAACTTAATAACCTCGTTTAAAATTCATTTGTAATGAATATAAAAGACGTGTTGAATTTTATCATCCGACCTTTTATGTATGCAATTTAAGTACTTTAAACATTTGTAAAAAGAACGTTTATCTAAAAAAAATGTATTGTTAACTTGCTTTAAAAAATTAGGTTTTTAATTCGACTGCATTTTTAAGTGTGTTACATCATAAATTTTTACTTTTATTTTGATAATTCTCTTTTTATTTGAAAGATAAAAAAAAAAGATAATAATTGTCGTTCCACAGATTTGAAGACGATTTGAAGGTACTTTTGAATCATATTTGAATAAAACTGTTTCGATTTTAATTTTTTAATCTATACATCTATACAAATAGATAAAAATGATAATGTCTGTTTGTAATATTAAAATAACTGCTTTTTACTAAATGCTAATACATAGATTTATACGCGGTGCATATACCAAAATATAACATTTTTGTTTACAATTTTTGTCTGTCTTTCTGACTGTCTGTTTGCTCTGGCTAATCTTTGAAACGGCTCGACCGATTTTGACGGGAATTTTACTATCAGATAGCTGACGTAATAAGAAGTAACTTAGGCTACTTTTATTTTAGAAATTTATTTATTTTATAACTCGGCGAATTGAACAATTTTTTTTTCAAATTCCACGCTGACGAAGTTTAGGTCACAGCTAGTTTTGACATATAATCAATAGTCCCATTCGAATTTGATGAGTATCTGACAAGTAGTTTTTCACTTATCTCTTATAATGTGTATAGAATTATGTACTGTGTAAGTCTCTGTGCTCTCGCGGTCCGCACAAAATGTGTTGGCGGTCCGCCACTTGACTCTTTCCCCTGCTATACTTGAAGCCGCTTCTTTTCATTTGATAATAAAGAATTATTGTATTCATCCCCTGGGGGGATTGGGGATAGGGTCGGCAACGCGCTTGCGATGCTTCTGGTGTTGCAGGCGTCTATAGGCTACGGTAGTCACTTACCATCAGGTGAGCCGTGCGCTTGTTTGCCATCCTAGTTACATTTATAAAAAAAAAATATTCAGCGTTCGTTACCCACACTGAGCGTTTTTAGAAGTATTTTAAAGTAGTAAAAGAAATACACACACACCAACCACCACCACCTTCCACCAACCACCTTCACCAACTAAATAATTGATAAATCGTAATAAATTTTATGAAACCACGGTAAAAGTGAAACTTTTTTTTCATATTATAGACATTTAACAAAAATTTTTTGAAATAATATTCCATTAAGGGTATAAAAATCGCTTTATCTTACCGCGCGCGGCCGACCGTCACGCGACATGCAATAACATGCACAGACGAAAAAGTTTGAGACGATGTAATAAAAGTTTCACTTTAAAAGCTTTTCTTGCTATCTGTATCATGGGTTTAATTTAACTTAATGTTGTCACTAGTGCTGAGAATATTTTTAACTAGCATCCCGCCCCGGCTTAGGATATTTAACAAAAATTTCAAAATATTTTTACCCTAATTTAAAAAAAAATATATAATATAGCCTATGTCACCCGCGGATTGTGTACCTTCCCAACAGTGAAAGAATTTTTCAAATCGGTTCAGTAGTTTCGGAGCCTATTCAATGCAAACAAACAAACAATCAAATCTTTCCTCTAAATATTAGTATAGATTCCTTAAAATCATATAACCCGCTTGTTTATTTATTTTTTGTTTACATCACAAAAGATCGATCACGACCGATCACGATTCAGCCTGTAACATCCCACTGTTGGGCATAGACCTCTTCTCCATGTAGGAGAAGGATCGGAGCTTAATCCAACACGCTGCTCCAATGCGGGTTGGTGGATATACTCCCTACTATGAGTAACGATCGCTATCAGGTGTACCTACATGATAACAACCGGGACCGACGGCTTAACGTGCTCTCCGAGGCACGGTGGGGAGACCCACAAGGACTGCACAAACGCCCAGATCACGGCAAACATCTGTATGGCCAATACAAATGGTGTCGTGTGCGGGATCAAACCTGCAACCGCCCGCGCAACAGCCAATCGCAATCCAGTGCTATGACCGCTGTGCCAACGCGGCGCGGGCGCCACAAAACATCGCAAGGATAATTTACAAGGGGGATGATGAGTTGATGACGTGTGAGCTGACTGTTTCGCTGTAAATATTACCATGGTTACTCTTTATTTTGAAAGTTTTATATTTTCTAAATTACCCTATTAAGTTCAGTAATTAACGCTATGGATATTTTATTATCCATTAATTTTTGAAGATAAGTTATACTGGATAAGTACTGAGAAGTTTTTAAAGTTTTAAATTTAGTAATTAAACTGGAAAATATAGCTCCATAAATAACCTATTAGTTTTAAGTAAAATACTTTAAAGATATTAAAATAATTGTGAATGGATTTTACCTGTTGTCCTAGTTGACGTGTTGTTTGAGGTTAGCAACAAATGCGATAATTAATCTAAGGGCCTATGCAAACTACGTTTTTTAAACGCGCCGTCGACGCACGTTTGTAGCGATACAGACGCGATACACACGCAAGTCAGACGCAGCCTGTAGACCTTTGCACACCCGTACAATAAAAGCGCGCCTGCGACGCGCGTTTTTAAAACGCGCCGTTGATGCGCGTGCGTAACGATACAGACGCGATGCAAACGCGCGTGTGTAGCGATACAGACGCGCCGGTGACGCGCGTTTTAATCGATACAAACGACAACCTCTTATCTGTAGGATAAAAGCGTGCCGTCGGCGTCGACGCGGTTAAAAAAGGTGGTTTGCATAAGCCCTAAGTGATGCAACGCGACTATCTTAAATTGTCATTTTACTTGTAAGTTGTCGTACGTTGTCAAGTTACGTCATCCAAAGAATTGTGAGGCCTTATCGAATTGCTTAGCGCATGATGCGACTAGATAGTAATAAATGAAACAGTTAAAAAAATCCTAAATACGCTCGCTGCTAAGTGCAAAATTCGATTACTGCTGGACTATTTTTTTTTTATTTAATCTTAATTTAATCTTAATTTTTATTTAATATTACTTTTCTAATACTTAGCAGAAAATTGTCACTTTCAATTGGAAAATTACAAAAGTTTATGCTTAAAACTTTTCATTTACTTTACAATTAAAAAAAAATATAATGTTTTTTGAAAATCGACTTTAATTTTTTTTTGTACGATAGATTTTTCTCTACTATACCTACAGAAACACATCCTTCTGTGAATGAAATTCTAATAAGACAGTGAAACTAAACATTGACACGGGTTCGATGCCTATTACGGGGAAAGGAATAAAACATGGTAACATACTCTGAACAAATACAATTGAAAAAGAAAACACTGCTACTCACACGTTACTTTATCTAACACTGCCTGTTAGACAGAGTAACACATTCATATTTAAAAAAAATTTGTGAGTGCATGTTGCTTAGATAATACATAAAAATAAAATTCGAAAAATGTACTATTGTTTTCTAATGTTTACGCTAATTTCACTCATTATAATGCAACAGCTTTTTCGGATTTTATCGCATGTCAATATTGTGATACTTTCAATCATTTTATTGGTCACGGAAGAACCATGGTTGCTGTAAAGTATCTGAAACGTCGGGCACTTAAAAAACCTAATAAACCGCAATAAAATCCGAAAAGAAAAGTTGAATCAAAATTGGTCTCATTATAATGAAAATCAAACGTCATCAAAAGTTGTTTCATTATAATGAAAAATATACTTATAAAATAGGCTAAAAAAAGGCTGTAATAGAGGATTACAGCTATTATCGGGCAACGTTCTGGCTTTACTAGGTAAATTAATGAAAATAAAAATGTTCCTATGGACAAATGGTATTCCCCATCGTTTAAACATAACACATTACACATAATATTTCCCATCAGTTGTAAAATTAAATTTTCAGGAAATTTGAAGTAAACGCGAAAGTAAATTACCTCTGAGAGCCTTGTAATGGCTACTCTTGAACATTGCTTAGTAATGAAATGGATGTGGTATGTTACATTTCTGAAAAGATTTAAATTCAAGTTTATACTAGTATATTATGAATTTATTTAATAAGATCCACCAACATAATTACATGTTAAAAAATTGTAATGAGTTTTATGCTTTTAGATATTAAATCAGTGTGACCGTTTCAAATTTTATAATTCAGCTAACTGAATCTTTGAAATCGACTAAAAAATACTAAAAAGAAAATTCAATTATACCAAAATAATACTAAAATTTTTGCTTAATATTTTGAAAATTGTTGCATGTCGCGTGACGGTCGGCCACGCGGTAAGATTGATAAAGCGATTTTTGTACCCTTAATGGAATATTATTCCAAAATTTTTGAGTTAAATGTCTATAATGTGAAAAAATGTTTCACTTTTACTGTGGCTTTATAAAACCACACAGCTTTTTTATATTTTAGATTTTTTTGACTTTTAAAAATATTACCAACCTTGCTTCAAAATTGCTCACAATTAACTGTACCTACTGGTACTAGTACCACACATCAAATTTTGAACATTTTGGTCATACTTCATTTGACGGTATTCTTCATCAGTTTATTGTTTTTGTGTATCGTGAACCTTTCAATTACATTTATTATCACTATATTTATCTTTGGTTAACCAAGATGAGAATCCCGGGTTTAGTTCCCATTCCACTCTATATTTTTGTTCCTATTTGCGCTTCATAGTGAAAAAATCGCCATAAACCGACCGAAGTAATTGAAACACAAATAGGTACAAAATAAAAAGCAAAATCTTCGGCCAGAGAGCATACCTAGCAAATTTAACACTAATGAGGGGAAGCCCCTGAAATAAAACTGACAATTTGACAAACATTTATTAATTTCATTTACTCAGTGTCTAAAAGAGAAAGATTGCTACAAAGAACTCAGTGCGTGACAAAGACAGCGTAATTAAGAAACGATCTTGACTTATGTATTTTCCTTAATTTCAGTTTTGCCAGGTAAATATACCAAAAAAACACCATGAAAGTGGAAATTGTACCAATATTATACCGATATTTAGTAATATACTAAAAATATGCTATCTTCATTCTTAAGAGCCTAAAATATACCAATTTAGTACTGAAAATACCAAAAACGGTCACACTGTATTAAATAGACATCTACATATGCCTAATTCCTTTTGAAGTCAGTTACAGCGTGCGGTTTTGTCCAGATATATTCCTACTATAAGTAACGATCGCTATCAGGTGTCTGTGATAATAACCGGGATCGACAGCTTAACGTGCTCTCCGAAGCACGGTAGGGAGATCCACAAAGACAGACATTCGAACCAGAATAAATATTTGTTTATAGAAATATCCATTCCGAGCGGGAAGCGAACCCGCACACCACCGGTGTGTAGCCGATATGCACCGCTACAGAGTGGTTGTTGTTATATACATGTGTATATATGTATAAAATTGTCTGCGTGTATGCCATATCTATAAATAAGATAACATTCGTAAGGCTGTGTTGCGGTCTGGTCGCGGTGGGATTCGTGTTGAAAATTGCGCATACTTCTCTTCCTGCCCTTGTTTTAATTTTAGACTTCATTTTGGAAGTATGATCTTTTATGATTCAGTTTTCTTAATAAAATATTTTTCTAGAAATTTCTAGATTATGAATTTTCGTTTGTATTTTAATATATCTTTCAAATATAGTAATTAGTATAGTTGTCTAATTGTTCTATTTTTTCTTGGCTTGCAAAAATTCATATAAGCTTGAAAGAGTTTTGAATTTCCTCTATGTAAAATATATAATTAAATAATAACAGATGATAACTTTTGTATAAAGTTACTTATTTGTCCACTACCTATTTGAATGTGTTTTTATCCGTTAAACTACTACACCTAAAAACTAAAAAATAATTAAAATACAAAACTATGTCAAAATGTAATGAGTTTTATTTCTACGGAGAGCTTATATTTGTCTGTAGGCAAGTTGCGGACCTAAATATTAAGGAACATTTAGTTAAAGATACATAAAAAAGTATGTTAAAAGACAGATAAAACAATAGCTGTATCTTGAAGTAAAACAGAATTTATTTTTATAAAGGTTTTTAGTCCAGTTTTAGGTCTTAAAAGTTTAATTAGGGATCTTGTATTCTTGAATAAGTTAAAAATAGTTAGTTTATTACAAAAAAAAAAAAAATAGAGAATAAAAGTCAGCCCGGTTTTGCTCGCAACGACAGTTACAGCTAATTATAATGATGGTGGCGGTCGTTTAGCGGTCGTAGGTTCGATTACCGCACATAACAAACATTAGTATTGGCCATATAGCTGTGTGTCGTGGTTTGGGCATTTGTGCTTGTGTATTGTTTGTGTTTCCGGACCCCCGACACAGGAGAAAATCCTACCGGTGTCCGTTGAGTGTGAAGCGTTTATTTGTTTTTAGCCGATTATTCTCAGGAAAATCTTCATGCGAATCGGTAATAGCTCACATTAATTATAATTAATTTCTTAAATAATAATAATTTCTAAACTAATTATAATTAGTAAAATAACGATACAACAGTGATTTGAAGTCTACTTAAGTCATTTTTTTTGCTTTTTATCTAATTTTATTTTTATTGATCGGGTTTATTTTTATAAGTTATAAAGAAGTTTCATCATGCCCTATTTTGTTCTATGCTTATATATTATGCATGTTCTCTACGAGTGCATTATTACTAGTACACTCAAAACGAAGAGCTATTTTAATGATAATAGAGAAGCGAGGGCGTACTAAGTCGCTTATTGCATCAAAGAAAACTCGTAGTGACTATTAACGTTGCTCTTAACAGAAACATGACTTGATATTAAATGACTAATAGTTTGTGTAACATCTTTACTTACTGAAAGGGTCTAGTTGACTTATCTATATCACGGGAATTGCAAGGTGCATGATTTTGTATGTTAGCAAAGAAGAATTTTGCGTTTTAAGTGTTTTTTATTTATTTTATCCCGAGCGGTACGATGAGATTTCTATATTTCGACGGTAATTTTTCAATGTTTATAGTAATCTGGAATAGAATAGGTCGACCTATAAGTTAGAGCTTGTTTCATCAATACATATTATAAAAGAAGTCGGTTAACAAAGTCGCTTCCCGCTGTCTGTCTGTCGCTATGTATGCTTAGATCTTTAAAACTACGCAACGGATTTTGATGCGGTTTTTTAAATAGATGGAGTGATTCACAAGGAAGGTTTATATGTATAATACATGCATAATATAGTAGAGGAACACTGATAGGTTTAGCAACCGTGCGAAGTCGGGGCGGGTCGCTAGTTGTTTTCTATAATAGAAATAGGAGCCAGAAATGGTTATTTATTTTGTATCGAAAAAGTTCTTTGTCACATAAAACAGAGATTAAACGTTGTTGTAGTATATTCATAAAAAAATGGCAGTTCAGTATTTTTAGAAGGCTAAGTAATATGGAGCAGAAAAAAAAGTAATGGAAATGTGTGAGAGTATTGTATGGCTGTTCCATCAGAAGGTCAGGTCAGAGAATACATGTTGACAACATAAGACTACCAGAAAAAACTTTAAATACGTGTCGCTTTGCTTCGCTTCAGTCTGTAATATCCCACTGTTAGGCATAGGCGTCTTTCCCCTTGTAGGAGAAGGATCAGAGCTTAATTCACCACGCCGCTCTATTGCGGGTTGGCGGATAAAAAATACGTATAATAAAATATAATATAAAACCTAGTCCTAAGGCTAAAAGGCTAAGCCTTTGTAGTAAGTTAGTAAGTCATGTATAGGATAGTGAGGGAACCTGGGACGTGGAGTTATCGCTAACACGTTTTGCTAGATTAGATAACTGTGTTTGCTCACCAACAAAAAAAAAACCAACATCAATTACATAGACAAGTAATACAACGTAGGTAGACGAAAAAATAGTCAAGTAAATATGCGTTATCAAAGATTACTCAAAAAGTTATCATCAGAGCCACCTCAGAGCTCAATCAAATTTAAACTGGACAACTAGACAAACATCAACATCAATTTTTCGATTAAAAAAAGAATCATCAAAATCGGTATACCCAGTGAAAAGTTATGCGGTATAATACATTGTAAGTCGGCCAAAAAATAGTAAATTACTTGACAGATTGCTTTAAAATATATGAAACTAGCCGTCCCGTGCCCACTTCGTTGGGCGTTAATTATTTTTGTGATGTACTATATCCCTGGGTTTTTGTCTTAATTTTCTTTAATCGAAGCACGTCCAAAATGAAATGACAGAAATGATATAACAAGATGCTTGTACTGTCAACACTGAAAAAAGTTTCAATTTGACAGCAAAATCCCCATTAACAAAATGATCCTCATTTGTTACAAAAATGTGATAAAAGAAGAACCGCTGGACCGATTTTGTGCAAACTTCACACAAACCATCTTCTAAATAGTCCGAACAAAGCCAAAATATTTGGTTTGAATATATGAGCCCGTTCTTGAGTTATACAATTACAACGAAAAGTGGCATTGATTTTTATATATATATAGATGAATCAATTAAGGAAATATTTTCAATACACAACAGTAAAGTTTATACTCGTATACTATGTAATGGGTTTAGTGATAAATGTCTGCGGTTGAAGAATGGAGCGTCGGATCAAGCTGACCTCTGGACGAATGTGCCAACCAAGTTAGATCCAGGCTTAGCGACTTGTTGCGACCTGGGTCTATTTAGCTTATCCTGGGATATGCTTCACGACCTGATCAACCTAAACATTTAACTGTGTATTGTTTAAACATTCTACAATGTAAAGTTTAGAACAAACTTAAAACACCGACAATTTGCGATTTTGATACCCGCTTGTTGTGGTTATTTGTATTTAAATATTTATTTCTGGTTTTAAATAAATAAACAATAAATTCCATATGTCGACTAAATATTTTACAATTTCTTAATCCGCCGAACTGCGTGACAGTTTATCGGCGAAATAACACTTGTCACCATATATTATACTAGCTGACCCCGCAAACGTTGTTTTGCCATATATGTTATTAACCCCCGCAACCCCCTCTTGTGGGTGGGATTTCGTAAAATCCGTTCTTAGCTGACCTCTATTCGGCAAAAGGAATATTCCTACCAAATTTTAAGTCTCTACGCCTTATGGTTCCAGAGATATCATGATGAGTCAATATATGGGGGGAAATCTCGTTTATATACAGGGTGTCCCGCGATAAAGTGCAACCCCGAAAGGGGGTGAAACTAGACCATAAATTATCGACAAAAAACATAGAAAAAACTTTTTTAAAAAAATATTTTATTTTTTATTGACGAATTAAGATTTTTATATCTTACCTAGACTCTCTGTACAAAAAATGATGATTTCTTCCAAAGTAGTGGGTCGATTACTTTAAAATAAAATAAAATATTACGCCACGTACTTGGCGGTAAGGATAAAATAAAAATTAGCTGGCAAAAAAGTGGCATTATGTCTTTAACTATGCTTCTTGTGAAAAAAAATCCATTTTTTATGACTGTTTTTTTCAATGATCTCTAATTTTCTCAGAATTATGCCCCCAATACCAGGAAATTTTATGATTTATTATTATTTCTTACCATATTGCCATTCAAATAAAAAAAAATTACGCCTGTATCCCAAAAAACACGTACAAAAATCATCATTTTTTGTACAAAGAGGCTACGTAAGCTATATAAAAATCTCAATTCGTCAGTAAAAAAAATAAAAAATTTTTTTTTAATTTTTTTAATTTTTTTCTGTTTTTTGTCGATAATTTATGGTCTAGTTTCACCCTCTTTCGGGGTTGCAGATTATCGCGGGACACCCTGTATATATAGATAATATTCATATTTTTTGTTTATTATAGATATATTATAATTTTTATCTAGCGTAACTATCATTTATTAAAAATAAATAATTAAACCATTTTTGAAAGAAAAAGTTAATTAAACTTATAAACTTAAAAATCAATCATTTTGGCGACCTCGATAAGTAATTAAGTTTTCAATTTATTTTTTATAGTCAATTTACTAATTTTTTCATCAAAATTTAATTACCTCATACTACTTTATTAAATATTTTGGGTACCAAACACTAATTCGTCCTTTTGTCATAATAATTATTTACAGATACATTTTTCAACAAATTTGCGCAGCTGTGCACCAGTGCTTTATGCTTTGTCAATATTCAAATGTTCTAGAACTAAATTAATATTGGATGAGTTGATTATTTGAGTTTGGATGTCTGTCCTTGTGAGTCTCTCCACCTTCCCTCAGAGAGCATGATAAGCTGTCAATCCCGGTTGTTATCAAATATATTTGATAGGCATCGTTACTCATAATAGAGAATATATCCGCCAACCCGCAATGGAGCAGTGTGGTGGTGTAAGTTCCAATCCTTCTCCTACACGATAGCTACGACATATAGTTAATTTACCCAACGAAGATTTAGTCTTTCTATAATTCATTACTACTCTAGACACTGCTGATCGCTTATTATTATAGATAATGATCACATTTTTTTCGATCATCCCATAATTACTTTAAAATTATTTTACAGTTACTTTGCAAAGAAACATAATATAAAATTTTGAGAACAATAACTTTTTAAACTAAATTTTACTTTAACTTTTCAAACGAAATACAATACTTAGTGGTTCAATTGTAAGCGATAAACTTGGTAATTTAAAGTGATAATTTGCTTTATATCTCCTAAATCTAGGTCAAACAAATGATAAACTGTTACAAACGCCTGAACTTAAGTATTAGTTCGTATTATTGCTTAGTATTATGTGATTATTATATTGTATTACTTTAAAACAATGCATAGCCGTATTCCACTTTTATAGGTGTGCAGAAAATACAACACTACATGGGACATATTACTTAGTTGACAGTCTTTGAGCAATACATTTTCTGCTGTCCTATATACGTACATATTTTTTAAGTTAGTTAAATGTTTGCAGTAAATTTGAAAGTAGCTTCACAGAAAAAAAAGTATAACGCTGTCACAGTAAAAAATGTTACCACCGAAAGCCTTATAAAGCTAGATAAAATTAAACGCATGGAAAATATTTGTTTCACCGGCCGAGGCTTCAGGCTTTTGGCAAAGAATCTGAATAGATACAGATGAATTTTTATGCAATTTTCGTACGTATAACCAGCGTATCAAGGACTACGGATATCGACATGGCTGCATGTTTCGGAAACGGGATCTGAGACCAATCTTAATTGACATCGTTGGCAATGTTCCAAATTCGAAAAACTTAAAAATAACGGATGACTTGTCTTGGGAATGAATAAATAAAAAGTTACCTATATTCATTCCAAAATAAAAAGTTACCTATATTCATTCCAAAATAAAAAGTTACCTATATTCATTCGATTTTTAAAATATTTAAATTGAATCTTTTTTCGTGACTCTTATGAATTTTATATGGGACACTATTTGGAAAAATATATGCGTTATTGGTACGTTGAATTCTACGTAAGTAGTAAAATGATTTTTCTGTTGTTTTTGGCTGACCAAAGTTTACGAAACTCGCTTTTCGCATTCTTGGTATATTCTATAGTAGTATATTACGTTTTATATTTACATCATCACTAGTATTTTTGTAACCAAAATACTATTAAACCTTTACAAGTACGTGCTATTAATAATGGCATGAATTATTATTTATAATAACAGATTAAATTTGAAACTAAAAATCAAAGCACAAATAAAATTACGTGTTCAATATTATATAATTTAATGTTCTTATAAATATTTGTAAAATTAAACATAATACAATCATGTTTACAACATTTTTGCTGTCATCATCATCATCATCACTTCAGCGTGTCGCAGTTCACTGCTGGACATAGGTCTCCACGACTTCGCGCCATAAATGGCGTGAGTTTATGTGTGTTGTCTATATTCACCACGCTGGGGAGACGGGTTGGTGATTTTTGTTGTATCATGTTAAAATATTCTTTTTATTTCATTAGTGCAGAAATTAAATGTTCCATCAACATTCAGAGTCAAGATTTCTACTTCTTTTAACAATTTCTATTTACAACATCTAATAAAATCGTAATTATTTTTGCTAGGGAAAAAGAAAGACGCAGCATACCATACAGCGTAGCTTCGCTCTCAGTCTTAAAAGGTTATTTAGGTCTTATTTGCTTCAGTCTGTAATATTCCACAGCTGGGCATAGGCCTCATTCCCCATGTAGGAGAAGGATCAGATCTTAATCCACTACGCTGCTCCAATGCAGGTTGTCGGATATATTCCCTAATCCCTACTATGAGTAACGATCGCTATCAGGTGTACATGATAACAATCAGGACCGACGCGGACGGCTTAACGTGCTCTCCGAGGTTCACGGATTTAGGTCCTATTAGATTCCAAAAATAGACACAAAACAATAAATTTATATTACGAGTATTATTTAAATTAATGGTTGAAAAAAGTAAAATTTTCATAGCATTGCATCAGCGAAAAATTCCTACGTTACAACATCACAGTGGAAAGTAAATCTACCGAATTATTATTACGCCGTTAAATTAACATTAGACTCGACTCTCATTACAGCGACTTCTGCCCTTAAGTGGTATTTTAATAGACCATCCCAGTTTACGACGAACGGTTGAGAGGCGACGAATATTCGCGTAATCAGACCAAGTGTAAAATTTTGTATATTGTCTCGCCAAAAAAAGTATCCGACTGGAATCTTATAAAATTTTCTTTATTTTTAATCTAAAAAAATTTAATTTAAAATAATCTAATTAAAATTTTGTTTCAGTACGTGATGTATTAATTGATTTCTTTGTTAAAACGTCCATTGGAGACATAAAATTTCCAGATAACAGTGTTGTTTTGTAATTATTGTTGGTTCTATACTTATAAAAATGAAAAATGAAAAATTTAACAATAAAAAAAATTTACTAAGTAGTCTAAGTACCTATAGCCTGTTGTGTGCTCAAATGATGTTTATAAAATATTATTCCTTTACTTGAATTTTCTCCGCTTAAAATGTCTACTCCTATATTATTCTGTAGAAGATATCTTAAGATCTATTACTGATTTGAAAAAAAAAAAACTTTGTTTAAAACGTTGTTAATTGGGGAATGAGGAAAGAGTACACCCAGACGACAAACGTTTTCGTTTTTTTATTTTGTTACTAACAAAGGTCTCAGGTGAAAAAATCTAGTTTTTCGTATTTTCTTTTTCTTCATTTGAAAAATGTCTAAAATTAAACTGATTCAATAAAAGAGTTTTTTTTTCATAATATATTTTCCACAAGAAAAATGTACTCACAACACAATCTAAATAGATAACAACAAATTTATACAAATTATCATATCATTTAGAGAATCTAAGTTAAGTTCAGACCTGCGCACTCTAAGTCCGTAAAATTTACTGTCGCATTAATTTTCCGCAGCGAAATTTAGATTAATGTGTAAAGGCTTTATACAGACGCTTTTAGTAAAGTAATTTCTACACTGGAGTAACCCTGTAACTCTGTGAACAGTTAATGAACGAATGAAAAAATTGTTTAAAATTACCTATCTATACATCTATACAAATAAATAAAATTGGAGTATCTGTTTGTAATATTAAGATAACCGCTTTTTACTAAATGCATATTATGGTATACCTACACGGTATATATAATTATAGGTATATACCAAATTTTTTTTTCAATATTCGTTTGTCTGTCTATCTCTTTGTTCCGGCTAATCTCTGAAACGGCTGGACCGATTTTGATAGGACTTTCACTAGCAGATAGCTGATGCAATAGGGAGTAACTAAGGCTACCTTTAATTTAAACTTTCAATTAATTTTATAACTATGAATCTCTGAACAAATTTTATTTTTTTGTTAAATTACACGCGGATGAAATCGCGGCCACAGCTAGTATTATAATTAAATGGTCATCATTAATAATGTGAGGCTTGAAATGGGAAAGGGATTTGCATGAAAAAATACTAAATATCACAAGAAATGGAGGGGGGGGGTCTGCAATGAGCAAAGGGGAATCTGCAATGAGATATCACGTGTACTTATTTTTCATTCAATGCGTGATTTCTAAACCAAAACAAACAACCTGCAAACATCCTACCAAACCCTATATCTGTCTTCTCATTCGTATCGCGATGCTGAATTTTTCAAAATCTAATCAGTTTATACTTGTATTTTATTGAAGTAGGAAAAAGTTACGCAAATGCTTCACTACTCACTTCGTTAATTTGGTGAGTCGAAGGGAATGCCTCATCGAACTAAATGCCAAGGCTCTTCACTTTATCTATAAACGGTAGTTTAACGCCATTTAGATATACAAGAGGCAAATTTGTGTAGTAAATTTTTCTGCCAATGCCTGTTGCCATTCGGCATCATAATCGGCTCGATAATCGTGCCTATAATAATTTATAATCACGTTTATTACCACAAACCAATCCCAATGAATAATAACAACAAAACAAACAAACAAACAACGTAATTGATCTGTAGCTACCTCTGAAAAACGTCGTTGTTGTCACAAACTGACATTTCTAATTTGTTAACTGTCTTGTTAACTGTAGACAAATTAAATATTATTTCTTAATCTCTAACAGATTAACAACTGTTCTTTTTTATAACAAAAAGAACATTGACAAATACTTTTGGAAAAATGTTAAAAATACAGGGTGAGGTTGACTCATTCTCTGTGAGTTCAGACAGATTTAACCAATGATGTAGGTAATATGAAATATTTTTTGTTCGCTTAGAACTGAATATAAAATCATCATATCAAAAATTTCGACTTAATGGGTACATCGTTCCGTAGCTTAATTGGCTAGAGCCGGTGCTCTGTCACACGGTGAGTCGGAAATGCAGGTTCGATACCCGCTGGAACGGTCGATTTTTGATATGATATTTAAAAAAGTTTAGGATTCCCTATTGTGTGAGTAACCCAAAAATAAATATTACGATATAATATTACTTCTTCTAAACTAAAAACGATGTATAATAAACCAATACACATTGTTATTTGTTTCAGAGTATATGCCTATTAATTGTCGATTATCTCCTTTAAGTGAGGTAGGGCACAGCAGAAAATATCCTGGTCAAAATCTGGAGCAGCCCGACTGGGGAAGCAATTCGAACTTACAGAAGATAACAGTCAAATAATACTGCTTTCAAGCAGTGTTGTGTTCCTGTGGTAACTAAGGTACCAGAGCTCCTAGGGGATATTGCTCCAGGGGGCATATCGCACGCTTGCGATGCTTCTGGTTCTGCAGGCATCTATAAGTTGAGCCGTCCGCTTTTTTGCTGATCTAGTTATATAAAAAAAAAATTAGACATCTTAATAATTTTAATATGTGCTCTTACACGACATCGTTTCCTCTTTTCCTCTCTCTCTCTTCCTCTCTGTTAATTGGTTCCGATCAAACCTCAAGTTATTAAAAGATCTCGCAATAGTTAAGTATATCGAAAAAAAAAAAAACAACATCAATACTTAAAGAATCCTAAAAATGACAGTAGTTTTGGAAAATATAATTTCTATTATTTTAATATTTATGTTTCCCACACATGAGGAAATTCTAAAATGTTTTTTTTTTAATATATCAAAAATTTCGATCCAGAGGGATTCGAACCCACACCCCCGACATACCATGTATATCGTATATATATGTCGTATATCGGGTATGTCGGAGGTGCAGGTTCGAATCCCGATGGATCGAAATTTTGATATGATAATAAAAAAACATTTTTTTAAATATAATTTCTAAAATATTCCATAATATTTTAGTAAGGTTGACGAATTTACTAAGATAACAGAACAATAGCCTTTTCCTTTTTAATATTTTCAACGATTGAAATTAATACGATTATCACAATGAATTATTTTCGCTATAGAATCCGTACGAATTTAATCCTACCCTCGACGTAATGAAAATACATAAATCTTTAATAATAATTTTGTTTTACGAGTATGGTTCTAATTCATAATGTAAATAAATTTGTTATGAAATTCTGCACATGTCTGCTCTATTTGTGGCCTGAGCAAAGCTCTCGTCTTAAATTAAGATCTTGTGAACTAGGGTACAGTAAAAAAATATGTTACTTGACGCCGCGTTGGCGCAGCGGTCACAGCACTGTTGCGGGTTCCATCCCCGCACACGACACCATTTGTATTGGCCATACAGATGTTTGCCGTGGTCTGGGTGTTTGTGCAGTCCTTGTCGGTCTCCCCACCGTGCCTCGGAGAGCACGTTAAGCCGTCGGTCCCGATTGTTATCATGTACACCTGATAGAGATCGTTACTGATAGTAGGGAATATATCCGCCAACCCGCATTGGAGCAGTGTGGTTGATTAAGCTCCGATCCTTCTCCTACATGGGGAAGAGGCCTATGCCCAACAGTGGGATATTACAGGCTGAATCGTGATCGTGATCGTGAAATAAATATGTTAAGGTACAGGAGAAAATATCTTGCACAAAATCAGAAGCAACCCGACTGAAGAGTACATCCACTGCTATCTTTAACATTAGTTTAAGATGAACCTTTATTCTCAGGTTTTCCAATACTTCAGTTTTTAAGTTATTTGAACGTAATTCTGAGGGTTATGATGTCTGTAATTTCTAATTAACAAACCAAATAACTGAGGTGGGGCACAGCAGGAAATTTCCTGCTCAAAATCTGGAGCAGCCCGACTGGGGTAGTACCTCGACCATACAGAAGACTATAGCTAAATAATACTGTCTCTAAGCAGTATTGTGTTCCTGTTGGTGAGTAAGGTGACCAGCTCCTGGGGAGGATTGGGTATAGGGTCGGCAACGCGCTTGCGATGCTTCTGGTGGTGCAGGCGTCAATAAACTGCGGTAATCACTTACCATCAAGTGAGCCGTTCGCTTGTTTACCGACCTAGTTATAAAAAGAAACACTCTAAAATACAATTTTGAACATAAATATAAAATCAAATATATTTAAAAATAATATCTAAGTAATAGTCAAACTACTACATTCTTCTTTCTTCACATTTTAAGCCCTATCAACGCTTAAAATACACTATCTAAAAGACGTAATTACCGTCTAAAACAATGAATACAAATAACTTGCTCCTTAAAAGTTTAATTATCTCAACAGACACCTTCATCTACATAAAAGGAAAAAAGTTAAATTAACATTATCTAGCTTTAATTAGTTCGTAACTTTATTATAAGTATCTTTAATAGACCTCTTTCTAATGAGGCCTTTGAAGAAAATATTTATTTTAGGTTTCGTACACATTAACAAATGTGTCGTGACTTTTTATGATACTGATTACAAAAAGAAAGGTACGTAATTGAACTGTACTTTTTGAGTTTACTCCTTAAGAATAGATTTTTATATACGGCCCCCGGTACGAAAAAAATATGAGGAGTAAAATCTACTGAACTAATGACCTCGTTACGTTTCTGGTATACCATCATCGGAACACAATAGGGTTCCGATAGACGACAACGTTTCCTAAAAACGTCATCATATATCATCGATAGATGGCGTTATTTGATTCGTTTATTTACCATTTAATATGGTATTAATCTTTTCTTAGACTAGTAAGCCTTTTTGTGCCTATTTAGACAGTCGATCTGAAGGAGTAAACTCCAGTCGTGCGTCGGAGCTGACACACACACTTTTTTATATGTGTGCTACCACAAAACTTTTTACTGGCTGTAAATCCTACTCCTTCTCCTTCCAGGAGTCCAAAGTCCTTCCTCTTCTTCTCTTACATGGAGAAGAGGCCTATGCCCAACAGTGGGATATTACAGGCTGAATCGTGAAATTAAAGTCGATTTTTTATTGTTTGAAAACAAATCCAATTACTAAATATAATTTCCTCCTAAACGACACCAGAAGAGGATATACTAGTTCTCTTTAAATAACATCTCCTGGAATATCAGCACATTTAGTTTTAGTTATTCGTAGCTCTGTCTATTATACGTACGTTGCAGAATGTCATTTATACAGTTTTTATTATATGCATCCCATGATAGGGTTCTCTTAACTTCTTACTTTCAAACTTCATATTGCGTAACCGTTCACAATTTATAACGCAACACATGTATATTCTCCCTTACAGACGAAAGGTCGTAGCACTTAATTGATCAAACAAAAATTGTATAATTTTCAGAGGTAATCAGAAGATATATAAATGAAAAAGTTGAAAACAACAAAATAATTTAGGTAAATATGTTTAGTAATTTGTTATCTCTTTGTGGCATTGAATTCTTCACAATAATTTCAATTTCTTCTTATTTAACATGGTTAATTATTATTCCAAAATCTTTAATGTATAAGATTTTAATTTAAAATCCGTTATTTTCATTACTACCGCGTTGGCGTAACAGTCACAGCACTGGTTTGTGGCTGTTGCACTGAGCGGTTGCGGGTTCGATCCCCGATAATTATGTTACTCATAGTAAGGAATAATTATATCCGCTAACCCGCATTGGAGCAGCGTGGCTAAAGAGGCCTATGCCCAGCTGTGGGATATTACAGGCTATACCGATTTTCATTACTAAATATATTTAAAACGCGATATTTACTATGTTTTATATTTTTATTTTGCGGAGCTTGATATTTCGACATTATCTACGAATGTCTTGTTCACGAGATCGAGCTACGCAAAATAAAAATAAAAAACGTGGTAAATATCGCGTTTTAAATAATTTTAGTAACTCTAATATACTTGCCAAATAAATTTAATAGTATTGAAGACTGAAATAAAAACAAAGTAAAGTATAGATATATAAAGAAATTCTTAAAGAATCTCTTTAGTTTATTATGTGACGCCTGGCTGGATGTCATTTGATTTTAAATTTTAAAATAGATAAGATGTCAGACACAATGTTATAAAATTTATTTAGCTATTTTTTAATTGTTAGGGCCTATGCAAACCGCGTTTTTTAAACGCGATACAGACGCGATGCAAACGCGCGTGTGACGCGATTCAAACGCGATGCAAACGCGCGTATGTCGCGATACAAACGCGCCGTCGACGCGCGTTTGAATCGATACAAACGCCAACAAACTGCTCTGTAGGATAAAAACGCGCCGTCGACGCGCGTGTCACGCGATACAGACGCGTTGTAAACGCGCGTATGTCGCGATACAAACGCGCTGTCAACGCGCGTTTTAGAAACGCGCGTCGACGGCGCGTTTAAAAAACGTGGTTTGCATAGGCCCTTAGAATTTGTAAATAGGAGTACGTATAGAATAATAAACTTAATGTCGTTTCTTTGATTTCAGGTAGGATTGTATGTAATTATGTTATTATAGTGTATATAGAATATTTAATTTTAATGAATAAACTTTGATTTCAGAGCAACGTCAGCTTATTATTTTGGTACTCTAATACAAATAAATAAATAATCTTATAAAACGACATTTAAAAAAAATACATATAAAAATATAACACTCTCATTCTTTTTGATTTTGACAAATAGCCCTAGAAAATTTACATAATTATTACCAACGTTCATAAATTTAAAGTAAAAAAACCTATTACGGGTGTATTAAAGAATTAAAACTAAATAAATGTAAGTCAGAACATAAAAGCAAGTAAAGAGTCAACATTGATTTCTGGTTACAAATTTGCACGGATTTGGATGCTTCGGACCGAAGGTCAATGGACGGGTAATATATTATTAATGATCAAATAAATACAGGTTAATTAAAGGTCTACCTGCTTCAAAGAGCACTCCGAATATATTGGAAGGATTGAAAATCAAACAGATTAAAATGTGTTTCGTATTTTAACGAATTACGGTTTTATTTGTTCGCTTTTTGGAATTAATAATTGATTTTCTAATTGTTTTGTCGAGTCTTCAGAATTGAAATAGGTTTTTATAGAAGGATAACCTTTCACACTAGCCCAGGTTGATGTAGTGTGTGAAATGACATTTAATTTTTTCGTTGCACATGAATTTACGTAATATGATCTATACTAATATAATAAAGCCGAAGAGTTTGTTTGATTGTTTGTTTGTTTGTTTGAACGCTCTAATCGCAGGATCTACTGGTTCGATTTAAAAAATTCTTCCAGTTTTAGATAGCCGATTTATCGAGGAAGGCTATAGGCTATATATAATCACGCTAAGACCAATAGAAGCGTAGCACCAATAAAGAATGTTTCAAAATCGGGGTTATTTTTCCTTTTGAGAGCTTCCGCTTCGTAAACGGTTAAAGTTTCGCACAAATCATGTATGACAGAATTGGTCTTATTCCACGCGGACGAAGTTGCGCGCAGAAGCTAGTTATGGATAAGATACCTACATACTCGTAATAATAATTTTTTATAGCAACATTGTACATACTGGTATATATTCTACAATAACAAATATCAACTAACTGTATTATACTATCTTTACTCCGTAACAATAACCTTGTTATCAGAGATACGAGGGTCCTCTAAGAAGGATTTACTTCTACTTCAGAATTGGTATTAAATATTAACTACCTATCCTGTAACAGAGGTGGCCGTGATAATAGCGGCTTAGATATGGGTAGCGTCTCCAGACTAATGTGGGCCATTTTACATTGAAATTATTTGTGAAATTGATATCAATTTGAGATATTTGGAAAATTTAAAAGTGTGCGCCTCTGCGCCGTCTAGTAGCTCGTTTAGGAAATAATGACCGTACTAAGATTGTAAGTTCGATTATCGCGCTATTTTGCTATCATCCGTACATCCAAAATATTGATAGTCAACATAATAATATATTTTTAATCGATTTTTTTTAACTATAATAAATAGTATTCAAAAAGTACTTCGAATGATATTTAATTTATGGTTTGATGTGTACTCTATAAAAAAGTGTGTATTTTATAGCATATTAATGCATTGTTAAAAAATACACATGTTTAAGTGTAGGCTTCCCGTATTTTTCATCTTGTGAGGGTAAAGCACAGTCTTCTCGGAGGCGTGCAATATAAAACCTACAAAAGAATAATTGAAAAGCCTAGTAAATTAACTTTCATAAGGAGCAGAACCCTGTTCCAAGCTATGACTAGCACGTTGGCGCAGTTTGTAGTGGCCCTGCTTTCTGCTCCGCGGGTTGCGGGTTCGATTCCCGCCAGAGTCTCGGTTCCAAGGTGGTAGTGGAACTATATTTATCCCTTAGTCGCCTCTTACGACACCCACGGGAAGAGAGGGGGAGGCTATATTCTTTGCCGTAGCCACACAGCAAAATAACCATCAAGTCAAGCAATAATAATTATTAATCTAGAAATAGGTAATACACAAAAGATGATTGAGAAACGTAAATTTTTTGTTACATAGTATCAACACTTTTAAAACTCATATCATTACTAGCATGTGGACACTTTAAGATCATTATTTGTTCGAAAAGAAGTGTTATGAAATGCAAACCAATATTTTATCGCAATGTTTACTTATGGGAACAACCTTATTCCATGTTTTTGGGATTTCATATACTATAGTCATAATATTTTTTTCTATAAGTTGATTAAAATCATTGAGTGATAAGGCTATGCTATAACGGAACAAATAAGAACAAGCAAAATTGTACAATCGACACGGGCGAAGCCGCAAGCGGAAAGCTAGCTTATTGAATGTACATTAAACATAATTTACGTACTAAATGGCAATTATATAACACCATCGTATATTACAACTAAATCACCAAAACATCATGTACACGCTCAATTTCAACTTAACTGACGTAGTATGAAATAAATTATTCCAGAAAAGCTTTCATATGGAATAAGTTTCAAGCTTTCAAGGCTTTTGGAGGTTTGGACCAAATAGCCCATTTTCTATTATGAGTTTCGCGGTGAACTTTCGTAAAATTTTTTTCAATCTATCCGTGTTGTAATACTTAGGAAAAATAAAATAAAAAATCGACTAATTTTTTTAAAGTTGTCCTTAAATAATTTGTCTTAAGAGCGAGAAGTAATTTTTATTTTTACAAATATAAAATTTAATTATTTTGTGTTCTCACCGAGGACTATTAAAAAGAAAAAAAAAACCAAGTAAATAAATGCAAAATTAAATGTTAATATTTAAACATACAACACACATACAAACAGCAATCCAATTCTGTGACGCCGCGTTGGCGCAGCGGTCACAGCATTGGATTGCGATTGGCTGTTGCGCGGGCGGTTGCGGGTTCGATCCCCGCACACGACAACATTTGTATTGGCCATACAGATGTTTGCCGTGGTCTGGGTGTTTGTGCAGTCCTTGTGGGTCTCCCCACCGTGCCTCGGAGAGCACGTTAAGCCTTCGGTCCCGGTTGTTATCATGTTCACCTGATAGCGATCGTTACTCATAGTAGAGAATATATCTGCCAACCCGCATTGGAGCAGCGTGGTGGATTAAGCTCCGATCCTTCTCCTACATGGGGAAGAGGCCTATGCCCAACAGTGGGATATTACAGGCTGAATTGAATTTGAATTTTGAATTTGAATCGTGATCGTGATTTAAACATAAAACAATTTTTGTTTATTCAATTTTCTTTTACGAACAAGTTTTAAAGACATAGTACATTATTTTTCTCTCTGATAGTGAAAATCTCAAGAAATAGATAGAACTTCTGAAATCCGGTAAAATCCAGATCATGCGGACATCATTCCCGCTACTAGGGTATCAAATCAGAATAGCGTGAGTCTATGGACATCAATCAAAGTCAAGCGCAGAGGTCGAGGGACACGTCGAACGACATACGGATAGATAGGTCAGTTGATTTTGTCAATATATGTTTATAAAAGTACATTGATATTGAGTTTCATTAAATTGGTATTACGGTTTTTGTAACAGCTTTCAAAAATTTGGTATATAATTGAATAAGAACTTTTAATTTTTAGAGTTTCGACAAGTATATTTGGCTAACTGAATTCTTGGTATTTTCTATTTTACGGCGCGTTCACATAGAATGTCATTTTAGAGGATCCTTTTTAACGGATCCGTCGCTACTGGAGGTTTCACACAGCATTTACAGGACGTCAACGAAAACGAAACGGGTCAGTATTTTTCCTTTGTGTGGGATTTTTTACTGGATCTGGAATACTGTCATGTGTGTGAACTGGCTCATACAACTACCTACATACGCTATACTTTAGTAACATAGCAATTACAGAAAAGTTTTCTTTATGTGCTTTCCTTTATACCTATGTTTAATAGACTTGTTAAAGTATTCCTTGAAACTGTTGATATTTCGACTGCAGCAACGAACAGTATCGAACCTACAAATCTCATACTTTACAGTAGAGCAGTTTAAAGTTGTATTTTGATCTCTAATGAAAACTAAAAATGGTATTAAAAAAGTTAAACTTTTATAAAAACAGGTAATTTTATGTGTTTATTTTGGCTTATACCTGATTATAGAATTTTATTTGTATTTTATATATATTTCATTTTCGATAATGTACCTTGTCAAAATAAATTGCAATTTCATCGAAAGTGGAAGATTCGATAGTATTCGAGGTTTATAAAATTATAGAAAATGTTGAATCTACCAGTTTCGATTCTATTCTTTGGCAATTTTTGTAGGAAACAATAAAAAGTGAGCATTTCAATAATTGATTCATAACTAATTTGTTTATATAGTTGCCTTCTGAAGCAAGGAGGAAGGAGTACCAAAAAGAAATACTCGTTTTCTTATTTATAGTATTCATATTTATTAATAATAAAACACAATAACAGCCATCCTAGCATGAGATCCGTTACGAGTAAGTGAGTAACAAAACAGTACCTAATTATTATACAAAACTAATCAAATTGTGCATCACATAATTATTAAATCACACATTATATCTATACTAATATAATAAAGCTGAAGAGTTTGTTTGATTGTTTGTTTGTTTGTTTGTTTGTTTGAACGCGCTAATCTCAGGATCTACTGGTCCGATTTGAAAAATTCTTTCGGTGTTAGATAGCCCATTTATCGAGGAAGGCTATAGGCTATGTATCATCACGCTAAGACCAATAGGAGCGGAGTCCACGCCGACGAAGTCGCGCGCAGAAGCTAGTATTTTATATAACTATATATTTAAATTAAATATACTTTTGTACTACCTGAGATCCTTAAATCTTATTACGTACATTAAAAAATCTTATCATGTAACCTTACATACCTATATGTATATCACAATTATAAAATCAGTCTCGTAAGTTAAACCCTTGAAAGTAGATAATTATATCAAAATTAAACAAAAATTCTTTTAAAACAAAAAACGTATTTTAACAAAAAAAATCTAACAAACAATTACCAATCAAAATAAACAATCCAACAAATATTTTCATATAAATCAAAATAATTCAAAACAATAACAATTAAACAAAAATAATTGAAAAAAATATAAAACTGAAGTTTAATAGGAAAGTTATTCGAAAACGGGATATTTACCATGTTTATTATTTTCTTTTTGCGGAGCTCGATATTTCGACGAATGTCTGGTTCACGAAACTCTCACTAGTCCCTTCATCAGTGTCCACGTCTCGGCTCCGTATGTTAACACAGGCAGGACGCATTGTTCGAAGACTTTTGTTTTCAAGAATTGCGGAATCTTTGAAGGGAATACTCGACGAAGCCTGCCAAACGCCGCCCAGTCCAACCGAATTCTTCTATCGGCCTTCTTCTCGAAGTTGTTGCGGCCTAGTTGAATGGTATGGCCTAGGTAAATATAATTCTGAACAACTTCGAGAAGGGTACCATGTACAGATACCGATCTTGGTATGACCTGGTTGTTAAACTTAACTTTCGTTTTGTCCAAGTTCATACCGAGACCGACTTGTCGAGAGGACTCGTTTAGGCCGGCCAGTATTTGGCCTAGCTCATTCAACGTTTTCGCAAAGATAACGATATCGTCGGCAAAACGAAGGTGAGAGATGTATTCGCCGTTGACGTTGATGCCTCGTTCCCCCCAATCCAAGGTCTTAAATAGATCCTCCGGCGCAGTGGTAAACAGTTTCGGTGATATTACATCACCCTGTCTTACACCACGTCGGAGGAAAATGGGTCTTGTTCTCTGGTCTTGGATATGGACGGTCATCGTCGCCACGTCGTACATACATCTCATTACTTCAATATATCGCCAGTCAATATGACATCTCTGCAGAGAGTCCAAGTCCAAGCCCAGGTTTCGAAAGAGTCGAAGGCTTTCTCATAGTCCACAAATGCCATACACAGCGGCTGATTATATTATTCTGTCTTTTGAATAATCTGCCGAATAGTCTGGATGTGGTCTACGGTGCTGTAGCCATTTCGAAACCCAGCCTACTCCGGTGGTTGGAATTCGTGGAGTCCTCTAGCGAGAGGATTCGTAACGACCCTCTAAAAAAGCTTATAGACGTGGCTCAGAAGTGAGATCGGCATGTAACTCTTTAACAAAGATTTATCGCCTCTTTTAAAGAACAGCACCACCACACTCCTGGACCACGCCTCCGGCGTGGTACCTCGGTGGATGACGGCGTTAAAGAGTCTCGCCAAGGCTTTTAGGGCAGGTCGCCCTGCGGCTTTATGTAGCTCAGTAGTAACTCCGTCATCCTCCGGGGCCCTCCCGTCTTTAAGCTGCCCGAGCGCCGCGCTGACTGTCTTCTACTTGTGAAGTGGGAAATACATCGTCATAAAGATCTATCAATAACCACCATTCTTCTTCAGTGTAGTCGTTGTCATGTATAGGGGAGTCTTAAAACAACAAAAATAACAAAATTTAATAACTAACTTTAATTAGGAAGTAAAAAATGTGATAATAACTATTTGTCAACAATCGAATCCGGCAATAAATCAAATATCCGGCGTAGAACACTATAGTAACTGGTAGATTCGATAAATGTTTTCCTAAGTATACAATCGTAAGTACCACATTCGATTATTGTCTTACTTACAATGTCCACGTATATTATCGAAACTGGTACTTTCGATATTTGTCAACGATACGTGCACTTGGAACACTATCGATTCTACCAGATTCGATAGTTTTACTTGTTAACCTTAATATAAATTCTAAAAAGTGCATAACTATTATTAATTAAATAAACAAACGACAACAGAATATAATATAACTTATTTTCAATATTATTTAAGTAAATTAAACAGAAAATGTACACTTACCGGGATGATCGTCATGTTTCTCATAGGGCGTGATTTTGAAACTGTGGTGTTGTTCTCCTGTTTTCACTAAATTAATCATACGTCTACCTCGACTATTTATTTTTGAAGTTGAATTAAGTAATAACAAAACACTCATAACGAAACTATGAAAAAAAAACTACCTTAAAATTATACAAAACCAACGCCCAAATCACGACGAACACTAGCGAATCGGGCAGTTACGGTGTGTGCACGCGTACCGCCACGCACGAAAACGATCGAACTTGTAATTTTCGATGATGTTAGTTGCTCAAAGTGAGAAGAATCGATTGTATTCGACCCAAAATTTGTTTAAATATTATTTTTTTCAAAAATGTTTTTAATGTTTTAAATACTATATTATATGCGCTATCGATTCGTACAATAAACGAAAAAATGAAAAATTTCAGATTCGATACTTTTCGTTGCGGCAGTCGATTTATCAAATTCTAACAAAATTATCATAAACATTTATTTCACTAAATATATTTCTCATTAAAATATTCGTTGACCATTCCACCATGAACACATTTAAATAACAAAATACAATTTAATAATTCGTCTCCAGTACACACTCATGTTTCATGGGGGCTTAACGTAACATATCGCTGACGTACCTACTCGTATGTTTAATGTAAGCTGTTTGTGGCGTTTGTGGCTTAGCACGTGATGAATCTAGGCAAATGTCCGTCATTGTGCCATCGGATTTATAACAATTGCGTATTAACTGGACTGACTCCATTCGACTTGGTACTTCTGGCAGTAATTCACTGTACCATTGTTTACAATCCTGATTATGTATATATATACATTTATCAGGTAGAATCTAGGGTTAATATCATAAGTGCGCCCGCCTTTAGTTTATTTTACCATCTTGTGGATCTTGCCTGCCAAAAGGTTGCCGACCGCTGTTCTAGAGGGTTTATTCATACTAAGAATATAACGAGTAAAGATTAGTATTCGACTGAACTCTTAACGTGTGTTACCTTATAACTTTTTACAGAGTGTATCGATTTTGATGATTCTTTTTTTAATTAAAATGTGGTACTAGTCATGTGGTCTCATTTAAATTTGATCAAGATCTGATGAGTATTTCATGAATATTTAATTGAATGTTTTATCGACTACCTATGTCGTATTACCTGTCGAAGTAATTGAAGTCGGTTTTTATCTTTCGTTTGCCAGCAAACGAAATTATTGCCTACAAATTTCCGCTCTTGCTAGACTTAAGGTTGACTGTTCATTAAAGTAACATGCATTGCATTCTATATTAATGTGACAAATAAATAAAAAAAAACTAGACGTAGTTTTTGACTCGAATGCTGCTTCAAATGTTTATACCAAGTCAAATTGATCAGTTTAAATACTAAAGCCAGTTTAGTAAATGAAATAATATTAATAACGTTTAGTATTTGCAAACTGTTCTTTATTTAAGTAGATTTTTTTGTGCTCATTTACCTGCAACAGTAAGTTCCCTAAAGCTTAAAAAATCTACTCAAGAGACTGAATTAGATAGTAAATACTTCGTACAGCAAAATCAAATTTAAAAATAACTCCAAAAAATGCTTCGCCTCCAAGAGATTCTATGAAAGACTAAAGATAAAATAAATATTTTAGGGCAGATAGTTTAAAATAGATACATTTCCCTGATACATCTTTACCCGAAAGAACTTAAACTCTTTCTAGGGGACAGTGATTACTTAGCCATTGTTAAAATGTGCAAACTTTCCTCGCCAATTCGAATGACGCTTCAGCTGAAAAAATGTTTGCGGTTTTCATTTAACGTGCCCCGAAAAAATACTGAAGCATTTTCAAGGCTTTATGTTGGAAAATTTCAGTTTCATTTGAAATGAATTCGATTCCAAATACGAGTATATCAAAATCACGGCATCTATTCCTTTTTTTTTCTTTTTAACGTTCCACACGATTTTTGTAGGAAATGGAGTCATATCAAATTCATTATTCTTCGTTTTACATGAATTCACAAAGTAGTCAAGTTCGCATTTTTTTTCAATGTAGTAGAAATACAATAAATAAGGTAAATAGTTTAGACGCAAGTTGAGTAATTAACTAATAATTGCTCTTATCATAATAAAATGCATTTAAAATTCATTTTATGCTCAGCGGTGTACGCGAAATACGTAAAAGAAACAGCATGTTACGGTAAAACTTTCAAGATATTATGTCCTATATTATGTATATTTATTGGTGCAAAGATTTATTTTCATTTAATTTATTATGTTCTTATGGATTTTCCTACGGGTACCTAAGCATCTAAAGCAATCGGTTTTGATGGTAATAGAGAAATCATTATATAGAAAATCAGCAGTGGTGCTGTGTTGTAAAATATGCACCAAAATTGCTTGTATAGAAAAATGTCGATTTTAGGTTCCTTAGTGGGCTTATTTAATAATATTTCGCAGATTTTAGCACAATAAACAAGTATTAGAAAACCAGAACAACTATTAATATTCTTTTAAAATTTCTAAAAATTCTTTTATATAAATAACTCTTTATTGCACACCAGGGTCCATATTTGGGTTAGTAAAATACAACAAAACATAATGAAACATATTGAAAAAATCAATAAATGAAAAATAAATTTAAAATAAATCAAAAAAAAAAATCAAAAATTCAAAAGTGGTGTTAGTAACAAAACAAACAGTAAACTAAGAAAATAATCAAAAAAAACCTCCTTGTGTAATCTCTAGACTTTAGCACTCACCTTCAGGGCTCTAACTTTATGAAATCCGTGGTTTTAGAACCTGTTGGTCTCCGTCTTTGCTATATATTAAATGGATTTCCTCAAAGCTAGTTTGAATAGATATTTTCTAGGCAAGCGCACACCTCAGTCTACGTCATCACATTCTGTCATTGGTTATTTCGGTCAAGTACTAGTGTATTCATAAATGAAAAGCTGAAAAATAATTAAAGGGATTATACACAATATAGTGGTTTTTCTCTATACAGCGCATAAAAAGTTTAAGTTTTTATGTTATACCTATATATATTTAAAAATTACATTAATAAAGACAACATCATCATAATAAAAAAAAATTAGGGACCTCACTTTTGGTGCAAAAAAAAACAAATATGAAACATAACATATTCAAGACTAGCTGTGCCGCGACTCCGTCCGAGGGAATTTAACACAATAGTTATTGTTTAGTTTGCAGAGTTAAATAAATTTCTAAAATGAAAGTAGCCTAAGTTACTCATTACTACATCAGCTATCTGCCCGACAAAATCAGTCTAGCCGTATCATAAAATTAGCCGGGACAAACAGACAGACAGAAAGCCAAAAATTGTAAAAAATGTTATTTTAGTATATGTACCGTGTATACATCCAAATGCATTAACTTAAAAGCGGTTATTTTAATATTACAAATAGACACTCCAATTTTATTTATGTTTAGAATAGATATAAATAATTTGATAAGATAAAATCCTGTTTCAGAAAATCAGAAACACGTAGGTACAACACTCACACATACAAATAGTCTGCCATAACAAATATCCGGACTATACAGACATCTCAATACCAACTGACAATTATTACGGTCACTACGCCAACCCATTGTTATATTAAAAAAAAAAAAAAAAAAAACTAGTACACTAGAAATTATTTAACCTTTCAAATTACTTTGAATTACAGGAAAGCTGTCTAATTACCTCACTTAATATCAACCATTATGAGTAAATAAACATAAGGCAACAAGAATACCCGTTCAATGCAAATATTGCACATTTATTCCTCGCAGCCCGAGGGAGATCCGACTGCTGATTTAATTTTGTGCCAACTTAATTTCTGCTGCCGCATAAAATTACCCTGGAAAGGTGAATGAACCAGGGGAGGTTTCCAATTTACTTGTTCTATGAAACTAAGCTCGATATTACCAGCTGAGCTACCTTTGAGAAAATTAAAGCAATAATTTAATATAATTTTATTTTTTTATTTAATCAATTTAACAGGGTAATAAGTTTATTAAATAAACGACCCTTTATATGTTGGGGGAACAATATTTCTATTAATAGAAGATTGGCACTTTGAGTGAATTTTATTCCTGTACAATTTTTTTGCTAGTTTTTTACCTTGCTTAAAAGAGCTCGTAATTGAGTGCGCAGATTGTATCATGCGCTACGGAATGCTTTATTTTAGATTAGTTAAGTTCGTAATTTAATTAGTGATTTTAGTAAAAGCTTAAAACGTGCGTTTATTGAGATATTGTACGTAGGAAAAGGCCTGTTAAAATGTGGAGCAGCTGGACTGAGAAAATGCCTCAACCTTACAGAAGATCTCAGCCGAAACGATACTGTTCTTATGTAGAGATGTGTTGCTTGTGGTGAGTGAGGTAGGGAAAGCCCTAGGAGTAGGTCGGAAATACATCTGCAATTCTTGTGTAACAGTTAATACTCCTATGGTTTATAGTAGGGTAATCATCCTTCAATTCGCATTCAAACAGCAACAATGCTTACGCTACATAAGCATTAACATACATAATGATAAAGCTACAACCTTTAGTCTATATAGATAAAAGGTCTTTACCCGGCAGTGGGACATACCTATACAAATTCATAAATTTGGCACTATACACACAAAGGACATTGAAAAATATATGGGACATGGTCTCATTTTAACTATATATTTTGAACTTGGCCACAAATAAAATACGAAAACTTTGGAATAAATGGCGAGGGATCAATTTCCAAATCTTTTTTCTTATATTAAGAAAAAGCTTTTGCCTAAGAGTTAGGCGTTTTAATGCTAATTCAAGTAATAGTGATTGCTATAGTATCAATTAAATAAGCCTATTATTTTCATTAGCAGATATACTATACAATAAACGTGTATTTAATAAGGATAGTGTGTAAAGAGATTACTCTATTATTTATCACACAATAGCATAAATTTACATAGTATTCATAGAGAACCGCATCCCTGTCAGCCATGTCTTGAATATTTGAAGGTGAAACACCTCTGCACTGTTTAGAGCTCATTCTGTATGAGTCGACAAGTGGCTTATATGAACATTTGGTATGATTGTCATCTTTTTAAAAATATATTTTGTTCGATCTTTAAGATCACAGCTAAATACTACTGCTTTTAAGAAGTGTTATGTTCCTATAGTGAGTAAGGTGACCAGATCTCCTGGGGAAGAAAGGGTTAGGGTCGACGCACTTGCAATGCTTCTTACATTGCAGGCGTCTATACCTACGCAACGGTAATCGCTTACCATCCGGTGTGCCGGACGCTTGTTTGCCGACTTAGTGGTATGAAAAAAAAAACAGAATTTGCCTTAGGTGCAAAATAGTATTAGTATAAAGGCACAAACAACGTTCATCCGAACGATGTGTTAAGTTAAGCAAACTCGAAAAGTTTTCACACTTCTTTTTTTCTGCAGAAATCCCAACTAGCAATGATTTGTTTCCATTTACATACGGGATTGGTATATAAAGGTTATTATTTTTTTTCATTACTAGTTAATGTCAGTTCGTAGCCGCTCTGGTGTAGTGGTGCGTGTAGTCGCCTGAAACGCAGACGGTTTTCGGGTTCGATTTCTGCTCGGGATGTATAATTGTATTTGTACAAATATTTCTTTCCGGTTCGGATATCGGTCCTTGTGGGTCTCCCTATCGTGCCTCGGAGAGCACGTAAGGCCCCAGTTGTTACTACAAATAACTAATAGCTATCGTTACTCATAGTAGGGAACATAGCCTTTATGGAGAAGGATGCATATGCTCAGCAGATATTAAAGGCGGATCGTCAGTTCGTAGATATAATAAAATCAAATTCCATCAAACCTTTACATGTAATTTATTTAAGTAACCTTCCGGGAGAATTACAATAATAAATTATTATTAATAATTATTATTATTATAAGTTTAAATAATATGACTTTAACCACTAGAAAAACAACATAAAAATTATTAATCTTCAAATGTCAACTGTGAACTCTGAATATTTTGGTATCTATCAAAATATAATATAGTCTAAGATTTCTAGTAAGGTCCGACCTTCAACTATCTGCCTGAAGCATAAAAATTGTATTTTATTAATAAAATATGTTTCTGAAGATATATCGATAGGGTTTCAATAAATAAATATTAATATTAACGATAAAACAACCGTACCTGCATTTTTAAATACTGTTTGATGTATTTGATTATATTTTCAAAGTAGTATGAAATAAAGTATATTCTATTCTACTGTTTTTATTCTTTCTTGAAGAAGTTTATTTGCTGAATTTATCTTTTCTAAAATAATATAAAACCTAACTAATCTCTAAAACGTTGCAAAAGTCCTATAAATTTTCAAACATTTTACATTAACTAAATGAACGCAACTTCATAAAATATGCAAAATTTTAGCAGAATCATCAAACTGCCGCCGTAAACAAATGGATACGAACAGTAAAGACAGTGAGTTTTGCGCAAGAGGTCACAATCTGCGATTATGGACCTCAATACGGATTATAGTGTCCCGCATTCGGGGTGTATTCCAGAGATAAATCTCATCCCATTTAATTAACTAGGGGCGGCGGTGTCAAATTGTAAGCGTTAAAGGCTGGGCTACTAACATTTTTGTCGGGAATTAAGGTCAGCTTCGATTTAATAGTTGTTAAAGGGTTTTTTGTTGTCATTATATCGTTGTAATGTTGTGGAAGTTAAGGTTATTTGGAATTATGCTGCTAAATTGAATGTTCAATATTTTCTTACTTGCTATTAGCAACTACTTTGTCTACGAGGGACTTTGTTTTTAGTAGTTTTTCTTGCCATTACACAGTTGTTACTGTTAAATTTTATACGTGTAAGTTTAGGCCATTGACAATAAATGGAATGCTTTTAATTAAATTAAATTTGTATTACACTTAGCCTGTAATATTCCACGGCGGAGCATAGGCCTCTTTCCCCATGTAGGAGAAGGATCAGAGCCTAATCCGCCTCGCTGCTCCAATGCGGGTTGGTAAATTTGTATATAATATGTTTTAATTTTTAAGACGAATTAAGTTTGAAAAGGATTATTACAAGCTTTTATTTAACTTGCACTGTATGTATGTATGTATGTATGTATGTATGTATGTATGTAACTTTAATGAATGTTTGTTCGGGTGAAATCTTGCAACTCAATTTTGAAGCAGATATCTTCAACCAATTGAGCTGAAATTTTGTATACAGGTTCAATTTGGATGACAATGCATGATTTGTATGTATGCATGTATGTATGTATGTTTGTTCGGGTGAAATCTTGCAACTCAATTTTGAAGCAACCAACTGAGCTGAAATTTTGTATGCGGGTTCAATTTGGATGACAATACATGGATAACTTTGTGACGTCATTCTAAATCCAATATGGCAGCATATCCAAGAGTGCGGACTAGTTATTTTTAGTGCACTTCTACAATATGGGTATCAAATGATAGGGCTTGCTAAAAATAATTCGAATAAAGTGACGTGATAACCGACTAAAAAGTCAAAAATAAATTAAAAGTAAAAAACCTTTTTAAAAAACAAGCTTTTATTTGAATGCACTAAAACGAAAAAAATAAATTTTTACTTTAAAACTTTTACTATCTACTTATAAAGTCATTACACATAATCTATATGATATAAAAGCTTGTCGCGAGATTTGCTTGTAAACAAGTAAATTAAATAAATTGATGTGATTGATTTTAACTATTAAAATTTTCAAACTAAGGAAATACGAGTACTCATATCTCGCGACAAGCTTTTCTATCATATAGATTATGTGTAATGACTTTATAAGTAGATAGTAAAAGTTTTAAAGTAAAAATTTATTTTTTTCGTTTTAGTGCATTCAAATAAAAGCTTGTTTTTTAAAAAGGTTTTTTACTTTTAATTTTTTCTTCTGACTTTAGTGAATATATTGTGCTTTTTATAAAAACTTTTGTCATTTCTGTTGCAAAAGAACCAGCGTCAAGATAACGTTCATATTAGACTGTTAAAAATTTTAGAAGGAGAATCTTGCAGTGTATTTAATACTGTTTTAGAAAAATATATTATTTAGTCAGACACAAAGAATGCATCATATTTCGACCACTGCTACAATCTTCAATGCAATAATCTTGTAGTGTAGAGTGAATCTTAAATTTTTACAACTAGTTCTTTTCTATCCATTTCTCCCTGTCTTTCTTTGCCTTTGGCATTAAATTAACATTCCACTCAGCTTAAAAAAAATATAAATACACTCATATAAAAAGCACTTGATAAAAATTTGCATTCTTGTTCCAAGTAAAGTTACAAAGGAAGCATCTAATCGAATTATTTTCCTAGTAGAACAGTTTATTTAATCGCACAAAGGCCTTGCTGTTCAAGAAACTTTAATTTGAAGTGTAGCGTCAAGTGTAAATTTTATAGAAAATTTTCCTTTAGTTTTTTTTTTATATTTCTAAAAAACAAAACAGCATCCTGACGATAGCTACTACTGGACTGGTTACACATTTGAAGTAGCATTTTATAGCCTGGCCTGGCTCTAGCCATAATAATTATTTTGATTGAACTATACTTAAAGAGAAATGAGAAGAAATGAGAAATGTGTTGTGTGGCTACGGCACTAAAGAATGTAGCCACCCCCTCTCTTCCCGTGGGTGTCGTAAGAGGCGACTAAGGGATAACACAGTTCTACTACCACCTTGGAACTTAAAAAGCCGACGGATGGCGGCATAACCATCCATGCTGGCTTCGAAATACACAGGCCAAAGACAGGACAGGTAAGACAGGAAAGACAGGACAAGACAGGACAAGACAGATACAGGGCAGCAGCGTCTTCGGTGCGACAAAGCCAGCCCTACGGTCACCAACCCGCCTGCCCAGCGTGGTGACTATGGGCAAAACACATGAGTTCGCGTCATAATGTCAGGCGCGAACTTGTGGAGGCCTATGTCCAACAGTGGACTGTGATAGGCTGTTGTGGTAAAGAGAAATGGAAACGAAAAGTTAAAATTACATATGAAGTGTACATGTGTGTGTGTGTGTGTGTGTGTGTTTGTTTAATTGCACTACCTGGATCCCACTTAAAATTATTTATAAATCACAATATCCTCCAAAAGCACATAAAAAACATAACACTAGCAGAAACATCCAGATCATAAACACCAGGTCGACAAACATAAGAATAATGTACCTATAAAATATTTATTAACTTTAAAAAACCGCTAGAGCACCAACCAGTTGCTCTGACGAAACTTCAAAATTGTCTTGGTTGAGGTATACTACCTCAGTCGGGCTGGATCCTGTTGCCTGCAGATCCAGGACCCTCCAATTAAAGCGGCTGAAGGCTCCCGCAGGGGGTTTAGTGCGGTAGTTGCACCCCCAAGTGCTGAGTCCGATATACGGTCTAGGACTGCCTACCCGGGCGTCCTGGATATCACCCGTAAATGGGTTACCCTGCGAAATCAAAAAAAAAAAAAACTAACTACCTTAGTCGGGCTGCTTCATATTTTGACTACGATATTTCCTGCTGTGCCCTACCTCAGTTAAACTTACTTAAATATAAAAAATAAGTGCAAGTGAGTATATTTAAATTTAGTTTTAGTTGGGCTAACATCCGATACAAATTTTATATTTTTAATAAATATTTTACTTAATTTCAATATACATTAACTCATTACATTCAATAAATGTCTATTACTCTACCATTTTGGCAGCATCAACTAATTTAATTGTAATTCTATAATTTAATTAATTAATTATATCAAAAGCAAATCAAAGCAATAGTTATTAAATCGTTAATGTTCGTACATTAGTATTAATTCCAGTTGTATGATTTTATTAAACAAAATTGTAATGATTTGTATTATTTTTGTTTTTGTGTTTCCCACACATGAGGAAATTCGAAAATGTTTTGATAAAATTTGAAAACAAAAAAAATTGATATGATAATAAAAAACATTTTCAAATTTCCTCATGTGTCGGAAACACAAAAATAAAAATAATATGAATTAAAAATAGCTTGGTGTCGTCTTGTCAAAGAATTCATTGTAATATGAAACTTTGAATTGAATTGAAGTGCTGTAAAGGACTCGCTATGGATGCAACCACGGTTGCTTAAAAACGAATAAAAATCATATCAAGAATTTCGATTTGGCTGGATATATATCCATATTTTAACGGCTAGAGCACCGGACACGGAATGTCGGGGGTGCGGGTTCGAATCCCGCTGGATCTAAAATTTTGATATAATAATGAAAAACAAAATTATTATGATACGATTATAATTCTTTTGTGGAACGGTTGATTAGTCTAGATACAACAAATCAAATATAATGTACCACTATTATATTATGGTAACAATAGATCTAAACAGAATTGACTGAAATGACCCGCTAATTTCTCACTGGATGAGGCTCCTCCTCTTTATGGGAGGTATTCCAGCTTAACCCTCATGTTTCTGTAGGTGGACAGATGAGCAGAAGAATAGGGGACTAAATGTCATAATCTCAATATCAATAGATACACGAATCATCAACTGTAAATCATGATTTTAAATCATATACAGAGAACAGGCATTACCCCATCAGTAGAACATTTGTATGCTGATTCAGTTCAATTTGATAAATTTTTTTTCATACCACCAGGGTGGCAAACAAACTTACAGTACACCTGATAGTGCGTGAATACCATAGCCTATAGACACCTGCAACACGTGGAGCATTGCTCCCCAGAAGTTCTGGCTTACTAAGCACAGGAACGTAACACTAATTGTAAGCTATATTATTTGGTTATGATCTTCTATAATATTGAGGTACTTCCCTGGAGCCCTACCTTTCATGAATACCAAAATAGCTCAGATGTTACACTGGAACAACTTTTTCGGACTTTATCGTGATTTATCAGTCCTCCCGTGACCATGGTTGCTGTAAAGTATCCGAAACGTCGGGCATCAAAATAAACTGTGATAAAATCCGAAAAAGTTGTTTCATTGTAATGAGATAAATTCGCGTAAACATTAGAAAAAAAATATAGCTTTGATGATTTAGCCAACGTCGCGAAAATTAAAGAAGAAAACTCAAATATTAAACAAAAAACTTTCACCAAAATACAATTTAATGTTAGTAGGTACTTAAGTGTTTTGTTATGTGGGAGCTGAAATAATTAATCTATTTACTTATAACATATAAATGTGAATCTGCAAGAACGTAGGGTTAAATGATAAAAGAAACGTGAATCATCAAGATTGGCTTTCGTTTTCTAATTAATGCTATAATAAGATTTCTTCAGCTCGTCGGTGAAATATAAATCATGTTGGATTATATTGAAAAGGTGAGAATTACGGGGCTATATAAAACGTTTTACCTTAATGGCAATTAGTTAATTAGTTTTTGCTTTTTTATTTTTGTTTGAATATAATAATTCTCTGATGTTATTCTTCTGATGTTAGAATAAAGAAATAAAAATGTAAATTGTTTTCCATGAAACTTGAATTAATAAATCTATACTAATATTATAAAAAGGAAAGATTTGTATTTTTGTGTGTATGTTTGTAATGAATAAACTCAAAAACTACTGGACCGATTCAAAAAATTCTATATAATAGCCTATGGCTACTTTTTATTCCGGGAAAATAATAGGTTCCGACGGGAAATTGTTTGCGCACACGGGTGCAAGCCGTTGAGAACAGCTAGTCACTACATATTATAAAACAAAGTCGCTTCCCGCTGTCTGTCTGTCCCTATGTATGCTTAGATATTAAAAACTATGCAACGGATTTTGATGCAGTTTTTTAATAGATAGAGTGATTCAAGAGGAAGGTTTATATGTATAATACATGCATAATATAGTAGAGAAACACTGATCATTTTTGCAACCGTGCGAAGCCGGGTCGGGTCTAAATATAAAATGAGATATATAGCATCTTTAATCTTCTCTTACTTTCAATATTGTAGGTATTAATTTCTTGAAACGAAGCCTTTTTATAAGGAAGATAGTGAAATTTATCTTTAAGACTTTAAATCTAATCATTTTAATGATATTTCATTTATGTCATAAATATTTAATGGTATAGATATTATATCTCCTATATACTTTATATATTATTTTGGAATTTATATTATTTTTATAAATTATTTTGGAAGCTTTTAATGATTTTATTAAATATGTAGTTACTTTTAGAAGTTATATTATAAAACTTGTTTTATATTTTACTTCGTGAAAATCAAAGCTTTGGCCGACAACACTGCTACTAGCGGCCGTACTAAAAAGGAATTAATTTCAAACAACGTTGTATTTAGCAGTAGCCTTCAATATAATTAATTACACGATATTGATTTGTTTAGCCTAATTAAAAAGAAAAAAGCTCGTCAATTATCAATTCACTTAAGATTAATAAAAAAAAATCGTCTCTGAATACGTGGAAATTGATATTATGAGTTTTGAATCAGATTATTTTTTTTTTTCAATAAAAACGAATCCTGAAAAATAGTTAAAACTATATGTACTTAGAATATGCAAATAAGCGATTTGAGTCAAAAACTATGTGCTATAAAACTAGCTATTTTGTATAAATGTTCATGAATTTAATTTCTTTAAGTGTAACTGAATTCTGGATTAAAATTGTGAAAGTAGCTGTTAAGCGTAGATAGCGTTGAATATTTTTGTAAGACCTATGAGGGTGGCATCGTCAGAATGACGAAACCCTCCATAAATAATAAATAATTAAAAAAAAAATTCAGTAGCAAAAGCCATTCCTAAACTAGGCAAATTAATGTTTAGGTGTCTAAATAATGTTCGACTTCCATCAAACTTCCCAACGTCTCCAATTTATTTCCATTTGTTTCCAACTGTGTTTGTTTTAATTATAAAAAATAAAATTTTCAAATCTAATGAGTCCTTGAATGCTTTTGTAGATCATTTCATCGGTTCTCATCTTAAGGATTTCTTTAGCATCGACATCAATTAATTTCAATTAAAGAGCCAAAAGCATCAACAATAATGGCCTAGATTTAGTACAATACGGTATCAAATTTAGTCCTCCTTTTGATTGAGGAGGATAATTAAATCGCCACGTTGATTCCATTACGCATTTTCGATTTCAATTTCTCAAAATTTCTTCCATTACACATGTAATTTAAAAATTACTTTGTCGAAGAAGACTTCAGAAGCACTTTTAAAAGCGTAATATTACAAATTAAAATTGTACGAGTAACGCTGTATTACATGCAAATATTACTGACTTTGTATAAAAACACAAATTATGTGTAATTAAAAAAATAATAATTTGTTTTGTTTGCTCTCAAATTATTATGTTGATTACATACTCTAAAGCAGGGTTTCTTAACATTTTTCTAGTCATGGACCCCTTTAAAAGTTTCAAAGAGTCCACGGACCCTTTCCAAAAAAAAAAGAATAAAAAAACAACGATGCTTTACTTTAATCACCTTTCATTGTTTGCAATCCAACTACATATAAATAATTGATTATTACAGAAGATAACAGCTAAATAATAAATAATACTCACAACATAAGTAGGCTTGCCATGGACCCCCAGCTTTCATAACACGGACCCCTTGGGGGTCCATGGACCACAGGTTAAGAAACTCTGTTCTAAAGCCTAAACAGCAATAAATACGTGTCATAACTTGACAATATCATAAGTCCGGATTAGTTACTTGGGTCCGTCATTGCCAACTTCATATGTGTGTCTATTTCTCAGATTATCCATACCAGATTAATGTTCTACCAAAATATTAATCAAATTCATAAACAAGTTTCCTATTTCCTCGATTATTGCTTTAAGTTGACTATAACATGATTATGACAATTTGCCGCAGGTACGAACTACTGTTTCAATCAGTTCCGTCTTACATCAGAAAATTGTCTCAAACTTTGTCCAAACTACCTATAATGTGATGAACGAATCAATTTGAATATTAAGTGACAGTAACTTTTAATGAGGGTTGAATTTCAGAACGAAGGACCGCTCTTAATTGAATTTTAAAATATTTTTATTGATGTAATTTAAAGGAAGTATTCGACACGGTTGATATTTAGATGAAATGCACTCTTTGTTGGTTATATTTTGATTATAAAATATTGTTTAAGTAAATAACATACGACAGAAAAATATTAAAATGAACAAGGAGTTATTGTGAGTGAGTCGACTATTATCAGAAAAATTTGGTTCGTTTTGCAAATTTGTTATTTCGTTGCAGTCAGTTGATTGAAAATTGGTTTAGTTCAAGATTTTTTATTCATTTAATAAGTATGTCAAAAATTGTTAAAATAAGTTACAAAGGCAAACTTGAACAATGACTTGTTTGTCCAAAAATGTCTCCATCATACTCTTTTGGTGACTAAAAAGCCAGAGCTGCTGGATACGCTGCGATGACTGTGAGGTTTGGGTCGGCAGCGCGCTTGCGGTCGTCCTGGTATTGTACGCGTCGTAGGCCACAGTAACCGCCTTTCATCATACGAACCAGAATAAACAATGGTTACCTTCATGCTCGTCAACTGGCTTCTTAAATAAAACAATATTATACAGACGAATTTAATTTGCCGTGCTGTGACCGCTGCGCCGCGTTGGCGCAGCGGTCACAGCACTGGACTGAGATTGACTGTTGCGCGGGCGGTTGCGGGTTCGATTCCCGCACACGACAATATTTGTATTGGCCATACAGATGTTTGCCGTTGTCTGGGTGTTTGTGTAGTCCTTGTGGGTCTCCCCAGCGTGCCTCGGAGAGCACGTTAAGCCGTCGGTCCCGGTTGTTATCATGTACACCTGATAGCGATCGTACTCATAGTAGGGAATATATCCACCAACCCGCATTGGAGCAGCGTGGTGGATTAAGCTCCGATCCTTCTCCTACATGGGGAAGAGGCCTATGCCCAACAGTGGGATATTATAGGCTGAATCGTGATCGTGATCGAATTTAATTCAATTCTTTTATTAATTTTAGAGACTTTTGTCCTACATGGACACGCCAGTCCATTGTAACTTTTACAAAATAATCGCAACATGCACAAAAAACGTAAACAAAAATACCCCAATAACTAAAATCTAATTATATGAACCAACAAGGTATAATTTATACAAATTAAAAATCATTCTAGCAGATTCTGATAAGGGAACCGATAGATTACTTTGCACCATCCCAACATCGAACGAACAAAGTTTTAAATTCCTAAACAATGCTTGTCTATTATACAGACTTATACGTTATATTTTAACCAATAAATAAACTAATATACACACAGAATACAATTTATTTAAAGAAAACTTATCTATACTAATATATAAAGCTGAAGAGTTTGTTTGATTTGGTTGTTTGTTTGTATGTTTGAACGCGGTAATCTCTGGAACTACTGGGCCGATTTAAAAAATTCTTTCAGTGTTAGATAGCCCATTTATCGAGGAAGGCTATAGGCTATGTATTATCACGCTAAGTCCAATAGGAGCGGAGTCCACGCCGACGAAGTCGCGCGCAGAAGCTAGTTTCAAATAAAGATCCGAACTCCAACATGACACATTAGTATACTGTAGACGTATTACACAATACATTACCTAATACATAATTTTAGTACATTTCAGAAGACAATTTGATATCAAAGACCCTCATTAACACAGAGGCATTTTACAACGTTAAATTTAGTTCGAACAATTAGTGAATCGTAATTTAAATTTACTGTGGATACACAAGTGGCTAATTTATACTGTCCGATGAAGTATTTTATGGCTTGCCATAACACAGTTTAATATTGGTAAACTATTCGGTTATATTATCTTCTTTTGTTTTTGGTTTATTTTTTTATTGTTTTGTACGATTTAGCCCCTAAGAGGGACCCTGTTCGTTAGGAGACCCTGTTCAATCTTTATACCCAGTACTAGAACTAATTATAGCCAGAATCGTTACTTGCTGACAGCGAGCAGGTTTCTCAATGAGACCACGGATAAATTAGATGTAGACCTATTTAACACTACAAGTCACCATCTAAAACGTCGCATGGCCGATCAGTTTTTCAACCAAAGGTTGGCTGTAGGTTTGGGGAATCATAATGTTATTTTGTTTATTTTTTATTAACTATAGTCTTGTATTAGCGCATTAGTGCACGCGTCTGTCCTATATTTAACTTTACTTGTATAACTATATGTGGAAACTTTTAATTGGCCTTTATGTACCATAATGTAAATCTATGTTATTTAGCTGTAAGTTTTCCTGTAAAAAATTAAAATTAAAATTAAAAAATTAAAATTAGCCTGTAATATCCGACTGCTGGGCATAGGTCTCTTCTCCATGTAGGAGAAGGATTGTAGCTTAATCCACCACGCTGCTTCACTGGGGATTGACAGATATAATCCCTACTATGAGTAACGATCGCTATTAGATATACCTATATGATAACAAACGGAACTGCCAACTGAACGTTTTCTCCGAGGCACGGTGGGGAGACCCATAAGGACAGATATCCAAACCGAAAAGATATATTTGTACAAATACAAATATCCATCCGAAGCGGGAATCGAACCCGCAATCCGTCAGTGTTTTAGGTGCCTACACACCAGAGCGGATGTTATGTGTTTTTTACATTAAGATTAAATGATTAATTTCTATATTTAATGTTAAGTGCACAGTTTAACATACACGGTCTTATATAGTAATTACTATATCGTGTCCTGTGCCCTAAGGTTATCTGGAAGAAATCGTTCTTCAGCGATGAGATGGCCTTTGTACATCTTTACTTTTATTTGTTACTCTGATCGTATTTTGGTGTACAATACAGAATACGTGTAAAGTATAATTATAGTCAATTTAATAATTGTGTTTTTGTTAATTTATACGCACGAATAAACTTTTCTTCATAAATAAAACCTTGGAACTAAAATTGGTAATGTAGTGCGTCGTCTGGGTAGTAACTAAACAAAATCAAGTCATGTCAACATTTTTGTTATTCAAGTACCTACGCTTCAAAAGCACTCTAGAATAATGATTTCAGAGTATAATTTTATTGTAGTATTCTTTAATAAATAAATTATTTTAACGTGAAACTACCACGTTTTTGAAATATATATACATATTTACTGAAGACTTAACTTACAAAAGACTGACTGACTTTAAGAATTTGAAATTAATTCAACAAAAAATCTTTACAAAACCATTAATTAATAACTGAATAATTATAAACTCATATGTAATACAACTATTTGAAAGTCACTTAATGCATTAATACATATTTTTTAAACTCTATTAAAAATGTTTATTAATTGTATAATAAAATATCCATACAACCTACGTAGTAATATGAAAACTTATTCACTATTGTTACTTCTTATACAAGAGCCAGGTCCAAACATAATTTCATGAAACCAAAAACCGAATTCTCATCATAACTTCAGCCTATCACAGTCCACTCCTGGACATAAGCTTCCACAAGTTCGCGCCAAAAATGGCGTGAACTCATGTGTTTTGCCCATAGTCACCACGCCGGGCAGGCGGGTTGGTGACCGCAAGGCTGGCTTTGTAGCACCGAAGCCCTGCTGCCCATCTTCGGCCTGTGTATTTCAAAGCCAGCAGTTGGGTGGTTATTCCACCATCGGTCAGCTTTTGAAGTTCGTATGTGGTAGTGGAACTGTGCTATCCCTTAGTACCCTCTTACGACACCCACTGGAAGAGAGGGGCTGCGGGCTATATTCTATACGGCCGTAACCACACATCAAATTTCTCAAAGGTGAGGTATAAATAAATTTTAATTAAATCGTCTTATTATAAAAAATAGAAAACTAGGACAATACGACATTCCTTACAGGAACCGTCACTTCACACACGTTCGCGTTCCAATTAAATACGGCATTCAAGAGCGGGTTAATTAAAAAGAAAATTATCTTCTCAAACACAGGCTTTGACGTATCTGTGTGCTCTAATTTACAAAAGAATCGTTCTAATTATATCATGTCACTATAAAATTATTATGAATAAAATAGTCTGCTTATACTGACGTGTAATAAAATGAAACTATACCTCGTGCGTTGTAGCATGGTGCGGGTGACAGTTTCGCTAACGTTTCGTTTCACTCTTGAAAGTTGCCGCGATTTACAAATTATGACTTAGTATTTCACCTGTACCACATTCGTAATACACTAAATCATTAATTACTGTAGTAAATTAAATTAAACCCAACCAGAATGTTCTAGTCTACAAATAAAATCGAATGGAAAGAGAAATTAAGAAAAGTGTTATGCGTATAACGTAACGCCATAGACGTGCTTAGTGATGGGATGTACTGCTACGATAGATAGTCGATGTTTTTTATAATAAAAAAACGTATATTGGGCGTAGTTCAATTATTATTGTAAAAAGTATTAGGTATATTATTATTGTAGTAGTATTATATTAAAATTGATTTTATTCGTTTAAACTCATATCAGAGTCAGGAACATCTGAATTGTCTCTAAATTCATCATATGTATCTGTGACGGATATTACCTACTAGAGATGAGTCCATTATATTGTCAATATGGATGTCACGATCCCAATCAGACATAATGTTCCTTTTTATTTTATTCACAACCTTCGCCCGGTCTTCGGATTGAACATTGTTGGCGGCCTCTTGTAATAGAGCCAACATCTTATTTGCCGTAAATGGAATCTATATATTAATACGTGAAGAAAAAACTTTGTACCCGTTTTTACGAAAATTGCGCGGACGGAGAAGTATGAAATTTCGCACACTTATAGTTTATATCGACGCCGCGTTGGCGCAGTGGTCACAGCACTGGATTGCGATTGGCTGTTGCGCGGGCGGTTGCGGCTTCGATCCCCGCACACGACAACATTTGTATTGGCCATACAGATGTATGTCGTGGTCTGGGTGTTTGTGCAGTCCTTGTGGGTCTCCCCACCGTGCCTCGGAGAGCACGTTAAGTCGTCGGTCCCGGTTGTTATCATATACACCTGATAGCGATCGTTACTCATAGTAGGAATATATCCACCAACCCGCATTGGAGCAGCGTGGTGGATTAAGCTCTGATCCTTCTCCTACATGGGGAAGAGGCCTATGCCCAACAGTGGGATATTACAGGCTGAATCGTATAGTTCATATAGAGAAGGAGTGCGGAATGCTAATATTTTTTCAAAATTATGCATAAAATAAACATTAAATTAATAAAAATAGCATTACATACACTACCACACGCACACACGCATATTATACTATTTTGTTGATTGTCAAAGTCTGTAGTCAAATTAAAAAGTTATTTAAAAGAAGGTTCTTTATTGTTATAATTATTTGGTTTTCTATTAATATAAAATTTTAGTTATGGTCGAATTTCGACCTCTGGGCGACCACTAGTAGCAATAAATACGTGTCACATACAAGGCATAAATCCGATTTTGATTACATATTTTATAGTACAAAGATATTATGTAGCCATAAAATATATATATTGACAAGTTTATACACGTAGTTACATTGCGCAACTGAATAACACACACATTTTCATAACACTAATTTTATCAGAACTAGATTTATGCTGCGAATATCGACAGTGATAAAAATGAATTACATAATGTCACATCCCTAGTAATGTGTATTGACAGAAGTCAACGTCATATTGGCAACTGTCACCCGCACCATGCTACAACGCACGAGGTATAACGAAGGCTCTATTTTATATTTATTCATCAGGAAGGATTTTTTTATTTGTTTCTTTTCTTTATTCGTAATAAATGAATGCTTATTTCTTGAAATTTTTTACACTATTTTGAATGCAAATATTATTATTGAAATTTAAAATTAAGCTAAAAATAAAATATGATTTATATTTAAAATTAAAATAGGATTTATAATCTCTATATATATATATATATATTATATAAAAATTAATCGCTGAATGTGTTGCTAAGCGCAAATCTAGAGAGCGGCTGAACCTATTTCGCTAATTCTTTTTTTATAATATTCCTTGAAGTACGAGGATGGTTCTTACGGAAAGAAAAGTTTAAAAAATTCCCTGAAAAAGTCTAAAAACAACAATTTTCTATATTCCCATACAAAAGATTCGCGTAATAATACTTAAAAGTCAATTTGAACTTTAATACCATACCATAAAGTTTAAGTGTTAGTGGAGGGGTTCTTGAAAGGATAAGTATGTATTAAAAAATAAATAAAAAATTAAAGAATCGACTGTTAGGCGGTACGAAGTTCGCCGGGTCAGTTAGTAATATAATTATAAAAAGAAACTACATACTACATAAAGAGAAGATGTCAATGCAGCAGAAATTGAGAAACCTTTTTTGAATTATAATTTAATTGAATGAATGTATATTTTAAACCGAATTTGTAAAATCACAATAGTTGTCGCCTTATCTTATGAAATGAGCCCTTTCAAGTAATCTGTACGACCTCACAGAAGCTGAAATAAGGCAGAAATTCCAACAGTAAAATGCCTACTCGTACTAAATTATAGCTAATGAGACGAATATAAAGCGAAGGAGAAATCTTTTGTCTCCTGACATTATTTCTGATGATAAAATAAAAATATTTCTTTACCATCATAATTTACAAAAATTAATAGATAATTATATTTTTTGGTTTTATATTTATTTAAGAAAAAAATTATATTATTCTAATATAATTTTTCAGGTTTTAAAGCTAAATTAGTATTGTTGACACACTAACACAGTCTTTCGATGTTAGCCTTGTTGAATATTAATTACACCGGCGCAGTAAGCTACTCAAGACAAAAAAACAGCAACTCAGTGATGTTAAAACGGTGCCATCAGCTTTACAATCTTAGACTTTGATATGGAGCCATGGAATATTCACATTACCAAATTAGCATGTTATTTTTCTTTAAAATATTTCTAAAAGTATAATGAAATAATCTATGATATTTCTAAAGCTATATATTTATATATGTAGCATTTTAGAAATATAATAGACTAGCTGTGCCCCGCGGTTTCACCTGCGTTGATTTGAGGGAAAAAAATGCTTTCCTTTTTTTCAATAGTATATGATTTAATTAGCTTGATATATTTTCCTTAGTTTACACTAAATAAATTTCTGAACGCACGCATAAATATTTGACCAAAGAGTATATAACCACTACGTTTTATATTTGACAACCAATATATAGGTTTTATTTCAATCCGTTTTCATTACTGACATTATTATACATTTTTAAAATGTAAAATACGCCACTATCCGTATATTGTGGATACATGTTGTCGATTCGAAACCTTTATTTAAATACGTTCTTTAATTTTATCGGAGAGGTTACCATATCGACGGGATGAACATTAAATGTTTGACAGTTACGAAACACGAACATAGTTCCATACAAATTTTCATTCCCGCCTTTCAACCCCTTACACCCTTTTATTCGCATTAAAAAGTAGCCTACGTCCTTTCTCAGACTCTAGACTATCTGTATACCAAATTTTATTTAAATCTGTTCAGAGGTTATGGCGTGATTGCGCGACAGACAGACAGACAGACAGACAGAGATACTTTCGCATTTATAATATTAAGTATGGATTACTAACTATTTAGTTTAATTGTATTGTTTGCTCGTAAATGAAAAAACCCGACTTCAATCTCCATCGATAAGTAATGTGCCGTACGTAGGCAGTTGAAAAAATAGTCAATGGGCATGACGACAGTATCAAAAAATCGTCAATTTAATGATTTTAGGGGAACACTCATATTAAAAAAATCTAAATACTGGTTTAGTTTTATGTAAAATAATAAGATTATTGTGATTTTCAATAAAATAAAACATTAAAACACTGGAATCGGCCATTTTGATTGAAACACAAATTACAGCGCATGACGTCACAACATAACATAATACGTCAGACGCGCTCCAAAGAGTAAAGTAAAAAGTAAGGCCCACATTATATTGTGACCTCAGAACCGACGCCATGACACTTGCAGCCGTTTTGCCGCTATCATTGACAACATATTAGAAAAATAGTTTTAAACTTCCTTAAACTTAAGTTTATTACCGAAATATAGGTATTTTCGTAAATAGTAAATGTGTACCCACATTATGGAAGGGGTTTTCAAAATCTTTCTTCATGCCCATTATATAGGTACCCATTAAGAAGGATAACTCAAAAAGTACTTGTCAAGCATCAGCTTTGGATAAAAAGTATTATCAAAATTAGTACACCCAGTAAAAATTTATGAGGTACCACACATAAAAAATAAACTCGAATTGAAAACCTCCTCCTTTGTTGAAGTCATTTCACGATTCAGCCTGTTATATCCCACTGTTGGGCATAGGCCTCTTCCCCATGTAGGAGAAGGATCGGAGATTAATCCACCACGCTGCTCCAATGCGGGTTGGCGGATATTCATTGGAAGTCGTTTAAAATAATATTAAAATTTGTATTCTAAATATATTGACCAATGACAGTGGAGACAAGTCGATGGATAGATTGTTGATTACTCTGCTGATTGTGATGAAATGTGTTATATAGATGAATGGAGAACGGATATCTCTACCCCGGAAGTCTCCTGGGATATTTGCGTGAGTGAACCCGGACGCCCGAGAAATATACCTGAAGCGTTTCGCGAAAACCCACTCAAACCCAGTCTTTACATCTAATATCAGCGATTAATTTGTATTTATTTTTATTTATGTCTAAAGACATAAATAAAATAAATAAAAATTAATAAAAACGATGAAGGCATACAGTATTGAGGTAAATTTAAATAACATACGTTTACCAGTTAAGTTTTCACAGTCAAAATAATATTATCTAGTTTATTTTTAGTCATTGCAAAAATTATTTTATCATTTATGCCTTATGTATAGTGTATTTTTAAAAATGAAATTGTTGAAATCTATTAGACACAGTCAATTGAATTAATCTTTCGATACAAACAACATTAATCCATTAAAAAATATTACGACTACGATACAATCGAATCTGAATCTGAATCCGAATCGTATCAGAATGTAACAACCCACTACTGGGCATTAGCCTTTCCTTCCATCTATATTACTTTACTAATATATAAAGCTGAAGAGTTTGTTTGTTTGTTTGTTTGTTTGAACGCGGTAATCTCTGGAACTACTGGGCCGATTTGAAAAATTCTTTCAGTGTTAGATAGCCCATATATCGAGGAAGGCTATAGGCTATGTGTCATCACGTTATGACCAATAGGAGTGGAGTCTAAGCCGACGAAGTCGCGCGCAGAAGCTAGTTTAGGATAAGGTCGGAGCTTAATCCTTGCTCCACTACAGGTTGGCGGCTATTTTCCCTTTTATGAGTAACGATTGGTATCAGGTATCTATGATAACAAAGGGTTGGTAGCACATGCAGACAGAAAACCAGATAGGAAAGAAAAATTTCTACAAATCAAAATATCCATCCCGAGCCGGAATGGAAATTACAATCTGGTACACTAGAGCAGGGTTTCTTAACCTGTGGTCCATGGACCCCTAAGGGGTCCGTGTTATGAAAGCTGGGGGTCCATGGCAAGCCTACTTATGTTGTGAGTAAATATTTTCACTTTGCGCGTAATCAAAAACAACTCCTCAATTTGATATTCTAATCCAGCATAAGCAGCAGCAACCGTCACACTAGTTATTTATATCGATATATTTGATCGCAAACAATAAAAGGTGATTGAAGTAAAGCATCGGTCACCAACCCGCCTGCCCAGCGTGGTGACTATGGGCAAAACACATGAGTTCGCGTCATAATGTCGGGCGCGAACTTGTGGAGGCCTATGTCCAACAGTGGACTGTGACAGGCTGTAGTGTGTGTGTGTGTGTGTGTGTGTGTGTGTGTGAAGTAAAGCATCGTTGTGTTTTTTGTTTCTTTTTTTTGGAAAAGGTCCGTTGACTCTGAAATTTTTAAAGAGGTCCATCACTAGAAAAAGGTTAAGAAACCCTGCACTAGAGCGATGTCCATAATTGAAAATATTAGTAAAATTAAAATATTTCAGTATTAAAAGATATTACTAAAGATATAACGTCTGGGTAGAATTATATCCTCATTATAAAAAAAAAACAAAGAATCACCATAATTTTAATAAGATTACGTAAGTCCAAAAAATGTAGCCACCTTAATGGCCCCACGGTACTGTAGTTCACCTCAGTCAGCATTCTTGAAGATGTCCCGATTAATGAACGCCTGAATATACCTTAAGAGGGTAATCAGGCACGTTAACCTCCCCGAGGATCTGTACTTACTGCTTGCAAAGTTAATGAACAAAAGATAAATTCTTAATAATAGAAAGATTGGTAATTTTATGATATGGCGCTTACGTCAAAATTCTATCTCTAGTATATTCAGAGATAGATAGAATATTGAAACTGCCCGCTAGACTATTTTATTTACACTTTTTTGTGAACTAGACACAAAAGTAACAAAAATAAAAATATATACAATATATATATATATATATATATATATATATATATATATATATATATATATATATATACCAATATACAAAATTACCTTTGGGTAGAGGATTTGAATTGAAAATGTGGAAATTCAAAAGCATATTTCTAATATTTACACTAAATATACACAATTAACTGTTATATATCTATACTGATAATAAAACTAAACCATGACCTATTTTTTTCTCTGAAGATATTTTGGAAAAATATTGAAGGGTATTCTGTACTTGCACTTTCGCAAACCTCTTTAAACAAGCGTTAGGTCGACATGTTTGAGAGCAGTATTATTTGCCTGTGATCTTCTGAGACATGATAATTATTTTCTATGACGCGCCATCTTTATATCATTTACTTCTGCATCAACAATTCAGCCTGTAATATCCCACTGTTGGGCATAGGCCTCTTCCCCATGTAGGAGAAGGATCGGAGCTTAATCCACCACGCTGCTCATTTTGCTAATATTATACGAAATGATAGCGTTATTTTGCGACGAGCTAAAACGACGATTTTGTAGCTCTAATGTTGCTTTCTCTCACTCTGTACCTATGTGTTTATTATTTACTCAAATGTTTAACAAAACGAGATATGAAGAAAATTGTCGTACTATTAGAGATAAATTGTCACTAATTTTATATAGGCACAAATTTATTGATGTAATACAATTTGATCTTAAGAAATTAAAAAGATTCGCCAAATGTATGTACCTACTGAAATGTATTCTATAATAATTATGGAATATATACGTAAATATTATAGAATAACAACAATTATTTTAATGTAATTAATGTTACGGGTATAAATCATATTTTTAATTTATTAAATGATATTATTATTAAACAAAATATTCAATTACTTACTATACACTTCTAAAAATTAACCAAAATTATTTAATGATAAGAGCTTAATCCCTATTTAGTTAATATAACAGCATTGGATACAAGATTTATATTTTAATCAAAATCAAAATTTATAGATTTTTTTGTGAATTTATATGAAACAGCTTAAATAGCAAAATATTATATTTTTGTTATTTGCCTTTTAAAGTACAAGTAAAGTAAGAAAAATAAGCTGCTTATTAAATTCTCCGAACCTCAAAGCAATGTGTTCCTAAGCACTGTAAGCGAAAGTTTCCATAAAATTACCATAAAGTAATAGTGCCCTGGAAATGACGTTAAATATTCTATCCCGTTGACTCTTATGTTATTGAAATTAAAATTGAAAGCTAATAATATTTTGCTTCCTTTAATAACTTATAAATCGTAAGATTATCCACTTTATTTCCTTTCCTATTTTTTAGTATCGAACTCAGGCACCTATTTTTGCCTCGCTTTCGATTTGGCGATAGTTTCATATTAATTATGATTCATTTATTGAAAACAAAAATAATTCTTATTTGTAAAACATGTCCTGGAGGGGAGACAGCGTCTAAGCAAACGCAGTGTGGGACGTCCTCCGGCCCGCTGGTCCGACGAAGATCTACGTAAGATTGCCGGTGTAGGGTGAATGAGGATTGCGGAAAACCGGGATGTCTAGCGCGAGCTTGTGGTGCCTATGTCCAGGGACTTTCACTGGCAGATAGCTGATGTAATAAGGAGTAACTTAGGCAATTTTTATTCTAGAAATTTATTTATTTTGTTGTAACTCTGCGAACTGAACAATATTTTTTTATTCCACGCGTACAAAGTATCTGGGACAGCTAGTGTTTAATATAATCAAATACAGTAATTAAACTGACCCTAAATTTGAGATAAAAATTTATAGTTATAATAATAATATAAACCAAATCAAATCGAATGAATCAGACAGTCAACATGGAATGAATGAATGAACGAAGCGTCCCTTAATAAGGCAATCGATCTTGAACGAAATAAGTTAAATCTAGGAGAGAATCCAATCAACGTGATCTAGTTAGACAAGTTGAGATAACTCGAAATTTCTCAAGTTCTCGTGAAGTAAAAACTTAATGAGATTTAACGAAGTATTTAAAAGGATTATAAAATCTTTAGATGTGTTTCTTATTTCGAAACTATTTTAATGTTTCAAAGAGTTAATTAGTTACATTAATGCTGAATGTGAGTAACGCGTCAGTAAATATTCAACTATATATTCTTCAAGTATGTTTAACTATATTGGTGACTAACTGTTCTCAACGGCTTTCACCGTATATCTAAAGATATCTGTCAATATTTCTCATAAAATAAATGCCTAACTTTCAACGGCTATTAGTACGATTTACTTCTGTGTTGGGAGTCTGAAAACACACAATACAAAAACTCAAACTTCCAAACCACGATAAACATCAGTATGACAAATACAAACGTAGCCATGTCCGGAAATTGAACCCGCAACCGTCAGCTCAACAGCCATAATCCAGTGGTGTGAACTTTGCGCTAACGCGTCGTCTAACTATGATACATCAACTGGACCAAGAGAGCAGGAAGGCAGGCTTATCTATGAATCCAATAAAGACTAAGCTAATGACAAATGCGATAAAACATAATATAGAATTAAGGCAAAAAGCTATTGAATATGTCGACGAATACGTATATCTAGGACAAATCATATCCACAAAAGACCAGTATTCAAAAGAAATCGACAGGAGGATAAGCAACACTTGGAAACGCTATTGGTCTTTAAAAGAAATATTTAAGAACGAAACAATCCCCATGCCAGTTAAAAGTAAATTATACAACATCTGCATTCTTCCATGCCTTACCTACGGGTGTCAAACTTGGCCTACTACGAATAAAAACAACGCAAAACTTGTAAGTTGCCAACGTCACATGGAACGAAGTATGCTTAACATAAGGCTACGAGACCGGTGGACCATCTCTAAAATAAGAAACAGAACAAAAGTGAGTGATATTAGTAAAAAAATAAAGAAACTGAAATGGAACTGGATCGGACATATTATGAGAACGAACAGAGAAAAATGGACCAAAAATATTATGGAGTGGTACCCTAGGAATGGTAAGAGGCAAAGAGGGCGTCCAATAAAAAGATGGGATGACGATCTACCAAAGGGATGGAGAAGATTAGCTCGTGATAGAAAAGTGTGGGAGCAACTAGGGGAGGCCTATGTCGAAGGACAACCTGACAAAGGAACCGGTTACTAAAATAGTAAAAAACTGTAAGTGTGTAGTACTACTTGTCATTGTATTTGCTTTATATCTTAGATAATTTACTATTGTAATAATTAAGTTTAAACACATGGTCAGTGAATAAAGGCTTTATTTATTTATTTTATTTTAACTGTTCTCAACGGCTTTCACCCGTGTGCACAAACAATTTCCCGTGGGAATCTATTATTTTCCCGGGATAAAGTAGCCTATGTTACACAGGGGTAACTAAGCTTTTAAATGGTGAAAGAATTTTTTAAATCTGTCCAGTAGTTTTTGGGTTTATTCAATACAAACATACATACAAAAATACAAATCTTTCCTCTTTATAATATTAGTATAGATAGTCGCTAACGCTAGCGGCCGCAGTCTCAATTCCCATCCGGGAGAAATATTATTAATATGTGCCCTTGTGGGACTCCACGCTGTGTCTCGAGTTTACAAATAACTATAGCTCCTGGGGGGAACTGGGGAAGGGTTCGGCAACGCGCTTGCGATGCTTATGGTGTTGCAGACGTCTATAAGCTACGGTAATCGCTTACCGTCAGGTGAGTCGTACCCTTGTTTGCCTACAAAGTACACATGTCAGAAGTGGAACTTCTTTGGCAAACTAATTAAATAAAACTATGTAATTAAAAAAAAAACTAATTAAAAAACGAATTAAAAATACAAAAAAAAAACCAAAAAGCCAACGTCACGCGGTGTTTCCAGGCGGTCATCCATCCAACTACTGAACGTCATGACGCTGCCGCGTTACCGGTCCAGTCGCTCTAATTTTACCCCTCATGCGCCTAAAGAAGTTTCACTTCAAAAATAATAGAATATATCTAAAGATATCTGTCAATATTTCTCATAAAATAAATGCCTAACTTTCAACGGCTATTAGTACGATTTACTTCTGTGTTGGGAGTCTGAAAACACACAATACAAAAACACAAACTTCCAAACCACGATAAACATCAGTATGGCAAATACAAACGTAGCCATGTGTGCGGAAATTGAACCCGCAACCGTCAGCTCAACAGCCATAATCCAGTGATGTCACCTTTAGGCTAACGCTCGTCAAATACATCTCATATCTTATTGAACAATGTTCCATGTCAAAACAGAAATCACAACTCTTAGTAAATTGCCAGTTTCAATAGAACTTGTCTGTAATATATTATGATGTTATAGGGAATTTTAGATGCCTGATATTAAATTCAAAGCGCCCGCATACAAAGTTTTATCAAAGCCAGCAGCGTTGCATATCGTTGTACGTGTAAAATAATCGTGTATTGTTTTATCTATGTGTATTATGTAAAACATGAACATATTATTTATCACAGTTTTTTCAAAGAGTAACTGCGGAGTTTCTTGCTGTTTCTGCGCCGGAAAAACTAAGTTCTGAATCAGTGAATTCACTTTTAACTATAATTAATTAAATAAAACGAATATAATTTTAAATTTCAACTCGACGATTTAAAATGACTTTTGAAGCCTACTCCAATGAAATTAATTTAAAACAAAATAAAGTATAATAAAAATATTCTGGTGAAGTGTTTATAAGATTTATTTACTTACTTTAATAATTAATAAATAACATCTGAAGTATTGTAATTAGTAATACGAATATCTATTTTCTGGTCTGATTATTATTATTTGTTCCGGTGAATCCCTTAGGGCATGCCTTTACATGCCTTTGCTTTGTCAGGAAAAAATAAAAAACAATTCGAGTAAGAGTAATAATAAAATGCGATACGGATTTAAAACCATCATGAGACTTATTCTCTGAAAGATCATGGTCACCGCATCACAATAAATCTATGATATAATAATATAATGTACATACGGAAAAATAGGTATTTATTTGTTAGTCGTAGTGATCGACATGTCTCTAATGATGTAACTCAGGAACGACCACAAATTAACATTTCCGGCTAAGGTAAAAAAGTCATTCCTTTTTAAGATTGTCTATTTAAACATATAATAAGATTCCGGCTGTAGTTTAATCTCTGCCTTTACTGAAGTTTAAAAAAATTATCAAGCTGACTTTATGTAGTAAAACTTATTATACTTATATAAACTTTGAATAAGGCCAGGCTATGTCTATGACCCGCCTTGTAAATAGATACAGTTACAAATATTGTGAGCAGGTGGTATGTGGTGGTTTCGGCACACACGATAGGCTGTCTCGTGTTTGTCCTGATTATTTCATGGTCATACTGTTGCGTTATTTGTTTTATACAATATGACTTTAAATTTTAAAAGAGTAGGTACAATGGGTTTTTTCCTCCGGCTTTGTTTTTCTCTCGGCCCACACTAAAGATATTACTTTATTTTATTTATTGTAATATTGAATTAAATCAAGGATCATAGGAAGGTAATATCTACCGACACATTAGGCTTTAATGTTAATTAAATATTTTCACTAATATAAGGTTGCTGGATAACACTGGGTACATAGCCTAAGTTTATAATGTACCTAATGTCAAGATATAAATTTTTGTTTTGTTGATTGATATTTTTGCTACCTTAACTTTCTTTTATATTTCTTGTTTTTTTTTAAGCGACTTCCAAAAAAGGAGGAGGTTCTCAATTCGACACGTATGTTTTTTTTTTTTTTTTTTTTTTTTTTTTTATGTATGTTAGCTCAGAACTTTTGACTGGGTGGACCGATTTCGATCAATTTTGTTTTAATTGAAAGGTGTTGCGTGTCATGTGGTCCCATTTTAATTTAATTGAGATCTGACAAGTACTTTTATAGTTATATCTAATAATGCGTATTTACGTGACTACTTTCTCGTCGACCTACGTTGTATTATACCGCATAACTTTTTACTCGGTGTACCGATTTCGATGATTCTTACTTTAATCGAAAGCTAATACTTGTCTTGTAGTCTTGTTTAAATTAGAACGAAAACTGATTACAATTTTTTGAATAATCTTTAATAGCGCGTATTTACTTGACTATTTTTTCGTCTTATTACGTTGTATTACTTGTCGATGTAATTGAAGTCGCTTTTTTTTCGTTTGCGAGCAAACACAATTATTGTAAATTATATTTTTTGACGTTCGTTAAGAGCGTGTAATCACCTTATAGCAAATTTTCACTTAATTTAATTTGTAACGATGCCTCCGAAATATACATACATATACATATATGAATCATGATGCGTCTGTCTGTCAGGAAGGACCCGGTAACGAGAAGTGCGTCAGCATCATTAGTACATTACGTTCACGGTTACGCCCTACGACATTGGCGTGGGAGAGCCCTTTTTAACGAGAGAAGCGGATGAATAAATAATCTTTATTAGGTATACCTACTATGATATATAAATAACAAAATAAGCTTTATTTTTTGAACAGTTGGTACAGTAGTAATAGCATCTTACTATTACACACATACACTTTATAGGCTTGTACGTGTCGTGGTTGTGGAATGTTCATTGTCTCTGTTTTTGATCTCTACATTTCGTTAGTTAAAGTGTTTATTATATTTTAATACCCAAATACAACCACAATTATAATTAAAAAAATTGTGTTACAGATCCCTTTGTAACTTTGAATGAACACTATCAAGATGATTTTATCTTATATGGCAACAATTTTTTTACAACAAAGCGAGAAAAAAAGTATAACAATGACAGCAAGATAATATCCCCACCACTATCCCTTCCTAGACTCCTTTCTTCTATTACACATTTTGGCACAAAAATATCTAAGAGCGTTGATGCCATAACTTCAATTTATCGTCGTTCAATCGTAAATATGTATATTTAATTAGGTAGTTACTTATAAATGAACACAAAACTATCAACAAAATCTAAATCACACAAATCTACATGTAATTTAAAATAACTTCATATGATTTGCCTAGTTGGCAATACTATTATCGCTATCAGCGCTTTCAATAGCTTATGGGCTTGATTCACCTATTATGGTTAATGGTCTAAGATCCGAGATAGCTAAATATTCCTTCATCTGTTAATTAGATGTAGGTAACAATTTTTATAGGCTGATTTCAATATTGTGAATTTATAAAAACAACCTCTGCCACATAAGCCTGCTGCAATTTTTTTTTTATCTTTTTCCTCTCATGTTAATTACATGTAGTAAGATAAAAGCGTTAATATTTTACATTATATACCTGACTGTAGTAGGCACCCATCTCTATGATTGCTATACTTAAATCTACAAATTTCATGTTGTTTATAAAACCAAACAAATGATAGAAACATAGTACGCATAAAAATGTAAGCTATAAATAAATAAATCGACATCTGATAGCAGCAATTAATAAACTTAAAACTTTAAGATACAATATATGCGAATAAAAATATCTCATATAAGAGTTCGATGGTAATAAAAAAAATTTGGGTTGTCTGGAAGAAATGGCTAAATAGCCATAAGTCCGCCCATTGTACTTCACAGTCTGTAAATGATATTTGCAGTTGTGATGTACAATAAGTATAAATAAATAAATAAATAAATAAATAAAGAAAAATTAATCAAAAACTTTTAACTGATGTAGGGCACAACAGGAAATTTCCTACTCAAAATATGGAGCGGCCCGACTCCTTGACCTTACAGAAGACCACAGCTAAATAACACTGTTTTCAAGCAGTGTTGTGTTCCTGTTGGTGAGTAAGGTGACCATCAGTGCTCCTAGGGGGAATTGGGGATAGGTAGGGTCGGCAACGCGTTTGTGATTCTTCTGGTGTTGCAGACGTCTATAAGCTACGGTCATTACTTACCATCAGGTGAGCCGTACGTTTGTTTGCCGACCTATTCGTAAATATATAATCAAGTCAACAATAAGATCAACAATAATTTTTAATTCCGATATTTAAAAACCTCGGAGAAAGGCTAAAATCGTCCAATTTTTCCTATTTTTAAAAAAAATTGTTGTCTGTAAAGTTGGTATACGGACGATAGTTTAACGTGACAACGTCATAACAAAACATCTCCTCGGACGCATAGGCCAATCGAGTGGAAGAGAGATAGATGCGCCACAAGCGTGCAATGAGCGTAACGGGACAATGATTCATCCTTTTTCGTGCATGCAGCCGGCGTTCATCGATTTATTAGACGTTGTCTCGTCAAAATCTATCTCAAAATAGTAACAATTATTGCAAGACTCACAATAACATCACAAACGCACACAATATGCTACGGATCCCAAAACTTAATAACATACTAAAACGATGCAATTTAATATAAAATAATAACAGTAACTTCGTATTATTTACCTAACGTTCACACGTACTGTTTGAAGAGATATGTTGAAGCTCGGCTCCGCGTATTTCCGCGTGTCGTATATTTTCGCTTAGAGCCCAATAAGCGACGCTACGGGTAAGTTTGCCAACCTCTTCTAATTAATTTCTGCTTCGTGCCGGTGTAACGGGTATCGTATTTGGTGTAAGTTATAAGGGAAACCATAATTTAAACCATATTTTATTAATAATTATTTTCAATAAAATTTTAATTAACTTAGTAGTACGACGAGTTGTTACTATCCAGTTATACACTTGGATTTTAATAATAAATAATAATATTCCATAACAATAGAAATGTACCTAATGTTAATATTGTGTTCGATTGCCAAGCAAAATATCTAGAGATAATACTGGTTTTGGAAAAAATTTTTTTCAACAGCAAGACAAGCTGATAAGTTAAAAAACGAAGGAAAACACTATTTATATAAAGTCGTGTCTATATTTTAAATATATTTATTTATAAATGTAGTTAAACGCTAACATGTTATCACTTTCGTCGCCCATTTATACCTAATGTACATAGGTGATAGTGTGATTTTAGTAAGCTTAAAAGTGACAAGATTAGTGCGTAGACAAATACGGCATTACAAATTGTTCACACATTATAAGTTCACTATTTATTTTACAATATGTAGCATATTTAGTGATATTAGTTCCAAATTGTACATTTATACTTCACACACACATATATTTATATGTATATATACATGTACTAATTAATACTAAAAGATTTTATAAGAAAATGCATATAAATAAATAGAATAACTGAGATAACAACTGTCTGGAGCTTTTACATAATCTCTATATCTATACTAATATTATAAAGAGGTAAAGTTTATAACTTTGTTTGTATATACGGGGTAATCTTCGCAAATACTGATCCGATCATGAAAATTCTTTCGCTAACAGAAAGCTACACTATTCAGGAGTGACAAGATAAAAGGAAAAAGATAAAAATATATAAAGATTTTAAATCAGCAGGATTTGAACCTGCGCCCTCTGACGTGCGGTGTCAACAATTCAATCTAATCAAGCATTATTATTTGCCTTAGAAATTAATTGGTGATTTTAAAACATTTATATTTATCTGATTTGCTGAAAATAGTGAGAGTGTATTGGAACATATCAAATTTCACCGTACCCTTCTTATGTGAAATGTATTATAACGCCCAACGAAGTGGGCACGGGTCGGCTAGTATGTATATAAAAATGAATCGCTGAATGTGTTGCTAAGCGCAAATCTCGAGAGCAGCTGAACCGATTTCGCTAATTCTTTTTTTATAATATTCCTTGAAGTACGAGGATGGTTGTTACGGAGAGAATAATTTAAAAAATTCCCTGAAAAAGTCTAAAAACAACACTTTTCTATTCCCACACAAAAGATTCGTAATAATACTTTAGTCAATTTGAGCTTTAATACCATACCATAAAGTTTAAGTGATAGAGGAGGGGTTCCGGGAAGGATAAGTATTATAAAGAATCGACTGTTAGGCGGTACGAAGTTCGCCGGGTCAGCTAGTAATCAATAAATATCATTAACTCACCATCGTTTGTTCTTAAGCTGAGCAACTTTATGCCTATCTTCTATCTATATTTATATATATAAATGAATGTTTGTCTGTATTTCCATTATAGAATCTCAAACTATGCATTTGTTCTCGTCATGCATGATCTTCAGTGCAAAGTGTTGTGCATGAGCCCATAAAGGTTTCTGAGTTGCTATGAACAAAAAGAAAAGCGTAGTAACGCGCACAGGGTACCAGCTAGTCTATATAGGTTACAACCGACTGATATACACATATTTTTTATGATGAACATACATAAAAATAATACATACCTACTTATATCTTCAAATAAATAATAATATAGTACTACTCAGACGGGAATTAAATCCACACCCTTGAAGAAAAAAAAAACAGTCCGTAGAAACTGCATAAATAGTACACTTAAGTTTTTCTCTGTTTATTGAAGTACGTATATTCTTTAGAATAAAGAATTTTACTATAACAAGAATTTAATAGTTTTTCCGATAGATTGAAACTTAGATATTTTCAAGTAGCTTTAATAAAAGACTCATAAAATTATTATAGCACCACTTCAAATAGATTTGTCTATTTATAAAATTCTTACAATATTTCACAGAGGTATCCACATAAATAAATCACTAAATATGTTACTTAGTGCAAAACTCGAGATCGATTTGACAAATTCGGATATTTTTTTTAAGTTTTCTTATATTTTGAAGAATGTTGTTCCTGAACTAAAAAAAAAAAAAAAAAATTGCGCAGAACAATTTCAGAAAACGTAACTTCATGGATTTGATAGTCCACCAGACAGATCAACGTCTGTCTTCGTGGCACGGTGTTAGTGGTCGCACTCCTCACAAACAGCTCGACCGATTTTATAAAACTTTGTTTATATTTTGGTAGATATGAGAAATTGGTCTAAAAATATTACATAGGAAGTTATTAGTATGTTTTAATCCAGGTTTTTTTTCTTTTTATAGGACGTCTGCCGCGTCAATGACTTTTCAACAACAAGAAAATGAATTAGAGTTGTATAGCTTCTAATTTTTTTTTAAGCAAGTAATACATTTTCAATAGTATGTAGAATGAAATAATAGTGGTTTTCAAATCGTGGTGATGTTTTTGTTTTTAATTGATCCGGGGTATCTGGTTGGTTTGTGTTTAATGATTTGTGTGTTATTTTCTCCATTGAAAAATGTAACGTAATGTACGACAACGAATGTTTGTTAATTGTTTGTTTTTTTTTTTTGTAATTGTGTTCTCATGTAAGTGATATTGTGTCTTTATGAGAATAAATGATCTTTAAACCTATTTTCAATAGTAACTACAATAAACAATATTTAATAAAATTCCAACAAAGGATTGTGAAAAGAAAAATAAGGTTCGACCTTCACAGAAATCTCGCACAAAATGAACACTTGTTGAAAATGCATTGCAATTGTAATATTTTAAAATAACAGCTCATAATAACAGCTGGACCGCTCTTTATCGCGACCGCAGTTTTCAATTAGCACGCGTTTATTAGCTCACTGTTGCCATTCTGACCGCAGCCTTGACACCACCTACCAGTTAAGCGCATTTTTTATAATATTCATGATTTTATTAAGCTTGAATACGATTGTTTTACATTATTATTTAAATAATAATAATTTTAAAAGTATACGCTCATACTCTATGATGTAAATAAATATGATTAAAATATGTAGGAGAAGGATCAGAGCTTAATTTTTTTTATTTCGGTCATCCAGGTAATGTGTAATAATGTAAGGTGAGAAACTTATTCACAGTTCATTACTTTTCAGTTATGTTTAAATTTTTTATTTAAATTTCTGATTGCAGATATTTTAATTTCTGAGATAATTTATTGTTGTCTTAGTTTCCTTTCTGCTTTTCATCTAAGTTGGTTGTTAGTGTACATTTGACAGGAATGTGATCTAATCACGGAAGTGCTCAGCGTTCCCATGGTCCCGCCCCAGGCGAGAGGAGGAACACCCCAGGGTATGTGATCTAGCATGTTGTTATTTCTCATTTTATGTGTTATTGTACTATTTGTTTCCTAAATACAATTAATTATATAAACATAGTTCTTGTTGTAACCTAAAAAAAAACAAAGTTATTGGCATCATAAACTAAAATTATATTAAATTTAATTTATAATAAATATTAAAATACCTTACGACTATTAACTTCATAAAACATTGTTTTCAATTCTCGAATGTCCTTTGTAAAGAAACTTCAAGCTAATATTTCATTTTAACAAAACAACAATTATTCAAATGTTGTTCAATTTTTGCTTTTGCTTTTGAATTATAAGGTTTGTCACTAAATAGAGAAACTTACAATGAGTTGTTATTAGAAAAAGTTTAAGTTTTTTTTCGTGCGGATTATTTTGTGTATAAATTATATTTTACACTAGCCGACCCGTGCCCACTTCGTTGGGCGTTATAATCCATTTCACATAAGAAGGGTACGGTGAAATTTGATATGTTCCAATACACTCTCACTATTTTCAGAAAATCAGATAAATATAAATGTTTTAAAATCACCAATTAATTTCTAAGGCAAATAATAATGCTTGATTAGATTGAATTGTTGACACGGCACGTCAGAGGGCGCAGGTTCAAATCCTGCTGATTTAAAATCTTTATATATTTTTATCTTTTTCCTTTTATCTTGTCACTCCTGAATAGTGTAGCTTTCTGTTAGCGAAAGAATTTTCATGATCGGATCAGTATTTGCGAAGATTACCCCGTATATACAAACAAAGTTATAAACTTTACCTCTTTATAATATTAGTATAGATTGGTGACAGTTTCACTGACTGTATTTGACTAGCTGTGTCCCACGGTTCCACACGTGTTAATTTGAGAAAAAAATAGCGTATAGCCTACCTAGATAAATAGGCTATCTAACACTGAAAGAATTTTTCATATCGGATCAGTACTTCCTGAGATTAGCGCGTTCAAACAAACAAACAAACAAGTAAACAAACAAACTCTTCAGCTTTATAATATTAGTATAGATAAGTAGTAACTGTTTTAAGTATTCTGTAAAATGACGAATAAAAAAAGCGTAAATGAAAATATAATTTTTGATTTGTATTAAATATACAGTTACAAACGAGTTTTGATAGGGTTTTCCCGTTATATTTATTGCGAATCAATTGTATCTTTACTCATTTTTATAAAAGGTTTATAATTTTTTCGATTTCATAAATCTACGTATAAATTATTCTACGTATAAATTATATACGAATATAAATATAATATAATTTTACGAAGTTTATTTCGAATACAAATACGTTCTATAAAAAGTGTTTTTACTATGACTTGGCTTATTAAAATAACCTTAGAATCACAGCCTTCCAAGAAAATAAAATAAAACCTAAAGGTGTAGGATAAAAGCAACTTGTTGTTACTTAACTTGATTGAAATCCTTTTGACTTATTCCTTGTTGTAAATCAAGGGTACAAAATCACTAGTGAAGTATCTTACGCGGAGTAAGCTTACGTTTATACGTTAATGGTTTAGGTACGGATTTCTAAACAACGAGAGGTGTACCCAATTCTAGACCTATGGTTCTCTCGTGTATTTTATACCATTAGCAATTACCGTGGTATATGAGCGTTCATCATCGGCATCATTGTTTATATTATATTTATTTTTTTATTTTTTTTTACGGCTCACTCAGGTGAACCATCAGTGGTTAGCGATAACTGTAGCTTATAGACGCCTGCAACACAGGAAGCATCACAAGCGCGTTGCCAACACTATCACCAATCTCTCCCAGGAGCTCTGGTGACCTTACTCAACAACAGGAACACAACACTGCTTGAAAACAGAATTATTTAGCTGTGATTTTCTGTGAATTCGAGGTACTACCACAGTCGGGCTGCTCCATATTTTGAGGAGGATATTTTCTCCTGTGCTCTACCTCTAAAAACTTTCATCTTTATTAGCTACTTATACTTAGGTATTAGCATTAAATAATGTGACTTAAAACTGTAGCTATTCTTATGTCTATATTTTCCATGCAAAAATTATCATAATTATATTATGTATAAACTTTTTTTTACAAAAGTATTGATTATATATTTCTTGTATAAACTAATATAACAAAAAGATGATTATTCTTTGATATATTTTTGAACTAATTAGGGAATATGCCAACTAAAAAAAAATACAAAAATCAAAAACAAGAATCATGAAATCAAATTTATCCTACTACTACGTTTAAAACTCTGTGTGACCAACTTAAAGAATGGGGTCAAATCGATTAGTCTGTCTTTTCATGGGTTGAAAAAAACAAGGCTGCTTAAAAAGATCAGTTCAACATACAGTCAACTGAAATGAAGTAAGAAGACAGAAGCCCGTAAGTGTTTTTTGAAGTACGATTACATTGAATTGTTTGACTTTTGATGACGAATACATGAAAGAAACGAGAACAAGAAATGGAAACTTCGATGTAGAAAATTCACTCGAAATACAAAGACTTATTGAATCCACCAACATGCATAGGAGAAGCGTGGTGGATTAAGCTCTGATCCTTCTGCTACATAGGGAAAGAGGTCTATGCCCAGCAGTGCGATATTACAGGCTGAAGCGGGACTGCGGAAGTACATACCTCAACCTTACAGAAAATCACATCTAAATAGCACTACTCTCTCTAGGTATTAATTATAAAAAAAATTGTATGTGCAATTCACACAGTAGAAGTGTTACTTCTGAAAAGTCTTAAAAAGGTAGACTGTTGCAATTTCTCCTATCTACGATGAGTACGGTATCGTGAAAAAGGTCGTAAGCGCCATTCGAAACGTGTCGGTTACCATTTTGAGCAGTAATGTATTCTATCTCATTTTCTCCTATACATTTATGTTGTTGTTTCTTTATCGTGATGCATTTTCGTTTCATCGAGTTTCACTTCAAAAGGAAACAAAAAATATTAAAAATATTTTGTCAAACAACAAAGTTGACGAATAAATATACAAAACGAAAATCCTCTTACGAATAATATCTTAAACATCTTATCCCAATTTTTTTCCATTGGTATAAAAAAAATTTCGTTTGGAATTTACAAAATATAATACTGTTTTCGTTTTAATTTGTTTTAAGGAGACTTAAATCACAACAATACAAAGACAGTTGTCTAATGATCATAAAATAACATGGGAAAAATTTTCTCAAAAGCAAAAAAAAATTATGGTCTCAAGATGAATGGAGATTGTTTCTAAACGATCGTAAAAACACGTAATCCGTCTCTTCCACGTTAATCTCTTAAAAGACAACGGTATTGGTTGTAACTTGTCGTAATGGCCGCCATGTTTTTATTTCCGCAATATTTTATATTAGTGAGGTTGTTCTGTCTACTTTATATCTTGCGATAGTAAATTTCGTGTTAGGCGATAATATATAATCGTATAATATTTTCATTAACATCTGGCACAGCAGGAAATATCTTGATGAAATTTTGAAACAACCCGATCTGGTGAAGATTCTCAACCCTATAGAAGACAACAGCCAAAAAATATTTCCTAGATTCTTCTTATACTGTGCAAAAGTTTAACCGTGATATCTCCATAACCGTGGGGTTCAAAAGGGTAGGAGTGGTACCAGAGGGTAACCCCCCCTCCCCCCAAAAATGTCCAGTATTCTAAAGACTTACCGTGGGATATTACGGGCTGAAGCGTGGCGTAGCGTCATTTATAAAATCCGAAATACAACAACATAATACGTACAAAAACTAATAGGTAACATCTAAGTAGCTTTTCTACAAAAGAATCAGAAGTACCAATTTGGCGAAATATAGTTTCGCTCTTCTCAATAATCTAAATATATTCATGAATGTAACAATACGTTTGACCTCCTATTTACAATAAAATACAAGCAAAATAAGTTTTCAGTTATATTGGTTGTATTGTAAATTCAACATGCGTGGTTCAGTATTGAATGATATTCAATTTGACTGACTGTGTTAGATATTTGAAATTCTATTCGAAACGGAACATAAGTGCATCGTAGAGTCATGTTACATGTGCAATATACAATACTAGCTGTACCCTGCGCGCGTTGCTACGCTACTTACTAAAATGAAGGATAGACATTACACAATTTTTGAAGTGAAACTTCTTTAGACGCATGAAATTTCAGCGACCGCTAACGCGATAACATCAGGGACGGTCAGTACTAGGATGGGTGACCGCCTGGGAACACCGCGTGAAGTTGGGCTTTTGTTTTTCTTTTTTTTTTTCTTTTTTCAATTAAGTAGATTTTTTTTTTTGTATTTTAAAGGAGACGGATACGATTCCATACATTCTTGGGCCAAAATTTAACGTAAAATTTAACGTAATGAAAATGGTACCAATTAATGTATTTACGCTTATTGATCCCTCGCTGAAAATTCTGTATATTTTGGCTATCTGAGAGCTTAGTTATTTTTAGTTTTATTTAGACGTTTTGTAAAATTGAGGTTATGTTACAATGTCTATGAAAAACCCAATCACTAAGTTCTTGAAGCACTAATGTTTATCATATTATATCATTACAAATATCAATCACTTGAAACCATAAATAAATATCAGGAATGGACTCAGGACGCATCTGAATACACTGAAAACATTAAACAACTATAAACATGATTACATGAAACGAGTGACGGGACCATGACGGGACACACAGTTTCAATATCAGTCAGCTGTCAAAGCTGTTATTAAAAATATGATTTATTTTCAATCGATACGAAATCGATAATCATTTTAGTTTATCATATATTAATTGTTATCTTCGATATTAATGTAACTTTATTTAAATACACTTTATTGTTTACAATTTCAATTGTGTATCTAAATACTTTGAGTTAATTAACTAGTGCAAACCTTTTTTTTAAATTCTATAATCGATTATAATTAAATCGATACCCAAATAATTTGACGGAAACTATCTTTTTCATTTTTCTCAACTTCCAGATTCAGAATTGAGCTGATATTTTATATTTTAAAATAAAAAAATATGACCAATTTTTTAAACCATATCTCTACTTACTACATTTTAGCCTAAAAGTCCCCATCTCCTTTGTTTTTTTATTAGTTTTTTTTTATTTATTTTTTTTAAATTAGTTTTTTTTTTTATTAATTTACCTTCTTCTCAATCTTACCTTCTACGATCTACGTAGTTGTTAAGGAACATGTTCCGCAACATGTTGCTCCATTTGTCCCCTAGTGTAACTGAGGCTTAGCTAACCTGCTTTTGCAGCCTTTAAAATTAAATTTCAACTACAAATCGATTTATATTAAGGCTTTAAATTAATAACATTCAATAAAACTTTACTATAAATAAATAATTAACTTCCAGAGTTTCGGAAATTACACTTAATTTGCTTAAGATCAAATCAATTTAACAGTCACTTAGTGAATATTGAATTTCGTATATTTATATAATAATTTTCACTATCCAAGGTTGGCGAGTTATTTTAATAAACTGCCGGGGTTTAGGGCTGTAGGTTGAGGAACCTAGCCTTAGTAACACCGCCTTCTGCATCCTGGCTGAGAGCGAACGCTCCCGGATCCCCAGTTGCCTCAGATGGTGGGCGAGGCTAACTGGGATCAAAACGTTGGCAGATATAACAATAGGGATGATTTCAACGGACCTCACACACCACATATGAACAATCTCGTGCACCAGATCTAGTATTAAAATTATACGTAGTATTTCAACACGTCAACGAGAGTGAAACAAGTCAATACGATATCGTTGCATTTAATACACAGAATATTTCGTTAGAAGCATGTTTTCATCCAACAATACGCTGTGTTATTGATATTGTACCATAAAACAGAATAGACAATCATTTCAAAACAAAAACATAAAGTTATAACAGGGTCCAAATAAATAAAACTCGTTTGTGAAATGCACTTTTCAGTTTATAGACGAAAATAAAAATTAATCGATGTCTTTCATACATTATTGAAACTTTTTTTTGTGCTTTTGTCTTAACGTATTATCTTAAATAATATTTTAATTTGATTTTTTTAATCAATGATTATTGCCTTTCATTAATGTTAATGTTCATATAGTACCTTCGGTACGTTTCTATCAAAACAGCCTTTTCATACCACTCTCTCATAAAAATCGTCGTAAAGTTAATGCATTTCGCAATATGAATGGGAGCCGGAAGCTAACATTTGAAACCTTTCCCTTTTCCCTACTACCTTACTTTAAGAAATAGTTCCAATGCCACGTTAATGTGAACTGGGAACGTATTTTTGTCTAGTTATTAAGCCTGCAGACATGGTTACTTTTTTGTATAACTTGGTCGGCAAACAAGCTTACGGCTCATCTGATGGTAAGTTATCGTAGCTTATAGACGTCTGCAAAACCAGAAGCATCGCAAGCGCGTTGCCAACCTTTCCCCGAATTCCCCCCCAGGAGCTCTGGTCGGTCACCTTACTCAACAACAGGAACACAACACTGATTGTAAGCATCAAATATTGAACAGGAATTTTCCTGCTGTGCCCTACATTAGTAAATTCTTAATGTGGTCCCTTTTGGTTCTATCTATTATTTATTTATTTATCTATGGGACTTACCGTGAGAGTCATTTTGAAACTCTGGATATTTTGGCAACATATATTTTGACGATTTTAAAAGTAGTAGAATTAAAAAAAAAACTAAAGTAGAATTAAAAGTGACCACAGTGATCATGAAAGGTTAAAGCTTTCATTCATAATAATATTATGATACCATAAACCACACAATTTCAAACATTTTAAAAACACAAAGCCACTGTCCCACACAAGGGCAACTTTACGATACTCTTTCAACCATCATGTCACAGTACCCTTTATTTGTTTCCCGAATTTGTACAATACACGAGTCAAGTTAATGACCTATGAACCCGATTTGCGTACGTAATGTGTTTTTAATGACTCACACTCAGCTATTGAAACATCATTTAATATAACGACTAAATTCACGGGTCTTTTATTAATCATTTAAAAAATAGAACTTTAGGCTGAAAACTCGTTGAGCTATTAAGGGAGAGTTTATTTTTATAGTACATTAATCATGTTTTGTCATCATATTTATAGACTTGTGGTCAAAATCAATCTGAAAAAGTTTTCTAGTTTAAATCTGAGCCTGACCTAGCTGTGGTTTAAAATTGATTTTGTTAAAAATTCAATTGATGTTCGCGAGAAATTTTTCTTTTTGAAATGGTCGTGACTCGGTTAAATAATTTTCACTTTAGTAATGGAATAGGCTTTTGTCTCTGTAGCAGTAGAAGTAACGTTGCAAAATTTAAAAACACTAAATTTACCTGTTTGAAATACGAATGACAGAGAAGGTAATATAATCAAATATAGGGTTACAAGTAACATAGATAGGTACTGTTATATTCAAACCATTATATTTACATTATTTACATTACAAAATTATAATGGATACAGTTATACCTAAGTATGACGATAATTTATATTTTTTGTTACTTAACAAACACGTTGCTGACAGAGAAGAAGAAGTTTAATATATTATCAAATAGATCTTTTAATTAAAACACCTACAAAAAACTCTTCAACAAAGAAACACCAAATAGAATTTTATATATGTAGGTATGTCTCTACATATGTACATTTTTAATTTAAAAAATTATACCAAAATAACAAAAAAAAAATGCGTGCGTACAAAGTACATACACATGTCAGAAGTGAAACTTCTTTGGCAAACTAATAAAAAAAAAACTACTGACCATCCCTGACGCTGCCGCTATACCGGTCACTCAAATTTTACCCCTCATGGGCCTAAATGAGTTTCACTTAAAAAAAAAATTATCGACCTCTTCCTTAATTAGCCCTTTTGAAGCAACTCGTAAAGTACTCTAAGTATTATAAACTCAACAAGTATGTTATGTAATATCTCAGTATTGCTACATAACGTGTGAATTTCGTGAAAGACGATAATTATTTTTCGAGAAGGCTTAACCGTTAATGAGCTGTCATGATGTACAATTTACGATCATAATGGCTGCCTTTTCAATTTATCGTTCCATATTTTGAGTATCTTCCCAGTCGGTTGCCGTATAAATAAAAGTATCAAAGAGCTCTTTTCATTTAAGTCATGATTTTAAATTTGTGTCAAGTGTATCTTTTGATTCTATGTTTTAAGTTTCAATTTCAGTTTATAACAAGTCGCTTGGACATAAGTAATCTAAATACATTTTGAGATTATTTTAACGTAATGCTTGCTGTAACTATAAATAAATTATTAATAATATTTAGGTATGTACATTATGCTGTATGGTTACGGCAGTAAAGAACATAGCCACCCCCTCTCTTTCTGTGGGTATCGTAAGAGACGACTAAGATATAACACAGTTCCACTACCACCTTGGAACTTATAAAGCTGGCGGGATAACCATCCAACTGCTGGCTTTTAAATACTCAGGAAGAAGACGGGCAGCAGCGTCTACGGTGTGACAAAGCCCGCCCCGCGGTCATCAACGCGCCTGCCCAGCGTGGTGACTATGTGAGTGTACTGAGTTCACGCCATTTTTGGCGCGAACTTGTGGATGCCTATGTCCAGCAGTGGACTGCAATAGGCTGAATTGAATGAATTAATGATACAGATGTTTGCCGTGGTCTGAGTATTTGTGCAGTCCCTGTGGTATTCTCCACCGTGCCTCGGAGAGCACGTTAAGCCGTCGGTCCCGGTTGTTATCATGTACACCTAATAGCGATCGTTACTGATAGTAAGGAATATATCCGCTAACCCGCATTGGAGCAGCGTGGTGGATTAAGCTCTGATCCTTCTCCTACATGGGGAAAGAGGCCTCATTTCCAGCAGTGGGATTTTATAGGCTGAACATCCATACAGCCACTCTTACAAACTTTTGCATTTGTTATATTACTAATCCTAGTAAACAATATGACACGTCCCAACAAAGAGATCCCTCTTTGTTGGGACGTGTCATATTGTTTCACCAGCAAAATATTAAAAATGAAAACATTCCTTATTTGCAAGTATTTAAACTTTCAGTGTTTTAACGACGGCATAGTTGTACAAAAAATAAATAAATAAATAAGCGCGTCCTAACATCTCAACATTTATTACTAAAGATTTATCACTTCACGTATATCAAACCGAACATTCACTTGACATCTTGTTAAGGGAAACCCGGGAAAACCGGAATATAATTTATGTTAGCGACTGAATTTACAATTCTGGTCCGTTTCGGATGTGACTGACCCTAACCATTGTTACGTGTGACCCTATTATAATACCGCGTAGTGAAAAACAGGACAATTTATTATTATTAATGAATGCTTGCTTTTAAATGGCGCGAAACAAAACAATTTTGACGATGGCTGCTGATAATAATGTTCTTAATGTTTTACGATACTAAAAATAACGATTTTGACGTGTACTGTGCTGCATGTATATGTTGAACCATAGTTATCTTCTGTAAAGTCATATTTTAAGCAGGAAATTTCCTGCTGTGCCCTACTTCAGTTAGTACGTGTAAGCTTTTCGATTATTTCAAATATGTTTACTTTAATTTCATAGATTTCAAAACTAGGCGTTATACAATTGCATAGTAGGTAATTAGAGATATTTGCAAATCTATGGAATATATTTATATAAAGGTAAATACGTTTTATATACATAATATGTATACCATCGTATATATACCTACTATATGACTATATGTGATCAATACATATTATAAAACAAAGTCGTTTCTCGCTGTCTGTCTGTCCCTATGTATGCTAAGTTCTTTAAAACTACGCAACGGATTTTGATGCGGTTTTTTTTAAATAGATGGAGTGATTCAAGAGGAAGGTTTATATGTATAATACAACCGTGCGAAGTAAGTAATTACATATGTATAAATAACAATAGGCACAAGGCAAGCAACCTATGTACGTTAGCAGTGAAAAGATTTACCTGTCACCTTATACCCCCTTTTTCCTGCTAGAAATGGATTCGAAAAGACCCATACGTATTAACCTTGCCTGAATACGTCGGCCTACACCAGCTTACGCCTTACCCAATACAGATTCATTTTTAGAAATATTTTGCATTCTCCCTGTCGATGATCCTGTCCGACATACAATATTGAAGTACATTTGTCAGAATATAGAGCAGTTATAACGATTCTTAAATTAATTATTACTGTTTTAGTTGTGTATTAAAAATATAAAGAATATATCGGTTAATGTTCTGTAAATGTTTACGTGGAAAACGATTTTTCGCAATAACCGTTTTAGACCAATTGCAGCTCAAAGTTAAACACATTATATAATTACACTAGAATGGACAAACTAATTAAAAATACCTACGTAGTATTTTTTACCATAAACAAAGTGGGCATTTTAGAGTCTGTTCATCTGTTGGTGTTAAATAATTAAATAATAATTTAAAAAAACATAACCTAGTGTGTTTTCGTGAATCATTATTATTTTCTCATTCTCCAGAGTTTTTTTAAATATATGTACATGCATGTATAGGTACATATCTATAATTATAATTATAATTACGTGAAGCAAAAACTTTGCACCCCTTTTTACGGAAATTGCGCGTATGGAGAAGTATGAAATTTTGCACACTTAGACTTTACTAGCGACTCGCCCCGGCTTCGCACGGTAGCAAAAACTATCAGTGTTCCTCTACTATATAATACATGTATTATATACATATATAAACCTTCCTATGCAATCACTCTATTTACTAAAGAAAACCGCATCAAAATCCGTTGCGTAGTTTTAAAGATCTAAGCATACATAGGGACAGACAGACAGCGAGAAGTGACTTTGTTTTATACTATGTAGAGATAAAGAGAAGAATACACACACTAACCACGAAACCATCTATTTGACACACACACGCATATAATATAATATTCTATTTTGTTAATTGTCAAACCGTCAAAGTCAAGTCAAAGTTTAAAAAAAGGTTATTTATTTTCCTAATTATTTGTTTTTTTTTATTTATTAAAAATTTTAATTATTTATATCGACCTCTGGGCGACCACTAGTTTCCAACTTAGACAAGTAAGTACTCATATATAAGCTCTACATACAAACACCAGAGTAAGTAAATTATATAGATATTTATGGATTTTCGGTAAATGTATTTATATTGAAAATTAATGCATTAATCTTAATTAAAATATCTTGAATACCATGGTGAGTGAAACGGCGCAATTTAGAGCACGTTCTGACCAAACACTTTTCACACGATCTTAGTAGGTACTATGAAGTGAGGTGTATGTTAAATTGTAATATTGTTTTCTAATGTTTACACGAAGTTAGCTCATTATAATGTAGCAACTTTTTCTGATTTTACGTGAATATATATTTTGTAAGTAATTTTAATCCAAAAAAAATCTAGTAAAGGATTAAACTTTACCTCAAAAATATTGAAGGTACCTCTGATATCCTAAAACGACAGCTTCAACAACAGTTTTAATAACGGCAGCACGTAAAGCAATGTCACGTTCGAGTGACAACGATAAAAACGCTCCGTGACGTAAATCCGACGAACATACAGAGATCAATGTGGCAGGAAACAATAATCCTCTTGTCACGTTATATTGTTTGATACATACGTTATATTGATGTCTGGGTGTTATAACAATATAGCTCTTATTACGCTTAATAAGTACTAAAGGAAGTATTAAAAGTAATAAGTTACATTTTTAATGGCGAAAATTGTCATGATTAATCTTGCGTAAATTGAGTTTTTGTTTTATATTTCGATATCAAAAATCTATAAATAATGTTTAGTCACATATCGTCTAATATGAACTGAACACAAGTTTAACTATTTATTTATTTAATTTTTTCTAACAAGTGGCGGTCTTATCACTAAAAGCGACTTAAAAGCAACCATGGGTATAGGTAGACTATTTCTACCAGACATAAAGCAGTTGATGGATAAAGTACTCCTGATATGGAAATTATAATCTTATAAAAATATGCGCTTACTATTATAAATATGAGTGAAAACTACTAATTTAATAAAAAAATACATATTTACAACTTCATACATACCTGCAAAAAAGGTGTTTACAAGCATAGCATTGGAGAAACAATGCGTTTCGTATAAAATATTTTTTGAACAGGAGACTAAATATTGTAATCTGATAAATTATCAGATTACAATATTATACAACTAGCTGACCCCGCAAACGTTGTTTTGCCATTTATGTTATTAACCCCCGCAACCCCCTCTTGTGGGTGGAATTTTGTAAAATCCGTCTTAGCTGACCTCTACTCGGCGAAAGGACTGTTCCTACCAAATTTCAAGTCTCTAGGCCTTATGGTTCCAGAGATATCGTGATGAGTCTCTGAGAGATGAGGAATCTCTTTTATATATATAGATTACAATATTATTTGTTAATTATCAGTGATAATTAACAAAAAAAAAAAAAAAAACAACAAAAACAAATGATATTCAATTCAAAACGAATATAAGCAAAATGGACATACATTCAACTGATAGATAAAAGCGTTTTCAACAGAAAGAGAATTGGATCTGAATCCATTCTCCTCAACTAAATATTGTCCATGACCCATGTCCCAAAATTTCTTAGAGACAAGTAAATTCCTGACGTTTTCCTTCCTTATATAAAATGACACGAATTTGTTTACATCTTGTATTGTACGCGCTATTATCGGATTTAAGTAATCTTTCCTGTGCCAGGAAAATCACAATAGCGCGTATAGGATACTCCATGGATGACACGTACAGTTTAAGGGTCAATTCAAGACTATTTTTATTTCGTCTTGGCTACTCCCTGTTAGAAATTACATATGATTCAATATTGATTATAGTAAAATCTATTTTCTTTGCAAAATTTACCTATTATATATGATACTAGCTTCAGTTAATTTTAGTACGACATTGCTCTGGTGTAGTGGTGCATGTACCGTGTATTCGTTCAAACACAGTCGATTGCGGGTTTGATTCCTGCTTGGGAAGGGTGTTTGTATTAGTACAAATATTTCTTTTCAGTCTGGTTGTGAAGTGACGAATACTCTAAATCCAATATGGCAGATTTGTAAAGAAGGCAGACTAAGTTTTTATGTTTTCCTATATTATGGGCATCAATAATGAAACGGTTTGCTGAGAATGAGAAACTTGTCCACCGATAACTAAAATTAAAAAAAAATAAAGTAAAAAAAGTTTTAAAAATTATATAAATTAAAATTAAATAAAAAGTTATTTAATTTACTTGTTTATCTACATAGGTAAAGTTCGCGAAAAGCTTTAATATACATGTCATAAAATCGGCCAAGTGCGAGTCGGACTCGCGCACGAAGGATTCCGTACCATTGACGAGGTAAACAACAGTAGGTAAATTGATTCTAATATCGGGCAAAAAGCGGCTAAAAATCACTTTTGTTGTTTGAGAGCAAAAATGGGCAAAAATGACGTTTCTTTGTTTGGGAGCCCCCCTTAAATATTCATTTTTTTAATTTTATTATTTATTATGAAAGTAAAAATATAACTGAGTATTTTTTGAATATTTCAAGTGCACCTGTTGCCATTATTGATATCGAGCAAAAAAGGTCGAGAAAATCGCATTTGTTGTATGGAAGCCCCCCTTAAATATTTATTTTACTTTGTTTTTAGTATTTGTTGTTATAGCGGCAATAGAAATACATAATTTGTAAAAATTTCAAGTGTCTAGCTATCGCCGTTCTTGAGATGCAGCCTGGTGACAGACGGACGGACGGACGGACGGACGGACAGCGAAGTCTTAGTAATAGGATCCCGTTTTTATCCTTTGGGTACGGAACCCTAATAAATTGTGTAATGATGTTATATGTTGATAGTATAAGTTTTAAAGGAAAAGTTTATTTTATTACTTTTAGAGCATTAAATAATGCTTGTTTTCAAAAAGTTTCTTACTTTAATTTTTGAATACTAGAAATATGTAACTAATAATTGTTATAAGTACATATAAAGTGGTTTGTGATTCTAAAAATTATACTTAACTTTATTTTATCTTACTACTTTTCAATATGCTTTACTAAGGATTTTTATTCGGTATTTAAAACTATTTTGTATCAAATCAGTAGATGAGTAGACAAAGCATAAACGGGTATTCCTTTTAAATTTATAATATTAGGAGTCTAATGATTTCATTAATTTTTCCACTTCGAAACTATAGTCCTAAACAAATATGATTTTCAATAATAGTAATGTAGTTATTAACATAGTTGATACTGCAAATATATAAGTTCAAAATTGTGTGTGGTACACACTACGATTAGATATTGTTGTAATTGTAACAAGAATTAATGGTTTCGATTTTTATTTTTTATTAAATAATTTAATGTCAAATGTCAAAATTAAAATGTAAAATACGATAATATATTATAAAACAAAATTAAATAAAAATTGGACTTAATGTAACCCAATATAAATTGGAAAATAAAAATAAAATAATAATAAATAATAAAAAAGTGAAAGTTTAAAAAAAATGTGTTATACGTTGTAGTCCGATAATTTTCACCATCCAGATGATTTCAAGACAACGTCTTGTCAAGTGAATCAAAATTACTTCTGTTTCTTCAACTAAAAATAAATAAGAAGTCATGAAATCAGCTTATGACTGGTATTATACGCCTTCTTATTTCTGGAGCTGCATAAAACTTAATGAAGACTGTATCTTCTTTTCGACTTCTGATCCAAGCTAGTTTAGTTCGCTATTGGGTTAACGTGTTGGTATATTACGTTATTATTAATGACAATGGCAGATTTGAAATTTACTGGATATTGGATCAAATTCAGCAACAGTTTTATTACCAAATAAATACTATAAGAAAAAAATGAGACACGTTCAATTGAACCAGAAGCGATTAGTAAACACAAAAGAAAAAACCATAAAGCAATTGAACAGAAGTCAGGAATGCAAACATATTGATACTGAGCTTAGTAAAATATACCTATAAAAATATCCCGATGAAGATAAAAATTTACTAGATAATGAAGATATCTTATCTTATACTATTAAACGAGCAATTCTTGTATATATATATATATATATATATATATATATATATATATATATATATATATATAGAATCTGAATCTCGGAATCGGCTCCAACGATTTTCGTGAAATTCAGAATACAGGGGATTTCGGGGGCGAAAAATTGATCTAGCTAGGATTCATTTAAAAAAATGTCGTTTTATCCCTGTTTTTAGGCAATGAAAAAATATCATTAGAATACGAACCTTAATTTCACTGCAGTCAACATAGCTATAACAGCGTAATTAGGTAATCGGCGGGTGTCAAATCGTCTTGACCCGGGTTCGAATCTCAGTCTCCAGATTAATTTTTTATCTTTTTTTTTTTAATTTCACTCGTGATTTATTATTTAAATAAAATTAAAATATAAAAATAACGAGAAAAAACAAAAAACAAAAAATAAAATGAAAATACCGAGCAAGGCTCGGTCACCCAGGTACTTCAATATGAAATGGGAAACACATTGCAACTTGACGAATTATCATAATAATGTTATTAACATATCTCATTATTGATTTCTTGTATTATACTGTGCATTCCCAAGGAGGGTTGATGTCAGGCAGGCGGCCGGTCGTAAAAATAACATGCCAAATCACTTACAACATGAGTCTGAGGAAGAGGAGAACATGTTGTGCCGACCCTATATAAATAGGATAAGGGCAGGGAGATGATGATGATTTTTATTTTTTATCACTTTATATATTTTTATGCATACGATTATACCTATACATTTTTCGTCACATCACATTATTTCATATCAGTTATGTGTCTGCAAGTAATATGACTGTCATTTATTAATCATTTTTTAAATATATAATTAATTATTAATTAATTATTATTTTTTAATATAATATAAATATAAATACCTATCTCATAACATTCACACATAGTCGTCTGTTCCTAAGATAAGCAACTTAACGCTTGTGTTATAGGTAACAGCCGACTTATATAGCTAAATTTTTTTTTTTTTATAAACTAGCATCTGCGCGCGACTTCGTCGGCGTGGACTCCGCTCCTATTGGTCTTAGCGTGATGATATATAGCCTATAGCCTTCCTCGATAAATGGGCTATCTAACACTGAAAGAATTTTTCAAATCGGTCCAGTAGAACCTGAGATTAGCGCGTTCAAACAAACAATCAAACAAACAAACTCTTCAGCTTTATTATATTACTAGCTTGTGCGCGCGACTTCGTCTCCGTGGAATAGGACCACCCGATTTTGAAACATTCTTCATTAGTGCTACGCTCCTATTGGTCTTAGCGTGATGATATATAGCCTATAGCCTTCCTCGATAAATGGGCTATCTAACACTGAAAGAATTTTTCAAATCGGTCCAGTAGATCCTGAGATTAGCGCGTTCAAACAAACAAACAAACAAACAAACAATCAATCAAACAAACAAACTCTTCAGCTTTATTATATTAGTATAGATATAGTATAGACTGATATACATGGAAACAATACATATATAAATACAAATATTACACCCAGACACAGGCAGGAATCGAACCCACAACCCGCGGAGCAGAAAGCAGGGCCACTACAAACTGCGCCAACGGGCTAGTCGCTTTTAATTTCAAATAAAGAAACAATTGTTGAAATTCTCTATTTTATCACCAAATTGCTTAAACATCACGACACCAGTTCTTATGAGCAACTTTTCATAAGGTAACTCGCAGACGAGAGACAAAAAAAATCTTGAGCTTAAATTACATCCCAAGTGAACACAAAACTTGGGACCCATATAGATCTCAATTATTTTGACAGTGAAGTCGAGAACGACACATTATTCTATATTGTCTTTGGTTCTCATTTCATATTTATGTTTTTTGTTGGGATCTTTACTCCGAGTCAAAATAGCATCTATGTTCTATAATATTTAATACTCAATTGTTAAGTAATACACATTTTTATAAAAAATTAGTTATCTTTAGCAGCTCAACACGACATATATATGTACAACACAGCTCAACATGTCAACAGCACTGCTAATCGACAACAACACCGTAACTTTGGCGAGTCCCTATTTATATTACCTACCCTCCACTGGGCCAGATGTCAGTCACACAACTATATTATTTTATCCTTCTTTACGAAATTGAAATCTAAACAATACTTTACTAAAATATGATGTACTTTTGTTTAATTAAAGTAATTAAATATTCAAAGTCATTAATACTATTCTGTGTAAAGGTATTTTAGTACATTTATAGACTATTTCAGTTTGTTAACGTTCAATCCAGTGTTTACTTTTAAAGAAAGTAGAAAGTTCATTTATAAGTAAATAGGTATTTGACTAACTTTTATAATATTAATAGAAACGGATATTAAATAAATAAAGTTAATTTTCGTTTGGTACAAAATAATATAAATATAAAATATTTCTTAAACAAGTTTGAACCGAGTTAAACTTTATTCAGGAATACGATCTACGTTCCTGACTTTGGTGGAACTTCTTTATGTTCAAGAAAACATTGACTTTTAATTGAATTACTATTTATTTTATATAGATGAATTTATACATACTAGTGTCTAGTACTAGGTCACCCAGAGGTCGAAATTCAACCATAATTAAAAATTTTAATTCAAGAAAACCAAATAATTATGAAAATAAAGAACCTTTTTTAAAAAAAACTTTAACTTGACTATAGACTTTGACAATCAACAAATAGTATAATATGCGTGTGTGAGTGATGTAGTGTGTGTAATGCTTTTTTATTAATTTAATGTATATTCATGTATAATTTTAAGAAAATATTAGCATTCTGCACTCCTTCTCTACATATTCTTCTCTATATAAACTATAAGTGTGCGAAATTTCATACTCCTACGTACGCACAATTTCCATAAAAAGGGGTATAAAGTTTTTGCTTGACATATTAATATAATTATAGATACTTATTATTTTATCTACGTTTGGTCGATGTCATGATTGATAATAATCAATATTGATTAACTTGTCTAATATATAAACATTCATTTACAAAAACCTAGCTGATCTTGTCTTGCAAACTGTTAAACTCTTTAGTTTTTAACTAAAATTTGAAATAATATTTACGTTTTCTGAATCTCCCTAATGTTTATGTTTTTTTTTTATTTGAAGTGAAAACTTCCGTCCATAGACATCTGTCTATGGACGGAAGTTTTAAATATGATGATATATGTGCAAACAAAGTCCGAAAATATCATTAAAATAAATGACACACAATCATACATATTGAATAAGTGTAGTAGGCAAGAACTGTTTTTATGTTTAGTTGTTGCAAACGCAAGCATAAAATGTATGACAAATATTTATTTCCCACGGGATATTAAAGTCAGATACTCGTATGATGAGTCTGTCTGGAACTAAACGCAGAATATAAACTAACGTTGAACATTGTAACTGTGAAATATGTAACTAATTATTTTTATGTCTGTAATTGATATGTAACGTATCTTAAGTTTCAATGAATAATTGTGTTTGGTCGCAGACAAAAAAAACTGACTTCAATTACATAGACAAGTAATACAACGTAGGTAAACGAAAAAATAGTCAATTAAATCCGGGTTATTAAAGATTACAGAAAAATTACTCATTAGATCTCAATCAAAATTTTAGTGGAAACACAAAACAAGTATTAATTAGCTTTTGATTAAAAAAAACAATCATCAAAATCTGTTCACCCAGTAAAAAGTTATAAGGTATAATACAACGTAGGTCGATGAAAAAACACTCAAGTAAATACGCATTATTAGATTTAACTCAAAAATTAATTTTCAGATGTCCACGAAATTTAAATGCGCCTACATGACAAGCAGCACCTTTCGATTACAAAAAAAGAGTCATAGAAATTGGTCAACCCAGTAAAACGTTCTGAGGTAACATACAAATACAGTCGAATTGAGAACCTCCTCCTTTTATTTAAGTCGGTTGAAAAACAATTAAGAGTATAATTAGAAATATCTTTATAGTGGCAATTGATTACTCGTATTGCTTTGTGATTTTTCTTGTACAATTAACTTATCTATATGTCGGAATATCATCAGAAGTGGAAGAGGGCTGAACTGGTTTAATTAATAATGTACCTAAGGGTAAACATAAGATAGTTATCAAAGACGAACTACTGAGCATTCGATGAATTCACATCCCACTTCTGATGTCGGAAATATATACCTATATAATAGAGATTTCCACCCATATTATATTGACTCATCACGATATCTCTGGAACCATAAGGCGTAGAGATTTGAAATTTGCTAGGAATATTCCTTTCGCAGAGTAGAGGTCAGCTAAGAACGGATTTTGCGAAATTCCACCCACAAGAGGGGTTGCGGCGGTTGACAACATATATGGCAAAACAACGTTTGCGAGGTCAGCTAGTAAATAAATATAAATAAAAAAGCCATACTCCTGAGCTACACTTCAAATGTTGTAAGTAGTGTGTGAGTAAATTTAATACGAGTACATTGTAATAATTATATTGTAATCCATTGAATAATCGTTTTGTTTATTTGATAAATATTTTCCGTTGGTTTATATATTGGTTTTAGCTCTGCACTTTGAAGTCTTGTATCTATCAATTAGCTTATAGTCATTTTATATTCATGAAGACCTACCGATAACTCGCGTATCAAACGGTTCCGGTAAACAGAGAGGGTATTGCGTACATACTCGGTACTCCGTTAATATGTTGTGAGTGGAGTTTAAATTACGTAAGTATAGACTATTAACAAGGTATAATAAAAACCTGTGTACTATATGCCTATAGTGTTTCCACTTGTCATTATTCAATAAGATCTGTTTAGTAATGTTTACACGAAAGATATTTTTTTTTAAGTGACAACGTAAAATAAATCAATGATCGCCGGCTGCGTGCCTGAAAAAGGATGACTCATTGTCCCGTTACGCTCATTGTCCCGTTACGCTCACTGTACGCTTGCGCCGCATCTATCTCTCTTCCACTCGATTGGCCTATGCTTCCGAGGAGATTTTTTGTTATGACGTTGTCAAGTTAAACTATCGTCCTTAAGCCAACTTTACAGACAACCAATTTTTTATATTTACAAAGTTAGTAGAACATGTAAGAGGGCAACTTTGAATTGTCTTTGAACGATAAATCGCGCGATGACTGTGTGATAATCGCGAACTTATATTGAATACTAGATGGCCCGGTGAACTTCGTATCACCTACACATATTATGTTTGTGAAAAATATACACAAAACACTTTCTGAACGCACCTATAAATATTTGACAATCAATTGACAACGTTTTTGACGAAAGACATTAAATTAAATTTCCCCGCTAGGAACATTTTGTATTGGAAAATTAAATCTTCGTTTTTAGTATTTTCCGTTACATATTATTTATGTTTCTCACCGTTTAAACCTTTTCTGAACTTCCACCAATCTTTCAAGATCATAATCAGCCAAATCACTCCAGCCATTTTCGAGTTTTAGCGAGACTAATGAACAGCAATTGATTTTTATCTATACTTATATAGTAAAGCTGAAGAGTTTGTTTGTTTGATTGTTTGTTTGTTTGAACACGCTAATCTCAGGATATACTGGTCCGATTTGAAAAATTCTTTCAGTGTTAGATAGTCCATTTATCGAGGAAGGCTATAGGCTATATATCATCACGGCAAGACCAGTAGGAGCGTAGAACCAATGAAGAATGTTTCAAAATCGGGGTTTTTTTCCTTTTGAGTGCTTTGTAGAGAATTGGTTCTATTCCACGGTGACGAAGTCGCGCGCAGAAGCTAGTATATATATATATATATAGAAGATTTAATTTTATTTTATTAAAGTAAAAATACTTTTAATCTTACTGGTTACAACATTTTGCAACAATTCAGCCGGTTGGCTGAATGAAAAGCCTTAGTTCCGCAATAGTTAGACAATAAATTATTCCGTGAACCTTTACAATCGTTTGTTCCGACGCTCGCTCTAATTAATTTGATCCCAGAATGGCTCAGTACAAAATATGAACTCTTTTATAGAGGACTAGTGGGCCGCAAAAACAATTTATGTAAGTGAACCTTGTACATTGTTGTTTATACACTTTTATTTAGGTACAGAGCTACATATATGTACATGTATTGTTTTTTGTTTTATTTTATGTCTACGTGTTTTATAAGTAGAGTTAAAATTAAATATTTTTGTCTCAATTTCTTGGAAAAAGTTTACAATATGATATTTTTCTCTAATCAAGTTAAAACAGAGTAAAATTAAATAGCTCAAAATTACTTCGATCTGATTTGCCTGTCGATAGTGCCAAAATACTAGTAATTTTGCCTATATAACGTAAATATAAAATACAAGGGAGGTCGGATGGTACATTCGTTGGTACTTCTATCCTGCCTTGTAACAAACTTTGGCATATTTGATTTATTATATTTTCTTAAACAAATGCGTTAATTTGCTTCATGTCACCAATTTTACGTGATCACTTCTTAACACTTCTACTTTTTGCTGGAATCTCTTTGGTATAATTTAAAATCATTTGTTACTGAACTTTATAACTGTATCTGTTTCATTGAGAATAATTATTTTATATCCAATTCAGTATTTTAAAAATAACTCTTCTGGTTCTTACCTGATGTCCCCCAGTGAGCATGGCGATTGAAACATTGCCGAAATATAGGGATCTAGGAACAACGTAATAAACGTTGTGCCTAAACACCCGATCAAATATAAATTTAAAATATATAACGAAAACTTTTTTCTTTTTCAATTTAGGTTAACTTATTTTGTAGAAGTAATATAAAAGGGAAATTGGATTAAAATTTGTTATTTCTGATGAGACTACTTAATTATATTTGATTACTCCTCTTAGTTACAGAAGCTTTATAATTATAGCGAGTAAAGAAAATCAAAATAATCAAATTAATTAAAAGCTTGTTTGTTACCAATAAAATTAATTAAAGTATGCCTAGTTTACATCGATGTTAATAAATTATCTTTAATAATATACCTACCTATAATATGTTTAGATATTAATATAAAATACATACGATGACCGTTCATATCCAAGACCAGAGAACGAGACCTATTTTCCTCCGGCGTGGGGTAAGACAGGGAGATGTAATATCACCGAAACTGTTTACCACTGCGCTAGAGGATGTCTTTAAGACCTTGGATTGGGGGGAACGAGGCATCAACGTCAACGGCGAATACATCTCTCACCTTCGTTTTGCTGACGATATCGTCATCTTTGCAGAGACGTTGGATGAGCTAGGTCAAATGCTGGCCGACCTAAACGAGTCCTCCCGACGAGTCGGTCTCGGTATGAACTTGGACAAAACGAAAGTTATGTTTAACAACCAAGTCATACCGAGACCGGTATCGGTTGACGGTATCCTTCTTGAAGTTGTTCAGGATTATGTCTACCTTGGCCACACCATTCAGCTGGGCCGAAACAACTTCGAGAAGGAAGCTGATAGGAGGATTCGGTTGGGCTGGGCGGCATTTGGCAGGCTTCGTCGAGTCTTCACTTCGAAAATTCCGCAATGCTTGAAGACAAAAGTCTTCGAGCAATGCGTCCTGCCGGTGTTGACATATGGAGCCGAGACGTGGACACTGACGAAGGGACTGGTCCACAAGTTTAAAGTCGCTCAACGTGCTATGGAACGGGCTATGCTTGGGGTTTCTCTCAAGGACAGAATAAGAAATGAGACTATCCGTGAGAGAACGAAAGTAACCGACATAGCCCACAAAATCAGCAAGTTGAAGTGGCAGTGGGCTGGTCATCTGTGTCGCAGGACCGATGACCGTTGGAGCAGACGTGTCCTGGAGTGGAGACCGCGTATTGGCAAACGCAGTGTAGGACGCCCTCTGGCCCGCTGGACCGACGATCTACGTAAGATTGCTGGTGTAGACTGGATGGGGATTGCGGAAAACCGGGATGTCTGGCGCGAGCTTGGGGAGGCCTATGTCCAGCAGTGGACTGCAACAGGCTGATATGATGATGATGATGATGATAAAAATACAATGAACTTAAAAAGTACGTAAACATAGTATAGTTACATATATATATATATATATATATATATATATATATATATATATATATATATATATATACAAGCTAAAGTGTCGGAATCATCATCATATAGGTTTTTCTATAGGTTTCGGTATAGGTTTCGCTGTGTGGTTACGGCAGTAAAGAATATAGTCACCCGCCCCTCTCTTCCCGTGGGTGTCATAAGAGGCGACTAAGGGATAACACAATTGCACTACCACCTTGGAACTTAAAAAGCCGACCGATGGTGGGATAACCATCCAACTGCTGACTTTGAAATACACAGGTCGAAGACGGGCAGCAGCGTCTTCGGTGAGACAAAGCCAGCCCTGCGGTCACCAACCCGCCTGCCCAGTGTGGTGGTTATGGGCAAAACAGATGAGTTCACGCCATTTTTGGCCCGAACTTGTGGAGGCCTATGTCCAGGAGTGGACTGAGATTGGCTGAAGTGTGTGTGTGAGATACAAGCGAGAGGCATAAATAAAACCTCATACAGTACATACACCATATGGTCTATTTATGAATTGTTATTGATCTATTTAGTAAAAAAAAAATTATTATAATTTTCGCACGCCATCTTAAGAATATGTGGGTAGGTGTGTAGTGTTGTCACAGCGTCATGTACCTATCTTTCCTTTTCGTTCCCGGTTGCACGAGCCTCGTCAGTACACCGATTTCAACTCGGATAAATCTAAGTTAAAATATCGACATTTGTACAACATACATCATAACTATATACAAAATATCGGTCAAATAGAACCAGTAGTTAAAGTTCAGATCCAAACTTATATTTTGCCTAAAACGAACAACATCTAAAAATAACCTTATGTACCTTATTTACTTACTGTATGTATTTAGAATGTTTATTCAAGCTAGGATAAACAACGTTCACAAAAATTACAACTTTTTTCTTCCAGTCCCTGATTTAATGAAGGAATTTTCATTTATATAATAAAATATTGTATCTGTCTATTGTATCATCTACCAGTGCACAAAATTTTCACATAACTAGCGACCCGCTCCGACTTCGCACGGGTGCAATGCTGATACTAAATATAAAATACAAAATAAATATTTGCAATCTAAGCGCAAAAAATGTGTTTATTTACGACATCACATAAGAAAACTTTAAAACTATCAGTGTTCCTCTACTATATTAACTGATTATTATTTTAACTGAGGTAGGGCACAGCAGGAAATTTCCTGCTCAAAATATGGAGCAGCCCGACTGGGGTAGTACCTCGACCTTACAGAAGACCACAGCTAAATAATACTGTTTTCAAGCAGTATTGTGTTCCTGTTGGTGAGTAAGGTGACCAGAGCTCCCGGGGGGGATTGGGGATAGGGTCGGCAACGCGCTTGCGATGCTTCTGGTGTTGCAGGCGTCTATAGGCTACGGTCTTACCATCAGGTGAGCCGTATGCTTGTTTGCCGGACTCGTAACATAAAAAAAAAAAAAAAAAAAAATATTATGCATGTATTATACATATAAACATTCCTTTGGAATTACTCTATTTACTAAGGAAAACCGCATCAAAATCCGTTGCGTAGTTTTAAAGAACTAAGCATATATACAGACAGACAGACAGCGGGAAGAGACTTTGTTTTATAATATGTAGTGAAGTGATATGTACTATACATCCACATATATTAGGTAGGTATGTATAAACACACAATAATGCATCAATCGAGTGAAAAGGTCATTAGCTCTTAGGTCATAAATCGACTTAGTAGTTCCACATTTAGTGAACAAAATTATAACATCAATGACGTCACAACGCGGCGGTTCCGTCATATCTATACTAATATTATAAATCTGAAGAGTTTATTTGTTTGTTCGTTTGTTTGTTTGAACGAGCTCATTTCAGGATATACTGGTCCGATAATCCGATTTGACAAATTCTTTCATTGTTAGATAGCCCATTTATCAAGGAAGGCTTTAGGCTATATATCATCACGATAAGACCAATAGGAGCGTACCAATGAAGAATGTTTCAAAATCGGGGTTTTTTCCTTTTGAGAGCTTCCGCTTCGTAAACGGTTAAAGTTTCGCACAAATCATGTATGACAGAATTGATCCTACTCCACGCGGACAAAGTCGCGCGCAGCAGCTAGTTTATCATAATTAGGGGCATTTCTATTTTGTGTGTGCCGTTCTGCCATACAAATATACAACAATCAAATAACAGCGCACAGTGCAGAGACGCTCTGCATAAAATCAATTCACGTAGTGTGAGTAATATTGTAGGCACCAGTTTCCTATATTATTGTAATTTTTTTAATTTTTACTGTTGTATTAATCATATTATATTGAACTAGCTGAGAAAGTGATAATAATTTATGTTAATGTCACCTTATCTGGTGTATATCAATCTGAGGAAACGCATACCTAAACATTTCATGTACTTTTTATGACATCTTTACAAAGGAAATGAAAAATGGGTAAAACTGACTCCAACACTAATAGCATAAACATTTCCAAACATTAAACCCGAGTATTAAAGTTATGAAAACAGTTAAATAACTATACACATGTTTACATGAACAAAGTGACGACTTCTTTACAAAGGTAATACAAAAGATGGATTATTTTAAATCGTTACATAAACACATCGGATCTAACTGACCCCAACATTAATGGCGTAAAAATTACATTAGACCTAAATATCTCATATAATAAAATTGTTAAGCAAATAATTATAATAAAGTGAAAACTTTACATAAATATAAAACAAAGATTTTAATTATTTCAAAACAGTTCCATAAACACATGGGGGTCTAACTGACCCCAACACTAACTCCATAAAAATTTCTAAACCGCAACATTAGACCGGACCGCGGTGATTCCCTCATTACTGTGTGTAATCGCTGCAGGAATCCGACGCACGGTGCCTTCATTACAGTTGAGCCATTAAGTTTATTGGGTACATGTAGGGTTAACTGAAAACAACTATGCCGTGGTAGGGTAACGGCAGTAACCGTTTTTCATAGCTTCTGTAAAATTTGACGACATTACATCTATTTTTTGATTAAAATTCCAAATAATTGTGTTCTCTCAGACGAAAAAAAAAATGGCTTAAACTTTTCATCGATAAGTAATACAAGGTAGGTAGTCTATTAAATATTCAAATATGTCCGCGTTATTTGGGATTAATCAAGAAGTGATAATCAGATCTCGATCTTAAAATGGGTCAACATGACAACAACCAGCTTTAGATTTTAAAAAAATCATCGAAATCGGTACACCTAGTAAAAACTTATGAGGTTACACAGCTAAAGAAAGTAGGTACAGTCGAATTGAGAAATTCCTTTTTTCTTTAAGTCGATTAAATATATCATTACTTCTATTTTATTAAAGCTACATTAATATTATAATAACATTATTTTATTGAGTTCAAAAAAAAACTGAGGTAAATAGGCAAGGAAATTTCCTGCCAGGGCCGGCCGGGGAATTTTATCAACCATACACATAGTATATAATATACACACTATATAATGAAATAAATAAAATGTTAGATAAATAATTCAGTAATTTTTTTTATCGGGCCCGCCAAACATTCTATATTTTTAATATATGGCCCTCTGCAAAATGGATTTTGACACCCCTGGTCTAAAGGATTGTAACAAAACAAATACTTCAGAAAACTTAAGGATGTTTTGCGATACACAATACTAATACAAAAAGACGTCACACGGACGATTTGACGACGTCTAGTTCACAAAATTCTAGCTCATGTAATATGCAAGCCGTATGCAAAGGAATGTCGGCGCAGTTTCACGCTCCACTGAGAATTGAATGAACCTATGTTTTATACATGAAATATCATAAATTGTTTACACAAAACGCCTCCGATAACACTGAACATATAAATAATGTAATTCCGTAAAATAATCGGTTTAATGTCATTTACTTGCAAATAGTATTTGGAATATTTAGCGGTTTTAATCATATTTATTTATTTATTTCTCACTACCAACAAGGTAAAATCTAAATTATCGACAATTATGATTTTAATTTCTAAAATGACGAGAGAATCTTTTTGAAGCTAATTTGAATAAAATGATTGTCGATTAGATTTTGATTCATAGGTCAACAAGTAGGTACAATATAATATAACACAACAAGTATGAAAATCGGTATTAGATAATTGTCTTTCTTTTAAGTTTGTTCTTAAATTACATAATATATTGTCAACATTTAAATACAATAATTGTAATAATAATCACACTAATTATATAAGTAGAGTCATAATAAAAACGTTTATTTCGGACAAGAAGATCATTAAAATCAATAGTATTTTACAGCAATGCATAGCACAAGTAAAGAGCAAATAAACATAAATAAAATACTAAACATTACTAAACATTATACATAATAAAAGAAAGCAAAGACAGAGTAAAAAAAAATTCATTAAATAAATCGTGTAACGTCAATCGCTCAATTAAATTAATATTAATTAAAATTTCTATTTATTTATGACTAGCCGACCCGTGCCCACTTCGTTGGGCGTTATAATCCATTTCACATAAGAAGGGTACGGTGAAATTTGATATGTTCCAATACACTCTCACTATTTTCAGCAAATCAGATAAATATAAATGTTTTAAAATCACCAATTAATTTCTAAGGCAAATAATAATGCTTGATTAGATTGAATTGTTGACACGGCACGTCAGAGGGCGCAGGTTCAAATCCTGCTGATTTAAAATCTTTATATATTTTTATCTTTTTCCTTTTATCTTGTCACTCCTGAATAGTGTAGCTTTCTGTTAGCGAAAGAATTTTCATGATCGGATCAGTATTTGCGAAGATTACCCCGTATATACAAACAAAGTTATAAACTTTACCTCTTTATAATATTAGTATAGATTAGATACTTGTCAATTTGTTTACAATTCATCTGTTATAAAAAATTTCCATTTTACTTTTTATCAGTGACTAGCTTCTGCGCGCGACTCCGTCGGCGTGGACTCCGCTCCTATTGGTCCTAGCGTCATGACACATAGCCTATAGCCTTCCTCGATAAATGGGCTATCTAACACTGAAAGAATTTTTCAAATCGGCCCAGTAGTTCCAGAGATTACTGCGTTCAAACAAACAAACAAACAAACAAACAAACAAACAAACAAACAAACAAACAACCAAACAAACAAACTCTTCAGCTTTATAAATTCATCTGTTATAAAAATTTTCCATTTTACTTTTTATCAGTGATGATGAGTATGTAATACTTCAAAGTTACTTTTTTTTAAAATTGAATCTTGGATTTCGATACATTTAATCGTTATTTTATTATATACTTCGTTGTTAACAGAAACATGTATAAAGAAATGACTAAACTGATTGAAGACAAATTTATGTGAGTTGACATCTCCTAGGAAAATGATTTCTACTCAGAAATGATTTTGTCCAAATTAAACATAAAATTAGGATAAAATTATAAATTCAACTGTGGTTATAGGTTAATTCTTCATTAATAATAAAAAAAAAGATTAAGTCATTACATTGAAATGTTATTACTTACGCTTCCATTTCTGGTTTCGTCGTAGTGAATTAAAAAAAAAATAGTCCCACATAATGAATAAATTATGTGTTTAAATTATATTCGAACATGTAATGTGTACTAAAATAAAAACAACAATGTCTGTGTGAATTAACTTAGGTTTAGATGCTTGTCTGTTTGTCAAATGCTTATTTATTGAAGAAGTTTTATTTTGATGATGAAGATTGCATACGTTTTTACACACATATGCACTCACGTACCCTCTAAAGTCTAAAGCATCATAACACTCAACACCTAATACTAATAAATTTCATGACACTATAAATTAACTGAGGTAGGGCACAGCAGGAAATATCCTGCTCAAAATATGGAGCCGCCCGACTGGGGTAGTACCTCGACCTTACAGAAGACCACAGCTAAATAATACTGTTTTCAAGAAGTATTGTGTTCCTGTTGGTGAGTAAGGTGACCAGAACTCCTGGGGGGATTGGGGATAGGGTCGGCAACGCGCTTGCGACGCTTCTGGTGTTGCAGGCGTCTATAGGCTACGGTAGTCACTTACCATCAGGTGAGCCGTACGCTTGTTTGTCGACATAATAACATAATAATAATAATAATAATATACAGGATCAGGTGGTTAAGACGAACAACTACCGAAAGCACATCCTGAAGGATGGCACCCCCGACTTCTGTCGAGCCTGTCGCCATCCCGGTGAGTCACTCAGGCATGTGCTTTCGGGTTGTTCTGCGCTTGCTAACACTGAGTACTTGCACAGACATAACCAAGTGGCCAAGATTCTCCACCAAGAGCTTGCTCTTATGTACGGTCTCCTGGAACAGAGGATGCCGTATTACCAATACACACCGGTGCCAGTACTCGAACGCGACGGAGTCCGACTCTACTGGGACCTGCCTATCGCCACAGACAGGACGATACTGGCGAACAAGCCTGATATCGTGGTGATGGACAGGGCACGGTCGAGGGTGTTTTTGGTGGACATCACTATCCCACATGACGAGAACCTCGTGAAAGCCGAAACTGAAAAGAAACGTAAATATCTGGATCTGGCACACGAGATTGTCGACATGTGGGGTGTGGGGTCCGCTGAAATCATTCCTATCGTAATATCTGCCAACGGTTTGATCCCGGTTAGCCTCGCTCACCATTTGAGGCAACTGGGGATCCGGGACGGTTCGCTCGCAGGCAGGATGCAGAAGGCGGTGTTACTTGACTCGGCTAGGATTGTCCGCCGGTTTCTCAGCCTACAGCCCTAACCCCCGGCCGTTTGATCTCCCTGCCGGGGTGTAATCCTCCACCCGCTTATATTTATATGTGTAAGTATATGTAAATTTATTATATTATTCATATAAGTATTTATTATACATATGTATATAATATATATTAAACGGGTGGAGTGACAGCGAACATAATAATAAAGAACAAAAAAAAAATACGCAGATGAAACTGAGCGTGACGCCCAGTATTTAATAATCAGTTACATTTATTGTTTGACCACAGTGACTTGTATCCACTCAACTCTAGACTTAATATCCTTTCAAAGTACAATTCTCCATACAAATCTAACTTATATTTTTCACAAGCAAATATTGGTAGGTCTCGTACGCCTAAATAAACATTGTACGTAAAATTAAAGGGACACGAGAGGAGGTCAGACGGTTAAAAAAGATTATATTCTCCAAATGTACTCTTTTAAAGTCGAGTAAACAAGAGAATGGGACTTTTTCTAGAGAATTAGCATAGTACTTTTTGAAAAGTTATGATAATGTTCCCAAACAATTGGTCTTAGATAGCGAAATTCCATGTATGTATGTATCACGATTCAGCCTGTAATATCCCACTGTTGGGCATAGGCCTCTTCCCCATGTAGGAGAAGGATCGGAGCTTAATCCACCACGCTGCTCCAATGCGGGTTGGCGGATATAATTATTCCCTACTACGAGTAACGATCGCTATCAGGTGTACATGATAACAACCGGGGCCGACGGCTTAACGTGTTCTCCGAGGCACGGTGGGGAGACCCACAAGGACTGCACAAACACCCAGACCACGGAAAACATCTGTATGGCCAATACAAATGTTGTCATGTGCGGAGATCGAACCCGCAACCGCCCGCGCAACAGCCAATCGCAATCCAGTGCTGTGACCGCTGCGCCAACGCGGCGTCTACTGGCTTGGATTATGTATGTATGAATATAGGTAATTGCATTTAGTAATTAAAACGCTGACGATGATCATCATCCACTGCTAGAGAACAAGTTTAATGGAACTTTAATAACCACTTCAGTTAAAAAATAGTTTACAATCTAATAGTAGATTGTAAACTATTTTTTAACTGACTTCAAAAAAGGAGGAGGTTACTTAATTTGACCGTATATATATGTACTTATGTAAATATATTTATGTATGTTCGGGGATAACTTCGTCATTTATGAACCGATTTTGATAATTCTTTTTTTGTTGGAAAGGAGATATCCCAAGGGTGGTACCATGATAAGGAAATCAGGATTTCATGATGAAATCCCAGAGAAATTGAGGGGAACCCTCGAAAATCGTAGTGACGACTAGTGCGATTGTTAATTTTTTTCGTCTACTTACGTTGTATTACTTGTCGATGTAATTGAAGTCGGTTTTTTTCGATTGCTATCAAACAGAATTATTCTTAAAGATATGGCCATTTTATATTAAATACCTATTTTGTGCCAAAAATCTTGTTTAACAATTTTAATTAGTGGTCCACCTAGGTTCTAGACACAGCCCAGGGGGGGGGGGGGGGTCATGACCCCCGTGACCCCCCCCCCCTGGATCCGCCAGTGTGATGATGATTATCCAGTGGCTTGAGAGTTCAATAATATAATTTTATGAGATCGGGCAGAGGAGGAGATCTTGCTCAAAATCTGGAGCAGTCTGACTAGCAAAGTACCTCAACTTTACATAAGATCACAGCCATAAGAAATACAAGTACACAGAAATAATAGTGTTCTCAAGTAGGTGCTTATGATGCTCCTAGTGCTGCAGACGTCCATAGACAATCAATCATAGACATCAGTCGTCGTCAGTCACGTAGGCTTTTTCGCCACCCTAGTGGCACAAAAATCAAAATCGTTCGCAGAAACCCAAAAATACGTCATAAAAATACAAATAAAATAGAATAATTTAGTTACAATAGAATACAATACTTAAAAAACTAAAAAAAATATTATTTGTCACAGAACACTAATGTAAATAATCAATAAACTTAACTATATGTAACAATTATAATTATAAACATATACAGGGTGTCCCGCGATAATCTGCAACCCCGAAAGAGGGTGAAACTAGACCATAAATTATCGACAAAAAACAGAAAAAAATTAAAAAAATTAAAAAAAATTTTTTTATTTTTTTACTGACGAATTGAGATTTTTATATAGCTTACGTAGCCTCTTTGTACAAAAAATGATGATTTTTGTACGTGTTTTTTGGGATACAGGCGTAAATTTTTTTTTATTTGAATGGCAATATTGTAAGAAATAATAATAAATCATAAAATTTCCTGGTATTGGGGGCATAATTCTGAGAAAATTAGAGATCATTGAAAAAAACAGTCATAAAAAATGGATTTTTTTTTCACAAGAAGCATAGTTAAAGACATAATGCCACTTTTTTGCCAGCTAATTTTTATTTTATCCTTACCGCCAAGTACGTGGCGTAATATTTTATTTTATTTTAAAGTAATCGACCCACTACTTTGGAAGAAATCATCATTTTTTGTACACAGAGTCTAGGTAAGATATAAAAATCTTAATTCGTCAATAAAAAATAAAATATTTTTTAAAAAAAGTTTTTTCTGTGTTTTTTGTCGATAATTTATGGTCTAGTTTCACCCCCTTTCGGGGTTGCACTTTATCGCGGGACATCCTGTATAATACAACAATAAAACTAAAAACCTTAAAAAAATATATAACATAATAACTAAAATACAGGGTGTCCCGCGATAAAGTGCAACCCCGAAAGGGGGTGAAACTAGACCATAAATTATCGACAAAAAACATAGAAAAAACTTTTTTAAAAAAATATTTTATTTTTTATTGACGAATTAAGATTTTTATATCGTACCTAGACTCTATGTACAAAAAATGATGATTTCTTCCAAAGTAGTGGGTCGATTACTTTAAAATAAAATAAAATATTACGCCACGTACTTGGCGGTAAGGATAAAATAAAAAATAACTGGCAAAAAAGTGGCATCATGTCTTTAACTATGCTTCTTGTGAAAAAAAATCCATTTTTTATGACTGTTTTTTTCAATGATCTCTAATTTTCTCAGAATTATGCCCCCAATACCAGGAAATTTTATGATTTTTTATTATTTCTTACCATATTGCCATTCAAATAAAAAAAATTTACGCCTGTATCCCAAAAAACACGTACAAAAATCATCATTTTTTGTACAAAGAGGCTACGTAAGCTATATAAAAAACTCAATTCGTCAGTAAAAAAAAATTTTTTAATTTTTTAAATTTTTTTCTGTTTTTTGTCGATAATTTATGGTCTAGTTTCACCCTCTTTCGGGGTTGCAGATTATCGCGGGACACCCTGTATATTATTAAAAGGAGTCCCTTTAATAGGCAAGGTTCCGAAGATACTGGCAGCGTTCCCCCTTTGAATTGCTTGACTAATTCTTTGTCCGAGGTAGCTGCCAGCTCTTCGGTCTCCTGTGAAGATACAATACAAATTCTTCATATTCTAAATAAGACCCGGATAATTTAAAAATATTGGATATCAAATAGAAAACCAACTTGAAGACACAAAACCAAACAATGTAACGTCATATTCCATTCAAAAATTTTACTAAACATTGAATTCAAACGTTCAAAGCTTAGTGGAGTTAGTGGTATAGTCTTAACCATAGGAAGAAGCGATTTCTTCTTAAAATGACTTCTATACTTATTATAAAAATAAGTCCCCCGGCCGCGTCTTTCTGTCCTCCTGTCTGTCTGTCTGAACGCGATAAACTCGAAAACTACCAAACGGATTTTTATACGGTTTTCAACAATAGAAAGAGTGACTCTTGAGGAAGGTTTAGGTATATAATTTATTATGCTTTTATGTAAATTAGCAGAAATACGGCGATAAATGTTAAAGAGGTCGCAAAAAATCTCGCCAACTGGGAGCTTTCCACGCGAACGCCGCGGAAACTAGCAAAGATATAGTTAAGTAATGTACTAGCGAATTGAAAACCTATAAAAATGCTACAAAAAAGTCCGCGATAGCATATCTCTATCTCTTACGGTTGACTTACAATAGCCACTTTTATGTTCAAATTTTTAATTAAAAACATTACGTTATTTTCAAAGCTATTTTCTTCAGTTCAGTATTAATCCTTATCCAAATAAATATGTTAGTTAGCTTAGGCATTTAATGCAGATGAAAATTGCCCTTTACACTATATCAATCAGATTAATAGTTTTTGAGATATCGTCGTTAGAAGTAATTAGCAGCGAAACATTTAATGCTCGGCGAGCCAGCGTTCTTTCATTGAGATGCCTATGGCGCGGGCGAGTCCATCCCTCTGCCCTGCATCGCTCGACCGCCTGCTCATGCTAATAATTTCATAAAGGAAATCAAAGAATATCAAAGACCATTATCTTTATCGAAGTTTTTTTAACCCTTTTTGTTAAATTTCACGCGGATGAAGTCGCGGGTACAGCTAGTTTTTATATAATTTTGAATATAGCTGTTAAATAATATTAATTATTTATAGTACTCATGTAAAGTGATACGACGTAATTGAAACGACGAATGAAACCTAACCTAGGTTACTAGGTTATTAGTATTATTATTTTTAACAATGTTGAATTTCATATTTATTGGTATAGGTACTTATTTACTACTGCTTATTTGAGTGTACTTATTACTGTAATCTTTTTTACTTTTCGATTAGGATTAGAATTTTATTACGACCTTAGAGAGGATCGATTTATAATTAACAATTATAATTACAATTATATATTATAACAACAACAATTATAATTACGATTGTTATGATTCGGGAAGCATAAAATTACCACAATAATTACCTACATCATTCCGACTTGCCTTCATTTTAATAAGTCAGCGACGATTTTACAATAATTGATTTACCTTTTTTTATTTTTCGATTAAAAAGTAAAAGTTTTTATTCAAGAAAATAAATAGTAAACTGCGATTTAATTAGCTTATAACTTTCACCATACAACGAATATCAGAAGAGTAATTCGACATCGGTCCTTAGAGAGGTTAACTGTCTATTCACCGTTGTTTCAAAGAACCCCAGGTTTATATTCTTGATTTTGTATGCATGTAATATTGGCTCGCTTGCTAGGTTTTTGAATAGATAGGCAACTTGTATTAACAATATAAAGGATCCTTCTGTTTTTAAAGGAGGGATTTTCATCCTGTTATCCTAGCTGGGTAAGCCATTTTACGATGGTTTGAACATTTAAACCTAATTCCAATAATTAAGTGTTAATAGATTATAACAAAATAACTACATACATATCAAAGGAATAGTCACATAATTTTATGGGGTCGTCCATTAATTATAGTACGGGATCCCTAGTACATATTTTTCATCTAATTACTATCAAGCTAATTTTCCGGGAGTAGCTTCATTTTGATGAGACGAACAAAAAGTTCTCCTCTTCGCAAACTCTCGATTGTGGTAGATAATGGAACTCTTTTAACTAGCAGGAGATAGAGCAGCAGTGAGCGTAGGACCGGGATAACGTACCACACAATTTGTAGGACAATATTACCATCAAATTATATAAATATTAACTAACTAAAAGAAGAAAAAATCAGAAAAAAAAACAATTTTTGATGACTTTACGAGGTCATCAAGTTGATGACCTCGTAAGGTCATGAAAAATTATTACTAACCAGCTCATTTTTTTGCAAATGCAACGACCACAGATTCGGAATGTAATCACAATAACACTTCGAGGTTACTCTTTAAAAAACTGACAACTAAGAACTAAGTATTATAAATTTAGACATGACTGTCTTGTATGAAATACAGAGCCACCAAAAACCAAATACTATGATTATTAATAAGGGGCCATCTATAAATTACGTCACACGAATTTCTCGATTTTTCGACCCCTCCCCCGTCCTTGTCACAGATGGTCACATTTATGAGACCCCTACCTTGTATAACGTCACATATTTTGCAATTTGCATGAGCAAGCTGATGACAGTTTCGACATTATAAATGGATGGCCCCTAATTGTGGTTGCTGTAATCAATTAAATACCAATTGTTAGGGATACCGGATACCTTAAGAAGTACTCATTAGATTCCGATAAAAAATGGGACCGCACGACGAGCACCCGCTTTAAAGTAAGTATGTAATAATGTCAGAATGTGTATGTAGTAATGTCAGAAGTGAAACTTCTTTGGCAAACTAATTTAAAAAAAAACGAATTAAAAAAAACAAATAAAAAAAAACGAATTTAAAATACAAATAAAACCTAATTGAAAAAAAACAACGTCACGCGGTTTTCTTAGGCGGTCACCCATCCAACTACTGACCGTCATGACGCTGCCGCGTTACCGGTTGCTCAAATTTTACCCCTCATGCACCTAAAGAAGTTTCACTTCAAAAATTATCAAATTCAGTACACCCAGTAAAAAGTTATGAGGCAGCACACGCACACCTTATAAAAAAGTCTTAATAGAGAATCTCCTTTTTTGAAGTGCGTCAAAAAATAATACTCTTGCTTTAAAATATATCCTTAAAACATTTAATGAGGGTACAAATTACACAATATGGACATATATATTTATCGTATTCAGACAAACTAAGAACCCATTCAGCTTTATCCATTTCGCTCGAGGGCCTTTCCGATCCGGAATTATCCGGATTAATCCGGTTACTGGTAGGGTTTTCAATGACGTATCTCGTTTCGCATTCTTACATTTAACTGACCGACTTTAAATGAGTATGTAACGTAATATAAAGAGAATTTTATACATAAATACTCAAATAAAGAAGTTTAATTAAATAAATTAAAAGTAAAAACCCTTTTCAAAAAACAAGCTTTTATTTGAATGCGCCAAAACGAAAAAAAAAATTACTTTTACTTTAAAACTTTTTACTATCTACTTATAAAGTCATTACTCATTGTCATTACACATAATCTATTATGATAGAAAAGCTTGTCGCGTTAAAATATTATAAATATTATAATACTACGTCAACATTAAAATATTATAAATAACTAGCTTCTGCGCGCGACTTCGTCGGCGTGGACTCTGCTCCTATTGGTCTTAGCGTGATGACACATAGCCTATAGCCTTCCTCGATAAATGGGCTATCTAACACTGAAAGAATTTTTCAAATCGGCCCAGTAGTTCCAGAGATTACCGCGTTCAAACAAACAAACAAACAAACAAACAAACAAACAAACTCTTCAGCTTTATATATTAGTATAGATTATTATAATGCTATGTAAGGAATATCTACTTGTATTAAGTAATATTATTTATGAAATATTTATTATGTAACAATTGCAATAGAACGCTATTCCCTTAACCCACATCTAAATTAGACAGGAATGAACGACGTAATGTGGATTATATGATATATCATAACAATAAATTAATAATTATGTTTTACGCTCGTCTGTTCCTGAGGACACTTAATTTTTTTTTTGTATTAAAGATATGTTTAAATAAAACAAATTATCTCTATATTATATATTAAAATGAATCGCTGAATGTGTTGCTAAGCGCAAATCTCGAGAGCAGCTGAACCGATTTCGCTAATTCTTTTTTTATTATATTCCCTGAAGCACGAGGATGGTTGTTACGGAGAGAAATATTTAAAAAAATCCCTAAAAAGTCTAAAAACAACACTTTTCTATATTCCCATACAAAAGATTCGTAATAATACTTAAGTTAATTTGAACTTTAATACGAAACCATAAAGTTTAAATGTTAGAGGAGGGGTTCCGGGAAGGATAAATATTTAAAAGAATCGACTGTTAGGCGGTACGAAGTTCGCCGGGTCAGCTAGTTTAATATAAATATTACACACCGACTCGAGCACACTCGCAGAGGAAATAAAACCCACAACCCCCACATCAGAAAACAGGATCACAGCAAACTGCGCCAACGGGTTAGTATTAAAGTATTATTCTTAAGTTATTTTTGTACTTGACAGGACAAGAAAAAAAATGCATCAACTTTACACCAATGTATGATCCATTTTCATAAACGTTTGTTTATGAAAATGATAGATATAAATAATCTACGTATATTTTCTCAAGGTTTACAAAAAAACAATAGGTATTTTCCTTTCAAATATAATTTAGTAAAGTACATATTTAGAACTAGATGGCGTTGAGTGTCGATTGAATCGCGCTAGCGTTATCTTTTGTGTACGTATACGTATACGAGCGACAAATGTCGTATAACTTGATTCAACCTATCTCCACTGCTGGGCTTAGTACTTTTGTACTAGGCAATTTTTGAACGCCTTAGTACGGTAACAAGTATGATGGCGCTATTTAATTTGTATTAATTTTTATTACTGCAATCTGCATGCAAGGATTACTCTACAAAGTACAACACACTTACACACCCAAAATATAATTATCAAGTTCAAGTTATCAACAATACCTGTGACTCAACGCAAAATTCATACTATAATATTTTTTTTTAATTCTGAAAACCTTTTCAAGTTTCGATAACCCATCAATCTTTGTCGTTTGTTCTGGACAAAAATGGAAAACGATACTAGAACAATTACGCTGTACAAACTATAAAATAACTAACAAATATCACTGTTTGTTCGTTCGAATATGAAATGAAACTGTTGTTTATTTTCCCATTCATATAACGTAAGTTTTCATTATTTTGAAATATTTTTGTTATTTTAGTAAATATTTTATTATTTAAGTTATTAATGCAATTTGTTATATTGTAAATATTGTGAGTGGGTTTTTTGTGTTTAATTTTAATTTTAAAGCTTAATCGATCAAAGTGTCTACTTTTTTCAGAAACGTTTTATGTTAACATATGGCGGTGTAATTGGACGTTAATTTCATATAATAATTAACAAAATGATAAAAGGAATTTATTAGTAAAATTAATTATCGACATCAATTCCTCAAAAAGATCTTCGTAACATGTGAAATAAAATTGAATTTTGTGAGTTGTGAACCGACTTCAAAAGAGGAGGATGTTCTCAATTCGACTGTATTTTGTTTTCTTATGTATGCTACCTCATAATTATCTACTGACTGGACCGATTTTGGTGGTTCTTTATTTAATCGAAAGGAGATGCTTGCTATGTAGAGTGTTAAATTTTAGTCAGACCATGCGCGTAAGTTTAGAATTATCTCTTAATGCGTAGGTATTGCAGTTGCGAGCAAACATGATTAAAACCTACTAGGTTTTTCAAGTTTCTGTTATTGTTTATTTATTATTAAATATAATAAATAAACAATAATATGCTTTATTCTTATAAAATGAAAAATACGGGATGAGCTTCCTCTTAGGGTCGATTTAGACCAAACGAACAAAGAGCTAGAGCTAGAACAAAAGCATTATTTCTTGATCTTCGAACACTCGTGTTCATAAATATAACAACGAAATAATGCTCTACGCCTGTTTACACTAAAAGAATTTGATAAGAATTTGATGTAGTGGGGATAGAATGAGCATTCGCTCGTCTGATGTAAATCGACCATTAAACGAGCAGTGCAAACTTAGCACCTCATCGATGGAATTTTGGGTCGAAAATGACCTTAATCGATAGGTCTACGTTAGGTCCGTATAGGTCCACTAAATTTTTCGTTAGGTCCGCTATAGTTTTTTAATAAATAATTTATTAAATTTAGGTAAAAAAAAATGCAATTTTAGCACCCCATCCAAGGATTTTTAAAATCAAAATGACTTTAATCGATAGGTCTACGTTAGGTCCGTATAGGTCCACAATAATTTTTGTTAGGTCCCCTATAGTTTTTTAGCTGCTAAAATACGAATTTTTTTTCCAAAATTTTAAATTTTTTTATAAAAAAACTAAAGAGGACTTAACGAAAAATGTCGTGGACCTATACGGACCTAACGTAGACTTATTGATTAAGGTAATTTTGATTTCAAAAGTCTTTAGATGGGGTGCTAAAATAGCATATTTTATTTAACAAATTAAAAAAAATTATTTATTAAATAACTATAGGGGACCTAACAAAAATTATTGTGGTCCTATACGGACCTAACGTAGACCTATCGATTAAGGTCATTTTGATTTTAAAAATCCTTGGATGGGGTGCTAAGATTGCTTTTTCTTTACCTAAATTAAAAAAATTATTTATTAAAAAACTATAGCGGATCTAACGAAAAATTTACTGGACCTATACGGACCTAACGTAGAACTATCGATTAAGGTCATTTTAATTTCAAAAATCCTTAGATGGGGTGCTAAAATTGCATATTTTTTTTACCAAAATTGAAAAAAAATTTTTATTAAAAAACTACAGGGGACCTAACAAAAATTATTGTGGGCCTATACGGACCTAACGTAGACCTATCGACTAAGGTCATTTTGGTTTTAAAAATCCTTGGATGGGGTGCTAAAATTGTATTTTTTTTAACCTAAATTTAAAAAATTATTTATTAAAAAACTATACCGGACCTAACGAAAAATTTAGTGGACCTATACGGACCTAACGTAGACCTATCGATCAAGGTCATTTTCGACCCAAAATTCCATCGATGAGGTGCTAAGTTTGCACTGCTCATTAAACGTCTATATTTTTATTACAATGCAGTAGTATGTTATAAAATACACACTTTTATACAGAATACACATCAAATAATAAATTAAATATCATTTGAAGTATTTTTGAATACTATTATAGATAAAAAATAATCGTTTAAAAGTATATTATGTTGAACGTCTAGCTAGACGTTTCGGATATGTACGGATGATGGCAAAATAACGCGAGATCCGCTTGACGAAATAAACCGTTTCTATTTTTTTATATGAAATTGAATAAGAAGTACAAGATTTATTGATGACTAGCTGTTGTGCCCGCGACTTCGTTCGCATGGAATTTAACTAAAAAGTTATTGTTCAGGTAACAGTTATAAAAAAAATCTAAAAAAAACGTAGCCTAAGTTACACCTTATTACATATCAGCTATCTGCCAGTAAAAGTCCCGTCAAAATGGGTCTAGCTAGCTAGGCTCTAGCCGTCTTAGAGTTCAGCCGGAATAAACAGACAGACAGACAGACAAAAATTGTAAAAAAATGTTATTTTGGTACCTATAAGTACCTACCGTGTCTAAATCTATGGATTTCCGTTTTTAGTAAAAAGCGGTTATTTTAATATTACAAACAGACACTCCAATTTTATTTATTTGTATAGATATAATTGAACAAGCCAACTTATGGGAGTAGGGAAATTAATTCTTTTTAGACAAAGCAGTTGGCATGTATTAAGTACCTATTTTTAATTTTATATATACGATGCCGCGTTGGCGCAACGGTCACAGCACAGGTTTGCGACAACATTTGTATTGTCCATACAGATGTTTGCCGTGGTCTGGGTGTTTGTGCAGTCCTTGTGGGTCTCCCCACCGTGCCTCGGAGAGCACGTTAAGCCGTCGGTCTTGTTTGTTATCGTGTACATTTGATAGCGATCGTTACTCATATTAGGGAATATACAGGGTGTCCCGCGATAAAGTGCAACCCCGAAAGGGGGTGAAACTAGACCATAAATTATCGACAAAAAACATAGAAAAAACTTTTTTAAAAAAATATTTTATTTTTTATTGACGAATTAAGATTTTTATATCTTACCTAGACTCTATGTACAAAAAAAAACCGGTCAAGTGCGAGTCGGACTCGCGCACCGAGGGTTCCGTACAAACCTGCATGTATATAAGTAAAAGTTATGGTATTTTGCTGCTAAATGAAATCCGTAACATTACAATATGGAAAGTTGGAGGAGCATAAATTTAAGACAAAGGTATCTTTATCTTTTCATTAATCCTTTAATTTATATAAAATAAAATAAATAAATAAAATAAAAATCGCCTTTATTTCTATTACTATTAAAATTTCAATTAATACTAGCGTAAGTATTCTTAGTTTAACCATATGTATGTATATTAACCTATGTATATATATTTATTCTATACTCGTATAATTAACTCGTCTACATGTTTATAACATCACTTAATTAATATTGGTAATAGTAATAGTCGCCTCTGCGGCGTAGGCCTCTCCTAAACATTTCCATGTATCCCTTTCCCGTGCTTTCTGTATACACAGCGGTCCACATAATTATCCTGGTTGAAGATAACTCTCCACCTTTTAATTGGTCTCCCTTTTTTCCTTGACCTGTCTCTTGGTAGGAAAGTTCTTTTATCGAAGTTATTTATTTACAAATTTTTTAGTCACTATTTAGAAATCTGGTTTGAAAATACTTTATTACTATTAAGTATTAAATTTGAACCACATTATATATAGTAGATATTTATTTATTATTTATTTATTTATTTAAATAGTCCCACAGATGATGTAACATTTATTTTGTAATTTAATTCGAGCCTTTTTGACTTTTGTACCTGTTTTCAAGTTTGTATAAAACATGTTTTCCTAAATTTATTTTTATTATTGTCTGCTATTGTTTAAACATATATATTTTTTAATGTCTAGAATTCTCATTACAGTGTTAATATTACTTGATTTCATTAATCATTTCAATACTGTTGATTTTGACTTACTACTAGCTATACTTGGTTCTCTTAACATATCTCCTAAGGTGTCTGACTGGTTTCATAGTTACTTGCATGGTCGCCGGCTACGAATACATATTGAAGAACTTTCTTCATTCTGGTCTAGAATCAACGCTGGCGTTAAAGATAAATATATAATATTATGTACCTCTTCGCTTAAATGATAGCCTAACTTTGAAGATACCTTCACATTCGTCTTCCTTTTATTCTAAATCTTTCACTATTGAAGCTTTTCGTCTTTGGAACTTATTGCCACTGTCTAACGCGCTCAATCTTTAATGACATTTGAAAAACTTGTTAAGGAAATGTACTTATCATATTAAATTATGTTAAGCAACTTTATTTTATTATTTACTAGCTTCTTCGCGCGACTTCGTCGGCGTGGACTCAGCTCCTATTGGTCTTAGCGTGACGATACATAGCCTATAGCCTTCCTCGATAAATGGACTATCTAACAGTGAAAGAATTTTTCAAATCGGCCCAGTAGATCCTGAGATTAGCGCGTTCAAACAAACAAACAAACAATCAAACAAACAAACTCTTCAGCTTTATTATAATAGTATAGATTATTTTTCATGAAGTTACGTTATGTTGTTATGTCATTCGTCTTAATCTATCAATTTGCTTATAGTGTATATACGTATGTATGTATGTATTTATATATTTGTGTATACATATGAGTAAACTTATATGTACATATGTGTCATTAAATATAGCATCTATTGTTATATAGTTATTTATTTGTATCTGATTTTTATTTTATATTGTTCCTTTTTTTACAAAATTTTGCGCCCTTCCCCTAGTTTATATGCAAGTCCTCTGCCCAAAGGTTGCCTGGAAGAGATCGCTGTGTTAGCTATAAGGCCGCCTGTTGCAATTGATGCAAGTTTATTGTTATAAATTCTATGTATTGTTCTTTTGTGTATTGGTGTGCAAAAAGAGTTAGTAAATAAATATTACTTTGCAAAGTTTTATAATTGAAAAACAAAGCAGAAATAAACAACATTACACATACTATTTCTGTGGTTGCGATGTAACTATACATTTAAGGTTTTCGTAATTTTTCCTGTATCTGTGCTATAAGACGTTGCTTCATACCTTAAGATTTTAGGTCGACGGGAAGTATTCTTTAGATTTTTATTCCCTTGTCAGTTGTTTGCTAGTTTCAATATATGCGGTTTAAATTGCTGTTTCTTTTGATATCGTGGACATAGAAGTTTGATTTTGTTACAGCTTTAAGTTATTATAGATGTGAGTATTTGATATGAATTTCAATTTAATACTTTTACGCGTTCAAGAGAAAAGTGGTATTAAGTGTAATATTATTAAAATATTTTTTTTTATATGTAGTAACTAAAAATTTACACTTTTCGCAATTTTCCCTGTATCTGTGCTATAAAACGTTGCTTTGTACCAAATTTCAAGATTCTGACTTCACGGGAAGTACCCTGTAGGTTTTGATTCCTTTGCGACTTTTTGCGATGAAAATATGCGGCTTAAATTGGTTTTTCTTTTGATATCGTTGACATAGAAGTTTGATTTTGTTACAGCTTAAAGGTATTATAGACCTGAGTATTTGATATGAATTTTAATTTAATACTTTTACGCGTTCATGAGAAAAGTGGTATTAAGTGTAAAATTATTAAAATATTTTTTTTATATGTAGTAACTAAAAATTTACACTTTTCGCAATTTTTCCTGTATCTGTGCTATAAGACGTTGCTTCGTACCAAATTTCAAGATTCTGACTTCACGGGAAGTACCCTGTAGGTTTTGATTCCTTTGGGACTATTTTCGATGAAAATATGCGGCTTAACTTGGTTTTTCTTTTGATACCGTTGACATAGAAATTTGATTTTGTTACAGCTTAAAGGTATTATAGACTTGAGTATTTGATATAAATTTCAATTTAATATTTTTACGCGTTTATGAGAAAAGTGGTATTAAGTGTAAAATTATTAAAATATTTTTTTTATATGTAGTAACTAAAAATTTACACTTTTCGCAATTTTTCCTGTATCTGTGCTATAAGACGTTGCTTCGTACCAAATTTCAAGATTCTTAGTTCACGGGAAGTACCCTGTAGGTTTTGATTCCCTTGAGAGTGTCGAAAATTTGCAGCATAAAAGGCTGTATCTTTTGATTGCCTTGGCTTAGAAGTTTCATTTTTTCACAGCTTTAAGAGGCAGCAGATTTGAGTATTTAATATAAATTTCAGCTTGATGCGTCCACGCGTTTCTGAGAAAAATGGTCTTGACAGACAGACGGACAACAAAGTGATCCTATAAGGGTTCCGTTTTTACCTTTTGAGGTACGGAACCCTAAAAATGATGATTTCTTCCAAAGTAGTGGGTCGATTACTTTAAAATAAAATAAAATATTACGCCACGTACTTGGCGGTAAGGATAAAATAAAAACTAGCTGGCAAAAAAGTGGCATTATGTCTTTAACTATGCTTCTTGTAAAAAAATCCATTTTTTATGACTGTTTTTTTCAATGATCTCTAATTTTCTCAGAATTATGCCCCCAATACTAGGAAATTTTATGATTTATTATTATTTCTTACCATATTGCCATTCAAATAAAAAAAAAAAATTACGCCTGTATCCCAAAAAACACGTACAAAAATCATCATTTTTTGTACAAAGAGGCTACGTAAGCTATATAAAAATCTCAATTCGTCAGTAAAAAAAAATAAAAAAAATTTTTTTAATTTTTTTAATTTTTTTCTGTTTTTTGTCGATAATTTATGGTCTAGTTTCACCCTCTTTCGGGGTTGCAGATTATCGCGGGACACCCTGTATACGCCAACCCGCATTGGAGCAGCGTGATAGATTAAGCTCCGATCCTTCCCCTACGTGGTTCAGAGGCCTATGCCCAACAGTGGGATATTACAGGCTGAATCGTGATCGTGATTTCATACATAACAAAATATTATGCATATAAAGACATACCAATTGTGAACCCCCATTCTTAGGTCACAAAAACGTAGTCACCCATTGAGTCTGCGCGATTGAGACCCCAAGGGGTCCACGAGAGCAACAATCATCCAGCATCCCTTCTCATACAATATCGAGGTCATTAATCTGACGTCGAATCCAAGAGGGTTGTGTAATCAAATGAGTAAAGTAGGATATCCGTCAAAGGTTCACTAGGATACGCGGTTTCACCCGTTATCGCACCTGTTACTTAGGTATTGGATTATTTACAATGTTTTTCAAATAAATTTCTCGAAAAGGTTTAATTTTTTTTTTTTTTGTTACTGATAGGGAAAACAAGCGTACAGTATACTTAAAATTATTATTTTATTTGTTATTAATTTTTAGTTATGGAAAACGGGTACCCTAACTAATAAATTAATTTGCTACACCAGCACCATCACAAGCGCGTTGTCAACCTTAACCCTACTGTCATACAATGTGTTGTCCATTGTATGGAGGAGCACTGGCTACTTTCTGATAACAGGAACAAAACACTACATAAATAAACTAAACATCCTTTTATTGTAGTAATTTTCCTTAAGGTTGAGATACTTCCCCATTCGCGCTGCTTCAGTATTTGGGAAGACACAGTTGGTTGGCACCTTTGGCAGTGACAGTTCTGCTTCAGGGTTGCTGTTAGAGAACCGCTCCAAGTATATTTACTCTTTATTTACTTTATATCGGTATTATAATTATGTACATCTATTATAAAAAAAAAAAACGAGTGTGCTTTAGGGTGTACCGCGGCACACTAGTGTGCAGTGGTCGCTAATTGGTGTGCCTCGGAAAAATAAACTTTACGTTTTTTGATTAATAATAAATATTGTTTCGATGATTAATAAATAAATGTTGATTAGTGTTACTTATACACTTAAAAAAATGATTTTTTTATTTGTGGTGTACCTCCAAAATATTTTCCTTTTCCTAGGTGTACCTTGAACACAAAAACTTTGCGGAACACTTCTTTAGACCACACGACAGAAGTAAAACTTCTGCACAATAGACCTGCATATATTGTCAGAGAAAGAGAGAAAGAAAATTTGTGTTCGCACCCCTCTCTTTTGCACCGTTCGCCTCCTCTGATCACACTTTTCGTAACGCCCTCGTCACGCATTCACAAGCTTACTCCCCAAGTAAAGCGTGCGTAAAGAAGTTTTACTTCTTTCAAAATGTGTATCTTAGTACCAAAGTAAGATGTAAGATGCGTACCTCAGAATTAGACGACTGTTTGCCGCATTCACATTTATAAACGCAAACATAAAAAAAAAACCTCTGTGTGGTTCTAAGAAACCACGGTAAAAGTGAATCTTTTGCACGCTATCAACGCTAATAGTTAACTTACATCAGCTGTATGTTGTCATTAGTGTCTTAGTTCTAGAAAATGATAAGAGATGGCCGACCGTCATGCGACATGCGATACGCACACGAAAACGTTTGAGACGATGTAATAAAAGTTTCACTTTAATAAATACAATGGATACGTACGAGAAATTAAAAACAAAATACGCGCAATTTATTACGAATCCAGGTAATTTCACGTGACAAAAATATCGCTTTAGCAGTTATTAAATTCGACTGCAATGATAAATTACAGGCCGCGCTTAAAACTGGGATAAAATAATAAGTACGCTTTACAAGCCCGCATCGATCAGACGGATCACGCTTGTCTGTTTCGATTTGTTCACGTTACACGGTTTAAGCTTTCAGTTATTGAACTACACTTATACGTAAGAATACATACATATAGATATATTTTTAATATCTTTAAATACCTACTTATGTCTTAGTTCAATTTTTTTTATGCCATTAATCTGCCGTTAAGCTTCCCTCTGCTTAGCGAAGTCCTTTTCTATGTATTATATTATGTAGCCTTTTATAATTTGGTTGTTTAAGTATGTTATCAATATCTATATCTTAATTTTAGTTTGTTTTTTATTTCGTGTATGACACAGCCTCTTACAACTAAACCAAACTAAGTAGGTATAATTCAAAATTCTTAGTACATATTTTTACTTATGACTCGTGAAATAAATAAATAAATCGTCAGTACTATCCACGAAAACATCCGAACCTAGTCGAATAATAACGAATACATGTACTAGATCGTTCAATAAGTCCCGAGACTAACCTGGAAATGGCGCATATTTTAAAAACTCTTTTGATTTTTAAAAAGTACCGGCTATCAATACAAGAATATGTGTCAAATTTTTAAAAATGGAACAATAAAATTATTGATTTTGAAACATTTAAGTGACGCTACGGTTGTAATTTCGATACAATGGAAAAAAACGAGTTTCGCGTGTTGATAAAACATTGTTTTTCGCTTTTTAGCGATAAGGCCGCCTTTTGTACCTAATGATATATTGTTAAAAAATTTCTTTGTATTATTTCTGTCTTTGGTGTACAATAAAGTGTATTATTATTATTATTATTATTATTATTATTTAATGGGAAAAAATACCGTTGAAGCACAGCAATGGCTTATAAAATGTTATGCAGGATCAGCTCCCTCTAAAGCAACCATTTGTCGGTGGTATGCCGACTTCAAACGCGGTCGCATGGACACCAATGATGGGGAACGCTCAGGTCGTCCAAATGAAGCAGTGACTCAACAAAATATTAACCAAGTCCTCAAAATCGTATTGGAAGATCAGAAGGTAAAAGTGCGAGAGATAGCCGAGATAGTGAAGATTTCAGCTGGTAGTGTTTTCACTATTTTACATAAAAATTTGGCCATGAAAAAGCTTTTTTCTAAGTGGGTGCCGCGTTTGCTTACAGCTGATCAAAAGGAACAACGTATCAATGATTCAGAGCGATGTTTGGCGCTGATGAATCATAATAAAAAGGATTTTTTACGTCGGTATGTAACAATGGATGAAACCTGGATATACCATTTCACTCCGGAATCCAATCGGCAGGCAGCGGAGTGGAGAGCGGCTGGTGAAAGCCGCCCGAAGCGTCCAAAGACTCAGAAATCGGCCGGTAAGGTTATGGCGTCTATATTTTGGGATGCGCATGGAATACTTTTCATCGACTACCTTGAAAAGGGGCAAAATATAAATAGTGACTATTACATGTGCTTATTGGAGCGATTGAAGTACGAAATTGCGGATAAACGGCCTCACATGAACAAAAAGAAAGTGGTGTTTCACCAGGACAACGCGCCTTGTCACAAGTCCGTGAGAACGATGGCCAAAATTAATGAATTGGGCTTCGAATTGCTTCCTCATCCCCCTTGTTCGCCAGACTTGGCCCCCAGTGATTACTGGCTGTTTGCAGACCTCAAAAAAATGCTTCAGGGTAAGAAATTTGACTCAAATAGTGAAGTTATCGGAGCAACGGAGGCTTATTTTGAAGCCAAAGACAAATCGTTCTACACACATGGGATAGAAAAGTTATAAAAGCGTTGGAGGGACTGTATCGCTCTTGGAGGAGACTATGTTGATGAATAAAAATTAATTTTATAAAAAAGACCTTTTTTTAGTACTTAGTCTCGGGACTTATTGAACCACGTGTTATACTCTGTTTTGTAAAGGATTTTTCTAAAGTTTTATTCGTCGGCACTCTGCCAAGCGCTAGTACATATAGAAATTTATAACAAACTCAACGTTGCTTTACGTGATGGAGTTTCAAATCTTACTTCGTGTCTTTTGCAGTATTGATATTAGGTGCATAGATATTTATAAAATCAAACGCTAAAGAATTTCAAATACTTTCAGCTAAAACGAATATATACTTGTTTTCTTTTTGGAAAATGTTTCGTTTCAGTAGTCCTTTGAAGCGATTTTTAAAACGCCTAGAATTTATTTAGACGAGCCAGAAACGGGCAAAAGCGAAAACTTTTACGATGCTCATCTTTCTTTATGATTATTTGCTTTTAAGTAAAATTATTATAATTATTATTTTGTTTCCTTTAAATTATGACTTTAAAATTACTTATTTATATATCTATCATCTTTTTATTATCAATATTGAATCTCGATACAAAAATATTTTTTTAAATCTATCTTTTATTGATTTAAAATCTAACAATCAATCATTTCTACAATACATTATCTCAAAATAAACTTTTGGGCCAATTCGGAAATAACAAACTGTAGATGATATATAATATTAATTAATAATACAAACTAGTGGTCGCCCAGAGGTCGAAATTCGACCATAATTAAAAATTTTAATTCAAATAAACCAAATAATTATGAAAATAAAGAACCTTTTTAAAAAAAAATCATCTTGACTACATACTTTGACAATCAACAAATAGTATAATATGCGTGTGTGAGTGCTGTAGTGTGTGTAATGTTTTTTTTATTAATTTAATGTATATCTATATAATATATATATAAAAATCAATGCCACTTTTCGTCGTAATTTTATAACTCAAGAACGGGCTCACATATCTAAACCAAATATTTAGGCTTTGTTCGGACTATTTAGTAGATGGTTTATGTGAAGTTTGCACAAATTTTATGTATAATTTAGAAAAAATATTAGCATTCCGCACTCCTCTATATAAACTACAAGTGTGCGAAATTTCATACTCCTACGTACGCGCAATTTCCGTAAAAAGGGGTACAAAGTTTTTGCTTCACGTAATAAATATATAGATACTAACAATATTTGTAACGATAACAAATATGTATACACATAAACACAATAAAAAAACACAATGTAAATGTTTTCATTCTCAAAGAAAAAAAAAATTGACTTACATCGGCAAGTTATATAAATACACATTCTTCAAAAACTGCGTGTCTAGCTCGAATGGGACATAACATAAGAATTACTGCTCGGCTCTCACTCAAATTTTATTGGGAGTACATGACAAGGACAAGCTTTCTAATATTAAAAATAAAATTAAATCAGTACACAGAAAAAAAAATTGCGTGCGTACAAAGTACACATCGCTGCTTGAATACAAAGGGGACACAAATCGAAAAAAATTGAAATCGGTTTTATTTCAAAAATGCGATGTTAATAGCTCATATTTTTGTATTTAAAAAAGACTCCCATTAATTTCGCATTATAATATACGAAAACGATACAAGCGCCTTTTTAGTATTTTCGAGTTTCAGGCACGATATATGTGCAAAACTGCCATTTTATCAGTTGCGACCCGACAATCGAAGCAAACGCGTGTTTCCTTAATGATAAAGTGCCATATTTCAAAAAATCCTTAACTTTCTTTAGTAATTTTATAAACAAAGGCGCCACATAGTGATTTACGTCCGTTTTGATTTAAAAAAATCACATAAGTTTATTTCTCTTTATTTAACAAAAGTACCATATTTCAAAAATGCCCATTTTGTATTACAGATTTACAGAACTATAAGGTCCCTTTTAAATAAAAAAGGGCCTTAATAAGGGTAGCGTCCGCTTTGCTTATAATATTTTAGAGGTTGTAATATTATTTGATAAACGTTAGTACCATATTTTGGAATGCGCTACTTTTGTATTTATTTACATGGGAGTAAATTCATTATAATTATAAATCTAATATAAAACTTAAATAAATATTAAGTATTTTAGTGAATTATTTTTATTTTTTAATGTATATCGTTATCATATATACGTGACTTAATATAATTAATTACTGTTTTTTGGTAACAGAATGAGTAGTAAAGTATAATTAAGAATAATTGAAATGGTAAAATCCAACAAAAACTCGAATAAGGATGAGGAAATTGAACACCTAGAACTGAGACAGAAAGATGACTACTATGAAACTTTACCAACGATAGTTTATTTCTAATTTCAGACATAAATTGAAAACCCAACATTGGATGAACCAGCTTTTCTGTTAGATAGCTTCTCCGACAGTAATTCCATACCTGATAGTCAACACAGTCTCAGTTTATCCCTGTTAGACGATGAAGAATCAGGGTTTGAACGACAAAAATCAAAGTCCAGACAAACGTGATTGTTCAGGAAACTGATTATGATAGTGACACTTCTGTGTCTACATGTTTAGCCAATTGTAGCACTGATTTTTTTAGACGACAGTGTTGCAGATCCAAACTTTATAAATTCAAATTTTTTAACTAACAGTCAGGAACTTAGAGCTTCAGGTTTCAATAAAAACAATGTAGAGTGTGAAGAACAAAACAATAAATTGATGTCATTACTGTTTCCTGTTGTAATAAAGTCTGAATAGACTAACTGTCTCGACTCATTTATCCCCGGTTATCGGTGTGACAGTGTTAACACTCAGGTGCCCAGTGTAGGTACATCGAGTATTGATACGGCATCTCCGTGTGATGAAAAAAAAAAACTGTATACTTACTCAAAAAAACTAACATTTCGCAAGCAAATAAGCAGGATATTCTTAATCTCAATAACAAAAGTATCATAACCCAAGTGTTACGGGGATTATTTTCTAACTTATAAGACTAATATTTAAATAGAGAGATGCAGACTGATTGTTATTGATATATTCACATTTAAAGTTAGCATTGAAAGTATAATTTTTATAGTGTTGTAAGCTCAAGAATGGTTGTGATTTATTACTGTTTTCAATTGCATTTATGTTGTACAATTACATTTTTACATTAAAATACCCTACCTAATTGTAGTTTAGTAAGTAACATTCATATTATTTCAATTTAGAGACGGATATTAAGCTATAAGACTAGCTTAGTATATTTTTAAGATGGATAGTTATATTTTGTAATTAATAAATTAACAAAACCTTATTATTGATGTCAAATTGTTGTGGTAGTGAGTTAATTAATTATATTTTTCTAAAAATAATTGCCTTTAAGCTTCGATGAATTTATTTTTTTTCATCTCTTTATCAAGAGGAGGATTTTAATTTTTGATTTTTTTTAAGTAACTTTTTTTATTTTTACTTAAAGAAGTTGTTTTATTTATTTTTATAAGCTGGCATGGCCATTTTATTTTTTTTGTTATAAATTTTCTAGATTACCTAAGTCATTTGGAAAATATCTTGATTACAAAATTTATTTTTTTGAATTGTGTCTAATTTTTCAATTTTTTACCATAAGCGAGGGGATTTTTTTTAAAACAAAACGGACTTATGTGCTAATATATATTTCAAGGCAACACTTAAACAATAAGCCTACGTACCATTAAATGCAGCTTTGAAATACGCTTTTAGGGGTATATAACAAGCATATAAATGATGAAAGAATACTGAAGTTACAGACAAATATAAATTTCTAAACTTTGAATGGCTCTCCTGTAAAACTGCGTCTGTTTGATTTGTGTCCCTTTTGTATTCAAGTAGCGACATGTCAGAAGTGAAATTTCTTTGGCAAACTAATTAAAAAAAATACTAATACAAAAAACTAATTAAAAAAACGAATTTAAAATACAAAAATAAACTAATTGAAAAAAAAAAACAAAAAGTCAACGTCACGGGGTGTTCCCGGGCGGTCACCCATCCAAGTACTTACTGAAAATTTTACCCCTCATGCGCCTAAACAAGTTTCACTTCAAAAATACAGTTCATTTGAGAACCTTCTCCTTTTTAAGTCAGTTAATTTTACAAATAATAACAGTGTTTAATAAAGTGATATAAATAAAAATAACAGTGTTTATTGGAAATATTAGTACCTACCTACATTCGAACGTAGTCTGTTGTATTACCTGTGATAGCAGTTTCCTAGCAACGTCTGGTTTAGTCTGTGGTCTTTCCGTTTCCTGACACTGACAACAGCTTCGTTAAAGTCTCCGTCAAAATATTAATTGGACAAACAATAATAGCTAAGAATTGATGGAAATTCGCCAACTTGTGGTGAAGCAACGTGGCGAATTAGGCTTAAACCGGATTCACCCTGGAAACCTGTTAAAGTGTAGGTACTATTATTTCTGAACCGATTATCTATACTAATATATAAAGCTGAAGAGTTTGTTTGTTTGTTTGTTTGTTTGTTTGTTTGTTTGTTTGTTTGTTTGAACGCGGTAATCTCTGGAACTACTGGGCCGATTTGAAAGATTATTTCAGTGTTAGATAGCCCATTTATCGAGGAAGGCTATAGGATATGTATCATCACGCTAAGACCAATAGGAGCGGAGACCACGCCGACGAAGTCGCGTGCAGAAGCTAGTCTTCTATATAATTATTAATACGTGAAGCAAAAACTTTGTAGTTATTTATACTCTAAGTTTGTACACCTTTTTGCGAAAATTGCGCAGACGTAGGAGCATAAAATTTCGCACACTTATAGTTTATATAAAGAAGGAGTGCAGAATGCTAATATTTCCTTAAAAACAGAATGTACCTAAAATCGCTTAGAATCTTTTTCCATTTAGACCATAATCCATATAATCTCGAGTACAAAGCCATCAAGCTTTGAGTATTTATAAATGTGTAGTATCCGTAGGTCCTTATTGTCGCAGGTGCATGTACCCTTGTCACGTCACGCGTCACTCGAAATTCTTTGACACGCCCGATTTAAGTCTTGTTAACCCTAACTTCAAATCAACGTAAATATGTCTAAATTCGACCTCATCGCTTCAAAATACAGTCCACATTTGTATGAAAAATCTAAATCATGGTAAAAGTACTTGGTATACCCTCAACTTCATCTGCGTTGCTTATTATATTAATACTATTCGAATAATTTTAAATCCTTAATAATTCATCCGTGAAAACATATTTTGTTTTCACCCCCTCTGTAAGGAAAAAATATCTAGTATGGTCTTAGTGTTAACTAAAATAATAATTTTAATACCAAACTTCATTTAAATTAATTGAGCAGAAATTACGAGTATTTGCCCACAGTCACCACGCTGGGCAGGCGAATTGGTGAACGCAGGACTGGCTTTATCGCACCCGTCTTCGGCCTGTGTATGTGCATAATTATCTTTCAGTGACATGCACATAATGACAGACCTCTACTCGTATCATTTTATTAGATATAATTATGTATACTTAAAATTGTATAGTTTGTTCTCAAACAAAGAAGATAATGACTTTAATTCACATCGACAAGTATAGTACCTACAATACGTATTATTAGAGACTAGCTTCTGCGCGCAACTTCGTCCGCGTGGAATAGGACCTATTCTGTCATACATGATTTGTGCGAAACTTTAACCGTTTATGCAGCGGAAGCTCTCGAAAGGAAAAAACCCTGATTTTGAAACATTCTTCATTGGTCCTACGCTCCTATTGGTCTTAGCGTAACGATACATAGCCTATAGCCTTCCTCGATAAATGGGCATTCTAACACTGAAAGAATTTTTCAAATCGGAGCAGTAGATCCTGAGATTAGCGCGTTTAAACAACCAAACAAACAAACAATCAAACAAACAAACAAACAAACTCTTCAGCTTTATTATATTAGTATAGATAACTCAGAAAATACTCGTCAACGACTAGCACTAGCTTATGAAAAAAAATAATTAATAATTAAAATTGGTACAAAAAGAAAAATACAAATAATATTGAAAACCTCTTTTTTGAAGTCGTTTCAAAGTTGACAATTACTTTGTACGTACCTAGAAAGTAGAAGAGCTGTTTTGTTTTGACAAACGTAATTTCTAATTGTTTTAAAGTATGTACTCGTACAAGTTCGAGTGAAAACTAAGGATTATGAAGGTATATGGACAAAAGGGTCAGTATAATATCGTTACTAATTATTTCGTATGGTATAATATAGTTTACAATTTCAGCATAATTTATAAAAGGTTTAATGAAAACGCTGTCTCACATTGCCGAGCTAACACTTTAAAAATGTGTATTAATCTTCTTATATGTAGGTACCTATATAAAATTCTCGTGTTACAAGGTTAGTTACAACACTCCTCCGAAACGGCTGGACCGATTTTTATGAAATTTTGTGTATATATCGGGTAGGTCTGAGAATCGGCCAACATCTATTTTTCATAACCCTAAGTTAAAGGGGGGGGGGGGATTAAGAGGGTTAATAACATATATAGCAAAACAACGTTTGCGGGGTCAGCTAGTTTACCATAGGTATATTTTAAAGAACTGCCGTACTGGTGCAGTGTACAAGTATTCGCTTTAGCGCCGTCGTTTTAGTATTCGATTACCGTTCAGGGCAGATGTTGTATTTGTTTCTTTTTTTCTTGTTTGGGTGTATTATTGTATTGTCAGTCTCTGTTGTTATATAAACAACTGACAGCGATCATTAGTCATTATTCAGTTAAACACTAACGTAGTTATTAAGTTAAGTTGTTAGTAAAATAAATGACTCCTATGTTATACCTAAAATAAATACATAAATAAATTATAATGCCCGTTATTCATAATACGAAAACTATCCACCAACTTGCAGTTGAGCGTCCGGTTGAATTAAGTTCTAATCTTCTCCTATATGGAGAGGAGGTCTTTGCTCAGCAAACGCAAGCATGGGGACGTTTACAATATGATTCAGTTGAATTCAGATCATATTTTAAAGAAACACACTGACTGACAAAACGTGAATCGTAAACGCAGGGAAAGGTAGCACTAAGGATTTATTGATATAATATTTTTTCATCTTTCATTCCTACTGCTGCTATTACGGTCATAATCATTACATATTCTATAACAATTTCGTGTTTACCTAGTACCTAAATAGGTCTTCGGATCTTTAAAATGAATTAATTAAAATATAAATAACGAATTTACGTGTCTTTATTTACGACTAGGACTAGTCGACCCGTGCCCACTTCGTTGGGTGATAATTATTTTTGTGATGCAAATATATACTTAGTAAAGTTTTCATCTCGCTCATATTTCTCAGACTTGATTTACATAATATACTATTATTTTTCACAGATTTTTTTGTTCAATAAATATAAAATATAGCCTAGGTATATTACTCCTGAATAGTGTAGCTTTCGGTTAGTGAAAGAATTTTCGTGATCGGATTAGTATTATTTATTTATTACCCCCTACAAACAAATAAAGTTACAAATTTTACCTCTTTATAATATTAGTATAGAATGTAATTATTTTTTGATTATTTACTTTTATTTTCTAAAAATAATCCTTTAAAAAGAATTTCAATTAAAACCATATCCTTTTTCGGAAATTTCTCAATTCTTTACAACAATTTACACGACACGGAGACACTTCCGGGAACACACATTGTATTTATCCTCGTTTGAAACTCACGTCATGCTCTCCAGTGAAACAAATGTTGAGACACGGATCTACAGTGAACCAATGTAGCGTATTAATCCCATAAGGATCCCTACACAACTGCCAGTGCCGGATATTCACAGACTCTACTGTGTATTAAAGTATACATACAAATTCTGAAGTGAAACTTCTTTAAGCGCATGAGTGGTAAAATTTGAGCGACCGCTAACGCGGCAACGCGTCACGCGGTCAGTACTTGGATGGGTGACCGCCTGGGAGCAACGCCTGACGTTGGCTTTTTTTTCAATTACTTTTATTCAATTAGTTTTTTTTTATTTTTTTTATTTTTAAATTAGTTTGACAAAGGAGTTTCACTTCTGACATGTGTACTTTGTACCCACGCAATTGTTTTTTTAAATTTTTAAGATTACTTATCAACATTTTTATTTACACGATATTATTGTGACCATTAAACGGCCATCACAATCATCCCACTCAGTAACCCGCTAGCAATAACATGTAGACACATTATATTTCGCATATTAATCATTGTAAATAATAAAATCAACTAACGTAACTTGCTAACGTAAATCAAACGCTTACAAACAAAAACCACAGCCCAACTTGGTTATATACGAGGTCCTAAATCACCCGACCAGTATTGCAGGCACGTAATGTTATGAATACTCTATCAGTTTGTAGCTCAGATGTTTAAGTCCCTTGTACACTGTTCGATGCGTGCTAGAAGCAGCGGTAGGAAACAACAGGCACGGAATATAAAGTTAAATCGGTCTTACTTGATACATATAATCACGCCTTTTTCCCGTAGGGGTAGGCAGAGACCACTTCTTTCCACTTGCTACGATCCTTACATACTTGTTTCGCTTCGTCCACTTTCATACTTTTCTTACTTGAGGAGTGTATACAAATAAATAGGTATGATTATACACAAGGACTGTTATTTGTTCATAGTTTAGGTAGGTATGGTTTAGGTTTTTGGTGCTAACTCCTTAAGAATCGATTTTCATATAAGGCCCCCTATATGAAAAGAATATGAGGAGTAAAATCTACTGAACGAATGGCATTGTAACGTTTCTCGTAACGCCACCTATCATGTAAAGTCCAAAGGCATAACGACGATTTCTAATAACGTCATCTCGTCGTAACGTATCATCGATAGATGGCGTTATTTGTTTCGTTTATTTACCATTTAATATTTTATTAATCTTTTTCTTAGACTAGTAAGCCTTTTTTGTCCCTATTTAGACAGTTGATCTGAAGGAGAAAACTCCAGCCGAGCGTCAGAGCCGACACACACACTTTTTTGAGTAATAAATGTACATGTATGTGTGTGTGTGTATTTTATTTATATAAAAATGCCCCACCACATATATATTTGCAAAAATACAAATATCTGCCCTAAGCGAGTATCGAACCTGTAATCCTTAGTGTAAATATTCTTTCGATTCGTCGCAAGTAGTCCTGGATTCACGTATTATTAAGAAGAAACCATAAAACCTTTGAATTTACAAAAAATGTTTTACATAAATATCGTATTATACCTATTTTTAACGATTTTTTATCTATCTGGCACGAACCCATCGTATTCTAAACTATCTGAAATAAAAATTAAATTACACATCAAAATAGGTCACATAATCAGACCACAGCAAACATCTTTTTTTTTATGTAGGTACCTAGGTCGGCAAACAAGCGTACGGCTCACCCGATGGCAAGACCGCAGCCTATAGACGCCTGCAACACCAGAAGCATCTGCATCGCAAGCGCGTTGCCGACCCTACCCCCAATCCCCCCTTAAGCTGTGGTCTTCTGTAAGGTCGAGATACTACCCCAGTCGGGCTGCTCCATATTTTGAGCAGGAAATTTCCTGCTGTACCCTACCTCACCTACATCTGTATTGCCAATTCAAATGTTTATGTCACAAACCACAGTGCTCTGTCACGTCATATTAGAATATCTTTGTCTAAAGTAAGTAGGTTCTGCACTGGTGTTTAAAATAAATTGTAAATAAAACCTTAGTAAAATATTAAACTAAAATTTTATCATAAATTTTAATAACACACGCTACTAAAGCTAACAATTCTTTTCGTATTTCGTTGTTAATTTATACAAACGACGCAATAAAAATTGTACTACAAAATTTAGAAATTTATGCCCTTTCACAAATTACATACATGTAACAGAACAAAAACCAAGGCCGTCTCAAACCAGCCAATTAAAAAAAACAATTTTGAAATGGTACGTCACAACTTTATTTTTATATTATCTAAAGTTCTAGTTAGTTAGTAATTCTTATTATCCGTTTCTAAAGATTGTTGTTTCACGACCACGAAAATAAAAAGCTTGTATATCTATATCAGTCAGCTGTGAGCACTCGACGACAAAGCACGCATCAACGTCTCGTAACGCCTAGTTCAGGGGTTCTCAACCTTCGGACATATTAAGATATATTTATACCGACACAATGAAGTGTGATCTCTGTGACGACAATTTTAATGATGGTGTTCAGTGTGCTTCCTGTAAAAAACAACTCGACTTCCGCTGTGCAAGCATATCTGAAGCCGGTTGGAGGAAATTGGGTGCTGATAGAAGAGCAGCATGGAAGTGTCCAACGTGTCGAATTGCATCACCTTCGCCTTCCACTACGGAGCAAGCTTCACTTCAAGTTGTACTTGATGAGATTAGAGATATAAAACGACAGTTATCCACTTTACCATCACTTAAGGAGGATATTCACAGCATTAAAGAGGAACTTAAAGAGTTACGGCATTGTTGTGAATACAATGCTGGCCTTGTAGAGGAATTCTCACATAAAATCAAAGATCTTGAGTCGAGGGTCACAGGATTGGAAGGCCTTGAAACCACCATTCATACTCTTCAGCATGATGTGGAGGGGATTAAGGCAGAGTTAATGGCCAGCGACCAGAGATCTAGACTAAACAATGTGGAAATAAGAGGCGTCCCCTTAAGCAAAACGGAAAACTTATTTACCATCGTGGAGACAATTAGTAGAAAAGTGAACTTCTCATTTCCAATGACTCAGATCAATTATATATCACGAATACCCATATATAATTCAAAAGATAAAACGATTATTGTCAGTTTTCTTAACCGCTATATAAAGGAAGATTTTGTTGCTGCTGCTCGAGCCTGCAAAACCCTGTCTACTCTCGACCTGGGATTTCAAGGAACATCTACTCGAGTATATGTTAATGATCACCTCAACGCACATAGCAAAACGCTGCTTAACAAGACTAAGTTGCTAGCAAAACAAAATAGTTACAAATATGTATGGGTTAAGCATGGAAAGATTCATATTCGTAAGAATGATACATCCAAATCATTTGTTATTACTAAAGATAACGATTTAAACAAACTAACATAGACAATTTCTTATGCCAAAATGTGTCATTACTAATATTTTGTATCGTATTAATAATATATGTAAAAATAATTTTTCATTTAAATACGAGTATAATTGATAAAATGTTTACGACCCATGCTTTGACCGTCGCTGCGTCATTCTTTTGTGTACGTGCTGTTCTGATTGATCGCACAACTGTGAGTATGCTATCTGTCTCATTTGCACTAATGCACATCCCGCAATGTAACCATTCTTTTCGCATGACTTGTAAATATAACTGGTTGTTTGATTACCCTCGGTTGCTGTCATATTTTACGCATTGTTTTATTACGTATCTGTACAATAAGTTTTTAGCGAAACGGATCACAATTAGTTACGTCTATTTATTTGAACTTCATTTCAAAATTTATTTATGCGGAATGCCTTTAAATAGTGTGTCGATTATTAATTCGTTGGCTATAGCTATTCAGTTGTATTTGATTATTAGTGAATAATGGCTCCATTAAATAATAAGTTCAACATTTATTATCAAAATGTAAGAGGACTTCGCACGAAAACAGACACTTTCTATCGTCAAATCTGTCTTAGTAGCCCGGATGTTATTTTGTTAACGGAGACATGGTTGATAGATAGCATATTGGACTCTGAATTATTTCACGATCAGTACATTATATTCCGCCGTGATCGTGACTATAACACTACTGGACAGACTCGCGGAGGGGGTGTTCTTATAGCGACGCGGAAAGATATCTCGACTACTTCGCAACCTAATTTTCAGTCATCGGCGGAGGATCTGTGGGTTACGTTATCACTCCGGGAACAAACCAGTAGAAAAACCGTTAAGCTTCATCTCTGTGTCTTATACCTATGTCAACAACATCACGGCTATTCTTTCACATCTCAACTGTCAAACTTTATAACCAAACTTAACAATGTAGTGCTTGATTGCCATATGGATAGGTTTTTGCTGGTGGGTGATTTTAATATGAGCGGCATAGAGTGGGTATTGAGGAGTGATAGCTTGGTACCAACTAATGTTCGTAGTCCCGATGAAACTATCCTTGTCGATGAGATGCATCTATTGAATTTTAAACAGTTTAATACGATTCGTAACAGGTTTGGTAGAATTTTAGATTTGGTATTTTCCAATGATGAAGTTACAGTGGCGGAGTGTTGTGATCCTCTTGTTCCTGTCGATGCCTATCACCCTGCTCTTTCTATAAGTACTAACTTTATTGAGCTAGCGCCACTCAAACAGCCATCGTGTGATAGATATTTATATGATAAGGGTGACTATGACTCGATGAATGAACATATATCGAGTATTGATTGGGAAAGCGCATTTGCCTCTAAATCGACAGATGAAGCTAACGCTTTTTTCTGCGACAAATTATTGGACATGCGAAGTAACTTTATACCCGTCAAAAAAAGACGCACTAACCGCTTTTATCCACCATGGTATAATCTACCTCTTATAAAATTAATCAAAGAAAAATCTAAATTTCTTCGCAAGTTTAAGCGGTATGGCAGACTCTCTGACAGGTTAACTTTTGAACTTCTGCGGGGTAGAATCTCAGACCTTGAAAAAGCTTGCTATAATAATTACATTTCATCTACGGAATCATTTATCGAAAAAGATCCTAAACACTTTTGGAGTTATATAAAAAAGCGTTCTACCTTGCATACTATACCTAGCAACTTAAAGTATGGAGACATAACTGTTAATTCTGGAGAAGCCATCTGTAATGCTTTTTCTTCCTTTTTCTATTCATCTTTTAATCATGATAGGACACCTACTAGATATTCTTATATTCCTAATCCTAATATAGTACCTGATATATCTACAATAGAATTGAATATTAACAAAATTGAAAAATGTCTTCTTAGCCTAGACCCCGCAAAGTCTGCAGGGCCCGATTTAATTTCGCCTAAACTTTTGATAAATTGTGCCAAAACGATTGCTATACCCATTTTCTTACTGTTCAAAAAATCTTTAACTTCTTGCGTTGTTCCTCAGATTTGGAAGGCTGCTTATATTACTCCTGTGCATAAAAAGGGTTCCAAAACTGATATACTCAATTATAGGCCTATATCCAAATTATGTGTTATTGCGAAGGTTTTCGAGCGTATTGTTTATGATCAAATTTATGCGGCCTTGGGGAACTCATTCAACCCGACCCAGCATGGTTTTCTGCAGGGGAGATCCACAGTAACGAATCTTGTTCTGTTAAACGACTTCCTGACTGAATCCATGAACTTGGGCAAACAAGTGGATGTCATATATACGGATTACAGTAAGGCTTTTGACCGGATAAACCACAATATTTTGTTGGATAAGCTCTTTAACGCGGGTATCAGAGGTGACCTCTTGCGATGGTTTTCTTCATATATCAGCAACAGAACCCAAGCTGTAGTATTAAATAATTATTCGTCTTCTTGGGTATCTATTCCTAGTGGGGTTCCCCAAGGGTCTTTGTTGGGTCCTCTATTGTTTACGATCTACATAAACGACATAGTTTCCTGTTTTCAATCATCTCACCTCCTCTGCTTTGCTGATGACATGAAGATTTTTGCTACTATAGAGTCGAGGGCTGATATGGATCTGCTCCAGGCTGACCTGTCTCGTTTATACGACTACTGTGAAATTAATATGCTTAATCTGAATCCGAAAAAATGTTCTGTTATCACATTCAGTCGCAAAATTTCCAACCTTTTCACCTCATATAAGATAAATGACCAGCTGATACCTAGATGTAATGTAGTGCGGGACTTAGGTATATTCCATGACTCAAAACTTATTTTCGATGAACATATTGATAATATTGTTGCTAAAGCCTCCAAAGCACTTGGTTTTATTATGCGGTGCTCTACCGGTTTTACAAAAGCTAAAACCCTTAAGATACTGTACTGCACATTTGTTCGGAGTCATCTCGAGTATGCTTCGCAGATTTGGAATCCTTGTTATGGAAAATATATTGATCGAGTTGAGAATGTACAGAAAAAATTCATAAAATACCTATGTTATAAGTTAAAATTACCTTATCACTCGGATAACTACCTAAATATGTGTAAACAACTTCATATCTTACCACTTGCTAACCGCCGCAGAATTGCAGATGTTACATTTTTAATAAAGATTTTGCGTAATGAAATTAATTGCTCGGACCTGTTGAATAAACTAAAATTTAATGTCCCTACGAAGAGTATTAGGTATAATCCCCCATTATATATTCCTAGTGCATCTACCATTTATAGACAGAACTCATACATGGTGCGATCAGTTAGAGATTTTAATGATGTTTGTAAAGAGTACTCATTTGATCCATATTGTGTAAACGTGTCGTTGGTCAGGAAACAGCTGAGCGATGGTTTTTTTGTGGGTTGAATTTATATACTTAGTGAAGCTTATCTGTTATATTTGTTTGTATTGTAAGCCTTAAGAAATTATTATTACGTACTTGATGCTCGTGTTAGTGCTCTTAAAAACTCTGTTTTCTAAATTAATAACTAACCGTGATGACCTGTAATTGGATTTATTTGCTCTAAGCTGTTAACTTATTACTTCCTGTATACCATTGGTTGTCCTTATTATAAATAAATAAATAAATAAATAAATAAATATTACATATATAAAAGAGATTTCCACCCATTGACTCATCACGATATCTCTGGAACCATAAGGCGTAGAGACTTGAAATTTGGTAGGAATATTCCTTTTGTCAAGTAGAAGTCAGCTAAGAACGGATTTTACTAAATTCCAAAAAAGAGGGGGTTGAGGGGGTTTATAAAATATATGGCAAAACAACGTTTGCGGGGTCAGCTAGTATTCTATAAATATATTTTACATAACATAAACTATAAAAATATATCTTTACCTCCTAATAAATAATTCTAAGAAAAACGTTTCTATTTGTTTTTAAAAGGTCCACTTGATGATAAGCGATTACCGGAGTCTATAGACATCTGCAACACCAGAAGCATCGCAAGCGCGTTGTCGACCCTATCCCCGATTCCCACCAGGAGCTCTGGTCACCTTATTCACCAAGCAGGAACACAACACTGCTTAAAAGCAGTATTATTTAGCTGTGATTTTCTGTAAAGTCGAGGTACTTACCCAGTCGGGCTGCTCCATATTTGAGCAGGAAATTTCCTACTGTGCTCTACCTCAGCTAACACTAACAATCACAAACACCTTTAACTAAGCGTTAACCCGCCACCGGTGACTTCGATGTCTGAGAGACCGGGCGTTTAAAAAAAATCGAATAACTTTTTCCCGCGCAATCGATTTTTGTCGTGATCTCGAGTAGCTGCCGCATTTTACGTGGCCTATCACCAGTACCCCCCCGCGACATCGAAGCGGATGCACGTTCTGAAGTTTTGGCGCCATTCCGGTGCGTGAGACCGGTGTCACCGATTATGTAAGTAAAATAGTCATAGTTGAATTTTTGATTGTTCGTAGTTTATCAGAGCCATATACATTTTTTACTTACTATTTTAGTTTTGTTATTACTTTATTGTATTTGCCTAAAATCAGTTCGTTTATTGGCATGATTTTATCGATATTTCACGAAAATAACATGTTTCAAATTTTAAAATTTATTTCAGCATGTCATTCGAAAATGAACAGTGTCATCTCGAGTCTCTTCTATAAGAAGTACTCGACGAGGACGGGCCATCCACGCTATCAGACAGTGAAGCTGAAAATGGTATGGAAGTGGCGAATCCTTCTCCGGCTGAAAAGCTGTGTGGCTACGGCAAAGAATATAGCCTCCCCCTCTCTTCCCGTGGGTGTCGTAAGAGGCAACTAAGGGATAACATAGTTCTACTACCAGCTTGGAACTTAGAAAGCCGAGCGATGGCGGGATAACCATCCAACTGCTGGCTTTGAAATATACAGGCCGAAAGGCAGCCCTGCGGTCACCAACCCACCTTCCCAGCGTGGTGACTATGGGCAAAACACATGAGTTCATGCCATTTTTGGCGCGAACTTGTGGAGGCCTATGTCCAGCAGTGGACTGCGATAGGCTGAAATGATGATGATGATGATGAAGTGCAAAAAATATTTGTGTCTTGAACATGAAGTGCCTTCCTGCAGAAGCCGTTTGACTGAAGAATAGTCATTTTTCAGATCAAGTTTTTGTTATTTTTTTGTTGGTATGATGCCACTTTTTGTTTATTTTATGCATGTTCCTAGTGTCCTAAAAGGGATAAAACTGAACTAATAAAAAACTATATTAATATTTGTGTTTTCTATGATCTAATAAAAGTTATGTTTAAAAAGTTAACAAATTTTATTGTTATAAGTGACATTGTTTTAAAATAAATAAAAATATAATAAACGTGCTGTGATTAACAGAATATTTTTGTTTTATTATTAAAGAACATATATACATAAATATAAAATAGACAGTAAATAAAATATTTATGTAAATCTTCCATTGTAAAACCCGGTGTATGAGACCGGCGTCACCAATGATGTAAGTAAAATTGACGTCACCGTTGGCGGGTTAAGGTAGCATCTCACACCGCTACGCCAGAATCAAAATCAAAATTACTTACTCAAATATGCTAAAGCACTTTTGATCATTTTACAAATTGAAATTACATTAATTGAAAAAAAAAAAATTAATGTGAAACTACCACCGATTTTGAAGGTTGATTCTGCAAAGAATATTAATCGGTAAGAAACTCCGCCTCCATTCTATATTTCAATCCTATGAAATACAGTTGATAAAACTTTACCTATACGAATTCTAAAATGTATGAATTCTTTTTACTGTCAGCAAACCCATTACCCTTATAGATCGTACCAGTGAATAAGTTAAATCCAGCTAAATTATGTGTGATCTTATTGTAATACTTGTTCCTCTATATTCAGAGCGTGTTAATTTGATAGGTGAATAGTAAAAATCGTACTTCGCTACGTTTTGCTGAAAATAGTTTGGAATGTATGAAAATTCGCTTCGTAAGAGCGAAAAAATGGTTTTTAATGTATGTTTTTTGTATTATTAATTGGTTTGATATTGTTATGGGGGTCTAGTGGGGGGCGTTGAGTGTGAGGCGTTTAAACGTAACCGTCAGGGAAGTCACGGGCACTGTTAGTATAGTTAAATAAAATAATTGTAATCATGTTTTTTTAGTAAATCCAGCATATTTAAACAGTTTATGAAATGTTTATTGCACAAAATTCGTGACTTTACCATATATATTAGGCATACAAAGAAACATTAACAAAATTAAACTGAATTATTTCAAGTAACATATAATTTTGATTAAAAAATTTTTAATAACCGAGATTGAACAAGTCGCAATTATTTTCATAAGTCGTTTGCGTGTAAAGACTGACGTGTGTGTACTAAGTAATCCGATTTCGTCCGACTTATACTATTGTTAAAATGTATTAAAAACCTAGAGAACCCACACGGTTTCACGATGCAGTGAAATAATAGTAAAGACTACTTAACTTCCTCTATAAGACACTCCTTCAATGTTCATTAACTCACTCATTTATTTCAACTATAATGGCTTCCAATAATACCACGCACGAATAGTTTTAGATACGAGCTTACTAAGTAAGACCTATAACCTCAAGATTTCTCCAAAATCACGGAGAATATAGAAGATACAAACCTTCATTAAATAAACAATAAACAAATTAAAAAAAACGTGATACAAAATTATTAACAGAATATTTATAAACAACAACCGAACAGCAAATAGCTTTATAATATAACAATGTTTTAAATACTGTAATTATACCATTATCAAATAAATTAGAACATACAGTAATAAATATACAATTGCCGTGTGTATGGTTGCGTGTGAAATAATAATAAGCATATTGTTAAGAGTTAATTACACAAATAGAAAAATTATGTGCCATTTTTCGTCCTTTTTTATGTTTTTTAATCAACTTCCAAAAAGTTAGGAGGTTCTCAATTCGATTGTATATTTTATGTATGTTACCTTATTACTAGGAAAACCGATTTCGATAATTCTTATTTTAATCGAAAGGTAGTGCTTGTCTGACAAGAAGATATAAATCTACTAAGTACTTTTTAGTTATATCTAATAATGCCTATTTACATAACTATTTTTTCGTCGACCTCATTTTTTGTAACGCGTATTTACTAGAATAGTTCTTCGTCTACCTACGTCGTATTACTTGTCGATCGATCGTTTGTGAGGAAACACAATTATTTGTATTCTTTGTTGCTGTGTATCTTATTACGCAAGTACGAGTCTACTTAAATAATATGTACATGTTAGTCTCAGTGACTGCTGACAAAAATTTGACTACAATGAACTTGAACTACAACTTGGTCGGCATGTTTACTAAGGTTTTATGCCATAAAGTATCGACTATTATTAGCAGTACTTACTCTATGAAAGAAAAGAAAGAACATAATTATCTAATTTAAGAAGGAAGGGCATGGTCGAAAATGATCTATAACAATTGAACTTAAAAAAGAATTTAACAATAGCATTGCGTTGAAAATATTAAAACACTTTTTTCCAACTACATCCCATTTACTGGACATTTTTCTATTTTTAAATTCAAAATTTAGTTTGTAACATGTAATAATAATGTACAGCGAATTAAACATGAAACATTAGTTCTAAATTCAAATGTTATGTTCGAATTAAGTTCTCATTTATCAGGAATGAAGCAAATTCATGAAATTCCTTTCGTAAAATGAATCCAGGTTCGAAGGGGCGTTCGGTATTTTGTTTTTGTTCGAGATATGAATCAGTTCCATTCAGTTAATTTTGTTTAAGTTATGAGTTATTCGTTGCTTTTTAACCTTGGTTCTGTATTCCAAATCTGGGTTTAGTTTTATAATACGTATACGCTTCGCGCTTCAGCCTGTAATATACCACTGCTGGGCATAGGCCTCTTTTCCCATGTAGGAGAAGAGTCAGAGCTTAATCCACCAGGCTGCTCCAATGCGGGTAGACAGATATATTCCCTACTATGAGTAACGATCGCTATCAGGTGTACATGATAACAACCGGGATCGACAGCTTAACGTGCTCTCCGAGGCAGGGTGGGGAGACCCACAACGACTGACAACGCGACCGGAAATAAATATTTGTATAAACACAAATATCCACCCCGAGCGGGAATCGAACCCGCGACAGTCGGTGCTTAGCATATTAATACAGAAGTTATACTTCAATATTTAACACAAGGTGAGAGTCGTAAATAATAATAAATAAATAAACGCTTCACACTCAACGGCCCCGAGTAGGATTTCCTCCTATTTCGGGGTTCCGGAAACACAATACACAAGCACAAACCCCCAGAGCACGAAAAACATCTATATGGCCAATACTAATGTCTGTCGTGAGCGGGGATCGTACCCGCGACCGCCAGCGCAACCGACAGTGCTGTGACTGCTGCGCCAACGTATCGTCAAGAAAGAACATGAACGAGGAAAATTACGTGTTTCCATAACAATATTAAGTATATAATATTACAATATATAATATGACAAGAAAAAATACGCGAAAATAAATTTAAAAAGAAATCCAAATTGGAGAACAGGGACGAAGGATACTGGAATAATGGAGCTGATTTAAATTGCCCTCGGAACTTACTAAAAGTGCCTTCAAAGGGCAATAATTAGTCCTTTGTCCTTAACATCTGAGTTCCGTTAAGTTTCGGAGCGGCCTCGTGAATCATTGCGAATAGAGCCATTTAGAAAATTATTTTGATATCTGATAACGCTTAGGGCGATATTGTCTTCATTTATATTAATATTAGTAACGTATAAATAATTGTAATTAATAAATTATGGAGATAAATGGAATCTTGAATTTATTTTATACTAGCTTCTGCGCGCGACTTCGTCGGCGTGGACTCCGCTCCTATTGGTCTTAGCGTGATGATACATAGCCTATAGCCTTCCTCGATAAATGGGCTATCTAACACTGAAAGAATTTTTCAAATCGGCCCAGTAGTTCCAAAGATTGCCGCGTTCAAACAAACAAACAAACAAACAAACTCTTCAGCTTTACATATTAGTATAGATTTTTACATGACCTTATAATCTTGTATTTTATCAAAGAAAGAAATCTGTTTTAATATTATAAAGATGAACATTTAGTTATTTTTGTTTTATACAAAATGTTAGTCTCATTTAATCTACGATCCATCCAAAGGTCGTTTTTTTCATATAAACTACAAATAAATTAGAAAATTTTGTATTAAAAAAATCTTTTTAAGTAAATTTGAAGGTTTTATAAGTAAATAAGTATTAATATAATGAAAACACTGCAGGTTCCTTCAGATAATTATTTCGAACTTACTTAACTAGTTATAGCAAATAAAAATAAAATAAAAAAAACATACGTGTCGAATTGAGAACCTCCTCCTTTTTTGGAAGTCGGTTAATAAAAGTAAAAAACTTTACTATCGTGAGAAATTATAAAACGACTTCACTACGGAAGGACTCCCGTGACCATGGTTGCTGTAAAATATCCAAAACGTCAGGCTTTTAAAAATTTTAATAAACGGCGATAAAATCCGAAAAACTTGTTTCATTAAGTATAATGAGTGAAATTCGCGTAAACGTTAATCACAATATAAAACTACTATTCTTTCATGTTATTAAACTTTATTAGGTACATTAATCTTATCTGAAAACTACCATTTTGAAATTTTTTACAAAAGTGATAAAACGTTTACGAAGAGTGTATTTTTTACTTGTACAAATAAAACAAAAATCGTGTTTGGAAAAATGGTATTATATTTAACATATCACAAAATTTGAAAATTAGTCACAAGTTTTATGGATATTTGTAAAACTTAACTTACTTTGTAGCATAAAAAGAGGATTCAATACACACTTTTTAATAATAATTCTGTATTATGCTGTACTTCATAGACCATCACTATATTCCATAAAAAATTGAGGAATTGCATAAGGGTGTAACGATCTAAAAATACGTGATCCCTACTTGTTTAGTTCTCACAATACAACCTGATATATACATATATATGTACACACATACCTATAACAATCTGATATATAGATAAATGTACACACATATACGTACATCATTGAACAGTTTGAAATAGGATGTAGCTACAAATGCAAGGACTCGTGCGATAGATCGATACGATGTTGCTGCGATATCGTGACGTTGATCTAATGCGTTTTCAAAACTATCCTAGCTTATCAATTTTATGCTGTTCATCATCAAATATTTTTATAGTTCGGATACTCTACCGCTGTTACAGTTTTATTTGATAACGATCACTATTCAGTCCGTAACACCACGCTGCTCCACTGCGGGTTGGCGAAGTTTTATTATAACTACTTATTTTTAAGACAACGAAATAGATTTATTTTTTATAAACAACTAGCACGGCAAACAAGCGTAGGGCTTACCAGTACCTCTACCATGAGTTTCCAGAGACGATACACGTTAGCGAGTGTAGTTTTCTATACGGAAGAAAGATAAAGATATAGATATTACTAACTAATACGCAATATAAAGCATTTAAAACTATAAGTCTTATCGAGTGCTCGATAGACTCTATAGTAAAAATTAGAAATACTCATAATAGTTATGATATAGTTAAATATTCCAGTTGCGTTTCTACTTTCTACGTTTACTACTGTAGTTACGTCATGTGCGCTTGTAACAAAAACACATGGTAGACCTACTGATAGTAAATAATTACCGTAGCTACAGTTTGTACGGTAGCTTATACCGTAGCCTCACCATAGGAACACAACACTGCTTGAAAGCAGTATAACTTAGCTGTGATATTCTGTAAGGTCGAGGTACCTACTTCCCTAGTCTGGCTGCTCTAGATTTTGAGCAGGATATTTCCTGCTGTGTTCTACTTCAGTTAAATACAGTATGTGAATAATATTTATATCATAATTTAATATAAGTTCATGCAATAGTTAAGTTAGAAGATCTCGTTTAAAATAGTTGTAAATTTTAAAAGTACTCGGTTGCATAAACATGTCCTCAGTAAATAAACATAAATAAGTAAGCCGTGAGCCTGGAGGCTTGTTTCCAAGTTGCTTACAGTTTTTAAATTTACTTAGCATAACGAGCAACGCTCGGAAACTTTGTAATATCTTGCGTACTTGAGGATAAAGGATTATCATCCTTACGGATACTATGACAGTAACAGCACTGTTTACACATAGAACGTTTTTCCGATAGATTAATAACATTTTTCTGCTTTTTTTCACTTTTTTTCGCTCTAATATAAAACTTCTTTTGTGTTTTGTAAAATAAATAATTATGCGTTAAATATATAGGATGTCGACTCCTAATTGCGTTCTATCGAATGGAGGGTTCAGCAGGTATTATGGATCAAGTTCCGCGTAAAAAATACTAACCATATTAAATTATAGCCATGTTTACGTGCTCATGAAAAGTATGATGCGGCATAAAATCAAATTAGCGCGTCTATTTAAACAAAGTCAAATTTTTGAAAAAATGTGCTATTTTTTCACGTGAAAGTAGATATACTCTTAATTTATATTTATCGAAGGTTCCAATACAAAATTTGTTACTGTTCGCTGATAAAATCTTTATCACTAAAGATTTGTTACAAAAGAAATCAGCTTTTGCCGTCGAAGATTTTATAGCTAACCGTATTTACACAAACCGATAGAGAATCTTGTCAAAGACTTTGCAATTATATATTTTCTTTGTGACACATAAGAAGTCGAAGACAATAAAATCCACAATCGTTGGAAAAGTTAACGAAACAATATTCCGTTCTTTAAACTTACTTAAAACGTATAACAAAGAAATAAAGCAGCGTTTTAATGGCCCAACTTTGTACATTTCAAAGTTTATGTTGTTCTTATAAAGACCTTATAAAACGTTAAACAGTATAACGACGTTTATAACGATTAATCATGTTTCAATAGATTACAAGAAGTTAAGAAATTGTGGTATTTATTTACGAAGATATGAAAAGATATAAAAGTATAATAAAATTTTTTGAAGAATTACTAAAGTCGCAAAGTTAATCGAGGCTCTAAATCTTATATTAATTATGACATCAAAGCAGATTTTTTATTTGTTTTATTACAACACGTTACTATACAAATAGAAATGACAAAATACTGAGAATAAAAAATTGTGTATGAGATTTTGAATCTCAGAGTGAAGTAATTGCTGTGAAAAGTGCATTAAATAGGTAGTAATAAAAAATATAAAATATTGAATTGATTCAGTTGGTGATAAAATTATAACGCTAAGAAGTGAAAATAAATTCGTACCTAAAAGTATAGGAACAAAAGAAAACGGTGTGACAACGTAAGGTAATTAGGTTTTCTAATGTTTACGCGAATTTCACTCATTATAATGAAACAACTTTTTCTAAAAAATTTAATAAAACGCGATAAAATGCGAAATAGTTATTTCATTATAACAGCAGGTAATGTGAAACTGTGGAGATGTGACAGATTAATGTAAATTATAAAATGTAAAGATTTTTATTTGTTTTACTACAACATGTTAACTTACCCTTAGACTCTGTAAGATGGGAGTGTCAACCTCTTGCAACGTGTAAGGAGCATTGTTTATTTATTTAATTTTTATTGCCAAGAAAGACAACAAATGATGGTTAGGGGTAGATTAAGGTTATTCATTTTTTTTACAATAGTTTATTTTTGGTCACTTGTATAAGTATCCTTATGGTTCTCCCCACCATACTCCAGAGACCAACAATCTTTCGGTGCCCGTTGTCGTTGGTCGTTGTTGTTAAAGATCTGATAGGTAGCGAGTTTTACTTTTGTGAGGGAAATTATCAGCCAAACTGCATTGAAGCAAGTAGTTGTAGATTCAGCTCCAACCTTTCTTATATTTTGTTAACGGGATCTTGTTCTTTGTCCAGCCAACCAATCGTTCTGTAACTAAAAACTATGAAATAAAACGACAAATAAAGCTCTTTATTTTATAAAACTTAAAAATACAATACCTAGTAAACCTTTCATTGAAGTAACATTTTAGTTTTTCCTATACAACCACTGAAACAAAATAAGCGATAATTTTTTTGTAAGATGTAGGTACAAGTAAATTTGCAGACAAAAGCAAATTTGTTAAAAGTCTTCGAAGTTAATAAGGACTAACAAAAGCTTACTTATAAATAATATAAAAACATTTTAACAAACAATTTTAAATTATTCGTAAGAAGATTTAAATCTTTATAAAAGTATTTTTAATGTTTATGATAATTTAAAGATGTTTACTCAAACATTTTTTTCGTAAAATTTAGTTAATTGAAAGACAACATAATTTATTTACAACTAGCTTTCCCCCTCGGCTTTGCCGGAGTTATTTATACGATTTTGGCTACAAAATTAGTACCATCTGGCATGAAATACAGCGTCACTAAGTTCACGCATCTTTATCATTTAAGGTACAGTTCCGAGCCAAGCGACACTGACGCCGCGTCAGCGCGTTAGTAGACGCTGCGGCTCTGTCGCAGCGTCTCTGACGCTCTGTTGAATTCCGAGGGCGGCGACAGTATCACTGCGGCCTCCAGTCAATTTGCGACCAGTGACCTAGACAGTCGAATTTTCTTGTGTTTACTGAATGCATACGGTGAAACGATTATGAATCAAGCAATTGTGAAAGATTTGCAAAAACTATTTGAAGAAGAGGAAGAAGATGATGATCTCTTGCTTTTGTTTTTGTACTCTTCAACACTTAAATCAAACAATAGTGGATGTTGAGACACTAAATCTATAAGCAGCTCATCATCTTCTTCAGTAAAAGCCTCCATTTTCAAAGGAATTCCTCTATAACCTAAAAATTTTCACGTGTTGACCGTGCGATCAGCGCGACACGGCGACACTGCGAGGGGAAGCGCGGCTCGGCCGCTGACGCCTTGCGACAGTAACGCCGCGGCAGTGACGCCGCGTCCAGTATCGCCGTGTTCGTACACGCCGTCATGTATTTATATAGAACCTTGTATTATCCCTCTGTCGCGGCGATACTAACGCGGCGTTAGTGGCGTCAGTGTCGCTTGGCTCGGAACTTCACCTTTACGTAATCCTACACCGAATAATACGCCTTATCTACTAATTTCTTATTAATAAACACTTCAAATTCATGTTGAGACATTTGCAAAATTGTTTGTGGGATTTTATTATATCTACATGCGAATACCATAACCCAGAAAGGATATGTTTACTTTGCGCAGTCGGAAACTTGGAGTTACAATTTTGTTATTTATTCTCGTGTTTACACTACGATTATTACTATTTATATCAAATAGTATCTACGTTAATACCTTTAGCTAATCTGTGCAATGGGTTATTTCTTCTTTATGTTTTCTTAAGAGTTCAGGGCGACGGATTATTTAGATACGAAGTCAACAAACGTTACTATGTATTTATGATTTCAACAGGTATTTTCCCAAGATAAAGGAGTAGACTCAAGACGACCCAAACCAGAAACAAATAATTGTATATCTAAATACAAATATTCTCTCCTAGTGCAAATCGATACCGCAACCGCTGGCATCGGCAGTATCAGAATTTGCTACGCCAGTACAGTAAGAGACGAATTGACTTCATTACAAAATATTTGTTTGTTTGTCTTTTATAAATTACTCCGCGTCAGCTACTCCTGTGGGGATATTTGAGATATGGTCGGCAACGCGCTTGCGATGCTTCTGGTGTTGCAGGTGTCTATAAGGTAGGGTAATCGCTTACCATCAGGTGAGCAGTACGCTTGTTTGTCGACCTAATTATCCATACTAATATTATAAATGCGAAAGTATCTCTGTCTGTCTGTCTGTCTGTCTGTCTGTCTGTCTGTCTGTCTGTCGCGCAATCACGCCAAAACTACTGAACAGATTTAAATAAAATTTGGTATACAGATAGTCTAGAGTCTGAGAAAGGACATAGGCTACTTTTTAATGCGAATAAAAGGGTGTGAGGGGTTGAAAGGTGGGAATGAAAATTTGTATGGAACTATGTTCGTGTTTCGTAACTGTCAAACATTTAATGTTCATCCCGTCGATATGGTAAACTCTCCGATAAAATTAAAGAACGTATTTAAATAAAGGTTTCGAATCGACAACATATATCCACAAAATACGGATAGTGGCGTATTTTACATTTTAAAAATGTATAATAATGTCAGTAATGAAAACGGATTGACATAATATACATATATTGGTTGTCAAATATAGAACGTAGTGGTTATATAATATACTCTTTGGTCAAATATTTATGCGTGCGTTCAGAAATTTATTTAGTGTAAACTAAGGAAAATATATCAAGCTAATTAAATCTTATACTAATAAAAAAAAGGAAAGCATTTTTCCCCTCAAATCAACGCAGGTGAAACCGCGGGGCACAGCTAGTATATATATAAATAAACTTTACATTTATGGGTAATGTTTTACAATCATCATAAATACAGTTGTAGTTTAAAAAGCTTAGGTAATGCAAAAAAAGCAAAACTAAATTAGTAAGAGTTCTTAGCAGAAGCTCTTAGGAATCGTCAAACAAACTCTCTACAAGTCTGATTTCTACAGTGTATAATGTATTTCACATTTAAATTAAATATAGTATAGCTATAACAGTGAGGTAGGAGAGTGAATATTCTAGTTACCTAAATTGTATTTGCAATACAATTTCGTAAAGAATCTGATAGCCTTTCGCTTAATTTAGTATTAAAATTTTAGATTCCACGGTCAACTACGGCGATTAACATAAACATCGGCTGAGTAAGCCCTAGTCTTGAATAGGCATTTAATTTCTATTCACCTGCAGTATAGTCGTATTAACAAACATATGTTTTGCTACCTTCATCCTCATCCTTTTCAACATTGTACTTTAAAACTGTAGTCTTAAGGTTCATAATGTAATTAAAATATTTTAAGAACGGTATAAACACTTTGGCAAAGATGTCAAGAATAACCAAGTGTTTCATGCTTCTCTAAAACAGTAGTGTTGTTTTTAGTGTATTCTATTATTTAGTCCCTAAGGTTGATATTCGTCTGGTTTGTTTTGAAGTAGTCGTAAATAATGGTTCCTTGTTTTCTACGAAAAGGCGAGACAGATAAGACTGAAGCTGACGGTGCGGTCAGGATGCGCTCGTGACGTGATGTTTTGAGACAATTTGCATTTTGATTCTAGTTTGGCGATTCCACTAAATTGAGTAAATTTAGTAGTGTCTTCAGTTTAATTTTAAGGTAAAATAACAAGGTATTCAAACCTCATTTGATATTTTACTCAAATTAGCGCTAATATTTTATTACTTCATTAATATTATATATACGACGCCGTGTAGGCGCAGCGGTCACAGCGCTGGATTGCGATTGGCTGTTGCGCGGGTGGTTGCGGGTTCGATCCCCACACACGACAACATTTGTATTGGCCATACAGATGTTTGCCGTGGTCTGGATGTTTGTGCAGTCCTTGTGGGTCTCCCCACCGTGCCTCGGAGATCACGTTAAGCCGTCGGCCCCGGTTGTTATCATGTACACCTGATAGCGATCGTTACTCATAGTAGGGAATACATATATCCGCCAACCCGCATTGGAGCAGCGTGGTGGATTAAGCTCCGATCCTTCTTCTACATGGGCAAGAGGCCTATGCCCAACAGTGGGATATTACAGGCTGAATCGTTATCGTTATCGTAATATTATATTTTATAACTATACATTAATTTTATCCAAGCTATAATAAATATTTTTCTATGCAAAATAGTTCTTTATTGTCTCTTCACTGTCCGTTCGTTTACAGAATAAGCAAGTTGAAGTGGCATTGGGCTGGTCACCTGTGTCACAGGGCCGATGGCCGTTGCAGCATACGGGTCTTGGATTGGAGACCGCATGTTGATGGGAAACGCAGTGTGGGACGCCTTCGTGGCCGCAGGACTGACGATCTGTGTAAGATTGCCGGTGTAGGCTGGATGAGAATTGCGGAAAACTGGTATGTCTGGCGCGACCTTGGAGAGGCCTATGTCTGGCAGTGGAGTGCAATAGGCTGGACTGGACAACATAATTTAATTTTTGTTTCAACTATTAATCCTTACTGAATCCTGTAGATTGTTGATTTTAGAAAAGAACAAAAAAAAAAACTACTTGGTAACAATGACGGTAGTTCTAAAATTTGAAAACACGCTTAGTACATTCTCGAAGCAAATAAATGTGATCAAACATATCTCAAAAGCACGTAAAGCGTCGATCCCTTGATTAAAATATTTGATTACCTTACTATTCTTGATTGGGTCATTATTCTAGTCTAGGATTAGCTTGACCCTAGTGATGTGGAGATTAGTTAGATAATTGTTCGGTCAAATATAAATTAATAATATAATATATTTTTCTTTAGAGACTCTAGTTAAACATAGCAACATGGCGCGTAGGCGATCACGATTCAGCTTATAACATCTTACTGCTGGGCCTCTTTCTCCGTCTAGGAGAAGGTTTGGAGCTTACTTAACCACGCTGCCCCACTGTAGGTTGGCGGATATATTCCAAACTATGCGTATCAATCGACAATCGTTATCAGTTTTCTATAAATACAAATATCCATCCCGAGAGGAAATCTAACCCGAATTGCCGGTGCGTTCGTTTTGTGATGTAGAGCGATTTCATATAAATGGCAACAAGTAGGTAGGGAGACTGAGGACACTTGATCCTTATGGGAGACAAGGTACACAAAATTTTTGAAACTACCAAGCATGTTAGATTCCTTTGAGGTGGCAGCAATAAGGCGACATTGCAGCAAACTTAGAAAAAAAAAACTCTTATAACAATAGGGTATCGCGTTTGCAAATGGCGGCCGTTGGTTGTTTACGCGCGGATGAAACTAAAATTGGTGAGTTTTTTTATTGTATTTTTTATTTTGTATACTTTACTGTACGAGTTCTATAAATTAATAAGATATTATGTATTTTATATGTTTTTCGGATATTCAAATAGTGAAAGTCAAATCATAAATAGTTTATCTATAATGAATATTTTTTTTAAAAAAATGTCATTTGGGAGACATGGTACATTCAGCCGAGGTATACTTGATCCCCGGATCAAGTCTCCCATATAAACATTAACATTATAGTTTGTTTCATTGTGAAGTTTTCACTTATTTTCAGATTGGAAATGTCACGTACGTGTATACAAAACCAAACAAGGAAGTAAAAAGAGGTAGATTATTAATAAAGATAAATTTAAAGCAGCTGTTTATGATGTTATACCGGATGAGGAAAAAGTATGGAAACACCTAAAAATTCGGAACACTGCACGGGTTAGTCGTAAAACAAAGGTCACACCCTAAGTAACTTTTAATGAGAAATCCAACAGTGACCTCTATTTTGACCTTAAACCTTATTTTCAAGAATATTTCAAGGTCAACTTCATTTTTTTAAATCGGAACTCCTATATTTTATATAGGAATCGAAAAGAGCTAACAATTTTACGTCCGGATACGTGTTTAGGTACCTACGAAGTTAAGGTAACCCCTGAAGGCCAAATAGAGGTCGAAGTATGACCTTAAAAATCTCCTCGAAAATGAGGTTTAAGGTAAAAATCAGAGGTCATAAACAGGCGCAAGTATTTACTGAAAACGAAGAATTAGAGTTATCCAATTATTTGGAGACAGCTAGCAAATTATATCATGGACTTACACCTAAAGCAACTCGACTGTTAGCTTTTCCAGTTTGCAGTAAAAACTAATAAAAAAATGCCAGAAAATTGGCAAGAAATTGCATCCTATGATTGGATTCATGGCTTCATACGTCGTCATTCTAATTTATCTCTGAGAGTACCAGAGGCCACAAGCCTTTCGAGAACCACAAGTTTTAATAAACATAATGTTTCAAAGTTCTTTCAAAATTTGCAAAGCCTGTATACAAGGTTCCAATTTGAACCTCAAGATGTATGAAATTTAGATGAAACGGGTATAACAACTGTGCATAAACCGAAAAAAATTATTGCATGTAAAGGTTAATAAATTTTTAATGTTCCTAAATAAAAAGATCTCATTTATATTACGTATTTTATTTTGAATGTAGAAAGTGTTCCTTCTATCCCACATATTTTGGGAAGCTTGATCTTCATCATCAGATCAAGTCTCCCATGCACATGGTATTCTTTATCATATTTAGTGTCACAAGTATCCCCAATGTGTGGGATATTTGATCCGGGCGGATCAAGTCTACCGAATAGGGGGGAACAAGTCTCCCACATCTTGGGGACACTTGATACAAATCTATTCTTCTACGTTTAGTTGAATTCTGATTAAAAATACAAACCTATCCATATTAAATTAATACACGACATAGCTAGATAATTTTGGAAACCTTTTGTTGAAACAAACCCTTGAATTTGCTTCAATTCGAAATTTTAGGGCTAAAAAATAAAAGGGGGGATCAAGTGTCCTCAGTCTCCCCGTATATGATTTTGTTAAAATGTATTTTTTATTTATTTATTTATTTATTTATTTATACTTTATTGTACATCACAACTACAAATATCATTTACAGACTGTGAAGTACAATGGGCGGACTTATGGCTATTTAGCAATTTCTTCCAGACAACTCAAATATATATTTCCTACTATGATTAACGATCGCTATCAGGTGTACATGATAACAACCGGGACCGACGGCTTAACGTGCTCTCCGAGGCACGGCGGGGAGACCCACAAGGACTGCACAAACAAATGTTGTCGTGTGCGGGCAATGACCTTCTATGTGTATAGAAGGTCATTGTGTGCGGGGATCGAACCCACAACCGCTCGCGCAACAGCCAATCGCAATCCATTGCTGTGACCGCTGCGCCAATGAGGCGTCAATGTAATTGTAAGTGAAACCGATGTAAGCTAGTAGCTCTATTTTGTGAGATTAGTTTATATTTATATAAATCCATGTTTATAATACGAGAATATAGAAATACGTTAAGAGCCATTTGACAAAAATCGGTAAGAATCCGCGGAATTGTAACATTTTGACGTCGTTAATCTCAGCATTAGATGCAATAAAATAATTTCTATTTTTGAAATGTAATGCCTTTGTTGTAGTAACATGGAAGAACAGAATTTTGATTTACATTGTGTGCACAAAATTATTAACCTTTTCATCAGCCGCCTCACTAGGTAAACGGTCGAAATGAATACTTTGAAGTCCTATTTTTCAATAACCTCTACCTTGAAACTGTTTCTAAAAATATGGTAACATGTGGAACATGTTTTTGTTGAAACATCGAAGAACAAAATTTCCATTTGTGTCTCCGTTAATCCATAATAAAATTTTAAAGTTACGAATATTTTCCAAATAAGTACAATTTTAAAAGCGATATTTTTTCTTAGAAAACTAACAAATTTTAACGAACTATCTATACCAAAGTAAACTTACATCATTTGGGAACATAAAAAAAAATATTAAAATATTGAATTATTTTTCATTAAGTAAAGATCAAGATTTTTTGGTTGTATGGTGTGACAACAAGACCGCGCAGCTCGTACGACTCGTGCGCTTCGACCATATTTACCTAAACTTGCAGAGCCAAAAAATGTGAAATGGCTCTTAATGATACACTGATTACTGGATTACTTGGCACACACATTTGTCATTTACAAAGTCAACAATTTAAAATACTATTAAACTTTTCTTAAGCTGGCATTCCGGGCATCAATTTTTTTATGTTAGTAGGTCAGCAAAACAAGCGTACGGTCACCTGTAGGCTGTAAGCTATTACCGTAGCTTATAGACGTCTGTAATATCATGAAACGATCTACTACTATGGGGTGTGATGAGAAAGACCCCAACATATATAAATTTATAACATCCTGGTCACGTGGACCAATTTGTAACACTATCATGGTAGTGGCGTTACAAGCTAATATTAAGCTTAAGAGGATATTAAATGTCTTTGGCCTTATAATTGTGATCGTCTAGTATAAAGGAAGGACTCTACGTTGTGTTTGATTTTTGTTTCAGAGTAACTTCAGTTCTTTTTATGGTATGCCGAAGGAAAGACATAGTATATGTTATTAGAAGCCTTGATTTCTATATAAACTCTAACTAACATCCTACCTAGCCATTAATTTAAAATAACATCTCTGCACAATGCCATTAAATTACTGAAATTAATTTATCCTAAAATTTAATTGAAAGATATTTACACTTACCAGTGATATAAATACTATAGATAACTAACTTCTGGAATACTATTAAAAGGAAAGAAAGATATTAAACCTTATAACACCTTATTAGTAAATTAATTAGGAATTAATAAAATTTAGTAAATTAGAACCGTTAAGAATAAAACTTATTTATTTAGAAATAACTATCACCTATCGTTTAACTAAAAGATCTAATATCTCCTTAAGAATGTGTAAATTATAATTGTTAATATTTTAGTGAATCTAAATAGCTAAAATAGAAATAAATTTAAATAATTATATTCAGGATATCCTATATTGACATTGATTAATTGAATAGTGTCTAAGTTTCTTTTACATGTATTTTTAGTTCAACCCTGATATAATAGATAGATTCTAATAACTCTAAACAAATGAAATAAATAAAAATATATAAGTAAATGAAATAATGATTAAATACATATTATATAGTTATTAATTATCTTGAAATAATTTATTCAGTTAATAAATTATCTCAGATAATTGTGAAGAATAATGTGTAGTGTTTGTTTGTATGTGTTAATCTGTTAGGATAGGGTTTATAGATATTAGGGAATTAAAAGGCCGGGTTCAACTGAACCCGGGGGGTCGCAACCACCATTCCCCTCCGACCCCAATCCAATCCACACCGTGCTGAAGGCTCTAAATTAAATTAGGCACAACGTTGGTGCTATCAAATCAAAAGAAAGGTAGGAGGTAGGAATTGAGAGGTCCCAATTTTCTACAGTAAGTTAGACGGAAATATATCCTGTCTAACAAATGCTTGTTTCATACCGCTGCAGCACAATCATGCAATGACTGTATTTGAGTAATCCCTTGGGACGTCATATAGACATAACCAGTGAATTACTAGAGTTGATGTAATTACCAAGCTGTAATCAGACATGGTATTAAGATGTGTTCCACGTGAACAAAAGGAGATCGTGTCTACTGATCTTTTCATTGTGTGCTTACTAGCCCATACGGGAACTTCGGTCACACCACTACTTTGAAATTCGATCACGAAACCTAACACTTTTGCCACAATTGGATTGTGTAGTGTAATTTCCCATAGGAAAGTCCTACTGAGTTACGGGTCTATAGTCAGCTATATTGTCAAGCCTCGCCACCATTGTGAGATGGGTCGTCGGCGACTAGCGACTGGCGACAGCGCAACCTTTCGAGTGTCCTATAAGGAAAATAAGAATAATTAAAGGTTTAAGACCAACATGTAGAGTAGGTGTATTGTGTAGGTTTGTCTTTGCATGACTCACAGCATTCAATGAAACAGCATTCATTAACCAGAATAGGTTGTTCAATTGAACCATTGAACCAGTAATTAAGTTGTTAAACATTTGAATATATCAGGCTCTCTTAGGAACTGAATGGATTTATCAAAGGACATAGTAGTGTCGAGAGATAAATAAAACAACTAAATATAACATATTCATTTACTCAATCAGAATCTCTGAGAGTATCTCATTTTCACAAGGAAGAGAGAATGTATATTTAATAGGTTTTATGATCCATCAATGTTTGTATGTTTGAAAAACACAAGAGGACTTGATTAAGGCTTGGCTTAAATCTCAGTAAATCCGCCTTAGGACTTAACAGAGACTGTCCACAAAAATTAGCAATAAATTAATTGGAAAAGTGAATATGTTTCTCTATTAGTCTAAAATAGAACTTCATACCACTGTCCAAAACTAAATTACTAACCTTTGTTGCAGTTCAAACATCGACCATACACTAGGTGTTTGATGGAGTTTGTCCAATGTCTCTCATCAAAGATGAGGAATTCTTATCAAAGATAAGCAAACATACGTATAGTATTTACCAAGAACATAGTTCAGTTAGGCAAACACAAACGCAGAGGTTGGTAGGAAGTACTCGCAACTTTCTTTACTAGATAGACCTAGATTAGGAACTACCTAGCATCGATGACGCGAAGAACTGTGGCTTAGACAGGCCTTGCCTTATAGGGGAAACCTATAATAAAACACTGGCGAATACAAACATTTATGGATTCACCTTAACATAGTTTATATAGTTCAATGAAAGTCATCGTGAAATTGAGACACTCCAGTCTACCAGATACCTCGTTTTGACACTTATTTAAGAACATAAGTTCTTAGATCAATGTTCAAAACTACAATAGTTGTGTAATGTCATAGTTCAGTGTGTAATTACCTCATCTTAGAATGTATTCAAGAGCTAAAAGTATCCTTGAACTCATTCAAGACTACAAACCACCTGTGTTACCTCGCTCCAACATATATTTAAGATCTACAATTTCTTAAATTAATGTTTGAACTACAAAGTTTGTGTAATGTCAAAATGAAGTCAAATACACACATATATATATATATATACATATATACATATACATACAATAGAAGCATATTTATATGTAGAGAATATTCAATAAGATACGACAACTAATCCTTAGTTTGTTTATAGGTCATATTTTCCTAGAATTATTCACCACTCTATTTACTTCCAAAGTAATGACATAGTAAAATCTCATTTCATTATTTAAATACACCCTAACGAAAATCTATTTAACCCTTAATATCTAATATGATAGTTTTAACCAAGATTCATTCAATTTATATATGTACTTTAAAGTATAACGGATGTAATTTCATTTTATTCTAACAACATCATATTGTGGTTATGTACTTAAGTTAGATTTTATTTTATTAGTTAAATTCAATATAATTATGGTCATAAGGCTTATTTCATAATAATTCCATTCATTAATCAATCAATAATTAATGTTATCAATGTAACCTTTTCATAATAATTTCATTCAGTAAATAATCAATAGTTAATATCAATGTAAACCTAGATAATAATTCCTTTCAATAATTAATCAATAATTAATAGTTTCGACGTAAACCTAACTAATAATTCATTAAATATCTTTTATTAAAAATCTCCGTAAAAGTTATAAAAATTAGTAACAGTACCACAACATGCAGAAAAACACACATGCAAATAAAAAAAATTTAATGCATTCGAACCAATCAGGAGCGCTTCATCACAGGTCTTTCACTGAATTTATTTAGCGGATTACAAATTAAGATTCTATAATAAAGAATTGCACTTAATAATAATCAGTAAAATTAAATTAAAACTAATTCGCGATCTACACTGAAGTTACATAGCCACTCGGCCAGCTTACGCTAATGAAATCCCTGAATCAGATCTAAAAAATACTTTTTAGGTATTTCTATCTTTAATCTAAGTCAGAAGTTCCATAGCTTCGCCGGTCAAGAGGCCGCGGCGGCCGCGGAGGCCTACCGCTTCGAACTCCGAATTCAAATTTGAATGTCAAACTGACTGCCTCAGAAATTGACTGCCGAAACTGACTGCCCCAGAAATTGACTCCCCATCGTATATATTGAAATCTCGCGTCTGTTTTTCCCCCACCCTAACACGTCCACCAATGCGCTCTGCAGTGATACCATACTCACAGCAATTCCCGTGTTTTACGGAAATTCGGTGATCCCCGCGGTACATTTCCGTATTCAAAAAAAAATACGGCAATCCCATGTGTAATTGTTCTTTCCCGATAGTTTATAAGTCATTATAGTGCAACACAAAACAAGAACAAGAAATAAAATTATTACAAAACAAGGAATAAAGTTATTACTTCCTCAATAATTTGAACTTTACTGGCTGTGAGCACTTTTATCCGATCCAAAGGAAATTGCGTAAATCAATTAAACAAAACACAATAAAAGATAAACAATAAAAGGGAAAAACAAATACACATTGAATAAAGCTGAAGAAAAAAAATTGTTAGTTACGATAAATTTGTATGACGGTTGTGGAGAATAATGTATTATTCAACCGATTTCGAAAGGGAAATTATTTAACCGATCATTGTCATTTTTAACCTTACGTGTTAATGTAAAGTAAATACACGTCAATTTTGTAGTTTTTAATCCGAAACACGGTAATTGAAAATCTTGCGATGGCAACCCTGGCGTAATGTGAGTCCAACAAAAAAAACCCACTCACATGCTTACCCGAGTCTAGAACCCTTTAGGCCCGGGTTCCACTGTTTAATAAAGCTATGCTTTGCTTAATCGAATTTATAATTCGATTCTAATCTTGGCTTTCGTTTAATTATTATTACGAATTATCCGTATGAGAACGTAGCAAAGTGCTGTTCCAAGACTTTTCCAGGCAATCCCTTTAAAATTCCTCTCCGTAACAAACATCCTCATACTTCAAGGAACACAAAAAGAAGAATTAGTGCAATCGGTTCAGCCGTTATTCTCTAACTGCGTTTAGTTTATGTTAGTGAAATGCAATTTCCAGCTCTAAACTTTGTTAAATGCGTAAACCGACTTTACGTCGAACTAATCGCGATTATATCAATCAGTGGAAACTGGCCCTTAGAACGTTCCCTTATCATCGTTTTATCGCATCTGTCAACACAAAATTTTAAGCCTGTCTCGAATATAAAATTTATAACTCTAATATTTTAACAACTAGCTAAAAACTGTTTGAGTTCCCAGCCAATAAATTTCTATTCAAGTACAACTCAAAATTTGAGTCCCTAATGGATTTGAACCATTTTCGTTCATTGAGTTGACTGTTTTATGTTTATATGTCAACTCACATTTCAATTTATGCGTTTGTAATCTTAAGTATAACTAAAATTTATGGCACCAATAACTTAAAACTGAACTGTGTTTACGTGTTACGTTACAATCGCCCCTTAATTATATAATGTAGTTTATCGTAATTATTAATTAATCACAACAACGTAACCAAATAACACAATTCTGTATCACGCCACCTCTCAACTGAAAGGACACTCATGAATCCTTACATTCAGCCTCAATCAACAGCACATAGAAACATACTCTTCTCCCAAACATCCAACCTCTCATCAATCACACCACCAGCGTTATATTCAATGGTTAAAATCAAAATAATCAATTTCAACCAACCATTCCAGCTCCTTCACCCACTCTCACACTCACATAGATCCAATTTGATTTGAATTCCTACATCTAGGCTCAATTTTATCTTATAACAATACACATATTGTTTTTAAAATATAAAATCCGGCTCTCAATGTTAAATATACAACTTAACAGAGTGCAGTTCATCTTATTTTAGAGGAGATGGGGACTTTTAGGCTAAAATGTATTAAATACAGATATGTTTTTTTTAAAATTGGTCATATATATGTATATTTTTTTTTTATAAAATATAAAATATCAGCTCAATTCTGAATCTGGAAGCTGAGAAAAATGAAAAAGATAGTTTTCGTCAAATTAATTGGGTATCGATTTAACTATAATCGATTATAGCATTTAAAAAAATTTGCACTAGTTAATTAACTCAAAGTATTCAGATACACAATTGAAGCTATAAACAATAAAGTGTATTTAAATAAAGCCACATTAATATCGAAAATAAAAATTAATATCTGATAAACCCAAATTATTATCGATTTCGTATCGATTGAAAATAAATCAAATCGATTTAACTATAATCGAATATAGAATTTTAAAAAAATTTGCACTAGTTAATAACCTCAAAGTATTCAGATACACAATTGAAGTTATAAACAATAAAGTGTATTTAAATAAAATTACATTAATATCGAAAATAAAAATTAATATCTGATGAACCCAAATTATTATCGATTTCGTATCGATTGAAAATAAATCATATCGATTTAACTATAATCGATTATAGAATTTTAAAAAAATTTGCACTAGTTAATAAACTCAAAGTATTCAGATATACAATTGAAGTTATAAACTATAAAGTGTATTTAAATAAAGTTACATTAATATCGAAAATAAAAATTAATATCTGATAAACCCAAATTATTATCGATTTCGTATCGATTAAAAATAAATCATATCGATTTTTAATAACAGCTTTGACAGCTGACTGATATTGAAACTGTGTGCCCCGTCATGGTCCCGTCACTGTCACTTGTTTCATGTAATCATGTTTATAATTGTTTAATGTTTTCAGTGTATTCAGATGCATCCTGAGTCCATTCCTGATATTTATTTATGGTTTCAAGTGATTGATATTTGTAATGATATAATATGATAACCTTTAGTGCTTCAGGAACTTAGTGATTTTCCATAGACATTGTAACATAACCTCAATTTTACAAAACGTCTAATAACTCCGCTCTTAAATAGCCAAAATGTACAGAATTTCAGCAAGGAATCAATAAGCGTAAATACATTAATTGGTACCATTTTCATTACGTTATATTTTACGTTGCATTTCGGCCCAAGAATGTATGGAATCGTATCCGTTTCCTTTCAGAATGAATAAATTAAAATATTTGAATACAGTTGCACAATTCATATCTAATACTAATATGAATTGGTGATATGTTGTTTAGTATATTGCAGTACTTGGACAACTTGTATTGCAAACAGTCAAACTTTAAGGTCTGACCTATATTTTTGCAATTCAATTTAGATTGAATATAACTTAAAATGTTCAGTTAATTTTGTGAAGAAATGACCGCCCGACTCCCCACCAACTATTTTTATTAAGCTAGCGCTTAATAAGTATTTGATGAAAGAAAGAAAATTTATATATGACTTAGTAGTCAGTTGAAAATTAAATTGTTATTTCTATTAAGCTAGCGCTTAATAGGTTAAGAATTAATGGAAAAAAATTTATATATGACTTAATAGTCAGTTGAAAATTAAATTGTTATTTCTATTAAGCTAGCGCTTAATAGGTTAAGTAATGATGGAAAAAAATTTAATATATGACTTAATAGTCAATTGAAAATTAAATTGTTATATAATTATGTGAGAACTTTTAAGCGCTCCAATAAAATTAGTTGAGTCATTTCCCTGACCCATCATTACCTTAATTTTTATTTTTTATTCATAACTAAACCTAATTACAATTACACTTATCTAACTTATTACTATCTATTTTAATCATTTAATTACTATCTTAATAACCTAATCTTTTACTTATATATCTAACTTATTTAAGTGCAATTCATTTTATAAAATCATCTATAGTTTCGACATTAAATTATTGTGAAATATAATAAATCTTCGATAAAGTTTATTGATATTCTAGTTTAAAATCTATCCTTTTCAATTCCACATTATTAATTCAAATGTTTATATCAATGGTTTGACATTTAAGTGCAATTCATTTCCTTATAAAGTCAACTATAGTTTTGACATTAAATTATTGTGAAAATATAATAAATCTTCAATAAGTTTATTGATATTCTAGTTTAAAATCTATCCTTTTCAATTCCACATTATTGATTCTAATGTTTGTATCAACAGTTAAACATTGATAACATCTATAATTGTTCGTGATCAATTTATTATTGATAATATCTATTTAAATGTATTGTATTAAAGTTTCCTCTAATTTCTTTAGTTATAGGGTCCATTAATGTGTAAACATTTGCAAATGGGATCGCACTAACTACATAAGGTCCTTCATACAGCAATTGAAACTTTTTTATAAGTTTCTTTTGAGCCTCTGACTTATTTACCTTACGAATCTTTACATAATCTCCAATCTGAAATTCAATTAAACGATGGGACCTATTAAATTTAGTTTGTCGTTTAATACTGTTATCTTTTAAGTTTTTCCTAACTTGAATTCTAATTTGATTAATATCTCTAGATTTATTTAATTGAGGCAAACAACTATCAAATGACATGTCATTACTCATTCCATATAATATTTCATTAGGAGTAAATCCCGTACTTTCATGAAATGTGTTGTTATATAATGTTTCGATTTTATTTAATATCGTTACCCAACTTTTATGATTTTTATGGCAATATGTTCGAAATAAACGTCCTAGTTCTCTGTTAACCCTCTCTGTCGTATTAGGTCGAGGATTTCTTACAGTTGTAAATATAGGTTTTATACCCATATCTTTTAAAGTTTGTTTCCAACTTTCAGATGAAAATTGACTACCATTATCAGTCATAATTACTTTAGGCTTAATTATTTTAACAAATTGTTTTAATTTTGTAATAACTGAACGAGAAGTGGCTTTAGACAAATCATATAATTTAACAAATTTACTAAATGAATCCTGAATTACAAGTATATAAGCAGAACCAAACCGTCCTTTCGGCAATGGTCCATATAAGTCTGCCATAACTAAGTCACCTATTTCTTCTGTCACAATAGATTTACATTTGCCTACATATTTTATATTATCACTTTTAGAAACTTGACAGAGATGACAAGTCTTTAATAATACTTTAACTGTTCTATGCATATTAGGAAAATAGAATCTATCTTTAATATATTTGAGTACCTTAAAAACCCCTTGATGTCCCATTTCTTTATGAATTTGAGAAATTACTTCCTCTCGTAACTGAGAGGGTAAATAAATTACATGTTTATCTGAATCAATTTTAAAATATAACACTCCATTCTTGATATAACAGCGCTTAGCAATATTATTTATTCTACCACTATGATTATTACTAATATTATTTATAATATCCATTATCAACTGTACTACATTATCATTAGATTGAAAACTAGATATATTTTTTAAGTTTGTTATTAATGTTTTATTCTTTTTAATTTCCATATAATGTATTTCAGGACAATAGATTCTATCTTCCTGTATCATTGATGAATCAGGTGGGAACCTAGATAACACATCAACAGCGACATTATCTCTACCTTTTATATGTTCAATACTATAATCGAATTGTTCAAGAAACAATATCCACCTAATTATTCGACTATTATACAATTTCCATGTCCTAACAAACGTCAATGTTTTGTGATCAGTTCTAATTATAAGCTTTGCGCCCCTCAAATAGGTTTCAAACTTCCTTAAACAATAGATTATAGCCCAAAACTCTTGTTCAGTAACAGTCCATCTTAATTCGGCGCCCCTAAGAGATCTGCTACAATAGCCTAATATTTTCATTTCCCTTTGTTCATCGTACTGAAATAAAACCCCCGCAAGACCTACTCCCGAACTATCTGTTTGTAAATAAAAAGGTTTAGACATATCCGGATGATGCAACATTATTGTCTTTAAAAAACTGTTTTTCAATTTTTCAAAGGCTACTTGTGCTTCTGAAGTCCATGTCCATCCTTTACTCTTTTTTAATAATTGGCATAAAGGTTGAATTATACTATTATAATCAGGAATGAACCGCCTATAATAATTACAAAGTCCTAAAAATGCTCTTAAATGTTTTATTTTCTTGGGAACTGGGAAATTCTTAATTGACTCTATTTTCTCTGGGTCAGTTTTAATTCCTTCGGTAGAAATAATATGTCCTAACATTTTAACTTCTTTACATATGAATTTACATTTTTCAAGATTACATGTTAACCCCGCTGACTTTAATTTGTTTAGTATTATATCGATATGTTCTAAATGTTCATTTAACGTTCCTTGAGTTAAGATAGCAAGGTCATCTAGATAATTCACGCAAAAATGTCTAACTTCAGGCCCTAATATTAAGTCCATAGCTCTACTGAAACTTCCTACTGAAGTCTTAAGTCCTTGTGGTAAAACATTGTACATATAAGATTTTCCATTAAATGTGAACCCGGTATACTTTTTACTATCCTCAGAAATGGCAATTTGAAAATATGCATTATTCAAATCTATTATACTAATATAATTAACCCCATGAAATGAATTTAAAACATCTATTTGCATCGGAGGTGCTTCCGACTCAGCTATCATGTATTTATTGATTTCACGTGCATCTAGTAGAACTCTAATTGAACCATCAGATTTTAAGGTGTAAGTTAACGGACTACAATACGGTGTTGAACCTCTAGATATTATTCCCATATCAACCATTTCGGCTAATTTTTCTTCCATTTTTTGTCTATACGCGTACGGAACAGGATAAGACCGTTTAATTATTGGACTATGGTCCATCATTTTGATAATATGTTGATAACAATTAGCTCTACCTAACCTTTTAACAAATACTTCGCTATATTTAATTAGAATCTGTTTTAATTTATTTAATTGAGTTCCTTTAAGAGGTGTACCCGTCTTTATTTCTTGTAAATATTTATTGAAATCAAAGCTATTGTCTACCTTTGTAATATCACAAATTCTCTTTTCCTCAAAATTATATTTAATAAACGGAATTAATACTTGTTGATCTCTATATTCGATAACTAACCCTATGGATGGCTCTTGTAATTTAATATTAACATTATTTGCCATAAGCCAGTCAAATCCTAATATCATTGAATGAACTAATTTTGGTACTATAAAAAATCTAATCTCTAAATCAATTACCCCAAATCTTACAGGCAATAAAACCATTTGTTGTATTTTAGCACTCTTTTGTCCTACTGCTCCACGTATCTGAATCGGCTTAACAGGTAACATGTCTAATTTGTTCCCAGTTAATGATTTTAAAGATTCCCAAAATGATTCTGAAATACAGGTTATGTCACTCCCTGTATCGATTAAACATATGACTCGTTTACCACATACTATCACTTCAATCTCAGATTTAATTATTTCTAATTTATCCGCGGTAATATTATCTTCCTCATCAAATAATGAAAAGACTGCTTCGGTTTGCACTAATGACTCATTATCTATTTCCGATTGATTTTTTAATGTTTGTATGATTTTATACTTGAAATCTGTTGAATTATTTTTATTTAATCCTGAGCCTAACCCTGATTTACAATATTGTCCCTTAGCTATGATTGGTTTACGTATACCATTATTATGTCTACCTAATGTCTGTCCAGGTTCCCACCCGAGTTTAAGCATAATTCTTAAAGCTACTGATGTACTGTTCGCCCCTACTAAAGTTGATGTACCGGGGTCTGTCACATCAACACTTATTAGTTTAAATTCTCTGTTGATACTGAGTTTTCTATAGAAACATTGTTATCATTATCTACTCTATTTGTACCATTAATGCTATTCTTCTTGTTTGGTATCACCTTACTCATTGATCTAGTGTTCATAATTCGCTTCCGGTTGAGACCGCCTCTGCCATTCTGCTGTTGAACTGCCTTCTCAGATCTTTGAACGCTGCTAGAATGGGCATTAATGCCACTACTGAAGTTATTTTGCTTATTAATGTTATCTAACTTTCGTAAAAACTCCGTAGCTTGAAGGATCGATGTGTAATTACTTGTTGACCAAGCATATTGAACATCCTTAGGAAAATGATTCATAATGTCGTTTATTAATTGTCTCTCTTGAATAGGATACGTCAACATCTTCGCTTGTCCACATAACGTAATGAAATGGCTTAACATAGACTGAACTCCGTCCCACGAATTTTGACTGATTCGTCTTCTTAATTCATTCTGCTCAGCCTCGCCCCAATATGTGTCTAAAAAATCCCTTTTGAAGTCTTCAAACACTGTCCATCTATCTCTATAAATACGCGCCCAATTTCGCGATTCATTTTCAAGACAATCCATGACAATGTCTATTATATCTCTCGCCTCTGGTGCAGACCTTCTTAAATAAGCAGTCAGGTCTTCGATGAACGTCACAGGATGTTTTCCCTTAAATGGAAACTTAGGTCTTTCCGTAGGCATCTGCGCCACTGGATAGTATACCGTTGATGTTCCCGGCTGTATGGTAGGTTGAATAAAATTTTCTCTCGGCATAACATTGTCCGATGATCCACTAGGAGTAGACATTCTATTTTCCAACTCCGAGATTCTATTATTGATGTTATTCATTGCCTTTTCCACCATTCGAGATATGTATTGTAAAGAATTAATCTTCCTTACTTTAGTAGCAGGTCTAACTGCAGACACTCGCTTGTTATTAGAATTAGTCGCCTTGGTTCCAACAGGACTAGCTTTAGATTGACGCCTAGGCATTGTTATAGATTTAATTTGCTTCAAATGTATCACTGATAATGTTTATCTAAATTTTAATTAATTTATTTTAATTCAAAAAAAGATTCACTGCACTCTTATTTAATTTGAGTTTAATTTAAATAAACTTTCCAAATGTTCACACAAAAACTATCTCTTTCTAATCACCTTTTAAACTTCTAATATTTTATTGAAATTTTATCAAGTCGACCGGATTCTGCAAATGTTAAAACTTATTTTTAATTTTAAAATATTAAATGTTTACAAGTTTAATTAAAATTCAACTATCATACTTCAAATGAAATATGACAACTTCATTTCTTCTCTAGTATTCATTGATAACATTCTTAACAAACATCAATTCCATTCCATTCACACCAAACAATACATCCATCAACAAAAGAATAATAAAACTATCACAGTGAAATCATAATAATTAGAAAATATCTCAAATCCTCATAAATGTTAACTGCCAAATTCATACTATCCCTAATCGTCCTTATTATAATAAATACTACAGTTTATATTTTTACTTGAAATTCAATTTACTCGGATTGAACTTTCCACCTTGCATATGACATTCAATTCCCTCATCCACTGAACCATTGTATACAACTTATAAGATCACAACCACGCCATCTTTGTTTCACAATAAACACTTCCATATCTACACTCGATACTACGCCATTTCTATTTCAAAGCCTACCTTTCAATACCACTCACTCTCAACAGATGGCGTTACTGATATGAAACATTTTGAAATTCTTTCAGCGCCATCTACGAACACATAGCACAACCATCCATAACTTCCGTAAGCAACTCGATATTAATTCACGTTTGTCCACCAGATGTCGCTACCAACCCTACTACAATTTTACTGTCGCTATTAATTCACGCTTGTTCAATACATTTAAAACCACACATCCTCTGATATAAATACTAATAATTAACAAGGTTAATATAAAATTCTATTCAATTCAAATTTGAAATAAAAGTTTCCTCCCTTTGACAATTGACAGTTCAAAATTCGAGGAAAGCTAACAAAAAAATAATAATAAATTAAAATAAATAAAATGTAATAATAATAATGTTCATAAAAAAAATGTTCTAAATTTTTTTTCAGTAATGTCTTATTAATATTTAAAACAAGAACTTTTTCAAAAGATTTTATTGTAGTTGTTTTTAGAACGCAATTTCTAATGTCACAACTAGTTAAAAGTGTATAATCTATGGTCACAAACACATATTTTTGATTATAAGTAGTTCTGTAATTCTATATGAACCCTTTTAGACAACTGATAATTGATTTTTCATAAACAAGTATATCGGTTCTTTAGTTTATTAGAATAGAATCGAAGTATATATAAAGAGACCGAACAAGCCACAATGCCATGTTAACCTATTGAACTATTGTGACTAAAAAGATACAAAGATCGCATATTGGAATAAAGCAAAGATTTAAATCTTTGAATATAAGGACAAATTCTACATCACTAACAAACAAATACAAGGATTCATGAATTGGTTTTATAGTTCTTATGAATGCTATGTCATTCGGTAAGTTATACTCTTTTTTACAAATAAAATTATCTTAAACAGTTGCAGTCAATTCCTAAAATTCAAGGTCAAAATAACCCTGTTACCTTCATAACCTAATTCAATTTCTATTTAACCAGTACATTCTCGCACACATGACTAAAATGCACTAAATTTTCTATACTTTAACCCTTAAACCCTACCCGGGGGTCCAGTAAACCCCAGTGTTTCATTTTCTGAAAATATTTTTGCGGAAACGAAACGCATGAACACGTGACTCAAGCTAATCTTCGATGACGCCAGCGGCCATCTTTTCATCCGTAGTGCGTTAGCATTGGTGCACTGTATACGTAATAATTGCTGTTTTGGGGTTTATTGGACCCCAGGGTAGGAATAAAGTAATATTTTTTCTCGGCGACAAAATGACAAATTAGCACCTATAAGAGATATTTTGATCACGTTGTCAATGTGTCAAGTAAATTATACTGCCATTCAGATTGCTGTGAATTAGACGAAATGTTATTGGGTTTTAGAGGCAGATGTATGTTTAAAATGTACATTCCTAGCAAACCTGGCAAGTATGGTATAAAAATTTTGATGACCTGCCATGCCAAAACAGCCTATATGTTAGATGCTTATGTATATTTGGGCAAAGGTTCATGTCCTACGAATGTACCCTTTGCTCATTTCTTTACTTTGAAATTGACTGAGAAAAGTCATGGCACAAACCGTAACCTCACTTGTGATAATTGGTTCACTCGATTCCAGTTGCATAAGAATTGTTGGAAAAATAAAAACAAAAAACAATAGTCCCCATGTAATCAACTATGTATGCAACAGCAGATTATGATGCAATAAATGGACAACCGGAGATAGTCGAGTTCTATAATAAGACAAAAATTGGCGTTGATTTTATTCCAGACCAGTTATGCCACAAATACAGTGTATCTAGGAGGACAAAGAGATGGCCAATGGCACTTTTTTGGCCTTATGAATATAGTACGTGTTAACTCATATGTGATCTGCTAAAATGGCCACTAAAAAGACGTCTTTTTCCAAAACAACTTGCCTTGGACTTGATCTCCCATCACATGGAGGGAAAAATTACCATGGCCTTCTTTGCCCACAAATCTCCAAGACGTCCTAAGAGAAATTTCAAAATAAAAGTTTCCTTTAGTCGACGCATATCCTTCTCCCATGGCAAAAAAAATATGTGCTGTCTGCCCAGGGGGGTAAGACCGTAAAACAAAGGTTTTTTGTGGCATGTGCCGTAAACCTCACTGCGTTGAACATACAGCACCAAAATGTGAGGAATGTGTGACCCAAAAAAATAAATATTTTGTTATAATGCTAGTGAAGCTTTCTTTTTATATAAATAACATTTTCATTAAATTTGTGTTTAATTTATTTAGTATTAATGATTTATATATTGGGGTCTATGAAACCCCAGGGTAGGAATAATGTTTCTCCTAGGATGGGTAGGGTTTGAGGGTTAAGATCTGTTATTTAAACTAAGTATAATTTGCTATGATGGCAATGACTACACTTAATTATTTTTAAAATCTAACATTAAAATGAATAAATATACCAAAATACATAGTTTTCCTGTACAGTCTTTGTAAATAAATGAATAGAAGTTAATTCCACAGTTAGTTAATATTATAATTAATTTCCTACTACTAACTATAATATTATCCTATCTTCACAATATGTGTGCATATTTTTAATACTATTAAATACTATTATTTCAGTCCGACTTCCACGTACATCTAGCCAGCCCGGATGATCAACGCATAACTATTGGGACCAATTTCAACAAAGAAGGAAATTACTTCAGCGTCAGTGACTAAATGTGACAAAATAAGTTTAAATTGTACATAACCTAGAATAATTTGTATCTGTAAGTAATATTAAAATTTACTGCAGGCTTTTATTTAATAATTCCCTAACAATATTTAATTAATACAATCTAAATTTTATTAACTGTCCTAGTAATGTCTACTGATTGACGATAATATCATAATAATCAGATAATAGTTAGATGTGCCTAAGACTCACTTCAATATACTACTAGGCAAATTCAGCAATGTTGTGTAGGTTGATACTTTCATGTAATTTCATGAATAAATAATTATTTAAATATGTAACTATCTATCATTAGTAATAATACATGAGACAGTAGGCTGCTATGGTCTGACCATTTAAATCTTATTACTGAGAAACTTAATGCAACCTTTAAGTATTAAACATCTCTTCAATATTACTCTTAAAACAGATTTATTTAGATTTATGTACCTAACTGTAATTCTAACTGCGCCAAGATGCTATATACCTATAGATCCATTCTTAGATTGTCTAAAACAAGTTAATGTGCTTATATAATATAATTTTAATAGGTTTAGCTTATTTTGTGTAAAATGAACTTTAAAGAATTATTAACTAATATGCTTTGTGTCTTCTTCAAAATGCAATCAATGGTACATGTATATTCTTGTTATCTATCAGTGCAACTATTATCATTTTATCACTGGCATTACATTTATTCACTGTAAATGCTTTGAAAAGTTACTTTAAAGCTTCTAAGATACTCGCTTACTCCGGCATTTGTGCAACCATAAATATCCTGGTCACGGCACCAATTGAAACGATCTACTACTATGGGGTGTGATGAGAAAGACCCCAACATATATAAATTTATAACATCCTGGTCACGTGGACCAATTTGTAACACTATCATGGTAGTGGCGTTACAAGCTAATATTAAGCTTAAGAGGATATTAAATGTCTTTGGCCTTATAATTGTGATCGTCTAGTATAAAGGAAGGACTCTACGTTGTGTTTGATTTTTGTTTCAGAGTAACTTCAGTTCTTTTTATGGTATGCCGAAGGAAAGACATAGTATATGTTATTAGAAGCCTTGATTTCTATATAAACTCTAACTAACATCCTACCTAGCCATTAATTTAAAATAACATCTCTGCACAATGCCATTAAATTACTGAAATTAATTTATCCTAAAATTTAATTGAAAGATATTTACACTTACCAGTGATATAAATACTATAGATAACTAACTTCTGGAATACTATTAAAAGGAAAGAAAGATATTAAACCTTATAACACCTTATTAGTAAATTAATTAGGAATTAATAAAATTTAGTAAATTAGAACCGTTAAGAATAAAACTTATTTATTTAGAAATAACTATCACCTATCGTTTAACTAAAAGATCTAATATCTCCTTAAGAATGTGTAAATTATAATTGTTAATATTTTAGTGAATCTAAATAGCTAAAATAGAAATAAATTTAAATAATTATATTCAGGATATCCTATATTGACATTGATTAATTGAATAGTGTCTAAGTTTCTTTTACATGTATTTTTAGTTCAACCCTGATATAATAGATAGATTCTAATAACTCTAAACAAATGAAATAAATAAAAATATATAAGTAAATGAAATAATGATTAAATACATATTATATAGTTATTAATTATCTTGAAATAATTTATTCAGTTAATAAATTATCTCAGATAATTGTGAAGAATAATGTGTAGTGTTTGTTTGTATGTGTTAATCTGTTAGGATAGGGTTTATAGATATTAGGGAATTAAAAGGCCGGGTTCAACTGAACCCGGGGGGTCGCAACCACCATTCCCCTCCGACCCCAATCCAATCCACACCGTGCTGAAGGCTCTAAATTAAATTAGGCACAACGTTGGTGCTATCAAATCAAAAGAAAGGTAGGAGGTAGGAATTGAGAGGTCCCAATTTTCTACAGTAAGTTAGACGGAAATATATCCTGTCTAACAAATGCTTGTTTCATACCGCTGCAGCACAATCATGCAATGACTGTATTTGAGTAATCCCTTGGGACGTCATATAGACATAACCAGTGAATTACTAGAGTTGATGTAATTACCAAGCTGTAATCAGACATGGTATTAAGATGTGTTCCACGTGAACAAAAGGAGATCGTGTCTACTGATCTTTTCATTGTGTGCTTACTAGCCCATACGGGAACTTCGGTCACACCACTACTTTGAAATTCGATCACGAAACCTAACACTTTTGCCACAATTGGATTGTGTAGTGTAATTTCCCATAGGAAAGTCCTACTGAGTTACGGGTCTATAGTCAGCTATATTGTCAAGCCTCGCCACCATTGTGAGATGGGTCGTCGGCGACTAGCGACTGGCGACAGCGCAACCTTTCGAGTGTCCTATAAGGAAAATAAGAATAATTAAAGGTTTAAGACCAACATGTAGAGTAGGTGTATTGTGTAGGTTTGTCTTTGCATGACTCACAGCATTCAATGAAACAGCATTCATTAACCAGAATAGGTTGTTCAATTGAACCATTGAACCAGTAATTAAGTTGTTAAACATTTGAATATATCAGGCTCTCTTAGGAACTGAATGGATTTATCAAAGGACATAGTAGTGTCGAGAGATAAATAAAACAACTAAATATAACATATTCATTTACTCAATCAGAATCTCTGAGAGTATCTCATTTTCACAAGGAAGAGAGAATGTATATTTAATAGGTTTTATGATCCATCAATGTTTGTATGTTTGAAAAACACAAGAGGACTTGATTAAGGCTTGGCTTAAATCTCAGTAAATCCGCCTTAGGACTTAACAGAGACTGTCCACAAAAATTAGCAATAAATTAATTGGAAAAGTGAATATGTTTCTCTATTAGTCTAAAATAGAACTTCATACCACTGTCCAAAACTAAATTACTAACCTTTGTTGCAGTTCAAACATCGACCATACACTAGGTGTTTGATGGAGTTTGTCCAATGTCTCTCATCAAAGATGAGGAATTCTTATCAAAGATAAGCAAACATACGTATAGTATTTACCAAGAACATAGTTCAGTTAGGCAAACACAAACGCAGAGGTTGGTAGGAAGTACTCGCAACTTTCTTTACTAGATAGACCTAGATTAGGAACTACCTAGCATCGATGACGCGAAGAACTGTGGCTTAGACAGGCCTTGCCTTATAGGGGAAACCTATAATAAAACACTGGCGAATACAAACATTTATGGATTCACCTTAACATAGTTTATATAGTTCAATGAAAGTCATCGTGAAATTGAGACACTCCAGTCTACCAGATACCTCGTTTTGACACTTATTTAAGAACATAAGTTCTTAGATCAATGTTCAAAACTACAATAGTTGTGTAATGTCATAGTTCAGTGTGTAATTACCTCATCTTAGAATGTATTCAAGAGCTAAAAGTATCCTTGAACTCATTCAAGACTACAAACCACCTGTGTTACCTCGCTCCAACATATATTTAAGATCTACAATTTCTTAAATTAATGTTTGAACTACAAAGTTTGTGTAATGTCAAAATGAAGTCAAATACACACATATATATATATATATACATATATACATATACATACAATAGAAGCATATTTATATGTAGAGAATATTCAATAAGATACGACAACTAATCCTTAGTTTGTTTATAGGTCATATTTTCCTAGAATTATTCACCACTCTATTTACTTCCAAAGTAATGACATAGTAAAATCTCATTTCATTATTTAAATACACCCTAACGAAAATCTATTTAACCCTTAATATCTAATATGATAGTTTTAACCAAGATTCATTCAATTTATATATGTACTTTAAAGTATAACGGATGTAATTTCATTTTATTCTAACAACATCATATTGTGGTTATGTACTTAAGTTAGATTTTATTTTATTAGTTAAATTCAATATAATTATGGTCATAAGGCTTATTTCATAATAATTCCATTCATTAATCAATCAATAATTAATGTTATCAATGTAACCTTTTCATAATAATTTCATTCAGTAAATAATCAATAGTTAATATCAATGTAAACCTAGATAATAATTCCTTTCAATAATTAATCAATAATTAATAGTTTCGACGTAAACCTAACTAATAATTCATTAAATATCTTTTATTAAAAATCTCCGTAAAAGTTATAAAAATTAGTAACAGTACCACAACATGCAGAAAAACACACATGCAAATAAAAAAAATTTAATGCATTCGAACCAATCAGGAGCGCTTCATCACAGGTCTTTCACTGAATTTATTTAGCGGATTACAAATTAAGATTCTATAATAAAGAATTGCACTTAATAATAATCAGTAAAATTAAATTAAAACTAATTCGCGATCTACACTGAAGTTACATAGCCACTCGGCCAGCTTACGCTAATGAAATCCCTGAATCAGATCTAAAAAATACTTTTTAGGTATTTCTATCTTTAATCTAAGTCAGAAGTTCCATAGCTTCGCCGGTCAAGAGGCCGCGGCGGCCGCGGAGGCCTACCGCTTCGAACTCCGAATTCAAATTTGAATGTCAAACTGACTGCCTCAGAAATTGACTGCCGAAACTGACTGCCCCAGAAATTGACTCCCCATCGTATATATTGAAATCTCGCGTCTGTTTTTCCCCCACCCTAACACGTCCACCAATGCGCTCTGCAGTGATACCATACTCACAGCAATTCCCGTGTTTTACGGAAATTCGGTGATCCCCGCGGTACATTTCCGTATTCAAAAAAAAATACGGCAATCCCATGTGTAATTGTTCTTTCCCGATAGTTTATAAGTCATTATAGTGCAACACAAAACAAGAACAAGAAATAAAATTATTACAAAACAAGGAATAAAGTTATTACTTCCTCAATAATTTGAACTTTACTGGCTGTGAGCACTTTTATCCGATCCAAAGGAAATTGCGTAAATCAATTAAACAAAACACAATAAAAGATAAACAATAAAAGGGAAAAACAAATACACATTGAATAAAGCTGAAGAAAAAAAATTGTTAGTTACGATAAATTTGTATGACGGTTGTGGAGAATAATGTATTATTCAACCGATTTCGAAAGGGAAATTATTTAACCGATCATTGTCATTTTTAACCTTACGTGTTAATGTAAAGTAAATACACGTCAATTTTGTAGTTTTTAATCCGAAACACGGTAATTGAAAATCTTGCGATGGCAACCCTGGCGTAATGTGAGTCCAACAAAAAAAACCCACTCACATGCTTACCCGAGTCTAGAACCCTTTAGGCCCGGGTTCCACTGTTTAATAAAGCTATGCTTTGCTTAATCGAATTTATAATTCGATTCTAATCTTGGCTTTCGTTTAATTATTATTACGAATTATCCGTATGAGAACGTAGCAAAGTGCTGTTCCAAGACTTTTCCAGGCAATCCCTTTAAAATTCCTCTCCGTAACAAACATCCTCATACTTCAAGGAACACAAAAAGAAGAATTAGTGCAATCGGTTCAGCCGTTATTCTCTAACTGCGTTTAGTTTATGTTAGTGAAATGCAATTTCCAGCTCTAAACTTTGTTAAATGCGTAAACCGACTTTACGTCGAACTAATCGCGATTATATCAATCAGTGGAAACTGGCCCTTAGAACGTTCCCTTATCATCGTTTTATCGCATCTGTCAACACAAAATTTTAAGCCTGTCTCGAATATAAAATTTATAACTCTAATATTTTAACAACTAGCTAAAAACTGTTTGAGTTCCCAGCCAATAAATTTCTATTCAAGTACAACTCAAAATTTGAGTCCCTAATGGATTTGAACCATTTTCGTTCATTGAGTTGACTGTTTTATGTTTATATGTCAACTCACATTTCAATTTATGCGTTTGTAATCTTAAGTATAACTAAAATTTATGGCACCAATAACTTAAAACTGAACTGTGTTTACGTGTTACGTTACAATCAGAAGCAATGCAAGCGCGCTGCCGACCCTATCTCCAATCCCCATCAGGAGCTCTGGCCTCTGGTCACCTTACTCACCAACAGGAACACAACACTTCTTGAAAACAGTATTATTTAGCTGTGGTCTTCTGTAAGGTCGAGGTACTACCCCAGTCGGGTTCCTCCATATATTGAGCAGTAATTTTCCTGCTGTGCCCTGCTTCAGTTAAATTAATTATTGACTACTTAAAGTCATCATTTTTAGAAGTTGTTTTCAATAATCGTCAAGCTGATATTAATAACCTTCTCTTTTATTATCAGGTCAGCTGTCCTTAGTTATGTCTCACGTATCTCACCGACATCTTCTACATTTAATCGTATAATATTTACGTTTATTACTCGTGTCTTCCTAACTTAGTCGTGAAATACTTTCTTCCTGCACTTGTCTAAGTTAAAAATAATTTACAATTGTAATATGTAATTGTAAGGCATTCACACACTTTAGTTTAGAACTCTTCCGAGCATAAACCTAAGTTCTAAAACCATAACGTTCATTGTACATTCGTCATTATTTGCGTCGGGAGTCTCACAGCATCCACTTCACGGCACTATACTTTATCGCTATAAGAACGTGTTTTATGTCACAAGTAAAATGTGAAATGTAACGATTTGGATTCCATCAAGCACACTTTTTAATTTTAAAACTGTAATGTAGTAATGCTTTTTATTTATACATTTAGGACTTAGTGTTTAAAGAATTCTTTAAAAGAACTTTACATGGGTACAGTAATAATAACTTTTGACGATTGAGTCAATTGCAAATGATAATCAAGACTTTTATGTGTAATATTTAAACAAAGTACCTATTAATATTTCTATACTATACAATATACATATTAAAAAAATTACCATAAAGGGGTACATTTTTTATGAAAACGAAAAAAAATAATCTGTGATAAACACGAGCTAAAATTTTTTGGAATATAGATACATATATTAAAAAAATTAATCCCAAAAAACGCTCACAAAACATAATCAACATTCACTAGTAATAAATGACATTTAGCAAAATCGCCTTAACATCTAACACTTAGGAAAGCTTCTTAACTTAGAGTTAAGCGATGATTATGTTAACAGGGCCATCATCATCACCGCTCGACACAAAATACTCCTTTATGTTTACATATGTCCACTACGAACACGCCACTCCGAGGAGGCACTCAGATTTTACGACGTCCCACATTTACCGATGGCAATCAAATAATAATGCCTACACAATGTTGACTAGTTATGACATTTTAGTGTATATCATGTTTGTACTAATAAAATCTATATTGTTCTATTTTATTTGAATCCAATAAAATTGTATTATTTACAACTCAGTAAAGCCTCGATAATAGATCAGGGTTTTAACTGGATGAATTATATTGAGGACGCATATAAACATATAATCTTCACTTCTGTATTGGATTTAGATTTGAAAGTGTATGAGATAAATAACACCAACAAGTGTAACTATATTTTCTTTATCAATACTTTTAATGATGACTTTAACTACAATATATAATGTATTTTTTATGAAAACATAATCTATATAATAGAAATAAATAAATAAAATGAAGGTTGCTAAGCGCATAACTGGATAGCTTGACCAATTCGGCTAATTTTTTTTTGTATGTTCCTTAAATCCCACGTAAGGTTTTTATACTAAAAAAAGAGAACTAAACGTAGTCTGTCCGGGCAGCTAGTTAAATTAATAAAATTGCTAAATATAGAATTTGTTAAAATAATTTTAGCTGCGTTTAACATAACAGTCTAGAAAATGTAGTCTTTAAGGCAGACTGAGAGTTTTGAAAATAGAAAGAAAACTTGCTACAAATCTTTAGAGCACCCTCGTCCTGTTTCCATGATTTCATCTCGTTACTTTATTGCAACAATAGAATTGGCGTATTCACTTATAAAATGGTCTCATCTTGGGGGCTAATCTTGAATCTTATGAACAGTTATTATTTAGACAATTTTTTTGAAGTGAAACTTCTTTAGAATCGTTGTGATTTCAAACCGAATGCAACGGCAAAAAGACAGGGAAGGACGAGACGCGCTGCAAGCCGCTTATTTTAAATTAGTTTTTTTTTTAATTAGTTTGCCCTAGAAGTTTCACTTCTATCGTGTGTGAATCGCACACACACCTTTTTATTTTTTTAATTTCTTAGTATAAATTATTAAATAATTTAAACGAAACAATAGTAATGTTTAAAGTAAGCAATTAAAAGATTCCAAAGCACCTTCGAATCGTCATCTTACAAATTAAAATTTTAAAATCGTTAAAAGTGAAGCTACCACAGATTCTCGTTGATTCCGAAGAGAAGAACCGAGAAGAAACTCCGTAGTTACTTTAAAAATAATGTAAGTTCTACCTGTGTGTGTAATTGTAGTTGTTGATATATGCATTATAATTAAATATTACAAAACTGTAGGATCATCTAAGTAATAAAAATGTGTGTATGTACTTATGTACGCACGTAAGAAGTTATACTTAATTGGCTAGCTAACTTCACGTTGCTAATTTCTTCTTCGTTGACTAGCTAAGTTCAGGGTGTCGGTTTTTTGTGACGGTGTGCGCACATCATAAAAATTTACCATCACCATTTTTCCTTAACGCGCCAAAAGGACAATAACTTCAATAAAATAAATAAAGAAATAACTAATATTTATTTATTAATATTAGCGTACATATCAAAACATCAGTCAAAATACTTAAATGTAAATAACAAAATAGAAAGTAAAAAGATTGTTGTCGTGCCTAAAAAGTAGAAATTATGCGCTTTAAACGGTCTTTAGAGAACGTATTTAAGAATTCCTTGTTACCTTCATCCAGTAAATCAGTAGATTTACAACTTGAATTATGGGTAAGTGCCCTTCCTTTTTTTTTTTAAAGAGCCCAATTTTTTCCGCTTTCTAGTTAATTTAAACCGGACTTTTCTCTTTGCAAATTAAATTCACTTACGTTAGGACTTTTAAGGGACTATAAAATTAAGTTATACTAAAAAAATTAGAAAATATCGTGTTTAAATTGAAATGAATAGAAATAAAAACGAGTGTGCTTTAGACCACACGGCTGAAGTAAAACCTACGAAACGTAACTCTTTCTCTTTTTATCTTCACTAACTTATATCTCACTCTCAACTTCCGTTCGCCTCGCCATCACACTTTTCGTAACGCTCTCGTCACGTATTCACCAGCTTACTCCCCAAGTCAAGCGTGCGTAAAGAAGTTTTACTTCAAAAATTATTTTAATTTAAGATTATGTTTCGTGTACGCGTTGATTTCACTATGTCGAGTTTATCACAACCATTCGCTTCCGGTTGTTATCATAAATATCTGATAGCAAACGTCAGTCATAGTAGAGAATATATCCGCCAACCAGACAGCACCCAAACTTTTTTTTATAACTTCATCGGCAAACAAGCGTACGGCTCACCTGATGGTAAGCGATTACCGTAGCCTATAGACGTATGCAACACCAGAAGCATTGCAGACTGACATCAGAAACTGAAAAGAAAAATTTATACGAATACAAATATGCATTTCGAGCGGGAATCAAACCAGCAAACCACTGTTTGTTAGGCGGGTACATTGCACACGTAACACTAGAACATAGAGAAATTGTCGACATCGACATCTACTCGTAAATAAGTAACGACTATTGTATACTTTATAAAATGACGATTCAAAATAAAGTGCTTTTGCAGCCAACTTGAATAAAGAAATTAGTAGTGTATTTATTGGTAATGATTAAGTATCACACACACACACACACACTACAGCCTATCACAGTCCACTGTTGGACATAGGCCTCCACAAGTTCGCGCCCGACATTATGACGCGAACTCATGTGTTTTGCCCATAGGTCACCACGCTGGGCAGACGGGTTAGTGACCGCAGGGCTGGCTTTGTCGCACCGAACACCGCTGCTGCCCGTCTTTGGCCTGTGTATTTCAAAGCCAGCATGGATGGTTATTCCGCCATCCGTCAACTTTTTAAGTTCCAAGGTGGTAGTGGAACTGTGTTATCCCTTAGTCGCCTCTTACGACACCCACGGGAAGAGAGGGGGTGGCTACATTCTTTAGTGCCGTAGCCACACAGCACATGATGAATGTCTGATGATGATTAAGTATAAATTATTATAATTATTAATAGACTTATAGAGGCAGGTGCATTTAACTGAATGCAATTAACCGAAACGGACGTTTATTGATGTAATTGTTGAACCAATATCGAGGTTTCGATTTAATGTGTACCAATAAATAGCACAATATTGGATGTTCATATATATTTTGTATAGGGATGTAATGATTTTTATTTGATATTGATTGCTGGCTGGTAATAAAATAGAATAACAGCGGAGTTTCATGCTGAATCTTCTATACAGAATCTACATTTTGGTCATTGCTTCATTTTATCTGTAATTGCCTCAGCCTGTAATATCCCACTGTTGGGCATAGGCCTCTTTCCCCATGTAGGAGAAGGATCGGAGCTTAATCCACCACGCTGCTCCGGTGTGGGTTGGCGGATATCTGTAACTAATTTATTGAAAAACAAGTATAATTTTACTTTATAAAATGACGATTATATGTGAATTCTCAAAGCTTTTTGGACTTCATGTGATATTATCTTAAATTAGACAATTTTTTCTTTATTAATTGCACAACTTTTTTCCAATTTTGTGAATAAACGAGTACTCCGCAGAAAATTTGGAGCAGCCCGAAAGAGAAGCATTATATACCATTTTTTTATCTAATATGTATAATATATATACACATTAGCCTTGCTATGCATCTTACGTAGTGGATAAATTGAACAAAACGTTCTGAATCATTGGAGATTAATGATCAGTGAGGTGACCTGTGGAGAGATTAGGTGACGTATGGCGATGGCGATATTTTTTCGGTTTCCTTACCTCTTACGAAATCCAATCTAGACTAATTTTATCTACCTTTTTTGTCTGAAATTCCTTCTAATCCATATAATAAAAATGAGAATGAGGATGGCTTGACCGATTCGGCTAATTTTTTTTGTAAGTTCCTGAAAAATCCCACGGAAGGTTTTTATACTAAAATAAAAAAAAATTACAGACAGAACGATGTCTGTCCGGGCATCTAGTAGCATAATAAATAAACAGCTCACACTCAACGGCAATAGAATTTTCTCATATGTAGCATTCTGGAAACAACAATAGGTACATAAGCACAAACGCCCAGACCATGGAAAATACTTTTATGGTAATTACAAATGTTTGTAATGAGCGGGGATATAATTCGCGATCACCAGCGCAATCAGCTAGTGCTGTGACCGCTGTGATGATGCGTCGTCAATGTCAAGTTACTATCATTAAAATTTCGTAAATATTTACACTAGCCAGTGCTAGCTGTTGTTATCTATATTAATACTATAAAGCAGAAGAGTTTGTTTGTTTCTTCGTTTGTTTGCTTGAACGCGCTAATCTCAGGGACTCCTGGTCCGATTTAAAAAATCATTTTAGTGTTAGATAGCCCATTTATCGAGGAAGGCTATAAGACCAATAGGAGCGGAGCACCAGTGAAGAATGTTTCAAAATCGTTTTTTTTTTTTGCTTTTGAGAGCTTTCTCACTAAGTAATTTTTGAGCTCATTTCTTTAAAACTAGACACAAATTTTCGCTTATAAGAAGAATTTAATATAGAAATACCTTTTAGTTTGTGAAGCTCGTAAATCAAATTTCTGTATTGAAAGTTAATTTTAAATTTGAATAAAAATGGACACACTCTTATTTATTACACTCTTATTACAGAATAGCTATTTTCTTTCGGCAACTCGTTACGTGTGGGTTGTTATTGGTTAGAGTCATTTTCCACCAGCAGATACGTGGCGATGCTAAACTATAGAAATATGGTAAATTCATCAATATGATTTCTTAACTTTTATAGCCGGGCAAAGCTTTGCTCTTATGGGATTATTTTAGATAGGTATGTGGAAAATCTATGAATATCGTGGAATTTTTTGATTGATTGAAATACTATGCAGGGTAACGTAAAACTTCTTCCTTATACAGCCACCGCAAAGCAAAGCGAACATTATTAACATATATTTTAGGTTATTCGCTGAAAAAACTTTGAACTTAGGCGCGAATAAATAATAACGGACTTATTGTTTTATTTGCGTCATCCTTACTTATCGCTTAGCTCCGCTTATCTGGTCAAAAATCAACCTTATTCCCTCGTTCTTTATTTTGGATAAAATAATACGTATGAGCTACTGCAAGTTTACAAAACAGGGAACTCCATTACGTGGCTTTGAAATGCAAATGATGTTTGATGGACCGCGGACAAAAGCCGAGATGTTTGAGATTATAACGATATACTAATGACTTGAATATTCAGCGCTTGAGGGCGCTTTGAAAATGTACATTTTATTCCGGAATGCTAAAAAGTAATAGAATTGAATTTAGAGGCGGCTTTGAAACGACATTGTCGAGGCGTTAGTCACAATTACTTTATTTTGTCGTATTATTTTCTGTTAATCGTTATTTTATCTAACTATTCATTGGCGTAGTGGACACTTTTTGCAGTTTTGATTTTCGGACATGACAAATATGTTCAAATTTTAATTGTCATAATTAATTAAATTTTAATTTCAAATTTTAATTGTCGTTTCTAGACACTTGACGTAAGTTTCGCATTCCAATTTTATTTTTTAATAAACGTTTCACACTCAATGGCCACAAGTAAGATTTTCTCTTGTGTCGGGTGTACGGAAACACACAATACACGAGCAAAAACGCCAAGACCATGACAAAACAACAAACATCTATACATATGTCCAATACAAATTTCGGTCGAGAACGGGGATTGAACCCGCGACCGTCAGAGTAACAGCCAGTGCTTGTGACCGCTGCGCCATCGCGTCGTCCATTTGAATCATACCCTCATTGTATTTACGTTAGGTGTAAGGAACTTATGTTATATATCAAGTTTTTATTCGATAAATAATCAGTTTGTGCAGACACTGCTATTTGTTAATTAATTAGCCGTAACGTGTTTTATATGTACCTACAGTATAAAAGCCTAATGATCTGTGACCACACAATTTAGTACAACGACATTGATTAACAATGAGTTCGTTATTAATTCAATTTAATTAAAACGACAGTCATTTGAAACTGACAATCAATTCTGGACCGCGTATGTCTGTAAATAGTTTAAAATTATACATTCATTTATTTTAACTCTATATAAATATATAATTGTATATCATAAGGGTATTTTGTTTACTCTGCAATTTCGGCTAGGTCGGTTCTCTCATAAAGATTAATTTTATTACATCCTTGAGAATCAAGCTACGTACTGAAAATTAATTGAAATCGTTTCAACATCTTCGTAGAGATATATATGTACATAACTACATATATCCATAAATTAATAGATAATAGTATACAACGTTAAAATTGCCTAAAACAAATACTTACGTGTCACTCAGTTCAGTCTATCGCAGTCCAATGCTGAACATAGGCCTACCCAAGTTTGCGTCAGACATCCCGGTTTTCCGCAATACTCATTCAGCCTATACACCGGCAATCGTAGGATTGCTGTAATAATAATAACTTTTGTGCCAAATAATAATGTATCTCGATTTTAATCTTAGGCTAAATTTACAGTCGCTCTCGATCGAAATGTAGGAATTTGTTCGCAATCAACAATTTGAAATCAACAGACTTTGTACTATAATGTATAGTACACGGCCGTAAATAATGCACATCGACTTTTAGAAAGAGACAATCAGCTAATTTGAACTTTGTAGAGCGTTATCTCTCACGCACATTACCTATGAGACGTATCGGACTGTCAGTATTTCATATGACAGATCTAATAGTGTAAGAACCCAGTTCCCAGATCACCTGTCATATTTTTTTGAAGGACAAAATATATTAAATTCAAATTCAAAATATTTTATTCAGCATAAAATTATTACAATTTCTTACTGAACGTCATGAGTCTACTACCAGTTCGGAAAGAAAAAGCCTCTGACCTGAGAAGAACTGGCGAAAGAAACTCAGCGGGACTAATATCATTTTTTTTAATCATGTTTTTTTTCCAAAGCAGATTGAAATTTACAATAATTTTATAGGTTGAAATAGCCTGGCGGCGATCACATCATTCCCAAGGCGTACTGTCTTCTATAAAATCGTTAATCGAATAATATCCTTTAGTACACAAACGTTCTTTCACAATTTTTTTTTAAATTTGGCTGCTTTATATACGTAAAAATGTTATTAACCAGCTATTTTAGTATTTATCGCCAGACACTAATTATATTACTATATTTTAAAACATGTAGAAAATATTTCAGCAACTCTTTATACTACGATGTATACTGTAATGTTTTGTCAATCAGAAACAAGGAAGTCTGGGGTCTGGGATCTTGGACTATAACGCTCTACGAAGTCGAAATTAGCCGATTGTCTCTTTCCAAAGGTCGATGTGCAATATTTATGGCCGGGTACTATAGTTAAAAGACGGTTTTGCTGCATAGCATGCTACTTTCCATTTTTTATATATTATTGTAGATAGTTTTACGGTGACATGGGCACTTAGATAGTTTTTAAAATATTTACAATTATTAAAATATAGTAATCTATACTATAATATAATAAAGCTGAAGAGTTTGTTTGTTTGATTGTTTGTTTGTTTGTTTGAACGCGCTAATCTCAGGATCTACAGGTCCGATTTGAAAAATTCTTTCAGTGTTAGATAGCCCATTTATCGAGGAAGGCTATAGGCTATGTATCATCACGCTAAGGCCAATAGGAGCGGAGTCCACGCTAGCTAGTATAATAATAAAGTTCTGCTGAGATTTATTCCACGATTTATTCATGGCCCCTCAAATTTTTTTGACTAAGACTTAATATTTATGGAAATTTCGGACCAATAGTTTGTTCACATTGATGTAAAAACTTTTGGAAGCCAGGTCACATATATGAAATTAATAAATACAGTAAACGAAAAAGCATGAAGATAAATATATAGCTATCTATACCAACTTATGTTAATAAGCCCGGTTCGTGCACCACCTGCCGCTTACGGCGTATTTACATAAATATTGCAGTGAGGCCGTTATGTGCGTTGTTCCACTCGGTTCTCGTCCACAGGTATTTAGAATAAATTTCACTGGCTTATGTAATTTGATCACAGAGTAAGTTTGATATAGAATGAACATTGGTTTATTTTAACTCTTTAGGTATATCCGACAACCCGCATGGAGCAGCGTTGTGGATTTAGCTCTGATCCTTCTCCTACATGGGAAAAGATGCCTATGCCCAGAAGTGGGGTATTACAGGCGGAAGCGTAGCGTAGCGTGGGTAGTACTTGACTACGGTAGGCTGGTTCGGTTGTTTGCTACTTTTGCTGTAAAAGTCTAAATCATTTTACACTACACTACATTATGGATGCACATTCGCTGTACTCATCTGTATTATGAATATCTAAAATAATGTATCAAAAAATGAAAAGTTAAAAGATTTGTGATGAATGATTGGTGATTAGCGACCTGGTAAATTCTTGCTACAACTTCTTACCTAATGGTCTAAGATCCGGGATAGAAAAATATTCCCTCATCTGTTAATTTATAAAAACTACCTCTGCCACCATAAGCCTGCTGCAATTTTTTTTTCTCAATATTAAAATCAGCCTATAAAAATTGTTTCATCTAATTAACAGATGAGGGAATATTTTGCTATATCCCGGATCTTAGATCATAATTAATTTTGACAGTACTAATTTACATAACATTTTTACCTCAACTTACATATAAAAAATTGCTAACTTTATTCGTAATTACACAAACATTATTTAAAAAAAAAGCCAAACTTACCCAATGTAACTGAATTTAGCAAAGTATTTTATATCTTTTTACTGTGTAACGTAACACGTAAACACAATTCAGTTCTAATTTAGTAGTGCCATAAATTTTAAGATAACAAACGCATAAATTGAAATGTGAGTTGACACGTAAACATAAAACAGTCAATTCAATGAACGAAAATTGTTCAAATACATTAGGGTCTCAAATTTTAAGTTGTACTTAAGAATAGAAATTTATTGGCTGGGAACTCAAACAGTTTGAGTAACGTGTGAAAATATTAGGTAATAAATTTTATATTCGAGACAAGCTTAAATTGGTTGTGTTGACAGAATCGGTGAAACGTTCTAAGGGCCAATTCCACTGATAGAGATAATCGCGTTTAACGGAGTTAGAGCTAGAAATTGCATTTCACCAACATAAACTGGACGCAGTTAGAGAATAATTGAGTTTAAATTCTAAACGACCGATTCTTGGCGTTTAACAGTGTAAACACGTTTTGTCTAGTGCTTCTAACGGTCTAACCTATTAAAAACAAGTCTTGTCACGTTGTCATGTGATATATTTTGATACTCGAGTTTATAGTAGTGTATCTCTATATATATGTATAAATGAATGGCTGAGTGTGTTGCTGGGCGCGGGTCTTGGGAGCGGCTGAGCCGATTGCGCTAATTCTTTTTCATGTTTCCTTGAAGTATGAGGGTGGTTGTTGCGGGGAGAAATTTTAAAAGAAAATTGCCTGAAAAAAAAAGGTCTTAAAACAACACTTTGCTATATACCCGTACGGGTGATTCGTAATAATAATTAAACGAAAGCCAAGATTAGAATCGAACTATAAATTCGATTAAGCAAAACATAGCTTTATTAAACGGTGGAACCCGGCCCTAAGGGTTCGAGACTAGCCGTGAAATACAGTTTTTGTTGAAGTCACAACAAAAAACCGGCCAGGGTTGCCATCACAAAGTTTTAAGTTACCTTGTTTTGAAATAAAACCTACAAAATTGACGTGTATTTACTTTACATTAACACGTAAGGTTAAAAATGACAATAATCGGTTAAATAATTTCCCTTTCGAAATCGGTTGAATAATACATTATTCTCCACAACCGTCATACAAATTTATCGTAACTAACATTTTTTTCTTCGGCTTTATTCAATGTGTATTTGTTTTTTCCCTTTATATTGTTTATCTTTTGTTGTGTTTTTGTTTAATTGATTTGCACAATTTCCTTCGGATCGGATAAAAGTGCTTACAGCCAGTAAAGCTCAATTTTTGAGAAGTAATAATTTTATTCCTTGTTTTTTTGTTGCACTATAAAGACTTATAAACTATCGATTAAATTATTAGGAAAAAACAATTACACGTTGGATTGTCGTATTTTTGAACACGGCAATGAACGTACTGCTGTGTACCTCGGATATCACCGAATTTCCGTGTAACACGGGAATTGCCGAGTGGATGGCATCACTGCAGGGCGCGTTGGTAGACGTATGAGGGTGGGGGAAAAAGAGACGCTGAGGGTGAATATATAGGGAATTCGGGAGTTAGTCGGGACAGTCGGGATTCGATTTTGAATTCGGAGTTTGGAGTACGGTATTAGGAGCCCTCGGCTGGCGAAGCAATGGAATTTCTGACCTAGATCAGACATAGGATACCTAAAGTATCTTCAGGTCTGGATCAGAGATTTCATTAGCGTAAGCTGGCCGAGTGTGGCTATGTAGCTTCAGTGTAGATCGCGAATTAGTTTTAATCTATTTTTTACTGATTATTATTAAGTGCAATTCTTTATTATAAAATTTTAATTGTAATCCGCTAAATAAATTCAGTGAAAGACCTGTGATGAAGCGCTCCTGAGTGGTTCGATGCACATTTATATTTTATATATTTGCATGTAAAACAATTTCATAATTTAGATACGTTAGGATATAAATCTGTGAGTCACCAATTAGTGTAGGATTAAAATGACGCATGTTTGTTTTTCTGCATGTTGTGGTTCTGTTACTAATTTTTATAACTTTTACGGAGATTTTTAATAAAAGATATCTAATGAATTATTAGCTAGGTTTACACCGATACTATTAATTATTGATTACTGAATGAAATTATTATAAAAAGGTTTACATTGATACTATTAATTATTGATTGATTATTGAATGAAATCATCATGAAAAGGTTACATTGATACTATTAATTATCGATTGATTATTGAATAAGATTATTAAGAAATGAGCCTTATGACCATAATTATATTGAATTTAACTGATAAAATGAAGCCTAGCTTAAGTAAATGAACACAATATGATGTTGATATAGTGAAACAAAATTACATTCGTTTAACTTTAAATTGCATATTGAATGATTTTTTTGGTTAAAACTATCATATTAGATACGGTTATAGTAAGGGTTAAATAGAATTTCGTTAGGGTGTATTTAAATAATGAAATGAAATCTTACTATGTTGTTTAATGAAGTCATCACCTTGGAAGTAGATAGTGTAGTGAATGATTTTAGGAAAATATGACCTATAAACAAACTAATGATTATTTGTCGTATCTTGTTGAGTATTCTCTACATATAAATATGCTTCTATTGAATGTATATGTATGTATGTATATGTATATATATATATATGTATATTTGGCTTCATTTAGACATTACACAAATTTTGTAGTTCAAACATTAGTTTAAGAACTTGTAGTTTTTAAATTATGTTGGAACGAGGTAACACAGGTGGTTTGTAGTCTGGAATGTGTTCAAGGATACTTTTAGCTCTTGAATACATTCTAAGATGAGGTAATTATACACTGAACCTTGACATTACACATACTATTGTAGTTTTGAACATTTATCTAAGAATTTATGTTCTTAGATGTGTGTCAAGACGAGGTATCTGGTAGACTGGAGTGTCTCATTTTCACGATGACTTTCATTGAACTATATAAACTATGTTAAGGTGAATCCATAAATGTTTGTATTCGCCAGTGTTTTATTATAGGTATCCCCTATAAGGCTTGGCCTGTCTAAGCCACAGTTCATCGCGTCATCTATGCTAGGTAGATCCTAACCTTGGCCTATCTAGTAGAGAAAGTTGCGTGTACTTCCTACCAACCTCTGCGTTTGTATTTGCCTAACTGAACTATGTTCTTGGTAAATACTATACGTACGTTTCCTTATCTTTGATAAGAGTTCCTCATCTTCGATGAGAGACATTGGACAAACTCCACCAGACACCTAGTGTATGGTAGTTGTTTGAACTGCAACAAAGGTTAGTAATTTATATTTGGACAGTGGTATGAAGTTCTATTTAAACTAATAGAGAAACATATTCACTTTTCCAATAAATTTATTGCTAATTTTTGTGGACGGTCTCTGTTAAGTCCTAAGGCGGATTTACTGAGATTTAAGCCAAGCCTTAATCAAGCCCTCTTGTGTTGTAAAACATACAAACATTGATGGATTATAAAACCTATTAAATATACATTCTCTTTTCATTGTGAAAATGAGATACTCTCAGAGATTCTGATTGAGTAAATGAATATGTTATATTTTAATTGTTTTATTTATCTCCCAACACTTCCAGGTCCTTGAAAAATCCAATCAGTTCCTGAGAGAGAGCCTGATATATTCAAATGTTTAATAACTTAATTACTTGTTCAATGTTTCAATTGAACAACCTATTCTGGTTAATGAATGCTGTTTCATTGAGTGCTGTGAGTCATGCAAGGACAAACCTACACAATACACCTACTCTACATGTTGGTCTTATACCTTTAATTATTCTTAACTTCCTTATAGGACACTCGAAAGGTTGCGTTGTCGCCAGTCGCCAGTCGCTGTTTGACCCATCTCATAGTGATGGCTAGGCTTGACAATATAGCTGACTATAGACTCGTAACTCAGTAGGTCTTTCCTATGGGAACTTACACTACACAATCCAATTGTGGCAAAAGTAGTAGGTTTCGTGATCGAATTTCAAAGTAGTTGTGTGACCGAAGTTCCCGTATGGGCTAGTAAGCACACAATGAAAAGATCAGTAGACACGATCTCCTTTTGTTCACGAGGAACACATCTTAATACCATGTCTGATTACAGCTTGGTAATTACATCAACTCTAGTAATTCACTGGTTATGTCTATATGACGTCCCAAGGGATTACTCAAATACAGTCATTGCATGATTGTGCTGCAGCGGTATGAAACAAGCATTTGTTAGACAGGATATATTTCCGTCTAACTTACTGTAGAAATTTGGGTACTCTCATTTCCTACCTACTACCTTTCTTTTGATTTGATAGCACCAACGTTGTGCCTAATTTAATTTAGAGCCTTCAGCACGGTGTGGATCGGTTAGGGTCGGAGGGGTTATGGTGGTTGCGACCCCCGGGTTCAGCTGAACCCGGCCTTTTTAATTCCTTAATACCTATAAACCCTATCCTAACAGATTAACACATACAAACAAACACTACACATTATTTTTCACAATTATCTGAGATAATTTATTAACTGAATAAATTATTTCAAGATAATTAATAACTATATAATATGTATTTAATCATTATTTCATTTACTTATATATTTTTATTTATTTCATTTGTTTAGAGTTATTAGAATCTGTCTATTATATCAGGTTTGAACTAAAAATACATGTAAAAGAAACTTAGACACTATTCAATTAATCAATGTCATTATAGAATATCCTATATATAATTATTTAACTTTATTTCTATTTTAGCTATCTAGATTCACTAAAAATATTAGCAATTATAATTTACACATTCTTGAGGAGACGTCAGATCTATTAGTTAAACAATATAGGTGATAGTTATTTCTAAATAAATAAGTCTATTACTATTTATTCTTAACGGTTCTAATTTACTAAAATTTATTAATTCCTAATTAATTTACTAATAAGGTGTTATAAAGCTTAATATCTTTCTTTCCTTTTAATAGTATTCCAGAAGTTAGTTATCTATAGTATTTATATCACTGGTAAGTGTAAATATCTTTCAATTAAATTTTAGGATAAATTAATTTCAGTAATTTAATGTCGTTGTGCAGAGATGTTATTTTAAATTAATGGCCAGGTAGGATGTTAGTTAGAGTTTATATAGAAATCAAGGCTTCTAATAACATATACTATGTCTTTCCTTCGGCATACCATAAAAAGAACTGAAGTTACTCTGAAACAAAAATCAAACACAACGTAGAGTCCTTCCTTATACTAGACGATCACAATTATAAGGCCAAAGATAAATGATATCCTCTTAAGCTTAATATTAGCTTGTAACGCCACTACCATGATAGTGTTACAAATTGGTCCACGTGACCAGGATATGATAATGGGTCATAGGTCATCCATAGGTATAGTCACAATTGCTGCCGTGATGATAAGGATATCTATGTATATCCAATATAGTATCGTTTCAATTTGGTGCCGTGACCAGGATATGATAATGGGTCTTAGGTCATCCATAGGAGATCATTACAAAATGGTGACGTGACTAGGATTATCATAAGCATGATGATTAGTCATCGGACCATCCATATAGTATGACTAAGATTATCATAAATATGGTGAATAGTTATCATTCCATAGGTATAGTTACAATTGCTGCCGTGATGATAAGGATATCTAAGTATATCCAATATAGTATCATTACAACTGTACGTTAATTTCACGTACGCTCAAAATATAATTAATAAATAAAGAGAAATTAGCCCAACCAAGCAAATGGTTGTAATTCATGAGAGCTGCTATCCAAATACGTGGCTCTCGCAGCCAAAACGTTATTCCTTAAACCCTTTCCGAGATGCCTACTCTGTATAAAATATGATCTCAACAGTATAGCCTTGGACGTATTTCAAGACGCCCACGTGCTTTAGATTCGCCCAATATTTCATCCCAGGAGATTAATTAAAGCGCCAAGTGGCTTTGCTGGCTAAGAAACCATTTAATTGATGCAATTAAACCTTTAAGGTTTTTTATTATAATTTTTAAAACCAGGAAATGGAATGGAATTATTTCTTTTTATTTTAAAGAAGCATTTTTAAGATTGTCAAGGTTGGTAGATAATTTTTTTTTAGATATACTTTCTCTCTTCTTTGAGATTAGATTATAATTTATCTAGCTTAGTAAATGATATAGCTATTTTTTTTTTCAAGGTAACGTAATTAACAATTTGTTAATAAGTTTACTCGTACACTGAAAAATCACTTTCACATAAACATTACTGTCATACAACTACATAAACTTAAGGTCAAATTTAAATAGAACTATAAGACAAGCATCAACTTTCGATTCAAATAAGAATCATCAAAATCGGTACACTCAGTGAAAAGTTATAAATAATACAACGTAAGTCGACGAAAAAATAGTCAAGTAAATAACCATTATGATCATATTTAAATGGGATCACCTAACAAGTATTGGTTTTATAAAAGAAACACAAAAATCGGTGCACTCAGTTAAAAGTTCTGAGGTATTATACATAGTCCGGGATCCCTAGTACATATTTTCACCTGATTAGTATCAAGCTAATTTTCCGGGAGTAGCTTCATTTTGATGAGACGAACAAAAAGTTCCTCTTCGAAAACTCTCGATTGTGGTAGATAATAGAGTTAGCAGGAGATAGAGCAACAGTGAGCGTAGGACCGGGATAGCGTACCACGCAATTTGTAGGACAATATTACCATCAAATTATATAAATATTAACTAACTAAAAGAAAAAAAAATCAGCTGGTTAGTAATAATTTTTGATGACCTTACGAGGTCATCAACTTGATGACCTCGTAAGGTCATCAAAAATTGTTTTTTTTTCTCTCCCTACCTAACAACGTAGGGTGACGAAAAAACATTTTATGAAAATAAAAAAATACAATAAAAATAATTACATTAAAAAAAACAACACAAAGCTTCGAAATAATATAATACTTCTGATCTTTTTTATAATAATAATTGTGTTGAAATTCAAATATAACAATAAAAATAAACAAATTTGAATCTTATGTTTAAAATTTTAAGTACTAATATCGATTGAATATATATACGCTTAAAGTTAAAGCCGTTATATGAAAGAACGCGGTAAAAATATAAGGAATTTTCAATATTATGCCCGAACGTGATAGCTGCGGCCGATAGTAAGAACTCACTACACCTTTGGCCTTTTACATGTATAAAGTATTGAAATATTTAAGTAAAATTAGGTAGGTATGTAATACATAAATTCACATTTCTTTATAATCTGTAAAATTCAAAATAATTACCTTATTGTAAGCGATTACCGTACCTAACTTAAAGACGTTTGCAACACCAGAAGCATAGCAAGCGCGTTGCCGACCCTATCCCCAATTCCCCCCAGAGCTCTTGTCACCTTACTCACCGACAGGAACACAAGACTGCTTGAAGACCGTATTATTTAGCTGTGATCTTCCGTAAGGTCGAGGTTCTACCCGAGTCGGGCTGCTCCATATTTTGAGCAGGATATTTCCTGCTGTGCCCTCCGTTTTGAATATTTCAAAGTTCTGATATATGTAAAGCTATTTCCTCAATATGTATATCAGGAATTGGATAGTTTGATCTGTTATCCATGGAAGCAGTAGCTTCACTATCTTGATATAAGATAATGTCTTGTTGTCGATCGTTACCTCTAAGTTATCGTGTCCATTGTATCTCTAACTGTACTGGGTAGATCTGAATTAAACTCTTAAATTATTAGCGAACTGAATGTCATGGTATATGTAGGTGGTAAGTATGGTTTTTAATTTTAATAGATTTTATTTATTTGTCTAACACTGACACATACTTAAAGCATTAGGTACACTTGTCGAAACTTCGTTAAAGTCAAAAATACTCTCCTCTATGAGATTATAATAAATATATAAAATATCGCAAAACAACGTCTGTGGGGTCAGCTAGTAATAAATATAAATATCTTATAACATTCGCATATGGCCGTCTGTTTCTAAGGCAAGCAACTTAATGCTTGTGTTATAGGTAGCAGCCGACTGGTATAGTTAAACGTTTATTTGCTTAATATACATAGAAATAATAAATGTATAAATACAAATATTCCACCCAGACTCAGGCGGGAATCATCCACAACCCGCGGAACAGAAAGCAGAGCCACTACAGAATGCGCCAACAAGCTAGTCAGTCTAGTATTGTAGGTATACAAGTTATTGTCTAAATATAGTTTTATCATAATCATTGTATTGTCCCATTTAAAAAAAATCGTTAAGCAAATCCATTATTTCTTAATTTGAGTTAAAATTCATTGTCTTGCAAGAAGTACTTCAGACGTAAATACTTTGTTTCGCTGCAATAAAAGTTAGACATAATTAAAAATTGTTTTATTAGGTAATAGTTATAAGTATACTACTTGCACGGCTTTGCACGGGTGCAATGCTGATACTAAATATACCTATCTACCACAGAATGTCTTTACAACAACGTTCACCGCTTTTTGCCATTAGACAATACAAACATGTTTTTTTTTAGAGGTTACTTTTGAAAGAGTGACATAAATAATTGGCATGTATTATACATCCATACACCTTCCACTAAAATCACTCTATTTATTAACGAAAACCGCATCAGAATCCGTTGCGTAGTTTTAAAGTTCTAAGCATACAGACAGCGGGAAGCGACTTTGTTTTATACTAAATATGTAGTGATTAGTTTTATTAATATTTTGTACATTTATTCTCATCAAATATGTTTAAAAAAAAAACTAATGATCGATTGTCCATTTTATTCTGGCCCGTCGTATAAGATCACCTTCTACCTAAAGAGCAATATTCATAAAAGACCATCGTGAGGGTTTTCAACGGAAATTAGGACGTGTACCAGCACCTGTTTGCTTAAACATTTCGAAAAGATTTTAGGCAACAAAAATTCTTTACATTCCCGTAGGTAATTGAGATCTTCGTTTTATGTAACGTGATAAAAAAAGGTTATACTTTGGAATTCAATTGCACTAGTGTAACATCATGTCAAATCGCATTTTAGTGCAACAAAAGGTAGAGTAATATTTTTTGTAGTGAAACTTTTTTAGGCACATGAGGGGTAAAATTTGAGGGATCGGTAGCGCAGCAGCGTCATGAAGTTCAGTACTTGGATGGGTGACCGCCTAGGAACACCGCGTGACGTTGTCTTTTTGTTTTTTTTTTTGTATTTTAAATTCATTTTTTTAATTAGATTGCCAAAGAAGTTTCACTTCTGACATGTGTATTATATACGCACACAATTTTTTTTTCATACATCTAAAGTCTATACTTAATATTATAAAGCTGAAAGTTTGTATGTTTGTTTAAACGGAACTCAGGAACTACTGGTTCGAATTGAAAAATTATTTTTGTGTTGGATAGCCCATTTACCGAGGAAGACTATGGGTAAGTTTTTCCTCAAATGAACGCATGTGAAACCGTGGAGTACAGCTAGTATATCGATAAAGAAGGAGGTCACAAATTTATTTCAATTTTTTACAATATCACACATATTTCCAATACACATCGTTACAATTAGGTAAATATTTACATTAAATAAAATTATAATATAATATGTGAATTCTCGTTTTTTTTAAACTGTTTTTTTTTTAATATTAAATATATTAAAAGAACAAAATTGTATAAAAATGTTAAAAAAACAGTAACTCAAATTACTCCATCGTGTCCTTAATACTACCACTATCAATTAAGCTGCTGGTATTTTTACGTCCTTGATACTTAAACATTCAAGAAACATTGTAGTTCTTAAATGACGTACAACTTTGTTGCTAATTACATTCAATTCTAAAAGAATTTCAAGTTTAAATTTTTGGTTAACTTTACTTGAAATTGATACAAAGAAATTACTACAAAACGGAATTATATTTTAAGTTCAGTATTTTTGAAGTAAAACTTCTTTACGCACGCTTGGCTTAAGGAGTAATGTGTAACGAGAGCGTTACGAAAAGCGTGATCAGGCGAGGCGAACGGAGCAAGAGAGAGAGGTGCAAGCACATATTCTCTTTTTCTCTCATAGCCAGCTACGTTTCGTATATCTAAGACCTATTGCGCAGAAGTTTTACTTCAGTCTTGTGGTTGGTGTAGAAAGTACACACGTTTTTTTATTATTATTATTATATCGAGGAAAATCCCTTATAAACAAGTACGCTAAACAGTTAAATACGAAAAAATATGTCTACAATATTTTATTTTATTCATCAAGGGCGGATCCAGCTTTGGCGCCAGGCCCAGGGGGTAAAAAGTAGGTATTTTATTAATCTATGTAGGTAATGTACTTAAAAATACCTATATTGCGACAAAAATCTTGTTTAACAATTTTAATTAGTGGTCCACCTAGGTCCTAGACACAGCCCAGGGGGGGGTGTCATAACCCCCGTGACCCCCCCCCCCGGGATCCGCCAGTGTTATTCATACATATATATAAAAGAGATTTCCACCCATATATTGACTAATCACGATATCTCTGGATCGATAAGGCATAGAGATTTGAAGTTTGGTAAGAATGTTCCTTTCGCCGAGTAGAGGTCAGCTAAGAACGGATTTTAAAAAATTCCACCCACAAGAGAGAGTTGCGGGGGTTAATAACACATATAGCAAAACAACGTTTGTGGGGTCAGCTAGTATGCCATATAATATTTTGCGAAAAAAATACATTTTGTGCATAACAGTTTATATTATAAACGGCATGTAGTAAATCTGATATCATTTAGTGCCTCATGGTTGTGTCAACTCTGTATGTAACTATGGTGAACGTCAATAAAGTACCTCAACATCTGTGGATAACAGTCGTTCTGTCTGAATAGCCAATTAAACCTTCGCAAAACTGGACGCGTATTCGACGTCTGAACGCTATCTCTCCAAACGAAAATCTTCTGTTTGATAACGTTGTACGAAATAGAATACGACAAGATGCTTTAGTGGAGCATCAGGGCCGGATTTAATGGTCTGGAGACCTCGGGGAAACTAAGGAGTGGAGGCTCCTTGGACCCAAATCATTTTCCAAATAAAATGGACAATTTTGTTTTAAAGGTAAAACGCGAAAAACAATATGAAAGGAAAAGTTGTTTACTATTGTTTACTAGTCTGTTGTGTCTCTATTGTGGGGGCCCCTCTTTTATGGAGGCCCCGAGGCTGTAGCCCCGGTTGCCCTCCCCTAAATCCGACCCTATGGAGCATGAATAGCCGATTTACCTTGCCTTGTTATATCACAGCAACGATTCTGGTCTGGTTGCATGTCCTTGTGTGTAACCCCAGCGTACCTCAAAGAGCACGAAAAAGGATCGGTTTTGTAATGGCATATATTTGTATTGGTACAAATATTTATTTCTGGTCTGGGTGTAAGACTGTATGTCTTTCTGGGCTGTGCACTGTATCTCAAAGAGCACGCAAAGCCGTAGGTCCCGGTTGTTATCGTTGACACATGATAGCGATTTATGGTACGGAAATTTTTCGATGTCACATGTTTGTGCAAGGCTCCTCCTTTATGTAGAACTGGCTCATTTTCATTTTTATTAATATTTACTATTTCACAATAAGTTTGTATATTTTTTATGCATTTATACATGTGTTTGGCATAATAATAATTATTACTATGTAGATATTTGAATGTAAGTTCATTGTATTAAACTATGCACTACCTACGTGGTATTGACATTAATGTTACCCCTTCTTTACTTATGTTGTCTGGAAGAAAAGGCTATTGAAGCCTTAAAGCTACCCGTTGTACTACACAATCTGTAACTATCTTAAAACTATGTTTAATGTGTGTCATGTAGTTGCGGTGTACCATAAACAGAGAATCACTGAGGTAGGGCACAGCAGGAAATATCCTGCTCAAAATCTGGACCAGCCCGACTGGGGAAGTACCTCGACCTTACAGATGGTCACAGCTAAATAATACCGCTTTCTAGCACTGTTAGTTCCTGTGGTGAGTAAGGTGACCAGAGCTCCCAGCGTGGTTGTAGGGTCAGTAGGGTTAACAACGCGATTTTGCTGGCGTTGTAGGCATCTATAAACTACGGTAATCGCTAACCACCAGGTGAGCCTTACGCTTGTTTGCCAGCCTACTTGTAAAAAAAAAACTATAAATAAATTAATGGTCAACGTCCGGCAATGGGACGTTTTCAGGATGACAAATTATTTATTGTATCGCATCAAAATGTTGTTGTTCCGGTTTATTTAACATTAAAAATCCCAAAACAAACGAGTAAATGTTGATTTTTTTAACAAGGCATATGAAAAAAGTTAAATAAAATTGTGAAAGTTTCACAACAAAGCCGCTTATTAGTTAAATTAGTTTAATGTTTTTCATGCTCTAACAAGAAACAAGGGAAATTTCAAACGCAGACAGTGTATGGGTTAATTAAATGGGGAATAAGATGAGATAATAGAATAAATTAACATTAATACACAATGTACAATAAAAATATAGTTTAAGCATCATTGTTCTGTACTGAAAGAGAGGTTAAAGGAATTTTTATCTATGAAGGACAACGGTGGAGCTTAATACACCAAGTTTCTTATCTGACAAGTCTCAAGTTAATATAAATTAGAAAAATAAATTAATTAAATTGACTAGCCCGTTGGCGCAGTTTGTAGTGACCCTGCTTTCTGCTCCGGGGGTTGTGGGTTCGATTCCCACCCCGAGTCTGGGTGTAATATACATATTTATTTATATATGTATTATTTATAAGTATGTTTATCGAAAAAAAAAATGTAGTTATTGTAATGGTAAATTGTTGTAGGTATCGTTTTAACCCTGGGAACCAGCTTCTTATGTTTATTTATGATTAGGAGAATATATATCGACCAGGGTGCCTATCAAAATGTAGCCATTAGTATTGTTTATTAAATTTTTGTTAATTGATTTTTGTTAAAAGAATACAAACTTATCAGACATTTATGATTTATATATCAAATTAAAGCTAATTTTTTTCTATTTATTATTATATATGGCTGCCTAATTAAATCTGTCCACAAATAAGCATTTCTGGTTGTTGAAAATGGATTTACCATTTAAACGCCTAGCTATTAATTTGCGTACGTTTCTTCGTTGTTAACAGAGATGGCGTTATTTTTTTTTTCGAATCGTCGTATATTGTATTAACATTGTGAGCTTACCCCCATTATCCGCTAGATGGCATAATTTATTTTTTATAAATAAATTTGATGATGTTTTAATCGAAAGCTGATGTTGTCTTGTTTGATCGAGATGATGAAATTCAGCTGGTTCCCAGGGTTAAAACGATACCTACAACAATTTACCATGGGATCTCAATCTATTAGGAATAGACGACCGTGTGTGTAATTTGTAGATATTTATTTATTTATTATTTATTAAATTTTAAATTGAGGTAGGGCACAGCAGGAAATTTCCTGCTCAAATCCTGAAGCAGCCCGACTGGGGAAGTACATCGACCTTACAGAAGATCACAGCTAAATAATACTGTTTTCAAGCAGTGTTTTTGGTGTGCAGACTTCTACGGGCCGAGCAGCGCAGCCGTCGGAAGCTACAGTAATCGCTATTCGCTAACCATAAGGTGAGCCGTACAAAATAAAAGTAAAATGAAGCAATATGGGATGCTACGCTCTTATTCTATAGATCAGAATAAAGGAGACTAGTATGACCTTCAAACGTTCGTTGACCGTTAAATAATGTTCATTTTAGCTAATTCATTTTAGTTTAATCTCAAGTTAGCAAAACGTTAAACAGTTAAAATGGCTGAAAGGCTTAAATCGACTTTTTGTTGTTTATAAGCTAATTTTGTTGTTACAAATAAGTTTAAATTCTTGTTGCTTTGCGTAATCTTGTTGTTGGAGTCTCGTATTTGTGTTTCAAAGACAAAGTAATACGTTGTTTAGTCGCTTATATTCACTAACTTAACTAACAAGTGTGACGCTAGCTTTGTGTACAATTTAGAAATAAAATTATTGTAACGCTCTAGCATAAAATAATACACGATACACGCACACGCACACTTAAGTTCTTGTAACAGTTTTTAAGAGAAAGTCATAAAAAAAAAGTTATAATCAAACTTTTGAGATGATTGGAGTTAAGTTAACTTCTAAACATTTTTAGCTTTATATAAAGAAATAAATGTATAATGAGCTTAATAACTTAATCATCACTTCAGCCTATCGCAGTCCAGTGCTGGACGTAGGCCTACCAAAGTTCGCACCAGACATTATGGCGCGAACTCATATGTTTTGGTCATAGTCACCACGCTGGGCAGGCGGATTGGTGACCGCAGGGCTGACGTTGTCGCACCGAAGACGCTGCTGCCCGTCTTCGGTCTGTGTATTTCAAAGCCACCAGTTGGATTATTATCCCACCATCCGTCGGCTTTTTTAAGTTCCAAGGTGGTAGTGGAACTGTGTTATCCCTTAGTCGCCTCTTACGACACCCACGGGAAGAGAGGGGGTGGATATATATTTTTACTGCCGTAACCACACAGCGTGCGTAATAGCTTAAGTAGGCTTATTATTAGAACAAATATGTATCTATAATGACCTTATGAGGAAACAAATCTTTACATTTTATTTTTAAAAAACCGGCCAAGTGCGAGTCGGACTCGCGCACCGAGGGCTCTATACAAAGAAAAGTATTAAAAATATTTTTATTATATAATGTAACTAAAAATTAATGCTTTTTGCAACTTTTTCTATATTTGTGTTATAAGACGTTGCTTCGTAACAAATTGCAAGATTCTGAGTTAACGGAAAGTACCCTGTAGGTTTTGATTCCCTTGCGAGTGTCGAAAATTTGCAACATAAAAAACTGTATCTTTTGATTGCATTGGCTTAGAAGTTTGATTTTTTCACAGTGCAGCCCCAAGGGACAGTAGATATGAGTATTTTATATGTATTTCAGCTTGATACCACCACTCAGAAAAACGGTCTTGACAATAAGACGGACAACATAGTGATCATATAAGGGTATATCCCGTTTTTTCCTTTTGAGGTACGGAACCCTAAAAATGTAGCTTAGAATATACCTAAATGTTGAATGAATATGTTTTACTTTAAATTATGTATTACCTACGACTTAATATGTAACAGTAAAGTTTAAGTAAATAACAATATTCATAGTATTGCAGTAAATCAAGCAACATTATTGATCCAAGCAATTACATGGTTAATTGAATCTAGTTCATCCAAAGCTGTTCTGGTTGACATGGCAAGCATCTCGAACAATGGTATGAAATTCTATTAGGTGTCTATACCGCATGATACGTTCCATTTATGGAGCGTTGATGAAATGCATCATTCTAGGAGCCTGTTTCACCGTTTGTGTAAATCCCACTGCTGGGCATAAGCCTCTTTCCCTATGTAGGAGTAGGATTAGAGTTTAATCCACCACGCCGTCCCAACGCGGGTTGGCATATCCGCCACTCTTAGTATTCCCTACTAAGAGTACCGATCGCTACCAGGTATACATGATAACAACCGGGACCGACAGCTAAACGTGCTTTCCGAGGCACGGTGGGAAGATCCACAAGGACTAACAACAACCGAGCAACGACCAGACCGGAAATAAATATTTGTACGAACACAAATATCTACTCCGAGTGGGATCGAACCCGCGACCGCCAGTGTTTAAGCACCGCAAGCACGGCACACGCTCCATTACACTAGAGCTGCTGTCGTCGTATTTATATTTACTTTTAATTTATTTATTTTATGTCAGACATAGTACATAACTATTTATGTTACTCACTTGTAACTTGTAAGTCCAGAAAGTGCAAAGATCGACAGATTTTTTACACAAAAATACTCGTATAAATTAAATCTGCAAAACCTACAGTTTTGCAAATTTTACTACTGCTATAAAAAGTGAAACAAATTACGAACCTTACTTTTCTTAGGCTTTATTGTGAATTTTCGCACCGTAGCAGTGCGAAAATTCACAATTTTCGATTCTTGTTCGGGATGGATATTTGTATTAATAAATATATTTTTTCAGTTTGGATGTCTGTCATTGTGGATCTGCCATGCCTAAGGGCCTATGCAAACCACGTTTTTTAAACGCGCCGTCGACGCGCGTTTTAAAAGCGCGCGTCGACGGTGCGTTTTTATCCTACAGAGCAGTTTGTTGGCGTTTGTATCGATACACACGCGCGTTTGCATCGCGTTTGTATCGCGTTTGCATCGCGTGACACGCGCGTTTGCATCGCGTCTGTATCAGTACATACGGCACATACGCGCGTTAACGGCGCGTTTTAAAAACGCGCGTCGACGGCGCGCTTTTATTATACAGGTGTGCAAAGGTCTACAGGCTGCGTCTAACTCGCGTGTGTATCGCGTTTGTATCGCTACAAACGCGCGTCGACGGCGCGTTTAAAAAACGTGGTTTGCATAGGCCCTTAGAGAACACGTTAAGCTGTCGGTCTCTGTAGTTATTATGAATACCTGATAGCGATCGTTACTCATAGTACCCGAAGTGGAGCAGCGTGGAGGATTGAGCTCCAATCCTTCTCTTACACGGAGAAAGATTCTTATGCCCATGAGTGGGATGTTACAGATTGAATCGTGACACCATCATTACATAGTATAAAACAAAGTCGCTTCCCGCTGTCTGTCTGTCCCTATGTACGGGTCAACGCACATTGAGCAATATGATTGTCTTGCAACCTCTTTAATTTAGCTTATTTATTACGAAATTGTTATTGACTAAAACGGATGCAAAGTAATCACCTACTTAAATTAGCTTATTTTTCACAACATAATTATTTGCCTAATACAGATTTCTAATGAAATTGTTATTTGTATGAAACGTATGACGTCTGTACTTCTGCCTATATATACTGTAAATTTATCATAATAAACTTAGTGTTGGATCGACTTTTCATTGGGTTTGGTTTACCTCACAACCTTCCCTCACATACGTCATCTCTCACTCAACTATAACTGTACCATACAGTTATTTTGGTCCTTCGAGAATACAGCCTTGCTGCTGCACGCAGTCTTTCTTCGAGGATACATAGACCAGTTATTTTGGTCCTTCGAGAAAAAATTTTCTTCGAGAAAAATCACTCAAGAAAAAAAAAGAAGACAGCAAGTCAATCAAGACTATCAACTCAAAAGGATTTCCAACGACGCGACGTTTGGAGAATCCAGATACAGCGGCCATAACGCTCACGTGGAAATTGTGTGACTGCGAATCGGTTGACTGGCTTCCCAGAAGCGGGTTCCACCAGTTCAATTGAGAAGGCGCATACAAGGTCGCACTATCCACTGACAGACTGGCCCGGACCACTGAAGCCGGTCCTATCAATTATATCAGCATAATCATAAAACCATATACAGGGTGTCTCGCGATAATCTGCAACCCCGAAACGGGGTGAAACTAGACCATAAATTATCGCCAAAAAACAGAAAAAAATTAAAAAAATTAAAAAAAAAAATTTTATTTTTTTTATTGACGAATTGAGATTTTTATATAGCTTACGTAGCCTCTTTGTACAAAAAATGATGATTTTTGTACGTGTTTTTTGGGATACAGGCGTAATATTTTTTTTATTTGAATGGCAATATGGTAAGAAATAATAATAAATCATAAAATTTCCTGGTATTGGGGGCATAATTCTGATAAAATTAGAGATCATTGAAAAAAACAGTCATAAAAAATGGATTTTTTTTCACAAGAAGCATAAATAAAGTCATAATGCCACTTTTTTGCGAGCTAATTTTTATTTTATCCTTACCGCCAAGTACGTGGCGTAATATTTTATTTTATTTTAAAGTAATCGACCCACTACTTTGGAAGAAATCATCATTTTTTGTACATAGAGTCTACGTAAGATATAAAAATCTTAATTCGTCAATAAGAGATAAAATATTTTTTTAAAAAGTTTTTTCTATGTTTTTTGTCGATAATTTATGGTCTAGTTTTACCCCCTTTCGGGGTTGCACTTTATCGCGGGACACCCTGTATAATAATATGGAGAGTATACTGCAACGACAACAAGAAATTGTCGAAGCAATAAAAAGGATAGAAAGGAACTTCAGCAAAGATCCAGTATCCCGGAAGACCCGTAAATACTTGGACGAGCGACTCGATGCTCTTGACAAATTATGGGCTGAGTTCCAAGGAAACAACCAACGGTTGTCACTCTACCATAATGATACTGATCCTTATTTTAAGGAAAATCAATACGAACAGGCAAGAGAGTACTTTGACTCTGTACGCATCAAGGTAGCGTCATTTTTGCCGGCAAGAGAGACTTCTGTGTCACCAGCACCAGAAGCTCGCCAACCGCTGGAATCACCTGCAGTTCCGACCATGCCTAAGCTACAGCCCAGACTCACACTGCCAACAACTTCAAATGCCTCTAAGACCTCACCGACGGATCAAGGTCAGGCATTATCATTAATGTCACTCCAAAAAACCAACTTCCGAGCCTTTCATCACCAAGTAAATAAGTTAAAGGTAGATGAAATCCAGGACGAGTGGGAGCTGGAGGATAAATTACGCAATATAGAAACGCGCTGGAATGCAATCGACGCTTTGCATTGGCAAATTGACAACATCCTACAAGGGTCAGATACCAAGTACGATAGTGAGTTTTATGCCTACGAAGAGTCATACGAGGCAATCAAGAAGGCTTTAAATCACAAACTCACATCGACAAAACATCTACAAAAGTCGACACCACAGATCGACTTGCCTGTATTTACAGGCAAATATACTCAATGGCCTACTTTCTACGATCTATACGTAGAAAGTATCCACAATAATAATTTGCTTACGAAAACTCAGAAGATGCAACATCTAAAGAGCAAATTACGAGGAGATGCTGAACGACTCATACAGCATCTAAACATCTCAGCAGAAAACTACGATACTGCGTGGGAACTGTTAACACACAGATATAACAATCGACAACTGCTATTTACCAAACAGATTGAAATCTTTCTGAATTTAACAGCCGCTCAAAAACAATCCGCGTATGAGATTAGACGTATTTATGACACGTCAATGGAATGTATCCACGCTATAAGGAACCTGGGTATCGATACAAGCACCTGGGACCCCTTATTGGTCCATATAATTACAAAGAAGCTGGATACAATCACCTATAGCGACTACAAAGAAGCCCGGAAAATGCCACGAGAGTTACCTTCACTCTCGGAGCTAATGGACTTCTTAGAGAGCAAATTCATCGCTTTAGAACCAATCGGCACAAAAGATAGAGAAACGTCGTCATCATTCAAAAAATATAATCAACAAAAATCATTACTATTACTAGATACTATTACTAGATACAATCACCTGTAATGACTACAAAGAAGCCCGGAAAAAGCCACGAGATTTACCTACACTCTCTGAGCTAATGGACTTCTTAGAGAGCAAATTCATCGCTTTAGAACCAATCGGCACAAAAGATAGAGAAACGTCGTCATCATTCAAAAAATATAATCAACAAAAATCATTGAATAACATGACTTACAAGCCTCAATATCAAAAGGAACCTCGCTATGGCAAATTAATAAATAAGGAATTCCATAGTGTTGCGTCATACATGTTAAGTTGTCCGATTTGTGACGAGAAACATCCCTTATACAAATGCGCCAAGTTTATCAAATATACTCCGGGCGAGCGTTTACGAATTATCGAAGATCTTCACTACTGTAATAATTGTTTGTGCGCACATAACAAGAATTTATGCGCGTCAACTAAAAAATGCAAAGTTTGTAAAAGGAGTCATAATACAATGTTACATGACGCCTATACAATGAACTTTAATAAACAGTCTACAAATACGCTGACTGACAAGTCCAGTGGGTCATCAACCCAGACGAATATTGAAACTCCGCAAAAATATCAAGTTTCCTCCTGTCTTCTGAATAAACGGAGTAGTAATAATAAATATAAAAAAGGTAATAAGAAATGTGAAAACAACAAAACAAAATTTTCCGTGAACGAGAACCATTTACGACTCTTATTAAGAAATCAAACAAGGGTCATAGAAGCGCAACATAACATTCTTCAGAGAAATGAAGAAATATTGAAGAAGCAATTCGAAATACTGCAGAAATGTCTAAAGAATCTTACCTTTATTCAACACCTGCAAGAAAGCGTTATAAACACTTTAACAAGCCTCGCAAGCGGTCATTCAAACGCACATTTGTTACCGCCTGAATAATGGGGACAATATAATTATGTAAATATCATATACCGACATATACCGAATGACCTGACTTTGCCTGCCGATAAAAACGATTTAAGGAACTTTATAAATTAATGAAGGTAAACGGCGACATCGGCTCTTCTTACTTGATAATCGAAATCAAGATTCCTTTGGTTATTAAAGAAAATTTTGAACTGGATAGAGTAATAACCCTTCCTCAGCAGCATTATAACATTGAATTTATCGCACCATACATTGCATTCAACCTACAAAAGGATCTACTACTCGTCCTGACAGACTTCGATGTAGAAAGTTGTGTCCATATACAAACAAACAAAATATTATGCGCTCTCGATAAACCGATATACGAATTACAATTAACCAGCGGAATTTGTAATTTGAGTATACATAATACAACAATATGCAAGACAAAGGAGACTCCGTGTCGCGTGCGCTGGGTTAAATTACATAACAATTACATGTGTCTTTATTCTTGCTGTGGGAAATGCACAGTGCGCATATTTTGCATTAATACTGGAGTTATAATGACGACACTGACCGGGAATGGCCTTTTACAAATAGGTCAAGGTTGTACAATAAAAGGCGACATGTTTTCTATATTCGGGCAAAATAGCTACATGAGCCAAGTTAAGGTCCAAGAAAACATACTGATCCCAACAGATTATTCAATATTAAATTCTATAATAAATACTTCAGATTTCCAACTGCTCACACCCGAGGATCATGAAGACTTGTGGCAGCGCATGAAGTCACAAATCATTAACCTCAAAGATCAGGAAACCACATCACTTAGCATACACGATATACACCAGTACTCTGTTTTGTACATAATTTTGGGATGTATCATTGTTGCGGCATGTCTGTACGGAACCATGCGATGTCGCAGAAACAAAAATATACGGAGTACGGCTGTGACAGATGCCTCCTCGACCTCAGTTCCAGTGGCAGCAGATACGGACGAAGCCCAGGAGGCCCCTGCTCCCCCGAGAGCGCGACCGCGATTCGTTCGACTGGACATTCCACTAAAAGTGTAGTGCAGTGATGATTAGTATATAGTTAGAAGTTATTTGAATCTACTTACTTAAGTCTTAATTGTATTTTATTATTGTAAACTTTAATATAGGTTATCTTCCTTATTTGAGTCGGCAGGATGTACGGGTTAACGCACATATTTTCTTTGAGTCGGCAGGATGTACGGGTCAACGCACATTGAGCAATATGATTGTCTTGCAACCTCTTTAATTTAGCTTATTTATTACGAAATTGTTATTGACTAAAACGGATGCAAAGTAATCACCTACTTAAATTAGCTTATTTTTCACAACATAATTATTTGCCTAATACAGATTTCTAATGAAATTGTTATTTGTATGAAACGTATGACGTCTGTACTTCTGCCTATATATACTGTAAATTTATCATAATAAACTTAGTGTTGGATCGACTTTTCATTGGGTTTGGTTTACCTCACAACCTTCCCTCACATACGTCATCTCTCACTCAACTATAACTGTACCATACACCCTATATATGCTTAGATCTTTAAAACTACGCAACGGATTTTGATGCGGTTTTTTTAATAGATAGACTAATTCAAGAGGAAGGTTTATGAATATAATACATATGTTACGCTCAAAGATCGAAAACGCTCATTGAGCGGAAAAATAGCTCACAACGCGATGTGGTCACAGTAAAACATCCACATAGCGAAATTCGTGTTATGGCTCTAATGAAAACGCGCACGACGCGTTGTGGCAATCAAAGAAAGACCAAATAGCGAAATTCGTGTCGTGGCTTACATGCTATTCGATCTCAACGCGTTGTGGCAATGAAGAACAATAAATCGGCCAAGTGCGAGTCGGACTCGCGCACGAAGGGTTCCGTACCATTGACTAGTTACATTGATACATTGAGCAAAAATAGGCAAAAATGACGTTTTTTGTATGGGAGCCCCCCTTAAATGTTAATTTTATTTTAATTTTATTATTTATTATTAAAGTAAAAATACAACTGAGTATTTTGTGAATATTTCAAGTGCCTACCTGTTGCTATTATTAATATCGAGCAAAAAAGGGCAAGAAAATCGCGTTTGTTGTATGGGAGCCCCCCTTAAATATTTATTTTATTTTGTTTTTAGTATTTGTTGTTATAGCGGCAACAGAAATACATAATTTGTGAAAATTTCAACTCTCTAGCTATAGCCGTTCTTGAGATACAGCCTGGTGACAGACGGACAGACGGACGGACAGCGAAGTCTTAGTAATAGGGTCCCGTTTTTACCCTTTGGGTACGGAACCCTAAAAACCATGACGCGTATGGAATACTATTTGATTACAACGCACACTACTTTCCGATATAGATCCTACTAGGCCTAGGCTGGAAACATTTTGGTAGATGTCCTTAAGAAATATTTTTCATTTTATAAAATCACGGCATAACGTGTTTCTCATTATCAAATATATTAAGTATATAATTATATAAATTAAAATGAAACGATATTTATTATTTATTGAGATTACTTTATATTTAAAAAAAATCAATGTATTAAGTAATAAATCACTGAACACAAAATATTCATAATTATCATTTGTAAATTACTCATAATTCACATAAAATGATAAGGGTTTTAATTTTTTCATGACAATTAAAATTCTTTCAAGAAATAAAAATATTTAACACAAATGTTTATTGATCACTAATAAACAACAACAATGTACCTATATTAGAAATAACTTTAATGAGGATCAGTAAAGTTCTAGGAAATTCAATAGAACTAGTATCCACGTTATTCTCTATGACATAAGAATGATATTTCTTTTTGAATTATCCAAATCGGACCATTACTTACGAAGATATTAAGTTATAAACATTATGCCGTTCCTGCCGCTACGTCAGTGTACGCGGGATGCGTGTGACGTCACTCGGACGTTCCATGCCAGTTAGCCCATAGTAGCGACAAGCTGCGATGGTGTTTTCATTTAAACTATCTGTCCTACAAAAAATTTGTAAGGACATAATTTGTAGCAAATTGCTTTGCCTACAAATATGTTTATATAACTTTTTGCTGAAATTTAAAAATTAATGAAGTTATAAGCAAAAAAGTGAGAAAATTTCTATAAAGATTTTCTTTTTTGCTCTATAACTTTTTTTTTACGCTTCTACTACGTCTTGTAGATGGTTTTTTGAGGAAATTTTTCTCTACAATTTTTTGAATTTCATTCATTTAAAACGCTGTTACAGCGCTCCAAAGTTGACCGGGTTCGTCAATGCTCATGAGAATCCGGTCAAAACGAAATGCTTAACTTAGTTTTATGATCCTTTTTTATTGTAAACTAGCTGACCCCGGGTCCTTCACGGAACCCCTCCACGAACACTTAAACTTTATGGTATGGTATTAAAGTTCAAATTGACTTTTAAGTATTATTACGAAGAATCTATTGTATGGGAATATAGAAAATTTTTGTTTTTAGACTTTTTCAGGAATTTTTTTAAAATTTTCTCTCCGTAAGAACTATCCTCGTACTTCAAGGAATATTATAAACAAAAGAATTAGCGAAATCGGTTCAGCTGCTCTCGAGATTTGCGCTTAGCAACACATTCAGCGATTCAATTTTATTTTTTTGTTAAATCCCTGCCTACAACTTTACTTATTCATTGGCATAAGCTGTCTGTGGGGTAGGCCTACTGGAAATACCACGTTAAAAAATATGATTTATGAGATACTTGATTACCTAAGTAGATACATTCGAAGAAGATTAAGAGAAGTCAACGCATTTTTGGAAAACATTAGTATTTCCGAAACAGGTTGAGACTCAAAAGAACTCTTCTACACATATTATAATGAGGATCAATAAAGTTATAGCAAATTCATAAAACTAGTATCCACGTTATTCTATATGATACTAGCTTCTGCGCGCGACTTCGTCGGCGTGGACGCCGCTCCTATTGGTCTTAGCGTGATGATATATAGCCTATAGCCTTCCTCGATAAATGGGCTATCTAACACTGAAAGAATTTTTCAAATCGGTCCAGTAGATCCTGAGATTAGCGCGTTCAAACAAACAAACAAACAAACAAACAATCAAACAAACAAACTCTTCTGCTTTATTATATTATTATAGATAAGAAAGATATTTCTTTTTGAATTATCCAAATCGGACCATTACTTACGAAGATATTAAGTTATAAACATTATGCCGTTCCTGCCGCTACGTCAGTAATAATAATAATAAATAATAAACGTTTCATACTCAACGGCCCCCAGTAGGATTTTCTCCTGTGTCGGGGGCCCGGAAACACACACAATACACAACCACAAACGCCCAGACCATGACAAACATCTGTATGGCCAATACAAATTTTTGTCATGTGCGCGGATCGAACCCGCGACTGCTAGCGCAACAGCTAGTGCTGTGACCGCTGCGCCAACGCGTTGTCATGTAAGCGGGATCAGTGTAGGTATGCGGGATGCGTGTGGCATCACTCCGACTCATAAAACTCACTCCGGATCATAAAACTAAGTTAAACATTTCGTTTTGACCGGATTCTCATGAGCATTGACGAACCCGGTCAACTTTGGAGCGCTGTAACAGCGTTTTAAATGAATGAAATTCAAAAAATTGTAGAGAAAAATTTTCCTCAAAACCCATCTACAAGACTGGTCAGAGGTATTTTTTTGTGAAATGTATAAAAAAAAAGTTATAGAGCAAAAAAGAAAATCTTTATAGAAATGTTCTCACTTTTTTGCTTATAACTTCTTTAATTTTTAAATTTCGGCAAAAAGTTATATGAACATATTTGTAGGCAAAGCAATTTGCTACAAATTATGTCCTTACAAATTTTTTGTAGGACAGATAGTTTAAATGAAAACACCATCGCAGCTTGTCGCTACTATGGGCTAACTGGCATGGAACGTCCGAGTGACGTCACAGCCTTCCGCGCCGGCCGGTTAGTAAGCTCCGCTAGTAATTTGATCATAACTTCGTCAATTTTTGTCGTAGAACAAAAATTTTTGCACTGTATGTTAAGGATTTCTTAGTTCTATAAATCTGCATTCTCAACTAAAAACGTTACGGATCCTCATTGTGAAAAATAATAATACGTCGTGATATGGTTAACACAATGAATGCTCAGAACGCGTCATGGCTTTTCTTCATTGCCACAACGCGTTGAGATCGAATAGCATGTAACCCACGACACGAATTTCGCTATTTGGTCTTTTTTGATTGCCACAACGCGTCGTGCGCGTTTTCATTAGAGCCATAACACGAATTTCGCTATGTGGATGTTTTACTGTGACCACATCGCGTTGTGAGCTATTTTTCCGCTCAATGAGCGTTTTCGATCTTTGAGCGTAACACATACATAATATAGTAGAGGAACACTGGTAGTATTTGGAACCGTGCGAAGCCGGGTCGGGTCGCTAGTAAAGACTATAAGAGAACTCTTCATACTTTGCTATAAAAACAAAACTTTACGAAGTTTGTAATATTAAAATAATCGCTTTTTACTAAATGCATATGGATGTATACACGGTACATACCCCGAAATAACATTTTTTACAATTTTTGTCTGTCTATTTGCCTGTTTGTTCCGGCTAATCTCTGAAACGGATGGACCAATTTTGACGGGACTTTCACTGGCAGATAGCTGATGTCATAAAGAGTATCTTAGGCTAGTTTTATTTTAGAAATTTATTTATTTTGCAACTCCGAAAACTGAACAATATTTTTTTTATTCCACGTGGATGAAGTCGCGGGCACAGCTAATAAAAAATAAAAATAAAAAAGAAACAAAAATAATTATAATGAAAAATTCAATATAATGAAAATATAATAATTATGTTCTAACATTCCTATTTTAATTTTAAAATATTTATGCAACATATATGTACATTTAAAAGCTAATTAGAACTTAAAAGCTAGTGCATTCGGGCTTCGTAAACAAACTAAGGTCCACGGTGAGGGTAAGTAAATATTTGTTCCACCCCACTATCACGAGTACAGCCACGTGCTGAAAATTAGTGTAAAACCGCTACAAACAGGAAGTTATCTTATCTTGAATATGATATACCTAACGTTTTAATTAGAATTTTTCGTTCACATATTTTTATGTAGATAATTTTCTTTTGGTATGGTCATAACAGATACGCCTCTGGTTATAATTTGTTATTAATTTATGAAGTAAAATTTTTTGTACAACTTGGTGAGCAAACAAACTTATGACTCACCTAATAGTAAGCGAACACTGGAAACATCGCAAGCATTACATTTCAGTTAATAGGTTTAGTAAATTATCCATCTATTCTAATATTATAAAGAGGTCAAGATTATAACTTTATTAATTTGTTTGTAGGGGATAATCTTCACAAATACTGATCTGATCATGAAAATTCTTTCACTAACAGAACGCTACACTATTCAGGAGTGATATAAGCTATATCTTATTGTTATTGAACAAAAAATTCAATGAAAAATAATAGAATATGTAAATCAAGTCGTAGAAATGCGAGCGAGATGAAAACTTACATCACAAAAATAATTAATTACCTAACGCCCAACGAAGTGGGCACAGGTCGGCTAGTTACAAAAAATTTCTTCTGCTTGTATTAGTATTTGTATTAGATTTAGCACATCTAGATGCTATTTACAACATTACATGCCATGATGTAAATATTTAGATTGGTATTTGTTAGATGCAATGCAATTAATACAGACGGTTGGCTGATATCAGAGTTCCCAGTATAATTGCATTTGAAATCTGACGTTCGTAGATCGTATTACTGTGTTAATTATATTCGTATCTCGTAATATGTCATTTTGAAGGAAATTTTAATGAATTATATCGTTTTGATAGATAAGAGTTAGCGAACAATGTTCAAAGGGTTCGTCAGAGAATGATTTCGATAAAAATTAGGTCTGTTCGTAACCGATTTCAAAAAGCAACAGGTTCTCATTTCGGCTGACATTCTAAAATGTTTTTTATTATCATATCAAAATTTCGATCCAGCGAGATTCGAACCCGCACCCCCAACATACCGTGTCAGTGCTCTAGCCATTATGTCGTTGGTACTTGGTGTGGGTTCGAATCCTGCTGTATCGAAATTTTGATATGATATAAAAAAACATTATAGAACTTCCTCATGTGTGGGATACATAAAAATAAAAAAATAATACGAATCGGTTGACATTTTTTATTTATGTACGTCGATTACGCCAAGGTTTGTGATTCCGATTTACTTGAACCTTTTATTTTTTATTGATGCGGAATATTTGCTATTTGATCCCATGAAAATTTAAATCTGTATTTTCTCAGTAGTTTTTATTTTTTAATTTAGGTGAGCTCTTAACTTTTACTGGGTATTCTTTTTTAATCGAAAAGTAATGCTTGTAATCCTATCGAGATCTGACGGGTATTTTTTGAGTTATCTCTCATAATGCGTATTTACTTGACTATTTTCATAGTCTACCTACGCTGGATTAATTGCTGATGTTTTTAAAGTGAGTTGTTTTTCCGTCTGCGAGAAAACACAATTATATTTTACTAAATAAATATCTTCTAATTAAAATCAGAGAAATTTATTCAAGAAAAAAAAATACAGAAAAGAAACAAATAAACAATTGTTTTTTAATGTTTACGCGAATTTCTCTAATTATAATGAAACAACTTTTTCAGGTTTCATCGGGGTTTATTAAGTTTTTTAAATGCCCACGTTTCGTCAGTCAGTCCTCCCGTGACTGCGATTAAAAAAAAAACTATAGTTTTCTACCAGTCTCCATCTCTCTTCTTTTCTCTTTCTCATATTAAAAGTCTGCCTTTGTCACTATAGTAAAACACGTACGCAAATTAAGCGAAAAAAAAATACTTGAATAGTATAAAGAAACGTATAAATAGTATAAAGAACAGTAACTATATACTACTAATACTAAATACTTTGTTTCCTTTTTAAGACCCTTTTTGATCCTTCTTCTCCTTCGTATCTACGGGACCGCTTCTCTTTCTCTCACGCTAATGATTCTCCGTGTAGATCTCATAAACGTTCTCTTCTTCAGATACCCACTCACCGTACCGATTTTTATTCCTACTCCTTTACTGCACATTCCGTTAGACTTTGGAATTCCCTACCATACGAAATTCGCGATTGTGAAACAAAGAGTGAGAGAATTCTATCTAAATCAATCATAACCTCAAATCAATTTGATTAAGTGTCTTTATGCGTATTAGAATAATTATATTACCGTATGTATTATATTATTTGTATCTATGTGTGTATACTTTTTTTTTGTATGTATGCTTTTAAATAGTAGAATAATGTATTTATCATATATATTTATATTTAGTATTTTTTAGTATTTTTTTTCTTTATTTTTATTGTACACGCTAATTTTGCGATTATTTTATAATTTTCCTGTGGCAGGACTACTGGAAGAGATTCCATCATGGGATAAGTAGTGCCTTTGTACCAGCAATGTTTTGTGATATTTATTGTATATTGCTTTCTAGTGTACAAAAATTGTTAAATAAATAAATAAAGAACAAAATATTTTGACCCAACTCAAGTATTCTCATTAAAATTGAAATACGGAGTATTTCACAACTTGTCTAATGTCACTCGCACAGTTTTATTAACGCTGAAACTACTTCACACTTAGCTTGCACTTAAAGTGAAAACAAACTAAATGTGTCAAACTAACAGCGGAGGTAAACTGTTTGCTCCACTCTCCGAGGTTAGTGTTGTAGTCTGCGATTCATGTTTGTTTTTGCGGCTTGAGTTCATGAGTAACGTAGCGTCATTCATCTTGAAGGTGCTTAACATTCGAATTTAGAATTCAGTCAACGGTTAATTAATTCTTTGCAAGTACAAACACGCACACGCATTGGACATACAGATGTTTGCTGTGGTCTGGATGTTTGTGCAGTCCTTGCGGGTCTCCCCACCGTGCCTCGAAGAGCACGTTAAGCCATCGGTACCGGTTGTTACCATAAACACCTGATAGCAATCGTTACTCATAGTAGGGAATATATCCACCAACCCGCATTGGAGCAGCGTGGTGGATTAAGCTCTGATCCTTCTCCTACATGGGGAAAGAGTCCTATGCCAAACAGTGGGATATTACAGGCTGAAGCGACACGCACACGCACGCACGCACGCTACACATATATACGTATGTACAAGAAATAAATACATCAACACAATCAGACTTGGAGCGAGAATCGAACCAACAACCCAATTGTAAACTTTGCCAACGTCTACTCAAAGGGTACATAATATAACAAGTATAAAATAACTACATCATACCGTATACGTAGATTTTATAATTTCAAAATGTTTGAGAGAAATAAATGTTACAAGTCGTACAGAACCTATCCTAGTTCTATCGATATTAAAGCTACCAATTTCATCTGTATATAATAGACAATGGCCTGACCGTATTACTAATCAGACTTTATCACAATAAAGAGAATCTCTTCTGAACTAAAAAAAAATACATAGCAAATACTTTTAAAACACTCGTTATTGTATTTTCTACATAAAGATACCCATGATATCTTTTTCTTCGTCACGTAGTCGATCCGCGCAATAGAGTAGCATTAAATTTGCATACCGGTATGAACTCTGAATTATTTTTTCCCGCCACCTCATTTTTTACGATGATAAGGATCGGAATTACTTTCTTAACCCCCTTTATTTTGTGATGTCATAAAAAAAGGCTTTGAACGGGGAATGCTTACTTGAGACGAGCCGAAATTTTGTTGTTGTTCGATTTCTTGTTGTTGAATCATTTTGCTCATTTTATAGACTAACGCAGGGGTTCCCAATCTATTTCAGCCCGCGGCGCACTCACAAATTTAGAATTTTGTCACGGCGCCCTACCCTATTTAGCTATTTGAAAAATATACCTACAGTAGAAAGAAATAGGCACCTATATTGATTAATTATAATTAGATTGATAGGAACAAAAATGAAAATGTCTGCTTACAATATGAAATTGATTTTTTTTTTTAAATTGAAACAGACAATAACAAGAAAGACTTAAGTCTTAAGAAAAGCAAAGATAAAATACGATATTAACTCGATCAAATCAATGTGACGGGTGAGCTTGGTGAATATTTGTAATTTTGTAGTTTCGGATAATAATTATAGAGAACAGACTCACGGCGGCGCCTCTCTTTACTTTCTACGGCGCACCAGGGCGCCGCGGCGCACAGTTTGGGAACCCCTGGACTAACGTATTTTCATAAATGAATACACTCATAAAATGGAAAGTTTTGACAAGATTTTATTTTTGAATTTGGAAAACGTTAATAATTTTGTCTTTTGAGATTCCCAGTGGCCTGTAGGTATATCTAACTTTTTTTTGTTGACCCAAAGGAAATCCCTAACGGAAGTCTCCATCCCGGGGGAGCTGGTGGATATGTCCAATTCGCACGCACTAAAACCTCTGGGGTGTTCCTTTACTCTCCCGCTTCCGCGATCCCGCGGACGTTGCCCAAATGGGGATCGTCACCATAAGCGACCTCCGAGAGGCTCCCTCGAACACTAAGGTTGCCCCCCTCCTCGGAAAGGTATCCACTTCAGCCTATCACAGTCCACTGTTGGACATAGGCCTCCACAAGTTCGCGCCCGATATTATGACGCGAACTTATGTGTTTTGCCCATAGTCACCACGCTGGGCAGGCGGGTTGGTGACCGCAGGGCTGGCTTTGTCGCACCGAAGACGCTGCTGCCCGTCTTCGGCCTGTGTATTTCAAAGCCAGCATGGATGGTTATCCCGCCATCCGTCGTCTTTTTAAGTTCCAAGGTGTAAGTTGAACTGTGTTATCCCTTAGTCGCCTCTTACGACACCCACGGGAAGAGAGGGGGTGGCTACATTCTTTAGTGCCATAGCCACACAGCAGCGGAAAGGTATACCTAACTTGAATTATGAGTAAGAAAAGCCGAAAATCCCTAAGACGAGGCTCATTTCGCCATATTGTTTACAAGGGTTCATTTATTTTGTGTCCTCGTAAAATAACTGATTACGCAGTCGTCTTGCTAAAAACTGCGAGAATGTCTGAAAACAGCCAATGATGCACGATTGGTGTTCTCAGCTCGTTTCGTAATAAAGGTGTTGTTTTTTTTATATCTTGTATTAAACTTTGTTATAAATTTTTTATTGTACATATTTGAAATATTTTAATAAAGGCAAGGGAATTGGTCGTGTTAAAAAGATTTACGCGTATAATAAACCTTTACCGTGGGTTTGCAGACTTTACATGTCGTATTTTATAATCTTGTTTACTATTACAGATCTTTTTCGTATATGTGATCGTTTTTCGTGAAACTTCTTTAGGCACATAAGGAGTAAAAGCTGAGCGACCGGTAATGCATCAGCGTCAGGGACGGTCAGTACTTGGATGGGTGACCGCCTGGGAACACCCCGTGACGTTTGTTTTTTGTTTTTTTTTTCACTTAGTATTTTTTTGTATTTTAAATTTTTTTTTATTCAACCAGGTCGGCAAACTTCTGTTAAGGCTCACCTGATGTTTTGCGATTAGTGTAGCTTATAGCTTGCAAAACCAGAACCATCGCAAGCGCGTTGCCGACTCTATCCCCAATCCCTCCAGGATCTCTGGTCACCCTACTTACCAACAGCAACACAACACTGCTTGAAAGCAGTATTATTTAGCTGTGATCTTATTTAAGGTCGAGGTACTACCCCAGTCAGGCTGCTCCAGATTTTGAGCAGGAAATATCCTACTGCGCCCTGCCTCAGTTAGTTACTGTATGTGTATGGGGCGTTACGAATTCCAGCGCAAAGAACTTCGTAGTCGTTGACGAGCAAAAAATTTTATAAAACATTTAAATTCAAATTATACCAGATTGATAAAATTTCAAATCTTCGCGTTAAGTTTTGGTTTGCAAAGTATACCATTTATATTCATTTCCTATCTATTTATCTTTGGGTCTAGTAATATCTATCTGATTTACCTTGAGGAATAATAGTTGTAAATACAAAAGCGAAGCAAATATTCTAAGATTTTAAACTAACACGATTATTCCTATTGCTAAAATTGTTCAAAAACGGGATATTTACCATATTATTTATTTATTATTATTTTTTTGTTATTTAATTGAATGTCTTATTCACGTGTCAACAAATAAAAAAAAATTTCTTTCACTTTTAAGAAGCTATACACTATCCGCAGCAGCGAATCTACACTATACATAGTAAATATCCCGTTTTTGAATAATTTTAGTATATAAATATTCTAGCTCTAATTATATTATGTCGATACTCGAGTATAAATCGAGAGAACAGCGAACTGACTGTTTCACAAATAATACATAAATCTATCACAACCTTTCCTTCCTCTGTCATAGTAATGCAGGCAGTAACATTTAGGTGGAAACTTATTTCCTGCCTGAAAATGCAATGTAGCGAACACTTACACGCGTTCCAAAATTTTAGCGCGTGGCAATTTTTTGTCGACTTGCATTTGAATATTTTTCTCTGAAATTTTGATTTTATTTTACGTTATATACAACTGAACGGTAAAAACCAGACAAGACAGGTTTATGACTTTGCAAGTTAAGGTCTTTTATACTTTTTTGTATATGATTTAATTGACGATATGATTATATTTATTACTACTACTAGCTATGCCCCGCGGTTTCACATTCGTTAATTTAAAAAATACATAGAAAAATACCCCTACCCAACACAAAAATAAAAAAATTGCGTGCGTACAAAGTACACATGTCAGAAGTGAAGCTTCTTTGGCAAACTAATTAAAAAAAAACGAATTTAAAATAAAACGAATTTAAAATACGAAAAAAAATAATAATTGAAAAAAAAACAAAAAGCCAACGACACGCGGTGTTCCCAGGCGGTTTAGGTTACCCACCAACCCATCCAAGTACTGACCGTCATGACGCTGAAGCGTTACCGGTCGCTCCAATTTTACCCCTCATGCGCCTAAAGAAGTTTTACTTCAAAAATTTCTAATTCAAAGTTTGGAAGTAGGAAGAAAGAATAAATAACCAGGGTACCCTTATACAGAAAATCAGCGTTCCGTACACTGTGTAAAAGTGTAAAACTTTAAATAAAAAACTGAAACTATGTATAATCATCAAAATCTTCGTATATTTTATAAAGCGAGTAACCTCAAAGTTATGTCTAGAAATGAAATTCAGTAACAAGATTACTTCCGGCTTAAATTCTCGACTCTGATTAAAGAAAGTCAGTTGTCGTCGCTTTAATTATTTTCGGGTAAACTAAAACAAGAAAGAAAATTAACAAGTTAAAATGAAATTTATTTTCGAAACGTCCACGGAATTTATTTTAGAAATTTCATAATCATAATAAGAATAACACTTTGTATAAATAAATTAAATGGACTCTTTGTGTTGACAGAGGAAAAAGCGCTACTTGAAATGGGTCACTAAATTAAGTTTTTTTTTTGTTTTTGAAATTTCGTCTTTAGTCTTGAGTATCTTGTGGGGCAATGTTATACCACAACATACACTGTAAGTCTCCACTAAGCAACACGTTTTCAATATTTTTTTTTACAATACAGCCGAACGAAATTAATTTTGATATTGTTACGTGTTAGGGTTCGAACGATTTGGAGAGAAAGACCTTCTGACTCTTTTAGAGACTTTATTCACTAGCACTAGGTCCGACACAAGCACTAGGTACAAACACTTCGCACTAAGTACAAACACTAATCACTAGGTACACACAGTAAGCACTAACAATGTCCGAGGTCGTAGCCAATGTCGTAGGTTTCCGCTGGTATCACTTCTTGATCACTAGTATTCACTTCGAAGTCGCTTCGTCGTTAGCTCAAACTGAACTGACTCCGCTCGGCCTCAATCGGCCTTTTTATACCGGGCCGAGCCTACACCCAGACAGTTCTAGAATGTTCGTGCGTGTACTCGATCTGTAGTTCATTCACCTTATATAAGTCCTCTAGCGCCATCTAGTGTTGAGTGGATGTTTCACGTTGTCTTTGTAACAAAGTGGTTGGTACAGCACACAACGTGGTTCCTTTGCTCCCCGCTAGATGGCGCAAGCTCCTTTAATAGTGTATACTCGTAACAATATTTTGTAGTAGATATTAAATTTTAACACACAAATGCAGCTATTTTTAACTGACATCAAAAAAGGAGGTTCCCAATTAGACTGGAATTTTTATGTATACATAATTATGTTACCTCAGAACTTTTTACTGAGTGGACCTATTTCGAAGATTCTGTTTTTAATCAAAAGGTGGTACTTGTCATGTGGTCCCATTTAAATTTAATCGAGATCGGACTGGTACTTTTTGAGTTATCACGAATAATGCGTATTTGCTTGACCGTTTTTTTGTCGACAATCGTTGTTATATACCTCATAACTTTTTACTGGGTAAAACGATTTTAGTGATTCTTTTTTAATGGAAAAAAAATACAGTTGAATGAAAACCTCCTTCTTCTTTGGTTAATTAAATATTTATAACCAACTAATCTCAAGTAGCTTGTTGAATTTTTATTTCCAGACAAATATATCTTCTCCTTATAGAAAAATGGTTCTAGAGTCTAGACTAATTCAGTACGCCATTCAACTTAGGTTAGGCAGATAGTTTTGTTTATTTACCAAGAGTTACGACGTTATCAATTGTTTCTGACAATATTTGGTCCACCGGCTTTACATGCGCTTCGAGCACGGCTTAGAAATCCAAAAAAAAAAACAAAGAAAGAAATCGCTGAAAAAATGAAAAGGTAATGGAATATTAGACAAAACTTATCAATTTAGAGCAAATAATTGTGTTTGCTAGCAAACGAAAAAAAAAAACGACTTCAATAATAATTACATCGTCTAGTAGGTACAAAGAGAACGTAAGTAGACGAAACAAATTAACAAACGAACAAGTTGCCACTACGATTTTCGAAGTTTCCCCTCGATTTCTCTGGGATGCCATCATCCTAGTTTCCTTACCATGGTACCACACTTGGAATATATTCTTGCCAACAAAAAAAATATCAGCAAAATCGGTTCATAAACGACGAAACTATCCGCGAACACACATAATAAAATATATATACGGTCGAATTGAGAAACCTCCTCTTTTGAAGTTGGTTAAAAACTTAAATAGACAATATTTAGCAGATTTTTTTTTCTCCATATTAAAATAATACATTCGGGTCACACGTCACACTGTGCTGTGAAATTAAACTTGTTAATCATGTGATTAATACACAATAAAATATAATTTTCAGCTCTATTCAAAAATATCTAATTTCTCTATTTAGTACTAACATACTTACGCTCAAAAGCTTAAAAATTTTTAAAATGGAGATTAAAAAGAGAGCAATAGCTGCTAACACAACCAATTGATTACCTAATCGGCCATGTGAGCCGTTTCACCTGCTCTAAGGGCGCTAAAGCACATTGAAATCACTCCCAGCTGGCAGAGTTTAAATCGTTGAAATTTCCCGTTTGTACCGCCGATTAACTGTTTTGTGGCTCAAATAAGTGCCACTCTATATTCGAGTTTTGGATCATTTTTTTCTTGAAACAATTTTTGTCTACTAGACTTAGTCAAGTAAAGTTAGAAGATATGCAAGCTAAATTCTATTGATGATTCGAACTCGCAACCAGCGGAGCAGAAAGCAGGGCTACTGCAAACTGCACCAACGGGCTAGTATAATATCTTGAGGAGAATCGTATCATCCACCAACTTACAAATAAAATAACCAGGCTGAGTGTTGAACAAAGTAACCATTAACAGCAATTTACAAAATATACAAAAATAACTTTGAATTGAATTGATGAAATTGGTCTAATCTATTGTAAATAAAAAAAAACTCCCTACTACTACCACTACTACCTACTACTACTACTACTGCATGTCTAGTCACATAAGATTCATCAAATTATTATAATACAAGTGGTGCAAATTACTTTTTTAACATTTTTATAATAGTCGCTTCAGCCTATCTTATAACTTATTCCACTGCTTGACATAGACCTTACCAAGTTCGCGCCGAACATCCCGGATTTCCGCAATCCTCATCCAGCCTCCTCAGGCAACCTAACCGAGATCGTCGGCTGCGGTTTTTTAGATCAATGGTTTTCCAACACGAGGTCTCGATCCTGCGATACAGGTGACCAGCCCACTACCACTTCAATTTGCAATTCTAAATATTATATAGGTCTTCAAAAATATATATTAAGGAAATGATAATGAATGGAATTATAGATGTATTTGTATAAATGCACACAATACTCTATTCTTAGCCTAATAATGACAGTATGATGATAATCACAACGCAATCCTGTCACCATGAAATTACTAGAATACCAAAACAATGTCTGCAATCCATTACTGGTGATCCGTTTTGACATTTTTATGTAACAATACACGATATCGAATGCCAAAAATAAAATGAACTAAACTAGAAGTTACAACACTTCTAAATCAGATCACCAACATTCTACCGTTAATCGTATTTGATTTACGCGAGCTACATACTTAACGGCTTAAACTAACCAAAATGAATTTAGTGATGGCGTAAGTAGATTTCTGTGTTAAAAATCTGGAAAATGTAATTCTTAATAGCAATACTTTTTTACTGGATCACTGCTTAAATTGTAAAGTTTCAAGAAAATTTTGAGTACAAAAAAGTTGACAACTTTTTTTTTTAACCTATTGGCACTAGTGGACTTGCCTTATAAGCTTAGATAATAATATTGGATATCATGAATGTGTTACATCTCTTAGTACACACATGCTAAAAACACACACACAGCATGCGCACACATTAGTAGTATGACGCCATTATCGATATAAGAAACAATCATTAACGATATTTAATCAGCATAATTTAATCAGTGTGTGATAAATCGTACTACGACAGTGGTCGCTGGTTCCCGTTTGATTAGAATTGGGATGGTACAAAACCTGCCATCAATTCCGTTCCACTCCAGCGGCTACGGATAGAAGCTCATCGGCTCATAATTCCTGCGCTCATTTGTTATTCTAATGAAATTTTGTAATATTAACCTCTATATTGAATAAAATTCTGATTTATTCGTCTAACTGAGACCTTTCGTCGATTTTTTAGATTCGTTTTTATGTCTATGTTTCAGTATTTTCGCTTAAAAATCAAATTTCTTAGAAAAATTGTATACATGGAAATAGCAATGTCTGGTAATTGATATAAAATAATTTATCACAAATAAATAGTAGAATTTGTTACATTTTATAATTACTACTTATCCGCCAACACGCATTGGAGCAGCGTGGTGGATTGAGCTCTGATCCTTCTCATACATGGGGTCTATGCCCAGCTGTGGAATGTTTTTTTTTTATGAAACTAGGTTGGCAAACAAGCGTACGGCTCACCTGATGGTAAGACCGTAGCCTATAGACGCCTGCAACACCAGAAGCATCGCAAGCGCGTTGCCGACCCTACCCCCAATCCCCCCCAGGAGCTCTGGTCACCTTACTCACCAACAGGAACACAATACTGCTTGAAAACAGTATTATTTAGCTGTGGTCTTCTGTAAGGTCGAGGTACTACCCCAGTCGGGCTGCTCCAATGTTACAGGCTGAAGCGTATTATTACTTTAAAACTCGACGATGACACTCTAGTGGATGTTAGATATGACCTGGGATGAATTTATAGCAGTGGAAGCGAATTAAACTTCAGGTCCTTTTAACATCTAACATACTTTACTGCGGTACACAGCGTTTTATGTAATACTAATTAGTTACCTTGCTTCTAAAGATGCGTTGTCCTGGCCTGGCCAGCTAACACCAACCTAGATTAGCACAAAAACACATATGGCCACATGCAGTTTTAATGATAATTAGGATGGTGAGCTTATCTGATCAGCCAACGCGACGAACTGGCCGTTGCAGGATGTCCTCGGCGGCGTTGTGCACAATTCACAAATACACTCGCAATGTTAACTTATATTTACATAAATGATTATCTAATATCAATTATGAAAGCGCGACGCGATACAATAGGCGAAAGCAACTTATAACCAATAATGTTTTAATTATTCGAGCGCGATGTCGAGAGAGGCGTCGAGACGCACACGCCGATTTTACGAGAGAGAGCTGTCAAATTTTACCGGAAATAGTATTGCCCTATGCAACATAGATTATAGAAACTATTAGTCTAGTACTTTTAGTGTTGACAGCTGATAATTTCAATTTGGTTCATAACAGTGGAACTTGGAATTATTTTCCTCTATAAATGAGATAGGCACTAATATACCTTACTAAAAATCTGAAGCAGCCCAACTGACGAAGTACCTCACTGTAGAACATAGCGAAATCATTTTGATCGCAAGTAATTTGGTGTAAGAATTTTTTAATTTTGACAGCAAGAATAGGGTTGGCAACGTTCTTTCAATATTTGTAGTATTGCATGCGTTATCATCAGGTAGGTTATTCCCTTCTCTGCTGTCCTAGTGATATAAAATGAAAAAAAAAAAAAAAACTTTTTCTGATTTTGATTATAAAACCAAAACTGGCATTTAATGTTTTATTAGTATTATAAAAAAAAAATATAATTGAAGTAAAGCTTAAAACCTAACTGCTATGTGCAATAAAGTTATATTGTAATCGCTTCTACACTTGCTTACCTCCAAGTTTAAAGCTTACGTATAAAATATTTGAGATGAAGTTTACAAAACTGTACGGAATAATAAATAATTATTGTAACGATAAAAGACAAAAAAAACTAATGCTCTAGTTTTCTGGTAAAACAATTTTATAATGTAATTCTTGTGGCTACGATTACAATCTATGTATATAAATAAATTTTGCATTTAGCGTTAGTGCTTCATTTGAAAAGAAAAAAAAAAGACATAATATTAACTTTTTAATTATTTGGTAATTTGATTGATTGATTTTTCTATGGAAGAACTTGCTCGAATAAAGTAAATTGTAAGTTGAAGTTTTTGATAATGTAGCCAAAAAAAGAGTAAATTAATATCATGTCGTGTTCCCATTTCTCTAACAAAATTTTGCAATTTAATTTTTTTAAACCGATTTATTTTTGAAGTCCACACATTTGTACGTGCAAGTCATTTGCCTTTTTTTGTGTAAAAATAGTGGAATACTTATTTCGCGTACTAACGTAGTTTTTTTTACGATCATTTCTGCGGCTAAATAATTTTAGCTCTGTGTTGCCAAGTTTTGGAATGAATGTAAATGTAAATTGCTATGTGGCGATACGCTGACGTGAATAGGAAGTTATTTCCTCATTTTGCGTTCGTAAGCTGTTTTAAAATGGACTTGGCGGTATATCACTGTGCATTACAATTATGGCTCTCACAATGATGTTCTTGTAATATATGTACATATATCTGTTAATATAGTATGCTGTGTAATTTAAATGGATATAAAATATTTTAATGGCATAATATTAAATCATAAAATATGTATTACATTTGTAATAATGGAAATTTTCTTTTACAACTAAAAAAGTTAAATAGTAATGATCTTGGAGACCCCCAGCTAAACTAATCGTCGTTCATTATGCCCATGGATGTTTCTTCATTTAGCAATAACCAAAGGTACAAAGTGTGTGTATTATCAATTAATTTTATGTAAAATGGATGTGGTTTTACTCGAATTTTAGTTATTTAACCTTTACGAATCCATTGTGGTTTTTTTTTAATTATGTTTCAAAGAATAGAGAAAAAAATATAATCATCATTGCACCGCATCTTTCAAAGTTACAATGAAAAATTTGGCGAAATCAAGTTCCTTGATATTATTTAAATTTCTTTGAAGACTAAAAACAAGCAAAACAAATCTATATTAAGAGAGTCATCTTAAAAGCTAAATGTAGGTTCTCACCGCGTTCCTTAGCAGTTTTCGCTACTCAGCGGCAAATTGCTGGAACAAACTTTCGTCTCCGCTTTGGATTCTGAAAATCTTAATTTCTTTCATATTAAATGCATTTATATAATTTAAGACTTTATTCACAAAACTTAGTTTTATTTAAAATATATAAAAGTTTGGTTAAAACATATCTTAAAATGAAGAAATAATTATTTATATTAATAATTTATATAATTTATAAGGTCTGTGAGAATCATACCAACCAATCAAGCTTGCTGCTTGCTTGCTTGATCAAGAATAGTTTACCAATCCGTTCCGTCTACAGTTTTCCTTATCCAAATCATAAAAGAAATTCAAAGGAATTATAGTATGTCATAAGACATCCAACCAAACTGAGCTATAGTCTGCCGTGACTCTCTCTAACCTTTGGCATACCACAACTGACGCAAATAAACTGCCACTAGAAAATAATTGAAAATTTAGTGGTACTGTTTCTGTTGTTGTTATTAACCGACTTCCAAAAAAGGAGGAGGTTCTCAATTCGATTTAATTTTTTTTATGTATGTTACCTCAGTACTTTTGACTGGGTGGAATTTTTTCTTAATCGAAAGGTGGTGCGTGTCATTTAGTCCCATTGAAATTACAACTAAGGGGGCGTTCAAGTATTACGTAACGCTAATTGGGGGGAGGGGGGGTCTTGTTAAACGTTACGATGCGTTACAGGGGAGGGAGGGGGGGTTTCGAACAATGCGTTACGTAACGTTGTTTTTTGTTTAATTAAAAAACCAGGGTATTTAAATCTATTGTTTTATTAGTTTATTACTACCACAAACGCGATTAAAACAATAAAAAAAGTAATTTAGTGACTTTCCGGTTAGTTTGCGCAACAAATTTGTGACATTTGGGTAAAAATGTGGTAAAAATGGTCAGTTGGGTGTTACGTAACGTTTATAGGGTAGGGGGGGGGGGGTGTACAGGAAAACGTTACGGTGCGTTACATGGGGGGGAGGGGGGGTCAAAAATCTTCAAAATTTGCGTTACGTAATACTTGAACGCCCCCTAACAAGTACTTTTTGGGTTAAATATTATCTAATAATGCGTTTTTACTTGACTATTTTTAGTTGACCTGTGTTGTATTATACCGCATAACTTTTTACTGGGTGTACCGATTTTGATGATTTTTTATTTAATCGAAAGTTGATGCTTATCATGTGGTGACATTTAAATTTCATCGAGACCCGATTACAACTTTTTTAATAACCTTTGATAAAGCGTATTTAGTTGACTATTTTTTCGTTTACCTACGTTGTATTACTTGTCGATGTAATTGAAGTCTGTTTTTTTCGTTTGCGAGCAAACACAATATTATTTGAATACGTATGACAGTTATAGATTTTAATTCGTTCGAATGAAGTGCGTTTTATTTGTCCCATTTCGTGCCCGCATCGGTCAGGGGTTTAAATATTAAATTCGACGAAATTCGAACAGTTCCGACACGTATTAAACTGTGAAAACTTGTTTGCATCGCATTTTATTGAAGCGAACTATATATTCACCTGTTTTTTAAATTTAAAAAAGAGCGCCATCTGGTGTTAAAATTAATATCGTTTACATTTTAAATCATTTTCGAAGAGTTATGATAAGATTCAATGTTTTTTGGGTACATAATATTGATTATTCTATATCTGTTTTTTTTATGTATAGGGCATTTTTACGGGTTTTCAAATGTTCTCGATTTTAAAACGCGATTGTCGAAAAGATTTAACGCTTTATGAATGATTTTTGAAACATATTTTCATCCATTTAATTCTTTTTATCTTTAGTAAATACATAGTGTGAATGGGGCAAAAACAAATAAATGAAAAGTTAATAAGTAGTGGAAAATTAAATTATTTATATTTTAAGAAACTTTTCATTTCCTTTCACTATCTAATTTACTACAATCACGACTTGCGGAGGTTTTGACTAAAGCCTAGATATCCTTACTAAAATCTAAAGTATCAATTATTTATTATTGGCATCGAATATTGCCCCACGGTGGGTACGCTCACGCTGTTAAAGATTCACTCTGTGTATGGTTCTTAGGAAATAGTTATTCTTTAGAAATTAATATTTTAATCAATGTGTCATTTATTTCTAAATAAATTATTTAAAATCATCAGCCTATCGCAGTCCACTGCTGGACATAGGCCTCCCCATCCTCATCCTCCACAATTTCGCGCCAAAAATGCCGTGAACTCATGTGTGTTGCCCATAGTCACCACGCTGGGCAGGCGATTTGGTGACCGCAATTTAAAATACATAATTATATTAACAGTAGTGAACTATAAAATTATAAAATTAAAGATATCTATTTTATGTTGATACAATGCAGTATCGTCAGTTATTTGTTTTAAATGACGTAAGAAAATAATTCTCCCTCGTTATAAAAATGGTATAGTTCCCATGTAAAACACATATAGCTAAGCCCAATCCATCGCCCCGTTTAGATACATACATACATCATTGAGGATTAGAGGACATCTTTAATTTTTTTTTGAGGTGAGCTGGATTTCTCACAACGGTTTTCATCACCGATTATAAAAAGATTTCACCAAAATATATTCTTGTAAAGCAGGAATTTATCCCATATTTTTAGTTAGATATCCTCTTGATTTAGTAGTTTAGTTGAGACATTCTCTTGTTGACGTATTCTCTACGAGCCGTGTAGAAGGAATTTGGGCTTAGTTTGTCTACTGATTCCTGTAAATATACTTATTCTAGCCTAGGTTTTAATCATCTTTTAGTTAAATGATTTATTTAAATATTAATATATCATTGGTACACCTTCGTTCTGCCTCATTTGAGCCTAAAGATTGTCTCGAAGAAATCGCTCTTTCAGCTCAAGGCCACGTTTTGTACATTTGTTTAATTTATCATTATTTTAATACTTTCTGTGTTTTTTTTTTGAATGGTATCTATATAATAAAAAATATTTCACTTCAGCCTGTAATATCCCACTACCGGGCATAGGCCTCTTTCCCCATGTAGGAGAAGAATCAGAGCTTAATCCACCACGCTGCTCCAATACAAATGTTTGTTATGTGCGGGGATCGAACTCGCAACCGCAAACGCAACAGCTACAAACCAATACTGTAACCGTTGCGCAAACGCGGCGTCAAAAAAATTTTTTGTATGTCTATTAAAAAGTAGTAAAAATAAAGTTTAAGAGCGTGCATAAGGCGAGCAAAAAATCAGATTTCACCCGTGCGCCCGATGAAACAAAATATACACAAAGCCTCGTGTCAGAGTGCGATAGACGATATAGTTTTGAGCGCATTACGAATGTAAAAAACGACAAATATGTTATTTTGTATATAATTCCGAAACTAAAAGTAATTACATTAAATGCCTTGGCATAGCCTTTACTCATATTTAAATGTAATTAATTACCAAATTTTTGTCTTAATGGTCATACTCATAACCATATCGAGTATAAATAGAAAAAATATAAAAATTAGAGGTTACTTCGTGATTATATTTTATCGAGGAAATTTCCTTATTTTATGTTTTTGATATGGGTCAACCCTTGCAAATATCACGTAGTTTGTCATATATTTTTATTTTAAGATTTGGTCTGGAACTTTTCATGTCAAAACAAATAGAAGATGGTAATTTTGCATTATGCGCACTCTTAAGGATATTGATAAAAATAAAAGAAAAACCTGTCACGCCCATCGGTACCAAGAGGTCATGCCAAACAGAGGCGTAGAGAGATAATCTTGTGACCTCTACGATGAAACGTGAGCAATAACACTTGTAACGGAAAAACATTAGACCTTCTTAAACCTCCAAAGAACGTTAAAACTCTTATGGATATTACGTGACACTCTGAAAATATACAATAGTTTCGTTTTTTAAATAATAATAAAAAAAACTTTTTTTTTGGAATTTGAAAGAAAATGGCAATAAGATACATATAATAAATAGCTATACATTTGATATCTATACTAATATAATAAAGCTGAAGAGTTTGTTTGTTTGATTGTTTGTTTGTTTGTTTGAACGCGCTAATCTCAGGATATACTGGTCCGATTTGAAAAATTCTTTCAGTGTTAGATAGCCCATTTATCGAGGAAGGCTATAGGCTATATATCATCACACTAAGACCAATAGGAGCGGAGTCCACGCCGACGAAGTCGCGCGCAGAAGCTAGTGTTGACATAAATTTGTAGACAAAGAAAGTTCGTAAGCGCATCGTTCATACACCTAGATGTACTTTTGCTAAATTCTCTCCTGTCATTGTCAAGTGACAATAAACCCGTCAAGAAATAACAAGGTAAAGACAGATATAGCGCTTGTAGATCACGTATTACACGTGCCAATGTGTGCTGAAGGGTCTGAAAGGTTACTTCATAGTGACGCTGACAAAACCCGTCCACCGGTTAACTTTAAACCATGTTAAAGGAGTAAATAAAATGTTATTACACATAGAGGAGAAGAAGAAATCATCATTATAGTAGATTAGTAGCCGAGGGCTGTAAGGCATCAATTGCAGCCCGAGATATTTAGGCGCACGAGCGCAGCGAGGGCGCCTATAGTTCGAGGGTGCAATTGATGCTTACACTCGAGCTAACTATTCTGCTTTACATCTCGATTGTGAGGTAAGTAGACAAAAACCGGCATTACAAGAATAAAACATTTTATTTGTTGAAATTTATAGTGAAATGAGAACAATTTTCAAATTGAGCTTCGTCGTTCGATATTTAAAATTGATGACTATTATACTCACACGAAGACAAGGCTGAATTAGCAAAGCGACCTCTTTGGTCATTGGGCTGAATGCATGATCATGTCTATTGCCAGTATGATGGTTAGATGTACGCGAACTATTGGAAAGAAAGAAGTGTTTTTTTTTAATTACTTACCGCCCTAGGACGTTTCTAGCTACATTATTACCCTAGAGCGGTAATGATCGAGTCACCTACAAGCCCCATTTGGAGGTAATAAGAACCTACTTACCGAACATGAGACATGTAAAAGAAGTTTTTTTATTATACTATACAACATCTACGTGCTTTTCGTTGTCCATGCCTTTGTACTACATAACATAATATATCGGCGTACGTTCTTTACTATAACTTTACTTTAGTCCAGCAGTTATAAAACTGTCTAGAATCAACAAGACAGACTAGAAAAGCCTTACATACAGGACATAAAGTTAGGTTGGTATATCCTACTTGGGCTCTGAGTGGAACCACTGTGAGGAATCCCCATATAAAAATAAAAATATAACCGGTATTTACCAATTGGGCTCTGATTATGAGTTCAATCTAAGTGGAAAAACCCAACTTAAAAAAATTGTATTTTAGGCATGACGAAAGCTCAAAGATTTTCATAGAAGATTCCATCTTTCTTTGGCTCATTTTAAATATCTAAAACGAACAAAAATACAAAATATGTATTTTGAACACATTCAGACTTATAAAAATACATTGATATAACATAAATAACCTAGTAAGATAATCAAAATACTTACGTTTTGCGTCAATATTCCACGCGAACACAGAATCGACGCACGCACTACCCCCGCGACGTGACAAGTCTACTGATGTTATAAAACTTCTTAGGCGAAACGACGTATAGTGACGTTGTGCGCTATTAAAGTAGGTACTTAGTACCAGGACGGAATGTCATCAAACAAGGCAAAAAAGTGGTGTAGCACTACAATATTGAGGATTCGATATGTTGTGGCACAGCAACCCAACTTTTAAACATTAGTAGGTTTGGCCGAACACCGTACTATTACGTTGTGCTTAATAAGTCGAATTTTCGCAGAACGTAATAGTAATTTATGCCATATCATAGTCTACTAATATAAGACGTACATATACGTTGTTCGTATGAACGTGTTAAGAAGTTATTTATTTATTTATTTATACTTTATTGAACATCACAACTACAAATATCATTTACAGACTGTGAAGTACAATGGGCGGACTTATGGCTATTTAGCCATTTCTTCCAGACAACCCAAATATATATTCCCTACTATGAGTAACGATCGCTATCAGGTGTACATGATAACAACCGGGACCGACGGCTTAACGTGCTCTCCGAGGCACGGTGGGGAGACCCACAAGGACTTCACAAACACCCAGACCACGGCAAACATCTGTATGGAAAATACAAATGTTGTCCGTGTGCGGGGATCGAACCCGCAACCGCCCGCGCAACAGCCACTCGCAATCCAGTGCTGTGACCGCTACGCCAACGCGGCGTCAAAGTTAAGAATAGTCAAGTTAGAGAATAATTTAAATGAAAAAAAAAATGTTACCAAGCTTCCAAGTATTTTCTTAAAGACGAAGCTAAGGCACTCCACCTTAGGACTTAAGTTCGTATATTGCCTTGGGAAAAGCGGAGGGGAAAACTTGAAGCCCTTACTAAGGGGAAATAACGATCACTTAGGAGCTATTTGAACATAGTCATATTAAAAAAGTAGAACAATTTACTATCGTTGCACTCATTATTTTTACATAATGTAGTATAGAAATATGATTAGGATACTTTGCAACATATGCAATTAACTTTATATGTGAAACTGCCTAAAGTACTGGTACTAACTTTAATAAGCTCCAAGTACAGAGTGTAATATTCTCTTTTAAAACGGTTTATATATCAAGGAAAATTATAGGCGATATTACATAATTTTCAAATACCAAGAATCGGAGCAATAATTACAGCGTCTACATTTCAAACCATTCTGAATCTAAAGCAATAAAGTCAGTAAACGAATTTTAGGAAGAAACATTGCCTATGATGAATCTTTGTACGTTTGTAGTTGAAAACTGAACTTATTGGCTTAAAATGCTAAGACATACATAGAAAAGATCGAGAAATTAAAATTAAAATTAATCACCTAACACTCAATAGTTTCACTAATAAGTCGGTTGTCCAGAAAAAAATACAATACACAAACACAAACACCCAGACAGCAAAATCTGTATCACCAATAATAGTAGATTAGTAGCCAAGGGCTGTAAGGCATCAATTGCAGCCCGAGATATTTAGGCGCACGAGCGCAGCGAGGGCGCCTAAATATCTCGGGCTGCAATTGATGCTTACACCCGAGCTAACTATTCTGCTTTACATCTCGATTGTGAGGTAAGTAGAAAAAAACCGGCATTACAAGAATAAAACATTTTAATTGTTGAAATATATAGTGAAATGAGAACAATTTTCAAATTGAGCTTCGTCGTTCGATATTTAAAATTGATGACTATTAGGTATACTCACACGAAGACAAGGCTGAATAGCAAAGCGACCTCTTTGGTCATTGGGCTGAATGCATGATGATGTCTATTGCCAGTATGATGGTTAGATGTACGCGAACTTTTTGAAAGAAAGAAGTGTTTTTTTTTTTTAATTACTTACCGCCCTAGGGCGTTTCTAGCTACATTATTACCCTAGAGCGGTAATGAGTCACCTACAAGCCCCATTTGGAGGTAATAAGAAGCTACTTACCGAACATGAGAGATGTAAAATATACATATTTATACGCCATATGGGTATTGAACCCGCAACCTCCAGCACAATAGCCACAAGCCAATTCTGTGACCGTTGCCCCAGCGCGTCGTCAAACTAAACAATCTAGTTACAAAAAAATATAAATTGTTCCCAAAGATGCACTTTAAAAATAATAGACCGTGCAGTAATAAGTATTACGTCATTTTAATTTCAATTGACTCTCGACATGACGTGAACGTGCCTTTGTCATAATTCAAATGGATTGAATCTGGAGTATTCGATAAATTAGTGAACTATTCTAATCAATTAGAGCGTTATTGAAATTGAATTATTTGATTTGATTTCGATTCAATCCTATTTGTTAACACAGTCAATGCAGCTGTGAAATGCGAATTAGCTAAGAATTTAGTCAGAATTTCACATATATGGGAAAACTGTGGGAAATATTAAAATAAAATACTTAAACAAAACTAAATTAAATATTTGTATTTCTATATAATTATTATTATAGGGTTGTACAAGCTCGTATTAATATTCACAGCAAAGCATAATGAAATTTATAAAACAAAAACAAAATGTAGGTCAATAGCACATTTAAAATAATAAAAGCAAAAAAATAATAATAACTGTATTTTGTGAAGAAATACGACACTCAATTGTTGTCGAAAATCTCTCCAACATTTCAGTGGCAGCTATAACTGTATCATCAAACAACGTTGACATTTAATTTATTTTTATTACTATAAAAAATGATAAAGACAATTGTGAAGACTACATATAGAGCTGCTGTTTAATACAAAAAACAAAACAATTTGTTTTGTTTGAAAAATATTTATTTGTCAAAGTTTGTCATTTTCATAAAAAGAAAATAAACGCTAAAATAAGCATCGTATCACGCTGCAGTTGAAAATAGCTGTTAAATCATAATATATTACTGTTTGTTTTCAAACAAAAGAAGAACTAATTCATTTTACATCTGAATTTATACTCGACTATGAACAATAAGAGACACACATTTCACATCATTAGAGATGGCTCTAAAACTACTCTTCAAAGCTGGCTCTGCTTTTAATTTAACCACACGACGAGTTTCAGATATTGAATAATAAATAAATAATCATCAACATCTACAGATTTTTAACCCTGTAAAAAGTTATAAGGTAACATTAAAAAACCAATAGAATAGAGAACCTACTCCTTTCCTTTTCGAAGTCGTTTAAAAATAAGATATAAAATATATTCCATCCGCCATGATGTCCAGGTGTTTCAAATATAGAACACGTTAAACATATAACTAGAATACTGAATTCTGTTTCTGGAAATCCTAATTTCAGTTCCATTGATATTGGAATCCATTCCATCTGTCGGAGAAGTATGGGTGCGATATATCTTCGAGAATTTTCCATTTTGAAACAATTTTTCAGCGAGAACTTTATTAAAAGACGCGGTTGCCTGACGAATGAGATGTTAACGTAGTATGAGGGTCTTGATTAAGGTCTTCATTGTACTGTCTTAATTTCGTTGACATTATATTATTAATTGGTTCAGACATATATTTAATTGCTGAAAATGCTATTTATCTTTTATATAAGTATATTAATAAATCCAAAAAATATACTGTACTATTACAGCTTGATAATATTCCAATTTTAAGCAAAGATATTTTTTGTAGGACGAGGCTTGGAGCCTTTTCCACCATACTGTGAGATATTGGATTTACTTACACCAGCATGCTGAGTCATTATGTATATTTTTTATATTCTGGCAACATTTGCTAAGCATGAAATATTAAAAACAAAAGTACTTCCCTAGAAATGTAAAAAGTGCTAACTCTATAAATTGTCCACGCGACCATCAATAACGATTAACGTATAAGATTAGTTATTCCAATTAGTTATCAGGCTAATAAAGTTTTATAAAGAAATACAATTTTCTTAAGTAGGCTTTCATGCCTGAATTTTCTTACAAAATTTTAAAATATGTTGTAATGTATGTCATCTTATTTATGTGAGGAATTTTCTTGAAAAAAAAACAAAAGCACAAGAAGACTCTAAAAGAAAAGAAACAAAAACAATAAGCTCAAATCGAAACACAAAATCAGTATTTGTTTCACTTTTTAAGTAAAATGTAAAGTAACATGATTGTGTGAAAGTCTGCTAAGTCCATGCTTATTCATAAAAATATCGTAAATGTGAAGTATGTGTGATCGTGTGTTAATATTTAAGTTACCTACCTATAACATTTTCAACTAATAAACTAAATTTTAATAAAAAGAATATAACTTTAATTTAAGTTTCACGATCACGATTCAGCCTGTAATATCCCACTGTTGGGCATAGGCCTCTTCCCCATGTAGGAGAAGGATCGGAGCTTAATCCACCACGCTGCTCCAATGCGGGTTGGCGGATATATTCCCTACTATGTATGAGTAACGGCTATCAGGTGTACTATATAACAACCGGGACCGACAGCTTAACGTGCTCTCCGAGGCACGGTGGGGAGACCCACAATTTAAGTTTAAATTTTGAGAAATAAATGATCTTTAACCTTAATTTGCAAAATATCGTTTTAAAAGTGCTCTTAAAACTTGCTTGAATAAAGCAATTTTTGATTTTAATTCTGATTTATTATAAAGACGAAATGTTTGTATCACTACATATTATAGAACAAAGTCGCTTCCCGCTGTCTGTCTGTCTGTCTGTATGCTTTAATTTTTAAAACTACCCAACGGATTTTGATGCGGTTTTCTTTAGTATATAGAGTGATTCAAAAGGAAGGTTTTTATGTATAACTAGCCTCTGCGCGCGACTTCGTCGGCGTGGACTCCGCTCCTATTGGTCTTAGCGTGATGATATATAGCCTATAGGCTTATTGAGGAAGGCTATAGCCTTCCTCAATAAATGGGCTATCTAACACTGAAAGAATTTTTCAAATCGGACCTGTAGATCCTGAGATTAGCGCGTTCAAACAAACAAACTCTTCAGCTTTATTATATTAGTATAGATACATGCATAATATTGTAGAGGAACTCTGATAGTTTTTGCAAACGTGCGAAGCCGGGGCTGGTCGCTAGTTTTAAGATACAAAATGGAAAAAAACGAGTGTGCTTTAGACCACATGATTGAAGTAAAACTTACGAAACGTCACTCTCTCTCTTTCTATCCTTACTAACTTACATCTCCCTCTCAACTTCCGTTCACCTCGCCCGATCACACTTTTCGTGACTCTCTCGTCACGAATTCACCAGCTTCCTCCCCAAGTTAAGCGTGCGTAAAGGAGTTTTACTTCAATAACTGGTCTACTACTGGAATAGAATTTTTTTTTCATATTATTATTTGACTAAAATTTAATTTTATTTAGCACCAGAAAACAGAACAGGCAAAACCTTGTTATTTAAGAACCCGCAAGTGGAAATCTATATTATGTAGTTAATTCATAAACTAATTAATAAATTCATTGGATCTGTCATTAATATATTTATTTATTCACTCATTCTTTCATCATCAATATACATATACATATAATAAAAATGTAACGGGTCGCTGTCTGTACATTTAAGACATATGAGAAAAAATATTATCGGGACCTTTATCAACGCAAATAGCACCCAAAACAATGATTGTCAGAATATTTGTCTGTTTGTCTGTGCGTTTGTGCATGCTAATCTTAGAAACGGCTTATCCGATTTAGATGTAGTTTTCACTAATATATTTTCATCATTCAGGTTCATAAATACAAAAGTTATGCCAATTTCAAGAATCACGTTGAACATGTAAAGTCACTATTCCAGGCGGACGAAGTCGCGAGTACAGCTAGTTTAAAATAAATAAATCATTTAATTATTATTAATAGAAACAAGCTTGTCACATTTAACTATTACTGAAGTTCCTTTTTTGGACAGTGTCACAACTTAATGTTGGACTTCACTAAAATTTAATGTCCAAAGCAAGAGACCAACTACAACATCTACTGTAGCCGAACTTTGAGTCAGAACTCGTGCAAAACTTAGCAAGTCTTAATAAATATATTTACCAACTTAGTCATTTATCATACTGATGTTATAAAGAGAAAAGTTAAGTAAGTTTTTTTTCCCGGATTCTCGCAACAACTATTAATTTGATTTGTATATAACTTTTATATCGCAATAACATGTTCGGAGCGTATTCGTGCAAATATTTGTTTACTGACATATCACTCTCTTTCTGAGAATTCTGACAGACACAGAAAATTACCAATAAAATAAAAATAGATAGAAATGATAAAGTATTAAACATTGTTTGTATATATATTTCAATATGGAAATTCCAATATTTCTTTCATTTATTTCTATATTATAATTTTATCAAGCAGCTAATTTGGTGAAGTGGTATACTTATTATGTTGTTTACCGATCTTTGTGGTTTCGTTCTTCCTCAAGGCTAATAATGTATATTTAAATATTTGTTTTTTATGTTTTACTAGTTGGCCTAGCGAACTTCGTACCGCCTTATTTTTTTGAGTGAATATAATTTATATCGAAATAAAATATTTGCCTATATCTAAGACACAGTGCAGGTCTATTGAGCAGAAGTTTTACTTCAGTCGTGTGGTTCAATCAAGTTCAATCAAGTTTACACTACATTAAACTAATAAAGATACTAATATACATGTACGCAACAATATTTAACGCCTATTCTCTGAGATACGAATATTGCCTCGACTTAAGGACTTTCTTAATTGACTAATTGCCTTTATTAACGCGACGAGCGCCTCAATCACATTGTAAAATAATATTACGCGTACAAAATTAAGAGACACTTCCAACTGTTACGAAGTTACTGATTTCGTTTCTACAGTTCATGATTTTCATGTAGGTTAATTTGTAATAAAAAGTTTTATGTGACTTTTTAATTTTGTTAATCATTACTTTACTAAGTCATGGCATTTATTTTAAAATTTTTGTAAAATGGTGTTGATGATGAGCTCGTTGATTGTAGTAGAAGTTGACGAAGTTATTTGAGAAGCGGAGATAAATAAAATATTCAATAACTCAAACTGTGTATTAAATTTCACAAAGGTTTTCGGTTACAAATTATTGCTATGCACGACGAGAATACGAATGAAAAAGAAGGGAAGATCGAGTTGACACAAACTTGCCCTTTTATAGAGGACTTGACAGTTCATAGTAAAATGGAGGAAAGAATTCGTTCCGTATAGTCACATGAACGCACCGTATGTAATGTTCCACTTAAGCACTCCACGTTCACGACACAAGTTTGCACTGCATGACCCACGAAACGGACCGTAACACACAGTGCTGGCTTGAATGATGATGTTGCCGCTGTGGACATGGCTGACGTTCCTTAACAAATGGTAAACTTTTATATATTTCGTAGTTGATTTATTATTGACTATCTGAACGCGGAACTTTGTTCGTGTGGGAATTTCTATCTAGATATTCATTATTTTTTAACGGTGTGATCCTGATCCCGTGGGAAGCTGTGGCGGATTTAAAAATTTGTCGCCAGTAGGCCCTTAAATTTTTGCCGCCCTACTATTCAATTTTCGAAACTAATCCTTACATGTATTTGATTTTTTTTAATTTCTTAAAAAGATAAAAAATTAAGCCAGATTTGACTCCCCCTAAAATATGCCGCCATAGGCTCTGCCTACTCAGCCTGCTGGTAAATCCGCCACTGCTACTGGTGGGAAGTATGGGATAAAAGTATTTGTTGCTAAATGACCTCCTTTCCTTGTGGGTCCAGTCCTTGTGGGTCTCCTCACCGTGCCTCGGAGAGCACGTTAATTAGCAACAAATACTTTTATCTCATACTTCCCACCAGTGGCAGTGGCGGATTTTTTGTCAATATCTTTGTAGTTATTTTGTTTATTTACATAATAAATTAAAAACGTATATCTGTACAGCTGTCTCTAGAACCACTCAAATATTACAAAGAAGGTCGATCGATCGATCGATCGATTCAGCCTGTAATATCCCACTTTTGGACATAGGCCTCTTCCCCAAGTAGGAGAAGGATCGGAGCTTAATCCACCACGCTGCTCCAATGCGGGTGGGCGGATATATTCCCTACTATGAGTAACGATCGCTATCAGGTGTACATAATAACAACCGGGACCGACGGCTTAACGTGCTCTCCGAGGCACGGTGGGGAGACCCAAAAGGACTGCACAAACATCCAGACCACGGCAAACATCTGTATGGCCAATACAAATGCTGTCGTGTGCGGGGATCGAACCCGCAACCGCCCGCGCAACAGCCAATCGCAATCCAGTGCTGTGACCGCTACGCCAACGCGGCGTCCTATCAGTATAATAATAAATAATAATAATGATTTATTTTCCATCACAATCATATATAGAATATAGAATGAAAATGAATGTTATGGTAAAAAGTAGGGACGTAGAACCTGCTACAAAATCTTCACTATATTACGGAGATGTCATGGGATTTACTTGAAAATACCATGGTTTTACCGCCTTACCATTGTGTTAGATAAGACCGGAAGACTCAACCTTATCCTGTTTCTTTATAGATTTCAAGTAAGTTAATAAAGTTTGCGAACAGAATACTTCTTTATGTGACGTGTAAATTATTTAAAAATGGTACTTTAGTTTTATATTATATAGATGAGAGAGATGGCCTAGATGACCCGGTGAACTTCATATCACCTACATAATTATATTTGTGAAAAATATACACAAAACACTTTCTGAACGTACCTATAAATATTTGACAACCAATTGACAACGTTTTTGACAAAAGACATTAAATTTCCCCGCTAGGAACATTTTGTATTGGAAAATTAAATCGTCGTTTTTAGTATTTTCCGTTACATATTATTTATGTTTCGCATCGTTTAAACCTTTCATGAACTTCCACAAACATTTCAAGATCAAAATTAGCTAAATCGGTCAAGCCATTCTCGAGTTTTAGCGAGACTAACGAACAGCAATTGATTTTTAATTTTTATATGATAAATATATTTCTGTATATTATGTAGACATGACAGTAACTGTAGTACAAGGGAGTTTAAATATATTTCGGTAAGAAAAGCAAATATCTCCGTCCCGTAAAGTTGATTTAAACTTATTAAGGGTATACCCGTCTATCGCCTGTGTCTCTTCATGTCATTCTATTTTCAATATTTATATTTTACATGCAGTTGTCCTGTAAGAAAAGAATCAAGAAACTTAAGAGCAACGCCATCTATCGGGTGCTAGTATGAGTATTATATATTATGTAATCAACTCGTTCATCGAGACATTTAAAAGAGTTATTACGCACGTTATAAATATTTGTGTACATATAAATCATGACTGTTTTGATAAAATGTTTTTATATTTAAAATTGCTATTACAAAAAGTTCTCTAGCTGTTATTAAATTTGGTGACACGTTGAAAATAATTATACACATAATTATATATGCTTACATGCTGTATTGTACAAATTCTTCATTCACATAATAAACACGTGAAAAACCCTATACAGCAGTAAATCGTAACACCGCTCAATCGAAGATCAGATCCTCAATACAAATAGTTTGTACAACCTTGTACTACAGATCTCTTTCAAATTTTCTTCACAAACGCAGTCTCTTTATATTCAGTATGTAATCTCGCTTGTGTTCGCGTGTACTACAGTACAAAAACACGATCACATCATATATCAAATACCATATACGCCGTGTTTCTCGTTTCCAAACTTTTCGTAACCTTTTACAGCCAATGAATTTTTACGACTGTTCCGAATGTATTTTAAAGGCTTTTTTTTCTCGAGACAAAGAATTATCTGATTGGCTTTGTTGGGTACTTGATTTCATTCTGTAGATCTTATGTTCATAGGGAGATATAAGTTAGTGAAGATAGAAAGAGAGAGTTCTACTTCAGTTGTGTTGTTTAAAACACACTCATGTTTATTACTATCAGCATATTCGTATGCCTACATCGTAAAAAGGTAAAAGGTAAAAATATTTATTAAACAACTAGCTGACCCGGCGAACTTCGTACCGCTTAACAGTCGATTCTTTAAAATACTTATCCTTCCCGGAACCCCTCCTCTAACACTTATGGTATGGTATTAAAGTTCAAATTGACTTAAGTATTATTACGAATCTTATGTATGGGAATAGAAAAATGTTGTTTTTAGACTTTTTCAGGGATTTTTTTTTAATTTTTCTCTCCGTAACAACCATCCTCGTACTTCAAGGAATATTATATTAACAGCACTTAAAATGAAAGACTTACTGGTGAATAACTTTAGTTTATTAGCGAACTTAAAATCAAAATCAGAAGGAACTTTAATCAAACGCTCCAAGAGCACTTTCGAATCGCCATTTTTACAAATTAATCTTGTTTACAAAAGTGAAGCTACCACCGATTCGGAATGTGGATTCTGCAGAGAAGAAACGGTAAGAAACTTTACAGTTACTCTTTTGAAAAATAATATATAAACTGTGTACAAAATCATTAATTTACAATAATAAAAATATTACACCGTGACAAAAACATAGTACATAAGTACATTGTGTCCACAGATGACACTGTTTTTTCGTGCCGTTGTCGAGTGTTGCCCTCAAAATCCATGTTATATTAAAAATTGATATTTAAATTTAAAAAAATGTACAAATTATGATGAATATGCTAACAATTATAAAAAAAGAATTAGCGAAATCGGTTCAGCTGCTCTCGAGATTTGCGCTTAGCAACACATTCAGCGATTCATTTTTATATATATAGAGATTTAGATATCTCCTTAGATTTAAATGAACAATCTACATAGAAGCCATTAATTTTTGTTTTATACTTCGAATGTTTTTGTATGGAGATGAGTCTCCCTAATTCCTATTCTAATATAGATAAAATTCTTTATAAAAAGTACGTGAAATATTTTAGTCCTTTGGGGCCCCTAATTTACAGACCGATGACCTCGAACGGGTCAAACGGAATCAGGGTTGACAAACAACAACCTATGATAGGGGCGTGTGTTTCATGTGATATTAGACGTCTTGTGGTTTTATTTCTATAAAATTTGTGAAATTATTGGAATGGTTGACTTACACTGTACAGTCTGCAGTTACCAAATATAACAAAGTAAGTTTTATTATGACGCCGCGTTGGCGCAACGGTCACAGCCCTGGTTTGTAGCTGTTGCGCTGGCGGTCGCGGGTTCGATCCCCGCACATGACAAAGATTTGTATTGGCCATACAGATGTTTGCCGTAGTCTGGATGTTTGTGCAATCCTTGTGGATCTCCCCACCGTGCCTCGGAGAGCACGTTAAGCCGTCGGTCCCGGTTGTTATCATGTACACCTAATAGCGATCGTTGCTCATAGCAGGGAATATATCGGCCAACCCGCATTGGAGCAGCGTGGTGGATTAAGCTCCGATCCTTCTCCTACATGGGGAAGAGGCCTATGCCCAACAGTGGTATATTACAGGCTGAATCGTGAATCGTTATCGGAAATAATTATAATCAGTGTATTAATGATGCTCGAGAAACCAGGATCTAAAAAGGAAAGATAGATAGCACCGTACCAGCAACTACATGCTTATCCAAAGACTAAAAATAGTGTTCACAAATTATTATTATTTTTTTTACTATCTAAATAGAGACAATGAAAATACATGACGTATAGATCAATGGAGACGTAAATATTTTATTGAAACCCACACCAACTATACATAGGTACATATATTTTGGAGGAATGTGTAGAATTAATTTTAAGTTACGAAAATGTTAACGGCCATTTTGTTATTTAATCGTTTAATACAGAATGTTATACAAGCGTAAAACTATTTAACTAAATTGTGAAATTAAATTATGTTATGAAATCGGTTAGAAATATATTAAAATTCGTTTCAAATAATCTCATATAATCCAATGATGCCAGCGACATGCGTCAAGATATATTCAAATGTAACAAAACAATTGATATTGGTTGTTCATCGGATTACGCAAACATTCCCTTTGTAACGCTACCCTTATCAAGGGTGTAAGTCGTTAACATGTAAATAAAACACAATAGTAGTCCCTCGTCATACTGTATTAGTTTCGTGTGTGATTTTTTGATTAGTTTTTGTAGGAATTAAGTATTTTGTATTCAGGACACATTTTGGAGGTCGAATTTTAGATTTTTTTAGATTTTTTTTTGTTTACAGGACATTTTATGATAATTACATCGTCTTAAAATATCTGTTACCACAACTGCTAATTAATGCCTTATTGGTGTAAAGCTAGAAAATACGATTTTCATATATTTTTTTGAAGTTTACTCTTTAAAAATCGATTTTCATATAATAGGCCCCCGGTATGAAAAAATATGAGGAGTAAAATCTACTGAACGAATGACATCGTTACATTTTTGTAACGCCCTATTGGGTTCCGATAGATGTTGATCGTTATCGATGATTCGTTTATTTACCATTTGATATGCTATTAATCTTTTTCTTAGGCTAGTAAGCCTTTTGATAAAAAAAAAAATATTAATTTCAAAAACCATAGTGTTCATCTAGTATATTCAAAACATATGAAAACTCGTGTTTATCAAGGCAATAGCCAAATGGGAAGCCAGGTCTAGACTTGTTCCTAGTTTATTCGGAACGAGGTTGAAAGTTGTTTTTCACTGCGTTTAATCTCGTAGATGCACTTTGTAAGCTGAGTTTTATAAAATACTAGCTGACCCGGCAAACTTCGTACCGCCTAACAATCGATTCAAATTTTTTTAATACTTATCCTTCCCGGAACCCCTCCTCTAACACTTAAACTTTATGGTATGGTATTAAAGTTCAAATTGACTTAAGTATTATTACGAATCTTTTGTATGGAAATATAGAAAAGTGTTGTTTTTAGACTTTTTTCAGGCAATTTTTTAAATTTTTCTCTCCGTAACAACCATTCTCGTACTTCAAGGAATATTATAAAAAAAGAATTAGCGAAATCGGTTCAGCTGCTCTCGAGATTTGCGCTTAGCAACACATTTAGCGATTCATTTTTATATGTATACAGGTTGGGGATTATAATACAACGATAACTTGGACAGCGTATATGTAATGACATTCCAAGCCCACATACAAAAAATCAATAAAATACATCCAGTAGTTTAGTCACAAATTATGATTTTTCATTTTTTAAAATTTCTACGTATGTATTATACTAAAGACCTGACCTACCCTAAAACCGGCGGTTAACGACTCAAGGACAGCTATTATTATTTTTAAAATCATAGATTAAGAAATGGATATGGCATCGACTGCCACAAAAAGGCACAATTTTTAATCATTGCCATTTAGTGACAGTTCGCAGACTAAATAATATTATAATAACTAATGTTTAAAAAAAAATAACTTTCAGTATCGGCTACTGATCAGTTCTGCATATTTAAAAAAAAATTGATGGTTTGAGAAAATTTAAATCAAATAGTTTTTTATTCAATTTAATTTTAAATGCGTAACAATTTATTTTAATTTACTTTTCTAACTTACTATTTTTTATTCAATCAAAATAATGAAGTTTTGTAGGTACAAGCACAAACCACTTCCACGCGACTTTGCCGCGTAGAAAGAAGGTCACGCGCGATGACGCGTGTAACAGGTCAGTGATCCTGTAGTTACAAAAATGATGTTATAAAATTTTATTAAATTAAATTGAATTAGTTTGTATGAAAAAATCTTGACGCCGCGTTGGCGCAGCGGTTACAGCAATGGATTGCGATTGCCTGTTGCGCGAGCGGTTGCGGGTTCGATCCCCGCACACGACAACATTTGTATTGGCCATACAGATGTTTGCCGTGGTCTGGGTGTTTGTGTGGTCCTTGTGGGTCTCCCCACCGTGCCTCGGAGAGCACGTTAAGCCGTCGGTCCCGGTTGTTATCATGTACACCTGATAGCGATCGTTACTCATAGTAGGGAATATATATTTGGGTTGTCTGGAAGAAATGGCTAAATGGCCATAAGTCCGCCCATTGTACTTCACAGTCTGTAAATGATATTTGTAGTTGTGATGTACAATAAAGTATAAATAAATAAATAAAAAATCTTTTTTTTTATTTTGATGTTAGGACTTATCTGATGGTTTTGAAATACTTCTTTATACTAGTACTAACGGTGTTTTCAATTATCGTTCTATTGTCATCCCCACCTTGTATATAGAGAAGAGATGATTTTGTCGTTTAACATTATATGCTTACATTTTCTGATATTAATATATTTATCACTAGTGTTAGCTCAGTAAAAACTATTAAGCTTATCAAGTTACAAAGACTTGGTTTACACTATAGTGATCAAATTATGTCAAGAATAAACTGATTCAGTGTTACACTAATCTTAGCAAAACGTCACTGTTCCGGTACGTTACTTGTTAAGATTGACTGATGCAATTAAGTTCAGTTGCTATTTATAGTCATACCTTGAGTTCGAGTTTATGTATGTGTGAGCTAGAGTGGCATTTAACTAGTAGACACAATACTACATTAATTGGATATTATTAAGTTTTTAATTCGTAGATTATATACTAAATTATCATCACCAACCACTTCAGCCTATCACAGTCCACTGTTGGACATAGGCCTCCACAAGTTCGCGCCCGACATTATGTCGCGAACTCATGTGTTTTGGCCATAGTCATCACGCTGGGCAGGCGGGTTGGTGACCGCAGAGCTGGCTTTGTCGCACCAAAGACGCTGCTGCCCGTCTTTGACCTGTGTATTTCAAAGTAAGCATGGATGGTTATCCCGCCATCCGTCGGCTTTTTAAGTTCCAAGGTGGTAGTAGAACTGTGTTATACTAAATTATATTCAAATTTTATTATTTTATTTTATTTTATTTTTATTTTTAATAACAAAACTATAGTCATTGTTTTTTTTTGTGTGAAAGGAGAACAGAAGATACCCGGTAGGTAATGTCTGTACACGCATTACGAGGGCAAATGGGTCGTAAACGTAATCCTAGCACTTGCTTTATCGCGTGTAAAACCTTTACTATTAATATTTTGTCAATCCCGAAAATCCCGGGATCGTAAGTTTTAAATCCCCGGATATCAGGATCAAGAAATCTTCCGGGATCCCGCTGTTAAAGCCTCGAGATTATATTTCGCACGTAAATCAATCTGACAGTTTCCAAAACTCAACGCAGGAGAATCCACGCGGGACGTCTAGTAGACGATAGAAAATATCAAAGAACGAAAAAAGTATTCTTGTTAAAATATGTGTTACTGAATATTGAAAAACTTAGAAATTGGTACACCATTTGAATACAAATTGTTTGTTAGGAACTTGCGTAGTTTTTTCTCTCGTGTCTATTTCCTTTATATATAGTTGCATATTACAATGCTACGGGAATACAAATTGTCGTTCAGCGGGAATTTAGTATTCTTGAATTGTTGTATGAACTTTATTTGCTCGGTTTAATTAATTTTATGTTGTAAATTCTGCTTAAACACCTACTAAAATTCTTATTAAAAAAGCAGATAGGTGATGTCTACCGAGACATTAGAAATTTTGACTAAGTTAAGGTTGCTTAAAACACTGGGTACGTTACGTAAGTTTGTAATGTACCCAATGTTAATGTTAAAGTATACATTTTTATTTTATTGATATTTTGCTGCCTTAACTTTTTTATTATTGTTTAGTTTTTTTTTTTTTGTAAATGACATTTTTATCTTTCGTTTTTAACTTTCGTTAAGTGTGAGGCTCACCTTATGACGAAATAATGTTTTCATTTTATTTCATTTCATTTCATATTTTAGACTATAGCCGAGGGAGGCAAGAAGACACAAATTACTACACTTAATCGAAAGTTTTCTGTTTAAAATCAAGACTACTGCTACAAATATGAGTGTGCACTTCATTTTAAAAAGCGTATAAATATAGGTTGATGATTAGTAAACAAGTTAATGTGAAAGTGCGCATTTCGGGAGCTAAAAGTATGAAACTTTATCCTTACGCTTTTGATGTCAAATACATTAATAGGTATCTATTTCAGTATTTTTGAAGTACCATCTCTAATGAGATAAAACAAGACATGACATACATAAGTAATGAAAAGGCATTTTTTCTTTAAATTTGCATTAACCTTTACATTTGGACTGCTTTTGATGTTGGTACTGATTAGTAAATAAATACCTAAATTTTCCAGTCTTAATTGAATTTTGCCGACTCATATCTAAAAGCATGTTTGTCATATCGTAAGTTAGAAGCAAGAAATTTTTTTTAGGTTTTGTATGCATATTAAATAAATTAGTATTCCAGATTATGTGTCAATTCTGGATGGTAAAAAAGAAAATTAGTTTGTATCACTGAAATTACCTAAAATGGATGAAGTACTTATATCTAATGGGAGACTTTTCTTCGTGCAACTGCTTTATGAAGCCTAGTGATGAAGCCTGATCGAAATTGAGCTCTGCGAGCATTCTCATAGTTCTAGCACACAAAAGTCGAACAATAAATGTGGTATAAAAAGAATTTCTAAATTATTGTAATAATAATAATTAGGTAATATTTGCGAATCTCTTAGTAAATATAATCAATTTTAACATGAGCGAAGCCCCGGGCAACAACTAGTCTGTAAATGAATTAAAAGTGATGAAGTTTTGGACAGTAAAAATAAGTTAAATTATATAAAAATGTTCTCATTCAAGTTTCCAGCGAACCTTTCATTTCTTTCTTTCAAATTCTTTTTTTCAGCCACTCATTCGACCATTAATCTATTTGACCCTTTAAATTAACCAATTGGGTCAAAGTACCTAAGCTTTCGACTTGTTTAATAAAGTCAGGTAAAAGAAACTAGGTCACGAACACCCAAAAATAATAATGAGCTTTGAAACGATAATATTTATCAAATGCATATTTTTATATAATTTTAATGCATATTTTTCGGTAGGCTGAAGTGATGATATTGTGATGATGAAGCCATATTTTTAAATGGGTTTTGCCACATAATGATCAGTTAGGACCTGTTAATTACTATTTGTATGACTAGGTGACTTTATTTACGTTGACAGTTATAAAATTCAATTCTTGAAGTTATACTTCTTTTGGTGTGTTAGGGTTTATGATGAGAGTAAATTTTTATGATGCGCGCGCACACCGTCACAAAAAACCAACACCCTGAAGTTATATAGTCAATGAAGAAGTTAGCAACGTGAAGTTAGCTAGCCAATGAAGTAGGTATAACTACTTACGTGCGTACATAAGTACAAACACACTTTTTAAATATATTTTTCTGTGTATCTTTTTTTTTAGTCTTTAATTTTATGGTAAATTAATAAATATCATCAAATATACTAATGAGCTTTTGTTAGTATATTTTTGAGAGCTTAGTAATTGTATTTGGCTCAGTTAGCAATATTTTAAACACAGTATGCAGCTAATCAGTTCAGCCTATTGTAGTCCACTGCTGGACATAGGCCTAGCCAAGTTTGAGACAGATATTCCAGTTTTCCGTATTCCTCATCCAGCTTACATTGGCAATTATACGTAGACCGTCGGTCCAGCTGAAGGATGTCCCACACTGCGTTTACCTTGCCTTGCCATTTTGATAGCCTCATTTCTAGTCGTATCTGAGGTGAAGCACAGCAGGAAATTTCCTGCTCAAAATATGGAGCAGCCCGACTGGGGTAGTACCTCGACTTTACAGAAGACCACAGCTAAATAATACTGTTTTCAAGCAGTATTGTGTGCCTGTTGGTGAATAAGGTGACCATAACTCCTGGGGGGGATTGGGGATAGGGTCGGAAACGCGCTTGCGATGCTTCTGGTCTTGCAGGCGTCTATAGGCTACGGTCTTACCATCAGGTGAGCCGTACGCTTGTTTTCCAACCTAGTTACTCTTAAACTCTTAAAAATTTTTCAAGATACTTCGTCTGAGTTTGAATCTTTGTTATTATAAACAAATTAAATTCAAGAGAAAACAGAGTATGACACTATCTCACTTTACACAAGTACGCTGACGCCTGAAGTCACAGGACAATGTATATTCACTACAATTTCTATATCCGTACTTATGGGTGTAATTATTAAATGGACCGGAAAAGGTCCTTCGACTTTTGACCGACTCCGGGTTCGTTTCTCCGGTTAAGTACCAGACATTTATCGATGTTTTGGGGTAATGGACGTTACATCTTGATTGAAACTGTGTACTATATAATGGATGTATGTTGTTTATACAGGACGAAGGATATAGCACTTATTGGAGATGGGATATAATATGGGAAATTCATTAATTTCATTCCTAGCCAGAGAATGTCGTAATAAGTAAAATCTCATCAAACATGTGACCTTTATTACTTAAGGAATGAATTTAAAAAAAGCATAAAAATCTAATAGTTTTTTTTATATAATTAATTTGTTTAAAGTACTTTGAAAATATACGTCCGTAATTGGCGATATTTAAAAATATAGTTATCGATTAATTTATTGGACAAAGGGGACAACGGAATTAGAATAAAAGAATGAAGTAGGTACAAAGCTATAAAGCCTTAAGACGGTAGGAGTTACAAAGAAACTTGAACCAATTTTTATGAAGAAGGGTATGTTTGGGTTAAAGAAGACAAAGTAGAGAAGAAACAGATACTGTTATATTAGTCACGAGTATGTATATTAACTTATTTAAAAATTGTTTTTCGTATCGCATTTCAAAACAAGTTTTGATACGCTTCAGCCTGTAATATTCCACTGATAAGCATAGGCCTCTTTCCCTTGATAAATTAGTAGCTGATAATTATAAGTATAGACCCCTACAAATAACACTAAATTCGGTTACGTTTTCTATGCACGGACTATCTTCGTAAGTTCGTTACTAAGAGGACTAAATGGGACGGCAATGAAATACGCCATCTTGAGGGTTTTTCACATAAGTGTATTGTGGTTTGTTTAACATTAATTGCATTACCTCGGTCCATTCTGACCCAGTTTTGTTGTATTTTTAAGATCTGATTATTGTTGCCCCTACAGTTTTCTAAAAGCAATTTTGTTAATCTAACCCAAGATATTCACTTGACCAGTGGCTACCCACTTCGAATACTACGATACCATAGTAGTAGTTTGATTAATTAATATTTTGATAGCTGTGTGTGTCTGCCTTTATCTATACTAATATAATAAAGCTGAAGAGTTTGTTTGTTTGTTTGATTGTTTGTTTGTTTGTTTGAACGTGCTAATCTCAGGATCTACTGGCCCGATTTGAAAAATTCCTTCAGTGTTAGATAGCCCATTTATCGAGGAAGACTAAAAGCTATATATCATCACGCTAAGACCAATAGGAGCGTAGCACCAATGAAGAATGTTTCAAAATCGGGGTTTTTTTCCTTTTAAGGGCTTCCGCTGCGTAAACGGTTAAAGTTTCGCACAAATCATGTATGACAGAATTGGTCCTATTCCACGTGGACGAAGTCGCGCGCAGAAGCTAGTCATATATAATCAGAAAATGAATTCAACTTCGTGCTAAAAGAACGCGTGAGAGGGGACAGGCATGTTCGTCTTTCCAACAGTCCAGTATCCGCCGGGATGGCATCATGCCGTTAGTCTATAAGCCTTTTATTATTTTATAATAATAAATAAAAAAAAATAATATTTGTGAATGATACAATAATAATCTACTATAAAACATAATTTATTCTGAATAAAATATTAACATTTGAAAACGCTTTAATTTCAAATTAGCCGTAACTTAATAACTATGTAAGTCTGTGTGTAATGACTGTCACAAATCAAGAATAGGCTCGAAACGCTTGGATTGTTCCGAAACTTGAACCATCAAGGATATTTGATGAATATTTATCTCTCTAGACTTTGTAATTCTAAAATTATAACTTAGATCTAAAATCGTGCTTTGTAAGCGAAATAATGCTGAATATGCTACATTTAAAATTTAAGAATTGAATGTTGAAATTTCTATTATAATTTCGATTTTTTTTATACAACTAGATCGGCAAGCAAGCGTACGGCTCACCTGATGGTAAAAGAATACCGTAGCCTATAGACGCCTACAAAAGTAGAAGCGCGTTGCCGAACCCCAAATCCTCCACAAGCAATAATATTACAACTTATACTCGCCCATTCGATTATTTTCTTTTTGACAGTTCAAGAAAATTTGAAATTAGTGACCACGAAGTATACATACAAAGAGTCCGGACGTAATATTCAAGGGATTGTCTCAATTTAGAGGACAGAATTTTAATTCTAATTTTAATTTTAATTTCCCTCATTAATTTCCCTCGCGTAAAAAAGGTATAAACTACAGAAAGCGAATACATAAGTATATAGCGACAAGACCGAAATAGTTTGATACCCCTGCCACCCGGCCCGTAGTGTGGACAGAACGCGCGGATAGGAATGTTTGAAAACTACGCTCGTTGCGCTCAGTCGCTTCCGCTTTAGCCACTGCAGTATGGACGCAAAGACGCGTTTCATATGTTCGATATTTCGCGCCCGCCGCCGCCACCGCGTTAGGCTCGCAGTGTGGACGAGGCCTAAGACACCGACGGTTTGCGGGTTCGATTCCCGCTCGGGATGGATATTTGTATTTGTACAAATATTTCTTTTTGGTTTAGATGTCTGTCCTTGTGGGTCTACCCACCGTGACTCGGGAGTACGTTAAGTCGTCGGTGCCGATAGTTATCATAAATTCATGATAGCGACCGTTACTCATAGTAGAAAACATATCCACCAACCCGTAGTGGACCAACGTGGTGGATTAAGCTCCAATTCTTCTCCTATATGAAAAAAGAGGCCTATGCCCAGCAGTGTAATGTTACAGACTGAATACACAAAAGCTTTTACTAATCGTTAAATAAGACATTTTGAATATTTATTTGCATATTTAAGGATTATATTTAATCCAAATAACCAAGAGCCTAATTTGAAACTTAAAGCATACAATACTGAGAAAATCTAAACTTTACTTAGTATTAGGCTTAGGTTTAGTTATGTTTGTAGTTTCCAAGACTAGCAAATACTGTCTTTTATTGCTGCCTATTTGAAATCGAAGCCTCTAAACTAGCGTATAAATAAAATTTATATTTTATTCATGTAAATGAGAAAATATTTAGGATGAGATGGTTATTGAAGATTCGCTTGAAAAATATAGTATGTAATTTCGGAATCGATTTTCTGTATCTTTTATAAGAAGCCGTTCAAGTTTTTCTATTATATTTACATTTCGTTTGATACACAAATGTTCTCGAAGGGTTTTCTTTGAATGTTTAAACTATTAACAACTAATGTAATATTTTTTAAACGAAAATAGATTTTTGCAAGTAGAATTGTATTGTAATAATAATTGGAATTAAATTGTTAAATCTACTAAGAGTGTACTTTTCGCGCTCAATTTTTATTTTCAATTTAGCGGAAAAAAGTTTTTATATATATAATTATGTTTATTTTTACACAATACTATTATACACGTTTTTTTTTTATGTAACTAGGTTGGCAAACAAGCGTACGGCTCACCTGATGGTAAGACCGTAGCCTATAGAAGCCTGCAACACCAGAAGCATCGCAAGCGCGTTGCCGACCCTATCCCCAATCCCCCCCAGGAGCTCTGGTTACCTTACTCATCAACAGGAATACAATACTGCTTGAAAACAGTATTATTTAGCTGTGGTCTTCTGTAAGGTCGAGGTACTACCCCAGTCGGGCTGCTCCAATTTTGAGCAGGAAATTTTCTGCTGTGCCCTACCTCAGTTACACACGTTGTATACACGTTAGTATTTTCATCTGCCTTATATGTTTCATCTTCATATATACACGTTAGTATTTTCATCTGCCTTAGCTGTTTCTTGAAAGTCTGGTGGCAAATATCCGTACGGCCTATGTGATATTAAGCGATTACCCTAGCCTATAGACACCTGTAACACCACAAGCACTGCACGTTACCCTAACTCTGACCTTCCTCAGTACCTCTGGTAACCTTATTTACCACAGGTACACAACACTACTTGATACTCGTAGCAGTATTATTTGGCTGTGATCTTCTGTAAGGTTGCGGTACTTCCCCAGTCGGGCTGCTCCATATTATTCTATTTACTAATCTGTGGCCATATTTTTGCGCAGGATATTTCCTGCTGTAGTCTAATTCATTAAAAAAAGTTTCTTCCGTGGCCTCACAAAATTGTGATAGCTTCTCAGAAATTACACAACAGACCACGTACTAGCCCTACATTGTGTAACTTTTAACGTAACCCTATTGGTTCTATTACTTTGCTATATTTTAGTTAATACGGTATATTTACTTAGTGGTCGAGTTTGGGTGTAATTACCCAGTTTATTTACGACTGGATTGATCATAAGTAACTTATACGACGTATCGTAATATCGTAATTATGGATCGTAATTTAGCCTGTATCATACCGGTGCTGGGCATGGCCCCTTTGTAAAAGTCGGAGCTTAATCCACCACGTGCTCCATTGCACTTATTTAGTTTTAATTTATTCGTGGAATTAGACAGTCTTAGGCCAAAATGTTTCCTCCAATTATTTCCTTTCTTGAATTCCTTATACAATTATATTTACAAATAATTTGCAACTTTTTAAAAGAAAGTCAGGTAAGTCTTTAGATTAAGAACCGTTGACTGTTTATCGGCATATTTTTGTCACAGCAACAAAACAAAAAAAAAAAATACCCTAACCTATCTAATTTCAATATTAGACTGTTTATCGGCATATTTTTGTCACAGAAACAAAAAAAAAAAAACCCTAACCTATCTAATTTCCGACCGACCGACCGACGCGGTTCTTAATCTAAAGACTAGCCGAAAGCCGAAAGAAATATTGTTTAAAATTTAATAATAATTTTGATATAATTTATTTTATTATATCAAAATAATTTATAAAGCACAATTTTCTCCTAAAATCCAAATACAAGATTCACTTCAATTTGCTGTTTGGGATTTAGAAGGTAGAAACACAAGCAGGAAGCCGTTTTGGAGATATTAATACATCAAACAATGCAGGTATAAAACCGTTATGTTCCGAACTTTGGTGACAACAATCCCGTTTTAAACGTGGTTCTTGGACAGCATTAGATAATTGATTGGATATAGACACCTACATATTATTATGTAATCTATATATGTAAAAATCAATTGCTGTTCGTTAGTCTCGCTAAAACTCGAGAATGGCTGAACCAATTTGGCTGATTATGATCTTGAAATATTGGTGGAAGTTCAGGAAAGGTTTAAACGGTGAGAAACATAAATAATAAGTAACGGAAAATACTAAAAACGACAATTTAATTTTCCAATACAAAATGTTCCTAACGGGGAAATTTAATGTCTTTTGTCAACAACGTTGTCAATTGGTTGTCAAATATTTATAGGTGCGTTCAGAAAGTGTTTTGTGTATAGTTTTCACAAATATACCATGTAGGTGATACGAAGTTCACCGGGCCATCTAGTAGCAGATAGAAAAATACACCTGTATATATATAGATATTCAAGGCAAGTTGTTCTTGGTATTGTCATCATAATTATGTCATTGTTTCTTATTTCTTCTTTTATTGACATCTATTCTGCTTATTATATTACTATTGACATATCAAAAAATAACTTTATTAAATCAGGCTTCAAAAGCACCTTCGAATTGTCATTTTTCAAATTAAATTATTTAAAAAAAATGTAAAAATATATTAAAAGGCAGCGAAACGTAAAAATCTGAGAAGTATGATTTTGCACGCGTCACACGCTTAAGCGTGTGGGTGTGCTTTACTATCGAAAGACGGCTCTGTGTCCATTTTCCAAGATAAAATCGTTCTTATACGTTAAGTTAGGCACTGAATTTAAAAAAAAAGGTTGTTTCGGAAACTAGACATGTTAATCTATAAAGTCAGCGTATTTTCTTTTCATTTTGTTTAATATTTATAACAAAAAAAAAACGTAATTAAAAAGTGATATGTCAGCTGTCCGTTGGTCTGTGCCCTTTTGTTGTCTTCACGTTTTAGAAAAATATAAACAATTAATTGTAATAATTTCTTTTGAATAATACTTCATTCACTCTAAGGATGAACTGTATATCTTTTTATGACTGAACTCTTAACCGTTTGAAAGATATTAACGAAATTCGAAAGATTTTCTGGGTTTCTTTCAAAAATATTTTTTCTTTTTTAAACCCCGGCGCAAAACGAGGGGTGGTATAAGTTTAACGTGTCTGTGTATCTGTGTAACTGTCTGTGGTACTTTTTTCTAGTTGATGAGGGGATCTGACTACCTTCCTTATGTCCTATCGATTCGAAATTTGTCACCGTATTACTTCAATGATATTGAAAGTGTATGGTAAGGTATCGTATTATGTATAGTAAGGCATCCGCCAACCCGCATTGGAGCAGCGTGGTGGATTAAGCCCTTTAATATATAACAAAAAAAAAGTAATCAAATAATATATCTACAGCTGTCCGTTGGTATGTGCACTTTTAGTTGTCTTCTCGTTTTAGAAAAATATAAACAATTTTAGCGAAATGTATAAGCTATTGAACGATCGGATAAATAATAAGATGTTATCTATCTTCGCTGACTCTTTATTGAAGAATAATAATGATAGAAAAACAATATTCAAGTAGCAAAATATAAAAAAGTAGCAAAATACAAAATATAATTATAAGATAATAGAAAAACAATATATTCAAGTAGCAAAATATAAAATATAATTATAAGATAACGTGCTACGGGTACGTACATAATTTTACTTACTAAATTGAAAAACAAATTGTCAAGAAGAATTTAAAATCAAATTCTTTGACGACTATCAAAAACACGCCACATTACTCTCCTTCCGAGACCGAAGGTCAATAGCCGGTTGGCGGGCCAGTGGAACCAGATGCTGCATAGCTCTCAGTGAGTTGGAACTGTCTGCGGTGATGCTTACGAAGCCTGCGTTGCCGTTCAAGCTCGAGGTTACCAGCTTAGCGAATGACCACCAGTTTAGCAAATGAGCTCGGTTTAGCGAATGGATGAGCGGATGATAAAATATTCGCTAACTCCGCAGACTTTTATTAATGAATTGTTATTTTGTTATAATATGAAAATGAATCAAGTAGCAAAATGTAAAATATTAACAAGAAGAGCTTAAAATCAAATTCTTTGACAACTAACAAAAAATATTTTTATTAAAATGATAAAAAGAGGTTTTTATTATTACTTATATAAAAAGTCTATATATGTAGAGACGCCCATTAATTGTAATTATTCCTTTTAATAATACTCCAGTCACTCTAAGGATGAACTCTTTTTCTTATTATGACTGAACTCTTAACTGTTTTAAAGATATTAACGAAATTCGAAAGATTTTCTGGGTTTCTTTCATAAAAATTATCACCGTCTCTTTTTTTCCTCTCTTCTTTTTCATGAATTATTTATTTTTTAAATAACTTCTGCTGCATCTAGCGACATTATTAATATTTTTGGCAGTGAAGTTAAAATTGTATCTATGTTTCGTGACGTGTCGACAGATTTTCGATAATATAAAATGCCAAAAGAAATTAAAAACTCTGCAAGAAAACGTGATCAATTACAACGTACGTTACAACGAAAAATTATAAAGATGATGTTATGATTGAACTGAATAAACCTGAAAGCTGCTGTCTTGGAAATAAACATAGTGGAATCTATTCCGCTCAAATTCCTAATAAGGATGATGTAAACCTTGCTAAAAAAATGTCGAATGTCTCAAGTTCGTCAAAACTATGATTTTAGACAAAGCGAACGAGAAAAAGATAGGTTAGCTAAGCAGGCTCAGCGATAATTTAGTGCCTACCTTAACATATAAGAACGATTTTATCTTGCAAAATCGACACAAAAAATAATAATATTTTATTCAATTGATTTCTCTTTTAGGCAATTATTATTAATTTCAATTCGTAAAACAATGAGCGTGTGAGGCGTGCACTTTTGGATTTTCCAAATTATTTTTATACTATTTTATTTTTGGTTTTGTTTGAACTACGTGACTAGCATTATAAAAGTATTGGTTTAATAAAATAGCTTTATTAACATAATATTTTCGTAAGTCGTAAGACCGAATTGTCCTGGTGTACACTTTTGATTCTACGGGACTTAACTGGAATGTCATTTTGAAACTTTTGGTATTCTGGCCAACGCTGTAGACGCCATGGTCGCGACCATAGCGCAAGCTGTTCTAGTAGGTACACCTAATGGGAGGATAGTTTAATTATCGCAACGGTTGATTTGATTCCCTCTGAGCAATGGTAAAATACTACTAGATAGCAAAGTAATGCATTTATTATGATATAAATTTTTTTTGAAATAAATATTAAATTTAATATACATTTTTGAATGTTTATATAATAACTATTGCGTTATATAATAATTATTTTTTACAATTAATGCATAAAACTATTAAAAAAAATTAAATTGATGCAGGGTCGTAATTGATTTGTAGAAAACTGTTATATTCATTGACGTACAAGAGAATAAACCAGTCATGTCACTTACTACTTAAATGATATCAAATTGTAATTCTGGCAAGCGATATTGAAGTATAATTCAATCGTATAAGGTTAAAATTCGCTTACCCATTCCAATTTTACTAAGTGACAAACTGCTACCTAGGTCTTGCTATGAACGAAAACATCGTAAAAATTGTTTTCATATTTCAGCTGTAATGTTTTTTGTGGAAAATTCTGTACACATGGCATCTGATGTTATGTTGAGATATTTGTCTAACTTTTCCACTTACGAAATTTTTTAATTTATTTTTACTTGATATGAAAATCACTACATATTACAAAACAAAGTCTCTTCCCGCTGTCTGTCTGTCTGTATATATGCTTAGATTTTTAAAACTACGCAACGGATTTTGATGCGGTTTTCTTTTGTAAATAGAGTGATTCCAGAGGAAGGTTTACATGTATAATACATGCATAATATAGTAGAGGAACACTAATAGTTTTAAAGTTTTCTAATGTGATGTCGTAATTAAACACATTTTTTGCGCTTAGATTGCAAATTTTTATTTTATATTTTATATTTAGTATCAGCATTGCACCCGTGCGAAGCCGGAGCGGGTCGCTAGTAATTTATATAATAGATACATTCACCCATATCTTCACCCAGTGCTCGTTTTGACAATGTGTGTGTTCAACATCAGAAAATGTAAATCAACTAGCAATGACGTTTGTGTGTGTACTCTTTGACAGACTCACGTACGATCCGTAGTTTTTTATTTTTTTTTGATATCGCAGGGTAACCCATTTACGGGTGATATCCAGGACGCCCGGGTAGGCAGTCCTAGACCGTATGTCGGACTCAGCATTTGGGGTGCCACTACCGCACTAAACCCCCTGCGGGAGCCTTCAGCCGCTTTAATTGGAGGGTCCCGGATCTGCAGGCAACAGGATCCCTCTAGCGACAGGCTGGCCTCGGCGAAAATGTCAGACTTCTCCTCCATGGGGACTGTCCGGCTCACCTCTGAACAGTCCCGACGACGCCGTGTCTAGCAGGCCCGGGTTCCCATCCCGGCCCGACACGGGCACAGGGGCGTTACTGGAAGCGCATTAAGTAGCGCCTCCTATGCACCCCCATTCGTCGCCCGCGGGTGGAAGCCACGTCGGCGGCCTCCTCTCTCACCCGCTCGTCAGCCTCCTTCTGGGACATAACTGTCTCGCAGAAGGAGACCATCGCCTTCCAGGAGGGTACGATCCGTAATAGCACTAACCAGTTTGATCCAGTTTTGCTTGAGTAGGTATGTAAAGCGTCTATATACGCGTATAATATTCTGTGTAATAATGTATTTTTTTTTACTAATTAATGCAAGTAATAATATAAAGTAAAAAAGTTGTAGGTACCTAACATAGTAAAAGGTACAGTTACTTGCTGTAACGATGGCACTAACCTAAGGTGACCAACTATTTTTCGTTCAAAAAGACTACACGTTGCAAGTATTTTAGGTGAATATAGGTTTTATGTATGTTCGCTCAGAACTTTTGACTGGGTTGACCGATTTCGATCAATTTTGTTTTATTTGAAAGGTTTTGCGTGTCATGTGGTCCCATTTTAATTTAATTGAGATCTGACAAGTACTTTTAGAGTTAATAATGCGTATTTACTTGACTACTTTTTCGTCGACCTACGTTGTATTATACCGCATAACCTTTTACTCAGTGTACCGATTTTGATGATTCTTACTTTAACCGAAAGCTAATACTTGTCATGTAGTCTTATTTAAATTAGATCGAGATTTGATTACAACTTTTTGAGCAATCTTTAATAGCGCGTATTTATTTGACTATTTTTTCGTCTTATTACGTTGTATTACTTGTCGATGTAATTGAAGTCGGTTTTTTGCGAGCAAACACAATTATGCATATTAAATTTAACTGTTAAGGCGGCAGATAATGTTTTAACAGAGAGTTGCGACTTCTCAGTGCTCCAATAATCATTCCCAAGTGAAAATACCCTTTCAACAGCAGCATTACTGCTTGGACAACATAAGGAAATTTCTATTAAAACTTTTAAATTTTCATGTGGGATATGTCCTATTCTAAAATGCCGAAAGATTTCTACCCATCTTTTGTCAAATGAAATAAAATAATAATCAAAAAAAATGTTTCAGAAATACAAATGAGTATAAAATTATACAAATGAGTACTTTCAGAGTACAGGGTTTGAAAAGAGTACGGTTAGCGAAAAAAGAGTACAAAACTCAGTGAATGAGTACAGTTGGTTACCTTAACTAACCCCTCGTTAGCAGGCTTTGATACGCAATAATTGTACAGGTTATTAATCAATGGTAAAATCTACTCTCAATAGTTATCCAAACACTGTTTAGTAAAACTATTTTGTCAATTGAAATACTGTTTCAATTTTTGTGCTGTCCGAATTCATATTATGATTTCATTCATGAATTTCAAACATTATTGCGTCATATTTCAATGTGCTTCAAATGATTTATTATTGCCTGGCTTATATGAGACAATTTGAAAACGCGTTCATTTTTGTTTTGAAATTCATTTTGTCAGATTTCGTTTTATAAAGGCTTGAGTGGACTTTATGCCTATTTTGTTTGATTAATCCCACCTCCCATGTGACAAAATTTCTAACTTGTTATACAACAAAATGTAGAAAATAATATATGTCTTGAAATAATATTTTGTCGCTGAAGTAAAAAAATGGGGGTACAAAATTACAAAACGTAATACTAATTTACTAATATATTTTTTTTAAAATATTATTTAATAGAAGTGCTATGCTAATATATTTATTAGTATTGTTTCATATTTGTTTTTTTTTTAATGAATTTATATCGAGACGAAATCGTAGAATACGAAAAACTATCTTTGTGTTAAAAATTTTGCTTAACTCATAGAAGTAGTTCGGTCATACAGGAGAATACGGATCGTCTTTCTTGTCTTGTTTCTGGAATATAATTACTGGAATATAATATGTTACAATATTAAATGTAATCTTGAAATAAGCTGTATAAAAACAGATGATGTCACCAGTTTATTGACCTTGTTGACTTATCAAAGTGTTATGGAAATCAACGATGTATAAAACAATACACCAGTCCACGCAGCCACTTACAAGGGCAAGTAATATATCACGAAAACGATGGAATAAACGAACCATCTACGAATATAAACAATACCTATACCTATAACGTCCATAAAATGTATACCGTTAGACAATAATAAAAATGACTTTTTTATTCAACAGAAGGTTGGACGTAAAACCATTGTCGGCAAATATCAAAACGGAATTGGCATTTTTCCAGCCGTAAGTACGACTGAAGATTTAGATTCTACGGAACGAAAATAACTTGTATTCATAGTTCTTAGTTTTGCATATCGACTGGAAAGTTTGAAACAGTTAGACATCGCGCTGGTGTGAATCTCCTATAATTATGCATTGCGGTGTGTACTACGTGGTAAACGGTGTTGGTGTTACACTAAGTACTTTTTGTTCATATACTAATTGTTATATTATACCTATTGTAATACTGTTTGTTTACCCAAATAAAGAGAAAAAAAAGAGAAAAAAAAAATTGCATATGATGCGATTTTCAATAGCAAACTCGCATGAAATACATCTGCAATAAAACGTTCCACAAGTCCTTACTTGTATTTTTTATTTAAAATCGCTGCCCATTGAATACTGGAACACTAGAGAAGCTTTTAATTTTCAGACCAAACGTTGAAAAAATAAACCAGAAAGAAAATCGCGCCCGAGCTTTAAGTGTGATGCCTCGAAATTTGCGGGCAGTCGGCGGCAGCGGCGGCGGCACGGGAGCGGCCGGATCGTATGCGTACAATCAAATGGACCGACCCTCGAAAACAGCGGCGGGCTCGGGGCTACCGGCTAGCGGCGCGGTGGCGGGCAACGAGCGGTGACTCCAGTCAAGCGGTGACCGCCCGCGCGTCAGCATTCGAGGCATCGGCCTTAAGGATGCTGCCTGATGCTGATTCAAGTCAAAGTTTTGTATTCCTTGATGATTCCTTGTAATAGGTTACTGAACATTTAGACGAAATCTTCAATATGCCATCCTTTCGTTCGTTCCTACGTTGACGTTTTTAAATTGAACTGTAAAAAAGGTATTCTTGTATTAATGCATCAAAAATATAGGACTTAAATTTTAAAATCATTGTTTTTAACCTCAGACTTTTAAGATTTACTCGATTAATACCCTCTACAATATGGTTTAGTTGTCTGTAGCGATAAGATTGCCATAATACATGTTGTTCAGTATCTTTTCTACATTTCTCTGTATTTCAGTATACAATAAGATTAAGACAGTATATAAAATAAATAAACGTATATGATCGCTACATTAGCTTTTTATCCCGTCAACGATTCAGCCTGAACTTCCCACTGGGCATAGGCCTTTTTCTGCATGTAGGAATTATCATGTCACATTTAGTTAAAAAAGAGACGGCCCATAAAAACAACAGCACTTAATGCAAAAGTTCTGTGTTCTATCCATTATCGTTTTTGTGCCTTGAGACATTTACCAACTTTCACTTACCGTTATTATTCGGACGGTAACTAAACAACATTAAGTACATTTTTATTGGCATCAAAAACCATTATTAAAAAAAAATACGAAAAAATCTATAAAAAATGTTATTTATTATCATATAAAATTTTTGATCCAGCGGGATTAGAACCCGCACCCCCGACATACCGTGTCCGTGCTCTAGCCAACTATGCTGTGGAACGATGTCCAGCCGAGTTGAAATTTTGATATGATTTTATTCGATTTTTAAGCAACCGTAGATCCCGCGAATCCTCATCATTCCTCATGTGTGGGAAACACAAAAATAAAAATAATGCGAATTAAATCTATTTAATAAAGTTATTAGTCCTTTTATAAAAATAAAAATAAAAAAATAAATAAGGTTCGTGCATTTTTCTAAATGTCAATACTGATATCTTCTAACTCATTTAAGGTGATATTATTACAGATGTCTCAGCTTCCAACTACAAGTAGCTAACGATAGCATTTTGCATTTCATGTCTTAGTAGTGTTGAATTGAAACTCGGTGTTGAAGGTATTGGAATGTTACCCGATGTTCACCTTAAGGTAGATTTACACAGGTGAGAAATAAATAATTAATGCACGGGAATCGAACATGTTGAAATTGTAATGCCACTCATCGTTGGGAAATTATTAAGGCGAGCTTGTACGAGTCTCTACGTTTCTGTGATGTAGACATTTGTGCAATATTAACTATGTTGCCGCATGTATTGAAAATTTCTACGTAACAAAATGTATCCAAAACACCAATCTAATCCTAAGACCAATCTTCTTATAAAACAGTCTTCCAACATCTCGAAGTACCAGTTGCCACCTAAGCCGATACGACTTAGAGACCTTCAAAAAAAGAGTATACTCCTATTTGAAAGGCTGGCAACGCGCTTGCTAATCCTCTGATGTAGCGGATGTCTATGGATGTTGCTTTCACTTACCACCAGGTGAGCCAGCTGTACATTTATCCTCTTTTTAATGACTTTTTTTCTAGGATAATATGTGCAAAGACATGCCTTATATAGGTACATTATTTAAATGTATCTAAGACTATGTTATTGGAAGCTATTATACCAAAGGAATGAATGAAATTCACCAATCAACACCTAACAAAGTCTATGTAAAATCCCCTTAACAAAGAGCTTGCTCAATTTCGAGAAGCCTATACTAGTGATTTGAATGCCACAGTAAACCTGATTGTCTTGGTACATATTAAAGGGTAAATTTCAGAACGAGTTTTGATATAAATACGCGTGTTGTAATATAATTTCTTCACAAATTTATCGTTTCATAAATGTAGCGGTTAATATTTCTGACCGTATAGGTAACGTCAGTTTTCCACCATAAAAACCCCATAAAGCGGAATATTATGTTACGTAAAGTGGACGCCGTGTTCTCACTTAATTTTAACGCTGGTTAGGCTTTGAAGGAACGCTCATGTTCCAGTCAGCTGTAATGTATAGTCATGTTTATTTCTGTAACTTGAGTTGGTGTATATAAATGTTAAAATGGAAAAATAAGATGCGGTAGATTTCGTCCATTTACTTTCTTATTCCGAAATATAAAAAAAGTAGCTTAAATAAATAAAAAATTACGGTATATTTAAGACATGATGTTGATGAAAAGAGAGCGTAAGAGCGTGAAGGATGGTCAAAAACACCATGATGAAGCCTGGTTTGGACTCTTATCGAACAGGAGAATCAAAAAACACCAAAACAGCGACAATTATGACACTAGCGCATCTTTTCCCTGTTCGGTGTGTGGTAGAGTCTGCCGCTCCCGTATCGGCTTGTACAGCCATCAGAGAAAATGCTCTTCAGGCACTGTTTGAATCGTCTGTAATAGACTTAAAGGCCTATGATGATGAAAACGTAAGCTTTCTTTCATCATTCTTAAATATATTTTTTGTGGAAAAAAAAACGAAGTCAATTTGTCTTTAATTTTTCGCATATATTTTTGGCTTTGAAATACACAGGCCGAAAACGGGCAGCAGCGTCTTCGGTGCGACAAAGCCAGCTCTGCGGTCACCACCTCGCCTGCCCAGCTGAGTATGGGAAAAAGAGAGAGAGATAGACTATTTTTAGATCTTCTTGAAGACTGTCTTAAGTGATGTGAACTAGTAAACAAACAAATAGGTTAATAGACTAACAAGCAAGTTAGGTAAAAAACGATTGAATTATTAGCCGAACAAATTTTACTTTATTATAACTTCAATTTCAGAAAACAAATAAATTAAAATTTTATCCGTACTTGTTTTTTGCTTAGCAAAGTAAAATGCTTCATCTGTTAAGTAGAACGAATCGAAGCCTTATTCGCTCTGCTTTTTCATTTCTTTTTATTATTCATGTCTCTGAAGTATTTCTATAGATGCGGGTCTCATCAAGACGTTATACTTCACCGTAGAATTTTGTTTTAGGCGCTTGAAATATATTACAAATAGTTCGTAATAGTCTGAATCTGATATGTATGTATGATGATGATAGTCTGGAAACTGATCTTAATCATTACATTTTAATTTTACTGTTTCCTTTTATATTTTACAAATTGTATAAATATCAGTTTTTTAATACATTTTACATACATAAATATATTATTTTATAGATCTATATACCAAACATCAAGATTTACTTCTTCGATTTCATTAGCGTTTTCATACAATTATATAATTAATGTGTTTGCTCGCAAAAGAAAAAAAAACGATTTTAATTACATCGACAAGTAACACAAGGTAGGTAGATGAACAAAATGGTCGAGTAAATACGCATCATTAGAAATAACTAAAAACTGTCTGGTCAGATCTCGATCAAATTTAAATGGAACCACATGACAAGCACTCGATTAAAAAAGGATCATTAAAATCGGCACACCCAGTAATGTTATTGGGTATAATACAACGTAGGTCCATGAAAAAATAGTCAAGTTAATACGCATTAATCTATATATATATATAAATCAATCGCTGTTCGTTAGTCTCGCTAAAACTCGAGAATGGCTGGGCCAATTTGGCTAATTTTCATCTTAAAATGTTTGTGGAAGTTCAGGGAAGGCTTAAGCGGTGAGAAATATAAATAACATGTAACATAAAATACTAAAAACGACGATTTAATTTTCCAATACAAAATGTTCCTAGCGGGAAAATTTAATGTCTTTTGTCAAAAACGTTGTCAACTGGTTGTCAAATATTTATAGGTGCGTTCAAAAAGTGTTTTATGTATATTTTTCACAAATATACGTAGGTGATACGAAGTTCACCGGGCCATCTAGTATGTAATAAAAAGTCATCATCTATCTGCCCTTATCTCACTTGTGTAGGGTCGGCACAACATGAGTCATGGCACTCATGTTGTAAAAGATTTCCCATGGTATATTTTACGACCGGCCGCCTGTCTGACATCAACCCTCTTTGGGAATTCTTGGCTAAGAAGAAGGATAGGCGGGAAGGATATAAGTGAGAACAGGAGCTGGGGTTAGGGATACCACTGCCACGGATTACGGGGAAGGGGGGGGGGGTGACACTAGCAGCTAGAGCAGTCCGTATATAATATAAGCATGTAATAAAAAGTACACTACAATAAATTGATAACCCCCTCATTTTTGGAAGTCTAAGAAGCCTGATGAGTAAAAATAGCAACATACAAAGCTAGAAAACAGATTCTGTAAACAAAATGAGACAATCATTTTAAACCATTTAGTTTGTGAATAATATACTAAAATTTTAAAAGAATTCTTGACTGTTGTTTGTTAAGAATTTTATTTAATACTAGCTTTGCCCACGGTTTCGCTCGCATTGAATGTTGTTAAATAAAAAGTATCCTATGTTATAAACATTTTTAATATCGTATCAAAAATACCAACCGTTCCATCGTGGTTCGAGCCCGCACCTCTGCCAAACCTATCCTATGTTACTTCTACTACCTCGGAAAATATATTGTGCACAAAGTTTCATGATGGTTCGAGTAGTTTTCGCTGAAAGCGTAACAAACAAACTTACATTCACATTTATAATATTATAAGTAGGGATTAATTTTTGAAGTAGGTATTTCAAGCAGTGTTGTTTTCGTGTGGTAAGTAAGGTTACCATAGCTCCTAGGGAGGGTCGCTTATCTTAAGGTGAGCCGTAGGCTTGTTTAGCGACCTTTTTGTACAAAAAAAATTATGTACGCACGTAAGAAGTTATACTTCAAGCTAGAGTATTAAAATACTTCCAAAAACCTACCACTTGATAATTAGACAAGAAGTCCACAACGCCATCTCTTAGAAATGTTAAAGACTACTTTCTTGTTTTAGTCCACAACGCCATCTCTTAGAAATGATAAAGACTACTTTCTTGTCTGCAAAACTAGTGGCATCTATTCATGCATGCTTGAACTACTTCGTATCCACACGCGCATTCTAAAAATTTTCTCTCATCATTTTTCTCTAACGCGCCAAAAGAAGTATAACTTAAAAAATCTTTTAATTAGTAACATCACAATCAGCTGAATGATCTCAAGTATACTTGTACATGATGAAACGAAAACAAGTAATATTCGACTTTAACTGGTTAAAACCGGTTTCGTATTCCTTTGATGTCGATCCAAATTAAAATGCAAAGGAAATACATGACATCTGTATCAATGTTTCTTTTCTCGTCACAATAAATAGGTTACGTTATTATCGGACTGATGTTCCATAGAGAGATAAAAATAAATGAACACAAAATGGACGGCGAAGTCTAATTTTAGTTGTTTTGTAATATTGAAATTAGTTGTTTTTGTTGCAACGATTTTTGAAGTGAAACTTCTTTAGGCGCATGAGGGGTAAAATTTGAGCGACCGCTACTTGGATGGGTGACCGCCTGGGAACGCTGCGTGACGTTGGCTTTATGTTTTTTTTTAATTAGTTTTTTTTTTTGTATTTTAAATTCGTTTTTTTAATTATTATTTTTTTAATTAAGTACTTTTTTTAATAAGTTTTTTTTAATTACTTTTTTAATTCGTTTTTTTTTTTCACTTCGAAGATTTCGCAAGGAACCTACCTGCCAACGGCGTGAGAGCGGGTGTTTTTCTAGTCTAGAGCTAGGTAAAAATATGGGTACAAGGTTGAACCATTTATACAGAAACAGTACAGTTTGCAACTTTAGTATGCCGGGTGCCTCAGTAGGTGAAATAATGGATAGGGTTCTAAACGCTACGTATGAACCCTCCACTACCTTAGTATTACTATTCGGTAGAAGAGGAAACTTAAAACAACAGACGTTATCCTCTTATTTAGACAAATTATGTACACTTAACGTAGAAAATATTATTTTGTTCACATTCCCATATATTAAGGGTAACTGTAGTGAAAATAGAATACGATATAAATTAAATCTATTGTTATACAACAATATTGGGAATAACAATGTGACATTTAACAGTAATTCAAAAAATTTATTTAAATTAGTTGACATTAATTTAATTTTTAAAAATGACTCATTTGTTATGAGACAGGATAGATTTATTCTATCTACTTATTTTTATAAACAGATAGCATGTTTGCTATCACATTTTTTACTTCTTGACATGACTAATAATTTAACAGCTGCTTCTATTGAGCAGTCAAAAACATTGACATACTCCAGTAGTACCTGTAGTACTACTTCTAGTAATGATAATTTAAATTAAGTGAGCAGACAACAGAGGCAAAAGTCTCTTGCAATCAACTACAAATAAAGAATAATATATTAATTGAGCAATATTTATGTAACAAGCATTGTTTAAACTTGGTGCATCAAAACATACAGGGCCTGTTGGGTAAGGAACTGGAACTAGAACTTTTTTTGAATAAATATAATATTAGTATAATTTGTATTACCGAACATTGGCTTAAAGAATACCAGGTTGTTTTTAATTTTGCTAAGCACCAAGTTGCCAGTTCGTTCTGTAGGAAGACAGCTATACACGGTGGCTCATTAATTATAGTCAATAAAGACCTAAAGTTTAAGGTTCGTAGAGATATTGTAAGCCTTTCCGTTGAACGAACTATAGAGATAGCCTGTATAGAGTTAGCGCATTGTATAATAGTCAGTATTTATAGACCACCCAGTGCATGTTACGAACAATTTGAAGCAGTATTAGAAGAATTATTAACGAAGCTAACTGCTAAACGTAACAAAGACATTATAGTGTGTGGTGATTTCAATATCAATTTATTGGATGATACCTTACTCGGTCATAGATTTTTAACTCTGTTTAAATGTTGTGATCTTACTAACCTCTTCCTCGAGCCTACTCGAATAACTAGCTCTACTGCCACATGTATTGATAATATTTTTACAGATGGGACTCCGTCCTTCTCTGCAATAATTAATAAATTACATTCTGATCACTGTGGCCAATTAGTCAGCTTCAATTATAATATGGAAAAGGAGGTTAGTAAGAGGAAAGTGGTCGTTCCAGTGAACATGAAACGTATGGAGAGATTTAGAAACACTATTGAAAACCAAATAGAGATACCATTAGTCGGTGGTGCTAATGACAAATATGGAGTTTTATGCGGTCATATAAACAGTGTTTTTAAGACTGTATTTACACCAAAAACAATCTCTCCTAAGTATTGTATGTCATTCAATGATTGGGCGACTCCGGGAATCTATAAAAGTAGACAAAAATTGTATGATCTCTTGCATGAGAAATCATATAACACAAACATTGTTTTTTGTAATTATATTAAAAACTATTCTAAAATTTTTAAACTTGTTTGTGCCGCGGCCAAGTCAATATTCATTAGAAATAAAATTAAATCAAGTAAAAACAAAATTAAAATGACTTGGAATATTATAAATGCCGAAACTGGAAGAGTTAAAGAACGTAATGGTGTCAGTGAACTCATCATTGACAATCACTCCATTAAAGCGGTTAATGAGTTGGCAACAGCTTTGGAAAAACACTTTGCCGACATTCCACTTTCGACAACCAAGGCGCTTATATCATCGCCCGAAGTCGCTGAATCGTTGCTTAAACAAAATGTAAATGCGTGCAAAGGTGATTTTATTTTCAGACCCATAGATGCTAATGAAATTGTTAAAACTTTTAAAACTTTAGAACTTAAGAACACCGCTGACCTCTGGGGTATATCTGTAAAAATTTTAGGTTCAATTGTAGATATCATAGCACCCCACTTAGCGATTATATTTAATGAATGTATAATGAGTGGTGAATTTCCTGATCTTATGAAGCATAGTAAAGTTATTCCTTTGTTTAAGTCCGGTTGTCATACAGATCCAACTAATTACAGGCCTATTTCAATTCTACCTGCCTGTAGTAAACTATTTGAAAAAGTGATTCTCAGTCAACTTTTAAATCATTTCACAAGAAATAAACTTTTACATAATAAGCAATTCGGTTTCACTAGAGGACGCTCCACAACTGATGCCGGTGTTGAGCTTTTTACATCGATTGTCAATGCTTGGGAGGAGTCACGCGATGCTCTAGGTGTATTCTGTGATTTATCCAAGGCATTTGACTGTGTTCATCATGACACCTTGATCAGGAAACTCAGTCACTATGGCATTAAAAATACCGCACTAAAACTTCTGAGTTCTTATCTTAGTGATAGAACTCTGAGGGTTGAAGTAGATGGTACTAAGTCATCTGGGTCTCATATACAGATGGGGGTCCCACAAGGCTCAATTCTTGGTCCATTTTTATTTTTAATATATATTAACGATTTACCATTTTTAGTAGAGAAGAGGCATGAGATTGTATTGTTTGCTGATGATACTTCTTTAATATTTAAATTACGTAGACAAGAAATTAACTATGACGATGTAAACAATGCTCTCTCTGAACTGGTTCATTGGTTTAGCGCAAATAACTTGCTTCTTAATAGTAAAAAAACGAATTGTATTAAATTTTCTGCTCGAAATGTAAAACAAGTTGATGTGCAACCAGAACTCAATGGTGATAAACTCAACTTAGTTAACTCAACCGTTTTCCTTGGAATCACCATTGATTCAAAGTTACAGTGGGGACCCCATATCTGTAGATTGGCGGATAGACTGAGTTCTGCAGCGTACGCGGTTAAAAAGATACGATTATTAACGGATATCGATACAGCCCGATTAGTTTATTTCAGCTACTTCCATAGCATAATGTCCTATGGCATTTTGCTATGGGGCAATGCGGCTGATATTAGTGTCATTTTTATTCTGCAGAAAAGGGCTATCCGCTATATTTACAAAATGGGATGTAAAGAATCTCTGAGAGAGAAGTTTAAAGAGATCAACATCCTGACCTTTGCATCGCAGTATATTTATGAAAATATAATGTATATACGGAAAAATAGGCATTTGTTTGTTAGTCGTAGTGATCGAAATGCCTCAAATGATGTAACACTCAGGAACGACCACAAATTAATATTTCCTAAATGCCGGCTCAAGAAAAAAAGTAGTTCCTTTATAGGAATGTCTATCCTTATATATAATAAGATTCCGGCTGCGCTTCAATCTCTGCCTTTTTTGAAGTTTAAAAAAGTTATTAAGCGAGTTTTATGTAGTAAAGCCTACTATACCATTAATGATTATCTCAATGATGAAAAGGCATGGGATTGAATAAAGCTCGACCAGGCTATGTCTATGACCCGCTGTAAATAGATAGTTACATATATTGTGAGCAGGTGGCATGTGGTGGTCTCGGCACGCACGATTGGCTGTCTCGTGTTTGTCCTGATTATTTCATGGTCCACTACTGCGTTTTTATCTTGTATCTGACTGCATTTTTTTAAAAGAGTACCGAGAGTTTTTTTTCCTCCGGCTTTTTTTCTCTCGGCCTACATTAGGGAAATTGTTATTTATTGTAACATTTAATAAAGCCGAGGATAAAGTAGGTAGGTAATGTCTACCGAGACATTATAACTTAATATTTTGACTAAGTTAAGGCTGCTTATAACACTGGGTACATTACGTAAGCTTGTAATGTACCTAGTGTTAAGATATAAATTTTATTTTTTATTGTTTGATTTTTTGCTGCCTTAACTTTTGTTATTTTTGTTTAGTTTATATAAATGATATTATTTTATTTTTTGACTTTCGTTAAGTGTGTGACATGCACCTTATGACGAAATAAATGATTTTGAATTTGAATTTGAATTTGAGTCTTTAAAAATGATCGTTTGACCTTATGATGTTGAAACATTCCTAAAAAACATTTAAATTATTAATGATGATAGCTTAATACTATGTTAACTACATATACCCGCAAACATACGTAATAAGTTTCAAAAACAAAATCACAGAACAATTGTGTTTGCTAGCAAACGAAAAAAAAACCGACTACAATTAGGTACATCGACAAGTAATACAACGTAAGTAGACGAAAAAAATTAAGAAACGCACTAGTCATCACTACGATTTTCGAAGGTTCCCCTCGATTTCTCTGGGGTTCCATCATCAGATCCTGGTTTCTTTATCATGGTACCAAACTTGAGATATCTCCTTTCCAACAAAAAAAGAATTATCAAAATCGGGTCACACAGGACGAATTTACACCCGAACATACATAAAAAAACCTCCCTTCCCCTCCTCCTCTTTTTGAAGTCGGTTAAAAAATACAAAAGTTAGACAAAGATATACATGCGCCTCTCAGGCGCAACGCATGATTACCCCAAGTAACTGAACAGCACTGGTCATCTTTGAGCGTGTTGACCAACGACAGAGTTGGCGAGATACAGCGATAAAATTAATTATATCCGTTATGCGTGCGCCTCGGAGACACGTTATCTTTCTAGGGTTATAAAGGTAGAACATTAGTTACTGTAATATTAAAATAAAATATTTATTAATATATAATTACTGTGGATATTTAAAACAAAAGTGGGTACGAAATAATTTAGTTTTTAATTTAACTGGTATAAAATATTCAAATTGTTTTTAAAACTTACTGATTGGAAGTTATTTTCAATCTATAATCATTTTCGTATTCAAATTATTTTTATATTCCAATTAAACTTTGATCAAAAGTTTTTATCTACATTACATTTTTTTAAAAGCAGTGTGTAAAGCAAAAGTAATATAATTTAATAATTTTTAAAATCAAAATTTTTTAAACTTTGCATATTTATTTTAAAAAAAAAAACTTATTGCACTCGACAAGAGAAGAAACAAATACAAAGTACACAAGTCAGAAGTAAAACTTCTTTGGCAAAATAATTAAAAAAATGAATTTAAAAAAAAAACAAATAAAAAAAAAAAAAACAACGTCACGCGGTGTTCCCAAGCGGTCACCCATCCAAGTACTAACCGTCCCTGACGTTGCCGTGTTAGCGGTCGCTCTAATTTTACCCCTCATGCGCCTAAAGAAGTTTCACTTCAAAAAATAAATAATTATTACAAACATGTAAATAAAGAAGGTTCAAAGGCTTATTTTAAGTCTTATGTAGATGAGCGACATCTTACAAAAAAGCATTTATTTGTATGGTTGCGTTTCCGACTTGGTATTTACATTGAATCTGTTCTGACAGCAAAAACCCGGAATACAAATAAAATATTTTTTTAAATTAAAGTATAAACCACGGATTTGATTACTTTTAGACTACTTATTATTAAAAATCTAGTTTTAATTAATAATATACCAATTTTCTGGTTGTGTGGAGTTTATAATTTAATTTAAAAAAAAGCATTTATTTGTATGGTTGCGTTTCCGACTTGGTATTTATATTTTATCTGTTTTGACATCTCAAACCCGGAATACAAACAAAATATTTTTTTTAATTAAAGTAGGTATAAACCACGGCTTTGATTACTTTTAGAATATTTCTCTGTATTGAAATTAATTGAACACGTCAAAGCACGTAACGGGGCACGGCTTTATAGAAAAATGGTCATTGTCCTTTCAGCTCAATTGGTTGAAGACATCTGCTTCAAAATTGAGTTGCAAGACCTCACCCGAACAAACGTACGTTCATACATACATTGCAAGTTAAATAAAAGCTTATAAATAAATTACTTCAAGTAAACCAGTCATGTACTGTCACTAGGACAGTACATTGTTTATGGTTTAATTTTTTTTCTATAAATAGTTTCTTTTCCTTTGTGTAACTGTACTCCGTAAATATTACAAAAATGAGAAATGTTTTCAGGCGTAAAGGCTGGTTACAATGAAAAAAAATGTAAGCTACTGGCAGCGACGATCTTTGGCAGCATACTTGCCATGCAATTAGTGAAAGTCCCTTGTATAGCTAATAAGTTTTAAATTACTTGTACTGTAGTACTTGTAATGTTTTTTACTGGATGCATAACTAACATTAAGTTTTATAAGTATATAGTGATGTTATTGAAAATATAAAGTGAAATGGTGGATTATGGGCGACTACTTTAATTTTTTCAGTTTTGTCTACTTTAATAATAATAATCTTAGTTAAGTAATTTATTACTGAGATTAGACTGACATCTATGAGACAGGCTATGCCTAGTTTAGATGTCATGATGAAAATAAAGAAATGTAATGTAAAGGTATTAAGCTACATAAATAAATTAAGGTAAAAAAATTGTAAAGTATTTGGTCCAAATAAAGAATTTATTATTATTCTTATTATTAAAATATTTTATTTTCTGCCACATACTAATGTCAAAGGTAGTCCAACATGATACTATTTTTTATAAATTATATTAAATTGAAATTGTATATTACAACTTTTTACAAATCGTCTATGCCTTCATCCGAGATGAACATTCAAGTAGCGAATATCCTCATTCCGCAAGTGTTTGCACGACAAACGAAAAAGTTTAGGATTATTCTCACGTTTTAATTTCTACCCTTTACCCTTCGCGTATTTTTTAATTAGCTCTCTCATTATTTCGTCCGTACTTCTTGCTTAATTGTTACTCTTGGAATGTTGTGAAATTAAAAGGATTATATATTCCCACGGGTGGGAAGATGGAAAGACTGTTATAAGAAGTTCCATTGTCACGAAATGTAAATGGAAAAGTGTCTATTTCTTTTCTTAGAATTACAAATTAAATAACATTGTCCAAACTTATGAACATTATATTACATACTTTCTTTAGGCTCTGTTCTAGTATAGTTGAAATTTAGTTATGAAGTTGTAGATTTTCATAAAATTAATTAGAATGAATTAAATTTCTTTCAACAATCAATCAAAAAGAAATTATTTTTTGATATGAGAGAATTTACCGACCGCCGCCGTAAATAATTGGTGTACAATAAGTAAGCATATTTCATTCATTCATTCAATTTCAAATGAAAATATTTTTGAACTAAAACTTTTTTTCGTACGGACGGAGTAAGCTGGTGAATGCGTGACAAGAGCGTTACGATAAGTGTGATCGGGTAAGGCGAACGGAAGTTGAAGAGTATATAGGTTAGTGAAGATAGAAAGAGATAGTTTAGTTATTAGGTTAGTTTTTTTTTACCTTACTTTATTTATATATACTCTTTTGATAAACGTTTTTTGAGCGTCAAAAAATATACAATTAAGATTTACACAAACAGGTTTATTTTATATTTGTTAAATAATGTATGTAAAAGTGTCGAAGATGAAAAATCTATGCATATGTTTTACCATTTAAATATATAAATATTTTTTATTAATTTTATAATACTCGAAGTACGTATTTACATAATTTTATTATTATAAATTTTATTTTATACGAGTACATGCATATTATAATTATGTAATTAATGAAATATTATAAAGAAAAGTTTTTTTTAAAGTTTAGTTTTATTTTAGTTTTGACTGAATCAAAAATTAATTAATTCTAGTAGTTTTTAAACCAAATTTTAATTATCTTTTATATAGGTTTATGCAATCAGCCTGTAACATCCCACAGCTGGGCAGAAGCCTCTTTCTCCATGTAGGAGAAGGATTGGAACCTAATCCACCACACTGCTCCTCTACGGGTTGGCGGATATATTCCGTACTACGAGTAACGATCGCTAGCAGGTATTTATGATAACAACCGGGACCGACACCTTAACGTGCTCTCCGAAATACGGTGGGGAGACTCACAAGTACAAACATCCAAACCAGAAAGAAATATTTGTACAAATACAAATATCCATCTCAAGCGGGAATCGAACCCGCAAACCGTCGGTTTCTCAGGCGACTACTTGCACCACTACACCAAAGCCGTTGTTATTTAGGTGCGGTAAATGCGAAACTACCATGAGATTCAAAATGGAAGTACGTAGTATGACTAACCTGCAAGGAACTGGCAAAAGATTTCCAAATTTAGGCAAATCAAGTATTACAAATAATTTAAATATTGAGTTCAGTGAATTTTGAAAACAATACAACAAATAATCAAATAACTTAACAATTTTATTGTACAAACGGAACAATTAATTTTCAAACTTTCTAAGCCGGTCATTTACGCCAATTACCATCTTTTAAACAAATTAAAACAAAAGATTTTTGCTTAAAGATCCTCCAAAGTCTATTCAAGTAAACAATTCTTATTTAAAACTTTGAAAACGTCTTGAAATCGACTTGAAGTCTAATACAAATTTCAAATCTATTCGTGAATTATTATTGATGATTTATTATTTTGTAACGAAATGTTATTTTTTGTAATATAGTAACAAGTTTAGATGTAATTTTTTTAAAAAGATGTAAAAATTATTCAGTTGTTATAAATAAGAATAAATGATAATATGCGACGCGTTTGGTACTAAGCGAAGAGATGATGAAAAGAGATCTTTGTTTAAAATATATCTTTGTTATTAGTATCAAAGATATACGAAATATATACAAATAAATGAATAAATAAATATGTATAGTTTTGGATGCGGTATAATAAAATGAGACAAATAGTTTCGTTGCCGTCTGTCAATAATAAAAGACAAAGATATAATTAAAAAAAAGAAAATTCTTCTCAATTTTTAGCTTTGTAAATTGAAGTACGTCAATTGTACTTGAAACTAAGTTTTTTCCTAAATTCTCCTAATAATACTTAAGCTAAATGTTAATCAGTTAAATGGATAGCGCGCTTGAAGTCCTAAGTTCGTAATTATTTTGTATATGTAAACTAAAGTAATTAAATTTGAAATTAATTCGTGCCTTAGTTATTTGGATTGTGGGTTATGTTATTATACATTTATATGAGTTATGATACATTTGCGTTATAGTGCAGTACATGCATTGCGCAATAGTGAAGAGAAATATTATGGGATAGCTATGGCTCCGGGATTCGGGGTGGGGGGCGCTATCCCGGCATCCATAAGCTTTGCAGTCGCCGCGGCGCCCGTGCGTGTCCCGCGCTACGGGTTTCGACTGTCTAGTGATGTTCTGTGAGTGACGTATTGTACTATTGTGATGTGTTGTGATTTATTATAGGAATCACTGGTTCCGCACATGGTGAGTTAAATAAATTATTTATTTATAATTAAAAAAAAATTATGTTCGTAAAAGAAAATTTAACGTCAGTCGTAATGGTAATATTGAAAATATGGTTACGAAATAAATCTATTATTTAGAAAAAAATAAGGAAAAAATAATAGCAATCCCGAATTATCTACAGTAAATTTTTATTAAAAAAAACTTTTTGTTTTCATAAAATATTTTTTGAACTACTTACACTACCACTGTTAAGTAGTTTAATTATTTAATAAAGAGTAATTCGAAAAAAAAAACGGATTATTTCATTTGTATAATTATGTTATATAACATAAAAACTTTTAAGTCAATTTTTATAATATTTAAAAGAAATTATCTATTCAAAGTTAATATAATATTATTTATAAAACATTATAGAAAAGTCTTAAATATATAAAAAAATAATTCTTAAATCATTATTCACGCAAGACAGTAGGTACATTATTAAGTTAAAAATTTATTTTATTTCTGTTTATTAAGACTCGTCCCCTGTCTTAATAAACAGAATGTTATTTATCGTTGTTATATATCAGAATGTTAGTTATCCCCTGTTTTGAAAAATATTTTAACAAAACTAGTAATGAAAATTATTATTATACGTAACAAGATATGAATAGAATCTCAATTTTATTTTTCTAGACTTTTCTTTTATGTAATTTATCATATCAAAAATAAGTATTATTTAATTATAGATAAATCTAATATTCTTAAATACATATGTATATGTTATACATACGTTCAAGTGATCTTTATAAAAGTAAATAAAAAAAACATTAGTCGCTTATGGTGGCATAAAGTCTTAACAGCGATTCTCGTAAGGTCAACGATAAGCTTTTACGTACATTTAGAGCTTTCAGGAGAAACTTTTAAGTAGTTTTAACATATTCCTAATAGGATAGTTACGTTAAAAGAAGATTGAAACTTTGAAAGTCAATTGTATTTTTTTTTTAATTTAGTTTTAGTGTATATTTAATTAATATTATATTGTTAAGAATAAGTTTAGAATGTGATAGCAATCGATAATTTATATGTTATGAAACTCTTTTTTTACATGGGTATATTTTTAGGCCACTGACATTAATGTTGTAGTGTGTTTTTCAATCTTAAATTAACATGATTATTTTTATCACTAAAATTATTTAAAAACGGGATATTTTTTTATTCGTAGATAATGTCGAAATATCGAGTTCCTCAAAATGAAAATAAAAAACATGTTGAATATCCCGTTTTAAATAATTTTATTTTATGTACCTAATATGTGACGAGAGGTGGGTACTCTGGGTTTGAAATGAGTTAATTTTATAAGTGAATAAAAAAATATATGAGAAATATCGTTTGAGGTACTGACATCTTTTTTCATTTTTAACTTATGAGATATAATACAACATAGATCAACGAAATAATATATGTGTATCAATTAGGGCGTTGTTCACACATCGGTAAAATTAGTATCTTATGCAATTTAATTAAAATTTTTAGTATTAATCGAACATTTTTACTGCCTAAATCGAATTCCATTAAAATAATCGCATCGCATCGAATTTAGCCTCTAAAATCCCACAGCTGGGCAAAGGCCTCTTTCTCCATTTAAGAGGAGGAGCATTAATATAATACACATGAAAATTTATATGTACACGAAAATTAAATATTAAACAAATACTTATTTACTTTATAGAATAATTGTGAAACAAATTATGACTTTTCTACCTCATAAAAAACAATGTAAAATCAATAATATACTTTTTAAATAATTCCATTAATCTCGGTCGTAAACTCGATAAGCTAGACCGATAACAACATTTTCTTTGTTTTCCGAAATAACATTAAAACGGATTAAAATAAAAATAAAATAAAACTTAGGAAGTTTGAAGGCCTTATACCTTTCATGTGTTTTCTAAACGAATTTACCAGTACATTAAATATCAATTTAATATAAGGGTGGATTTAGACCAAACGAACAAAGAGCTAGAGCTAGAACAAGAGCTTTCTTTCTTGAGCTTCGAACACTCGTATTCATATATATAACAACGAAAAAATGCTCTACGCCTGTTTACACTAAAAGAATTTGATAAGAATATGATGTAGTGGGGATAGAATGACCATTCGCTCGTCTGTTGTAAATCGACCATAAAGACATTGATTCTTACTAATTGCAATATCTTCAAATCCAAATTCGAAATTCAAAAATAACTTTTTTTTTACAAGCAATATTCTGCCGAGTGGCAATTTTTTTTTAAAGAGGCATTATACAATTTAAAACCAAAGATACAGAGTATAAACAAATCTTATTTAAATAGTCTAAATAATTTAAATGGTCTTTTTAAAAATCAATCAATTATAAACATAACACAATGATTATATTTTTATTGTATAAATACTATTTTGCGTATCACATTAGCACACACACACACACACACACACGTTTTTAAGAAAATAATATTAATAGTAAATTTTAACAAACTAAACGTACACTCAACAAAAGGGAATGAACATGAGTTCTATAGAGTATTTACTCATTACAATATGTACACATACATATTACATCTTAATATATATAAATCTCGTGTCACAATGTTTGTCCTCAATGGACTCCTAAACCACTTAACCGATTTTAATGAAATTTGCACACCGTGTGCAGTTTGAGCCAACTTGAAAGATAGGCTATATTTTATTTTGATATAGGTAATTATTATATTTAAGAAAAAAAAATAAAGCGGTACGAAGTTCGCCAGTTCAGCTAGTACTATAATAAATATGACGTCACGACCTATATATTAAGAAAAAAAATTGAAAAGAGCCTTCCAATACCGTTAAGAAGGTCCCAACTGCTCTTCAATATCGAGTATCATATCAAGAATGATGTTGACAGCGTTATTGAAGAGCTAATTAATGCGATATCGAGAGCTCTGCTGACCGAGCTCCTCTCATATTTCGAATTTTCATTCAAGAAGCCCAGTTCTCAGAATAACGCAGAGGTGGGGGCAAATGTAATCAAGATATTCCTCAAGGCTATACTTTTCGCGTTTATAATAATAATAATTATACAAGCGATTTTGTAATGGCCAGTAAATAAACATAATTACTTTTATAGCCAAAGACTTATCCTGCTCAAGGTTATAAATACATACATACATATAATCACGTCTCTTTCATTATTCCTTTCATACATGCTCTTCGGTTTAGGGTACTCTTGACCTGGCCTTTTTTCAAGACGTCTTTGATCTGGTCTTGAAAAGTCCGCCTAGGTCTACCCCTTCCAACACTTCCATTCACACTCGCCTTATACACTTTTTTCGTCAATCGTTCTTCATTCATTCTCTCGACATGGCCAAACCATCTCAGTCATGACATCTCATCTCTCATGTCGAAATATCGAGCTCCGCGAAGAGAAAATAATAAACATGGTAAATATCCCGTTTTCGAATAATTTTCGTAATAGAAGTAATCATGTTAATCTAAAATCTTATAATGATAATAATTTTTGGATATAGCTAGATTTCAGGCAGCATGCAGGATATAGGATTGAATGTATATAAAGATTGACGGTTTTTATAATAATAATAAATAAATATCTGCACAATACACATACGGTCTTCTTTTCCTTAAGTAAGCAACTTAATGCTATAGGTAAACAGCCGACTGGTCTAGCTATTTTTTTTTCCGATAAACATACTTATAAATAATACATATATAAATAAAAATGTAGGTATATTACACCCAGACTCGGGGTGGAAATCGAACCTACAACCCCCGAGCAGAAAGCGGGGTCACTACAAACTGCGCCAACGGTCTAGTCATCTATACTAATATATAAAGCTGAAGAGTTTGTTTGTTTGTTTGTTTGTTTGTTTGTTTGTTTGTTTGAACGCGGTAATCTCTGCAACTACTGGACCGATTTGAAAAATTCTTTCAGTGTTAGGTAGCCCATTTATCGAGGAAGGCTATAGGCTATGTGTCATTAAGCTAAGACCAATAGGAGTGGAGTCCACGCCGACGAAGTCGCGCGCAGAAGCTAGTAAGTTTATAGTCAGTCTTAAGTTTTTTGACGATATTTCTTAGCACCATCTGCATTCCAAATCAGTGGTAGCTTCAGCTAAAATGAATTGTAAAAGTATAGGTACTCTTTGTAAAATGACGATTTAAGAGTATTTTTGAAGTCTACTCAAAAGAAAATTTTTGTTTAAAGTGACTTCATAAAAGTACTAGTTTGTTAGACGTGTCTTTGTATGTGTCTGTATTCAAAATTTCCTAAAATTAATTTGGGATTTTCATCGTAATATTTTTTTATTCATGGAATCATGTATATTTTGTCTTTCGCCCTCGACGACTCGATCTTTCAAATATAATACTTTACATAAAAAGGGAAAAGTGTAAGGAAAGTCTTGGAAGAATGATTAATGCACAAAACGTCATACTGCAAACTTCTTACCAATGCTCTCCTTAATTATTGCTGAGCGGAGACGAATTTTCAAGTAATATAATTCAAGAAATTTAGTGACGGAAATCGGGATTTCAATCCATTAAATTATCTTAGGTCAGTCTCAGTCAATTAATAACAAACATATTCAGAAAGAGATATGTTAAAAAATAAAAATCCGTTGCGAAAATATAAATTTGAATAAAAAAATATTTTATTCTAAAATTCGTTCTAAATTCAAGTAGAAATATAAAACAAACATGAAAACTCGAATCCTTTTTAAAAATTTCAATAAATTACCAAAATTTGTTTTACTGAACGAAAATATAAAAAAAAAAAATCGAATTCAAACATCGCTTCCAATTACTAAAAAATCCATCACTCAAACTCATATTAATAAAACCAGATATAGGATAAACATTAAAAAAACCGTACTTAAAACATTTAATTAAACGATTTTAGAACACGATTTTATCCTTGAAATCCACTGAACATGCATCACTCTAAATTAAATATATCATTCGATGCTTTGAATATAAAAATGTAAGCGTATTGACGTGAAATATGTAATGCAGGCAGTCGCTAATTATCGCGCTGAGTGGAGCAATATATTCCTTTTCACTGGACGACAGACCAAACGATTTTCAGCTAAGGGCTGGAATTTTTACTCGACAAATGATTTTAACTGTGGTTTTTTCCCTCTTTGATTCGTAAATAAGTGGATTCGTTATGCCATTTTAGCTCTGAATGATTTTATCGCCTTTAAAAGCACGTACACTTATACTTGTATTTATGTATGTATAAGTATATGTATAAACCATGGGCATATCTTTTAATTTCATTTTTTAATTAATTAAGTGACACAACTTAGTTGTCCTTGCATCTTTTGTATACAATGCAAGTTTATTGATATTCGCGAGCATTTTTTTTATTCTAGTGGCATTAGACCAGCACTACTGCCTAGGAGAGTTAGCACGTGTTCCAATACTGCTTTTTAACCGACAAAAAAGAGGAGGTTCTCAATTCGACTGTATTTTTTTTTGTACGTTACCTCAGAACGTTTGACTATGTGGACCGATTTCGATGATTCTTTTTTAATCGAAAGGTGGTGCTTGTTTTGTGGTTCTATTTAAATTTAATTTAGATCTGACAATAACTTTTCGAGTTACATCTAATAATAAGTATGTACTTCACTTTTTTTATCGATCTTCGTTGTACCTATTATACCGCATAACTTTTAACTGGGTATACCGATTTTGATGATTCTTCATTTAATCGAAAACTGATGCTTGTCTTGTAGTTCCATTTAAATATGATAGAGATATGATGAGACTACTTTTTGAGAAATATTTGATAACGCGTATTTACTTGACAATTTTTCGTCCACTTTCGTTGTATTTCTTGTCGATGTAATTGAAGTCGGTTTTTTTTTCGATCGCGAGCAAACACAATTATACTTATTTATTTTGTTTCATTAATTATTCTATCTCGAGAATAAAAGTCCATTGTCTATAATTATATTAATACGTGAAGCAAAAACTTTGTAGGTACCTATTTTTACGAAAATTGCGCGGAGGGAGGAGTATGAAATTTTGCACACTTATAGTTTATATGAATGTGTATTAATTAAAATGAGAAGCAGTGCAGAAAACTAATATTTCTTTTAAAATTACTCATAAAGCAAACATTAAATCAATTAAAAAGACATTACACACACTACCGTGTATTAGATACACACACGCATACACATATTTTACCTATAGTCTATGTATATATATTATATCTATATTTAATGTTATCTATATTAATTATATAAAAGAGATTTCCACCCATATATTGACTCATCACAATATCTCTGGAACTATAAGACGTAGAGACTTGAAATTTGGTAGGAATATTCCTTTCGCCGAGTAGAGGTCAGCTAAGAACGGATTTTATGAAATTCCACCAACAAGAGGGGGTTGCGAGAGCTAATAACATATATGGCAAAACAACATTTATGGGGTCAGCTAGTAACTTATAATTTTAATTAATTATGGTCGAATTTCGAAAACTGGGTGACCTGTAACTATTCAAATTATGATAAAGTGTATAAAATGTCACTAAATTAAACCATTTGTAATGATAATTAGAAATAGAGTATCTTTTTTGTACGAATAAAATTATTAGAATTTACTTCCAATATTTAATTTAAAACTCAAACGCTAAAAGCATTTTTAAGAGACAATAGCTTTTTGGAAGGTTAAACTAACACTAGACGAATTTGTTTAATTTACTAAGTGCTATTTTTGATGCCCAAGTGGAATTTATATTGAAATATTCCAGTATTTTACTAAAATTCAATTCTAGTAATTGAAGCTTGAGTTGAAACAAAGCTGGGTATTTTATGAAAGAAAGTCCATTTTTACAATCAAGACAATTACCTAAATTTGTTTAAGATATTTCATAGAAACAATTTAAGGAACAATTCGAAATCACGGGTTAGAGTTACTCTGTAAATAGTATAATAAAATAGTTATCATGAATAATTAAACAATATTTTTTTTATGTATTAAATCTATTCAATTGTAAGGTTTCTGAAGCCGTGTTGTTTGAACCAGTTGACAGATACATGATTAAAAGATAATCTTTGTTTTATAGAAAATCAGTTATGTTATTAATTATGAATAATCTTGAATCGATAAAAATTATGTGTGATCAAGAGAATCAAGTGACGTTTTAATGACTTTTAGTTGCTCATATAAGATGTAGGTTTTACCAGCATTTACCGTTGACGCTGCGTTGGCGCAACGGTCACAGCACTGGTTTGTGGCTGTTGCGCTGGCGGTTTCGAGTTCGATCCCTGCACATGACAAACATTTGGAGTATTGGCCATACAGTTATTAATCCTTGTGGGTCTCGCCACCGTGTGTGTACACCTGACAGCGATCGTTACTCATAGTAGGGAATATATCCGCCAAACCGCATTGGAGCAGCGTGGTGGATGGATGGGCGGATTAAGCTCTGATCTTTCTTCTACATTGGGAAAGAGACTTATTAAAGGCTAAAAGGCTTAAAGGCTGAAGCGTAAGCGTAGCATTTACTGTACCGATATTAATAAAAAGTGTCAATGTATGTTTTGATTTAAACTAGAACTAAATTGATATTTCCATTAGAACATTTTAATTTTTATAATGAATACACATAGAGCAATAAACGTTCTTAATCATTAAATAAATTATTAACAATAACTTAAACTCAGTTAAGATCGACAAATTCTATCCCAGTATACCACTTTGCTTAACACTCGAAACGTAACACAAAAAAAAAATTGCTTAATGTACTAAAAGCAGCGATCAGATTAAGAATACCTACCCTCTGACCTCATTTTAGCACGTTAAGCTATTTTCAAAAATACGATTATCGATAAACGTTTAAGCACAGCACTATATTATACAGAAGCACCTTTTTGCAAACCTTACATTAGCTGTGAAGTTTTCGACCTCCTGTCACACACACTAATGGCTAAAGCATATTGCACGGCTTACATAGATTTATTAGTTACGATATTTTTAGGCAGCTTTATTTACAGTTCAACGGTTTTAAAACGAAAATAAATCTATTGGATATTATTTATACGCTTTATATTTTTTTAACTAAGTTATATTTTTATATTATAACGATGGAAACAATAAATAAACTATATTACCACAAGGAATCTATATAATAAAAATGAATGTTGCTAAGCGCATAACTGGAGAACGTCTCGACCAATTCGGCTAATTTTTTTTGTATGTTTTTAAATCCCACGGAAGGTTTTTATACTAAAAAAAATAATTATAATAGACAGAACGAAGTATCCGGGCAGCTATTATTAAATAGATAGATTTTATCAGTAATTTAAAGAAAAACTTTTAAAATGTCTAAGCTTCGTTCAAAAACAATGAAATGACATAATTTGATACGATACGAAATAGCTTAAAATAATTATTATCAATCGGAATAGATAGGCGTATACCGACAGACATTCTAACAAATTTATCTCCTGAACTTAATTATTTGTTTAATATTATTTGAATGGTTTACTAAGTATTAAGATATCATTAGTATACTAATAAATTTTCTACTTAAAAGAAAGAAAACTTTTGTAATTCGTATCAAATATAAACTTATTACTTTAAATTTATATAAAAAAAAATGGTCAGCTTTGTAAATGTATCTTGTTCTTCTACTACAAAATTATTGCCCTATATTTTTAAATTTTTAATTAAATTTCATTCTGTAAAATAACACTGACACGTAACTCAAACGACGTGTTAGTTACATCCGTTCAAACGTTATTTCCATTTCATCGCGCAACGCATTAACGATTCGACCGTTGCGCGCTTCATGTCAATTTGATAGCGAGACTGGAAATAAAATTCGAAAAATACTGTTACTAATACTTACGCAAATAAAAAAATAAAAAAAACGAAATATGCAGTGAGGTTAAAACCACGTATAACCACATAGCAATCATTTCTAAGTATTACAAAAAATACAGTCAAACAAAAACTTTTAGTTCAGACAGAAGACAGATTTATAAATGAACTTAAATGACTTCTACTGCTTGCCTGTTTTTTTTTAATTATTATAATTATATAGCTTATAAATAGTGTGTACTATATATGAATGGTTTAACACCTAAGTTTTTTTTTAAAAAACAGTAATTCCGTAGCTTCTATCCAATTATTTTCTGCAGAATCTACGATAGTAGCTTAACTTAATATTAACATAAATTTTAATTTATAAAACGATAAAAAAGTGCTTTTAAAGCCTATTTGGATAAAGCAATTTTAAATTTCGATTTTGAATGAAATAATATCAAATGAATTGCCATAGTATTCAACCAGAACCGTTCTGGTGTAGAGAAGCGTGGAGTCGCCTTAATACGGATTCCCATTGCTGGAAAATATACGTATTTGTGAAGATAATAGTTTTGGGTCGTGTGTATATCCTTGTTGATCTCACTGTGGCTCGTAAACATGTTAGGCCGTCATAGACACCTGATATCGATCCATACTCATGGTAGGAAAATTACCTGCAAAACATCAGTGTTACGGATAATTTTCCTACCATGAAAAATTATCACAGGCAATTATTATAATATAGCATGAGTTCATAAAAGAAAACTAGCTAAATCTCCATAACTACTATTCTTAAAATTTTTATTATTAACCGTAATTGTCTTAACGTAGATAAAGCAATAACCTTTTTTAAATCAAATTCATGATTGGTGGATCAAGTTCCAATTACTTTCTTATATTATTAAAAAAATATTTCAAGAGGAGACTTTCTCAGCAGTGGGCTGTTTACAGATTGATTCAGTTAAGATAATTTCAGTAGTGTTTAATAAGATTTGAAAGTAATTATTACCCTTTTAAATGTTGTTTTGGAGTAAGTCACTAAGTAGACAAACATGTTTGTGTTGTTGGTGTAGTTTTATTTTACAAAAATTTGTATCTAATATGTAAAGTTATAGAATATGTTGTCATAAACAACTGAAAAACTAGTTTAGATAATCTTGACAACTCGTTGTCGTACAGCAAGTGACTGTTGGTAGCATTCGCGATTGCGTAGGATTCAAATGTTTGTGTCAGCTTTACAGATACCTATTTGTCCTGATCTTTGTCTGGTAATCTGTGCCTTCGTGATTGTGTTGTGTGTTTCTGTATTTTCGAAACATATTTTACTTTCACCTTGAGGCCTTAAAGTATAAAGCATGTATTTGTAAGTCAGCAATAAGTAATCAGTTCAGCCTATTGCAGTCCACTGCTGGACATAGGCTTCCTCAAGTTCGCGACAGACATATCGGTTTTTTGCATCCAGCCATGAGCCAACACCAGCAATCTTACGTAAATCGTCGGTTCAACGGGCTGGAGGACGTTCTACACTGCGTTTGGGAACACGCGGTCTAAAGTCCAGGACACGACTGCTCCAACGGCTATCGGTCCTGCGACACAGGTGACCAGCCCACTACCACTTCCACTTGCTAATTCATTCGTTAATTAATTCATTAATTCATTCATTCTTTACTAGTACCAATTTATTTATATAAGTAAACAAGAATGGTTCATACATAAATAATTAAAAAGCTATGTTTCTTACCACAGTTAACATCTCTTTTACTAGATCTTTTGACGATTCATCCAGTGGCGTAGCGTGCCTTGGAGGGGCCCCGTATCAAAATTAGTTGGGGGGCCCAAATGAAGGGTAATGATTTCTCACAAAATAAACAAAAATGCTTGCATTTAATTAAAATAAATATTTATTTAATATAAGTTATCACTTCCTCCTAGAATAGACAATAGTGACAAGTCTGATAGCCGTTCCTGTCTCGTCGAAGTCCTTAGGTAATTTTTGTTCAGTTTAGTTTTGAAAAACTTCTTTCAGCTGTTGCGGTTATAATTGGAAGGGTCAAGAATAGAAAGCATGATGTAATTACCAAACGTAAAACTGGATGCAAGACTATTGAATTTTATCAGCAACAATTCCAGGAGTTCCTTAATGGAATGAATTTTTTTAATTTCGGATTTTACATTTTAAGCATGTTTTCAGAGCAATTGATTGTTATAATGAAGATTAACTGAATCCTGCAATAACCGATAAAGGATGTTGCTAACTTTTGGGCGCACGCTTAACTCGGGAAAAAGGGAATTCCTTTTTTTTACTTTTGTCATTTCTGAAGTGAAAAATCTATAGGCACGTTTGACAGTTATTTTGTATGTTTTTTTCACCGGAAAGCACGAGATTAAGTGACATCGTGGATAACATTTTACTAAGTTTGCTTAAACACATTAGGGGCCTTTGTAGCCCGGGGCATCCGTACCATTGATACGTCTGATACGGTGGTAGCTACGCCCCTGCATTGCAATCTAAATCACTCAAAGAAGCTGACTGCTGAAAAAATGAAGAAATTTTGGATATTTTTTTTTATAACCTACTCTCTTTTCTGTCTACTTTTTCTTTTCATAGCTCCACTGGGATAATCTCTTTTCCTTTCACTCATTCTTTTCACAAACCACAGTAATTAACCAATAAGTAATGAGAAGTACAAGATTGTATTGTATTAAAATGTAATAAGGTAACGGCGTTTGGCAGGCTTCGTCGAGTCTTCACTTCGAAGATTCCACAGTGCTTGAAAACAAAAGTCTTCGAGCAATGCGTCCTGCCTGTGTTAACATACGGAGCCGAGACGTGGACACTGACAAAGGGACTGGTACACAAGTTCAAAGTCGCTCAACGTGCAATGGAATGGGCTATGCTTGGGGTTTCTCTCAAAGATAGAATTAGAAATGAGGCTATCCGCGAGAGAACGAAAGTAACCGACATAGCCCACAGAACTAGCGAGTTGAAGTGGCAGTGGGCTAGTCATCTGTGTCGCAGGACCGATGGCCGTTGCAGCAGACATGTCTTGGAGTGGAGACCGCGTCTTGGCAAACGCAACGTAGGACGTCCTCCGGCCCGCTGGAGCGACGATCTACGTAAGATTGCCGGTGTAGGCTGGATGAGGATTGCGGAAAACCGAGATATCTGGCGCGAACTTGGCGAGGCCTATGTCCTGCAGTTTACTGCAATGGGCTGAACTGACTGTCTGACTGACTGACTGTGATAACGTATGAACCGGAATGAAATAAAACACGTAAATATTCTTCTCGTAATATGCACCTGTTATTGCGGGATTCCCCCGTTTAAGTCACTCACTGATGTAGGATGTTGCCAACTTTTGGGCGCACGCTTAACTCGAAAAAAAAAGAGATTACTTTTTGATTTTGTCATTTCTGAAGTGGAAAATCTATAGGCACGTATGACAGTTTTTTTATATACTTTTTCCCGGGAAGCATGAATTTAAGTACCTAACATCGTGGATAATATTTTACGATTTTTTTTGCTTATAGACGTTGGGGGCCCCTGTAGCCCGGGGGCCCCGTATCATTGATACGGCTGATACGGCGGTAGCTACGCCCCTGGATTCATCGTAACAGACATTTTGAAAATAAAGAAACCACATACAAAATGTATAATTAAAATAACAAGCTTTTAATTAACGTATGAAAGCATCATTAAAAAAACCTCAAAACCATATTACTTTACCATATATATTGGTTACCCTTAAAAAGACACCTGGTATAATTAATTAAGGATATAATTAGCGGTGATAACACATGTTCCCAAGGATTCTATGATTAATTACAGAAGTTGTTGACGTTACTGTCGTCGTGGCGTTATCAAGACAAGTGAAGACTGCGCGTTTTTGAACTTGTTCAGACTTGCTACAGTTAATCCATCTCCAACTGGAGTACGGCAGTACGCAGTAGCATACGTTTTTATAATTACAATTAATTTGACAAATACATACATTGGTGTCTGTTCCAGTCCAGTTCAGTTGAGTAAACATTATTAGAGATAACTAGCTTTAACTGAGGTAGGGCACAGCAGGAAATTTCCTGCTCTAAAATATGGAGCAGCCCGACTGGGGTAGTACCTTGACCTTACAGAAGACCACAGCTAAATAATATTGTTTTCAAGCAGTATTGTGTTCCTGTTGGTGAGTAAGGTGACCAGAAGTTTTTTTTTTTTTTATTATACTATGGGCTTACTCTTGACCCCAGTCTAGCTCAAGAGCAGAGACGAGGTCGAAGATGGAGCGAGCTCGCCCAGAAGAAGCCTGTTCACTCGCGCTTTAAACAAGTTCGGGTTATATGTGCTCGGAAATACAGACGCCGGCAGGGAATTCCAGTCCTTGGCCGTGCGCATTAAAAATGATGATTTGAAGCGCTTTGTGCGTATGAAGGGTATATCAACCAGGTGGGGATGAAAGCCTGCGGTACGTCTGTAAGTCCGATGGAAGAAAGGAGATGGGGGTATGAGCTCGTGCAGCTCCAGGGCACACTCCCCAAAGTACAATCTGTAAAACACCGATAGACTGGCAACTTTTCTTCGGTGAGCCAGAGTGTGAAGAGACTCCACCAAACTGGCGTCACCGATTAGCCGCTTGGCTCTGCGTTCCACTGAGTCCAGTGTGGCGAGTTGATATTTAGCTGATCCATCCCACAAGTGACTGCAATATTCCATGCATGATCGGACTTGAGCTTTATACAGCGTTAGAAGCTGCCCAGGCGTGAAATATCACTTAACCTTGTTTAAAATGCCAAGCTTTCTGGCCGCAGTTTGTGCTTTGGACTCAATGTAATTGCCAAAGTTGAGAGTAGAACTCAACTCCATGCCAAGGAGGTCGAGGTTATCGGATACAGGGACAGGTGTACCTCGGAAAGTAGGAGTTAAGTTGAAAGGACTCCGTTTGGCGGAGAACAAACAAGCCTGCGTTTTGGCGGCGTTGAACGTGACCAGGTTGCAATTGCCCCATTGGGATACATGCCCTAGTATTAAGTTCGTTCGCTCTACCATGGCCTCTCTCTGAGAACGTATTACGTCCCTGTCGTCTTTTGCGCTGGACATATATCTCTCTACAATCGTACTGTCATCTGCGTATCCAACAATGCCTGGTTGCAGCATGTCATTAATATGGAGCAGGAAAAGAGTTGCAGAGAGAACAGAACCTTGAGGAACACCGGCGTTTATACCCATCAGGTCAGAAGAGCAGCCGTCGACGACCACTCTGATCGACCGTTCACTCAAGAAGTCTGAAATCCAGCTACAAAAGCCAGCAGGGATGCCGTAAGTAGGAAGCTTGCTAAGGAGACTTGCGTGCCAAAGGCCTTAGATATATCTAGTGATACAGCAAGCGCCTCACCACGTTTTTCAATTGCTTCGCTCCAGCAGTGAGTGACATACACCAGAAGATCTCCAGTAGACCGCCCCTGACGAAAGCCGTATTGGTGGTAACTGAGGAGTGTATTGTCTTCTAGGTAGTGTAGCAACTTGCTGTTAAGTACCTTTTCCATGACTTTGGAAAGCATGGAGGTGATGGCGATTGGTCGGTAGTTACAGGGATTGACTCGGCTACCCTTTTTGGGTACTGGCTGCACATTAGCCACCTTCCAAGATTTTGGCACCGTTCTAGTTTGGAGAGAGAGGCGGTACAGGCGCGTAAGAACAGGAGACAACTCAGGTGCACAGGCCTTTAGGACTCGCGCAGCGCAGGTATACCGTCAGGACCACTAGTTTTGTTCACGTCCAGCTTCAGCAAAACTCTACGGACCTCTTTATTGTGGATATGTGTTTTATGTGGATAGTGTGTTTCACTTCAAAAACACCAAATCTAGTAAAAAGTTTTTAAACACAAAAAACACACTTAAAAATACAATTGAATTGAAAAACTCATTCTATTTTTTAACTGACTTCCAAAAAAGGAGGAATTTCTCAATTCGACTGTATTTTTTTTATGTATGTTAGCTCAGAACTTTTGACTGGGTGGACCGATTTCGATCAGTTTTGTTTTAATTGAAAGGTTTTGCGTGTCATGTGGTCCTATTTAAATTTGAGATCTGACAAGTACTTTTATAGTTATATCTAATAATGCGTATTTACTTGACAACTTTTTCGTCGACCTACGTTGTATTATACCGCATAACTTTTTACTCGGTGTACCGATTTTGTTGATTCTTACTTTAATCGAAAGCCAATGCTTGTCATGTAGTCTTCTGTAAATTAGATCGAAATCTGTTTACAACTTTTTGAATAATCTTTAATAGCGCGTATTTACATAACTATTTTTTCGTCTTATTACGTTGTATTACTTGTCTATGTAATTGAAGTCGGTTTTTTTAGTTTTCGAGCAAACACAATTATTAAAGTCTGTTAATGATGAAAATAGATGTATAATAGATGAGCGATCGCCGATCACCAAGCGATGAGATCGCTCGGTAACAATTTGTAATAACCCAAGAGCCCGCGAGGGCCAGACGTTCTTCATTTTATAAAAGCTAAAAGTTTCTCAGTAAAATATCCTAATATGAAGTTACTCACAGTAGCCTTGGCAGATAGCAGGTAGCAAAGACGTGCAAAATGTAAACTAACTTATTTCGTTATTTCATTAAGCGTTGCACGCACCAATACACCAGAGTGATGTCTAGCAAAGTAATATACAAGTATAATTATTACTTTTATTCCTTGTCTTTTGACACTGAGTGTGATCAATTTCTGGTGTTATAAATAATGATAAAACGCGTGTTCCGAGGATGCCATGATTAATTAGAAAACTTTCTGTTGATATTAACGTCGACCCGTTACCACAGACGAGCTTTTGGATTCAATGTTTTATTCATTAATCTGGTTAAAAAAGTTTTATAAGTATCTATACTAATATATAAAGCTGAAGAGTTTGTTTGATTGTTTGTTTGTTTGTTTGTTTGAACGCGGTAATCTCTGGTTCTACTGGGCCGATTTGAAAAATTCTTTCACTGTTAGATAGCCCATTTATCGGGGAAGGCTATAGGCTATGTATCATCACGCTAAGACCAATAGGAGCGGAGTCCACGCCGACGAAGTCGCGCGCAGAAGCTAGTTATTAATATTAGTGCAGTCTTGTAAATTTACCCATGTCTTTTCTATATTTTTATTTATAACAGATCAGTCATCAGTGGTGGCTTGCCATAAACCATAAATACATTTTCAAAATCGAGTAAAAATTTTTATTTGAAAAATGACAACATAAAACTTTAAAAGCGCCTTTGAAGCCTACTTAAATAGAGATATTTCTAACTTATAATTTGTGTGGTTCTTCCTGGCAGGTCCGAGGGCCTGTTTGGATTTTGCCCGTTTTCGTTTTGAAGCTAGAAAACAGAGAGTGCGCTGTATGTCAGAGGCTTGTCCAGAGAGTCCGATAGATGGCGTTTGACAGCATATTACAATTAAATTAAGAAACTAACAGCTGTTGACCAACATTTACAATAGGTGGATAAATATATAGAGCAGTAAAGCTATTTTCTTTCTTAATTAAATATGAAATGATAAGATTAAACAGGATATTATTATTGGAACTTGTGATAAGTCTTCTAATTATTTTTCTTCTTAGAATCATATAACAAACATTAATTATGAATAATCTTAACCAATTATGATAAAATATTCGATGTATTGTAATACCGTTTTGAGTTAGTATAGTATCTTGTTATAAACATTACTTGAATAATACAATTTTTCAGGTTATCTGTATCGAATACTTGTGGTAGTAAAGACTGTATTTTTTTTAATATCTCTTAATCAGACAGCCAAAAAAAAAATCGACTTTGATGTGAATGTACCGAATAATTTACTGGGAAGTTTTTGATAACTTTTGATAACATCAAGGATACTCACAGTACACATGTCAGAAGTTAAACTTCTTTGGCAAATTAATTAAAAAAACAATAGAAATGTTCCCAGGCGGTCACCCATCCAAGTACTGACCGCGTTGCCGTATTGCGTTAGTGGTCGCTCAAATTGCCTAAAGATGTTTCACTTCAAAAACTCGCTTTTGTCCTCCCTGAAAATACAGTGAAAGCTATAAATCGGAAAAGCTCGCTTATCTTTCACTGGATATCTTGTTTTATCAGTAATAAAGTTTTGCGCATTAGTTTCGCGTGTCTTGTGTTCCATTAAATGTATTTATTTTGGAACAACTTTATTACCAGAAAAAAACTATACAAGTCCGATTATAAACGTTTTGGTAAATTATCGTACAAATAAATAGGTATATAAAAGCTCCGTTTTAACGTTTTATCTTTTTTATTTATTAAATGTTGCGAAAATGAAGTGTTTATAATTCTCTATCTCCAGCTATATTTGTACCAAGTTTTACATACAACAACATACGTAGAAATACTACATGTATAAAAATATCGACGGGTGCAAAGTAAAAAAAGTTAACTGCAATTTTAAGATTTTTTTTTTTATTTCAGTAACTAACTCAAAACTTTATATTTTACAACATGGCAAAATAAAAAATACAAGTATCACCTCATTTCTTGTACTTTTGTAAAGTAAAAAAAGACAACTACTGCTGTTTTGTAAAATTACACGACGTACATGCGTTCAACTACCGCTGGCCGCTTTTACGCAGTCCGCGCGGGGGGCGCACGGTCATTCCTATTGCGTCATCAGTCAGATGGCATGTTCTTCGCCGGCCGGCAACAATTCTAAATAAATAATTTTGTGATGTAGAAAAAGACATCTGCGTAATTATGCTTTGAACTTTGATTTTATTTAGAATATAACACAGTCATGGACTAATTTTAATAATTGGAAAAGTCATACTTTTTATACTTACTGAAATATATGTATATGAAACATACTTTATTAAATCCAGATTTTTAATTCCTATGTAGAAACGACCAAGTGGTAGTTAACTCAGTTGTCATATTTTTAAGCACAATGTAGAGGCAGACAACTGCAACATCTCGTAAATTAAACATAATTAGAAGAAATGAAATATACAAGTGTTTGTCTTTATAAATAATGTAGCAGTGATGAAAATTTCAACAAATTCGGTTTGAAATTGACAAAATGGGAGCACTTTTTCCTATAATGCGCTCTCCTGAAAAGTAGCTGTTTTGTATATAACTCTTTTTACTTTGCACCCGTCGATATATATATTACACCCAGACTCGGGGTGGGAATCGAACCCACAACCTCCGGAACAGAAAGCAGGGTCACTACAAACTGCGCCAAACGGGCTAGTCGAAAACATCTAAATAATCGAAAATCGAAAATAACTTTTAATGTTACACTAGCTGTGCCCGCAACTTCGTCCACGTGGAATTTAACAAAACAGTTATTGTTTACTTCGCAGAGTTAAAAAAAAATAAATAAAAAAGTAGCCTAAGTTACTCTTTACTACATCAGCTATCTGTCAGTGAAAGTCCCGTCAAAATCGGTCCAGCCGTTTCAGAGAGTAGCCGTCACAGACAAACAGACAAAAAGTGTAAAAAAAAAATGTTATTTTGGTATATATGTACCGTGTATACATCCATATGCATTTAGTAAAAAGCGGTTATTTTAATATTAAAAACAGCTGACACTCCAACTTTTTTTTATTTGTATTGATTACATCCAGATTCTACATAGGAATGGTCAATGGAGTCTAAAACCCCTGATGTGAAATTCTGATAACTACATCAACTGTCTGATCGTAAGCTGCCATATTTTCTTTTAAAAATAAATTTATACCCTGTTTCCAATAGATCTCCTCACATCATAGTGTTTTAGTCGATTTCTTTATTAGTTCCTAATTGACCACTATATTCACTCGAACGCATTTCTATACAAGTAATAACCCACTAATTTATGTTAAAGATATCATTCACTGCTACAGTGTATCTAAAACTAAAAACGAAAACCTTCTTCACGGACGATTGAGTATAAAATAATTTATTTAAAAGCTTTACACTCAACGGTCCTCAATAGTATTTGAGTGTCAGGGAGAAAAAGAGAAGGGTCCCCGTGTGGGTGTTTTTTTATACAACTAGGTCGGCAAACAAGCGTACGGCTCACCTGGTGGTAAGCGATTACTATAGCCTATAGACGCCTGCAATACCATTAGAATCGCAAGCGCGTTGCCGATACTACCCCCAATTACCCCAGGAGCTCTTGTCACCTTACTCATCACAGAAAAACAACACTGCTTCAGAGCAGTATTACTTAGTTGTAATCTTCTATAAGGTCGCGGTCTTTGAGAGGGTATGGAATGGAAAGACACATAACATTAAAGCACAAATGCCCAGACCACAAAACACATCCCTATGGCCATAACTAGGTATATTTTTCTCATGCTGGGATCAAATCCAATCAAATATTAATTAATAAATAAATAATAATAAATAAATATATTATAACATACACACACGGTCGTCTGTTCCCATGGTAAGCAACTCAATGTTTTAATAGGTAACAGCCGACTATAACATTCGGCTGTAACCTTAAGATATTTTTTTGATAAATATACATAGAAATAATACATATATAAATAAATAAATAAATACAAATATTACATCCAGACTCATCGAACAGCGACCCGCGGAGCAGAAAACAGGGCCACTACAAACTTCACCAACGGGCTAGTCAAAAACTGTAAAACCGATCGGTAAATTCCGGTCGTATAAAATACAACGTGGGGATGACAATAGAACGATAATTGAAAACACCGTTAGTATTAGTATAAAGAAGTATTTCAAAACCATCAGATAAGTCCTAACATCAAAATAAAAAAAAAAGATTTTTTCATACAAACTAATTCAATTTAATTTAATAAAATTTTATAACATCATTTTTGTAACTACAGGATCACTGATCGTGACCTTCCTTCTACGCGGCAAAGTCACGTAGAAGTGGTATGTGCTTGTACCTACAAAACTTCATTATTTTGATTGAATAAAAAATTGCAAGTTAGAAAAGTAAATTAAAATAAATTGTTACGCATTTAAAATTAAATTGAATAAAAAACTATTTGATTTAAATTTTCTCAAACCATCAATTTTTTTTTTTTAAATATGCAGAACTGATCAGTAGCCGATACTGAATAAGTTATTTTTTTTAAACATGAGTTATTATAATATTATTTGGTCTGCGAACTGTCACTAAATGGCAATGATTAAAAATTTTGCTTTTTTTTTGTGGCAGTCGATCCCATATCCATTATTTTTATGCTCAATCTTTTTAAAAAGAATAATAGCTGTCCTTGAGTCGTTAACCGCCGGTTTTAGGGTAGGTCAGGTCTTTAGTATAATACATGCGTAGAAATTTTAAAAAATGAAAAATCATAATTTGTGACTAAACTACTGGATATATTTTATTGATTTTTTGTATGTGGGCTTGGAATGTCATTACATATACGCTGTCCAATTTATCGTTGTATTATAATCCCCACCCTGTATAAAATTTTATATAAAAGTAAACGGATGGACGGTTTCATAGTCATAAACGATACGTTCTCTATCTACAGTATGACCTTGAACACGTTCTTAACACTCACGTATGATGAACGGTAACCTTAAGACCATTGAAAACACAATCCATCACAATCGATGGCAGATATACTCACGGGAAATTAACCTTAGCGAAAGATGAAACAGAACAAATAGAAATGATAGGATCGATGAGTAATATTAGAAGTAAAGAAAGTATTTTCCGCTAAGAATTATTTTAAGAGAAAAATATCAAGGCCCTTTTTTATAAATATTATAAGATAATGAATTTTGTAGATTCACGAGTTTGCGGAATGGTTCAAAGAATACTTTACCACAAAAAAAAAAATTCTTCAATTCGAACCAATAGTTTATGAAATTAGCGCGTTAAACAAACAATTAAACAAACTTTTTAGTTTTATAATATTAGTATCGATATAACATAATTATAAATAATAAATAAATAAATAAATAAATATCTACACATTACACACACGGTCGTCTGTTCCTAAAGTAAGGAACTTAATGCTTGTGTTATAGGTACCAGCCGACTGGTATAGCTACATATTTTACTTTTTTTTCGATAAACATACATATAAATACTACGTATATAAATAAATATATAATTATTACACCCAGACTCGGGGTGGGAATCGAACCCACAACCCCCGGAGCAGAAAGCAGGGTCACTATAAACTGCGCCAACGGGCTAGTCATTGTTCATAATTATGACCTTTAGAGTTTTATTTAATCGAGTAAACAGATTTTAAGTTTAATTTGAAATAATAGAACACAGAAGAAATACTAGTTCCGGTTGCAATAATTGACACCTAATCGATCTTTCTCATACAAGGAAAAATAGTCCAATGTCCAGCAGTGGGATGTTAAAAATTAACCAATCAAACAACCCGAAGAAATATTTTCTTACTTTTAGCCAACAAATGTTTAATTAACTTAGGTAGGGGACAGTGTAACATCATACCGGGGACAGCAGGAAACTTCCTGCTCAAAATATGGAGCAGCCCGACTGGGGTAGTACCTCGACCTTACAGAAGACCACAGCTAAATAATACTGTTTTCAAGCAGTATTGTGTTCCTGTTGGTGAGTAAGGTGACCAGAGCTCCTGGGGGGATTGGGGATAGGGTCGGCAACGTGCTTTCGACGCTTCTGGTGTTGCAGGCGTCTATAGGCTACGGTACCGGTAGTCACTTACCATCAGGTAAGCCGTACGCTTGTTTGTTGACTTAGTAACATAAAAAAAAAATTTCTTAAATTTATGTTTATGTCTTTTAAAAGATCCTTAGGTATGTATTATATTTAAGTCTAAATTATCTACTTTATTCGATATTTTTCAATCATTTAAAGTATTTTATTTAGAATTGAATCTGCAATGAATTACGACGTATAGAACATTTTTAAACATTAAAAGTAAAGGACAATGCCTATTTGTGCCCGGTACGTGCTTTGACTAGTTTAGACAATTCATATATTTAAGTATCGTTTATTAATTGAAACTAGATTTTTAATAATATTCTAAAAGTGATCAAAGCCGTGGTTTATAATTTAATTTTAAAAAATATTTTAGTTGTATTCCGCGTTTGTCATGTCAAAATAGTTTAAATATAAATAGCAAGTCGTCATAGCAACCACACAAACAAACGCTTTTTTTAAATTAAAATATAAACCACGGCTTTGATTACTTTTAGACTATTATTAAAAATCTAGTTTTAATTAATAAAGAAAACTTTAATATGTCAATTTTCTGGTCGTGTTGGGGTTTATAATTTAATTAAAAAAAGCGTTTATTTCTATAGTTGCGTTTCCGACTTGGTATTTATATTTAATATGTTTTGACAGCACAAACCCGGAATACAAATAAAATATTTTTTTTAATTAAAGTATAAACTACGGTTTTAATCACTTTTAGAATATTATTAAAAATCTATTTTCGATTAATAAAGGATACTTAAATATATGAATTGTCTGAACACGTACCCGGGCACGGCTTCATAGAAAATAGGCATTGTCCTTTACCGCTCTAAATGGTATTTGATTGTTAAATAGCCGTCGTAAAAATTGATGTAACAGCTTATTATTTTTTATAACATTGACGCAATTCTAATAAACGAAGTATAACTGAAATTCCAAAACAAGATATTTTTCATTCAATTACTTTTCAATTATGTATTAATTATTTACTATATCAGATATTTTAACGTATTCCCGGGCACGTATCATTATTTCAAAACTAAAATCAAAAATAACTTTAAAGGCACCTTCGAATCTTATTTTACAAATTAAATTTTTAATTATTTTTAAAAAGAAACTACCACCGGTTCGGAATGCAGATTCTGCAGACGAACCGGCAAAAACAAAAACAAAAAAAAATTAATAACTATTTGTACACAACTAACAAACAACTTTTTAAATAATATATGCATTGGACGGCAGTCGTTCTGGTGTAGTGCGTTCTATTCCCGCTCCCATTCCGGTTTGATTATCTGTCCTGTGGGTCTGCCCACCGTGCCTCGGAGAGCACGTTACACTGTCGGTCCTAGTTGTCATAAATACTATGAACTTCTGAAAAAACTAAAAACTTCTGGAGTTTGGAATCGTAATGATTTAAAACTCAAAATGTCACAATAAAGAAACAGAAACACATAAATGTATCGAAGAGAATGAGATATAAAACATTTCTGCTCAAAACGCGCATGCAAGGCGCTTACGACCTTTTTCACGAGACCTTGATCATTATACCCCCTTACCCCTTCCCCCCCCCTTCTGTATAAATTGCACACAAACTTTTTAATATATATACCTATCAATATTAAAAATATAATATAAACAATATTTAAATAATTTGTCATTGAATGTAATATTTAATTAAATACGTGCGTTTAATTGATGATCAAACTAACTTCCTTTACGGTCAATCCTATTTACGAAGGCTTGTTCCCAAGAGGTTAGCTGATACACGTGTAGTAGGAATGGCTGAAGAGAGTTGTACGAATACGTACGCGGAGACTCGTACGAATACATACAAGTATATATAGTACGAGTATATTCGTATCCACAATGTTGAGATTTCTCAATGTCTGTTCTGTATTCAGAATTTATTCATTAAAAATAATTTCAAGTTTATAAAAATAATTGTTAGAAATGACTCAAATAACTTTTTGCGCATTAGTAAAGATCTAATTCGAGAAAAGTTATAACTAGGCTTGTGACAACAATGTGTCATCATTTCCTTAACACTAATAATAATAATAATAAAAACTCTTTATTGTACACCAAAAAAAAAAATGAGCAAAATTACAAAAATAAAAACAGGAGACAAGTACAAAAGGCGGCCTTATCGCTAATGAAGTAATGAGCGATCTCTTCCAGGCAACCTTTGGGCAGAGGAAATGGTATACGTATATGTAGATGGTCTAGGTGTACAGTTCTATCTAAACACATAAAATATATTTAAACAAATAAATAAATTAAAAATAAATAAATAAACAGAATATACTCGTAGTAAAAATGAACGCATCAATCAGTGAGATTTCCAAAACAAAACATGTGATTCGACCCAGTTTTATTTATAAATGCTTTGTTACAATTACGTTTCGACTGTAAACGCTACGCCTACATATCTGTCTGTTACCCATAACTCGGTAACATAAATCTATTTTAATAGAGCAGTAAATCTTCTACGTCAGTGTTATATCCCCGTTTCATCTTAATCATAACTTTTTTAACTGACTCCAAAAAAGGGAGGCGGTTCTCAATTTGATTGCATTTTATGAAGTAAAACTTCTTACGCGTGCTTGACTTGGGGGAGTAAGCTGGTGAATACGTGACGAGAGGCTTACGAAAAGTGTGATCGGGCGAGGCGAACGGAAGTTGATCTGGAGATATAAATTAATGAAGATAGAAAGAGAGAGAGAGTTACGTTTCGAAAGTTTTACTTCAGTCGTGTGGTCTAAAGCATACTAATTTTTTTATGTGTGTTACCTCATAACTTTTTACTAGATGTACCGTTTTTGATTATTTCTTATACAAAGTTAATGCGCGTCACGTGGTCCCATTAAATTTGAGCGAGGACGCGTAGTATCATCATATTGTTTTTTATAGTAAGTAGGTGAGACGTAGAACATCGACCTCCACCGATCTGATAACTGGATGAAACATATTTTTATCAAATATAATTTATAAACAAATATGTCTATGATAACTTGCCTATCGAAAAGTCGTCAAGGCTATTTTTAATTTAATTAATTTTAATTAATTTTTTTTCATCACCTTCACTCATATGATAACCGAATGAGTTTTATGTCAATAATTGATAGTTTTTAACACACAGAATATGCCTAGGTAGGCTTGCCTACTTATTTTTGGTCATGGCTACCTGGCAAGTAGAAGTGAACAGGTAGGTCAATATATACCTACTAGCGACCCGCCCCGGCTTCGCACGGGTGTTTATTATACATATAAACCTTCCTCTTGAATCACTCTATCTTTTAAAAAAAACCGCATTAAAATCCGTTGCGTAGTTTTAAAGATCTAAGCATACATAGGGACATAGGGACAGAGAAAGCGACTTTGTTTTATACTATGTAGTGATATTCGATACTACATCGATCTGTTCGAATCGAAATTGATATCATAGGTAAGATATTGTAATTACAAAACCAATCATATAGGCTTGCCTGCAAAAACTAAAAAAAAAAAAAAAATTAGCCTTGACCACTTTTCGATAGGCAAGTAGTTGATAAAAAATATGTCTCATGGAGTTCTTCCACGTCTCTTAGACCATTACCAATTACGTCAAGATTATACGACGCAAATGTATGGATGAGAACGTTGTTTGTGTTAGTTATACAATATAGGTAGGGATCCCTAGTACATTTTTTTAACCTGATCAGTAACAAGCCAATTTTCCGTGAGTTGCTTCATTTTGATGAGGGGAACAAAAAGTTCCTCTTCGAAAACTCTCGATTGTGGTAGATAATAGAGTTAGCAGGAGGTAGAGCAGCAGTGAGCGTAGGACCGGGATAACGTACCACGCAATTTGGAGGACAATATTACCATCAAATTATATGAATATTAAGTAACTAAAAGAAAAAAAAATCAGCTGGTTAGTAATAATTTTTGATGACCTTACAAGGTCATCAACTTGATGACCTCGTAAGGTCATCAAAAATAAATTTTTTTCTGATTTTTTTTTTGCTCTTACTTAGTTAATATCTATATAATTTAATAGTAATAATGTCCTACAAATTGCGTGGTACGTTATCCCGGTCCTACGCTCACTGCTGCTCTACCTCCTGCTAACTCTATTATCTACCACAATCGAGAGTTTTCGAAGAGGAACTTTTTGTTCGCCTCATCAAAATGTAGCCACTCCCAAAAAATTAGCTTGATACTGATCAGGTGAAAAAAATGTACTAGGGATCCCTAACTAATATATTATGTGTGTGTTAGTGGCTATGTATAGATTTTGTGTTGTTTTCTGTAAATTCCAGATCATTTTAGATTCATATTACTTTAAAAACCATTCGACTAATTTAAATTCGTTTTATTGTGGAGGGCTGTGGTCTGTTAACTGTGTTTGTTTAGATTGCTATTTAATGTTAATCAGCTAAAGAAACCCGGAATTATTTATATATTCTTATATTCTTTTTTTATATATTCTTTTATATTATTATATTTTGCGTTAACAAATGAGGTTAAGCAAACTATTTTTTTACTTAAAAGATTAAAATACGGCCAGTGAAGGGCTTATGATTATTTGGAAGTAATTTTTGCTGTTATTATAACAGGTAGCTACATTTATTATTAGCTTGTATGAGCATTATCGATCGATTCAGCCTGTAATATCGCACTGCTGGGCATAGGTCTCTTTCTCCATGTAGGAGAAGGGTTAGAACTTAACCCACCACGCTGCTCCAATTTGGGTCGGTGTATATATACTACGAGTAACGGTCGCTATCCGCTATTTAAGATAACAACTGGGACCGACAGCTTAACGTTCTCTCCGAGACAGGGTAGGAGACCCACAAGACCGAAATAAATACCGGTAAGAAATATTCGTACAAATAGAAATATCCATCCCGGGCGGGAATCGAACCCGCAAACAATCGGTGTTTTAGGCGTCTATAAACAGCACTACACCAGAGTTGTTGTTAAAGTTCAAAATAATACATACATACATCTTTATAATATTTTAAACATAAAACAATATAAAGACCTAAAGTTACTTAACTGTGTATAAAAACAAAGCATTTTAAAATTTGTAAGTAGGTCCATTAATCTTCGTAATACAATTATGTGACCACGTTGTTAAGTCAACTGTATAAATAATTACTTTCCACTGTTCTAGAAACCCTTTTATGCCATGAAAATATTTACCCTAGAATATATTTCAAAACAAATACTAATTTTACCCGACTTTATTTTTGTATAACTTACTGAGTAATACAATTTTGCATAGTTTCAAGATATTACCAATTTTGTATTAACAAACTGTTTATTTTTTTAAAGAGTAACTCTAGAGTTTCTTGCCGGTTCTTCTCTGCAGAATCTACGTTCTAATTTGGTGTTAGCTTTTCTTTTCAGTCAGTCAGTCAGTTAAATCAGCATATTATCACAGTCCACTGCTGGACATAGGCCTCCCAAAGTTCGCGCCAGACATCCCGGTTTCACGCTATTCTCATCTAACCTACACCGGCAGTCTTACGTAGACCGTTGGTCCAGTGGACCGGAGGACATCCCACACTGCATTTGCCAACACGCGGTTAAAAACCTTGAATCCTAGTGAGTGAACGATTTACCATATTCTACTCCAGGACACATCTGCTCCAACGGCCACCAGTCCTGCGATACAGTTGACCAGCCTACTGCCACGTCAACTTTCTAATTCTGTGGGCTATGTCGGTTACAAGAGAGACCCCAAGCATAGCCCGTTACAGTAAACGTTGAGCGACTTTAAATTTGTGGACCAGTCCCTTCGCCAGGGTCCACATCTATTAACAGGGGCAGGACGTTGCTCTTAGATTTTTATCTTCAAGCATTGCGGAATAATTTCATAATAATTAAAAATTTAATTTGTAAGATTACGATTCGAAGGTGCTTCTAAAGCCTATTTGAATAAATTTATTTCGATGACGACTTAATTAATAAACAAAATTAGCTTTGGTAAATATACTGTACCTCTATTTTGTGAAGTATTTTTACCTTATTAGCTAAGAAGTTCTTTCCATCAGTCAAGAAACCTCATAATGGTAATTCGTTCATTCACTAGGATTCAAGGCTTTTATTAGAATCAATATAGCTCGGATAATTTCGTCAAAGTCACGCAGAATGAAGAAGATGTGAAAGAGATTGATCGGCTGAGATAACAACTTCAGCCCTCAACTCGAGTCACCGTGACGTGACCATGACATCTGTGACGTCGTCGAAACATCGAGAGTTTCAAAATGACAACTGTAAGTCCCGTAAATTAAAAAGTGCTTATGGTCTAAGATCCGAAAGAAAAAAATTGCAGCAGGCTTATGGTGGCAGAGGTCGTTTTTATAAATTCACAATATTGAAATCAGCCTATAAAAAATTGTTTCATCTAATTAACAGATGAGAGAATATTTTGTTATATTCCGGATCTTAGACCATTATACTCGTATTGATTGTAAAGTTAAGAAACTGACTAGTGGTCGCCAAGTGGTCGAAATTCGACCACAATTAATTTAAATTGTAAGTTTGAATATTATTTAGGTTTTGTTGTAAAAGACTATAACTTCTGTAATAATAAAACAAAAAATACGAGTATGCGTGTGTGTGTCAAATAGTTCTATAATGTTTTTTTTTTTTTTTTTTATTGAAAAAAGTAGCATTCTGTACTCCTTCTCTATATAAATTATAATCGTGCGGAATATCACACTCCTTAAGTTCCAGTTTAACAACTAATCTAATATTACTGACTGAGATATTTAAACAGGAATATAACTCAAATTCTATGATTTCTAACGGACGTTTCAAAACTTCGTCGTTTATAAATGAAAACAGCGACATTCACGTCGGCGATAGAAAACTTTTCATCAACACCACACCAGAACGATATGCTAAATGTTTGTCACTAGAAATATGTAAAGTTGAAATTTTAGCTCTCTCTCTTAATTTAGTTGGCTATAGTGTACCTACTAGTATATATAAAATATTCTAATTTAACTTATTTTGATTGTGCTTGTAATTAAATTATTTAAAATAAAATATAGAACATATTCTAAAACATATAAGCGTTTGTCAATGCAAGAAATCTAAAAACATAAAAATTTATTAGGAACGCTAAATAGTTTATTAGTTTTAATATCTTGAGATTAACGGAATACATTACAATGTAAGACAGAAACAATAGTCATAAAAGCATTTGTACAGAAACATTAGTGAGGTGAAAACCGTTTCCACAACACCAGAGAGCACCGCAATTTAGCGCCGTATTACTTCATATTATATCCACACTAATAGCATTTTTACTGTAGATTAAATCCGAACAATGTCCGAAATACCCTTCTAAATAGGTCACGGCTGTTTCTGACGTTGAACTGCTGGGAATTCTCGGGACAGGTGTCCTGTTCAGAAACACGCAATTAAAAAGCTATACGAGTCTTAATGTCAAGAAGGAAAATTAAACTTTTGGAATGATACTCATTTTAACTCAGCTTTGATGTTTCGCTTTAGAAATAAATATATCTATTTTTGTTGTATGAACGTAGGTATAATTCTTTAACCCGTAAATGTTTTGTTACAGTTTTTGCACTGAACCGGTAATCAAATACAGTTATTACGCGTGTATAAAACACTCTTGCGAATCTCTGAATTTCAGTCTTAAAATCAATAAAAATATAATTAAAATGTTATTATACAATAAAATAGTTATAAATACCTACGTTATAATATAAATAGTTATCTTTTCTATTGAATTAATAATAAATTATCTGCAAATTGTCAAGGTAATTTTTCCTTTTAAGGCGAAATTCTTCTTTTTAAATTGATACCCTGTCTCTTCAATTTTGTCTTCTTTTTAAATTGATACCCTGTCGCTTCAATTTTGCTCAATCGTTTCCATCCACAATTTGCACATGCCTGTATTTAATTGAACAAAATCATTTGAACACTCAAACGAAAAGTTGCTTTGTACGCAGCAACACTTTTTTGAATCATTATTGAATTTCCTATTCTTTATGGAAACTAAACGAAAGAATAGAAACAATTAATTATATTGCATTGGAGCAGCGTGGTGGATTAAGATCTGATCCTTCCCCTACATGGGAAAAGAGGCCTATGCACAGCATTGGGATATTACAGGCTGAAGCGTATATATTTAGGGTATTAGTTGTTTATATTCAAAAGGTTGCTAATTCGAGCTTGATGCTACATTTTCAATTATCAAATCTTCTTAATCTTCATCTCGTATTCGGTGATAAACTGTAACAAGTAATTTATTTTGGCATTAACGTATTTAGGAAATCTTCAGGTTTTATGGGCCCCGTAAACGATCAAACTTGTTTGTCAAACATGTTTGATCAAACTTCATGTTTCATATAACAAACATATCAAAAAAACCCGCAGCCCCGCACACGATCAAATAATTTGACAAACACGTTTGTCAAACAGAAATTTAATATGAAGTTTGATCAAATATTTGATCGTCTACGGGGCCCTTTAGATAAAAATTGAGAGACATGAGTCCACGCACTTGCATTCTAATCTTGCATCTTCATAAAATATAACCACCACTTCAGCCTATCACAGTCCACTGTTGGGCATAGGCCTCCACAAGTTCGCGCCCGACATTATGACGCGAACTCATGTGTTTTGCCCATAGTCACCACGCTGGGCAGGCGGGTTGGTGACCGCAGGGCTGGCTTTGTCGCACCGAAGACGCTGCTGCCCGTCTTCGGCCTGTGTATTTCAAAGCCAGCATGGATGGTTATCCCGCCATCCGTCGGCTTTTTAAGTTCCAAGGTGGTAGTGGAACTGTGTTATGCCTTAGTCGCCTCTTACGACACCCACGGGAAGAGAGAGGGTGGCTACTATTCTTTAGTGCCGTAACCACACAGCACATAAAATATAACAAAAGCTCTTAAAAATATCTCTTATTGTAATGTAAATCTGTTACTGAACAAACACTCACTTTAGAAATTTAATTAGCGAAATCGTTATTCAATTTCCATAAAAATTTTACCGACTGTTACCCCTGTTTGTAAAACGTTAAAAGAAAATAATCAATTGTACAAAGGCTGTAAAGAGCTCAATCAGTGAACGAGATGAAAAATGCCTATAAAATGTAACTACCCTCGAATATCAGATTCCACCCTAATTGAGTGAAACGCGGGTGAGGCGAACGTAACAGGGCAACCGCAGGGGTTGGTTTAAGTGATAAATGGTGACAGGATCATGAAAAATTGTGTTGTTTTTGAAGTGAAACTTCTTTAGAATCATTATTATTTGAAACTCGATGAAACGAAACTGTGTCACGATAAGAAACATAAATGTATAGCAGAGTATGAAATAGAATTTAACACAATATTTTATATTCTCGGTGAAAAAATCTCTTGTAGGCTACTTTTTAGAAGTTTTACTTCTGCCGTGTGTGAATTGCACACAAACACTTTTTCACCACATTGACATCTTTGTTTTATGTTGTCCTGGTATTAAAGCACTATCATTTCAATTTTAATAAATGTTTTTATTTTTACCAAATTTATCATTGTTTTTTTTTTATCCTTTTTTTCATATTTCATATTCAATAGATAAAAAATCAGATTTTTTTTAAAATCAAGATCTGTGTGTGTCAGATATTTCTATACCCAACATGTGAAACCAAAAGTTGTAGGCTTTTAGTTCTGATGAAACCCTTTGGTTACTAATTACATAATTATCTTATGACTAAGATAAATTTTATTAACAATTTGTCCAAATAATCGTATTGCCACACTTTTTATGTACTGCAGATATATAATTATGATTTTTAAATAAACAGCCTATTACAAAAGTTTATAACTTGGAAACCGACTTTACCAGCTAAACGTAACATAATCAAGTATTATGAGTGTTTTTTTAATAGCAATTTAGAAATACTCCTTGAATCCATACTCAATAATACAAAGCTGAAAAGTTTGTTTGTTTGAAAACTTGAAAAATTATTTTTACATCGGATAGCCCATTTATCGAGGAAGGCTATAAGCTGTTTTTTTTCTCAAATGTACGCGCGTAGGTAAAACCGTGGAATAGATCTAGTTAAATGAAACGCACGATATTAAAGATAAAATCAACGTTGTATACAATATTGTAATATTTATCAAACTAAATAAATTACTTGGAAAATAGTTTTTTCAATTATTTGGAAGATTTAATCTAATTGTTATTATTAATCTAGACAGATGAGTTCGCTTTAGAATTTAAGTCCTTTCATTTTACTTTAAATTACTTTTATCAAAATCTATTGTAAATAGTCTGTTCATAGATGAATGTTTATGAAATTTATTCAGTGGCCATTTTTGTGGAATGTTATCTGATAGAGCTCATTTTGCTTGATATAATGTAGGTTTGATTACGCCTAAAAAATAAGAATTTAATTTCCTTTTGAACACTGATAACAAAAGAGGACGTTAATTTCAAACCTAAGACTGCATCTATGCTAAGCAGAATCTTCACTTTTCATACTATAAAGGTATCATACAAGTCGTGCGGTTTACCTGATGGTAAGCGAATACTTGGACGCTTATAATATCAGCAGCATTGCAAGTGCGTTTCCGACCCTAATAGCTTACTCAGGAAGACAACACTATAATATATGTATAGAGGTATTATTAAGATGTGATCTTCTGTAAGGTTGGAGTATCCCAGTCGAACTGTTCCATATTTTGAATAAGATATTTTCCGCTAAGGCCTATCTCAATAGAATATTTAATGAAAAACCGGCCAAGTGAGAGTCGGACTCACGCACCGAGGGTTCCGTACAAACAAAATTATTAGAAATATTTTCATTAACGATGTAACTAAAAATTTATGCTTTTCGCAATTTTTCTTTATCTCTGCTATGAGACGTTGCTCCGTACCAAATTTCAAGATTCTGAGTCACGGGAAGTACCTTGCGAGTGTCGAAAATTTGCAACATAAACGGCTGTATCTTTTGATTGCATTGGCTTAGAAGTTTGATTTTTTCACAACTCCAAGGGACAGTAGATCTGAGTATTTCATATGAATTTCAGCTTGATACCTCTATGCATTCGTGAGAAAAAGGGTCTTGACATACAGACGGACAACAAAGTGATCCTATAAGGGTTCCGTTTTTTCGTTTTGAGGTACGAAACCCTAAAAATTTCGCATTTACGTTGTTGATTTATTATATAAATTAATTTTAACTCTGTAAACATATTCTTATTTTTATGTTTATACAAATACGCATATTTATGACATTCGGTAGCTCACTAGAGACACTTTTCTACGTTTAACTTTCAGTTGAGAAACGTTACAGCAATTACATCTCATACATTACATACATCACACATACATTCGTGATTTTTCAGCTCTCTCTCTCTCTCTCTCTCTCTCTCTCTCTTGAGTTACATTATGGCACTGTGGTTTTGATAAATAGAGGTCCTTAAACTAACTCGTATTGTTTTATTACGTTTATTCAAATTAAAAAAATATCTATCTTGAGCAATAGTGGATCGTCAAGTTACTAGTCAGTTCTACTTAAAGATGCCAGCTGATAATGTTAGACCGGGAGATAGTGACACAAAATATTTGGTCATTTGTACCAGTATGGCGGTTCGTCAGGGGTCTAATTATGTAAAGGCAAAAAGGAAAATGATGGTCATAGCGCTCGCACCGGCGGCCCAATCGCGTGGGCGTTAATCGAACGCATCGGATAAATAACGAGTGTCGAACGATTTGTTCCACAAAAATGTTTTTATTTTCAGATAGTCGAAAAAAAAAGAAGTAGGCGGTAGCGGAATGCCATACTTCTCGGATGTGACTTACAGCCCGCCATACCGACGCGAATACATTAATTTAAATAAAACAATTCAACCATTTGTACCAGGCTAATTTTTGCATAGCTAATCATCGTCGAGTAACCATTCACGAAAATCACCTTGCCATACTTTTCCGACAGTTCCCAATGGCCGCCATACCACTGCAAAGGAGTAATTTCTTTTTTTTTTCGCCAAACGATTTGTACCAGTATTGCATTTGAATTTTTGGAAAGTATTTGACAAAATGTGACCGTTATTATTTATCCCATACTTCTAGTAGGGGGAAAAGTGCTGCCATACTTGAAATACTTATTTATTGGACACGTTTTTAAAATAAGACTGTAAAATACGTAAAATCATTTTTTACATCATGGCATCATTGTATTCTCTACATTTGGATGCAATTGTACCTAAAAAAAAATTATTACAGATTGTAACCATGGATGACTTGAGCTAAAAGGTGAAAAAAAAAAAAAAAATTTAACGATTTGTACCAGTATGGCATTTCGATTTTTGGAAATTATACGATACAATGTGACCATTATTATATTTGCCATACTTGTAGTAGAGGGAAAAAGTGGCGCCATACTTGATAAAAAACTCGAATTACGAATAAAATCTTAGCATTTTGAAAAAATATTGTTCACAGTCGCCACCTCCCACAGGTATGGCATTATCAGACTTCTATTTATGATCATACAGGGAACTGTTAAAAAAGTTTCAGGGTGGTACAAATCGTTTGGCAAAAAAAAAAGAAATTACTCCTTTGCAGTGGTATGGTGGCCATTGGGAACTGTCGGAAAAGTATGGCAAGGTGATTTTCGTGAATGGCTACTCGACGATGATTAGCTTTGCAAAAATTAGCCTGGTACAAATGGTTGAATTGTTTTATTTAAATTAATGTATTCGCGTCGGTATGGCGGGCTGTAAGTCACATCCGAGAAGTATGGCATTCCGCTACCGCCTACTTCTTTTTTTTTCGACTATCTGAAAATAAAAACATTTTTGTGGAACAAATCGTTCGACACTCGTTATTTATCCGATGCGTTCGATTAACGCCCACGCGATTGGGCCGCCGGTGCGAGCACTATGACCATCATTTTCCTTTTTGCCTTAACGTAATTAGACCCCTGACGAACCGCCATACTGGTACAAATGACCAAATATTTTGTGTCACTATCTCCCGGTCTATGTCTGTTATAGTTAGAACAGCTGCCAAAATTACTTGATATTTCTCGGCATATATTACAAAAGCGTAGTAATAATACCAAAATACGGCTAATGTTCTGAAATAATTTTCGCTATAACAGTCTGCTTGTCAGTTTATTTAATAAAATATCAGTTATGTACCTATATGATTAGATTTTTTTTAAATATTCAAAGAATGCCTTTTCACTTATTGCTTACATTTTTTTTAAATATATAGATTACTTTTTGGAGTTTACTCTTTAAGAATCGATTTTCATATAAGGCCCCCGGTATGAAAAAAATATGAGGAGTAAAATCTTCTTGAACGAATGACCTCGTTACGTGTTTTATGTTGCTTCAACGCCATCTATCAGAAACAAAGAAAACGTCGTCGTCTATCGGCGACGCTTTATTTGTTTCTGGTTGTTTTCTTTTCTAATAACGCCATCGTTCGATCGATAGATGGCGTTACTTGATTCGTTTATTTACCATTTGATATGGTATTAATCTTTTTCTTAGACTTGTAAGCCTTTTTTGTGCCTATTTAGACAGTCGATCTGAAGAAGTAAATTCCAGTCGTGCGTCGGTGCTGACACACAGACTTTTTTATTCTGCATCTGCTGAAACAAAATGTCTTTATATTTTTCTACACTAATTTTGAAAAAAAAATGTACTTTACATAGTTACCTATATGTATTAGCTATTCCTTTTTGGCGCTGCCTTACACTTTCTTAATAAGTAGCAGCTAGTGTACGTCCGACATTATATAAAACTTTTTTTTAATTCAGATGTTTTGAATTTTAGAATGCTCAATTTTTAATGGCATTTTAAATATTATCTAATCCAATTTTTGATATACACAAAAATATATACTGAATAATTCTCATTTATGAATATTTCGACGAACTAAAATATAATTATATAAAAAGTTTAATCATTCTTTTGATTGAACTAGATTCCGAATGAGCATTTAAAATGTACTATATCTACTACAAGAAATTAGTTCTCCAACAAAATACAATTCATGATAATTCGAACAAAGTTTTTATGCGTTAAAGCCGTATAAATCTAAAGACCGTTTAACTGCGGGCGAAGAATTTCAATGAATCAGTAATGTGACATAAAATACCCTAAAATTCAAGTCGATCCATTCATCTAGGATCAAACGGTTCAAAGACATGTTCTTCGAAAAACTGCCTTTAAAAGTCTGGCTCGGTACCAACCGATCGTATCAAATAGGGTCAAGATAAAAGGCCGCCAATAAAACTCTAGCTGGGACAGTCGTAATCTTTAAACATTAGCGAAAATGTTTCGTAATGTGTAACAATATTTTACGAACGAAAAATCTAAAAGAAATAACAGAAAAAAGATCTTAAAGGTAAAAGATGGGAATAAATTTTGTCGTGTATAGTAGTTTCTCGTGTTGCTCCCCTAATCTTGATATAGACAATGCGATAAATATATGATAAGGAACCTTACTCTTAGCAGGAAAATTTTCCGCTAAACTCAGTATGACGAATTGAGCTTTAAGCCTAAAAACAATGACAACACCTTAGTACAGGCTGTTTCCAAAATTATCATGCCCGTTTCCGAAAATATATGTACACAACACAATCGTGCAAATAAAATTGACGACTATGTTGACAATGTTGATTTGTTGATTGTTGTAAGTTGATTGAAATTAATAGAAACTTCGGGATTCGTTGTGAAACATAAGACATTATAAATTGTATCTTATTGTATAAAAGAGATCTGCTTCGTTTGTGTGTTCAACATAAAGTGAGGACAAAAACTGAACAAAGAGCTTCAAAAAAAAATTGCGTGCGTACAAAGTACACATGTCAGAAGTGAAACTTCTTCGGCAAACTAATTTAAAATTATTTACATAGATTTACAAAGTAGCGCGGCGTGCAGCGCGGCGCGGCGCGCCCTCCCTGTCGTTTTCCCGTTGCATCCAGTTTCAAATCACAACGATTCTAAAGAAGTTTCACTTCAAAAAGTTTGACTTAAAATTGCAATTATCGTTCTCTGGAATTTCCAGTTCACAATTTCAATGTGTTTTCTCAAAATGCACAGCAGGATATATATAGCTCAAAGTCCGACGCAAACCGACTTAGAAAGAATATTTCACAGAAGATCGCAGCTACGCAATATTGGTCTCAAGCAATGCTGTGTTACTGTAGTAAGGTAGCCATAGCTATTAAGGATGCGATGGATTGACAACGGGGCAGGGTTTGCCACGTGCTTGTAACACTACTGGTATTGCTGACATCAATATCATGCGCGCTGCCGCTAGGCAACGAATAGAAGAACGCGCTTGCTTGCCAATCTAATGGTATTGAAGCAATCAAAATATCGTATTTACTGACTCAGCTCGATTATATTTCGAAACAAAATCGTATCAAGAAAAATAATAAAGTATATAAATAATTCATTGTTATCAAATGAGGTCAAAGGAGACGATGGAGAAATGTATATTGGTGGTTTTCATCAAGAAAACATGAACGAAAAAAATGTAATTGATACACAAGGGATCTTTTGTAGATGTCCCGTAAAATATATATATTGTCTTCAAACAAACAGATTACACTATTATAAGAAAGAGGAAAACACGGCGATTCCCATGCGATCGAGATTGGAATCAAATGGCATCTACCGAAATTCGTTAGCGATTTTTCTTTTGTTATTTCCATTCATTAATCTTTTATATAAGAAATCTGTGAATATCATTTGAAATCAAATAAAAAGTAAAAAACATTTTGTAGTATTTTTAAAGGAATTGCATTGTATTTGATTAACTATGTCTTTTACAGAACCTGGAAAATTAGGTCCTTTAACACAATTTACTTATTGATCTTTGCTACCTTCAGTTAATTAATTAACTCAAAGGAAAACAGTTTGCTTAAAAGTTCTATTTTTAGCATATCTTGGCCATTTGTCTTTCAGCTAAATAAGTTTATCTAATTATCGTGATAATATTTCTGAGCAGAAATGTACCGTTTTCGTGTGTAGGTCTACGCACCTGTTATGATAAAGGGTTGGGTTCTTAACATATTTTACTCAATGTGATAAATTATTTATTACTATATCTGATTTGAACTAGTATTGGACAATATTGTCACATTTTCATCCTTTTCCTATTGTGAAGCGTGTAAAATATGTCTGGTAGCTATTTTTCTTTCAATGGATTTTCCTTGATGGAAGTTGCGCCCTTCCTAAGTTCCTCCGTCGTTATATATTCACATTTCATATTAATTTGAGTGTGTAAGGGTAGACCTACCCTTGACTACAAGTTATATAAATACCATGCATCATTAATTTTTTATACATACAAATAAATTCAACTCATTGTATTTTATCTGTTAAAACATAGTTAATTTTTTTTTTTTTTTGAATTTTTAGAATGGAAATAAAGTTGTTCTTATACGGTTGCTTGATATCGGTATCAATATATCATCCCTTATTGAATATAGTACAAAACAAAGTCGCTCTCCACCTCTGTCTGTCTGTTTCTATGCTTTCTTCTTTTAAAAAATGCAAAGGATTTTAATGCAATTTTCACTGTTATTTAGGAAATTTATTCTCAAATGTTTATACATACAAAACATTCTAATTAATTATTTGTATAAGACGCCGCGTTGGCGCAACGGAAAGAGCGCTGCTTTGTGCCTGTTGCGCTGGCGGTTGCGGGTTCGATCCCTGCACATGACAAACATTTGTATTTACCATACAGGTGTTTGCCGTGGTCTCCCCACAATGCCTCGGAGAGCACGTTAAACCGTCGGTCCCGGTTGTTATCATGTACGCCTGATAGCTATCGCCTATCATTACTCATAGTAGGGAATATATCCGCCAACTCGCATTAGAGCAGCGTGGTGTACTAAGCTCTGATCCTTCTACTACATGAGGAAAGAGGCCTATGCCCACTCTGTAGTGGGATATTACAGAATGAAGCGATTTGTATAAGAGTGAAAATTTTATGTTTTGTGATGAAACCGTCAACAAAAAACGATTTTTCGAGCGCTAAGACGTATGAGATACATTAAAATAATGTAGGTACTACGGAATTGTATTGTAAAAAGGCCTACAAAAAAGTCCGCGAACTTTCTCCTAAGTCAGACTCACGGTAAACATTTTTAACTTTAAGTAATTAATTAAAAAATATTACTTTATTTGCAAAGTGAATTTCTCTTAATCAGAATTTATTCTTATCCATATAAGTATATTAGTTACCTTAGCCATTTAATTTAGATCAAAATTGTCCTTTACCTCATTTAATTTAAATGAATATTTTAGGATTTATCAAAGATTTAAAATTACACGCATCTAAAAAAATCCCTTACAGTTCTTGTGGTTACCACATTTTCCATCTGACACGTTTAAACCTATTGCCGGTCGTATTTGTCCGGAAATCGTTGAATTGAAATTTTATCCGGTCACTGTTTACATGACAGTCACTTTTATATTTATTACATTTACATGTTTACAGATGACACAAACATTTCTCTCCTCCAATTCGAACCAGAAAATCCTATTTAAACATATCGCACACGAGTATAAAGTTTTAATATTACTCCCACACCAATGGAATGTCTACCGGATAAATATGACCGGACCCGGTTATATATACATGTATTGAAAAAAATTCTGTAGTATGCAGGTTCCGATATTTTGGATTATTTTTTACTGGTCACGAGATAAAACTGAAAGACAAATTTTAGGACATTTTTGCGGACACCTTGGCGCATTGGTCACAACAACTGTCAGGTGGGGTAGCGGTCTCGTATTCGATTCTCACACATGACAAATTTAAAGGTATCATACAGATTTTTTTTTTTGTGACGGCGCGTTTATAATTTTAAGGTTTGTGTATTTTTGAACCTCCGAAACTGAAACAGTGTCCTTTTTTAACCAACTGAAAAAAGGAAGGGGGTTTCTCAATTCTATTATAAGGAAACTAGGATCTGATGATGGCATCCCAGAGAAATCGAGGGCAATCTTCGAAAATAGTAGTGACGACTAGTGCGTTTGTTAATTTTTTTCGTCTACTTACGTTGTATACTTGTCGATGTAATTGATTTGGTTTTTTTTCATTTGCTAGCAAACACAATGATAGTGTCAATTCTTATGTCCATGTCCAGAAACTGAGACATCTCTGTTCTAGTCATACGTATTAAATAACGATCTTAGTAATTGCTAGGAAGTATTTACAATACAAAGCGCTACTGTTACGTTCTCGACTACTAATTGTCACACTATACATACGCCTAAATCCCAAATAATTACCACACAGCAGCATAAGCTGGTAACACAGTTGTAACTTCAGATTTCAGGATATTAACAAGTATATCATAGTATGTAGTATATCTATGATTCTTAATATTCAAGTTCTATATGAAATAGTCAATATTTTATCTTATTATAATATATTGATCTTTGATCTGTTATTTGTGATGAAAATTTCAAAAGTACGAACAGTTTATTAAAAGATGGAATTCATTTGTAGTTATGCAAATAAATTGAAATTTAACTTTAATACACTTATTTTAATCAATACCAGAGTTTTGAATTATACAAAAGTTAAAATATATAATTATTTAGATATTGATAAATATGGTATAAAACATTATTATCTGTTTGATATGTTGGCACAAAGATAATTTTGCATTCTTTTATTATTGTTGTTTTTTTATGTAAATGACTAGCTTCTGCGCGCGACTTCGTCTGCGTGGAATAGGACCAATTCTGTCATACCTGATTTGTGCGAAACTTTAATCGTTTACGCAGCGGAAGCTCTCAAAAGGTAAAAAAACCCAATTTTGAAACATTCTTCATTGGTGCTACGCTCCTATTGGTCTTAGCGTGATGATATATAGCCTTTAGCTTTCGTCGATTAATGAGCTATTTAACACTGAAATAATTTTTCAAATCGGACCAGTAGATTCTGAGATTAGCGCGTTCAAACAAACAAACAAACAAACAATCGAACTCCTCAGCTTTATTATATTAGTATACCTAGATATTATTTTTGATTTTCGTTAAGTGTATTTATCACCTTATGACGAAAATATTTACTTTCATTTCATTTTATTTCAGAAATAGTTGATAGTATTTTAATAGATAGAGAGATAGTTACATAAACGATTACAATTTGTTTTAGGTTTTAACTGTATTTTAAGTGCCTAAAATGCGATAAATCGGAGAGATCAGACCTTCCGAAGATTATAATATAAGATCTTCATACTGCGACCCTAATTTATGTTGAAATATCTACGTGAACAAATTGCGCTAGTTTTCATCGCGTACAAGTCTTTAGGGATTTGTCATATCGTCGAAGCGTCAGACCAACTCATACAGAATGGATTATGTATTACCCATGTATTATGTATGAGTTACTGTATCAAGCCCATGTTCTATATTTAAAAAATGAGTCGTTTGGTTTACGAAACGGATAATGCGTTTAGTTCTAACTGACTTCAATAAAAAGGAGGTGGTTCTTAATTCAACTCTCTTTTTTATGTGCGTGTTATAAAAGATTTTACTGGGTTCATCTGTTGATTATTATTTTTGAAGTGTTTTGTGTTTTTTTTTCAATTAAGATTTCTTTTTTTTTGTATTTTCAATTAGTTTTTTTTTAATTACTTTTTTTTAAATTAATTTGCCAAAGAAGTTTCACTTCTGACATGTACGAGTGCATTTTTTTTCGAAAGGTGGTGCTTGTCATATGATCGTATTTCAATTTAATTTATTTGATAAGTACTTTCTGAATTATCCCCATTAAAGCGTCTTTAAGTAACTTCGACTCGAAAAAAGGAGGAGGCTCTCATTTCGTGGACCGATTTCGATGATTCTTGTTTTAATCGAAAGGTGGTGTGTGTCATGTGGTTCCATTTAAATTTGATTGCGATCTACCAATTACTTTTCGAGTTATTATATCTAATAATGCGTATTTACTTGACTATTTTGTCGTCGACTTACATTTTATTTTATTAATTATTTGGCACAGTTACACGATACAAATCATGACATTTGTTGTACTTATGAATAAATTACAAAAAAAAGATAAATTTTTATCTCTATAACAACTATGCACAACATGCGCATTACGTTGTATTATACCGCATAACTTTTTACTGGGTGTACTGATTTTGATGATTCTTATATAATCTTTGATAATGGTCATTTACTTGACTATTTGTTCGTCTACCTACGTTGTGTAGGTACCTACTTGCCGATGTAGTTAAAGACGGTTTTTTTTTTATTTAAACACGATTATTTTTTCTGAATAAACACAATTATTTAATAAAGTTACTAGTCTAAATAGTCTTTGCATATCTTATGGGTTGGTCAAACGCCTCTTTTCATTTATAGGAAACACTTACCAAGAGTAATAATCGTTAACAGGTCCTTGCTATAATAACCACGGCCAAAGACCTTTTGTGCTCTATAAACAAGTATTGACTCTGAGTGGAAATATTTTCACTACAAGGTAGAAATGATGACCCTTTGATGTGTATTCTTTTTTACTATTATGTAACTTTTCTTTGTGCCTTCATAGTCTAACAACAAAAAGGTTTCAAAGACGAAGACATTTTAAAAATCGGATATGTGTTTCCCAAAATTAGCAAGTGTTATCACTTAGAAACGAAGTTAGTCCATCTATACAATATTTTAAATCTATACTAATATATAAAGCTGAAGAGTTTGTTTGTTTGGTTGTTTGTTTGTTTGTTTGAACGCGGTAATGTCTGGAACTACAGGGCCGATTTGAAAAATTCTTTCAGTGTTACATAGCCCATTTATCGAGGAAGGCTATAGGCTATGTACCATCACGCTAAGACCAATAGGAGCGGAGTCCACGCCGACGAAGTCGCGCGCAGAAGCTAGTATATAATATAATTACAAGCATAGCTTACAAAATTAGCAACGTTATGTTGCCAATCTAAACTTAAAACTAAACTTTATAAAATAATAAAATTAAAATAGTAACAAAACATCTGTCCGAATGACTTAACCAAGTCTTTAAAAAATATACTTACATTAAAATTTTCCTGTTTAAAAATGAGAGAAAATTGCTCTCATCAAGCCCTTTTTCTTAAATATTTATTTAAATTACTCAGATCCCATTAAAGACAGCACGAACCGACTGAATAATCGTTGTATTTTTTCAGTTCTTAATTAGCAATAACTTTGTATTTAGGATCTCTCGTAGCGATATTATGAAAAAGAAAGTCGAGGAAACGCTGTTTTGAGTACTTAACTCCTTAACAAGAAGGTTCCTATTAACTAAACCTTACTACCTACCTACTTTTAATACTATTTTCTATTTTCGTTTTAAATTAATCGCGTACCTAGTGGCGAATTATTGAGAGATAATGGGTTTTTCGTGTAATAAATATGTCATTATATGTTAGTGCTATTTTAAAAAATCACTTCAGCCTATTGTAGTCCACTGCTGGACAAAGGCCGCTCTAAGTTCGCGCCATTTTTGGCCATAGTCATCAGTCATCACGCTGGGCAGGCGGGTTAGTGACCGCAGGGCTGGCTTTGTCGCACCGAAGACGCTGCTGCCCGTCTTCGGCCTGTATATTTGAAAGCCAGAAGTTTGATGGTTGCCCCGCTATCGGTCGGCTTTTATGTTCCAAGGTGGTAGAGATTTGAGTACCTACTCCTATTTCCTTAGTTTAAAAATTTTTAATAGTTAAAATCAATCACATCAAATTATTTAATTTAAATATTTACCTATAGAAAAGTAAATTTCGCGGTAAGCTTTTGTGTCATTTAAATTATGTAATGACTTTATAAGTAGATAGTAAAAATTCAGCATTCAAATTTTCAATTAAAGGTTTTTTACTTTTAATTTATTTTTGACTTTTTAGTTACCTCGTCACTTTATTCGAATTATTCTTCTCAAGCCCTTACATATTGTAGAACTGCATTAAAAATAACTAGTCCGCTATCTTGGATATGCCGCCATGTTGGATATATAATGACGTCACAAAGTTAACCATGCATTGTCATCCTAATTGGACTTGTATACAAAATTTCAGTTCAATTGGTTGAAGATATCTGCTACAAAATTGAGTTGCAAGATTTCACCCGAACAAAATTACATACATACATTGCAAATCTAATAAAAGCTTGTGAATAAGCACTATTTAACGTACTATACGAGACTTAGTAAAAATTAAATTACCATTTCAAGTTACCTTTTAACTCCCGAAAAACGAATTTCAAACGTACGTTAAACTTGAAAATCGCAAAAACTTACAAAAAAGGCAAAGTGGTCTTTACGAGGATCCTTTGTAGGTTATTTTTTTTTACTTTGTAACTTGAATTTTGAACTGAATTTCTGAACAAAGGAGCAACTCATTTAAATAAGTAGTCACTGAATTACAAATGTATTATTTCGTATAATGAAAAGTTTAAAAGGCCGAAATGAAATGTAAATAAAAGTGAGTCTTGTTTGATTTCGAATGAATTAAATTTTCGGTAAATACGATTGAAATTTTAAATTGTTATTAATTTCTGTAGACTTATAGAAATAATTCCTTTTTAATTTCACGTTTTTATTTGCGGATATTGATAGGATTTAATCTTTACAATTTATAGGTTTTTTCACTGACTTTTTATTTCATATGTACATAATTACGAGGTTCTCTTATATTTTAAGGTTGGTTTGTATAGTATGATTTTATTTATTTCGTTTTTTCAACGAAGTATTGTATAGACATTTTAAGAACAAGAACAGATTTTAATTCAATATTTACGTACGGTATTTATTTTACATATGAAATACTCGTAGTTACGTAAAAACTATACCTACGTACCGCGTTTGCACTTTGCAGCCAAAAACCAGTGTTGTGACTACAACACTGGTTTTTGGCTGTTGCGATGGAGGTCGCGGGTTCGATCCCCGCATGACACACATTATTTTGTATTGGCCATACAAAATAATTTTTGTCATGATCGTTACTCATATTAGGGAATATATCCGTCAACTTCTCCTACATGGGGAAAGAGGTCTATGCCCAGCAGTGGGATATTACAGACTGAAGCATAATATGTAAAAACTGCTACTTCTCAATACTAGTACCTAAGTTAATTTATTTTTCCCGAGATTTACTTATTTACTTCAGGATATATGTATTTTTTAATTAACTTTAAACTGGAACTTATCGGTATTGTACCTGCGTTACGAAACCATAATTGCTACTTTCACATAAACATAATCACACATACTGATCTTAGAATAGGGTAAAACAATAAAAAAATACGTTCAAATCCTTAAACATAAACTCAAATCGCAATCATAATTAATTCCACACGAATGAAGCTACAGGCAATAACTATTGTAGCTATAAACTACCCGTAATACATTTTACAGCATGTCGTTTTGGAAATATGACATTTCCAAAATGTCTCGTTCAGGCCATAACAATAACTCATCGAATGTACTTACCATAAAGGTTTAATATGCCTACGAGTATTATAGTCTGTTGTACCGCTACAACTGTTTATCCCCTTTGGGAAATGTTTATCGATACAGTTACAGCCTTTGTTGATAAAGAAATTATTTTCAAACGATAGTTACGTGGGTTTTAGTGTGTATCTGAAATTGCCTGTGAAATTGGTGTGCTAATATTCCTGGGGAAAGACCGATTCTGAATGCAGGAAATTTGAAGCTTCGTCTACCATATTTATCCTCTGCGTTTAGGTTGTGTTGGTTTTTTTTTTGTAACTAGGTTGGCAAACAAGCGTACGGCTCACCTGATGGTAAGACCGTAGCCTATAGACGCCTGCAACACCAGAAGCATCGCAAGCGCGTTACCGACCCTGTCCCCAATCCCCCCAGGAGCTCTGGTCACCTTACTCACCAACAGGAACACAATACTTCTTGAAAACAGTATTATTTAGCTGTGGTCTTCTGTAAGGTCGAGGTACTACCCCAGTCGGGCTGCTCCATATTTTGAGCAAGAAATTTCCTGCTGGTATAAAACTTTAGTGGAATTTCCATTTGTCCGCCTTGAATGGTAGACTTATTAACTAAAATAATAAAGTGACGTTACGATATTTCCAATATGGTGGGTTTCTAACTATAGGTTACTAGTTATTTTTAAAGTATTGCTACACTGTCAAATGAAAGTGCATAATGAGACGTCACACTTAATTCAATATGGCAGACTTCTAAATATGGAGGACAAAGTTTTTATGCTTTCCTACGTTTTTAACTACATTTTTTTGCCCCACCTTTACAAAATTCTGGGTACGTCAGTGTAGTACAGTACAGTATTTACTATATAGGACAACCAACAATAATATAATAATAAAAAAAAACATCAACGTAAAGCAACATAGAAAAATACATAATAATAAATATTTAGTGTTAAAAACCTAGCTTCATTAAATTTATAACTGTAAAGGTTAATTAGGAACATTAAGATTTTAATTTTATAGCTTTAAATTATTACATTATCTTTTGAAAGAATAGTGTGGTTCGAAAAAGCGCTCTACAAAATTAAAAGCCTAACACAGTTATATTTTACATTTCACAAAAACTTTACAACAGGGAAAAATAAATGTCCTTAATTTAATTAATTTAAGGTCCTCTTGTTTTTGTTGGTCCTTTCCGTTGATTAAAATTGTGTAAAATATTCGGATATATATTATTAAATCTTATTATATTGGAGAAGTTACTTAGACCGTAAGCTGTACTACATTTTAACAGCATTAACAGCGGGAAGCCGCTGGATTCAGAGGGTGCAGGACCGGACGGAGTGGCGATCATTAGGGAGGCCTATGTCCAGCAGTGGACTGCAATAGGCTGAAGTGAAGTGATGTCCAGCAGTGGACTGTTAAAGGCTGAAGGATCGAACGGCGTTTTTTAATTTTTTAATTGCTTCTTAATTTAAATCAGAATAATATGACCATAGCGAGTGCATCTTTTTACTTAAAATCAACATAATAAAGTGGGAAAAAAGATAATAATCAGTGGTAAGGGCGCCTTCAAATTTGTCGCGCGGCAGCAGCGCTGCGGCCGCGCGACTTTGTAAATCTATGTAAATAACAACGCCCTAGCCCTAAAGGTGACAAATTCGTTATTGAAATTTGAATTTTTTTTTCATCTGTACTTATTTTTTTTTCGAAATCCGTTTATTTTGCCGCCTAAACTAATTATTAATTATATGGATGTATACACAATACATATACCAAAATAACATTTTCACAATTTTTTCTGTCTATCTGTCTGTCTGTCTTTTCGTTCCGGCTAATCTCTGAAACGGCTGGACCGCTTTTGAGGGGACTTTCAATGACAGATAGCTGATGAGAATGAGTAACTTAGGCTACTTTTATTTTTAAAAAATTAATGATATTACTGAACGATATTTTTTTTTGTTAAATTACACGCAGACGAAGTCGCGGGCACAGCTAGTCTATGATAAATAACAAACAATAGAATTTTGTTGAATTCATAAAAATACGTTACGTACGAAAAATAAATAAAACTGTAACAGTACAGCCGAAACAAAAGAAACAGTCTAAGGCAATATTGAGAAAATAACTCAAAGCCTGTTATTTATTAAAGACCTAACCTCGGAACAGTATGACGTGGAAGAAGGAGAGGTGTGTTTATAAAAACACTGTGGTGCGAGTGAAACAGAAACAAGCTTTTGACAAGGCATGTAATTATGTCCTGGGTGAAAAGTTTACAAACTGTAATTACCTTTTAAATGTATTGTGAAATTTCCGCACTAAGCAATATTTATTACGATGTCAAATCGTTTATTGTGTGTCGTCCAGTTATTAAAACTTTAGCGTATGAAAATTTTGAGGCATTTTTTTACTAATTTTAATATTAGAGCCATGTCTTGGTTGTAGCACGCACTTGGTTGGATCGCATACTTCATAAGTCGTTTAATCCAGCGTTCGGCGGCGCGGGGCGTGCAGCGTTCATGTTAAACGTATGAAAACACCCACGAGTGTCCTGAGTGGCGGCCGCGCGGCTCGGCGGCGGAGCGTGCATGTTTGCGGTGAGCCGCGTCGAGCGTAGCGTCGCGTGCAAGTTCAAACCAGCTTGTGTTTTTGTTAAAGTGTGCGCGCTATGTCGTTCGTTAGTATAGTCATTTGTTAGTATATTATAGTCAAAAGTTGTCACCGCCATCCTAGTGAACTCATAGCAGCATCAGAATTTATCTTCACTTAATCTCAAAGTTTCATACAACGTAGAAAACTCCCCACACAGCCACCTTTGTTTAATTATCTCACTTGGACCTTGTCTCGAGTTATAAGAATATTTTAACCACACATTTTCTTCTAAATAGGTACATATCAATAATATCGTACGACACCGTCGCCATCATGAAAAATGTGACTAGCTCACAAGAATGCTAAGCGTGCACGCGGCGTGCACTGAGGCCACTGTACGAACGCTCTTTCGCCGCTTGCAAGCAACGCAGAACGCCCCGCTGAACGCTTTTTCACTCAGGCCGTACACTTAGACTTTTCATTTAATTGTCTACTGAGGTTACGAAAAGCTTGTTTGATATGACAATAAAATAAAAAAAATCAACGTGAGAAAGACTTTTCATCATGGTAATTTTATTTATTGTATGTATATGATATTTATTCAAAATCCAAATCAAAAGTAACTTTATTCAAATAGGCCCCAAGAGCACTATGTAATCCAGCACTGAATTTTTATGTTTTATCTAGCGCTTAGAGCTCTTTTTAATAAAAACTTTAAGTTATTGTTTATTTATTTATTTACAAAACTACAAACAATTCTAAAAATATAAACAGTAAGCGACAAAGTTAAGGACATCATACATTATCTACCACTTAGATTTTATTACATACGTTTGTTGAACATCATTCATGTCTGTTACAGCTTTTATAGCCAACGTAATACTTGGATCATAAAATGTAAAAGATTCAAATATATTCAAAACTAGCTGACCCGGCGAACTTCGTACCGCCTAACAGTCGATTCAATTTTTTTTTTATACTTATCCTTCCAGGAACCCCTCCTCTAACACTTAAACTTTATGGTATGGTATGGTATAAGCCCCGCCGCACATGCCCACACTCGCATTGGTCTCCACGAGCCGCGTGCGAGTGGCAGTTTTTGTAACCTATGGCACAGTACCGAACTCCGCATTTGCTCGCACGTGTTGACGCAGGCACGTACATGAGCGTGTACGCGCGTGCCGGCTAGGTGATCGAGACACTAATTTCGAGTGGCAGTGTCGCGAGTGTTTTGCAAGATGGAGAAATTAATTGAAGCTGTGCGAAGCGAAAAATGTTTATATGACACAAAACACCCCGATTACGTGAATATTCGACCCCACCCCGATTAAATGAACGCTGAAACGATAATGAATGCTCTTCCAATTTTTTTTTCCGGACGCTTTCCTTATTAACAATAATCTATATAAAAACTCGTCATCATCGTCGGATTCTGAACTTAAATCAATTGCGTCCATCTTACTTGATTCCCGGCGACAAATGCCACTGAGGCGTCCACTGATGCAAGGATTCGTGAAAGCAAATGCGGACACCACCGTGTCCACCAATGTCAGTGCCACATTGGCGCAGTATCGTGAACCAGTGCGAGTGTGGGCATGTGCGGCCCGGTTTAAAGTTGAAATTGACTTTTAAGTATTATTACGAATCTTTTGTATGGGAATATAGAAGAGTGTTGTTTTTAAACTTTTTATGGAATTTTTTTAAATTTTTCTCTCCGTAACAACCATCCTCGTGCTTCAAGGAATATTATAAAAAAAGAATTAGCGAAATCGGTTCAGCTGCTCTCGAGATTTGCGCTTAGCAACACATTCAGCGATTCATTTTTACATATATAGAGATAAGAACTTTCTTTTGCTTTGTCTTTTACACGATTATTTTATACGTATTTTTTTATTTATTTTTTTTGTTTGGAAGGAATTTTTAAATAGCCATAACTTCGCCTATTGTACAACACGATCTGTAACAATTTTTAGGTTTTGTTTAGTATGTATTTGTGGAATATAAAGATTAAAAAAAAATTAACAGAAGGATTTATGATTAAAAGTTTTCAGGACTGATTATCCCATTCTAAATTTAAATACGAAACGATACCACACGAAAAAGTTACATGCAAAAAAATAGAAAAACATAAGGACAAACTATTCACAATAAAAAAATAATATTATGTACTCTAGGCACAGCGTTCTTCAGCTTTCGCGTAAAAATGAAGTCGCGAATAATTTCGTATATTTCGCACGTTACCCGAGCATTGTTTTGAAGCAAGACGAAATAGTAAAGAGGTCATCGCCCGGAATAACTGGTGGCAAAATGCCAACCGAACTAATACCATGCGCATTACGTATTACGCAATTCATAGACTCGGTATGCGGAAATAATTGCATCTTGTCGATGTACGAAATAATTCATTCTGTACTACGTGACACGTGTCACGCGCATGAAAGGAATGCGATTTTGGATTCATCTGATTAGTGAGAATATTTTTGACTGAATGCAAATGATACGACTGTAATTGGGTTCATGATACCAGGCTTTTAAATTGCCTGAAGATTTTTTTTACTCGTACACACGCGGTCTTCTTTCCCCAAGGTAAAAGATTAAATGCCAGTGTTTTATAAGTAACTATCTGATATATTTACATGGTTATTTGTAGGTATATATTTTATCCGCCAATCTTTAGTGGAGGAAACGGAATAAGCTCCGACCCTTCTCCTACACGGAGAAAAAGAAAAAGGCAAGGTTGTCTGGTAGAAATCGCTTACCTAGCGATAAGACCGTCTTTGTGCATATTATTTTGTATGTTTTATTTTTTGTATACCTGTATGTAAACTTGTATGCACAATAAAGTATATTTATCTTATTTATCTTATGCACAGCAGTGGAATGTTACAGGCTGAATCGCGATCATGATATATTTTGAAAAAATCATTGAATAGGTGACCTTAAAAAACGCAAAACAGTAGTTTTATTGATCATTCTTAAATAATGATAATTATATATAAAAAAAAAATATTATGGGATTTGTCAATACAATTTCACAAAACATATTACTTGGTTTTGTTATTATTTGGCGACCTAATTGGTTTAATAAATTATCATTGTTTACATTTTTACTAGTATGAAAAATATACGTACGTACAATCAAAATGAGATTATCGAGATTAAAAGTCTTATAATAACTTATTTAGACTTCAAAAAGTTAATTCTTCTTCTTCTTCTTCTTCTTCTTCGGCTTTAGCTCCCTTGCGGAATTGCCAAAAAAATAGTTAATTAGCTTGACGTCAAAATAATGATTCAACTACGGCGGGTACATACTGTCATAATATTCTGCTGTCAGAACCATGCATACGCTTTGCATGTTAGGTGCTTACTAAGAATAATTAATGACACCGCGTTGGCGCAGCGGTTAGAGCACTGGATTGCGATTGGCTGTTGCGCGGGCGGTTGCGGGTTCGATTCCCGCACACGACAACATTTGTATTGGCCATACAGATGTTTGCCGTGGTCTGGGTGTTTGTGCAGTCCTTGTGGGTTACCCCACCGTGCCTCGGAGAGCACGTTAAGCCGTCGGTCCCGGTTGTTATCATGTACACCTGATAGCGATCGTTACTCATAGTAGGGAATATATCCGCCAACCCGCATTGGAGCAGCGTGGTGGATTAAGCTCCGATCCTTCTCCTATATGGAGAAGAGGCCTATGCCCAACAGTGGGATATTAGAGGCTGAATCGTGATCGTGAAGAATAATTTATGATAAGATCATAAGATGACACCTAACATGACCTGTCCCTTACCACCTATACTATCTATACCTATAACCTGGTAGAGGTAATTAATATTGTTTCTGCTATTATTAATAATTTAATGCAGCACCAAACCGAAACCCTATACTAGAAATAATAAAACGAAATAATGTTTCCTATAACATTTTTAGAAAATGTTGTGGCATTGTTGACAATTATTATAGCCTAGTCAAAACAATATTAAAAATATAAGACCACGTCAGTTACGCGACAAGAAATTTTTAAATTTTTATTATTTCATAAGACCAAACTAAAACATAATATGCATCTTTCTTATAAAACAAATGTTTTTAAATTTTCTTTATTTTATACTAGCTGCTGCCCGCGACGTCGTCTGCGTGCGTTCACTGCTCGTTCCCCGTAGGTGATAGCGTGATAATATGTAGCCTATGTTCTGACCCGACTTCTTAATAATATTCGTGCCAAATTTGAAGTAATTCCATGCAGTACTTTTTGAGTTTATCCCGGACATACATTTGAAGAAATAAAGGTTCACGGCTCTTTCCCCGTAGGTGATAGCGTGATAATATATAGCCTATGTTCTGACCCGACTTCTTAACAATATTCGTGCCAAATTTGAAGTAAATCCATGCAGTACTTTTTGAGTTTATCCCGGACATACATACAGACAAACAGACAAACAGACAAACAGACAAACAGACAAACAGACAAACAGACAAAAATTCTAAAAACTATATTTTTGGCTTCGGTATCGATTGTAGATCACACCCCAAGTATTCTTTTAAAAAAATATTCAATGTACAGTTTTGACTTTTCTACCATTTTATTATATGTATAGATTTAGTATTTTTTGTTGCTTTGCCTGTAGTAATTAATATTCTGCGAAACTTTAAGTGTCTATAGCGGTGCAAAAAAGCTTTGTGACACGTAAAAGGATGGACAGTGGATTTTTTATACTCGTAAAATATTTTTTAATACAGTTGCTCAAAAAGTGGCGTATTGCAGGGACGTATAGCGTTCGGGAAGTGGGCACACACGCGTGCTTTTTTTTACCTTTCTCGCACTCGTGCGTTCTCTTTCCGAACTGTCAAAATAATGTCTATTAAAAAGAAAAACCAACCATGAAGTTTTTACTAAAAAAAATCATAGAACTTTTTGTGATTCATGCAAATACGTATATTTCTTAAAAGAAGCTACTAATTTGTTTCAATATCAGATTTAATGATTTGATTGAATGAGTTTGGTTAGGTTTCATTTCATTTCATTTCATCTCATTAAATTTCATTTTCATTTCATATCAATAAAAAACTTCTACTGAAGACTTGGCTGTATGGGCATAGTTTCCCTTTGCCTACCAGAATGGGTGAAAAAAAAAACTCTGCTTATATTCTACGGTTGCCGCCATTTTTCAGAAATTTTCTTTGCGAGTTTATTTTATTAAATTGTTTCATTTTTTCGCAACTGTTATAAAAATAGTCGTTCAGTACCTACACGTGCGGAACCTTCATTGCAACTTGTTCCGACTGTCAACCCTCGCCTTCGGCTGCGCCTCGGCTCGGGTAGATATTTGTCGGAACTCTTTGCAATGACAGCCTTTCCGCACTTGTAATGAAATATACTATTTTTTACTATCTTTTTAGTACGGAACTTTACTTACTTAATTAAGGCCAAAAAAACAACGTCTGTGGTGTTTTAATAGACACTCCGGTCTAATGGTAGGTGCCTAAATACAGGTGGTCATAGGTTCGATTCCCGCTCGGCATGGATATGTGTATTTGTAAAATTTCTTTCCGGTCTATGCAGACTCTGTTCCGTTAAGTATGGGGAATTTATGTTGAAATCCTCTCGTAATTAGCCTTAATAGACACGTGATACGTTGATAGCAGAAATGATCTAACACATTTCGTGACGTGGAAAAAAACCAAATTTAAATTAAAAATTAACTAATGTAAAAATAGGTCTGACGCTTTGATTTTACAAGTACATGTAAAAATTCATTTTATTATAGTTATTAATCACTTATTGGGGACACAGTGTGACTTGCCAGCTTGCAAGAGTAACGAAAACTCTCAGTAATCTACGAGTATGATAACAACTGGTACCGACAGCATAAAACGCTGTCCAAGGAATAGTGAGGAGTCTCGCAAGAACATACACCCAAGCCGGAAAGAAATATTTGTATAAATACAATAATAAAATTATACTTGTATTATTTTATTATTATTTATTATTTTATTATTATTTTTATTATTATTTGTATTATTATTTGTATTATTTATTATTTATTATTATTATTTATTATTATTTATTTATTATTTATTATTATTTATTTATTTATTATTTTTTTATTATTATTTTTTATTATTTATTATTTATTATTTGTATTATTTTATTATTATTTTTTATTTATTATTTTTATTATTATTTTATTATTGCATTCATGTTCTATAAATGTATGTAATTATTTTGAATACTTTTTATCTTACTGTGCGATTATGTGTGATGCGTACCATCCGCCACTGGAGGTGTTAGTGCAACTATGGCCATGCCGGGTTGCAGGTTCATTCCAGTACGGATCGAGTACTATACCCACATCTTGGAATTTTAACAAAGCTAATTTCTTATCTTTGTACGCGTCAATAGCAACAATAGATTGGACTGATATTTACAACCTTGATCTAGAAATGAGTTTAGATTATTTTTATGAAACAATCAATTCAATAATAGATAACTGTGTTCCTAGAAAACAGCGATGTCGTGTAAGCTCGAAGTATATTTACCCCGAGTTTTACACGATTGAAATAATTCGCAACATACGCCGGAAGGCTATTCTCCACAAACAGTATAAGTCAAGTAAAACCAAAAATGATTACGAAGCGTTCGCTCTATGTAGGAGTAAAGTAAAACGGTTAATAAAATTAGCACAAGAGCAATATAGTAACAGGGTTCAAAATCAGCTACAAAAAGATCCAAAATCTTTCTGGAATTATGTAAAGTCCAGAAGAGGTAGTCGAAATACACAAAAGATATTAAAGGACGGGGCAGTGTTGTCTGATAAACAATGTGTAAAAGAGTTCGCTCAATACTTTCACTCGGTTTATAGTACGACACGGCCTGAGTTGAACGTTCATACTGCGATAGAAGGGGCGGGTGGCGAGAATGGTATGGCGCGAGTTCACCTAGAGAATTTACAGTTAGGGGATGTACAGAATGCTCTTAAAAAACTTAAGCCAAAGAGGTCCGCAGGTCCGGATGGCATTCCGGCGTACATCTTCAAAGACTGTGGATCTGTGCTGGCTGAACCGTTACTCCATATCTTCAATAAATGTCTGAGCGCGGCTGTGTTTCCCGAGAGATGGAAAACTACTCGTGTCGTACCAATACCGAAAGGTATAGACAACGACAACGTTACTGGGTACAGACCCATTGCGGTACTATCGTCACCGGCTAAAGTGTTGGAGTGCGCTATTCATAATATCATTTTTATGCAGGTAAAAGCGCAACTTTCAGATGCCCAACACGGGTTTCAACCAATGAGAAGCACTACAAGTAACTTGCTCAGCTACATGGGTCACTTGCTGCCGACGGTGGATAGCGGAGAGCAGATTGACGCTGCTTACTTCGACTACAAAAAAGCATTTGACCTAGTCGATAATGACGTATTGCTAAAGAAGTTAGCAGGTGTTGGTTTCACACCGCATCTACTTAACTTTTTTGCCAGTTATATGAGGGATAGGCAGCAGTATGTAGAATACGCGGGACACAGATCGGAGCCGTACTTTACATGGTCTGGCGTAAGTCAGGGAAGTAATCTCGGTCCTCTGCAATTTATAATCATGATGAACGATTTGCCCAAAGTTGTTAGAGATGCAAATTGTTTAATGTTTGCAGATGACCTTAAGTTATCTCTGGCTGTGAAGGAATATGACGACTGTGGACGGTTACAAAATGCCATTGATAGCGTAGCTACTTGGAGCAAGGAGAATCTTCTACAATTCAACATCAAAAAATGTGTCACAATCACTTTTTCGCGTGCGCACAGGCCTATTATGCATAGTTACAAAATTGATGGAATGCCAATGGTCAGGGTCACAGAAGTTAAGGATTTAGGAGTCACTCTCAACGCAAAGCTAACGTTTCGTGATCACATTATTAAGTGCTGTAAAAAGGCTTACAGAAATTTAGGGTTCCTTTTACGAACTGTTCGTAATTTTAATAATATAGCAGCGATTATCGCTTTATATAACGCTCTAGTGAGAAGCCAATTGGAGTGCAACGCAGTCATCTGGGCTCCGCATGAGAACAAATATAGTCTCATGTTAGAGCGGATACAAAACAAATTTACTAGGTTTTTATATTTTAGGCTTTATGGAGTATATCCTTTTTATCCTCTTATGTATCCAACTTTGTTTGTGTTGGGCATGGTGGGATACAACGAGCTACGAGTCAGGCGGGAGTTCGCACTTGTATTATATTTATTTAGGTTAATTAGGGGTGAGATACATCACGCAGATATATTAAGTTCACTGTGTTTCTGTGTGCCGGACAGATATGTGTGGCGACGACGTCGGCCTCACCTGCTGGCTGTACCTCGTGGTCGCACTAATTTACTGAACAAGGCGCCACTGACGCGGGCGCTTCGCACTCTCAACCTTATAGCAGAGGAGACGGATATTTTTACTTGTACACTGAGTGAATTCACAAGGATAGCGTTATATGTTATTTGTTATATATGTATAAGTTAAATTATGTGTGCTTTACTATCGAATTAGGTTATACCACCTGTAATGATAGTAGTAAGCTATGATTGTAAAAATAAATAAATAAATAAATAAATAAATTTTTTGTGTAATGCCTACACATGAGGAAATTATAAACATTTTTTTAATATCATATCAAAAATACCGACCATTCAAGCTGGGATGGAACCCGCACCTCCGGCTAACCGTGTCGGTCGTGTCGTTTCGACGCGGTTAGTCGAAGGTGCAGGTTCGATCCCCGCTGGATCGGTCAGTATGTTTGATATGATATTTTAAAAAAATGTTTATAATAAAATTATATTCATTCTGAGCGGGAGTATAACCCGCAATCGCCGGTTTGTGAGCGCCTACGCCCAGTACTCGCACAACTATACCAAAGCGAGGTCTACCGTCTACCGGTCATGTCCTATTCATTCATTATCACTTACTACTCATTTATTAACTTACAACTATATTAGTAGTCAATTAGGGCGACTTTGATGACGATACGATTCATAAATACAAACCAGCAAAAACTAAATATTTTTATTTTACTTAATTGTCAATTAGGGCGACTTTGATGACGATACGATTCATAAACACAAACCAGCAAAAACTAAATATTTCTATTTTACTTAATTTTAATTTAGCCTTAGTTACCTAGTTTGAATAAGTTCATTTTGTTTTTTATTTTCTTATTTTCTCGTTTTAGTCTATTAACACCATTTTTCATTTTTGTTTTTTTTTATTTTTTTTTTAATGATTTTTTCATTTTATTTTGTTTTGTTTTACTAACCCAATCTGGAACTTAGTCTGAAATAAAGAGTTATTATTATTATTAAAAACAAACCATCCAAGTATCGACATTCAAACCAAAAGTTTTAGACAATTCTTATTCCCTTATTCCCTTTACATTTCATTGTTCGAATAATTTAATCCAATAAGAAGAAAGAGTATCTAATATTCCTTTAGACGGAAAATTTAATACAACAGTATATCATCGTATGCCTTTACTGGAAACCTCTCAAAAAATACCTTTCTGTACCAATCAAATACCCTTATCACTCACAAAGCAGAATATTAAGTAATTTATCATTTCAGAAAGTATATTTGATCTACAAAGTTAACGAGATATTGGATAATATCTTGCTTTCGTTGGAAATAAAAATAAAGATAAGAAATAAACAAATTAAATTTAAAGTAATCTACAAGATTTTGTTGTTATTTGATATCAAGAAATTAGGGAAATTATTTATGTAAATTCTCTTTAACTTCTTTTGTTTATCAAAAAGTATTTTGGTCATTTCATTTAAATGTGACAATTAAAATCAACTAGGTTTTGTTCATTTATTTTTATTTTTCTTATAAAAATGTTTTTGTGTTATTCATGGCAGCAATTATTTTAAGTATACATATTTATAATAGTTGTTTTCGTTCTAAGCAGTTAAGTCTCACTTCAAGACGGATGGTTGAAATGATGATTGGTTGCACTTATAATGATCCTTTTTTGTCTGTAGTGCAGAAAAGACGCTAGCAATAGAATCCTACACTCACTATTTCTTAAATATCAGTCTTGAAATATTAGTAGGTACTATTTTAAAATGGTTAAAAAATCACTACGTGAAAATCACACCAAAACTCCTAAAACCAGTTGATAAAACGATTTCGAAAGTCTTTCAGCGGTTCCGGCATTTATGAGGAAATAATAGCGTGGGGTTCCTGTTCTTCAAAAAGGGTTCATCGAAGAAATATTGACTCATTTTCGCTGAGTCACGGTCAACAGGCTGTTTTCGAAACGCGCGTTCTAAAAATGACGTCGTCAGAATTTTTCCTGCATTGAGAATATTAAGTTTTCTCAGGAAGAAAGAAAATGTTAATAAAAATGCGGAAAGCGTTCAATCATAATGCTTTCGTTAATTTTAATGCGTTTAAATATGCATGAATGGGAAAAGAGTAGACATTGTGCGCTTAAGACTTGGTTAATTACGAGTTTAATTATTCCGATGATTAAGAACTTAATTTCAGAAAGGGACGCTTAACAACAGGATTAGTGATTTTTGCTGAAACAATAGCAGCTAAAAGACGCATTAGTGCAACGGCCACATGCTGATAGCTGTTGCGCTGGCAGTCGCGAGTTCGATCCCCGCACATGGCAAACTTTTATATTGGCCATACAGATGTTTACCGTGGTTTAGGCGTTTGTTTTTGTCTATTGTGTGTAACTCTAGACCGAGTGGTGGTTAGTGGGGGTCGATGAGTGTGAGGCGGTTATTTATTATTTATTAATTTTAATCCTGTCGTTATACCGAACTTAGGTAGACTTCGTAGTGTTGGCAGTATCTTGATAGATTAGTGCCACTGAACCTGCTTAACTTTGTTAAATTTACCAAAAGCTAATACTTCTTCCAGTAAAAACACCTATTAATAAAATCCTAAGCACATTTTAGATCGTATGCCGTATACGAATACGTAACCGAAGAAGACTTAAAATGTAATTCTTAGAAGTAGATTTAGTCGTCGATTATCAAATGAGACACAAAGCGAGCGTGAATTTAAAATCGTTTCAATTGGCGTTAAATCAGTGGGAAGTGTTTCATAAGTCTCTGTATCAACCACTCGGTACAATTTATTTTTAAGGTTTTTCACCATTGGAATCTAAATTAGACCAAATGTTCCGCGTGCGGAGGATGACATAATGCCTCGTATGTCAGTTAAATAGCGGTTAGTTAATTCTGCGGATATATTGTCATTATCACGTGAATGTTATGTTAATTATTTATATTAATTATTTGTTGAACAGTAGCTTTACAAAATTTTAGTTCTGTTTATAATGAAACATCGAATTTATAATGAATATCGAATAATGAAACAACTTTTTCGGATTTAATCGCTGTTTATTAGGTTTTTTAGTTTCGTTTTTATTTTTATTTTTGTGTTACCCACACATGAGGAAATTATAAACATTTTAAATCATATCAATTTTTTTTTCGACCCAGTGGGATTTCAGTCAGACGGGACGGGTCAGAGGTCGCGGGTTCAAATACCGCTGGTTCGAAAAAAAATTTTTTTGATATGATTTAAAAAGGTTTTTTAGTTCTATTTTCAGGAAATATGTCAGTGATTGTGTCTATGTGATATAAAAAAAGAAATATAAATATAGATATAAATAAATAATAATATTAATAACAATTAACTACTTTTAAGAATATAAAAGAATTTAGGTAAATCACAAGCGAGTGCTATATGAATAGCCTATGTGTTTAGGTATATATATAGGCTTCAGTCTGTAATATTCCACTGCTGGGCATAGGCCCCTTTTCCCATGTAGGAGAAGGATCAGAGCTTAATCCACCACGCTGCTCCAATGCGGGTTGGCGGATATATTCCCTCACCAAGAATAACGATCGCTATCAGGTTTACATGATAACAACAGGGAACGACGACTTAACGTGCTCTCCGAGGCACTGTGGGGAGACCCACAAGGACTGCACAAACACCCAGACATCGTAAACATCTGTATGGCCAATACAAATGTTTGTCATGTGCGGGGATCGAACCCGCAATCGCCAGCGCAACAGCCACAAACCAGTGCTGTGACCGTTGCGCTAACGCGTCGTCGATTCATATTACATAATTTTGTTAAAAATCAATATGGATGCTGAAGCATCAAAGGGTAAGTTTGAGTTCTATAAGCGACCGACCCTAATTATGTGCTTTTCATTGAAAAATAGGTCAAGGGACCGAAGCTGCCTTCAAGTAATTTAGTACTTACGATTCAATACAAACAAGATGATGAAATTTCAAATAATATCATAAATTAATATCATTAATAAAAAAACCGTTTAAATATCATTAATATCGTTAACTGAGGTAGGGCACAGCAGGAAATTTCCTGCTCAAAATATGGAGCAGCCCGACTGGGGTAGTACCTCGACCTTACAGAAGACCACAGCTAAATAATACTGTTTTCAAGCAGTATTGTGTTCCTGTTGGTGAGTAAGGTGACCAGAGCTCCTGGGGGGGATTGGGGATAGGGTCGGCAACGCGCTTGCGACGCTTCTGGTGTTGCAGGCGTCTATAGGCTACGGTAGTCACTTACCATCAGGTGAGCCGCACGCTTGTTTGTCGACTTAGTAACATAAAAAAAAAAAAAAAAAAAAAAAATCGTTAATATAATTATTGTGTGTTTTTGAAAAAAACAAGAAAACAATGGTTACATTATAAGGAACGGGAATTATCAAATCTAAATGGATTCTTAAAAAATCTCAAAGCTGTACAATAAGGACAGGAGGAGTCATAGGAAATATTTGCGGGATAATATATTTTTACACTCTTTATCTTATTGGCTTACAAACTTGCAAAATTATTCTTTAAGTTTCCTTCAGTTCATTTTATAATATCAGACAATTATTTCGTTCGGAATAAATGCTAAGTACAATTTTTGCAACAAATTCCCAGTGTCTAATCGTGTCTAATTAATGAAAGAAAACTAACATTATTTAGTATTAAGTTTTATTTTTAGACTTTTAGGACGTCTAATGAAACTAATCTAACAATGGACATTTAATAGTCCTGCAATAGATTCAAATTATTTAGTTCCAATTCAGCCTATCGCAGTCCACTACTGGACATAGGCTTCCACAAGTTCGCGCCAAAAATGGCGTGAACTCATAGTGTTGTGCCAATAGTCACCACGCGGGGCAGCCGGGTTGATGATCGCCGCAGGGCTATTAATTATTTAGTTATATTGTTTACAACTATTTACTTGTTTTTTTCTTTTTTTTATTATATTTACTTGTTTTTTTAATATTAATATTATTAAGGTGATCATGAGTAGAATAATATTCTTTTCAAATATCAACAGTGTATAAGTGGGTTGGATATTATGTACATATTATATTTTGCTTTGACATCGAATACAATTTAGCGAGCCATCGAACGAAGGTATTTTTGTAACGGAATTCAACTTCAAACATGTGAAAAGTATTTGCGTTAAAATTCTTCAGTAAGATGTAAAAATACAAAAGTATCGAACTAGATAGACGCTTCATACCCAGGATTGCAAAACTGTGAACGATATCATTTTTTTGAAAATTTACATTTTACTATTAATAATAGCTCAATGAAAATTTACAATAACTTTTAATCAAACCGAAAAATAATCGTATTTATCACATTAATTTAATTGTTAGCTTTATTTTTATTTTTCTGTGTTTGAAAAATTGCCTTTAAAAAAAACTGTATTTATCAGTAGGTACTTCTTTATCTGATAAATATAAAGCTGTCTGAAGACAACAAAAAGAAAAAGCAAAATTTATCAAGAATCAATCTTTGAACTTTAACTACATACCTACTAACACTATAATTTGCATAGTTTGCGGAAGATTTTTTAATAAGCAGGATCAAGAGATAGCAATGCGCTTATCATAAATTTTTAAGTTTTATTACAAAATTTAAAACTTAAAACGAAAGACAAGTTATATTAAATATAACTTAAAACACTCACCGCTAAATTCAAAGTATTTTTTATTAAGAGTTTGTTAAAGAATTTCACTAAGCGTTATTATATAAAAGTGACACAATCCGGTGAGAAGTCACTGAAATGAAATGAATAAGAATAAAAGAAGATTCGCCATTGTCTCCTGCTTAGTCTTAGATCGCGGAATTTCTTTTCTCATTGTAGGAGTGTGCGGGGTTTTCGTGTTTTCAATGAGTTTCCGCTTACTTTAGCTTTAGCGATCTGTTTATTAAGCTAAGCCTCCTTCTCCTACATGGGGAAGAGGCCTATGCCCAACAGTGGGATATTACAGGCTGAATCGTCGTCGTCGTTATTAAGCTAAGTACTTCAAATAGAATTTAAGCATACTTTTTAAGCGATTATGGATAGCGATAAAAAGTTTTTGTTCCGAATTTTTGAAAGTGATTTCAAGCTATTAGTAGGTGTTTTAGTCACAGGCCTTATTTTGATTCGTTATTTTAAGAAAGCAGACATGTAAGTTTTAGGTTACGTAATACTATGGTTGAAAATTTAAAGATTATATACAAAACGCTTTGTAAGTTTACCTCAGTTATTATATATTATTTCAATAACACCCTTCATGAATTTTGCGTTAATAATATATGTATGTTTATATCTTTATATCTTCATAATACATTTTCAATTTTAAAGCACTTATACATAATTTTAAAAAATATACAATAATTTATTAAATATATAATATATACGAAATATGTAGTGATTTTTGAAAATGTATTGCTATTTTCTAATTAGTTTGAAGTTACTATACATGCAACCTTAAAATTTCTTCTAAAAAATGCTTCTTACTTTTAAAAATTGTATCAAAAATACAAAAGATCACTGACAAAATAATGAAAAAAAGCAAAAGAATCTATAGTAAGGTCCAATTTCTATCCCGAAAGAATTTTTCGAGAAACGTCTAAAGATACAATTTAAGAGTTCTAGAGAAAATCGTCTGTAGAGAAATTCTTTTAAGTAAAGAATAGAACTAAAGGTTATTTTTTTAACAAGCAATCTTTGATATAACACACTCATTTCTGAAGCGAACTTATACGATACTGAAAATTCGATACGATTTTTTTTTACTTTTAGTGGTATGAAATGATGTAGGTATCTTATTTAAGTTTTAAGCCTTATTATCTTGTTGGTATCTTATTAAATTTGACTATCACGTTGGCGCGGTTTGTGGTGGCCCTGCTTTCTGTTCCGCGGGTTGCGGGTTCGACCCAGACTCAGGCGGGAACAAATATTAATTTGTATTTATATATGTATTATTTCTATGTATATTTATCAAAAAAAATAGTTATAACAGTCGGCTGTTACCTGTAACACAAACATTAAGTTGCTTACCATAGAAACAGACGACCGCGTGTGTATGTTATAAAATATTTATATTTATATGTGACCTGTTATCCGACTAAGTTTTATGAATCTTAACGTCATTTTTAAATTTTCATTTTTAGTATGAGCACTTTTACTGCGCTTCAAACTAAAAGCTAAAACAAGCTAACTACACGAACGTTTGCCTGCGATAATGTTGTCTGCATACCCATAGTCCAAGGGACGTCACTTTGGCCCCTGGACTGTAAATTTATCTTATTTTATAATTGATAGCCATCGTTATTTGAGATCTGAGTGAGCTGTTGAGTAAATCCTAAAACAGGTTCTCCACGATTAATCCGTTTCCACCTTTAACTATATATCAGATTTATTTGCCATTTAACACTAAATTTATACTTTAAGCGCCCTATGAATAATTCGTATACCTTTAGTTGAATTTCAACTTTCTCATTTAATAATAAACTTATTTTATACATAATTATGTATTAAAATTGCCATTTATTAAAATTTGACAAACAATTCTAGCATAAACTAAAGGTCGATTTACATCAGACGAGCGGATGCTCATTATATCCCCACTATATCAAATTATATTAGTGTAAACACGCGTAGAGCATTCTTTCGTTGTTATATATATGAATTCAAGTTTTCGTTTACACATAAAGATCAAGAAAGAATGCTCTTGCTCTAGCTCTAGCTCTTTGTTCGTTTGGTCTAAATCCACCTTTACAAGTAAATTTAGCTATCATCGATTAGCTTTTAAAAATCCTTTATGTTTTTTTTATTCGTACTATTTTTTTAGTGAGTAATTGAGGCTATATTCAACGAACAAGGTTGGTTACATTAAGTGACTATCAATAGTAACACGTAATTTCTTTGCTCGAGTAATTCCTTTAAAGATAAAATGTTACATCGTCCTCACCTCTTAAGAGATTTTAAGGACTTTCCGCCTTCTTTCGATCCAATACACGTCCGTTTCGTATATTTGAAGGACGAAGATTTAGTCGGAGAAAAATAACTAGAGATTAATAAAAATAATCTATTTTCATTTCGATAAAAAATAATTGTTCGTTCGTAAATGAAAAAAATCGACTCAAATTTACCTCGTCAAGCACTACAATGTAGGCAAAAAATTGTTTAATAAAATAAAAATTATTTATTAGAGATAGCTCTAAAATTATTGGACAGATCTAAATCAGAATTAAATGGATATATACTACACAACAAGCATCAGCTTTTGATAACATGAATGACATTAAAATCGGTTCACCTAGTAAAAATATAGGGAGGTAGCACACATGAAAAATATATATAATCGAATTGAGAACTTCCTTCTTTTTTGAAGTCGGTTAAAATAACCACTTACTTACCTTAGTCGAAGGATTGATGAAAATAGAACAAACCATTAAGGTTGTCGCAAATGTATAAAAAAAAAGAATCAAAGAAAAATGTTAGTTTAAATTCTGTTTACTTTTTATTCTCTGTTAGACATTGATAAATTGAATGTTACGTTAACTAAGTAATGTTAGAATGCTCTGGAGGTAATAGTTTGGTCTGAGGTAAAGAGAATATTATATGGGTCAGGATTCTAACTGAATCGTCACTAGCTAAAATCGAAATAAACTTAACTGAAAACTACTTTCAATTGATTTGACTTAGAGGTACAGTTAGAACTTGTGAAAGCAATATGTTCTCGGAAGTACTAACATAAAACTATTCCTTTACTATATATTTAATTAAATTTTAATTTCTCTATTTGTATAAGAAATAATTTAAATTTTTACTGCAGTGAAATGGGTTTTTGTGCTTGAAAATAAATGTTGAAGAATTATAAAAATATACTTGATGTAGTAACTACATAGTAGCGGGCCAATATAATTTATAAGTATAAATATTATCAATCAATCTCACGAATATTAAAATTGAAATCATACGAAACTTGAAACGCCTACTCAAAAATCCTGAGATATTCTTAAACATGGTAACCTTAAATATGGACCAAGATTTTCTAAATTTCGGAACATAATTCTCATTAGACTGATAATCATAAGATATTACTTCATGATGTTCTTCTTTTGATAAAAAATTATGTCTTTTTTAATTGATTTGGATTTTTGTACTTGTGTAAAGAAGTGGCAACACATAAATATTAATTCTGGAAAGCATTTGTACAAATATATTTAAGTAGAAAGATATATTAAAATAATTCTATTATACATATTCATACTTACCTGCAGTTAATTGCTAAATATAACAAAGCTATCACAAGGCTTATATAATATATTTAAACTGAAGTAGTTTCGGAAAGGTTAATTTAATTTTTTGCTCCTACCGAGCTTTACTTATACAATTTGAAAACTTTCTGCGATTCTCACCTAAAGTGCAGACTGAACTTTCTGACTGCACCCAGTAAAGTGACGAACTCGACGTTCTAAAGTGTTTTCCATTTTGTTTAGCTCGTTTTCTGTTGTGTTTCTCAAACGAGCACTTTTGTGTCATATGTCGATTGTGTTTGTGTGTGTGGAATTAACTCGTTTTTAAATTTGAATGCTTTAATTAAAGTTAGTTTCATGACTGTTAGGGCCTATGCAAACCGCGTTTTTTAAACGCGATACAGACGCGATGCTAACGCGCGTGTGACGCGATACAAACGCGATGCAAACGCGCGTATGACGCGATACAAACGCGCCGTCGACGCGCGTTTGAATCGATACAAACGCCAACAAACTGCTCTGTAGGATAAAAACGCGCCTTCGACGCGCGTGTCACGCGAATCAGACGCGATGCAAACGCGCGTATGTCGCGATACAAACGCGCTGTTGACGCGCGTTTTAGAAACGCGCGTCGACGGCGCGTTTAAAAAACGTGGTTTGCATAGGCCCTTAGATGCTATTTTTCATTATCTAAGCAGATAGTTTGAAATGAGTCCAGTAGTTCGTCTAGAGAGATCAACGTTTTGTGTTTCTAAATTATTCGCTAGCAATTATTTCGCTAGATGTCGTCTGTGCCTTAATCTATATAGGTATATAAAAGAGATTTCCAACCATATATTGACTCATCACAATATCTTTGGAACCATAAGGCGTAGAGACTTGAAATTTGGTAGGTATATTCCTTTCGCCGAGTCAGCTAAGAACGGGTTTTATGAAATTCCACCCACAAGATGGGGTTGCGGGGGTTAATAACATATATGGCAAAACAATGTTTGCGGGGTCAGCTAGTCTATATGTATAAAAGAGATTTCCACCCTTATATTGACTCATCACGATATCTCTGTAACCATAAGGCGTAGAGACTTGGAATTTGGTAGGAATATTCCTTTCGTCGAGTAGAGGTTAGCTAAGAACGGATTTTACGAAATTCCACCCAACAGAGGGAGTTGTGGGGGTTAATATAATATATGGCAAAACAACGTTTGCGGGGTCAGCTAGTAGTCTATAAATATCTTAATGTTTGAACAAAAAAAGGTTTCTTCTTATGATAAGGAAAAGGTTCACGGATTCAAGTGCCTCATTGATTTTATTGTGTTTTGTTTAATTGATAAACACGAGATGAATTCTTAAATAACAAATGATATATATTTAACTATCCCATTGGTGTAGTTTGTAGTGGCATTGCTTTTTGCTCCGCAGGTCGTGGGTTCGATTCCCGCCTGGGTCTGGGTGTAATATATGTATTTATATATTTATTATTCCATATAGAAGTCGGCTGTTACCTGTGAAAACACAAGCATTAAGTTGCTTATCTTAGATACAGACGACCGTGTGTGAACGTTATATTTATTTCTCATTTATTATACCTATACATAAGTAGATACAATAACTTTTTCAACCCCTAGACTGCTAGATAAACAACCATGTATGATAAATTTACTAGAGAAACTATTTTTCTCAGAAACACTAGTAAACTCAAACAATAAAACATAGTAATGAGAGTTAAAATTTCAATCTAACTGAATAATAAATAAAATAATAAGTGAAACGTCGAGATAACAATTCAATTTTTACTATCCCCTTAGGGCGTAGGAGATAAGTAAAATAAATCCTCGTGAATTTTATATATCCAAAGTCTAATCTTCGGGGATTCGGTCACCTTGATTTAGATGCTTAGGAAAATTTAATATATTTTTTGGAAGAAGTCCCCTAAGGTTAAGGCGTAATAAATTACCTGCAAAACTTTAAAATTTTCCTGGAAAAAGTGATCTAGCTCTTTTTATTGTTGAAATCATATGGGAAAAATTTATAGTCCTTGTGGGTCTCCACACCGTGCCTCGGAGAGCACGTTAAGCCGTCGGTCCTGGCTGTTATCATAAATACCTGATAGCGATCGTCACTCATAGTAGGGAACATAGCCTCATACCCGCAGTGGAGTAGCGTGGTGGATTAAGCTCCAATACTTTTCCTACATGGAAATAGAGGTCTATGCCCAGTAGTCGGATGTTACAGATTGAATGGATATCTTATCTATTGGTCATATTAGTTATGCAACGGCTTTAGAATTAACAATAATGTCTACTGCCGTAGTCTCCTCCATCAAATAACATTTTAAACAATAAATAACTCACGTAAGCAATTCTTATCAGACTTATTTGTCTGAACAAGTTTTTGAACATTATCAGGGCAATCTTCGCAGAAAGTTACTTTATCATTCATTCAAATGTCAATAATTCTTGCGAAAAGAAAAGATAAAATGCGGTTATATCTTACAAATACTTCCCGAATCGATCTGTGAGGCCGGAACCGACTGGACAAGACAAATAACCTATCCAAACCATTAATCCTTCTAATCTTGACAGAAAACCTCCGGACCGCATGTGGGCGATGGAAACGTTTATCAAAACATACCAAATAGATCTTGAAATGTAGAGGTAGAAAATAATTCTGTCATACTTTGAAAAGAATTACTTTATCTGCATTAGGTTGTACGACCTTTTATTAGTTTCGAATTGTGTTTTCTTTTCTTTAATGGTAAGAATTTGTTATGCAATGCAAAATAACGTGAATCATTTTTCTAACGTTCTCTTTTTGCTATCTAGTATTCTTGTCACAATCTGAAGGGCTACTGATTTTAAAATTATTAGGTTTTCAAATTAATTATATGACTAAAAAGTAACCTCTTTTGATTAGAATAATTTACTATTCAAGTGATAAAATTATATTGGCTTTGAGACTCAATCGATAGTGATAAATCGTAAATTGTATGTATAATAATTATGTGCGATTATTTTTAAACTATCAGCAATCATTATTTTTACTGTTAAAATTTAATTTTATTCAAGTTTATAAGCTTAAATTTCACGGACTAAGAATGAAATAAGAATTTCGACCGTTTATGAGGTTAATAAAATGATTTATTTAATATTTTGTGATTGCAGCTTAATTAAAAATTGAATGAAAAATTTCGTTTAAAATTGAAAAATCTTTTAATTGGTATATTAACCCAAATATAAAGTATTTAATTAAACTTGTTCATTTAATGAATAGAGATCCATTACTACCATAGAAAGCTCTTAAAGTTAAAATTAAAATAAAAAAAATCTTCTTATTACAAATATTTTCTTTGACACAAAATTTTCAATTGTTACAGGCATACAGCCGACGTAAGCACAAAGGCGAAATGAGATGAGTATGCGCGTGTCGTGGGCCAGGTGGTATTGGATAGTTATCTTCACGACGTGTACCGCGAGGACTGCCAGTGACTGGCTTGATTGCGCTCACATCGCGACCTGTCGTTGTAAGTGGTCCTCCGGGAAGAAAACCGCCACGTGTGCCTCCGGTGACCTACGCCGCCCGCCATCTCTTTCACCAGACATTCAAGTATTGGACCTCCACGATAACCCCTTAAGAAACCTCCCCCAAGAAGTGTTTCTCAACATTGGCCTTCTCAATTTACAACGGCTTAATTTACGAGCCACGAAACTTAGATCTATTCACGCAAATGCTTTTTTAGAATTAAGAATTTTAATTGAAGTCGATTTGGCTGACAACGATTTGGCTATACTACCGAGGGATATATTCAGGGGCAACGAAAGATTGCGACTTGTAGTGCTCAGTAATAATCCATTGACAACATTAGTCGCAGATCAGTTTCCGTCATTACCACATTTGCGGATGCTTATGTTAGACGGCTGTCGACTGAGGACAATACACACAAACGCGTTGCGAAATTTAAAATCACTAGAGACGATAGACTTACGAAGAAATCAACTCACATTCCTACGTTTGATTACATTTTCTCTGCCAGCCTTAAAGACTATGTCACTGTCCGGTAATCCGTGGCGATGTGACTGTCGTTTGCGTGAATTTAAGGATTGGTTTTTAGAGAGTAAATTAGGTACCGAAGAATTAGTTTGCGTAGAACCTTCGACTCAGTCAGGAAACAAATGGCGTAATGTACCTAGCGAGAGTATGGCCTGTCCACCCGAAGTAAAATCCAGTACATTGGTTGTGAGAGCAGAAGTTGGTTTAGCTGCTACATTTGGTTGTTGGGTCCATGGAATCCCAAAACCTTCCGTAACGTGGCTCCTAGATGGTGTTGAAATACATAACAGTTCAATTGATTGTGAAATGGAAGAAACCGACACTATTATAGAAGAAGATACAATAGATGACAAAGTGCCAGGCAGTGTGAGATGGGTGAATGTAACGTTATTGAATGTAACTTCGAATGCAGCTGGTGAGTGGACGTGCGTTGCTAAAAGCATAGCAGGAGAGTCTAGAGCTGTTATAAGTCTTGTTTTGCCTAGATCTCAAACAGCCACGGCACGGACAGCTCCAGGAATACCCCAATTACTAGGTGTCGTTTTCGGAGCTTTGGGTGCATTAGCGTGCCTCGGATTTGTTGCCGCTGTCGCATGTTGGCAGTTAAGAAGAAGAACTGTACCAGCTAGTCGAAGTTTTACTGACCAAGAGAAACGGTTAATAGATGCTTCTGTAGTGGTGAGCTGCGATCGTTCGATTGCAGATATGGCGTCACCGTGTGATTTTGAATTGACAGAGAGATCCTTGTCTGTTGATGACCAACCAAGAGGGTGTGGTTTTGATCCAGTTCACATAACAATAGAAGGTACACCAGGTGCATTTCCACCCCCACCTGCTGAATTTGCTGTACCAGTTCCTTATGGGAATATTTTTATATCTGTCCAAGTATCAGGTAGAGGAGAACCTGGAAAATATCCAGATTTACTAAGCGGTGGTGCAACATTACCTCGTAGAAATAGAACATGTTGTAACGCACCAGCGTATGATAACATGGGGCCTCGAGTTACAGCAACGGGTAGCTCCACGTGGTCACTTCCAGGAGCAAGCACAGATAATAAGGAAATATCAGAGACTCCAGTCCTCACACTACCGCCGCCACCACCGGAGTTCGTCTCACTTTAGCCAAGGCCAATGGTACTAGACGCCTCAAATTTAAGGTGACCTGGTACCTAAAACTTTTTGAGTCAATTAGACTATTTCTCAATTTTATTGTATTTATAATACGATAATTTTAACGTGATTAATTAAAAAATTGTAAATAGTGTGTGCGAACGATGTGTGACATCTTGTGAGATTAAAAAAAAACTTAAGATTGTTTGTTATCAATATTGAAGAAACTGTAAGATAAAAATTTTATGTGAATCGATTGTTCGTATGTAATGTTGATATGTGGAAAGCGTTTAGTCCTTAAATTTATTTAATAGATGTTCTTTTTATGACTTCGTGTATGTGTCTTCCCAACTTTTGTAAATATTGTTTAATCATGTTTACAAACTTCCCAAATATAAGACTGACCTCTTTGTCTTATTTTCATCTCTATTTGTAACTTACTACTGTATAAAGCTATATGCTTTAAATAGGCCAATGATAGCTTCGAAACATTTTATTTGAAAGCAAATAATGTAAAAATAAATAAATCACATTATAATATTTAGTTTCATTAAATCCTTGAGTTGTTTCATTAGAGAATCTCCGAGTGTCAATGGAGTATGGTGTCAATAGAGCTGACACTTAGTGTCGTGTGACGAAAACGAGACGAGATACGAGAGTTGTGAACAAAGCAACAATGTAGACCTTCGATCGTCTTAACACCTACTAGATATTTCATATCATTTAATAGAGGAATTTTTAAAATACAGTCCCAAAGCAAAAAGTATGAATGAAGTTCTGTCATTTTTTATTTGAAACAATGTTTTCTAAAATATCTAAAAAAAAAAAAACAGACCTAAATTTTTTTATAATTCATTGCTTAAAGGTGTAAAAGTTTTGTGCCAAACATAAATTATTTATTGTAAAAAATTACTTGAAAATGATTGTTTGTTTTCTCAAGAATATTATTTATTCACTCCTTTCAGTAAAAAAAAACATTTATTGCCCATGTAGATAGATATACAAAATATATCCTGCTTTTATTACACGAGCTTTATGCTAAACTAGCTTCTGTGCGTGACTTCGTCGGCGTGGACTCCGCTCCTGTTGGTCTTAGCGTGATGATATATAGCCTATAGCCTTCCTCGATAAATGAGCTATATAACACTGAAAGAATTTTTCAAATCGGACCAGTAGATCCTGAGATTAGCGCGTTCAAACAAACAAACAAACAATCAAACAAACAAACTCTTCAGCTTTATTATATTAGTATAGATATACACAAGTCCTGTGGGTATCTAATATTATAGGTATATAAAATTATAAGCTGAACAGTTTGTTTCTTTATATAAACGCGCTAATCTCAGGATCTACTGGCTCGAATGGAAAAATTATTTTTGTGTTGGATAGTCCATTTACAGAGAAAGGCTTTATACTATTCAAATTTTGTAAATTGACGATTCGAAAGTGCTCATGGGGCCTATTTGAATAAAGTTATTTTTGATTTGATTTGATTTGAAATTAACGTAGGTCAAAATCAGAGGTATCATCAAAATTTTCACGCGAAGAAAGCTGTTAACAATTTAGTGTTATTTAGTACTAGCTTCTGTGCGCGACTTCATCCCTGTGGAATTGGACTAATTCTGTCAAACATGATTTGAGCGAAACTTTAACCGTTTACGCCGCGGAAGCTCTCATTCTCAAAACAAAAACAAAAAAAAACCGATTTTGAAACATTCTTCATTGGTGCTACGCTCCTATTGGTCTTAGCGTGATGATATATAGCCTATAGCCTTCCTCGACAAATGGGCTATCTAACACTGAAAGAATTTTTCAAATCGGACCAGTAGATCCTGAGATTAGCGCGTTCAAACAAACAAACAAACGAAAAAACTCTTCAGCTTTATTATATTAGTATAGATAAATGGAATAAACTCTAATGCTATGTAGTATCTTTATTATTTCTCTTAATAAAATACTATTCTTAAAATTAGGTAATAGGTATTAAATTTAATTAAAAACCTGAACTAACCGTTTTAAAAGGTCAAATCCTGTTAAAAAATAAGAAAGAAGCACGTCGGAATGTTATAAAACCCGTTTTAAAGTAACTGTTTAAATCGAAGCGTAATTTTAAAGTAATTCTGTTAACTGCCAGAACAATTTGATCGGAATTCCCGTGTAATTTTCATCATGATATACTCAAACATTTATTTAAACAGTTATTTCGGTGATTTATTCCTTTGTGATGATCGCTATAGATGGAAGTTAAAATTATATTCAAGTTCAAGTGCATTTATAAAGATAATTTTCATTTACTTTTAAAATATAAGCCTTTTTTTTCTAAATCAATGTTTAGTTTTAAATACTGTAAAGTTTAAAATTCCCATATTCATTTACTTAAAAAAAGTTCATTAACTTAAAAAAATATTTGTGTCTCTACATTCGGCTATTACCACTCTTTAGCTTTAGCTTTTAGCACAGGCATTAGCCACCCTTATATTAGGAACGAACGACCATGTAAGTATTTTAATGTATAAGTTTAAAAGCTTGTTATGTACAGATTTAATATCTATCTTAGGATGTAATATGAAGATAAAATCCTAATATCAAAGCATTTTATCAATTTTATTCTTCACCTAACACTATATTATAGTACTATATTATCACTTATGATCTGATTGGCAATATACTGGCTTAAAATCAAACTATATCCACGTGTAACATATACAGTGAAATATACAGGTTGTTAGGGGAATGGTTAGCCATAGAGGTATGTTGGGTAGGGGGGGTCATTTGGAACCTATTTAGGCTAACTTACCTATATGCAAAGTGTTACGGATTTTTTTTTATGATTCTTTTTTCATTTTTCGAAAAAAGTGCCGAAAAGTAGTGATTTGACCATCATATCTCTTATAGCTCGTGGAAACCCATACCCCAAATTCCAAGATAAAAAGAGACAGCAGGTAGTTTACCATGACTGTGCTATACAGGGACATACCGCCCTGCGTAATAACAATTATTGTTATAATTGTCAGCGTAGAGTGCGGGTTCAGGTAGAAACCATTTCGTTATTTCATCATTTAAAAAAAAAGTAAGTAAGGTAGGTGAATGAAAGTAATATTATTTAAAACAGTGTTAACTAGAGTAGTTTTTTAAATTATTTTAAATTGTCTGGAGGCTTTAACTTTTTTTAATTTATACCTAAACTTGAAGGTTTGATTTACTTTTTGTCTCTGTCAAGATTTCTTTGGCCCATAATTTTTTTTTGTAGATGTTGTCTAAATTAAATCACATTTATTTTACATGCGCAATGTATTGATATATATATATATATATATATATATATATATATATTAGGAACGAACGACCATGTAAGTATTTTAATGTATAAGTTTAAAAGCTTGTTATGTACAGATTTAATATCTATCTTAGGATGTAATATGAAGATAAAATCCTAATATCAAAGCATTTTATCAATTTTATTCTTCACCTAACACTATATTATAGTACTATACTAGCTTCTGCGCGCGACTTCGTCGGCGTGGACTCCGCTCCTATTGGACTTAGCGTGATGATATATAGCCTATAGCCTTCCTCGATAAATGGGCTATCTAACACTGAAAGAATTTTTCAAATCGGACCAGTAGATCCTGAGATTAGCGCGTTCAAACAAACAAACAAACAAACAAACAAACAATCAAACAAACTCTTCAGCTTTATTATATTAGTATAGATTATTACTTATGATCTGATTGGCAATATACTGGCTTAAAATCAAACTATATCCACGTGTAACATATACAGTGAAATATACAGGTTGTTAGGGGAATGGTTAGCCATAGAGGTATGTTGGGTAGGGGGGGTCATTTGGAACCTATTTAGGCTAACTTACCTATATGCAAAGTGTTACGGATTTTTTTTTATGATTCTTTTTTCATTTTTCGAAAAAAGTGCCGAAAAGTAGTGATTTGACCATCATATCTCTTATAGCTCGTGGAAACCCATACCCCAAATTCCAAGATAAAAAGAGACAGCAGGTAGTTTACCATGACTGTGCTATACAGGGACATACCGCCCTGCGTAATAACAATTATTGTTATAATTGTCAGCGTAGAGTGCGGGTTCAGGTAGAAACCATTTCGTTATTTCATCATTTAAAAAAAAAGTAAGTAAGGTAGGTGAATGAAAGTAATATTATTTAAAACAGTGTTAACTAGAGTAGTTTTTTAAATTATTTTAAATTGTCTGGAGGCTTTAACTTTTTTTAATTTATACCTAAACTTGAAGGTTTGATTTACTTTTTGTCTCTGTCAAGATTTCTTTGGCCCATAATTTTTTTTTGTAGATGTTGTCTAAATTAAATCACATTTATTTTACATGCGCAATGTATTGATGATCAAAACAAAAAAGGAATGGCGTTGATATATCAATAAACAAAAAAGATATGATGGTCAAATCACTAATTTTCGGCACTTTTTTCGAAAAATGAAAAAGGAATCATAAAAAAAAATCCGTAACACTTTGCATATAGGTAAGTTAGCCTAAATAGGTTCCAAATGACCCCCCTCTACCCAACATACCTCTATGGCTAACCATTCCCCTAACACCCTGTATATCGACTAGCCCGTTGGCGCAGTTTGTAGTTACCCTGCTTTCTGCTCCGGGGGTTGTGGGTTCGATTCCCTTTATTTGTTTACGTAACCTATCCACTTGGTAATCTTAATTAGAATGACAGTAAAAAATTCATGCGAGTAAAATTGCAAGGATTTTTTAATATCAAGCACATATATTATCCTTCTCCTACATGGGGAAGAGGCCTATGCCCAACAGTGGGATATTACAGGCTGAATTGTGACATATATTATGAGCCGTAAAAACGATTTTTACACCGTCTTCAATGCAGGGCTCCACCCTGAATGAGATCTGACCTAATTACTTTTTTATGACTTCCCTGACTATTATAGTTAAGTTTTTGAGTTGCCGTAAAAGTAAACCTTGGACTACTTTTATAAAAATACTTCCATTAAAATAAAATAAGACTGCGCTGCTAAGTGGTATAAGAAAAAATATTAAAAGTAATAAAAATGTCGGTGACACGTCGTCGTAATATCATAGTGACACTACTGAGACGCTATTATTACGTGACTGGATTAGTAGAATACGAAAATTGACATTATCGAATTAGAGATAGCGACCTTAAACAAAATCTAATGACGTACATAATTTGTTAATTTATTTTGTTTCTTTATACCACAAATACGGCAAGTATCTATATACATATAATAAAATGATAGGAAAGTCAATGTATGTCCGGGATAAACTCAAAAAGTACTGCATGGATTTACTTTAAATTTGGCACGAATATTATTAAGAAGTCGGGTCAGAATATAGGCTACATTTTATCAGGCTATCACCTACGGGGAAAGAGCAGTGAACGCACGCAGACAACGTCGCGTGCAGCAGCTAGTGGAAAATTAAAGATCAAACAATAGTTATTCATGCTTATTAGCGATTTTTTAAATATATAACTCTAAAAACAAATATTCTTGTAATTATTAATTCAGTAAGTCAAAACAAATCGGCCAGAATATTAAAACATTTATTTTTCATATCATCATCATCATCATCATTTCAGCCTATCGCAGTCCACTGCTGGACATAGGCCTCCACAAGTTCGCGCCAATAATGGCGTGAACTCATGTGTTTTACCCATAGTCACCACGCTGGGCAGGCGGGTTGGTGACCGCAGGGCTGGCGCCGTCGCACCGAAGACGCTGCTGCCCGTCTTCGGCCTGTGTACTTCAAAGCCAGCAGTTGGATGGTTATCCCGCCATCGGTCGGCTTTTTAAGTTCCAAGGTGGTAGTGAAACTATGTTATCCCTTAGTCGCCTTTTACGACACCCACGGGAAGACAGGGGGAGTCTAAATTCTTTGCCGTAGCCACACAGCATATTTTTCATAGTAAAATAATAATTACTTGGAACCTATATTCTACGCCATGAAACCAAATACCTAAGCTCCTTTAACATCAAATGCGATGCTTTTCCATAAAACTTGGAGAATATTGAAGCATGTTTTATTATTAGCTTATTTTACGGGAAATAAGTAAAGGGCTGGATGTTTTAAATAATTCTATAGATATTACGAAGCTAAAGAGTATGAAAAAACTGATTCCAGGAATTGCTGTTTTCAAACATTTTTAAATATATATACTCATTAGGCCAGTCAATAAAGCATTTAACCTCGCACTAAATTTCCGATCCAATTTTAGTTTTTCCGACTATAAAAACATAAAATGCTGACAGATCCAGGTGGAGCTTCGATCGCAATCTTAAAGAAAAGTTTTTGGCCGATATCTCTAAAACTATCAACTTTAGGGCAAAAGTTATTTAGACCTTTTTTGTAGACAATAAAATTTCGCATCTTTTATTTCCTGTAAACTTTTTTGTAAAACTTACCGTTTAAGATTTATGGCCCATTTAATGAACCCGTTTTTCATTTTTGGTCAATAACTCTTAAAATATTGGATTAATCAATAAAATGCATATATTCTTTTTTTTAGATTACTTTATTTTCTACAACTTTTGTCTAAAACTTTTTTTTCTAATGTCCATACTTTTCGAGTTATAAAACGTTTAATGTTTGACTACCAGGTGTAAAGTCAAAAATTTCAAGGTACGCATAGAATAATTATAATGGCACAAATTCAACAAACTAATTAAAAAATATATACCGATTATTTATGTACTTAAAAATTTATAAGTAGTTCATTTCCTTACCTGCAATAGTAATTAACTTTTTACATTTTATTTTATTATATTAGAAGAAATATAATAAAATCTATACTAATATAATAAAGCTGAAGAGTTTGTTTGTTTGTTTGTTTGTTTGTTTGTTTGAACGCGCTAATCTCAGGATCTACTGGACCGATTTGAAAAATTCTTTCAGTGTTAGATAGCCCATTTATCGAGGAAGGCTATAGGCTATATATCATCACGCTAAGACCAATAGGAGCGTAGCACTAATGAAGAATGTTTCAAAATCGGGTGGTCCTATTCCACGGGGACGAAGTCGCGCGCACAAGCTAGTAAAATATAAAAGTTAATTACTATTGCAGGTAAAGAAATGAACTATCAATTTTTAAGTACATAAATAAACGGGATATTTTTTTTTAATAAGTTTGTTGAATTTGTGCCATTATATTCTATGCGTACCTTGAAATTTTTGACTTTACTCCCGGTAGTCAAACATTCAACGTTTTATAACTCGAAAAGTATGGACATTAGAAAAAAAAGTTTTAGACAAAAGTTGTAGAAAATAAAGTAATCAAAAAAAAAAGAATATTTGCATTTTATTGATTAATCCAATATTTTAAGAGTTATTGACCAAAAATGAAAAACGGGTTCATTAAATGGGCCATAAATCTTAAACGGTAAGTTTTACAAAAAAGTTTACAGGAAATAAAAGATGCGAAATTTTATTGTCTACAAAAAAGGTCTAAATAGCTTTTGCCCTAAAGTTGATAGTTTTAGAGATATCGGCCAAAAACTTTTCTTTAAGATTGCGATCGAAGCTCCACCTAGATCTGTCAGCATTTTATGTTTTTATAGTCGGTAAGTGACCCTTAACCTAATCTATACTAATATAATAAAGCTGAAGAGTTTGTTTGTTTGATTGTTTGTTTGTTTGTTTGTTTGTTTGTTTGTTTGTTTGTTTGAACGCGCTAATCTCAGGATCTACTGGTCCGATTTGAAAAATTCTTTCAGTGTTAGATAGCCCATTTATCGAGGAAGGCTATAGGCTATATATCATTACGCTAAGACCAATAGGAGCGGAGTCCACGCCAACGAAGTCGCGCGCAGAAGCTAGTAAAAAACTAAAATTGGATCGGAAATTTAGTGCCAGGTTGATCAAAAAAAACGTCTAGATTTACTAGCCTATATTTTATCCTATTAGTCGCTGTTAAGTGTGACGTTTTCGTTTATTATTTATTTAATATTGACAAAATAGGTAAAAATACTAAATTTACAATAAACTATTTTAAGGTATAAGTATCTTATAAAAAATGTGTTTTTTTTTTCACGTGGGGCATATACGCAACTCATCATTTAAACTAAGATTCAACTTTTGAACAAACTGCATCAAATAGAAGACGAAGAAAAATTCATAACAACACAAATTAATTATTTAGTACCTGGGTGACCGAGCCTAGCTCGGTGTTTTCTTCTCGGTATTTTTATATTTTAATTTTATTTAAATAATAAATCAGTAGTGAAATTAAAAAAAAAAAAGAAAAAAATTAATCTGGAGACTGAGATTCGAACCCGGGTCAACACGATTTGACACCCGCCGATTAACTCATTACGCTGTTACTGCTATGTTAATTACTGTGAAATTAAGCTTCGTATTCTAATGATATTTTTTCATTACCTAAAAACAGGGATAAAACGACATTTTTTTTAAATGAATCCTAGCTAGAACAATTTTTCGTCCCCGAAATCCCCTGTATACTGAATTTCACGAAAATCGTTGGAGCCGATTCCGAGATTCAGATTGTATATATATATGTATATATACAAGAATTGCTCGTTTAATAGTATAACATTATTCAACTACGTATCTACGTGTTGTGGTAGTTTGTGACGTCAACAAATGAATCATTACTTTTTTTATATTAAAACCCTTAAAGTGCTTAATACTCACGCTCAACGGCCTCCAGTTGGATTTTCTCCTGTGTCGGGGGTCCGGAAACACACAATACACAAGAACAAAATGCCCAGACCACTACAAATATCTATATTGCCAAGTCTGTCGTGAGCGGGAATCGAACCCGCGACTGCCAGTGCTGTAACCGCTGCGCCAAAGTAAAACCTGCAAAAAAGGAGCAGTATAAAACGATTCCAATGCATTCATTCAGAACATCGCCCATGTTATCACAGCTGTTCGCTTTATGACTTTTTAACTAACGCCATTAAATTGTTTACTATACAGATGCTGTTTTTTACAAGCTTTTATTTAACTTGCAATGTATGTATGTATGTATGTATGTATGTAAATTTAATGAATGTTTGTTCGGGTGAAATCTTGCAACTCAATTTTGAAGCAGATATCTTCAACCAATTGAGCTGAAATTTTGTATACAGGTTCAATTTGGATGACAATGCATGGTTTGTATGTATGCATGTATGTATGTATGTTTGTTCGGGTGAAATCTTGCAACTCAATTTTGAAGCAACCAATTGAGCTGAAATTTTGTATACAGGTTCAATTTGGATGACAATGCATGGTTTGTATATATGTATGTATGTATGTTTGTTCGGGTGAAATCTTGCAACTCAATTTTGAATTTGGATGACAATGCATGGTTTGTATGTATGCATGTATGTATGTATGTTTGTTCGGGTGAAATCTTGCAACTCAATTTTGAAGCAACCAATTGAGCTGAAATTTTGTATGCAGGTTCAATTTGGATGACTATGCATGGTTAACTTTGTGACGTCATTCTAAATCCAATATGCCAGCATATCCAAGAGTGCGGACTAGTTGTACTTGTCGCGAGATTTGCTTGTAAACAAGTAAATTAAATAAATTGATGTGATTGATTTTAACTATTAAAATTTTCAAACTAAGGAAATACGAGTACTCATATCTCGCGACAAGCTTTTATATCATATAGATTATGTGTAATGACTTTATAAGTAGATAGTAAGTTTTAAAGTAAAAATTTATTTTTTTCGTTTTAGTGCATTCAAATAAAAGCTTGTTTTTTAAAAAGGTTTTTTACATTTAATTTATTATTAGACTATATTGATTCCATAAAACTCTTCCAATTCCTATTGGTTTTAATTATTCTGCCACAGATGCTTATTAACACTGCGGGAGCCGTGCCCCATATTGTAACACGGACTATCGCTGCCGGATGAAAAATACCTCATTGGATTTATTGTAAAAAAGGGGGTTTCTAATAAGTATTTCAAAAAACAATTGTTTGTTATATTTAACTATATTTTTAATAAAAAATGTGTGCATTAAGTATTTATTTGCTAATGTAATGTGTTTGTAATGGGCTGTGAATTTATTTTTGATCAAAAGTCAAAAAATTTATTGATTACCTTAGACCTACTCATTTCATTATATTAGGGTTAGCTATTCTTAAAAACTCACCAAATTCCTATTTAGTAATTACTGGCCCTATTACTAAGTACACGGCAATTTATTTCATAAGTTGTTATGATTATCTGAGCTGCATCCATGGTCGCCGCGTTGATGAATTACCGCATTCTTACTGACTAATTAGTTCATCATGGACATACTAAGCCCAAAAAAGTATTAAAACTATTTCGAAATTCCGTTCAAAAACTTTATCGTCCAATCATGACTCACTAAAATTTTCATGTGTGCTCGTCCTAAACACACACACAAAAAGCCCTCATTATACGTATAAAGTAAAGAGGCACTGACAAGTTTCGTTGTACCAACATCGCTTCACCCACTTTAGGTATCTCAAAAGGGTAAGCGTACCATAACATAATTTTGCTCTTAAATACAATGTTATTCAATTTTCAACCTTCTACATTTCGATATAAGAATTGAATTAGATCACAGACGAAGCATAAATGAATTTAGCAGCATATTGTGTCACTGTTATGTAATGGATTGCGCTTGAATAAGTTAATTTATTAATACAATGGATACGTAGTGTTAACGATTTCATAAATTATTAACTAAGAGATGATTTATTAAGTGATTATACTTGTACGATTAATTATTACTATCATTAGATATAAATATTTCTTGTGGAAATATGATCGGGCAATTTGATTCCACGGTGGAATTATTGATAGATACGTAGTAGAAATTATCCCCTTTAGAATTTTGGGAATAACGACAGAACCGGAGCTCTTATTTAGGATGTGTGTATAGAATTCATAAATTTTATCCTTACACAGTACATTTTGTGATACAAATAAATTGTTAACATGCTCTCTTTTTCCTCTGAAAAAAAATGAATATTAATCTAAAACTTATTATTATTATTACATACACGGTGCTCACTGAAAATCAGTGTTGGGGCAACGATGTCTCAACGACACTGAGTGAGCATTAGAATGGTGACATCACAAGTGCATTTATCTTTTATTTTTTTTATATAGCTTTAAAATTTTATTTTAAGATCTATTATTGTTATATTTCATCTAATGTAAGCAGTGTTGTTTGTTACCAATAAATTTAACTTAATAAAACTCTGCTTCACTGCAAGGGTTCAGACTTCAGTAGTTCTTCTGAAATATGCTGATTTACCTGTGATGTTTTTCTTCAAAGCCAAGTACAAAATAAAAATTTAAAGGTAAAATTACAGACAGCCCATTTACTATTTTTACATTTAGAACGTCAACGTTTTTTTACAAAAATTTACAAAAACATTTTTAAAATTCTTATTTTAAAAATGGCTGAACTGACTCAAAAAGGATCGCAGGTATCCCACTATTGGACGCAAGATTCATATCCATATATGTAGAGGAAGATTTAAACTAAATTGAAGTTTATAAATTATTTCGAAATTCACAAATCCCTAACACTTCAATGACTCCAAACGAAACAATTACGATACGTATACAATTAAACTCCACATAAAAATATTAAAAAAGTTCTACAAATTCCCGACTCCAAACAAAATAACATTATAAATAATACATTCATGCATAATTACAGCACCATCGTATCACATGTTTAACCCACACAAGTTTATATAAAATGATGCATAAACAAATATAGAATAAGTGTGCTACAAATCACTTACAATCTGCGAGGCACCTATTATAAGTTACACGATAGGCGTGATTCTCCGTCAAGCATGTCAAGAGTCACTCCATCCTCGTTGACACCGTCTTGCATTTTGTTTGAAAATAGCACATCGCATACTGAGCATTAAATGTGTCATTTAAATATACAGACTGTGCGATTATCTCGAGAGCAGTTCATGTATCTCATTTAGAATATTTTAGATTTGTCGAGGAAATATTACTTTGGTTTAGTTGTGATGCGATTTAAGATTATATATTTTAATTTTTTAATTTTATTTTGTAATGTGGTCTCGGTATTTTTTAATTGGACTATTGGGTAATCTGGAGTACATTATTTATTTTTTATTTAGAAGTTTTATGCACGCCACGAGGTATTTATTTATATATAATATGTTTGAAAATTGTTTGTCGATTAAATTTGAAAATTATTAAATCTCATTTGCAGCATAGCTCAAAAATTATTTCAAAATTAAGCATTTATAAAAATGAGGTTTTACTGTCGATGGCAAAATAGATTTATATAGGTATAACAAACGAATTATAAAATACATACTTGTACAAATATGTCTTTACGGTTTGGATGTGGTGAATGGGATCACATTAAGTTGTCGATCCCGGTATTTGTCATAAATACCTGATAGCGATCATTACGTATTCATAGTAGGGATATATACCCGCCAACCCGCAGTGGAGCAGCGTGGTGCATTAAGCTTCTACATGCAGTAAGAGGCCTATGCCCAGCAGTGGGATGTTACAGGCTGAATCGTGTCGCGTGTGATGAAGCTACCAACACACACATATATTTTGAATAACGCGGGTACCCAAAGTTACAGGGATACCCTGTGTTGCAGGCGCCCATAGGCCAAGAAGAGAAGAATTCGCTAAGAGCATTCGATTGCACAAATTAATTAATATACAATTTTCTTTTATTTAAATTATTTAAAAATAATAAATTCTGTATGATTAATTCATTCGTTTGACAATTTAAATTCATATACTCGTAATAAACAGGCACCAAAATGTATTTAACAAGCAATAATCCAGCCGCAAGACATCATGTGATTTTTAATAATAATAATTGTGTTTGCTCGCAAACGAAAAAAAAGCGACTTCAATTACATCGACAAGTAATACAACGTAATAAGACGAAAAATTGTCAAGTAAATACGCGCTATTAAAGATTACTTAAAAAGTTGTAATCAGTTTTCGATCTAATTTAAACAAGACTACAAGACAAGTATTAGCTTTCGACTAAAGTAAGAATCATCGAAATCGGTACACCGAGTAAAAAGTTATGCGGTATAATATAACGTAGGTCGACGAAAAAGTAGTCACGTAAATACGCATTATTAGATATAACTCTAAAAGTACTTGTCAGATCTCAATTAAATTAAAATGGGACCACATGACACGCAAAACCTTTCAAATAAAACAAAATTGATCGAAATCGGTCCACCCAGTCGAAAGTTCTGAGCTAACATACATAAAAAAAAAAAAAAAAAACATACGTGTCGAATTGAGAACCTCCTCCTTTTTTGGAAGTCGCTTAAAAATAAGTCAGTCAAGTACAAAATGAACTTAAAAAAAATTATATAGATATAAAAAGCAGGTATATTCAATTACTTTCTCCGTTAGATACATATTTTTATTGGTTAATTTTATTGAACTTAATTTCCGCTGTACGCTTAATTAATAATTATCAAATACTAACGATGGATGATAAAGCGCATCTCTTGACGGATATTATCGGTTCGCAACATATTAAAAACTTTAACAGTTGGGAATACAGTACATACAGTTACTTTAATATTTCGTAATATATTTTATGGTTAAAGAGTTAGCGATTGAAGAACCTATTTTGAATCAATGAATCACTTTTAAAATTTACTTCACCTTTATATCATGGTACGAGTACTAAATCTAGATCAATAATAACTTTATCCAAATAGGCTTCAGAAGCACTTTCAAACCTTTCTTACAAATTAAATTTTTCATTAGGTACAGTTAAAAATGAGCAGAAAAAAATATTTCTTATTACGCTTATGCCTATAATATCCCACTGCTGGGCATATACCTCTTTTCCCATGTAGGAGAAAGAATCATAGCCTAATCCACCACGCTGCTCCAATGCGGATTGGCGGATATATTCCCTACTATGAGTAACGATCACTATCAGGTGTACATGATAACAACCGGGACCGACGGCTTAACGTGCTCTCTGAGGCACGGTAAGGAGACCCACAAGGACTGCACAAACACGCAGAACACGGCAAACATCGGTATGGCCAATACAAATGTTTGTCGTGTGCGGGGATCGAACCCGCACCCGCCAGCGGAACAGCCACAAACCAGTGCTGTGACCGTTGCGCCAACGCAATTTCTTTTTAATACAAACTTTAAGTTTATTCTCAGTCATTTACTAAATCGACAAACTCCATAAGTTTACACATCATTGTATAAGCATATATTATAACCATACTTGACTTTAATTCAAAATATTTTATCCAACCCGTAACTTTTTCATTAAAAATACAAACATTTTCATACACATTTTTTTATTTCATAAATATCTAAGATATTAGAAACTATTATCCAATTTATTTTTATTTCAAAGATAGCGATCTGTCTAAAGGCTAACAAAAGATAGATAAACAAGATTATTTCCTATCCTAGATCGAATATTGTATACCGTGGCTTAGTACTGCCATTATATTAAACGATATTTCAACACCACGAGCATGAAATTGATCACTGGCTTTTAAAGTATTATAATATTTTAAATGACATTTTACAATATTACGGAAATATTTCTGATAGAAAATCAAGCAATATTTTCCTATTATAAAACACTAGCTTGTGCGCGCGACTTCGTCCCCGTGGAATAGGACCACCCGATTTTGAAACATTCTTCATTAGTGCTACGCTCCTATTGGTCTTAGCGTGATGATATATAGCCTATAGCCTTCCTCGATAAATGGACTATCTAACAATGAAAGAATTTTTCAAATCGGTCCAGTAGATCCTGAGATTAGCGCGTTCAAACAAACAAACAAACAAACGAACAAACTAACAAACAAACAATCAAACAAACAAACTCTTCAGCTTTATTATATTAGTATAGATTCTGTCTTGAAATATTGCTTTTAATGAAAAGCATGTAATGAAAAATTATTATGAGACAAAATAAATAACAATTAATAGAGACATAATGAAATTTATGTAAAAATGACAGTGTTGGAAAAAGGCAAAGGTAATTTAATAAAAGTTAGTTATGTACATTTGACTCCTTTCGTAAACATATGCAACTACTTTTTTTGTTCAGTTGAATAATTTCGCTTGATCATGTATCACTCAGCATATTACTTCAGAAATTTAATGAATTTAATATAGTGAATGTTTTTTATATTTAAATTTTTCTCAAACATACCATGGAAATGGACCACTATTTTTTTTATTTCGAATATTTTATATCTTTAAATCACCTTTTAGTTGTCAATCACAAATCGTATTTTTGTATTGTCTCCTATTGTTATATACCTATTATTTATTTTCTGTTAGCAGGAAAACTTGTAATTTGTTCTTGTTGACGGCACTTGTTGCCATTCGCCGTCAATTCTCACTTCGATTTGTTTTCTTCTGTTTTGTTTGTTTATCGTATTAAGTGGTGAGTTTTTCTTAGAAATGAGTAATGAACAAAAATTACTATTGTTCTCAATTCTATTAATAAATAAAAAGTTTGCAAATGCGAAATAAAAAACTTTTGTAATGTGATCTCTTAAGATTAAACGGATAAAGTAATTTAAATAACCTTGAGTACAGCGATACTTTATAACTTGAAAAATGACGAAAGGTTATCTATACTAATAAATAAAATTGGAGTGTCTGTTTTTAATATTAAAATAAACGCTTTTTACTAAATGCATATGGAGGTATGCACGGTACATGTACCAAAATAACATTTTTTACAACTTTTGTCTGTCTGTCTGTCTGTCTGTCTGTCTGTTTGTTCCGGCTAATTTCTGAAACGGCTGGATCGATTTTGACGTGACTTTCACTGGCAGATAGCTGATGTAATAAGGCGTAACTAAGGCTACTTTTTTTTTATAACTGCGAACTGAACAATAACTTTTTTTGGTAAATTCCACGCGGACGAAGTCGCGGGCACAGCAGCTAGTCTATAAATAAATAAATAAGTGACCTAAATGTCTCCTTGTTTAAACTTATTATTTCTCAACTGAGGGATTTGAAAATTTATTTTTCAAGCACTTATTTAATAAGAATATATCAAGATTTTTCTTATCGATAAGAGTCAGAAACATTAATAAACAACGGTAGTTACAAGCGAGTGACAAGAAACCACATACTACACACCATTTCTAAGCTATGTGCGAAAAACAAGTCAAACAGAAACAGTATTTTGTACACAAGATGAGATTATAGACATCTTAAACTATTTCGCATTCTATAATTATGTTAACAAAAGTCTAAGTCAAAATATATATTTTTGAAAATAAAACATACGATTGATTCGAAATTTAAATACTAGACTTATTTGATGTAAACAAAAATAAAACTAACCAAACCAATTCTCAAATCTCAAATCATCTAAAATCGAAAAAGCTTTTTTTATTATCATATCAAAATTTCTGTAGATGGCGCCGCGGTTGCTTAAAACCGAATGAAATCATATTAAAAAAAATTCGATTCGGTGGGATATCGTTTCATAGCTTAATTGGCTAGAGCACCGACACGGTATGTCAGGGGTGCGGGTTCGAATCCCGCTGGATCGAAATTTTGATATGATAATAAAAAAAGCATTTTCGATTTTCCTCATGTGTGGGAAACACGAAAACAAATATTATACGAATTTAATTGCATCTACTAAAAACAGTCTTAACTATGGTAAACAAGCTTACTAATTTCAAGTAATTTTCTCAAATAGCAGAACATATTTTACAATATAGTTGCACGTTGTTAGTACATCAGCGTGTTTCCGTTCTTAATACTCTTAAACATATTTAGAGAAAATCTCGACGGTAAATAGGTACTATGGCATAGACTTTGTAATAGTCCTACATTCCAGACGTATCAGGGCTTTAGCACAATGGTCTTGGCACGGGTAGATCTTGCGGTATTTTCAAGGAATTCTATACGAACTAAGACGGTACTGATGTGTGAGTTTATGTGTAAACATTAAATTTATGTGTGTCTGTGTTTTGTTATGCTGTTTATAGAAATGCTTTGTGTAGTGCAGTATATTTGTAAACAGAGATCTTAAATGTAAGTGCAAATTAAATTATTAAATTGCTAAACCGTTTTAGATGGATGACTAGCTGTGTTTTCTGGTTGTGTTTGTTGTTTTGTTGTTTTTTTTAAAAAGTGTTTTATTCTTTTTATTGGCTTGACCGATTTCGATTAATCTTCTTTTAATACAAAGGTAATCTGACAAGTAATTTTAGAGTTATCTCTAATAACGTGTATTTACTTGACTATTTTTTCGTCTACGTCTTGTATTACTTGTCGATGTAGGTATTTGAAGTCTGTTTTTTTTTCGTTTGCAAGCAAACACTATTATTCATTTGTGGTTCATAAACAAATCAACGAGACTAGGATATTTTAATTTCATAATGACTGTATCCAATTATCATTGTAGACAGATGTCAAATAAATGTAACTAGTATCATTCAATTTAACAATTTAATTTCGATAAATGTGTGAAAAAGTATTTATATATGTAAATACCAAAGATAACTCATCTTTAATTTAAATGAAACTATATAACAAAAACGGATATCACCATACAAATAATTGGACGTAAAGACGAACATATTATTTACCAATTTCGTTTGGAGAGCGGCCATAGCCTTCAAGCAGCACAATCATTATCCTTACAGTTAAGAATATTTTTGTATACCTACATTTCTTATTTAAGCACTTTTTTATCAACAGAATTAGATGAGTCACATTAGTACCTTAAGACTGTCTTTGTGTGTAAAAACGGACATCCAGTTCTCTCTCCGGTTTTTTTTTCACATGCAACTAACATGACAGACGTATCAAAAGATGATTTAAATGTGTTGTAATGATGCTACTCGATTTGAATCCACTTAATCCACTTAATCCACAACGCTGCTCCACTGCAGGTTAGCGGATGCCGGATATGTTCCCTACTATGAGTAACGATCTCTATCGGATATTTATTATACCTAACTACCGGGACCGACGACTTTACGTGCTCTCCGAGGCACGGTGGGGAGACCCACAAGAACAGATATCTAAACCGGAAAGAAATATTTGTACATATACAAATATATATCCCGAGCGGGAATCGAACCCGCAAACCGTCGGTGTTTTAGGCGACTACACTCACTACTAGGTAGGTACACCAGAGCAGTTGAATAGCTACTTAAAAACTTTTGATGCCCGATGTAAAAATATAATATGCATAAAAGTGATTCAGCTGCTGAGTCGAAATAGTCTGTGGTCTCGTTTTGCGGATCCCTGCACTGCGTGTTGTCGAGTAATAATAAATGAAAAATAGCATTATAAAACATCCTTTTATTGCTGCTGCGGTTTTTATGTAACTTTAAAAGTGCGGCAATTCGTAGAATCGAAAAGATTAATTAAAAAAAAAAAAAATAGAAGTCCGTTACGGTTTCATGCGTTTTTATTTTTTAATTTCATCCTGCTCTGTGATTGCAATTTCGTTTGGAAACTAGTATTTTTGAGAATTCGTAAAAGTTATCTACGAAATCCTATTTTTTTGACGCCACTGTCTGTCGGTCTCTTTGTGCCAAAGCTGTCATTGAAATCAAGGCAGTTGGACTTGTAATTTTTTTTATAATTTCTTTGGCAATTTCAGTTTGAAAATATATTTACTTTTTAAGATTTAGTTTTTAAGTACTAGCTCATGTCATCCATCTTAAAGTATTCATCGTTAATTTGGAATCCAGAGTATAAAAAATATATTGAAGCCACAGAAAAAAATCAAAAGAAATTCGAAAATACTTAAATTTTAAAGCTATACGTACGTCGCAATATAGCTAAAAAAAATTATGTGTGTCAGTTCCGACGCACGACTTATAAGCCTATTTAGACAGTCGATCTGAAGGAGTAAACTCCAGTCGTGCGATTTTTGTGGATCTTTTAACTTATTTTTAATTTTCTCACTGTACATAAATTTGTATTTGACCCTTTTATCTCTGATGACTATTTTGATTTGTATGCAGTTAATTAATTTAAATCGTTGACTTTTCAAACTTGTCTTGGGGCTAAGTGTAACATATTTTTATTAATATTAGTAGAAATTTTACCGATAAAAGTGTTATACAAGAAATTTAATTGTATGTCATGTAGTGTTTATTACTTTATTTCCAAAAACAAAACTTTTGTGTTAAAATTAAAGGAGGTTTAAGGAAACATTTATGTCATATCTTTCAAAATATCCTACATTGCTGAAATGTACCCTTTTCTATAGAAAATATGTTTTTCATACCCATCCAAATGTTACCTTGCTTCACAATTTACAGGTCTTGCAAGTTATCTTTTTTGTTTTAGCTTTTTAACTATTAACCTTTTTTAATACTTAAAAAGTCTTTGTCAAAATCCCGATCCTTCAATTCGCTATAAGAAGCAAAAGATATATCTTTATCAGGAAATTTTTGCCTCTTCATATTTTAATTATATTGATTTATATTTTTACTAATAATAATAATAGTAAATCATTCTTTATTGTACACCAGATAAAATATTAAAATAAATTACAAAATATAAATTAACCACAAAACTAGAACGGCTGTCAATACTAAAACAGTTTGGTACTTTTACCAATTAATTTCAAATATCAGAAATTACTAATGTACCGAAAACTCAATTTCAGTAATAACCTCAGAACTGAAGCGAACGTCAGGCAAAAACTACGAAAGTCATTTTCAACACTATTTGCAATAAATGAGGAAAATTTAAAATCGACGTTCGAACTATGGACTATTCCGGAATTTTAAGTGACATCTGGTAATGCCATTAATATAGACGTGGAACTCGAAACGTTAGCTGGTATATACCGTAATGGTTTGAACGGATTTATAGGAAAGTTCGGCCGACTGTTTTTTAAACTTGTCTCTCCATACTCATATAGGTAGCAATCTAAAAAGTTTTTATATTAGATTTTTAGGATCACGTTATTGTTGGTTATAAAATATTACTAAAGGACTAATGAGACTTAAGAGTACCTACTTATGCTATAATTGTGTTTGCTTGCAATTGGAGGCGTACCTCTCTGATCGGAGGGTAGGCTACGAGAACCGGTCGGGGTCCGTGGAATGGCGGCAAGTCGGCTGCGGTGTCCCACAGGGATCGGTTCTGGGACCGATCCTGTGGGACATTGGGTACGACTGGGTCCTGCGAGGCCGTCTCCTCCCCGGGATGGGTGTCATCTGCTACGCGGATGACACCCTCGTGTACTCCCGGGGACGTGACTTCAAGGAGGCGGCGCGGCTGGCCGAGGTCGGAATCGACCTCGTGATCAGCCGCATAAAGAGTTTAGGGCTTCGTGTCAGAATTGATAAGACCGAAGCCCTCCTCTTCCGCGGGACCGGACGCAAGGGACCCCCACCGGGGGCTACCCTGCAGATCGGAGAGGGGAGGGTCAGAATGAGCCCCCAAATCAAATATCTGGGGCTCATTCTCGATGGAGGGTGGACCTTTGGCCCACACTTCGCTATGGTGGGACCAAAGGTCGTGAAGGTGGCGAGTGCACTGGGCAGACTCCTCCCGAACCTCGGAGGACCCAGCGCCGCCTGCAGGCAGCTGTACTCCGGTGTCTGCCGGAGTATGGCGACGTACGGTGCCCCGGTTTGGGCGGATCGTCTCACTGCGAGGAATAGGGCCGCGCTGCGCTCTGCGCAGAGAACCATCGCGGTGAGGGTGATTCGGGGGTACCGTACGGTATCGTGGGCTGCAGCTACTGCTCTAGCCGGTGACCCCCCGTGGGAACTCGTGGCGGAGGTTCTTGCCGAGACCTACTCATACGTCTCGGGTAGGAGGGCTCTTGGTGAGAACCCCACGTTGGACGGGATCCTGCGGGTGCGCCGGATAGGGCAGGAAGCGCTAATGCGGAGGTGGGGGGAGGACCTGGCAGAGGAGCCGTATGGCACACGCGTAACGGCTGCCCTGTGCCCGGTCCTTGAGCGGTGGATGCGTCGAAAACGCAAGCCCCTCACCTTCCGTCTGACGCAGGTTCTCACCGGGCACGGTTGCTTTGGTGACTACCTGTGTCGGACGGCCCAAAGTAGGCCGACGACTGAATGTCACGATTGTGGCGCGGCGGTGGACTCTGCCCAGCACACTCTCGAGGTGTGCCCGAGATGGGCGGCACTGCGTCAGGGTCTGACGTCGGTCCTCGGAGGGGACTTGTCACTCCCGAGCGTCATCACCGCGATGCTCGGCGACGACGAGTCCTGGAAGGCGATGGTCTCCTTCTGCGAGACAGTAATGTCCCAGAAGGAGGCCGACGAGCGGGTGAGAGAGGAGGCCGCCGACGTGGCTTCCACCCGCGGGCGACGAATGGGGGTGCGTAGGAGGCGCTACTTAATGCGCTTCCAGTAACGCCCCTGTGCCCGTGTCGGGCCGGGATGGGAACCCGGTCCTGCTAGACACGGCGTCGTCGGGACTTTTCAGAGGTGAGCCGGACAGTCCCCATGGAGGAGAAGTCTGGCCTTTTCGCCGAGGCCAGCCTGTCGCTGGAGGGATCCTGTTGCCTGCAGATCCGGGACCCTCCAAGTATAGCGGCTGAAGGCTCCCGCAGGGGGTTTAGTGCGGTAGTGTGTTTGCTTGCAAACAAAAAAAATCCACATCAATTACATCGAGCAGTACAAAGTACGACGAAAAAATTGTCGAGTAATTACGCATTATTAGAAATACCTAATTGTCTAAGATCCGAGAAGGTAAATCTTCCCTCATCTGTTAATTAGATGAAACAATTTTTTATAGGCTTATTTCAATATTGTGAGTTTATAAAAACAACCTCTGCCACCATAAGCCTGATGCAATTTTTTTTTTTTTTTAACTTTTCCCTCTCATGTTAATTACATGTGGTAAGCTAAAACCGTTAATATTTTACATTATATACCTGACTGTAGTAGGCAGCCATCTCTATGATTGCTACACTTACCTGCAGCCAGGTCAGTAACCTCAGTCAGAGTAACCTGGCTGCAGGTAAGTATAGCAATCATAGAGATGGGTGCCTACTATAGTCAGGTATTATAATGAAAAATATTGACGGTTTTAGCTTACTACATGTAATTAACATGAGAGGAAAAAGATTTTTTAGAAGAAAATTTTTTTTTTTTTAAGTATTATTATTTGCAGCAGGCTTATGGTGGCAGAGGTTGTTTTTATAAATTCACAATATTGAAATCAGCCTATAAAAAATTGTTTCATCTAATTAACAGATGAGGGAAGATTTTGTTATATTCCGGATCTTAGACCATAACTCAAAAGACATTTGTCAGATCTCAATATTCTTCTTCATTGGCTTTAGCTCCCTCGCGGAATTGCCAGTATCAGAGTAGATAAATAAAGAGGACCACATGACAAACGTCAGCTTTCAATTAAAAAAAGAATGACAGAAATCGTAGGTACTCAGTAAAAAGTTATGAGCTAATAGCTTAAAAAATACAGTCGAATTGAGAACGCCCCTCCATTTTTGTAGTCGGTTAGACATGTATTAACTGTTTACGTATTTTGGTCTGTTTTGAAGCATGTAGCCTTGTAAAATATGTAGGATTAAGCACAAGATGTTTTTTTTCAATGAGGCTTTTCAGATTCTGAATTTAACACGTAAGCATTTAATGTTAAGTTAAATTAATGTAAAATACATACTTAAAAGAACATAACAGACTTAATAAAATGTTAGAAAATTACCGTTACTACAAACATGGTATAAATAAATAATCGAAAGTAATATTTTTGAAGATATGTAAGCTTGTGTCTAGTCAAGGGGTGAAAACGCTGGGATGAAAAATGAGATGAAGGAATCATATACAATACTTTAGTAGTTGTTGAATATAAATGCTAATAATAGACATGATATTATGATGATATCTATGCCGTACCTTTTTTAGTTATTTCCAGTGTATTCGTAAAATATGAAATATTAAACATTTTTAATATCATATCAAAAATCGACCATTCCAGCGGGGATCGAACCTGTATCTCCAACTGACCGTGTCAGTGCTCTAGCCTATGGAACTAGCTATAGAACGGCGGCGTACCCGTTAGGGCGCGTTCCCACCTTGTCGTGACGACAGATAATCGTGTAGTTTTAAGTGTCGTGGCTCATATGTTTAAATGGAGGTGTTCACATATAGTACGACACAACTAACTGTCGTCTACGACACTTTGAAGTGACGACAAATTGTCGTGACAGTGGGAACGGCTAGATACGATAGTTGCTAAACGAAAACAATTTTTGACGACAGCTAATCGTTATAATGGGAACAGTTAGAGACGACAGTCGTAAAACGATAATTAATCGTCACGACAGAGTGGGAACGCGCCCTAAGATCGAAATTTTTGAATTATGATGATTTTATATTCGGTTCTAAGCGATCGCGGTGCCGTCTATAGTGAGTTCCCTACAGAACCCGTAACTATTCAAATTCACTCTAATGTGTGGGTAACACAAAAATAAATAATATCAAATATTGTTTCAGTTTTGTACTTACTACAGTTCAGTTTATATTACTGTTATATATACAATAAGTAATAATCTTTTAACTATTGTATTCTGTAACCACTTGCAGATTTACTGTATCATTTTATTATTTAACGAAATTAAGAGTTTTGAAATCAACAAGAATACAACTTGATAAGTAATTGGTGAAATCTATTTCGTAGTCCACAAATTTAAAATTGCTGTTAATTAGATTCTCAGACACGTAATCCATTTTGTATTAATTTCAAATGAAAACACTATAGAGCTAAAATCTATACTAATATATAAAGCTGAAGAGTTTGTTTGTTTGTTTGTTTGTTTGTTTGAACGCGGTAATCTCTGGTTCTACTGGGCCGATTTGAAAAATTCTTTCAGTGTTAGATAGCCCATTTATCGAGGAAGGCTATAGGCTATGTATCATCACGCTAAGACCAATAGGAGCGGAGTCCACGCCGACGAAGTCGCGCGCAGAAGCTAGTCCTAAATAAATGTACCTAAATATCACTAATATTTTTTTGTTAGGTAATTTTCCATTGATAACGAATGGGTGGTTCAAATTAAACAAAGATGTCTTAAGCTTCAACTTTTATTAGAAAATTAAAATGCTTCAGCTTTTAAAATGCAATTCTGGGGCGTATTTGAAAACACAAATCGTAATTTCATTGCCCAGCTGACAAGAATCCTCATTGGGTTTTATCTGTAACAGAAAATGATTAAATTGAAACATCTAATGATACCAAACAAAATAACAAATCTAAATCAGCGGCGCGTGAAATTTATCTTGATCAACATGTCATTGATTTAGATAAATTGGACTGACCTTCAAAACAATAAATTAAATGTAGTAACTTTATTTTTGATTAAAAAAAATCAGGAACCTCTCGAAAAAAGGCCAGGTCAAGAGTACCCTAAACCGAAGAGCATGTATGAAAGGAATAATGAAAGTGGACGAAGCGAAACAAGTATGTAAGGATCGTAGCAAGTGGAAAGAAGTGGTCTCTGCCTACCCCTAAGGGAAAGAGGCGTGATTTATATGTTTGTATGTATGTATGTAGTAACTTTATAATATAAAAATGAAGTAATTCATACCATGACCTTAAGGAAGTACAGTCCAGGTCCTGATCGTTATCATAGTTGGGAATATATCCGCCAACGTGCAGTGGAGCAGTGTGATGAATTAAGGTCCAATTCTTCTCATTTATGGAGAAAGAGGCCTATGCCCAGCAGTGGGATATTACAGGCTGAATCGATATCGTTAAATTTGAACTCACTACAACTCGATTTAATTCTACGACCACGCACGTACATGTATGGATACATTTCAACAAGTACCACATATTGGAATTTAGCTAAATCTACAAACGAAGTACACCCTCGAGTAACATTAACGCATCACGTAATAATATGCCCTTAATAATCTAACCAAGATTAACTTAATCTAGTGTGAGTTTAGGACTAAATATGATAATAGGATAGTGGGTTTGGTAAACAAGATACATTGGTTAAACAAATTAGTGTAACATGAGACGGAATAACTTGTTTATTATAGGAACAACATCGGACCAATTTATGCTGTCAGCAAGTATCCTGCTTTTGTCAGGACTGAAATTTTTTCTATAGTTGGCTTAAGTCCTAAAGACTAGGATAGGATTAGATCCGATCGAGCTAGAAACTCTTGTCCTTCTCCTACACGAAGAAAGAAGCCTACGACCAGTAGTGAAACGTAACAAGCTGAATAAATCAATATACATTATTTATTGACATGGGATGGATATCTATTGGAAAAAAGCAATAAATTTTGGTATTACTATCCCGAAATGTTTTATAGTCCCTTTTCACCCGGAGAACAGTCAGTCAGTTCAGCCTATTGCAGTCGACTGCTCGACATAGGCCTCCCCAAGTTCGCGCCAGACATCCCGGTTTTCCGCAATTATCATTCAGCTTAGACCAGCAATCTTACGTAGATCGTCGGTCCAGCGGGTCCAGCAGGAACAATTTTAATTAATAAAATATCCGGACAACAATTTTAACCAAATCAACTGAAATGCTATTCTTCATATTGACTTCAAGATGATTTTATTTACTATCAAGAACAAATTATAAACATAAATAGTTACTTTGAGGTCACGATCACGATTCAGCCTGTAATATCCCACTGTTGGGCATAGGCCTCTTCCCCGTGTAGGAGAAGGATTGTGACTTTGAGTTATGATTGATTAACTTTAAGACTATAATCTAAATAAACTGTTGTTTTTGTTAAAACATATAACATGAACTTTGTTTGGAAGAGTTGCTACCTAGTTGCAAAATAGTTTTTATATCAGTCTAGACTCTAGACGATTTGCATGTAATCAACTATCGCTTGTTACAATTATAACTAAACTTAGCAATATATACGGAAAAATGGCTAAAAAAAAGTTGAAAAAACCGTAAAAATATCTAATGATTTGGTTTTTTGTATTGCGAAAAATGTTATTTATAATGGAGCATTAATTAAATAAATAAGTAACTCTTACCAACCAATTTACTTTTTAGAAAAACGCTAAGCCTTATAATTGAAAAGGGATTAATTTAAATTAATGAAAACCTCAATTACTAGGAAGTACGAAAAAAATTATCAAGGGCTGTCGGTGATATCTTTTTTGCTAACAACAGAAAATTACGAAGTAGTAAAAAGTCAGTTAATTTGCAGTGGGCAAGTCGACACATTAACCCTGCATAGGTTTTCAAATAAAGTTCAGTAAATTTTACTATTAAAACGTTTACATATCCATCATAATTTTCATGAAAATATTTTATTTTAATTTTGTTTCAAACGTACTCTACGATAAGGAACTAAAAATACTGGCTATATTAACATTTTTAAAATGTATCTATACTATTATTAAAAAGCTGAAGAGTTTGTTTGTTTGAACGCGCTAATCTCAGAAACTTCTAGTCCGATTTGAAAAATTCTTTCAGTGTTAGATAGACCATTTATCGAGAAAGGCTATAGGCTATTTTTTTCAAATAAACGCATGTGAAAACGCGGGACACAGCTAGTTGGTAATATCTAGGAATGTCTTGAATCTTCTCTTTCTAGGAATATCTTTTGTAGGTAATATAGGCTGGAAATGTTATTTTCCTCTCCCGCTCTGAAATCTATCTCTTTGTTTCAAAAGAGCACAGAAATCGACCACAACTCACAACGCTTTGCCACTGCAGGTTCAGGAATATATTGAAATAAATTGTACTCTAATAAAAATTACCTCTTTTTCACAATTCTCAGAAACATTTTTCATGTGCTCCAATTTCTTCATGTTGTGCAACACTAGAGGACTAACGGTCACCATGAAACCGGTTTTCGAATATTTTCCATTCTTCGCGACACCTATCTGTTAAATAAGTAAATAAAATTATCTATTAAATAAGTAAGTAAATTTAATGCCAAGAAAATGCCCAGTTTGGTTACTGTAAAGTATCCGAAAGGTCGAGCATTTAAAAAACTCAATAAACCGGGATAAAATCCTAAAAAGTTGTTTCATTATACTCGTAATTAGTGAATTTTGCGTAAACATTAGAATCATACTTTTTCTTAAACATACTTTTTCTATTACTTTAACATGTCTTTATTATACATTACTTTAACATATTACTTTAACATACTTTTTCTAGTAGACAGGTGATGACGCAGGCAGACTTATGGGGGAATGGGGGGTCATTTCGAAGATATTCCAGGTCAGCCTCCGTGGCGTTGATTGATACCATGCAGGAACGCGCCGTAGCTTTCAGAGTTTTATGTACTACTGCCGCTATTGCACTCTCTGTTAAAGAGGGTATTCGTAACATTTTTTTATTTAAAGATTTTAAATCATATCAAAATTTTTCGACCCAGCGGGATTTGAACCCGTGCCCTCTGGCGTGCCGTGTCACTGACAGAGGGCGCCGGTTGAAATCCCGCTGGGTCGAAAAATTTTGATATGATTTAAAACCTTTATAATTTCCTCATGTGTGGGTAACACAAAAATAAAAATAAAAACGAATTTTTTGATTTGACTAGCCCATATTAGACGCTAGGACACAAGGTACGTTACCTAAGTTGTATTAATGTAATGCTTAGACGTATTTTTGAAGTAAAACTTCTCTACGCACGCTAGACTTGGGGAGTAAGCTGGTGAATGCGTGACGAGAGCGTTACAAAAAGTGTGATCGGGTGAGGTGAACGGAAATTGAGAGGGAAATATAAGTTAGTGAAGATAGAAAGAGAAAGAGTTACGTTTTGTAAGTTTTACTTCAGTCGTGTAGTCTAAAGCACTCTAGTATTTTTTTACGTTCGTTAAGTGGGTGCAATCATAAGGTTGGAGAAATAAATATTTTTATTTCATTTCACGCAGTTGTGAAATGCAATAAGTCATGAAATAACTGTATATTATTTTGCAATTTTTTTTTATTGTATGCTCAGTTAATAACCATTAAATAAGTTAATAAAAAATAGTAAATATCTGTGACTATTGGTCACAAATTAAAAATATTTTTAACATAAATATACTGAATTTTTTATGTAATTGTTTTCCTGTCATACAAAACATACAATCCAAACATTTATCTTAAAACAATACACAAAACTATGAAATATCGCTGTATACCTTGATCCTTCTCCGCCTTCACATAACAAATCAAAATGAAATAAAGAAAAAATTTAAACATTTTCGACGTTATACGCTTTAAAATATCACCAAATTAATGACAAAGTAATAGCGAAGCAGCTTCCCGTCCGAAGAGATAAAATCTCTACGGAAATATCATTCATTTCACGTATAGATGAACACACAGAAATTTGTAATAGCATTATGAGGGTATTATAACAAGGCAAGGTCGCGTAAATGATAGGATTTGCTCAATTAGCAAATTTATATGAAAAAGTAAATTAGTAATTACAATCTTATATAAAACGTGAATTATAATATTTTCTAGAATGAATAAAAAATAATAATAATAAAAATTAAAAAAAAATTCAATGTGATTATAATTTAGCCTGTAGCATCCTATCGATGGCCATAGGCCTCTTTCACCATATAGGAGACTGATCGTCCAGAAACAAGGAGGGTCGGAGCTTAATCCACCACGTTGCTGGTGTAAAAGAGTGAAGACGGTTGGTACAGATACAAGTCTCAAATTTCTAATGGACAAAATGGACACTAGACGCGGAGACCTCAAAGCCAAAACCCACCTAACACTTAATTATAATGAAGTGAAAAGTATCCTTGCCTGTAGTAAATGTGGCAAATCTTATAACAAGATTGACAATAGCAGTCATTTTAGGAGTCCCTAAAAAGAGCACAAAATAATCTCCAAAAATATCAACACTAGCAATTTCTCTAGTAGAAATCGAAACACATTGTATAAATATAATTTTTTTTTATAAATTAAATAAGTTTCTTAATAACGCCTTAAACTCAACAGCCCCACACGGATAACACCTGTATGGCCAATACAAATGTGTGCCATGTGTATCAACAACCGCCAGCGCAACGAAATTAAAGATTAGAATTAGAAATTATTTGAAAGATAAAAATTGTCCGATTTGGTCAATGGAATTTAGTCCTCCCGTGACCATGGTTGCTGTAAAATATCCGAAACGTTGGGCATCTAAAAAACTTAATAAACCAAGATATAATCCAAATAAGTTGGTTCATTATAACAATTGAATTGATTCAAGAAAAATTACTCTAGAGAATTATTGGACTAGAGAAACATATATCTTAATTTGTAAGATTGTGTTATCCATAAACAAAGTCGCGTTCAAAGCTTAAAATATACATTTGTTTTCGCAAAACTTCCTTGCTTTAAATTCTAGAACATATTTCCTCGAAGTGGTTCCCATGAGTTGCAACAAATGCGTCTTCGGGGTAGTTTCCAGTTAAAATTAAAATAAAGCACGTGAAAGTAGATCTTTTAAGATTTTAAATGGATATAAATGTACGTTTTTGAATTTATTTTTCGAATGAATAGTTTCGAAAAATTGTTTTACAATTATATCGTCATGGGACGTAGAAGATTTTCTTCTGGATTACTACGTCGAGCTTATGGTCTTAATTAGGGCTAGTAGGCTAATGTTAGTATAAAAAATAAAGTAATGACTATATTTTTGAGCTATTTATTCTTCTTATTAATGTTCTTGTAGTCATTTGTTTTGTTAATTGTATTGATTAACTAAACAGTAGAAACTACGAATAATAAGTCGACGTTAGGTACAATAAATTTTCATAGATATATAGTTTTTTCTAATTTTCACAAACACCATTTAATTGTTGTTGTTTTTCCGTGGAGGCTAATTTTATCATTTTTTTTCTTTAGTGAAAAGTCTGTTATTATTTACTGTATGGTTTTAATGCTGAACCATAAAACACATATTTTAAAGGCTTCATTATTTTACTAATTATAGAATAAGCAAGGTATTTCATAAAAATCTAATCTTAAAATAACAAAAATAACGTGTTACATTAGGTATATAGCTAGCTTATCAAATAAACCTGCAAATTATATAAAACCATCTTAAAATAAAATAAGCTTACACGAAGTTCACAAAGTTATAAAATTACCATGTCAAAACTAATGTTATTTAATTTTAAAATCTTTTTGACAAGTGGCTATAAAACAACAAATGAAATTTATTTTACTGAGTTTGTATTAAAGTCTTTGAGTATTTAATTTATACCCGTTGCAACACACTGTAGCGTTTTAAATAATTTCAGCGTAATAATTCTAAACTCCAACTTAATTACACGAATTTTTACTATAAACTTTATCGCATACACCCAAAGTTTAAAATGCTATAACATGATTTCCTGACATTGATAATATTTTAGATGCCAAACACTTATTTATAATGATAGAGCTCATTACTGTGATTTAATAACGAAATTTATAACAGCAAGAACTAATTTCATTATTATAACATATTTCGTCAAAGTCTAATAACCTGTGCGTGGATGACACGGGCAGATATAAATCTAAGTAAAATTTGTATTAATTTTATTTCAAAATGATATGAAGATCGTGAATATGAAATATAGTAGTCTAAGAGACATGGAAGATCGACCTTCACCGATCTGATAACTCGGTGAGACATATTTTTTATCAAAAATAATTTATAAACAAATATGCCTATGATAACTTGCCTATCGAAAAGTGTTCATAATACTCGTATTATGTCGTCGTTAAGGCGTCTTTAAGCTTGCCGTAGCTTATAGACGCCTGCAACGCCAGAAGCATCGTAAGTTCCCTACCCCCGATACCCCCAGGGACTATTTTGTTAATAATAATAATAATAATAATAATAATAATAATAATAATACTCTTTATTGTACACCATTAAAAGAAACAAGAAAATAATAACATAAAGTAAAAGATGTACAAAGGCGGTCTTATCGGTGAAAGAGCGATCTCTTCCAGACAACCTTTGGGTATAGGACACAAAGCAGAAACTGCAGTTAGGAAGTAAACGAATAATAACTGGTGTGCGAATTAAAGTATATTTAAATAAAGTACATATAAATAATATAAAATATATAATATACATATAATAATATAAAATATATAATATACATACTATATACTTACACATATGTATATATTTGTTAATAATATTATTATTTTTAAAGAAATACTAAATTATATATTATACTTTTGATATATTTAGAAATAATAAGGATATTAAGCTAGTAAATGTACTAAAGTTATAAGAACAGAAACGCAAGTCATAGCAAATTTAGCGTTAAGATAGAAGTAACAAAAGGTATTTGAGAAGCGTGAGCGATGATTCTCTGTTCAATCTGAATCGTTTAACGCTCTATAGTAAATTAAATAGAATTATAATTTTTTTTAAACAATATGTAAGCAGAAAATGTCTTGTTTAACTGATATAAGTCTATTTTAAATTTATACTAGTATTAAAAGGCCGAAGAGTTTGTTGCTTGTGCTGTGTGGTTACGGCACTAAAGAATGTAGCCACCCCTTCTCTTCCCGTGGGTGTCGGAAGAGGCGACTAAGGGATAACACAGTTCCACTACCACCCTGGAACTTAAAAAGCCGACGGATGGTGGGATAACCATCCATGCTGGCTTTGAAATACACAGGCCAAAGATGGGCAGCAGCGTCTTCGGTGCGACAAAGCCAGGCCTGCGGTCACCAACCCGCCTGCCCAGCGTGGTGACTATGGGCAAAACACATGAGTTCGCGTCGTAATGTCGGGCGCGAACTTGTGGAGGCCTATGTCCAACAGTGGACTGTGATAGGCTGTAGTGGTGGTGGTGTAGTGGAAGAGTTTGTTTGTTTAAAGGTGTTAATACCAGGAATGGTCTACCGAGAAAGGCTTATATAAAATACTTTAGTACGTTTTTCCTCAAATTAACGTAGGTAAAACCACAGGGCACAGCTAGTAGAGAAATATGGTAATTGTATTTTTAATGTCAAGAAAAATTTCGAATATAAAAACAGTATAAATATGTTTACACAAAAAGAGAATCCCAAAAACATTACCTTTTTTGTAGGGTAAAGCGATCAAACAAAGTTTTAATTTTGAGATGAATGGTCAAATTACAACCTTTTGAAATCACTCAAAGGTCTTTTGATAACGATTCTGATTAAAACTCCATCATAATTTTTTTAATTATTAATTTTTTTTTTGCGAGAAAGGAAATGATTACAGATTACATATTTAATAAAAATTTGACTCGCTAACGATCGTGTATTCGATTCTAGCTGGAAGCGGTGATATGTAATTGTACAAGAAATAGTAAAAAAATATTAACAGCTTTTTTTTAAATGTAATTAAGGCAATATTAATTAATTAAAGGCAATCAAGCGTACCTACGGCTCACCTGATGGTAAGACCGTAGCCTATAGACGCCTGCAACACCAGAAGCATCGCAAGCTAGTTGCCGACCCTATCCCCAATCCCCCCCAGGAGCTCTGGTCACCTTACTCACCAACAGGAACATAATACTGCTTGAAAACAGTATTATTTAGCTGTGATCTTCTGTAAGGTTGACTACCCCAGTCGGGCTGCTCCATATAAACCATACAGCTGCTCCATACAGCTTTTAAACAAACGAAATTATTTTGATATTGTTTTCTAATGTTTATGGTGATTTCACTCATAATAATGAAAAATCTTTTTCGGATTTTATCGTGGTTTATTAAGTTTTTTGTTTTTAAGTTTTTCAATGCCCAACGGAGGACAAGGGTCCTCCCTTGACCATGGTTGCTGTAAACTATCCAAAACGTCAGCCATTTAAAAAAATAATAAACTGCGATAAGTCCGAAAAAGTTGTTTCATTACTCAGTATTTGAGTCTAAATTATTTCACTTTAAGACCATCGATTTACCAGTTTTACCGATCATAAAAGGTAACATTGGTTACTAAAAACAAACAAAAACTTACCTACAGAGCTTCAAAAGCGATATGAAACGAAAATTATGTTTAAAAATCCATCCAAGAAAACTTATCAATATTTTTTTCCACAGAAATTAAAAGCCGCTCACCTAATCACCTACGGTTTGTGGGTTTGATTCCCGCTCGGTATAGATTTGTACAAATATTTCTTTCCAGTTTGGATGTCTATCCTTGTGGGTCTCCGCGCTGTGCCTTGGAGAGAGCTAGCTGTTGGTCGCGGTTCTTATCATAATTATACACCCGATAGCGATCATTACTCATAAAGGCTAATATAATATATGGTTTTAGAAACTTTATTCTCATAAAGAATTACAATAAATTCAATTACATAAGAAATTTAACTATATAAACAATTTGTAATTTATAATATAGTATTATTTCGCCAACCCTCAGTAGTGCAGTGTAGTGGATTGAGCTCCGATCCTTATCCTACTTGGATAAAGACGCCTTTGCCCAGCAGTTGGATTTTACAGGCTGAAACGTGAAAGAATAATCATAATTTATTTCACTCAAGGCTAGATTAATAAATAAATTACCAAAAGTTAGCATAATCTATACTAATATATAAAGCTGAAGAGTTTGTTTGTTTAGTTGTTTGTTTGTTTGTTTGTTTGTTTGTTTGTTTGAACGCGGTAATCTCTGGAACTACTGGGCCGATTTGAAAAATTCTTTCAGTGTTAGATAGCCCATTTATCGAGGAAGGCTATAGGCTATGTGTCATCACGCTAGTTTTTCATTTCTCATTTTCCGTTCAGCTCAGTTCGCTCATTTCTCTATCTAGTTTCATTTTGCAGTGGAAATCAAATGACCAACTCTTCGTTGGTGGAAACGCAAACGCAAAGCAACTGAGGTAGGGCATAGCAAGAAATTTCCTGCTCAAAATATGGAGCAGCCCGACTGGGGTAGTACCTCGACCTTACAGAAGACCACAGCTAAATAATACGGTTTTCTAGCAGTATTGTGTTCCTGTTGGTGAGTAAGGTGACCAGAGCTCCTGGGGGGGATTGGGGATAGAGTCGGCAACGCGCTTGCGATGCTTCTGGTGTTGCAGGCGTCTATAGGCTACGGTCTTACCATCAGGTGAGCCGTACGCTTGTTTGCCAACCTAGTTACATAAAAAAAAAAAAACCTATTTCATTAAAAAGGAGTCCGTTCCGCCTAACCATTTTCCGCACATTACCCTTTCGCAGTGGAAACCGGGCTTAAGACCAATAGGAGCGGAGTCCACGCCGACGAAGTCGCGCGAAGAAGCTAGTAAAGCAATAAATTTCAATTCAACATTTAGTTAAATTAATTATGTATGTGTTAACATAATTACTGGAACGAGATACACATGACAGCGAACGAATTGATGTGTAATTTAATAACTTCATAAAATATATATTAGTTTGTTATGTTATTAATAATGAACATTATCATACTATGGTAATGAAAGATGTGATCAATTTAATTATTTATTACGTATTATCGTTATTTCTATTATCATTATAAACAAAAGTTTATTGTATTAGGCGATAGTGATAATGAAGAAATTATCACTCTATCCCTCTTTCGTTCTTAAACTGTGGTGACAGTGTGTCGAATTTGAAGGGAAGAGCATAATTGTAACCTTCAAAAAATAATAACCAAATTAGTAAAGTTCTGTTTACCTTTTATATTGTAACAGTATAGGTCACGATGTTGGGGAAGACGTTCTCTTGACTCTTGAGTAAAAAGATTAGAGCTAACTCCTGCTGGCTCAATTGCTGCTTGAAGGAGAATTTTCATACCAAGAGTAATAACCATCGTCTGAGGTATTTAAAAACAACTAGGGTCAACTATTTTGATTGCTCTTGAAAGTACAGTGACAACACACCCGAGGAAAAGCACCCAAAACGCACATACCAGTAATCTATACCTATATATAAAAGAGATTTCCACCCATATATTGACTCATCACGATATCTCTGGAACCATAAGGCGTAGAGACTTGAAATTTGGTAGGAGTATTCCTTTCGCCGAGTAGAGGTCAGCTAAGAACGGATTTTACGAAATTCCACCCACAAGAAGAGGTTGCGGGGGTTAATAAAATATTTATGGCAAAACAACGTTTGCGGGGTCAGATAGTAAATTATAATTTAACCGGTGACCGTCCACGTTAATGACAATTGTGCATCAATACAGTAGCTTGTGATATTTCACACATCGTACTAAAAACATTACAAGGACAAACACCCAAAGCACTCAAACCAGACGCAAATATTTGTATAAGTAGAAATGTTTGCTTCGAATGATAATTTAACCCGTAACCGTCCACGTTAATGACACTTTTGCACCACTACACTAGATTGTGATGCTACCCACAGCATAATGAAAATATTACAACAGAGTGTACCGTATGTTGCACACGCGATGTATTTACGTTTCTAGTTAAATAAATTCAGCGCAACATTCGCATTTAAAACATTAAATCCAACGTGGAACGGCCGCTAACAAATTGAACATTTAGTGTATCCGACTGAATCATATGTCAAAGTCTATATGGAGTTTACGAAAATTTCGTATTTGTACAATATATAATATTTATACGAAGTGGAACGCTGGAGTGTGCGTATAAAATTAAAACCAAGACCAAAAATTACTTTATTCATAAAGGCTTCAAAAGCACTTACGACTCGTCACTTTACAAATTGTATACATTCTTATGACATTTTTAATTTTTTATTACGCGCAGAAGCTACTATATGATATAACTATGTAACGTAACAATAAAACACAATTCGGCTCTAAATTATTAGTCTATAAATTTTAGTTATACTTGAGATAACAAACGCATAAATTGAAATGTGAGTTGACACGTAAACATAAAACAGTCAATTCAATGAACGAAAACGGTTCAAATCCATTAGGGTCTCAAATTTTAAGTTGTACTTAAGAATAGAAATTTATTAGATGGGAACTCAAACAGTTTTGACTAACGTGTGAAAATATTAGGTAATAAATTTTATATTCGAGACAAGCTTAAATTCGTTGTGCTGATAGATTCGGTGAAACGTTCTAAGGGCCAGTTCCACTGATTGAAATGATCGCGATTGTTTCGCGTTTAACGGAGTTAGAGCTAGAAATTGCATTTCACCAACATAAACTGGACGCAGTTAGAGAATAATTGAGTTTAAATTCTAAACGACCGATTTTTGGCGTTTAGCTGTGTAAACACGTTTTATCTAGAACTTCTAACGGTCTAACCTATTAAAAACAAATCTTGTCACGTTGTCATGTGATGTGTTCTGATACTCGAGTTTATAGTAGTGTATCTCTATATATATATATATGAATGAATGGCTGAATGTGTTGCTGAGCGCGGGTCTTGGGAGCGGCTGAGCCGATTGCGCTGATTCTTTTTCATGATTCCTTAAGTATGAGGATGGTTGTTACGGAGAGAAATTTTAAAAGGAAGTTGCCTGAAAGAGTCTTAAAACGGCACTTTGCTGTATGCCCGTACAAATGATTCGTAATAATAATTAAACGAAAACCAATATTAGAATCGAACTATAAATTCGATTAAGCAAAACATAGCTTTATTAAACGGTGGAACCCGGCCCTAAGCATTGGGTATCCATGGGATACAGTTTTTTTGTTGGACTCACATTACGCCAGGGTTGCCATCGCAAGATTTTAAATTACCGTGTTTCGGAATAAAAACTACAAAATTGACGTGTATTTACTTTACATTAACACGTAAGGTTAAAAATGACAATAATCGGTTAAATAATTTCCCTTTTGAAATCGGTTGAATAATACATTATTCTTCGCAGCCGTCATGCAAGTTTATCGTAACTAACATTTTTTTCTTCGGCTTATTCAATGTGTATTTGTTTTTCCCTTTTATTGTTTATCTTTTGTTGTGTTTTTTGTTTAATTGATTTACGCAATTTCCTTCGGATCGGATAAAAGTGCTTACAGCTAGTAAAGCTCAATTTATTGAGGAAGTAATAATTTTATTCCTTGTTTTTTTGTAATAATTTTATTCCTTGTTTTTGTGTTGCACTATAATGACTTATAAACTATCGATTAAACAATTACACATTGGATTGCCGTATCTTCGAACACGGCAATGAACCGAAGATATCCAAATTTCCTTGTAACACGGGAATGGCCGTGTAGATGGTAACACTGCAGGGCGTGGAATTTTTTCGGGAATTTTAGGACGCCATGGTAGACGGGGAAGGGGTAGTAGACGCGAGATTTGAATATATACGATGGAGAGTTTGAATTCGGGGCATTAGATTTTGAGTCGGGATTCGACTTTGAATTCAAAGTACAGTATTGAGAGCCCTCGGCTGGCGAAACTATGGAACTTCTGAATTAGATCGAAGATAGAATACCTAAAAGTATTTTTTAGGTCTGATTCAGAGATTTCATTAGTGTAAGCTGGCCGAGTGGCTATGTAGCTTCAGTTTAGTCCGCGAAATAGTTTTAATTTAATTTTACTGATTATTATTAAGTGCAATTCTTTATTATAAAATTTTAATGGTAATCCGCTAAGTAAATTCAGTGAAACCTGTGTAGAATCTGCAGTTCCTTTGGTCAAGCGCTCCTGTGGTTCGATGCACAATTCTTTTTTTTATAATTGCATGTAAATAATTTCACAATTTTGATACACTTGATCACCAATTAGTGTAGAATTAAAATAATGCATGTTCGTTTTCTGCATGTTGTGTTTCTTTTACTGATTTCTATAACTTTTACGGAGATTTAATAAAAGATATCTAATGAATTATTATGAAAAGGTTTACATTGATACTATTAATTATTAATTGATTATTGAATGAAATTATTATGAAATAAGCCTTATGACCATGGTTATATTGAGTTTAACTGATAAAATGAAATCTAACTTAAGTAAATAATCACAATATGATGTTGATAAAATAAAACAAAATTACATTCGGTTGACTTTAAAGTACATATATAAATTGAAAGAATCTTTGGTTAAAATTATCATATTAGATATTAAGGGTTAAATAGATTTTCGTTAGGGTGTATTTAAATAATGAAATGAAATTTTACTATGTCATTATTTTGGAAGTAGATAGAGTGGTGAATAATTCTAGGAAAATATGATCTATAAACAAACTGATGATTTGTACATATCATGTTGAATATTCTTTACATATAGCTTAAGTAAATAATCACAATATGATGTTGATCGAATGAAATGAAATTACATTTTAAGGTACTTTGGTTAAGCTATCATATTAGATATTAAAAGGTTAAATAGAATTTCGTAGGGTGTATTTGAATAATGAAATGAAATTTTACTGTTGTTTAATGAAGTCATTACTTTGGAAGTAGATAGTGTAGTGGATAATTATAGAAAAATATGATCTATAAACAAACTAATGATTATTTGTTGTATCTTGTTGAGTATTCTCCACATATAAATATGCTTCTATTGAATGTATATGTATGTATGTATATGTATATATATATATATATGTATATTTGGCTTCATTTAGACATTACACAAATTTTTGTAGTTCAAACATTAATTTGAGAACTTGTAGTTTTTAAATTATGTTGGAACGAGGTAACACAGGTGGTTTGTAGTCTGGAATGTGTTCAAGGATACTGTTAGCTCTTGAATACATTCTAAGATGAGGTATTATACACTGATCTATGACATTACACAACACTTGTAGTTTTGAACATTGATCTAAGAATTTATGTTCTTAAATGAGTGACAAAACGAGGTATCTGGTAGACTGGAGTGTCTCATTTTCACGATGACTTTCATTGAACTATATAAACTATGTTAAGGTGAATCCATAAATGTTTGTATTCGCCAGTGTTTTATTATAGGTATCCCCTATAAGGCTTGGCCTGTCTAAGCCACAGTTCATCGCGTCATCTATGCTAGGTAGATCCTAACCTTGGCCTATCTAGTAGAGAAAGTTGCGTGTACTTCCTACCAACCTCTGCGTTTGTATTTGCCTAACTGAACTATGTTCTTGGTAAATACTATACGTACGTTTCCTTATCTTTGATAAGAGTTCCTCATCTTTGATGAGAGACATTGGACAAACTCCACCAGACACCTAGTGTATGGTAGTTGTTTGAACTGCAACAAAGGTTAGTAATTTATATTTGGACAGTGGTATGAAGTTCTATTTTAGACTAATAGAGAAACATATTCACTTTTCCAATTAATTTATTGCTAATTTTTGTGGACGGGCTCTGCTAAGTCCTAATGGTGGATTTACTGAGATTTAAGCCAAGCCTTAATCAAGCCCTCTTGTGTTGTAAAACATACAAACATTGATGGATTATAAAACCTATTAAATATACATTCTCTTTTCATTGTGAAAATGAGATACTCTCAGAGATTCTGATTGAGTAAATGAAATATGTTATATTTAGTTGTTTTATTTATCTCTCGACACTACTATGTCCTTGATAAATCCATTCAGTTCCTAAGAGAGCCTGATATATTCAAATGTTTAACAACTTAATTACTGGTTCAATGTTTCAATTGAACAACCTATTCTGGTTAATGAATGCTATTTCATGAGAGTGCTGTGAGTCATGCAAGGACAAACCCTACACAATACACCTACTCTACATGTTGGTCTTATACCTTTAATTATTCTTATTTTCCTTATAGGACACTCGAAAGGTTGCGTTGTTGCAAGTCGCTAGTCGCTGTTTGACCCACCTCATAGTGGTGGCTAGGCTTGACAATATAGCTGACTATAGACTCGTAACTCAGTAGGTCTTTCCTATGGGAACTTACACTACACAATCCAATTGTGACAAAAGTAGTAGGTTTCGTGATCGAATTTCAAAGTAGTTGTGTGACCGAAGTTCCCGTATGGGCTAGTAAGCACACAATGAAAAGATCAGTAGACACGATCTCCTTTTGTTCACGAGGAACACATCTTAATACCATGTCTGATTACAGCTTGGTAATTACATCAACTCTAGTAATTCACTGGTTATGTCTATATGACGTCCCAAGGGATTACTCAAATACAGTCATTGCATGATTGTGCTGCAACGGTATGAACCAAGCATTTGTTAGACAGGATATATTTCCGTCTAACTTACTGTAGAAAATTGGGTACTCTCATTTCCTACCTACTACCTTTCTTTTGATTGGATAGCACCAACGTTGTGCCTAATTTAATTTAGAGCCTTCAGCACGGTGTGGATCGGTTAGGGTCGGAGGGGAAGGAGGTAGCGACCCTCGGGTTCAATTGAACCCGGCCTTTTAATTCCCTAATACCTATAAACCCTATCCTAACAGATTAACACATACAAACAAACACTACACATTATTTTCACAATTATCTGAGATAATTTATTAACTGAATAAATTATTTCAAGATAATTAATAACTATATAATATGTATTTAATCATTATTTCAATTACCTATATATTTTTATTTATTTCATTTGTTTAGAGTTATTAGAATCTATCTATTATATCAGGTTTGAACTAAAAATACATGTAAAAGAAACTTAGACACTATTCAATTAATCAATGTCATTATAGAATATCCTATATATAATTATTTAACTTTATTTCTATTTTAGCTATCTAGATTCACTAAAAATATTAGCAATTATAATTTACACATTCTTAAGGAGACGTCAGATATTTAGTTAAACAGTAGGTGATAGTTATTTCTAAATAAATAAGTCTATTACTATTTATTCTTAACGGTTCTAATTTACTAAATTTTATTAATTCCTAATTAATTTACTAATAAGGTGTTATAAAGTTTAATATCTTTCTTTCCTTTTAATAGTATTCCAGGAGTTAGTTATCTATAGTATTTATATCACTGGTAAGTGTAAATATCTTTCAATTAAATTTTAGGATAAATTAATTTCAGTAATTTAATGTCATTGTGCAGAGATGTTATTTTAAATTAATGGCTAGGTAGGATGTTAGTTAGAGTTTAAGTAGAAATCAAGGCTTCTAATAACATATACTATGTCTTTCCTTCGGCATACCATAAAAAGAACTGAAGTTACTCTGAAACAAAAATCAAACACAACGTAGAGTCCTTCCTTATACTAGACGATCACAATTATAAGGCCAAAGATAATTGATATCCTCTTAAGCTTAATATTAGCTTGTAACGCCACTACCATGATAGTGTTACAAATTGGTCCACGTGACCAGGATTATCATAAGCATGATGATTAGTCATCGGAGCACCATAGGAGTATCATTACAAATTGGTCTCCGTGACCAGGATTATCATAAATATGGTGAATGGTTATCTTGCCATAGTAGTAGATCGTTACAACTAGCTTCTGCGCGCGACTTCGTCGGCGTGGACTCCGCTCCTATTGGTCTTAGCGTGATGATACATAGCCTATAGCCTTCCTCGATAAATGGGCTATCTAACACTGAAAGAATTTTTCAAATCGGCCCAGTAGTTCCAGATATTACCGCGTTCAAACAAACAAACAAATAAACTCTTCAGCTTTATATATTAGTATAGATGAAACAATATATCAAAATTAGATTTCGACAATGTTGTTAAATAAAGTTCATCAACAGCGGTTATGCTTTTGAGACAAGTTCACAAAGTTTCAAACGCAAACGGCATTCAGTTTACAATTCATAACTTTGTTGTTAATATAATGCAACATTATAAATGTGATATTGTTGCGTTTAAAATATAATCTTTATATATATAAAAATGAATCGCTAAATGTGTTGCTAAGCGCAAATCTCGAGAGCAGCTGAACTGATTTCACTAATTCTTTTTTTATAACATTCCTTGAAGTACAAGGATGGTTATTACGGAGAGAAAAATTTAAAAAAATGCCTGAAAAAGTCTAAAAACAACACTTTTCTATATTCCCATACAAGTGATTCGTATTAATACTTAAAAGTCAATTTAAACTTTAATACCATACTATAAAGTTTAGTGTTAGAGGAGGGGTTCCGGGAAGGATAAGTATTAAAAAAATAAAAAATGAAAGAATCGACTGTTAGGCGGTACGAAGTTCGCCGGGTCAGCTAGTATTAATTTATATAAATATGTATTTACACGTTTCAATAGGACTAAATTAGTCAGACATAAATCATTAAAATCAGAAACATGTTATTTCTTCTTTATACGAAATATCCATCAAATAGAAACAGTAAATAGTTTAGATACAAACCGATTTTATGCTTAAACCGCTGGTTCCATTTGAGTGATTTTTTTTTGTATTTAGCGTAGAAATGGTGTCTTTAATGTTGTTTATTCTATGGAAATTTGGATTTCACACGGTATGTATATAAATTGTGCTATATGATTGTTGCGTTAATCTTAATATAATTATTTTAATATATAAAATATGTAAATTACGCGTCACGTTGTTTGTCCGTGATGGACTCCTAAACTGCTTAACCGATTTTATTCAAATTTGCACACCGTGTGCAGTTTGATCCAACCTGAAAGATAGGCTATATTTTATTTTGATGTACGATCACGATTCAGCCTGTAATATCCCACTGTTGGGCATAGGCCTCTTCTCCATGTAGGAGAAGGATCGGAGCTTAATCCACCACGCTGCTGCTCCAATGCCGGTTGGCGGATATATTCCCTACTATGAGTAACGATCGCTATCAGGTGTATATGATTTGATGTATTATGTTATTATTAAATTTAAGAAAAAAAAAATAAGGCGGTACGAAGTTCGCCAGGTCAGCTAGTATTATAATAAAACGCAAGTTATACGCAATAAAATAAATAACACACCATCATCTTTCACGAATTTTAATTAGGCAGTTGATTGTCTGTAAGCGCGCCCCTCATATGAAATTCAAGCGTTAATGTAACGTGTACATTCTTCAAATGTTGACTCGAAATTTTCAATTACGAGCACACATTTTAAATTAGACTAACTTCTGCGCGCGACTTCGTCGGCGTGGACTCCGCTCCTATTGGTCTTAGCGTGATGACACATATCCTATAGCCTTCCTCGATAAATGGGCTATCTAACACTGAAAGAATTTTTCAAATCGGCCCAGTAGTTCCAGAGATTACCGCGTTCAAACAAACAAACAAACAAACAAACAACCAAACAAACAGACTCTTCAGCTTTATATATTATAGTATAGATTTGGAAAATCAACAACGGGCAGTTGTTCTTGTACATTTTCTGTTTTATACTCCCTACTCGTCATTATTAGGCGTTTTTGAAGTGAAACTTCTTTAAGCGCATGAGGGGTAAAATTTGAGCGACCGGTAACGCGGCAGCGTCATGACGGCCAGCATGGGTGACTGCCTGGGGACACCGCGACATTGGCTTTTTGTTTTGTTTTTTCAACTAGTTTTTTTCTTTGTAAATTCGTTTTTTTTAATTAGTTTTTTTTTTTTAATTAATGTTAATTCCCAAAAGGCCAAAACCTTGTCTAACACAACCAGGAGCACAAATAAGCCAGTACTAGTTAAGTTGAAGTATCTTAGTACATTAAAATGTTACATTTTTTTTGGTCTTCGCGTGCGTTTGTTGGACGCACATTGAAATTGCGTCCTCTGACAAACGCACGCTAAGACCAAAAAGTGTAACATTTCAATTTTCAATGGCCTAAGATGCTTTAACTTGATAATTTGGATTGTTCAATAATTACGTTACACAAATGTATGGTGGTGTTATACTGTCAAGAAATAATTTTGCCATCGCGATTTAATCTACTACTAGCGCCATCTAGTGGTAGACTAGGTAAGCTTCGAACAAAAAACTTAAACCAAAAAAAACTTCAATAATTGTAAGTTGCACCGTTAACGATTAGTTTTTTTTTTTTTTTCAAATTAGTCTGCCAAAGAAGTTTCACTTCTGACATAATGTACTTTGTACGGAGGCATTTTTTTTTAATATGACGATGCTAAACAAGCGTAAGGTCCGCCTGATGGTAAGCATATACAGCCTTTGGACGTTTGTAACATCAGCAGCATTAAAAACGCGTTGCCAACCCTATCCTCTACATTCGGAGCTCTAGCTTTCTTGCTCAATAAAGAAACAAAACACTCATCATCATCATCATCATCATCAGTTCAGCCTATTGCAGTCCACAGCTGGACATAGGCCTCCCCAAGTTCGCGCCAGACATCTCGGTTTTCCGCAATCCTCATCCAGCCTACACCGGCAATCTTAAAACACTACAAAACAAAACACTACTTGAGGGAAATTATGGTGTTTAGCTGTGTCGAAGTACTTCCCCAATCGGGTTAGTCTAAATTTTGAGCAAAATATTTCCTACTGTGCCCTACTTTACTGATCAATCTACGCAACCACCTCTCGCGAGCGTCTACCCCAGAAAGTACATCACCATTTTCTACGTGACTTTGACGACATCATCTGTGTTATCTTGAGACTATTGAAAACTATTAATCTATACTAATATTATATTTATAGAGGAAAAATTTGTTTGTTTGCATTGAATAGGCTCCGAACTGAACCGATTCGGAAAATTCTTTCACTGTTGGGAAGCTGCACTTATCCCCGGGTCACATAGGCTATATTTAAAAAAAAAAAATTATTTTTTGATTTTATTTCTAAATACCCGTACGAAGCCGGGACGAGCCGCTAGTTCTAAATAATAATAAGAAGTAAATTCTTGTCTATGTCGCGTGGTCAATTATTTTTGAACAATATATGTATGTCCTAGAGAAATGTATAAAAAATATGTACCTATGTATATTATACAGTGTCGCGTGAGATAAAAGGGATTCTAGATTTGGAACAAAACAATCCGAATATCACATAAAGGATACTAAATCAAAACGACTTACGATTATATTACCGCGTCTACTTGAACCCAGCTTGTTAGCGAAATTTATTGCAATCTCAAGTTTCTTTCGAAGGTAATAATAGCCGTATATCATCGTGACTGTCTATATCTAATAATACTTCAAAGAAATATACGTGACTGTCAATTAGTTCTTTTAAAAAATAATTGTTTGTTCATATACAAAAAAAAAAAAACGACTTTAAATTACATCGGTACGTATAGTACAATAAAAATTATTAGGGATAACACAAAAACTTCTCATTAGATATGGTTTAAATATAATTTAATTTCCATTGCTTCATATTGACGATTTTCGAAAAATAGTTTTTATACACTCTATATTTGATACCGAAGTCATAAGTATGTTTTCTTTATAAAACTAGGTCGGCAAACAAGCGTACGGCTCACCTGATGGTAATACCGTAGCCTATAGACGCCTGCAACACCAGAAGCATCGCAAGCGCGTTGTCGAGCCTATCCCTAGTCCCCCCCAGGAGCTCTGGCCACCTTACTCACACAACAACACAACACTGCTTGAAAGCAGTATTATTTAGCTGTGGTCTTCTATAAGGTCGAGGTACTACCCCAGTCGGGCTGCTCCATATTTTGAGGAGGAAATTTCCTGCTGTGACCTACCTCAGTTTTTATTTCTGTGTCATTGTGACATTTTTAACTTGATCTTGTATCGGTATGAAAGTAATAAGTGTATGTATTTCAATTTAATTTACTACGATTTATGATCCATACTACGAAGTGGGACACTGGACATGTTGTCTTGAATTTTTTTTTTTTTAATGTAACTAGATCGGCAAACAAGCGTACGGCTCACCTGATGGTAAGCGATCACCGTAGCTTATAGACGTCTGCAACACCAGAAGCATCGCAAGCGCGTTGCCGACCCCATCCCAGTTCTCCCCAGGAAATTAATTCTGACACAATTCATATTTAATATATTAAAAGTTGGATATGTAAATAGTCTCCTACGAAGCACGTAAGTGGCGCCCTTTATTTTGTAAGAACAAAGTTTCTGTTACGTTTTCGTTGGTACATTTGAAATTTAAATACCGAATAGCGAGTTATATTTGGGGTAGATTGATATTTAAGTCTTTTGATTAACATTATAACGGCATTAATGTCGCGTGTAAGCCTTTATGTTATATATGACCTAGTAGTATAATATACGAGTATATACTACGATGTCAACAAATATTAACTGAGGTAGGGCGCAGCAGGATATTTCCTGCTCAAAATATGCAGCAGCCCGACTGAGGTAGTACCTCGACCTTACAGAAGATCACAGCTAAACAATTCTGTTTTCAAGCATTGTTTTGTTCCTGTTATAGACGTCTGAAACACTAGAAGCATCACAAACGCGCTGCTGACCCTATCCCCAACTCCCCCCAGGAGCCTGGTCACCTTACTCACCAACATGAACACAATACTGCTTGAAAACAGTATTATTTAGCTGTGGTCTTCTGTAAGGTCGAGGTACTAACCCAGACGGGCCGCTCCATATTTTGAGCAGGAAAGGAGATGGGGACTTTTAGGCTAAAATTGTAGTAAGTAAAGATATGCTTTAAAAAATTGTTCATATTTTTTTATTTTAAAATATAAAATATCAGCTCAATTCTGAATCTGGAAGCTGAGAAAAATGAAAAAGATAGTTTTTGTCAAATTCATTGGGTATCGATTTAATTATAATCGATTATAGAATTTAAAAAAAGGTTTGCACTAGTTAATTAACTCAAAGTATTCAGATACACGAAATGAATACGAATGATACATGAAATTGTAAACAATAAAGTGTATTTAAATAAAGTTACATTAATATCGAAAATAACAATTAATACTTATATGATAAACCAAAATGATTATCGATTTCGTATGTATCGATTGAAAATAAATCATATTTTTAATAACAGCTTTGACAGCTGACTGTTATTGAAACTGTGTGTCCCTTCATGGTCCCGTCACTCGTTTCATGTAGGTAATCATGTTTATAGTTGTTCAATGTTTTCAGTGTATTCAGATGCGTCCTGAGTCCATTCCTGATATTTATTTGTGGTTTCAAGTGATTGATATTTGTAATGATTTGATATGATAAATATTAGTGCTTCAAGAACTTAGTGATTGGGTTTTTCATAGATATTGTAACATAACCTCAATTTTACAAAACGTATAATAACTCCGCTCTCAGATAGCCAAAATATACAGAATTTTCAGCGAGGGATCAATAAGCGTAAATACATTAATTGGTACCATTTTCATTATGTTAAATTTTACGTTAAATTTTGGCCCAAGAATGTATGGAATCGTATCCCTGTGACCTACCTCAGTTCATGTCATGCTGTGTTCAACATAAATAATTATCAATAAAAAATTAAATTAATTGCCTATGTTACTTTACCACAGCTTGACGGTTACAATATCTGTCATGGAAATAATAACATTAAAAACACAAGAACCTTCTTCAGTTCAATTTAAAACTTACCTTGTTTCCTTTAACAAGTTTTATTAAAAACAAACAAACTATTTATTCAACAAGCAATCATAGAGCCGAAGGAAATGTCTTCCGCAGCGTTTTATCTTTAAAAAAAATATTTACGTTAAATATTGTTCGTCTCTCAATCATCATTATCTGAGCCATGGGTTTTGTAAATAACGATCGATCACTTTATTTACTTAACCTCATAATTGATTTATTATTTGTTAAATAATAGCTTAAAATGTTCAAGTGAGTTAATATTGAAAAGTTTGCTTATCTTGGTTACGTTTTTGGTCTTATTGTGTGAATTTAAAATTTATACTGATATTAGTGATATTGTTTACAAAGCTTATTTATGTAACAAAATATAGTGATAATTTTTTTGTTGTTGTTCTTGCAAATGTGTGTAGAACGTCCTCCGGCCCGTTGGACCGACGATCTACGTAAAATTGCCGGCGTAGGCTGGATGAGGATTGCGGAAAACCGGGATGTCTGGCGCGAACTTGGAGAGACCTATGTCCAGCAGTGGACTGCGATAGGCTGTTGTGATGATGATGATGATGTTCTTGCAAATGATTGTTACATTATGTTATGAAATATCACGTTTTAATACATCCCCCCTTCCCCTCACGTTTTAATAGAATCCCGAATGGCGTTTCCAACCTTGTTGAATGTAAGCGAAGCGAGACGTTGCGAAGTGAGACGGTACGAATACTTTAGCAGTGATACAAATTGATATGTCACTGTAGAACAGCATATAGACGTCAGGATTTGATATTTCCTTGTCATGTCGTCACGTAGTACTGCCGCGTTTGTCGCTCACGTACGACACGGGGTCAGATTCAGGAAATCAACAGGAGATGAATGTTAACATCATGAATTTTTCCTCACGTGTCACGACTTCACGAGAAATTTACACGTGTTTGTCAATTCACAGTAGAGTTGATAATAGAATAGTTGTTTCACTTACGAGCTTGTTCTCGTTACATTTTAGTGCTGTTACAAGATTTGACAATTATAGTGAATGATTTCAAATTTTCAAAAGTTCTGAGATAACATACAAAAAAATACAGTCGAATTGAGAACCTCTTCCTTTTTTGGAAGTCGGTTAACAATAATTAATATAATTGTGTTTGCTCGCAAACGAAAAAAAACCGACTTCAATTACATCGACAAGTAATACAACGTAATAAGACGAAAAAATAGTCAAGTAAATACGCGCTATTAAAGTTTACTCAAAAAGTTGTAATCAGTTTTCGATGTAATTTAAACAAGACTACAAGACAAGTATTAGCTTTCGATTAAAGTAAGAATCATCGAAATCGGTACACCGAGTAAAAAGTTATGCGGTATAATATAACGTAGGTCGACGAAAAAGTAGTCACGTAAATACGCATTAGATATAACTCTATAAGTACTTGTCAGATCTCAATTAAATTAAAATGGGACCACATGACACGCAACACCTTTCAATTAAAACAAAATTGATCGAAATCGGTCCACCCAGTCAAAAGTTCTGTGCTAACATACATATAAAAAAAACATACGTGTCGAATTGAGAACCTCCTCCTTTTTTGGAAGTCGGTTAAAAATAAAAATTTTTATTTTAACCAGAATAACATAATTTCAATCAAGTTAAATCTTAAGTAAATCGACAAATAAGCTTTGTTGAATTTCGTAATTGAGGATCCTACCCATCAAAACAAAATTGATTAAAATATTGATTTAAGTTCCTAACTGTGCCGATAAATGTCACTAACATAATTAGATCTTATTTGTATCTGAATGTTTATAGATGTCGCTAGTATGTAATGAAATCGCGCTAGCTTTTTATTTTGTATAAAGGTCGGATTTTTATTCAAACAAATGAGTTCCAATAGCAATGTTTTATTACGTGAGTGAGAGTGAAGTTAATGTTACGCAGCTACAACTTTAATTATTATTTATTATAAAATAAAATAAACAAAAGTTAAGTTAATATATTTAATCATCATTGTCAACCACGGTAATGTTAGTAATAATTGGTTTCTGGTAGCTAAAATATGATACATGGCTTTGAGATCTAATTATATAAGAGAAAGAAGTGTTGAGAAAAAGTCTTGTTACGCCTTTTTTCTACGAATATTTCGCTCCCATCCCACTCAGTTTGTGTACCGTGCGATAAGGAACTTCGTTCCAATGAAGATTAAAAAAAAATATATAGGTATATCTAAATACAAATCTATGAGGAATGTAATTTTAAAAAACCTTTTTTAATAACGACATAGATAATATGCTACAGTAAAAAGGCCATTTTATATTATAAACAGGTCCATTGCCTTAAAACTTGATGTTGTAATATTAAAGCCGTCCCGAACTTATATTATCTGGCAAACGGCCAACATTATTTGCAGCTCCGTTTTAAATAATTCAATTATTTGGACACTTATTTGGGAAAACCTTATAAATAAATAATAAGATTTTTGTACACTCTGCTAATGTTTGTAAGTTTGTCTGTCTAGCTATCTGTTGTTTATAATTTCAACAATAGCTTTCCTAAATGGACTACGTATTACCGTTATAGAAATACATAACGGTTTCGCTCGTTGAAAACAAACTGTGTTTTATGAGACAACTAGCGACCCACCCTGGCTTCACACGGGTGCAATGGTGATACTAAATATAAAAATAAATATTTTCAATGTAAGCGCAAAAAATGTGTTTATTTACGATAACACATTAGAAACTTCTAAAACTATCAGTGTTCCTCTACTACATTATGCATGTATTATACATATGAATCTTCCTCTGGAATCACTCTATTTACTAAAGAAAACCGCCTCAAAATCAGTTGCGTAGTTTTAAAGATCTAAGCACACAGACAGCGGAAAGCGTCTTTGTCTTATAAGTTATACTATGTAGGATGTAGGTAATGATTAGTAATATCTTGGACGAAATACAGCGACACTGACCTGTCACTAAACAAAACCTTTTTCATAAAAAGAAATATATACATAAACCTTATTATATATATAATTATAAAACCTTAAAAAATATTAATATAAATAGAAATTCCACCAAACACGTTCTCTCTCTCAACGTTTCATCCAATGTAAATGATGCTCGATTTCTTTGAAACAGTTGTAATCTTTCGGTAAGCAAACATAGAAGGTAAATCGGCCATGACTGTTTTCTACTACCGTAATGACGTCATCATGGCACCCCGAGTAATAGAGGGTGTGGACATTATGGTCCTCGTAAGACGGATGATTCTTACACCGACCATCTTAAATTAAATATTTAAATGGAACTATTTTATTTAGTCATCATGTGTACTATAAGGTAGTTAATGCATGTGATTATACACGCTATGATTTGAGGAAGAAAATAAAGAATTTTTCGATTCAAACCAGTACTAACGCGCGCGTTTAAACAAACAAATAATCAAACAAACAAACAGGCAAACTTTTAAGCTTTATGATATTAATATAAAGAAAATAGTTTAGAGAATAATTTGCAACGGTATTTCACTACAGTATATTAAGGAATGCTGTGTGGTTACGGCAGTAAATAATATAGCCACCCCCTCTCTTCCCGTGGGTGTCGTAAGAGGCGAATAAGGGACAACGCAATTCCACTACCACCTTGGAACATCCTTGGATGCATCAATGTAATTAAAATTAGACAAATGTATACTGATTCGATCGGCATCTTGTACTAAGACGCTACGATCTGTGCTTAAGATATAATTTAAAAGCAAATTATTTATTTAACGTGTGTTAAATTTGAGGAACAGCAAAATGCATTTAAAAATGTATATATATTCAGCACCATATATTCTTATCAAAGCTAAAAGTTACATTCGATAAGTAAACATAAATATCAGTTAGTTGTAATTTATTTAAAGCTATGCATAACAATAGCTCAGACCTTTTATATCTCTTTTACATAAATAATGAAGCGTTCGGTGTAACGGACGGCGCGAACGGCGAATGAATGTTATGTTCGCATATTCAAAACATTGTCCGGGCAAAACCTTTTACAAATTGTCCTGTACTCTAACAGCCTAAAAACGCACCATTTCCTGGTATAAGCCTTTTATAAAAGAGAGAGATTGGGGTTCAATCCACTATGACCACTATGGGGATGAATCCATATTGGTATGGCGGAAATACATATAATTATTCTGCACTAGTGACACGCTCCGGCTTCGCACGGGTGCAATGCTGATACTAAATATAGAATATAAAATAAATATTTGCTATCTAAGCGTAAGAGTGCTGTGTGGTTACGGCACTAAAGAATGTAGCCACCCCCTCTCTTCCCGTGGGTGTCGTAAGAGGCGACTAAGGGATAACACAGTTCCACTACCACCCTGGAACTTAAAAAGCCGACGGATGGCGGGATAACCATCCATGCTGGCTTTGAAATACACAGGCCAAAGACGGGCAGCAGCGTCTTCGGTGCGACAAAGTCAGCCCTGCGGTCACCAACCCGCCTGCCCAGCGTGGTGACTATGGGCAAAACACATGAGTTCACGCCATTGTGGCGCGAACTTGTGGAGGCCTGTATCCTTGTGTAGATATTTATTTATTTATTTATTTTATTATTATTATACATAAATAAATCAAGATTTTTGAGGATATATCCACCCGATTTGTTCCCTACCTCAAATCTGCTGCTGCATATGACCAGGAAGTCTTGGGTAGGGTCGCAGGTAGGGTTGGCAATGCGCTTGCGATGCTTCGGTTCTTGCAGATGCCTACATATACGAGTATAGGCTACGGCAACCGCCTACCATCATGTGTGCCTCACATTTATTTGCCGAACAAGACATACAAAAAAGTACTATGTAAAGTCAGGGTCGTGATTGCAGTGGTCGAATGAAGAGTATTGATTTATACCCAGACTAGGTACATTTTATTTTACAATATTAAATATTGCAAAACACATGAGTTCGCGTCATAATGTCGGGCGCGAACTTGTGGAGGCCTATGTCCAACAGTGGACTGTGATAGGCTGTAGTGGTGGTAGTGGTATCTAAGCGCAAAAATGTGTTTATTTACGACATCACATTAGAAAAATTTAAAACTATCAATGTTCCTCTACTATTATTATGCATGTATTATACATATAAACCTTCCTCTGGAATCACTCTATTTACTAAAGAAAACCGCATCAAAATCCGCTGCGTAGTTTTAAAGACCTAAGCATATATACGGACAGACAGAGAGCGGGAAGAGACTTTGTTTTATAATATGTAGTGATACGTCCTAAAATCGTGATCCGAAACTGTAATCGTCTAACATGACATAAGGTTTTTGAATTTATTCATATAAGTGTAAGGAAAAGGCGAGAAAAATTCAAAACTTCAGGAAAACTCCGAGACATGCGTCCAATCCGCTTAAATTCCAATCCTTCTCGGAAATAGATGAAAAGGCCATAGCAAAGTAGTAGGACATATGTAAATAGACTGTTACAATACAGTGAATAAAAGATTAAGGTAAGATCTAAAAGCTTATTTTATGGCACCGATGTGATCAGTAAGTAACATAAGTAGTTATTTCTAATTGATAATTCCGCGTTGGCGCAGCGGTCACAGCACTGGATTAATGCGATTGGCTGTTGCGCAAGCGGTTGCGGGTTCGATCCCCGCACACGACAGCATTTGTATTGGCCATACAGATGTTTGCCGTGGTCTGGGTGTCTGTGCAGTCCTTGTGGGTCTCCCCACTGTGCCTCGGAGAGCACGTTAAGCCGTCGGTCCCGGTTGTTATCATGTACACCTGATAGCGATCGTTACTCATAGTAGGGAATATATCCGCCAACCCGCATTGGAGCAGCGTGGTGGATTAAGCTCCGATCCTTCTCCTATATATGGGGAAGAGGCCTATGCCCAACAGTGGCATATTACAGGCTGAATCGATAAATTTTCCAACATTCCACGTGTAAGATCTTTGGACTGAAAATGCATAATATGCATACTTTATATCCTTTCTTGCTTTTATAACCAAGTTACTGCATATTGAAAATGATTTTTCCGCTTCAATTTTCTCTATCGATTCACGTTCTGTTGAAAATCTCTGGGTGAAAACTTCTAGAATTTATTTTTGTATTCAATCAAGAATTTATACCTGAAATTGTTAAAATTATTCATAGCGTTAATAATTTAGTAACATTATCGTATAGTTGTCTTGTACAAGACGATAGTTTAGAAGACGCATTAGCTATATCTTAGTTTAGGAATATTCAGACCCAAGTCGGCACTTGAGGTTTAAGTTTCTTGTCACAATAAGAAGGCACTTGAGGTTAAGTTTCTGGTCATATTTAGTTCATTCACTCCGTACGGAATACACAAGTATTATATAGAATTGTTTGCTAGTAGAACATTTACTATTGTTTGGTAATTACGATTTTGAAATGGCCAGAATATTAATATAAGCTTGTGTTAAAAACAATATAATAGCTAAAGTATATTATTCGGTTCAGGACTATGTTGGCGAGAAAGATGGGTGTATTTAGTGACGCTATATTTCATGCAAGATGTTACCAATTTTATAATAAAACATTTTTTTAAAAATGTAACTGCAGATTTTTTTGCAGATTCTTCAATGCAGAAACATTTCATATCGGTTGTAGCTTAATTTTTAACTATTAATAATATATTATTTAAACCTAATATATTTCTAAAATGGCGATTCAAATGTGTTTTTGAAGTCTACAGTTAATTCATAATTTCATTTTTAATTTTGATTTTTATCCAAAAACAAAGTTAATTAGAATTTATTCTAAGAATGACACGGAACACGCATCATTACACCAGCGCGGATTATCTATACTAATATAATAAAGCTGAAGAGTTTGTTTGTTTGATTGTTTGTTTGTTTGTTTGTTTGTTTGTTTGTTTGTTTGTTTGTTTGTTTGTTTGTTTGTTTGTTTGTTTGAACGCGCTAATCTCAGGATCTACTGGACCGATTTGAAAAATTCTTTCAGTGTTAGATAGCCCATTTATCGAGGAAGGCTATAGGCTATATATCATCACGCTAAGACCAATAGGAGCGTAGCACTAATGAAGAGTGTTTCAAAATTGGGTGGTCCTATTTCACGGGGACGAAGTCGCGCGCACAAGCTAGTTTATAATAATACACAACAGATTATGTAAATAGATAATTCTGTACTGTCTGTACATCTATACTAATATTATAAAGCTGAAGAATTTGTATGTTTGAACGCGCTAATCTCAGGAACTGTCGGTCCGAATTGTCCGTCGAAAGGTCCGATTTGAAACATTCTTTATATGTATATAGCCCATTTATTGATGAAGGCTATCGGCTATTTTTTTTTTCAAATTAACGCGTGTGAAACCGCGGGGCACAGGTAGTTATTAATATATAGGTCAAATGTATTCCGTTTAATATTAATAGTGGTTAGAGAAACTATCGGAATTTGACGCCAATATGCTCGCGGTAAACTATTTAAGTTTAATATTAATCTTGTGTACTTAAGGTTGTTTGGCTGAAAAAGATCACTGCTTAGTGATAAAACAGACTGTTAGATGTAGTTCTATTTTTTTTTTTTTTTGATATCGCAGGGTAACCCATTTACGGGTGATATCCAGGACGCCCGGGTAGGCAGTCCTAGACCGTATGTCGGACTCAGCACTTGGGGGTGCCACTACCGCACTAAATCCCTGCGGGAGCCTTCAGCCGCTTTAATTGGAGGGTCCCGGATCTGCAGGCAACAGGATCCCTCCAGCGACAGGCTGGCCTCGGCGAAAAGGCCAGACTTCTCCTCCATGGGGACTGTCCGGCTCACCTCTGAACAGTCCCGACGACGCCGTGTCTAGCAGGCCCGGGTTCCCATCCCGGCCCGACACGGGCACAGGGGCGTTACTGGAAGCGCATTAAGTAGCGCCTCCTACGCACCCCCATTCGTCGCCCGCGGGTGGAAGCCACGTCGGCGGCCTCCTCTCTCACCCGCTCGTCAGCCTCCTTCTGGGACATAACTGTCTCGCAGAAGGAGACCATCGCCTTCCAGGACTCGTCGTTGCCGAGCATCGCGGTGATGACGCTCGGGAGTGACAAGTCCCCTCCGAGGACCGACGTCAGACCCTGACGCAGTGCCGCCCATCTCGGGCACACCTCGAGAGTGTGCTGGGCAGAGTCCACCGCCGCACCACAATCGTGACATTCAGTCGTCGGCTCCCTTTGGGCCGTCCGACACAGGTAGTCACCAAAGCAACCGTGTCCGGTGAGAACCTGCGTCAGACGGAAGGTGAGGGGCTTGCGTTTTCGACGCATCCACCGCTCAAGGACCGGGCGCAGTGCAGCCGTAACGCGTGTGCCATACGGCTCCTGTGCCAGGTCCTCCCCCCACCTCTGCATCAACGCTTCCTGCCCTATCCGGCGCACCCGTAGGATCCCGTCCAACGTGGGGTTCTCACCAAGAGCCCTCCTACCCGAAACGTATGAGTAGGTCTCGGCAAGAACCTCCGCCACGAGTTCCCACGGGGGGTCGCCGGCTAGAGCAGTAGCTGCAGCCCACGATACCGTACGGTACCCCCGAATCACCCTCACCGCGATGGTCCTCTGCGCAGAGCGCAGCGCGGCCTTATTCCTCGCAGTGAGGCGATCCGCCCAAACCGGGGCACCGTACGTTGCCATACTCCGGCAGACACCGGAGTACAGCTGCCTGCAGGCGGCGTTGGGTCCTCCGAGGTTCGGGAGGAGTCTGCCCAGTGCACTCGCCACCTTCACGACCTTCGGTCCCACCATGGCGAAGTGTGGGCCAAAGGTCCACCCTCCATCGAGGATGAGCCCCAGATATTTGAAAAGATGTAGTTCTATTATTGTATACTTATGCTACAAAGTTTATTTCTATTGTATTTAAAATGAAGAGTAACTAAAATATTAACCTTACATTGTTGAAGTGAAACTTCTTTAGGCGCATGAGGGGTAAAATTTGAGCGACCGTTAACGCGGCAACGTCAGGGACGTTCATTACTTGGATGGGTGACTGCCTGAGAACACCGCGTGGCTGGCGTTTTTATTTTCAATTAGTTTTTTTTTTTTTTTGTATTTTAAATTTGTTTTGTTTTTAGTTTGCCAATGAAGTTTCACTTCTGACATAATGTACTTTGTACGCACGCAATTTCTTTTTGTGGTGAGCTCTGCCACGAACTATACATGCACAAAAGTAAGCATTAGATCTAGTATCGTGTCAATTCATCGTCTAGAGACCATTTCTCTATATTTTTTTCTTACGATCTGAAATAATCTGTTTGTGTACCCATCTGTTTCATCCAATCTACAAAAACAATGATCGGAACGTAGCTTACGAACCGGTAAACATATTTCCATTCCGAATGTTCTGGATCCATGCCAGGATTTATTGATTTAGCAATGTACGTCGACGGAGTTCGAAGAAATTACCGATCTGTTAAGAATTATAAATCGTATTATGATATGACTTATTAATTTATCATTTGAAAAATGAAATTGATTAATCTTTTTTTATAGTGGATCGTTGTGATTTGTAGAAAAATTGCATTTAAATGCAATAAAACTCAAACTCGTATACGTATTCTAAAAAGATGAAACTACATACTTTCAAATGTGTATATGACTAAAAAAACGGTATTAAAAAAGTTAAAACACAAATACATGATATAAAAATATTGCTACGAAATATTTAAAAAATGCCACAATTAAGCAAATGAATGATCAAAATTTCAGATATCGATATTTAATTGAGATGTTTTTAAAATTTAAAACGTATAATTAATTTTGTAATGCTTTGGTATTGTATTGACGATTTTAAAAAGAGTGCTTTTTACTTAGACAGAGCACAGCAAGAAAATATCCTGCTCAAAATGTGGAGTTGCCCGATTGGGGAAGTAACTCAACCTTACAGGAGATCAGAGATAGTAATATATATAATAGTACTTCTATCAAGCAGTGTCGTCTTCCAGTAGTGAGTAAGGTGACCAGAGCTCCTGGAATGGGGATTGGGAGTAGATTTAACAACGCTCTTGTAATGCTTTTAGTGTTGCAGGCGTCTATAAGCCACGGTAATCGCTTACAATCAGGTGAGCCGTACGCTTGTGTGCCAACCTATAATTGTATAATTTAAAGCTTCAATCAATTATTGAAAATAGAGAAGAAATCTAAAAAAATTCATGGTCTTAAATGAAGTACTACATATTCAAACTACTACTACTACCTCGTCAAAATTCATTGTTCTATAGTTAGCTTCATTAAATTTAGCTTTATTAAAAATGAACGAAATTTTACCATACTATACTTAATTTTTAACTACAGCGACAATTTTAAACCATCAACCCGAGCTTAAGTGAAAGCTTTTTACGACACACTAATAATTTTACAACTTTACGATACACGTGGATAGCTTAATGCTGAAAACTTTTTCAATATACTAACTAGCAACGCAAGAAGTTAAGCTATAAGAGAAAATGGGTAAATAGGCTACGGACTATGGAGATTTTGTTTGTTCAGTTAACAAATTGTTTTTCACGTTATTGTTGAAGTTTTGATGTAATCTATGTGTGTAAACTAAAACTACGTTACGCTACAGCCTGTAATATCCCACTGCTGTCTGCAATCGCTGTCATGTGTACATGATAACAACCGGGACCGACAGCTTAACGTGCACTCCGAGGCACGGTGGGGAGACCCACAAGGACTGCACAAACACCCAGACCACGGCAAACATCTGTATGGTCAATACAAGTGTTTGTCATGTGCGGGAATCGAACCCGCAACAGCCACAAACCAGTGCTGCGACCGTTGGGCCAACGCGTCGTCTGTGAAAACTGTGTGTATTTGATAAATTATCGAGGATAGAGTGTAGCAGGAAATAACTTAAAATTTTGTGGGTCTGACACAATCTTACCGAAGGTCAAAGCTAAAGAATGCTAAATTAGAGTTGTTTTCCTGTTTAAGTAAACAAGCCAGAGCTCCTGTGGTAGGTTCGGTGTAAAGGTTGGTCAAGCGCTTGGAATGTTTCTCTTATTACAGGCGTTCTTAAACACGTAACCGCTTATTATCAGGTGTACCTTCTGCTTACTTGCTACCCTAAAAATATATAAAAAAATTTATAAGCTATCGAAACTCACATGTGCGTAAATAAATATTACATGTAAATTGTAAGTTAAAAGATATTAATTGTTGTCGTATACGTTATCTGTATTGTGTTTATGTGTATTTTTAGGGTTCCGTACCCAAAGGGTAAAAACGGGACCCTATTACTAAGACTTCGCTGTCCGTCCGTCCGCCCGTCCGTCCGTCCGTCCGTCTGTCACCAGGCTGTATCTCAAGAACGGCGATAGCTAGACAGTTGAAATTTTCACAATGTATGTATTTCTGTTGCAGCTATAACAACAAATACTAAAAACAAAGTAAAATAAATATTTAACGCAATGCGATTTATTTTCAACGCCATCTATCCAGAAACCAAGAAAACGTCGTCGATAGACTAATATAATAGCTTTTCAATAGCGGCATGGATCGATAGATAGATGGCGTATTTGACTAGTTTATTTTACATTTTTAGGGTTCCGTACCTCAAAAGGTAAAAACGGAACCCTTATAGGATCACTTTGTTGTCCGTCTGTCTGTCAAGACCCTTTTTCTCAGAAACGCGTGGAGGCATCAAGCTGAAATTTATATTAAATACTCAGATCTGCTGCCTCTTAAAGCTGTGAAAAAATGAAAGTTAAACTAAGCCCAGGCAATCAAAAGATACAGCCGTTTATGCTGCAAATTTTCGACACTCTCAAGGGAATCAAAACCTACAGGGTACTTCCCGTGAAGTCAGAATCTTGAAATTTGGTACGAAGCAACGTCTTATAGCACAGATACAGGAAAAATTGCGAAAAGTGTAAATTTTTAGTTACTACATATAAAAAAATATTTTAATAATTTTACACTTAATACCACTTTTCTCATGAACGCGTAAAAGTATTAAATTAAAATTCATATCAAATACTCAGGTCTATAATACCTTTAAGCTGTAATAAAATCAAACTTCTGTGTCAACGATATCAAAAGAAAAACCAATTTAAGCCGCATATTTTCATCGAAAATAGTCGCAAAGGAATCAAAACCTACAGGGTACTTCCCGTGAAGTCAGAATCTTGAAATTTGGTACAAAGCAACGTTTTATAGCACAGATACAGGAAAAATTGCGAAAAGTGTAAATTTTTAGTTACTACATATAAAAAAAATATTTTAATAATTTTACACTTAATACCACTTTTCTCTTGAACGCGTAAAAGTATTAAATTGAAATTCATATCAAATACTCACGTCTATAATAACTTTAAGCTGTAACAAAATCAAACTTCTATGTCCACGATATCAAAAGAAACAGCAATTTAAACCGCATATATTGAAACTAGCAAACAACTGACAAGGGAATAAAAATCTAAAGAATACTTCCCGTCGACCTAAAATCTTCAGGTATGAAGCAACGTCTTATAGCACAGATACAGGAAAAATTACGAAAACTTTAAATGTATAGTTACATCGCAACCACAGAAATAGTATGTGTAATGTTGTTTATTTCTGCTTTGTTTTTCAATAAATTATAAAACTTTGCAAAGTAATATTTATTTACTAACTCTTTTTGCACACCAATACACAAAAGAACAATACATAGAATTTATAACAATAAACTTGCATCAATTGCAACAGGCGGCCTTATCGCTAACACAGCGATCTCTTCCAGGCAACCTTTGGGCAGAGGACTTGCATATAAACTAGGGGAAAGGCGCAAATTTTGTAAAAAAAGGAACAATCTATACTAATATAATAAAGCTGAAGAGTTTGTTTGTTTGATTGTTTGTTTGTTTGTTTGTTTGTTTGTTTGAACGCGCTAATCTCAGGATCTACTGGTCCGATTTGAAAAATTCTTTTAGTGTTAGATAGCCCATTTATCGAGGAAGGCTATAGGCTATATATCATCACGCTAAGACCAATAGGAGCGGAGTCCACGCCGACGAAGTCGCGCGCAGAAGCTAGTATAAAATAAAAATCAGATATAAATAAATAACTATATAACAATAGATGCTATATTTAATGACACATAGGTATGTACATATAAGTTTACTCATATGTATACACAAATATATAAATACATACATACATACGTATATACACTATAAGCAAATTGATAGATTAAGACGAATGACATAACAACATAACGTAACTTCATGAAAAATAATAAATAATAAAATAAAGTTGCTTAACATAATTTAATATGATAAGTACATTTTCTTAACAAGTTTTTCTAATGTCATTAAAGATTGAGCGCGATAGACACTGGCAATAAGTTCCAAAGACGATAAGCTTCAATAGTGAAAGATTTAGAATAAAAGGAAGACGAATGTGAAGGTATCTTCAAAGTTAGGCTATCATTTAAGCGAAGAGGTACATATTATATATTTATCTTTAACGCCAGCGTTGATTCTAGACCAGAATGAAGAAAGTTCTTCAATATGTATTCGTAGCCGGCGACCATGCAAGTAACTATGAAACCAGTCAGACACCTTAGGAGATATGTTAAGAGAACCAAGTAGGTATAGCTAGTAGTAAGTCAAAATCAACAGTATTGAAATGATTAATGAAATCAAGTAATATTAACACTGTAATGAGAATTCTAGACATTAAAAAATATATATGTTTAAACAATAGCAGACAATAATAAAAATAAATTTAGGAAAACATGTTTTATACAAACTTGAAAACAGGTACAAAGGTCAAAAAGGCTCGAATTAAATTACAAAATAAATGTTACATCATCTGTGGGACTATTTAAATAAATAAATAAATAATAAATAAATATCTACTATATATAATATGGTTCAAATTTAATACTTAATAGTAATAAAGTATTTTTGAACCAAATTTCTAAATAGTGACTAAAAAATTTGTAAATAAATAACTTCGATAAAAGAACTTTCCTACCAAGAGACAGGTCAAGGAAAAAAGGGAGACCAATTAAAAGGTGGAGAGATATCTTCAACCAGATAATTATGTGGACCGCTGTGTATACAGAAAGCACGGGAAAGGGATACATGGAAATGTTTAGGAGAGGCCTACGCCGCAGAGGCGACTATTACTATTACCAATATTAATTAAGTGATGTTATAAACATGTAGACGAGTTAATTATACGAGTATAGAATAAATATATACATAGGTTAATATACATACATATGTTTAAACTAAGAATACTTACGCTAGTATTAATTGAAATTTTAATAGTAATAGAAATAAAGGCGATTTTTTTTTATTTTATATAAATTAAAGGTGAATGAAAAGATAAAGATACCTTTGTCTTAAATTTATGCTCCTCCAACTTTCCATATTGTAATGTTACGGATTTCATTTAGCAGCAAAACACCATAACTTTTACTTATATACCTGCAGGTTTGTACGGAACCCTCGGTGCGCGAGTCCGACTCGCACTTGACCGGTTTTTTATATGGTATAATCTTTTTCTTATTTACTAAGTATTTTGTTCAATAACAATAAAATATAGCCTTTAGTTTAGTCAATGGTACGGAACCCTTAGTGCGCGAGTTGACTCGCCATTGGCCGATTTTTATTACAATTATGTTTTACTTTTAACATTGGAAATTATTATAAATTATTGAACAACAATATTATATCAATAATTAGGTAATTTCGAGTTTATTTTTTTATTTATTTAAGGAGTTCGTGTTTAAGTGACGTGTCAAGAGTTCGTGGTTCATACCATGCAAATGTGGTGGAGATCGTTTTCGTCATGAGTTTCAATTAACTCGGATTATTTGTATCTCCTGCGGTTTTAATTACGTTGTCTACAGACGGGAACGATTTCGGGAGCGGAAACATTGAATTGTAATGAGTGACGATATTTAATTCTCTTTGAGGTTCCTGTTGATGAATCGGGAGAGCGTATGTGCCCGTAAGCGAAATGTATACAAAATGAAGAACAAGAACGATATATGTATGTATATAGAGACTAGCTTCTGCACGCGACTTCGTCGGCGTGGACTCCGCTCCTATTGGTCTTAGCGCAATGACACATAGCCTATAGCCTTCCTCGATAAATGGGCTATCTAGCACTGAAAGAATTTTTCAAATCGGCCCAGTAGTTCCAGAGATTACCGCGTTCAAACAAACAAACAAACAAACAAACAAACAAACAAACAAACAAACTCTTCAGCTTTATATATTAGTAAGTATAGACGTGTTGTATATACATAATATGTATATGTGTCAAGAGATATTAAAATAAAGCCCTTGCAGCATCTTCATTTTTTTTTATTTCAACAATAGATGGAGTGATTCAGTGCAAATTATGATTATTGGATTTATTTTGATTTAATTACATATATATGAAAACGGGAGTTGGACCCGTGATAGCCAGTGTGAAGAAACCTACACACACCGTTCTGCACAAGACCGAAGACGCTTTCATTTTAAATTTAACGTTTTTATAAAATCTCGTCGAAGACGTAGGATATTGAGCAAAAATATTAAATAGTAGCTGCTGCCCGCGACGTCGTCTGCGTGCGTTCACTGCTCGTTCCCCGTAGGTGATAGCGTGATAATATGTAGCCTATGTTTTGACCCGACTTCTTAATAATATTCGTGCCAAATTTGAAGTAAATCCATGCAGTACTTTTTGAGTTTATCCCGGACATACATTGACTTTCCTATCATTTTATTATATGTATATAGATGTATAGATAGTTATTATCTTTCATTTAAGTACTTACCAAAACAAATATTTTTTCTAATACAATTAATTTAAGCCCTGAGAAAATATTAGATATATAATCAATTATTAACAAGTCGGTCATAAAGTGTAACTGCAGTAACAATTTAAGGTGCAAGCGAGCCGTGCGCTTTTAATTACAACGGGGCACTTCCTGCGTTATAAATTTACTTGTATAAATTTAACATAAATTTCGTATATTACACGGCGAAGCCTATTTTTTATGATCCTGATATTTTTAAAAATGTTTTAATTAAAAATATAGAACTGCGATAAAAAATTTACTAGCACGTTACCATGTCTACGTGAGCTCCTCCGGGGTTCTAGATTTCGCAAGCCGAATCTGTTTGTAATGTATATATATATCTATTATTTATATGTACTATATATTTATTACAAAAAGTATGTTATTATATTGTAGGCTGTTACATGCAGAAGTCTCTTATCTTAATTTTTTAAAAATACTCATTTATATAAAAGTAAACGAGTGATGTAGCTAGTGAGGAGATGAATTAGTTAATTTATTTTTTTAATTTTAATTTACATAATTATATGTAGCATTGATATTATTAATAAATATTGAGACATTTTTTAAAATCACAATTAAATTAATAATTAGAAATTGACCGCAATTTAAACTGTCTTAAGTTTTTTTACAGATAGTTAAGAGGGCGCATAAGGCGAGCAAAAAATCAGAGTTCACCCGCGCGCCCGATGAAACAAAATATACACAAAGCCTCGTGTCAGAGTGCGATAGAGATAGATGATATAGTTTTGAGCGCATTACGAATGTAAAAAACGACAAATATGTTATTTTGTATATAATTCCGAAACTAAAAGTAATTACATTAAATGCCTTGGCATAGCCTTTACTCATATTTAAATGTAATTAATTATCAAATTTTTGTCTTAATGGTCATAACCATATCGAGTATAAATAGAAAAAATATAAAAATTAGAGGTTACTTCGTGATTATATTTTATCGAGGAAATTTCCTTATTTTATGTTTTTGATATGGGTCAACCCTTGCAAATATCACGTAGTTTGTCGTATATTTTTATTTTAAGATTTGGTCTGGAACTTTTCATGTCAAAACAAATAGAAGATTGGTAATTTTGCATTATGCGCGCTCTTAAGTCGTTTTATCGATTATGAATTTAGTACGAGTACTTACGGCTGATTTAGGCTTGGTATTTTAAAACATACCTGTACCTAAATATACTAGCTTCCTAGCAAAAAAGAAATTATAATTAAACGCTAATTTTGATGACAATACCTTTTTAAAAAATTAAATAAATCCCTGCCTCGTTTTCTAATTCTATCTCTACCTTTCTTCCTCACTCCTCTACCCTCTCTTTCTCTGTTTATTAAGAACAAGAGCAACGTATAAATTAGGTAAGTCCGCCACCTGTCGCCTTACAATATTAATTACGAGAGTTTAATAATAAAAGGGATTAATTGCGCTTCATTCGGTGGAAACTTGGAACATTATTGGTCCTAACTACCTTTTAGACCTCTATTTTGTCGTTACAGTTCTCGGTTTGAGAGAATTCAACCAGTGGTCCCTTCCCTTGAGCAAACTTAATGTTTTAACATTGGGATTTAATTGATTTTATATGTTCTTATTTTCTTGTAATATAAAAAGTTTGTTAGAGTAAATATGTTACATTTTTGATATATTTACATTTTGTACTTACGAACTAGACTTTTTTTATTCTTTTTAGTTACTTTTTTTAATAATGTAGATTATTTTTTAACGTGACAACGTCTTATAAATCGATGAACACTCTGAAAAAGGATCACTCATTGTCCCGTTACGCTCATTGTACGCTTGGCCCGTTACGTTCATTGTCCCGTTACGCTCATTGAACGCTTGGGCCGCATCTATCTCTCTTGCACTCGATTGGCCTATGCGTCCGAGAAGATGTTTTGTTATGTCGTTGTCACGTTAATCGTCCGTAAACCAACTTTACAAACAATCAATTTTTTTTACGTAGGGTTAAGTGTGTAAAACAAATTATGGCGAAATAAATAATTTCAAGTTTTATATGCAAAATACAGGCACTAAATTGCCTGCCTTATAAGCAGACGACTGTGTGTGTTTACTAGCTGACCCCACAATCATTGTTTTGGCATATATATCTTATTAACCCCTCAACCCCCCCCCCCCCCACATATAACATAGTGGTATGAAAAGTAAATGTTGGCCGATTCTCAGACCTTCCCGATATGCACACAAAATATCATAAAAATCGGTCCAGCCGTTTCGGAGGAGTATTGTAAGTGTAACATTGTGACACGAGAATTTTATATGATGAGATTAACTTGATATTGTCGTCAGTTCGTTCACATTACCCTACATGTATAATTTCTTCCATTTCAACTCAATAACATATGAATATATATTTTATCAGTAAACATAAATCAACGATATTGTTGCATAAAATAATTCATTGGAACTAAAATGAGGAAATTGACTTATTTTGTTATTTCCACATTAATAGCTTACATTGACAGGTTGTATGTTCGATTGTCAGTATCATGTTGTTTCGAACGTTGTAGGTTTACCATGGATTGGAAAAAATATGGTATGATGATATTATTAATTTAAAATTAATAGAAACATATTTTTTTATTTTACTTCTTACATGACAATTAATAAAATAAAAGATCAATTAGTACCTGTTATTTACCTGTTATTACCATTATTGCCTGTAACAAAAAGATATTTAAAAAAAATATAGGCAAAAAGTAATTGTCGAAATCAATTTCTTTTATTTTTTAATTCTTAGTTATTATATTCGCTTTAGCCTCTAATATCCCACTTCTGGGCACAAGCTTCTGTTCCCATGTAGGAAAAGGATCAGAGCTTAATCCACCACGCTGTCCAAGTTATTATATTATTAAGGTATTATATTATTAGTAGTGATATTTGTTCTACAAAGTCAAATCTGTTTCCCCATAAAGAATAGTATAATGTGCTCCGTCAGTCAGTCAGTTCAGCCTATTGCAGTCAGATTGCATCCCGGTCGTGCTCCTTACGATATAAAAACAAAACACTAAAGTGTATATATATATATATATATATATATATATATATATATATATATATATATATATATATATATATCTCATTTGCAAGCGGCTTCTGTCGTGTTTGCGGTTTTCTGCCTTTGGATTCTTGCAACACTAGGAGCATAACAAGCGCGTTGCCTCTTAATTATTATCATTGGTACACCTTTTCGCTTCATTATCTTTAAATCCTTTGCTGTCTGGAAGAGATAAGGCCATGTATTTTATAATTGTACATTTTGTTATTGTCTTATTCTTTTTTATTTCAATTTTTCAGTTTATAATAAAGAATATTTATAAGCGCGCTGCCTAACTATTAAACCACTCTTTAAACACAGTTTATTCACAGGGGATGTAGCTTTATGTATTTCAAAATAACTTGAACGTATCCAAAAACTAAATGTAAAATGGCGACACTATTTGATATGATATGGATTGAAATCAGGAAATGAAAGTTAGTTCGGATGTAATATAGAGGTATGATAACGTGGAAATGACATAAAGAATTGTATATTGGCAGAATTAACTATACAAATAAATAAAATTGGAGTGTCTGTTTGTAATATTAAATTAACCGCTTTTTACTAATTGCATATGTATGTAAACACGATACATAATTGTACTAAAATAACATGTTTTATATTTTTGTCTGTCTGTTTGTTCCGGCTAATCTCTGAAACGGCTGGACCGATTTGACGGGACTTTCACTGGCAGATAGTTGATGTAATAGGGAGTAACCTAAGCTACTTTTATTTTTATTCTAGATTTCCTGCGTCTAAATAGGCCTGTCCACCAAATATAGCAGTCATTACCAAAATCTAATTAATTAGTTAATTCTTGGGTTTAATGGCTTTCAGTTGTGCCAGAGGGCACTTTCGATTTTGCCAATGTCACGTGGGGAAGAAAAGACACGAAAGAGAAAGATCGGTGTGGTAGAGATTGTAAGCTACATTGATTATTACAGACAGTTAGCAAAATCTAAAGAGTAATACGTATATACAATAACGTCAATAACTGTCAGACACTAGTCAAGTAATTTTTACTCATTGACATAAAATGGGCATGACGAAAGATTTTGAAAACTTGTTCCGTAATGTGGGTACACATTTACTATTTACGAAAATACCTATATTTCGGTAATAAACTTAAGTTTAAGGAAGATTAAAACTATTTTTCTAATATGTTTTCAATGTGCACGTCAAAACGGCAGCAGATGTCATGGCGTCGGCTCTGACGTCATGGCATGACACACTTCGGACGCGTTCAACCTAAGACCAGCATGAAATTAAAATTATAAATAATGGAGATAGAGTTCCAGGAGCTGCAAGTTATTTTATTGGAAATTACCTCCTCTTTCAGAATCTAATTTTGAAATTTCTTTAATATTAATAGTTTATGAAATATTGGCAAAAAACGGAAGGCCATTTTTTCCTTTTTTAATTGTTTATAACTTTCGCAATTTTTGATGTGCAAAACACACTTATAGAACATTTTTCTAGGCGATTCCGAATCCAATGAGCTATTACACATAATTTTAAGAGTGGTATCTCTATTTTCGACCTTTTTCAACTTGTCGACTAGAGTGAGTTGTAGGTGAACGCGCCTGACGTATTATATTGATGTTATAGCGTGACGTCATGCGGTGTAATTTGTGTTTCAATCAAAATGGCCGATTGCAGTATTTTAATGTTTTATTTTATTGAAAATCACAATAATCTTATTATTTTACATAAAACTAAACCAGTATTTTGATTTTTTTTAATATGAGTGTTCCCCTGAAATCACTAAATTGACGATTTTTTGATACTGTCGTCATGCCCATTATTGGTTGACACTAATTATTCAATATTTAACTCTGTGCAGTTTTATGAGGATCTCATAATTTGTTGCTTTCGTAACTTTCAATAATTCATTAAATATCATTGAGTTGGAATTACGGCCCCTTAAGGATCGTATTGAAGACGGATTAAGGGACTTTATGAAGGTCAGGAATCCCGAGAAGCAAAAACGACTACGACAAATTTAATGAACAATATTAAGTTTATAATTACATTTTTAAACCCTATTAAGATTTATTAGCAATTTTACTAAAGCATTTTTATATTAAATAATACTATGTTAAAAAAAAAAAACTAAAAAACACGCTGTTATAAATAAACCAAACTAAAAAGTACAGAATCTAAACGTTAGAAAAGTCCAAAGGATAGCGATAAAAGCCTTGATTATTGTGCCAAGCCGTTAGCATAATTGAATAATTTTATCAAATTAGTGTATTGTCATCGGTACTCGATAAGTCTACCAAGTTTAAATGAAATCTTAACGTTAGAAGTGGGTCAAAATGAAGTCCAAAGGAGTCGGTTACAAACTTACAAACATATTAACAAACATACTGAGGCTGATTGATGATAACCGAGGTAGGGCACAGCAGGAAATTTCCTGCTCAAAATATAGAGCGGCCCGACAGGGGTAGTACCTCAACCTTACAGAATACCACAGCTAAATAATACTGTTTTGAAGCAGTATTGTGTTCCCGTTGGTGAGTAAGATGACCAGAGCTCCTGGGGGTATTGGGGATAGGGACAGCAACGCGCTTGCGATGCTTCTGGTGTTGCAGGCGTCTATAGGCTACGGTTTCCATCAGGTGAGTCGTAAGCTTGTTTGCCGACCTCGTTACATAAAAAAAAATACAGGTGAAGCTAATAAAAAGCGTGTTAAGTATATAAATACTAATGCAAACAAAACTTATGCACGTACGCATAAACAATTAATAAACGGAAAAATATATTTTTAAATCGGATGAATGCATTTGATTAGTAAAAAACTATTAAAACACTACTGGTATTAAATTATTTTTAATATATTATTATTAAAAATAATTTAATACCAGTAGCCGCGACGCCGCGTTGGCGCAGCGGTTACAGCACTGGATTGCGATTGACTGTTGCGCAGGCGGTTGCGGGTTCGATCCCCGCACACGACAACATTTGTATTGGCCATACAGATGTTTGTCGTGGTCTGGGTGTTTGTGCAGTCCTTGTGGGGCTTCCTCCCGTGCCTCGGAGAGCACGTTAAGCCGTCGTTCCCGGTTGTTATCATTTACATCTGACAGCGATCGTTACTCATAATAGGGAATATCCGCCAACCCGCATTGGAGCAGCGTGGTGGATTAAGCTCCGATCCTCCTCCTACATAGGGAAGAGGCCTATGCCCAACAGTGGGATATTACAGGCTGAATCGTGATATTATTATACCCACTAGCTGTACCCTGCGTGCGTTGCTACGCTTTTTTCTTGTCGTACCAACTCAGAAACCTTTGTAAGCTCATGCACAACACTTTGCTGAAGATCATGACATGATCAAATGCATAGTTTACGATTCAATAAAGGACATACAGACAAACATTCATTTATATATATATAGATAAATAAATAATGAAGTTTTTTTCATTTTCAATAATATCTAGTAGAAACAACGGATAATCTTTAGAGTCCAATTTATAATTCATGCTTAGATATAAACATTGAGTTTTAAGCTTTTAATTTCATTTTAATGAAACGTTAATTTGAGACGACGCCGGTCATCAGTTGACTAGACTATGGCATTAACCATGGCGCCTGCAACATATCCGAATATTGAAATTTTTAAAACAATACTTACTTAAGCTTTCTGTGTTACTTTGGCTTTGTTGCAAACCCTAATCCGAACGAAACAATCAAAATAACTGTAGCTGCTTACTATTTTCGCCTTTCCTCTGTCTTAACCTAGATTTTACAAAACGTTGAAAGTAAATTGAAAGTATAAACAAAAGGTTGTCTGCCAAAATTTAGCAGGTTTTGTAAAAATCACCTTTGAAATTTTGTAACCTTTACAATAGTAAACAAACGTAACTCTAGACGCCTTACCGGGTAAGTTTTGTAAAATTTTAAGGCGTCGGAAAATAAATTTCAACCAAGTCTCTTTCAGATGTAAATAGGTCTTCGCAATCTTGGTAGCAGGAAATTGATTTCAGTTGCCGTGATTCAACTTACGATGCTAAATGAGGCATCTGTATTGTAAAATGAATACTCTGCTTTAATTGATGTTTTTCATTATAATTATAGACCAATTCTCCCGTGGCCATAGTTGCTGTAAAGTATCCGTAACGTCAAGCATTTAAAAAACTTAATAAACCGCGATAAAAACCGAAAAAATTGTTTCATTATAATGATTTAAATTCGCGTAAAAATTAGAAAACAATATTATAATTATTTATTATATCAATTATTAACTTCTATACATAGGTAACTTTGCTTGCAAAGAAATCAGGAGAAACATTATTTATATAGGTATATGTCTATTACGATTGTCTTTTGTACTGTGTACTCGATTAAATTGTAATAAACTGTAGATAAGTAAAAAACTGTAGATAAGTCTACAAAATTTTTGTTTATCGTTTGGTTCGACTTTTAATCGACATAGAATTTTTCACGACCCCAAAAAGGGCTTAAACCGTTCACCCCGGAAAGATGAGTGGTTCTTTGGGGCAAGCGATAAATTGCTTAGCGTAAAACCGTGCATTGGTCCAGTTTATTATGCGTGAAAACTAAAAGATCGCATTTGTTTTATTGAAATAGAGAAATAATCGTAGAAATATCGTACACATTTACGAAGATTGAACAAATTCAACTTTTTAGGTACTTATTATTCAATATAGTTTCTAAAGTAAGTTTGTTGGTTTGTCCAATTTTTAATATCATGTTTATTAGATACTATTTTTTAAACTTGAGATTGAGTTGCTTTAGTAAATTTAAACTAACTAAACTAAATACAACGTAGGCAGACGAAAAAAGTAAATACGCAGTAGTTAGTAAATACGCATTATGTCACATAGCTCAAAAAGTACTTGTCCTATTTCAATCAATGTCAAAGGAGACCACATGACAAGCACCGTTCTTGATTTAAAAAAATAATCATTTAAATCGGTTTACCTAGTACAATGTTATGATTTTTTTTTATGTAACTAGGTTGGCAAACAAGCGTACGGCTCACATGATGGTAAGACCGTAGCCTATAGACGCCTGCAACACCAGACGCATCGCAAGCGCGTTGCCGACCCCATCCCCAATACCCCCCAGGAGCATAAATACGCACTATTAGAGATAACTTAAAAAGTACTTGTCAGATCTCTATTAAATTTAAATGGGACCACATTACAAGCACCACCTTTCGATTAAAAGAAGAATCGTCGAAATCAATCCACCCGGTAAAAAGTCCATAAGTAACACACATGAAAAATACGCTTGAATTGAGAACCTCCTTCTTTTTAAAGTAGGTTAAAAATGAACAAAATTAATTAATATGTAAAAAAAATAATACCGGTGGTCGACGACCGAGACTACTTAGATTAAATCAACAATTTAAATTATAAAATTTTTACAAACTTAAAATTATTACCAAAAAGTGTCTGGAGAAATAGGTCGGTATATATTTTTTTTTGTTCATTTTAAGCCAGTATGCAAATAATCAAAAACTTAGGAATCAAAACCAAGCTTAATGTACTACATCTAATCCTCTCTTATTACAATACACGTCAATTCATACATCGTTAGTTTCCATTTTATTTATAAACTAGCGACCCGCTCCGGCTTCGCACTGGTGCAATGCTGATACTAAATTAATATAAAATATAAAATAAATATTTTCAATCTAAGCGCAAAAAATGTGCTTTTTTTACGACATCACATTAGAAAACTTTAAAACTATCAGTATTCCCCTACTATATTATGCATGCATTATACATATAAACCTTCCTCTGGAATCACTCTATTTATTAAAGAAAACCACATCAAAATCCGTTGCGTAGTTTTAAAGATCTAAGCATATATACAGACAGACAGACAGCGGGAAGAGACTTTGTTTTATAATATGTAGTGATATAATATTTGAATTTTTATAGCAAAATATCCTAACATAGCAATGACTAATAGCCGTGGCGGTAACCAGGTGATGCAAAATTGATGCTCTGTCGCCTCCCTCGCGATAATTAAGGGTTAACTGCCATCACACGTTATACGTTACGTTGGAAACATTAACAGATTTATGATATAAGCTTCTATGTATGTATGGCTTATGATTGTTTGTTAAAATTTAAATGTATGTATGGTTTTAATTACGCTTAGAAAGATAATCTTTTCTTTATACAACTAGGTCAGCATTAATTGTGTTTGCTAGCAAACGAAAAAAACAGACTTCAATTACGTCGACAAGTAATACAACGTAAGTATAGACGAAAAAAATTAACAAACACACTATTTGTCACTACGATTTTCGAGGGTTTCCTTCGATTTCTCTGGGATTACATAATCAGATCCCGGTTTCCTTATCATACCTAAGTTGGGATATCTCCTTTCCAACAAAAAAAGAATTATCCAGATCGGTTCATAAACGACGAAGTTATCCCCGAACATACATAAAAAAAAACAAAAAAAATATATACGGTCGAATTGAGTAACCTCCTCCTTTTTTGACGTCGGTTAAAAAAGCGTACGACACACCTGATTGTAAGCGATTACCGTAGCTGAAATCCCCCCCAGGATCTCTAGTCATCTTACTCACCACTGGAATACAATATTGCTTGAAAGCAGTATAATTTAGCTGTATATTCACGAAATATGGGTGTTGATTATAAATTAATAAAGATCATAACTTCAGCAAGAGTTACAAAATGTACAAATGTTACTGTTATTTAAAAAGTTATGTCGCTACGAAGATGTTTTACCCATTATTTCTTTTGCCTTTTATAATATCATCTTTAGAGAAGATAGGTAGTTCTCCATAGATAGAGTAGTGTGACAAAACAATCTGAAGTAGTCAGTCATACTGTTGTAAAATATCTCATAGTAAAACAAACTCACACATTCATAGTTATGTTAAGAGAATATACGTATGGTACACACAAATTTCAAGATTATTTATATTTCTGTGTATTTCTAAAACAGTTTCCTTTGAGAGGCCACAATATAGTTAGGTTTTAAACTTATGACAACGTTTTTGACAACGTTTTTAATAATTCCAATTATCCATTGATTTCTCTACATTTTTATAGGAAACACATATTTTTTTAACAAATTGAATTTACAATTCATCCTGTTACATCCAATTGCTGGGCATAGGCCTCTTTCTTTAGGTCGGAGAAGGATCGGAGCTTTATCTACCACGCTGCTCCACAAATTAAATATTTAAATATATTTATTAGCTACCTATATTTTTAAATGTATGCCATATTTATAAATCATATTCACAATAGATATACAAATTAATATTTATTGTAAAAAGAAAAAGTAATACGTATTACAGACAAATTTTATAATCATACTAACTTTTGCGCGCGACTTCGTCCGCGTGGAATAGGAACAATTCTGTCAAACATGATTTTTGCGAAACTTTTTTTTTTTTTTTTTTTTTTTTTTTTTTTAACAAAGGGGGCAAACGAGCAAACGGAGCTATCTGATGTTAAATAGCTACCGCCGCCCATGGACATCTGCAACATAAGAGGAGTTGCGGGTGCGTTGCCGGCCTTTAGGGAAAAGATGTTTGTACACTCGACGTTTGAAAACCCCCAGATCATAGCGCTCAGGGAAAACCTCAGGAGGAAGGTCATTCCAAAGTTTGCATGTACGCGGAAAGAATGCGCGCGAAGCTCGCACATTAGTTGCAAACCATGCATCCAGGTGGTGTGGATGAAATTTAGTCCTTCGGCGAAGGGTGCGATGGTAAAAGCGTGACGGCGGCACCATATCAAACAGTTCTTCAGAACACTCACCGTTGTACAGACGGTAGAAAACACATAGGGAGCCAACGTCTCTCCTTACACTTAGAGGTTCTAAGCCGTCCGTGAGTTTAGGATCGTCGACAATGCGAACTGCCCGGCGTTGGATGGAGTCAAATGGGTGGAGTTGGTATTGAGGGGCACCTGACCAAAGGTGCGAACAATACTCCACATGGGGGCGGACCTGAGCCTTATAAAGCAGTAGCCGATGTCCCGATGTGAAGTACCGGCTCGCCCTGTTCAGAACCCCGAGCTTTTTCGCAGCCAGTTTGGCTTTGCTCTCCAAATGACCCCGGAATTGGACCTCGTTCGTAATGTCTACCCCAAGGATCCCAATACTTTTAAAGATGTTTAATGGAGTGTTCTGAAAACTTGGCGCTACAGAAAAGGGGGTCTTCTTAGCGGTAAACGCGCAAACTTGTGTCTTCGAAGGGTTGAATAGGACGAGGTTGCGTCTACCCCATTCGGAGACTTGCTCCAAGGAAGTCTCGATTTCAGACAGAAGTTGTAATCTACTCTCTTCCACTTCCGCCCGAGTGATATTAGCCCGGCCAGTGTATAATGCATCACACGTGCTGTCATCTGCATAGCATCGAATATTGCTGGTTTGCAACATATCGTTAATATGCAGAATAAACAGCGTGGGTGAGAGCACTGAGCCTTGAGGAACTCCAGCGTTAATAGGCATGGTTTCCGAGCATACACCGTCAACAGCGACCATGATGCTACGCCCATTAAGGAAACTGGTTATCCATTTGCATAATCCCTCGGGGAGACCGTAAGATGGTAACTTCGCTAAAAGAGCTTTGTGCCAGACCCGATCAAAAGCCTTCGCGATATCCAGGCTGACTGCCATAGCTTCCCCCTTGCTTTCAATGGCGGTTGCCCAGCGGTGTGTTAGGTACACTAGGAGATCTCCAGCGCTGCGACCACGACGAAATCCATATTGTCGGTCGCTTATTAGCTGGCAATCTTCCAGGTAAGCAAGTAGCTGAGTGTTAATAACCCGCTCCATCACCTTCGAAAGCAAGGAAGTGATCGCAATTGGCCGGTAGTTAGATGGATCTGAGCTGTCACCTTTTTTGGGTATAGGGTGCACTATCGCTACCTTCCACGAAGACGGTACTATACCAGTGGTGTAAGAGAGTGAGAATAAACGCGTTAGAACCGAAGTCAATTCAGGAGCACACGTCTTAAGCACAAGGGCTGGAATACCATCAGGACCACTGGACTTCTTGACGTCGAGGGAACGCAGAACACGGCGGACGGCACTTTGCTCAAAGCGCACATTACGCATCGCGTGCTCGCATCGAGAAATGCTGGGTGGTGCTTTCCCCTCATCGTCAAGAGTTGAATTCAACGCAAAAAGAGTGCAAAGAAGTTTCGCTTTCTCTTTCGCGGAATGTGCCAGGGTGCCTTCAGGTTCGCGCAATGATGGAAGTGAAGACTGACAGAAGTTACCTTCGACAGCTTTGGCAAGAGACCAAAAGGCACGGGTTCCAGATGGAAAGCCCAATAGTCTCTCGCCAATTCTGCGAATGTGTTTAAACTTTGCCCTGGCGATTTGCTTCCTGCAAGATCTGGAGGCAGAGTTGAATCTCTTCTTTAGGTTATGGGCATGTGGGTCCCCCGCTTCTATTGCTGCAGCCCAAGCCCGATAGCTCTCCAGTTTGGAGCTGCAAGCTCTTTTGCAAGAGGCATCGAACCAGGGCCGCGACCTGCCACCGACACGAATGACTGTGCTGGGAATAAAGCATACCATCCCCTGCAAAATTGTATCCGTGACGGCTTCTGCGCAGATCGATGGGTCCCTTGAAGAGAAACAAAGCTGCCCCCATGGGTAGGATGAGTAAAATTCACGCAAGCCATCCCAATCAGCTGACCTGTAGTGCCACACTCGGCGACTTCCAGGTGGTCGGGAATGACCGGTACGCACTACAGGTACCTCGGAGTGCACCAGGCAATGGTCGGATGAACCCAACGGCGCACCAACAGTCACCCGGTAGCCCTCCGGGCGGGTGGTCAGCAGAAGATCCAGCAGGGAAGGAGTATGATCTTCTCTGTCAGGAATTCTGGTAATACCTGACACCAGTTGAGAGAAACCATACGCTTGGGCAAAGTTGTATACTGTTCTCCCTGCGTGGTCTGTGGTACGTGAGCCTAACCAGTCAATGTGGTGGGCGTTAAAATCACCCAGGATCACCACCTCCGCGCAGGGGCACCAACGAAACACATATTCTGCAGCCTTCTCGACGTGCCCGAAGAGACGATCGACTTCAGCATCACCGCTATGAGACCTATACAGGCACACGTAGATACGTGTGACGCCACCAAAGTCTACGCGCACCCATAAGATGGATAGGTCTCTATCTGCAACGGGCAAGTTGTCGAGCCGTTGACAACAGATATCACTCCTGACGTACATACACACGCCAGCCTTGGGTAAAAAGGCGTGCTCAAAATTGTACCCTGGATAGCACAGGTACGATGTATCCTCAGGAGTAGATATCTGTGTCTCAGCAAGAAAGAGTAAGGCCGGCTTCGCTGTCTCAAGATGATAATGGACGGCATCCAAGTTACTATGGAGACCCCTTATAACCGTTTACGCAGTGGAAGCTCTCAAAAGGAAAAAAAACCCGATTTTGAAACATTCTTCATTGGCGCTACGCTCCTATTGGTCTTAGTGTGATATAGCCTATAGCCTTTCTTGATAAATGGACTATCTAACACTGAAATAATTTTTCAAATCGGACCAGTAGATCCCGAGATTAGGGCGTTCAAACAAACAAACAAACAATCAAACAAACAAACTCTTCAGCTTTATTATATTACTAGCTTCTGCGCGCGACTTCGTCGGCGTGGACTCCGCTCCTATTAGTCTTAGCGTGATGATACATAGCCTATAGCCTTCCTCGATAAATGGGCTATCTAACACTGAAAAAAAATTTCAAATCGGACCAATAGATCCTGAGATTAGCGCGTTCAAACAAACAAACAAACTCTTCAGCTTTATTATATTAGTATAGATAAAGCATGAAAATCGGAAGATCATTTCTTGAAGGTTCTCGTAAATCCGTCCCGTATTTGTCCAATTAGGGATCGAAGATTTAAGATAAACTGTCAAAATACCCACAACCGATAGCTGTATTCGATCCCAGTGGGGTTGGATTATACCATCAATTCTAACTACAGTTGTAAATGTTTTGATTGGTATTTGTCAAATACATTTTGTTGGCATTTAAATTTCTGTTTCTAATTTTGTTTGTCAAATACATTTTGTTGGCATTTAAATTTATGCTTCTAATGTTTTGATTTTGGAAGAATTTATGCATATTAATGTTGTCTTTTATTCAACTTAAAAAATTACTTTATACTAGCTGTACCGATTTTGAGGATTCTTTTTTTATTCAAAAGCCTCCAAGGTCCTACTGAAATCTAATTGATATTTGACACGTACCTACTTACTTTATTGTAACGAGTAAAGTGGAGTGTGGAGCAGGTGTTGGAGCGTGTGAGGCGACTAGGGGAGAGTCGATGGGGATGGCGTGGGTTATATAGATATTTTGCTCAGAATTGAAAAGATTATTCTGAAGTGTTAAATTATTAACAAAAATAATACAGGAAGATTAGAGTCTAAAAGAACGTTGTATTGTTGAAGAATCTTCAGAATTGCAAGGCATCAAAGTACGGGATTTTTTTTTACATCTAACGAGCAATCAAGTCTTCATTTAGGATGTAATTATCCGCCAATCCCCTGTGGAGAAGTGCGGTAATTTAAGCTTCAATCTTTCTTCTGGTTAAAGGGAAATTTTACCCGGAAATGGCATATAATATATTGGGTGTTACAGTAAATAAATATATAACTATAAATTTACTGTATTTTATTACATACTGTAAAAATAATTAACAATATTTTTATATTATTAACTTCTTATCTATACTAAAATATTATAAAGCGAAAAAGTTTGTTTGTTTGTTTAAGCACGCTAATCTCAGGAACTACTGGCCCGAATTTAAAAAATCTTTTTTTGTTGGATAGTCCATATACCGACGAAGGCTATAGGCTATTTTTTACCTCAAATTAACGCGTGTGAAACCACGGGGCACAACTATTCTAGACTATAACGCAACATTTTATATTTATATGTCAATGTATAATTAGTTGCAATATAGTTCTTGCTAAGTGCATAGTTACGTACTAGCCATTTAGTCATTTAGGATTTTCCCTTTAACTAAATTAATTGTAAAGTTTTACTACTTATATTTGTTCCTATTTTCTCATATTTTTTTTAAATAATAAATACAGTTTTGATTTTTTAATAAGCTCATATGCATTCCAACCACATAATGATCTCGAACCCTTTTTTTAACTCCAGGATTTCGGGATAGGTCAAACACGTTCCCGGGATTCTGGAGCAATCCCGGGATTATCAACGAGTAACAAATAAGAGTATATTATATAAATGCAGGTGTCCATAGTAACTGTATGCTTGATTGCAACCCTACTAATACAAAAAAAGAGCAAAACAAAAATGCTTCAGCTGTTTCAACTCTAATGAGAAGAATAACTGAGATCCCTGGATTGGATTCTTACCTTAATGTTTTATATAAATTAAATAAGAATACGTATAATATGAAGACTTCATTAGTGTGTCATTTTTTTTTTCAAAATTTATTATTTATGTACCTAACTAAAAATTTGTCTTCCAAAGAAATATAAAGTCAAATTAAAGTTATATAGGTACATATATTATATTATGTGTATAAGTTCAATAAAAACACTGATGTAATGTCTTAATTGTCACCAAATACCACAAATCTCATCCTCCTTGCATTATTAACTGTCTTACATCTAATAGTTCCTGCATTTGACAATAACCGTGCTTTAATCCCTCGGTGCTTCAGGCAAAATTATCGATTAAACGCACCGACACTGCCTCATAGAGATTGGACTTAAAGCCAATATCAATACACTACAAAATAGTTGGACCAAGCTTATGTTACACAAGTGATAAATCAGTGGTAGCAGGTAAAGTTTCAAACTAAGTAACGCTGTAGCCCGTTTACAAAATGTCGTGACGATGTTTCTTAAACAAATACTGCATCTGCGATATTATTATTTTACAAATTTTGATTGAAAAATAGTTTTAAATAGACATTTTCGATCTAGGTTTGTTTCTTATTATAGAAATATTTACTGACGTACTACGTACATCTATACGGAGCAGTTACAAGCCCGTATGTTCCATTCTCGCCCAGAGTGGAAGTGTAATATATACTTACGTACGTATGTATAATTTATTTGTACAAAAATATATTAATATAGTAAAACATCAATTTATTATAATAATTAAATTACGTTTATGTGTGTATAGGGCTTTAAAAAACATAAAATGAATCGCTTGTTTGTTTTTTATTATATTAAAAGCTAATATAGGTGAATAAAACAAAACTGGTGAGCTATTTTACCGTTTTAGACTTAACACATCACTATAAATTAATATATCTTCTTAACTATTCCTCTTTTAGTTAAATTATTTTTTGTAATGTATTTTTTTAAACATATTTTTAGTAGTTTTTCCGATGTTTTATAAACGGTCTCCGATCCGCTATAGAGGCGCGATATCCTTTGAATTATGACTCACTCGCATTACACTTGGATCGTTGCCATAGTATATTGATTGCCACTACGGGAATTTTCAAACGTGATATATTGGACGAGATAAGAAAAATACAGTTGTTACAATCGCGAGAAATGGCTTGTAAATTGAATGCAAGTTAATCAACTATAATTATGTTATTATTTCTCGTTGTGTGCGTAATCAGTTGCGCACATATATTTCTATAAAATTATTGTATTAAAATGACACACTAGCCCTTATATAATTTGCTGTGAGCCTGACTTTTATTTTTGAAGTAAAACTTCTTTAGAATAGTTGTGATTTTAGACGCGATGAAACGAAAATGCGTCACGATAAAGAAACAAACACATTAAATGTATATTAGAGAATAAGATAGAATACCTTACACAGTATTTTACTCGTAGGCTACTTTTCAAAAGTTTCACTTCTGCCGTGTGTGAATTGCACACACACGCTTTTCCTGCTCCTCCTTTTTGGAAGTCGGTTAAAAACAAAGTCGCTTCCCGCTGTCTGTATGCTTAGATCTTTAAAACTACGCAACGGATTTTGATGCGGTTGTCTTTAGTCAATAGAGTGATTCCAGAGGAATGTTTATATGTATAATACACGCATAATATAGTAGAGGAACATTGATAGTTTTACAACCGTGCGAAGCCGGGGCGGGTCACTAGTACATGTATAAATAAATTAATTTTAACATAGCTATATCCTTTTATTATTAGAAATTTTGTTTTGATATTTGTAACTCTTCCAATTTAAAAACTGCTCAAGTGACTACAATGGCTGTGATATATAAATAGCTGAAGATTGAGCAAAACATTTTGGCTATATTTTATCTTGACATACCTACCTGCAAATTAGAAAGTTTCGTGGAGAGGTAAAGCTAGAAGCAAATAGTATTACGTTAATGATTATGATGCTGCATCAGTAGCCGTTATCATAATCTTTTAAAAATAAATTACAAAACTTCGGGATGGTTTGATTAATGACATAATTAATGTTGTATTATTGCCCGAGGCTGAGAAAATTTTCCTCAAAATTACTAACTCTATACCAACTACGCCCACGCTGTTTAGTTGCTCAGGCGTTATTATTACTTTAAGCTTATAATGCCAACACCCACTTGAAAATAATCGGTATTATATTCTTACAGTGATAGCTCGACAAAAAACATATTATATTAAATGTCAAATGAGGTAATTTTAAATAACTAATAATTATATATTTATTTATTTTCTCTGCCGTTTGGAGGGGACTCTAACATTGTAAGCTTACATATTTTATTACGAGATTCGACATATAAATTATTTCTTTTTGGGCCACCCTAAGTAGGTATATAGGTATATTTCGTTATAATATGCGTTAAATAATTTAATAGTTTTGGACGTATTGTATTCTTTTTGTTTGCTTAGTAATTTAATTTCACTGATTGACATAGCATTTTATAATATTGACATTTTAAAGTTTATTTCATTTCATTTGTACAGTTTCAAAAATGTCCTTTTTATGTTATACTCGTATTGTTTTATTGTGTTTATTTTCGTTTTTCTTTGTTTCTACGTTGTTTTGTATACTATTTTTCATTGTATGGATATTGTCTGAAATAAATGAATTACTATTATTATTATATTCTTTCTTTTTTATTAATTTTACGTCTACCTCCTCTTTCTGTCTGTACTAATTTTTCTTTGTATCTACGATTTCTGACAGAATATTGGTCAAAAATTTGTTGCTAGTAATTTTTTTTCTTTAGTCTTAATTTTGACTTCTATAATACAGTAATTTGGCACTACTACTAGCTTCATGATCACAGATCTTTTGAAAAAACTACTTATTGCGAGAGCGAAAAATAATTTTTTACCAGACGTATTTCAAGTGCTGTGTGGTTACGGCACTAAAGAATGTAGCCACCTCCTCTCTTCCCGTGGGTGTCGTAAGACGCGACTAAGGGATAACACAGTTCCACTATCACCTTGGAACTTAAAAAGCCGACGGATGGGGGGATAACCATCCATTCTGGCTTTGAAATACACAGGCCAAAGACGGGCAGCAGCGTCTTCGGTGCGACAAAGCCAGCCTGCGGTCACCAACCCGCCTGCCCAGCGTGGTGACTATGGGCAAAACACACGAGTTCGCGTCATAATGTCGGGCACGAACTTGTGGAGGCCTATGTCCAACAGTGGACTGTGATAGGCTGTAGTGTGTGTGTAGTGTGTATTTCAAAAGCTTTGCGAAAGTATTTTTTTATACAACTAAGTCGGCAAACAAGCGTACGGCTTACCTGATGGTAAGAGATTATCATAGCTCATAGACGCCTGCAACACCAGAAGCATCTCAAGCGCGTTGCCGGCCCTACCTCTAATTCCCCTAGGAGATATGGTCACCTTACTCACCACAGAAATACAGCACTGCTTGAAAGCAGTATTATTTAGCTGTGCTATTCTGTAAAGTCTTGGTACTTTCCCAATCGGGCTGCTCCAGATTTTGAGCAGGATATTTCAGTTAACCTTCTTTCTTTGATAATACGATTGTTAAGAAGAATTTTAAGCTTACATCGTCAAGGCACATTTAAGTAAACTTTTGTCAAATTGATGTTCGGGATAAATTGTTTACGAGTTCATCTAAAAGTATGAAGACTCGGAATTCGGAAGATTTGATTTAACTTCGTAATCTTATACAATGTTACGTAAATGTTCAAGCTCTTTAACTGTTAAGGATTACACACATATCTAAAAACAATTTAAAAGTACGCAATGTCAGTATATTCATATACTAATTTTCAAAAGGAACGGTAAGGGATATGATATATATGTAAGTGCCAACATACTACGTAGTAGGGTTTGTAATGATTTATTATGTTGGCAACCCATGAACCCAGTTCCGCAATAAATGTCAATTAGCAAAACGTGTTTTTCTTGTGCTCCTAATCTTAAAAAATCATAAGCTCCTTGTTAGTATTTATAAATATTAAATACAAATATTTATCAGTGGCGACGAGTTGGACTTACGTGTGTGGTATCGATTGAATAAAAGAATGTCGATCGGTAAAATTGAGCCTTTCAAAATGTCGGTGGATAATTGGACTTTGTACATCGAGAGGTTAGAACAATATTTCGTTGTGAATAATGTGAAATCCGAACTAAAAGTGGCTACTTTAATTACCGTGATGGGAAGCGAAACGTATGAATTATTAGTAAATCTTTGTACACCCGAAAAACCGGCTAATAAAACTTTTACGGAAATAGTCACAATTATGCAAAGTCACTTACAACCCAAACCGAGCATATTAGCGGAAAGGTACAAGTTTAAGCAAAGAGTACAAAAACAAGGCGAATCTATAGCGGAGTACATGGCGGAACTCAAGAGATTATCTAAGACTTGCATGTTCACCTCGTGCTGTATGAGTACGAGTTTAAGGGACCAATTCGTCTGTGGTCTGAGCAGTGAGACAATTATGCAACGACTATTTGCCGAGGAGGATAACATGAAGCTAGAGAAATTGTACAAGTTGGCAATTTCGATGGAAGCGGCGGAGACAAATGCTGCATACGTGGAAAAGGACAGAGTAGCAAGTAGTAGCAATGGGAAGGCAGCGGAGGAGGCTCCGTGTAACGCGGTAGCGGCCAGAGGCGAGTACCGGGTGACATCACGCGGCGGCGGCGGCCGCATGTCCTCCTATGTGCGGGCTGCGCCGGCTGGGGGTGCTCCGAGGAGACCACCGCTGACTACGGCTACTCAGTGTAATGTGTGTGGTTCTCGGCACGATACTAAAACGTGCAAATTCCGAAATTACGTATGCAAAGTGTGTTTTACGGGGGGACATTTAAAAAAGATGTGTCCACGATTACACAACAATAAAACACAGAACACGTTCAACAGTGAAGTACAGGTGATTAATTCGGACGGAGATCAGGATTCTGAGGAGGTAAATTTTAATGTGTTTATGGTAAATAGTGTTAATAGTTACGAACCGTTCATGATAACGCTACAAGTAAGTAACACAAATTTAAGCATGGAAATAGATACAGGTAGTGCAATATCTTGTATAAGTACAGAATGTTATAAAATGTTGTTTTCACATTTACCAATGGAAAAATGTAATTTAATAATGTGCTATTATACGGGCGAAAAAGTCGCTCCGGTAGGTAAGATATCGCCGTTAGTAAGATATAAAGAAATATGTAAGAATTTACCATTATACATTGTAGACCGAGGTAAAAAGCCGTTGTTAGGAAGACAGTGGTTAATTAAGTTAAACATTGAAGTACCATTTAAAAATTGTTTTAATAATAGTGTTTCCGAGTCAAAACTGAATGTACAATCTCTCAGTTCCAGATATTGTAAAGTATTTTCGGACGGACTTGGCCGATACACTGGCGGGGAGGTGAGCTTACGCCTGCGGGCCGACGCGCGGCCTGTGTTCCTGCGGGCGCGACCGCTGGCCTACGCGCTGCGCGAGCCGGTTGAGCGTGCCTTAGATCAGCTGCTGCGGGACAACGTCATTGCGCCAGTCGATACCTCAGACTGGGCTACACCAATTGTTCCGGTAATCAAATCAGACGGATCGATTAGGATATGCGGTGACTATAAATTAACAGTAAATAAATGCCTAGAAGTAGACCGTTTTCCCTTACCACGTATAGAGGACTTATTAACGAAAATTCAAGGGGGTAAAAAATTTACAAAAATTGATTTGTCACAGGCCTATGCGCAGCTATGTTTGTCCGATGAATCTAAAAAGTATACCGTAATTAACACGCATCGGGGTCTTTTTAAATACAATAGACTAATATATGGATTATCCTCGAGCCCAGGTATTTTCCAAAGAACAATAGAACAAATATTTGCTGATATACCTAAAGTGGGGGTGTTCCTGGATGACGTTATTTTGACTGGACGGGATGATAAGGAACATCTAGAGATCCTTCATAGAGTTTTACAAAGATTACAAGATTACGGCTTGAAAATAAAAAAAGAAAAATGCACTTTTATGGCGGACTCTGTTATTTATCTAGGCTATGAGATAGACAAGGACGGAATTCATACAAATCCAGATAAAGTTAAAGCAATTGCAAAGGTACCTATACCTAAAACAGGGACGGAAGTAAAAGCATTTTTGGGTATGGTAATGTACTATGGTAAATTTCTAAAAAATATAAGTACGATTTTGTCTCCGTTGTACGCACTATTGAAAAAAGGAGCGAAGTTTGAATGGACAGATGAGTGTAATAAATCGTTTTGCAGAGTAAAGAAGATGCTGTTATCAAGCGAGGTGCTAGCTCACTATGATCCGGCGCTGCCGCTGGTGCTGACCACGGATGCCAGTAGTGTAGGTGTGGGTGCCGTCATTGCGCACCAGATGCCGGACGGCTCCGAGAGACCTATCGCCTATGCATCACGAGTGTTGAACACGGCAGAAAAAGCATACTCACAAATTGATAAAGAGGCGTTGGCGATAATATACGGAGTAAAAAAATTTCATCAATATTTGTATGGCCGTAAATTTTTATTGAAGACGGACCATAAACCGTTGGTTCAATATTTGGTCCAAAAACGGGAATACCTACCATGGCAGCGTCCAGAATGCAACGGTGGGCAGTGATTTTGTCGGGCTACGATTACGACATTGTGTATATCAAGTCAGAAGACAATGTGGCGGATGCATTGTCACGATTACCATACGAGTCACCAAACAGAAATGGGAAAGAATATACTTATTTGAATTTTGTTTGTGATAATTTACCAATAACACACAAGGATATCGAGCAGAAGACAAAAGAGGATGTGCAATTGCGACGGATTGTTACATACATCAAGTCGGGTTGGCCAGGTCACTGTGCTGATAAAAGTTTACAGCCGTTCTACTCGAGAAGAAATGAGCTTTATATGGATGCTGGCTGCATTATGTGGGGATATAGAGTGGTGATACCTACAGTATTCCGGAAAAGAATGCTAGAAGAGATACACATGGGACACATGGGTATTGTAAAAATGAAATCAATAGCTAGAAGTTATATGTGGTGGCCAGGAATTGATGACGACATCGAAAGAGAGTGTAAGGAGTGTCACACGTGTACAATGGAAGCACCAGCACCTCCGCGGGCACCACCGCAACCGTGGCAGTACCCAATAGAACCATGGTGTAGATTACACATAGATTACCTGGGTCCCGTCAAAGGCAATAATTATTTTGTGTTGATTGATGCTTCAACAAAATGGATAGAAGCATTTAAAATGAAAGATACAACAACAACAGCAACAATAAGAGTGTTGAGAGAAATTTTCGCGCGATTTGGATTACCTAGAGAAATTATATCAGATAACGGAACAGTATTTACAAGCGCAGAAATGAGGAATTTTTTGGTTAAGAATGGTATAACACATACTTTTACACCGGCTTACCACCCTGCTTCGAATGGCGCGGCGGAAGGGGCCGTGAAGTTGTGCAAGCGTGCTATAAAGAAAGCAGAAAGAGATGGGTGCGACGTGGAGATCGCTCTGCAAGCATATTTGATGGCATATCGGAACACAGCACATTGTACTACGGGAGAATCACCGGCAATGTTACTGCAGCGGCGTAACCTGCGCTCGCGCCTCGACTTGCTGCAGGAGGGCGGCGCCCATCGCGCGGAGGAGCGCGCGCGCCACCAGCAGCGGAAGCTTGTGGAGAGCGCCGCTGGCACGGAGAGAGCGTTCGCGGTAGGACAGAAGGTATGGGCAAGGAACTTCGGTACAGGGGAGCGATGGGTAAAAGGAACAATCACTAGTTTAGATGGATCACGGACAGTAATAGTGGAGGGGGAAAATGGTGTACGTATGAAAAGGCATTTAGATCAAATTAAAAATTATACTAGTATATTGGGCTTGCCGTATCCTAGTCTGAGAGAAAATGACTTGGTCCAGCAAGAGCAAAGCCGGGAATCCGCGGTTCAGAGCCGACGACAGTCCGCCACGCCGCCCCCGCCAGGGTATCGTACTCGTTCCGGTAGATTAGTTAAGCCGGTAGTTCGTTTAGATCTTTAATAATAATATTTTAACTATAATATAGGTATGTGTAATAAATAAATAGGTTAGTAGATAAGTAAAGTAATAAGTTAGATAAAAAGTTAATTTGAGTTAGATTTTTAAGATAGTAGGTTATATTTAAAATTATTATTGTTTGTATTAGCTTATAGCGTAAGTATTAAATAAGGGTGGAGGTGATATATATGTAAGTGCCAACATACTACGTAGTAGGGTTTGTAATGATTTATTATGTTGGCAACCCATGAACCCAGTTCCGCAATAAATGTCAATTAGCAAAACGTGTTTTTCTTGTGCTCCTAATCTTAAAAAATCATAAGCTCCTTGTTAGTATTTATAAATATTAAATACAAATATTTATCAGGATAGCAATGTTCTTGATATTGCTGACGTCTACTGGCTACAACAACTGGCTACCCTTAGGTGGACTATACCCTTATTTACAATACTAGTGATTTAAAAATATGAAAGTGTATTCATTCTGACTTGTGAAATATGAATGGACTGTGGGAAAATATTATTAGGACAGTGCATAAATGGATGGGGTTTGGATAGGCAACAGCAGATTGTAGTCGTCTATGAGCTATGGTGTTCATTTACAATCAGGCTTACCTTACGCTTGTTTGCTGCTTCTTGATGATATGGAAAAAATCATTACTAAAGTACTTCAATATAATTTCAAGTTTAAACAGAATGAAGGCACCCTCTTTCGATACATCGATGAATGACAATACCAATACATTATGCAGTCAAATCTCCTACATGGAGAAAGAGGCCTATGCCCAGCAGTGGGATGTTACAGGCTGAATCATGGCAGAGACATAATTATATGTTTTAACCTACTATTCTCCTACATGGCAAAAGAGAGAACTTCTGCATAGAAAGAGTGGGAGAAAACGTTTAAATTTTGACTCGGTCTAGGCACTTAGGAACTTGGAAATACAACTACCTAAGTAGTTTTTGAGTTTTACCTGCGTATTTAATATTTTCAATGTATATTGAAGCCAGTTTTTGAAGTGAAAATGTCTTTTGGCGCACGGCACACACATTTTTAGTTAGGCCATTCCGTCAAGCTCTGAGGTGGAAGGCTCGATCGGGTGAACTCGGGACTGCCGAATCTACCCGAGCGAGAAAGATACAGTCAGCTGTTCTTCGCTGTCAATATTAATTGAACAGCTATTATTGGTAATAATAATAATTGTTTTGACATTATTTGGTCTACATTGTGAGGTTAGTGTGTGTAGTTAGTGGTTTATCGTTCTAATAATATAATATATTGAAAAAATATTATAAACATTATTTACTACATGTAGGTATATAAATTGATTGCGATTGCCAATGAAGTTTTCGCTTCTGACGTGTTGTCTTAAGCACACTCTAAATGTTTTCTTTTTTTGTTTTGTTCGAGAGCAGACACAAATATTACTTTTCTATTTTTAAATATTAAAAAAAAAGAAGTAGGATGGTACCTAATCTATCTCTATCTATATGTATAAAAATTAATAGCTGTTCGGTAGTCTCGCTAAAACTCGAGAATGGCTGGACCTATTTGGCTAATTTTCATCTTAAAATGTTTTTGAAAGTTCAGGAAAGGTTTAAACGGTGAGAAACATAAATAATAAACATAAATAACGGAAAATACTAAAAACGACCATTTAATTTTCCAATACAAAATGTTCCTAGCGGGGAAATTTAATGTCTTTTGTCAAAAACGTTGAAAATTGGTTGTCAAATATCTATAGGTGCGTTCAGAAAGTGTTTTGTGTAGGTGATACGAAATTCACCGGGCCATATAGTAATAAATAAATGTATCTCGTTTTTTATTTCTAGTGTGTCAGTACATATCTCCTACATGGAAAAAGATACCTATGGCCAGCAGTGGAAAGTTACAGGCTGAATCGTGGTCGATACACATAATTATATGTTATAGCCTACTAATCTCTTACATTGCAAAAGAGATATATTCTACACAGAAAGAGTGGGAGAAAGCGTTTACATTTTGACTTGGTTCATGCAATTTGGAACGTGTATATTGAAGTCTTTTTTTCTTATTTTTTAAAATGAAAAAGAAAACTATGGATATGATTTTTATTTATATCAATTATTATAATTATACTCATAGCGTTACAGTGTTTCGCTTCCGAATCCAAAGACCGTATAAAGCCACGGCTACACTTACGCGACCAAGCGTTTTCAAATTCTCTTTGTTGTAGTTTCCTCGATTGGTCGCACATGTATCGCCGTACCTTACGCTTTGGTTGCTTTCGCTTCGCTTCATCAGGCAAGTGTGTTTGATTCTAGAGTCAATTGTTATTTCTGTTTCGCTATATTATTTGCAAAAAAGAGTTTGGTTATAATTAAATAATCTATACAAATATATAAAGCTGAAGAGTTTGTTTGTTTGGTTGTTTGTTTGTTTGTTTGTTTATTTGTTTGAATGCGGTAATCTCTGGAACTACTGGGCCAATTTGAAAAATTCTTTCACTGTTAGATAGCCCATTTATCGAGGAAGGCTATAGGCTATGTATCGTCACGCTAAGACCAATAGAAGCGGAGTCGACGCTGACGAAGTCGCGCGCAGAAGCTAGTAGCTTATATTTTTTTATTCCCTATTATAATAGTAAAACGAAAGCCACAGATATCAAATTGTAAGACTCTCATCTTTAATTATTATGTCTTAATACTATTTTCAACGCACTAAGGTTACAAACAAGCGTACTATTCGCCCAATGGTTAGTTATCTTAGCCTATGAACTCAACATTAGTATCATTACGCATTCGCAGTTTGCTTGATTCTACTCTCGATATCAACGCATCCTTAGAAAGTCGGACAATGTCACTTTAGAGCAGTATAATGTTGTTAGGCTGTGATGTCCATCTCATTTGGGTTGCTCCTAATTTAAAGCAAGATATTTATAATTCGTTTTTATTTTTATTTTTGTGTTACCCACACACGAGGAAATTACAAAGAGTTAGAGGGCGCGGGTTCAAATCCCGCTGGGTCGAAAAATTTTGATATGATTTAAAATGTTTAAGATATTTATATATTACTACCGTATCCATTTTCAACATAAAAACTTTTTATCAAAAAATTAAACCACCGAAAAAACTGAAAAGCAAAAAAATAATAAATCTTTTTTATTTAACCTTAATAAATAACTTCTTATAGTAATGAAAATATATCTAAGTAGTTATATATCTTTGTAAATAGTTGAGTTTTTAATTAACCTTAAACTAATGTAAGTACAGCTAAGTAATTTTGAGTCGGCGCCAAACAAGCAATTATTCTTCATTGGAGACCATAATAAATATATATATATATATATATATATATATATATATAAAAGATAAATAAAAAGATATAATTGCATTACTCCTCAACATCCAATATGGACCAACTTCCCCTTGGTCGCAAACAAGCTAAAGTCAAATTGCCTTCTTAAAAGTATTCCACAACACGTGACAGATACAAAACCGCATTACAAAAGACAAAAAGAAGATAGTCAAGATGTGACTCGAAACGAGAAAAGTCAAGTTGTCTATTGTGAAAGAAAGACAAAGTCTGTTTCTACACTGATTCAAAGGATAGCCGAAACAAAGCTTACAGCTTACTTTTCATCCTTACCTTACTACCTACAGATATAATTTTACAAAAATTTCTAACAGAGACAGTTGTAGTCACAGTGACTGAATATTGCTCTAAGGGTGGATTTAGACCAAACGAACAAAGAGCTAGAGCTAGAACAAGAGCATTCTTTCTTGATTTTTATGTGTAAACGAACACTCGTATTCATATAAATAACAACGAAAAAATGCTCTACGCCTGTTTACACTAAAAGAATTTGATAAGAATTTGATATAGTGGGGATAGAATGAGCATTCGCTCGTCTGATGTAAATCGACCATAACAAACGCAAATTTCGAAATTCGATCTAAAGTCATGACTGATAAAAATCAATAGAATTAAAATTCATTCATCATCAATTTTCATCAATCATTCAGAAAAAGATGTTTACGAGTAAGCGACGTGTCGTAACACGATTAGTCGCTAGGTCTAAAAGGAAAATTTGCTGTTTTTTTTAAAACTCTTATAAGATACACACACGGTTATCAGTCTGTTCGGTAAGCAACTTAATGCTTGTGCTAATATAGGTAACAACCGACTGTTATAACTATATATAAATATTTTGATAAATATACATAGAAATTAAAAATATATAAATACAAATATGACACCCAGACTCAGGCGGGAATCGAACCCGCAAAAACCCCCTCCCCCCGTGGAACAGAAAGCATTGCTACTACCTACAAACTTCGCCAACGGCTAGTTAAAAAACTGTATTGTACATCCTTCTTTAGATATAGCAAGTCCACGTGACTTACAAAATACATGGTTTCCTAAAAAGTATATTTAAACTTTATTAATTAAATTATTAATGATTAAATAGATTGACTAAAGCGGACACATTTCTCAAGACTAAATTGAATTGAATTAGTCTATGGAGATCTTGAAAGGATTGACCAGTGGCAGTGCTTCCAATAAAACAATTTCACTTCGATGTTCGACGTTTTTTATCACATGCAAAATCTCAGAGACGTTATTCGATTTATATTTTTAAGAAAATAAAAATCTAATCAAACAGAGGTGTTAATTCAGTCATCATCATCATATCAGCCTGTTGCAGTCCACTGCTGGACATAGGCCTCCCCAAGCTCGCGCCAGACATCCCAGTTTTCCGCAATCCCCATCCAGCCTACACCAGCAATCTTACGTAGATCGTCGGTCCAGCGGGCCAGAGGGCGTCCTACACTGCGTTTGCCAATACGCGGTCTCCACTTCAGGACACGTCTGCTCCAACGGCCATCGGTCCTGCGACACAGATGACCAGCCCACTGCCACTTCAACTTGCTGATTCTGTGGGCTATGTCGGTTACTTTCGTTCTCTCACGGAGAGTCTCATTTCTTATTCTGTCCTTGAGAGAAACCCGAAGCATAGCCCGTTCCATAGCACGTTGAGCGACTTTAAACTTGTGGACCAGTCCCTTCGTCAGTGTCCACGTCTCGGCTCCATATGTCAACACAGGCAGGACGCATTGCTCGAAGACTTTTGTCTTCAAGCATTGCGGATTTTTCGAAGTGAAGACTCGACGAAGCCTGCCAAATGCCGCCCAGCCCAACCGAATCCTCCTATCAGCTTCCTTCTCGAAGTTGTTTCGGCCCAGCTGAATGGTGTGGCCAAGGTAGACATAATCCTGAACAACTTCAAGAAGGATACCGTCAACCGTTAATTCAGTGATAAGGATTAATTATACATTCTAGTCAGTATAATGGTGTTGTGCCATGACCGAACGAAGCGGGTCCCATTAATTTTAAATCAGAAAAACGTAATTTGCTTAGTCGTGTATAATTAATTAATTTGTCTTTGGGGTAACCGAACAGATTCACTCAGTACTCATTGAAGTCGTCATTAATAATACGGATAAATTTGATTGAAAATTAGTTTTTCCTTACTTTGTTTGACTTTTACCCTTTCGGCATTTACTTTAGTACCTATATCATACCTACATGTACTAATTAAAAAAAATTGTTTTATCCTTTTATGAATTTTTTTAATAAACATTCTTTACGCACCCTTGACTTGGAGAATAAGCTGGTGAATGCGCGACGAGAGCGTTACGAAAAGTGTGATCGGGCGAGGCGAATACAAATTGAGAGGGAGATATAACCTAGATGGAGCTAAAGAAGTTTTTATTCAGTCGTGTCGTCTAAATCATACTAGTATTTTTTTCTTTTTCTAAAACAACTATCCTATCCAAAATATGTAACAAAATTAATGATCATCAAGCACTATTTGTAGTTATTATCAAAAATAGCTGTCAAATAAAAATTGTTATTCAGTAATATTTCAAATATCTACTCTACATCTGATACACTCTAAGACAGATTATATATTTTCTCCTATTCCTCTGTAAGTACTGTCACATATGTAATTGTGGTTCAATCTATCATATTACTCACTCCACTGCGGATAAACGGATATAATGTTTCATAACTGATTAGTTACCATACGAACAGGTTTCTTCATAATAATATATTCATTTACAAACAAGCACAAAATCAATATAAAATAATACAGATACTAGAAACTTAGTGAATCTTGCCTAGAATCGGAACCTAAACCTTACAGTCACTTATAGTATTCCCAAAAACTGTCAATAAATAAATATCTAGTGAATTATACGTGAAAACCTTTTCTGATTATTTTGTCTTAAGATAAATTACGCTTCAGCCTGTAATATCCCACTGCTGGGCATAGGCCTTCTTCCCCATGTAAAAGAAGGATCGGAGCTTAATCCACCAAGCTGCTCCAATGCGGGTTGACGGATATATTCCCTACTATGAGTAACGATCCTTAAGCTTTAATATTTATCTTTTATTTTAAGATAAATATCAAATACGAAATCAAATAACAAACTTCGATATAACCTATTATTTCCATCTGAACATAATTAAAATAATCACCGCTTAACAAAAGATCAAAAGAAACTAATCAACTAGTTTTATTATATGAGGTTTATATAGTACGGTCGGAAATCCACTCGGGAATCAATTCGACCCGAACATCCTCTCGTTTTAATAAATTCGTCCTCATTTGTTTAATATTAGGGCACGTGTCAGCACAAGGATGTTTCGAGAACTTATTGAGTGGGTTTGAATTAACTCTACGTATGATTTAATTTATGCGTGAATTATTTTGCTTAATACCTCATTTTCTCAATACATTATATGGTATACCATCAGAATTATACATTAACTAGCCGACCCGTGACCACTTCGTTGCGCATTAATTATTTTTAATAATTACTTCTAACGACGATATCTCAAAAACTATTCATCTGATTGATATAGTGTAAAGGGCAATTTTAATCTACATTAAATTCTTAAGCTAACCAACATATTTATTTCGATAAGGATTAATACTGAACTAAAGAAAATAGCTTTGAAAATAACGTAATGTTTTTAATTACAAATTTGAACATAAAAGTGGTTATTGTAAGTCAACCGTAAGAGATAGAGATATGCTGTCGAGGCCTTTTTTTGTAGCATTTATATAGATTTTGAATTCGCTAGTACATTACTTAACTATATCTTTGCTAGTTTACGCGGCGTTCGCGAGGAAAGGTCCCCCGTTGGCGAGATTTTTTGCGACCTCTTCAACATTTATCGCCGTATTTCTGCTAATTTACATAAAAGCATAATAAATTATATACCTAAACCTGCCTCAAAAATCACTCTTTCTATTGTTGAAAACCGCGTAAAAATCCGTTTAGTAGTTTTCGAGTTTATCGCGTTCAGGCAGACAGACAGGAGGACAGAAAGACGCGGCCGGGGGACTTCTTTTTATAATAAGTATAGAAGTATATTAATTTTTCGAAAATTTTCAAAAAATGTTTGTAATAATAAAAAACTAAACCCTGACTTAAAACACAGATATAACTGTATTATATAAATAAGGATAACTAAAAAAAATAGGTGTGGCTTTTATATAATTATATAACTAGGTCGGCAAACAAGCGTACGCCTCACCTGATAGTAAGCGATTTCCGTAGCAAAGACGTCTGCAACACCAGAAGCATCGAAAGCGCGATGTCGACCCCATCCCCAGTTCCCCCCAAGAGCTCTGGCCACCTTACTCACCAATAGGAACACAACACTGCTCGAAAACAGCAATATTTAGCTGTGATCTTATGTAAAGTCGAGGTACTACTACCTCATTCGGGCTACTCCATATTTTGAGCACGTAATTTCCTCTCTGTGCCCTACCTCAGCTAAATAACTGTGGTATACAGCAATCCTTATATAGTATTGATTATCTAGTATAGATACTAAGGGCGAGCTTCAAATAATAATGTATGTATATATACATATATACGAGGTACACAAAGAGGACTCAAACTCAAAGCGAATGACAAACGTTGCCAATCAACTGCCATTCATAGGAACCGCGGTGTTCAGACTGTTTACTTGAATTTGCATATTACTATGTACTCGTATTTGTATGAAAAGACATTTTGATGCAATAGCGAATCAAATAGGACGAGTATTTGTATTAAATTCTAATAAAGATCTATTTTAATAATACTAATCATTACAGAGTTATTATATTATGTAATATTTTTTCAGTTACTTACCGTAGGAACAGACGACCGTGTGTGTAGATATATAAGATATTTATTTATTTGACTATTTTTTTGTTTACCTACGTTGTATTACTTGTCGATCTAATTGATGTCGGTTTTTTTTACGAGCAAACACATTTAATATTACACCTTATGTGCAAGAAGATTACAAAATAAGAGCACGAAAATAACACCAAGATACATTTTAATTATATTAACCCAAATTGTCGACATTCATGAATTAGGGCGTGTCACGGCAGATTAAATGCGCATATTGTAAGGATTAACACTTTATAGCGAGGCTTAGTTACGCGATTGTGTATTTTGTTGTGTGTTTGTGTGTTTATGTTTGAACACGTTCGTGTGTTCGGTAAATATAATCAGTGGTTGACTATGTAAAGTACGTTTAAGGCAAGATAAATAACAATCTTTGCTTAAACATTATATAAATTCTAAATAAAAGAAAAATAATTTTATCAAAAACTTTTTAATAAAATATTGAATTGAAATATCATCATTAATGGTGTGAATAGGAATTTACTTAATGAAAAAAAACTAAAATTTAATTTATAGATACAATTTAAATTTAAATTAAGGATCTTCTTTTAAATATTCTTTAACTAAACGTCATTTACTTTTTGTCAATTTATTCAAGTAGACTTCAAAGGCACTTTTTGATCGTCATTTTACAAATTGAAATTTTACTAGTATTATATTAATTGAATAATTATCGTTAAGAATGAAGCTATCACAGATTCGAAATTTAAATTCTACGGAGAAGAATCGGTAGAAACTCCACAGTTACTCTAAAAAAAAAATGTTTCATTATAAAATTAGTAAGATCCAACATAAAATACAGCGCCACTAAATGCACACATCTTTATCATTTACATGCTCCTGAACTGAATCATATGCTTCACCAATAAAAAATAAAAAAAGTCTGTCTTTAGTTAAACGTTTACATAATTGGTGTTCTGTAACTAATTTTAATTAAATTCGAATTCTATATTATAAAAATGATTGTCAAGGTTGTCTGGTAGAAATCGCTTACCTAGCGATAAGACCGCCTTTGTGCTTAATATTATTTTGTAAGTTTTATTTTTTGTATACCTACGTATGTAAACTTGTATGCAAAACAAAGTATATTTATCTTATCTTTATCTTTTTAAATGATAAATAAAAAATTCTAAATCTATTTTGCCTACTAGTATTTACAGAATATTAAGATTTCATAATTATAAACATTTAAATAATAGTTACAGTACATTAATATTGACTACCACTCTGGTGTAATACTTTGTGTGCCGTGTCGGCGCCTAAACACCGACGGTCGCGGGTTCGATTACCGCTCGGAGTGGATACTTGTATTTATACAAATATTTATTTCCGGTCTGGTTAAGCTGTCTAAGCACGTTAAGCTGTTGGTCTCGGTTGTTATCATGTACCTACACCTGTTAGACCACACGACTGAAGTAAAACTTTCTATCTTTACTAACTTACTAGCTGCTGCCCGCGACGTCGTCTGCGTGCGTTCACTGCTCGTTCCCCGTAGGTGATAACGTTATAATATGTAGCCTATGTTCTGACCCGACTTCTTAACAATATTCGTGCCAAATTTGAAGTAAATCCATGCAGTACTTTTTGAGTTTATCCCGGACATACATTTGAAGAAATAAAGGTTCACTGCTCGTTCCCCGTAGGTGATAGCGTGATAATATATAGCCTATGTTCTGACCTGACTTCTTAAAAATATTCGTGCCAAATTTGAAGTAAATCCATGCAGTACTTTTTGAGTTTATCCCGGACATACATACAGACAAACAGACAAACAGACAAACAGACAAAAATTCTAAAAACTATATTTTTGGCTTCGGTATCGATTGTAGATCACACCCCAAGTATTCTTTTAAAAAAATATTCAATGTACAGTTTTGACTTTTCTACCATTTTATTATATGTATAGATATCTCCCTCTCAACATCCGTTCGCCTCACCAGATCACACTTTTCGTAACACTCTCGTCACGCATTCACCAGCTTACTCCCTAAGTCAAGCGTGCTTAAAGAAGTTTTATTTCAAAAATTAGTAGGAAAATTACTTGGCATAATATTTCCATTTAAAAATGTTATAGTTAATTTTCTAGACTACAACCTGAATCACTTTCAAAGTTCGCACAACCTTCTGAACTGGACAATTAAAACTTTTCTTTATTCATGCGAAGTTGCCGTCAATGAATATTGAAGTTTTTTTATATGTGTGTAGTTTTATTAAATTATTTCTAGCTTTATATTATAGAAGAAAAAAATCTTTTGTAAGTTAGAAACAGTTTCAATAGCGTTGGAGGCAACAAGACCATTCTATGCTTGTAATAACTTCTACATAAAACTGTGGTCAATGGTCTTGTGAGATAAGGGATGAATATGTGTATTAGTTATTTAGTTCAAATATTTATTTCAAGTCTGTATTTTTGACTCTGTAGATTTCCCCCCCTTTCGTAAACATTTTTTTAATATCATATCAAAAATCGACCGTTCCAGCGGGGATCGAACCTGCAGTTCTCTAGCCAATTAAGCTATGGAACGATGTACCGTTAGTACCGTGGCGCGTGGTCGCTTAGAACCGAATATAAAATCATCATATCAAAAGTTTCGACCTAACGGGTACATCGTTCCCCTTTCGTGCCTCGAAGAGTACGTTAAGATGTCAGACCCAATTGTTATTATAGAAAGCCGATTGATCGACCTGATAGAACTGGTAGATTAAGCTCCGACACTTTTCCTATTTAGAAAAAGATAATCTTAATCTGATCTGAAACTATGTTATCCAGTGCTGAGTCGCTATAATAATCGGCTCGTACTACGGTAACTCAGCCGTTCTTCTGCTTTGCACCTAGCATTTTTATTAATTTATCATCATCACTACATATTATAAAACAAAGTCTCTTCCCGCTGTCTGTCTGTCTGTATATATGCTTAGATCTTTAAAACTACGCAACGGATTTTGATGCGGTTTTCTTTAGTAAATATAGTGATTCCAGAGGAAGGTTTATATATGTATAATACATGCATAATATAGTAGAGGAACATTGATAGTTTTAAAGTTTTCTAATGTGATGTCGTAAATAAACACATTTTTTTGCGCTTAGATTGAAAATGTTTATTTTGTATTTTATATTTAGTATCAGCATTGCACCCGTGCGAAGCCGGAGCGTATCGCTAGTTAAATCATAAAGAAAAGAAGAGATATTTAGAAAATCTAACTTGGCAATAAGACAATTTTACTTTGTGATTTGATGATACAATGTGAAAAAATGTGTAAAGCGTTCCTTTGACAATCCAATCTTTTCATATTATCATTCATTCTTATTATTAATACGAACAGACTATTTGGTTTCGTAAATTACACTACACAAATGAAATTATTCGATAACTAATCACTACAAAATAAAATATTAAACACTATCGGACCTGTGTCCACTTCGTTGGGCGTTAATTATTTATTTTTGTGATACAAATATATAGTCGCATTTCGCTCGCATTTCTCCGACTTGATTTACATAATATACTAATATTTTTCACTGATTTTTTTACTCAATAACCATAAAATATAGCCTTTATCCCTTCAGAATAGTGTAACTTTCTATTAGTGAAAGAGTTTTCATGATTAGATCAGTATTTGCGAAGATTGCCCCTACCTTCTCTCAAGGATAGAATTCTAAATGAAGCTATCCGGGAGAGAACGAAAGTAACCGACATAGCCCGCAGAATTAGCAAGTTGAAGTGGCAGTGAGCCGGTCACTTGTGTCGCAGGATCGATGGCCGCTGGAGCAGACGTGTCCTGGAGTGGAGACCGCGTCTTGGCAAACGCAGTGTGGGACATCCTCCGGCCCTTTGGACCGACGATCTACGTAAGATTACCGGCGTAGGCTGGATGAGGATTGCGGAAAACCGGGATGTCTGGCGCGAACTTGGGGAGGCCTATGTCCAGCAGTGGACTGCGATAGGCTGATGTGTGTGTGTGTGTGTGTGCCCCCTACAAACAAACAAAGTTAACTTTACCTCTTTATAATATTAGTATAGATGAAATATTAAACACGAATTATAATTTAATCTTCAATAATATTATTACAGTAATAAACTCCTTTAGTTGCTCGAGAAAACTTCACAACTTAGCTGTTTACCTGACAGCCTTATTGTAAAATGAAAACTAAACTCAGTTTAGTAGTCTTACGAAATAATTTCGCATCAATATTTCCTTGTGAAAATAGTCTTAAAATACATTATATTTATGTAGTAGGAGCATATTGCTTTTTATTTTGTACTTTTCAATGAATACATAATTAAATTATAAGTTCTTCTATTTTATATTTTAAGTTGTGTTAGCTAAACAATCCAGTTTAGCTGAGGGATTTGACAGTAGCTGATTTATGATATTTACTCTGATAATTACATGTAATCCCAAATATTTACTGATATTATTTGGAATAACAGGCGTGGGAGAATTTGGAATAGTCAATTACTCATATATAAATATAAATTTTGATTAATTTATGATTACTTCATCCTGTATTAATATTGATTTCTTAAAAATTATAGCATTATTAAAAAAGAATAAAAAAAAGTAAATAAATAATAAAGCGATGGTAGTGAGTAAAGAAAATAAGAATTACGTACTACTAATTTATTTTATAATACCGAATAATTTTTATAATAAGTTTTTTTTTTTAAATAAAAGATATATCCACGGACTAATACCGAATAATAAAGTTTTTTTTTTTAAATAAAAGATATATCCACGGACTAAACATGCATCGGTACTGTACTGCAACTTAAGAAAAACCTAATAACTAGACTTAGAATCAACGTGAGTCCACTGACCAAAACTATTCTATAATATAATTTTGTTATATATTTACACTTACTTGCTAACTAATACAGAGTGTCCCGCGATAAGTGCAACCCCGAATGGGGGTGAAACTAGACCATAAATTATTGACAAAAAACATAGAAAAAACTTTTTGAAAAAAATATTTTATTTCTTATTGACGAATTAAGTTTTTTATATCTTACGTAGACTCTATGTACAAAAAATGATGATTTCTTCCAATGTCTACTACATTCGATTCGATCGTCGATTACTTTAAAATAAAATAAAATATTACGCCACGTACTTGGCATTATGTCTTTACCTATGCTTATTGTGAAAAAAAATCCATTTTTTATGACTGTTTTTTTCAATGATCTCTAATTTTCTCAGAATTATGCCCCTAATACCAGGAAATTTTATGATTTATTATTATTTCTTACAATGTTACCATTCAAATAAAAAAAAATTTACGCCTGTATCCCAAAAAACACGTACAAAAATCATCATTTTTTGTACAAAGAGGCTAATTAAGCTATATAAAAATCTTAATTCGTCAATAAAAAAAATAAAAAATTTTATTTTCATTTTTTAAATTTTTTTCTGTTTTTTGTCGATAATTATGGTCTAGTTTCACCCTCTTTTGGGGTTGCACTTTATCGCGGGACACCCTGTATAATAATAAAGTTTAGCTATTAATTACTTTTTAATAAAAACTTTAAATTTCTGTTGAGACAATAACAAAATGGTTTGTGGGATTTTATTATACATGCGAATACCACAACCCAGAAAGGAGACGTTTACTTTGCGCAGTCGGGAACTTTGAATAATAATTTTGTTCTTACTTCGTGTGTTTAGACTGCGATTATTACTGTTCATTAAAAAATCAATATTCTTGTGAATATACAATAATATTGTTATAAATATATATATTTTACTGCAAATGTTAATATGTCTACCTTATGAATAATTGTGTTTGCTCGCAAACAAAAAAAACCGAATTCAATTACATCGAGAAGTAATACAACCTAAGTAGACGAAAAAACAGTCAAGTAAATACGCGTTATCAAAGATTACTCAAAAAATACTAATCAGATGTCGATCAAATTTAAATAAAACTACATGACAAGCATTAACTTTCGATTAAAATAAGAATCATCAAAATCGGTAAACTCAGTAAAAAGTTATACGGTTTAATATAACGTAGGTCGACGAAAAAGTAGTCAAGTAAATACGCATTATTAGATATAATTCGAAAAGTACTTGTTAGATCTCAATTAAATTCGACTAGCCCGTTGGCGCAGTTTGTAGTGATCCTGCTTTCTGCTCCGGGGTTGTGGGTTCGATTCCCACCCCGAGTCTGGGTGTAATAAACATAATTATGTATTATTTATAAGTATGTTTATCAAAAAAGATGTAGCTAGACTAGTCGGCTGTTACCTATAACACAAGCATTATGTTGCTTACTTTAGGACAGACGACCTTGTGTGTATTGTGTAAATATTTATCTTCTTCTTAGTCGTACACTCTTGTCAGAGTGGTCGTGGTTGCACTGACGAGGCACATGGTGGGGTGTTTGGTGGGTCGATATCATTTCCGAGGGTAGCTCTCCTGGCGATGTGCTTCCATTCTCGTCTGTTGGAGGCGTCGCAAGTACACTGAACCATGGTGGAAACATTTTTTATATATTTATATAAATTAAAATGGGATCAAATGACACGCAACACCTTTCGATTAAAAAAAATTCATCGAAATCGCGCAAACCAGTCAAAAGTTCTGAAGTAACATACATAAAAAATACAATCGAATTGAGAACCTCCTCCTTTTTTGGAAGTCGGTTAATGAAAAGAACCTCCTCCTTATTTGGAAGTCGGTTAATGAAAAGAACCTCCTCCTTTTTTGGAAGTCGGTTAATGAAAAGAACCTCCTCCTTCTTTTCGGAAGTCGGTTAATGAAAAGAACCTCCTCCTTCTTTTCGGAAGTCGGTTAATGAAAAGAACCTCCTCCTTTTTTGGAAGTCGGTTAATGAAAAGAACCTCCTCCTTTTTTGGAAGTCGGTTAATGAAAAGAACCTCCTCCTTTTTTGGAAGTCGGTTAATGAAAAGAACCTCCTCCTTCTTTTCGGAAGTCGGTTAATGAAAAGAACCTCCTCCTTCTTTTCGGAAGTCGGTTAACAAAAAAACAACGGATGATAACACCTCAAGGTATTCTAATACGTACGTACATTATCGAGTATTTAAATAAATGATATTAAATAAACTGGTTTCTTTTAATTAAAAAACATATTGGTCTCGAAAATAGCTGATAAAAGTGCAATTTTACAGCAAATTTTCTAATGTTTTATTCCAATTATTACTTTCATTTCCATATCAATATACAAATTGCATTGAAATGAAGGTAAATAATGTGTTTACATAATAAAAACTTCGTCAAATTAAGTATTATTATGTGGATTTAATGTACATATATTGAGGTTAATTACCCATACTCAGTGAATAAATACGACATTTTTTTCTTTTTTGTATCATAAAAAGTTATTAGCTAAACATGGAAGGATCTAAGGTAAGCATTGCTAGCCGTCACCTTATTTTCATTATACTTCATTTTTTTATACTGCTTAACAAATGTATTTTTTTAACGCGATGAATGATGATTTCTTCAAAGTAATGTATTTGTACTATGAAACATTTTTAAGTGAAACTTCATTAGGCGCATGAGGGGTAAAATTTGAGCGACCGGTAGCGCGGCAGTGTCATGACTTGATCAGTACTTGGAGTGGTGATCGCCTGGGAACACCGCGTGACGTTCGTTTTTTTTCAATGTTTTTTTGTATTTTAAATTCGTTTTTTTTTTGGTTATTTTTTTAAATTAGTTTGACAAGAAGTTTCACTTCTGACATGTCTATTTTGTATGCACGCAATTTTTTTTTAGTATTAGAATGAGGTCTTATAAAAGAAAAAAGAATTGTTATAAAATCAACCTCAAGAGTCTTAATTTCTGATGGATGCTAGCAGTATCCGCAAATTCATTCACGATTGTCATTTATATTAAACCTACAAGACGAAGTAAGATGCCAGATTTCGTTAAACCCTACGTTCAGAGATAGCACATTTCCGGTTTCAAAATATTTCGATCTTTACTGAGCTCTATAATGTAACTAGCAGTTACCGGCGGCTTTGCTTGCGCAGATATTGAAAATATTTACAAAGACGGGCTAAAAGTACTGTATATTCATTAAATTTTAATAATTTAGGACCCTTCGTATGCCAAGTTTATGGTTCACCGCTCTTTCGCTAGAACTACGATCTCGCACGCGCACCGAGCTCGCACTCGATCACGCTTCACGGAACAGTCGTGCGACAAACAGTCTTCCCTAGGTCTTTTAAAGCCATTTTTAAGTAATTTCAGTAATTACCTGCCAAATTTCATCTCTATGCGTCCAGCGGTTTTTAAGATTTCGCGATGTGTCAATGACCTAACGATTTTTATATTATATTAGCTGTGCCCGCGACTTCGTCCCTGTGGAATTAAACAAAATAGTTATTGTTTAAGTCACAAAGTTATAAAACAAAAAAATATATGTCTAAAATAAAAGTAGCCTAAGTTACTCCTTATTACATCATCTATCTGGTACTGAAAGTCCCGTCAAAATCGGTCCAGCCGTTTCAGAGATTAGATGGAACAAACAGACGGACGGATAAAAATTATAAAAAATGTTATTTTGGTATATTTACCTTGTATTGTTATTTCAATATTACAAACAGACACTCCAATTTTATTTATTTGTCTAGATAATAAACTAAAAATGAGCAAATGAAATCGGATTATTGAGGATTAATCGGATTAACTGAGGTAGGGCACAGCAGAACATTTCCTGCTAAAAAATGGAGCAGCCCGACTGGGGTAGTACCTCGACCTCACAGAAGACCACAGCTAAATAATACTGTTTTCGATTTGAAAGTTTCAAGCATTGTTGAGTTCCTGTTGCTAACTAAGGTGACCAGAGTTCCTGGGGGAGAATTGGGGGTAGGGTCGGCAACTCGGTTGCGTTACTTCTGGTGTTGCAGGCGTCTATATGCTACGGTAATTGCTTGCCATCAGGTGAGCTGTGTGCTTATTTGCCGACTTAGTGATATAAAAAAAAGGATTACACGCTAATGCCTTAGGTCTTAGTACAAATATTCACTTTCATCCTTTCTCACAACCGTGCTATATTTTAAAACAGCATCATGTACAGAGTTAAATCTGTTACAGTTTTCTTATAAGGATTGATATTTACCATTAATTGGTCACGAAAACAGACTGTGCTATCTGTAGAAGTAGCTGCGGTCTAATTAAATTTCTTGCATTACATTTTCACGCTTGTAACGCAAGTTGTATACATAGCAAGAGTTCAAAAGGTAAATGGTGGACTCACTAACTGTATGTTGTAATGTTGCATTTAAAGTTTGACGAAAGTTCAGCCTTAACAATAGAAATTTAACTTTCTGTTGCGGGTTCGATCCTCGCACATGACAAACATTTGTATTGGCCATACAGAGGTTTGCCGTGGTCTGGGTGTTTGTGCAGTCCTTGTGGTTCTCCCCACCGTGCCTTGGAGAGCACGTTAAGCTGTCGTCCGTCCCGGTTATTATAATGTACACCTGATAGCGATCGTTACTCATAGTAGGAATATATCCGCCAACCCGCATTGGAGCAGCGTGGTGGATTAGGCTCTGATCCTTCTTCTATATGGGGAAAGAGGCCTATGCCCAGCAGTAGGATATATTACAGGCTGAAACGTTTCTGATAATGTGTGTTGTAAGTTGGGTGCTAAATTTTAAATTCAATTTATTTTTCAGGTTAAACTGACTCTTCTGCTCATTGGCTTAGTTGCCTCAATGCTTCTAGCCACTGTCAACGGAATTTCTGCATCTGATGAAAACGAAGGTTATTGGATCGATTAAACCAATATAAATTAAAAATATGAAAGTTAGTACAGATTAACATCGCTACAATATTTTGAAATGCTACGAGCCACGCACTTATTTGTAATTACGTCTCACATACAACAGTATCAAAGAGCTGTAATTATGATACTTAATTATATTAAAAAAAAAAAATTACCCTTTATCCGATTTTATGTACTGACTTATTTTTTAGTTTGACGGTTTTGTATTTTATATACATGTATATATGAAAATATAATAAATTGACAAGACAATCTTATGCCTATCATTTATATGACTTTTTTATCTTTACTACAACTAAACTTATCATTAGTTAAACTGTATTCTGACGTGTTAAGATAACGTCATTAAACGCGCAGCAATATATGAACTGTTAAACTTAATACCTTATATTTAAGTTTCATTTTTGTTTGTTAGCCTGTCAAAATATATACCTTTCGCTGTTACTGCCTTACTTACTGCCGTAACTGTAATGCTGAAATTTTTATCATTTATGTCTCTACACTTCTGCTACACGACACTTAGAGCATTTTTGATATACGAACATACAAACAAGAAAATATCAAGGTGTTACAATTTTGTAAACTTACTACTAGTACTAATAGCACTTTGTAATTTGAGATTTCTATCTCTTTTAACAAAAATTGAACCAGCAACCCGTAGCACAATAGCCAGTAGATCTGTCGTCTGCGCCTACCTGTCGTCAACCTGTTGTAAATGATAAAAGTAGTAAGAATTATGTTGTATGTTGAACAATTGCTGCTGCTACGAGTATAATTGTGTTTGCTCGCAAACGAAAAAAAAAAACCGACTTAAATTACATCGACAAGTAACATAACGTAGGTACACGAAAAAATAGTCAAGTAAATACGCGTCATCAAAGATTGCTCCACCACTGCCACCACTACAGCCTATCACAGTCCACTGTTAGACATAGGCCTCCACAAGTTCACGCCGGACATTACGACGCGAACTCATGTGTTTTGCCCATAGTCACCACGCTGGGCAGGCGGGTTGGTGACCGCAGGGCTGGCTTTGTCGCACCGAAGACGCTGCTGCCCATCTTTGGCCTGTGTATTTAAAAGCCAGCATGGATGGTTATCCCGCCATCCGTCGGCTTTTAAATTCCAGGGTGGTGGTGGAACTGTGTTATCCCTTAGTCGCCTCTTACGACACCCACGGGAAGAGAGGGGGTGGCTACATTCTTTAGTGCCGTAACCACACAGCACAAAGGTTAACTCAATAATTAGTAATTAGATGTCCATCAAATTTGAATGAGACCACATAACAAGCATCAGCTTTCGATTAAAATAAGAATCATCAAAATGTACCGATTCTGTACCCAGTGTAAAGTTATGCGGTATAATACAACGTAAGTCGACCAAGAAATAGTCAAGTACCTAATATTACAGTAAAGTAGTATTAGTACGAAAATTACTTGTTAGATCGCAATTAAATTTAAATGGGACCACATAACACATACTACCTTTCAAAAAGTTCTGAATAACACACATAAAAAAAATACAGTCGAATTGATAACCTCCTCCTTTTTTGGAAGTCGGTTAAAACATCCCGCAATCATACTCCAGCTACAAGATCGTAAATACAACGAATAGCCCATTCTTGGGAAATAAATACAGTCTCAATATTTGCAGCGTTACCCTACAGTAACAGATCATAAGACACAGTAGGTACTTAAACTAAATGCAGGCAAATTCATGAGTAGCATCAAGTTTATATGTAAAATAGTTTCAGTAACATAAACCATTTCTCTGTAAATGCGACAAGAACATACGTTGAACCACCTTCTTTGAGCTAGTACAGATATTTTACCTCATTTAACTAAAGTGTCAAGTTGTTAGTCAACTTCAACTGAAAAGGATATTCCGTAGCTAACAGTGCATAAGTGAGACAACAGTGTTTATTTTGACGTCACAAATTTGATTAAGCTCTTCAATTTTATCTATGTACTTGTTTTGTTGTTTTGTGCTCTATAGGGAATGCTCTATAGAAATACATTAATTTTTTTAATGTTTTGATTGAAAACTGTCGAATGATGAACAACATTGATGTTTTAATATGTTTAATAGTTTAAAATATTCTATTGCAAAAATCGTTTGGTTTAAGACTTTAAGTTATAAAATATATACGAACATTAGTATAATTAATTTTTTTGGTGCATAATATGAACATTTATGTCTAAATCTGCATATAAGTACTCTTTAGGCCTCTATGATTAAAAAAAAGAAAAATCAGAAAGGTTAGTTGTATTTCAAGAAAGTTTTTGGCTTTGGATTTTTCTTAGCCTCCTGCCTACAAGAGATTTTTGTGGAGCATTTTTTTCAAACTTTAGTAATTTATTGCTAATATGTTGATATGTATAGCAAAAATAGTGAAAAAAAATCCTAGGTTAAGAAAATATGTTTTTCACTTTGTCCTTTGTATAGGACAAAGTGAGGTTATGTCTCGGGAGCCAGTTTCAAATTCGGTCAATCATTTCCTCTCAATCGAAACTTCGTAACATGAATAAGGGATTTTTTTTATGAATTTTCGTCTTTGTCAGCTGCCACTCCGTTTTTTCACCGATTTTTTTATTCAATAACAATAAAATATAGCCTTTATCACTCCTAAATAGTGTAGCTTTCTGGTAGTAAAAGAATTTTCATGATCGGATCAGTATTTACGAAGATTACCCCCTACAAACAAACAAAGTTAAAAACTTTACCTCTTTATAATATTAGTATAGATGAAATATCGAACACAAATTATAATTTAATCTTCAGTAATATTATAACAGTAATAAACTCCTTTAGTTGCTCGAGAAAACTTCACAATTTAGCCGTTTACCTAACAGCCTTATTGTTAAATGAAAACTAAACTTAGTTTAGTAGTCTTACGAAATAATTTCGCATCAATATTTCCTTGTGAAAATAGTCTTAAAATACATTATATATGTAGTAGGAGCATATTGCTTTTTATTTTGTACTTAACAATGAATACATAATTAAATTATAAGTTCTTCTATTTTATATTTTAAGTTGTGTTAGCTAAACAATCCAGTTTAGCTGAGGGATTGGACAGTAGCTGATTTATGATATTTACTCTGATAATTACATGTAATCCCAAATATTTACTGACATTATTTGGAATAACAGGCGTGGGAGAATTTGGAATAGTCAATTAATCATTAATCATATTATATAAATATAAATTTTGATAAATTTATGATTAGTTCATCCTGTATTCATATTGATTTCTTTTAAATTATAGCATTATTAAAAAAGAATAAAAAAAAGTAAATCTATACTAATATTATAAAGAGGTAAAGTTTATAACTTTGTTTGTATATACGGGGTAATCTTCGCAAATACTGACCCGATCATGAAAATTCTTTCACTAACAGAAAGCTACACTATTCAGGAGTGACAAGATAAAAGGAAAAAGATAAAAATATATAAAGATTTTAAATCAGCAGGATTTGAACCTGCGCCCTCTGACGTGCCGTGTCAACAATTCAATCTAATCAAGCATTATTATTTGCCTTAGAAATTAATTGGTGATTTTAAAACATTTATATTTATCTGATTTGCTGAAAATAGTGAGAGTGTATTGGAACATATCAAATTTCACCGTACCCTTCTTATGTGAAATGGATTATAACGCCCAACGAAGTGGGCACGGGTCGGCTAGTAAACAATAAAGCGATGGTAGTGAGTAAAGAAAATAAGAATTACGTACTACTAATTTATTTTATAATACCGAATAATTAAGTTTTTTTTTTTTTTTAAATAAAAGATATATCCAGTTATCCACGGACTTATAGTGCCCGCGCTTTTGTTATTCCAATTTTTAGTACCTATGTTAAAACATGCATCGGTACTGTACTGCAACTTAAGAAAAACCTAATAACTAGACTTAGAATCAACGTGAGTCCACTGATCAAAACTATTCTATAATATAATTGTGTTATATATTTACACTTACTTGCTAACTAATATAATAATAAAGTTTAGCTATTAATTACTTTTTAATAAAAACTTTAAATTAAAGTTTAGACAATTACAAAATCGTTTGTGTGCTTTTATTACACATGCGAATATACTGGAAAGGAAACGTTTACTTTGCGCAGTCGGAAACTTTGAGTAATAATTTTGTTATTCCTAATTGTGTTTAGACTGCGATCATTACTATTCATAAAAAAAACAATATTCTTGTGAATATACAATGATATTGTTATATATATATATATATATATATATACTGTCGCAAATGTTAATATGTATACCTTATGAATAATTGTGTTTGCTCGCAAACGAAAAAAAAAAACCGAATTCAATTACATCGACAAGTTATACAATATAAGTAGACGAAAAAACAGTCAAGTAAATACGCGTTATCAAAGATTACTCAAAAAATACTAATCAGATCTAGATCAAATTTAAATGAAAAAACTATATGACAAGCATTACCTACTTTCGATTAAAATAAGAATCATCAAAATCAGTAAACCCAGTAAAAAGTTATACGGTTTGTATTTATTTATTGCTTCATGTACACCGGAATACAGACACATACAAAGAGAGATACAATACAAGATGTACAAAGGCGATCTTATCGCTAAAGAGCGATTTCTTCCAGATAACCTTTGGGTACAGGACACGATAGAGTAGCAGCGGTTATAAGTGTGCACATATTAAAGAGGAAAAAAATATAAAATAAATAACGTTTCACAATTTATTTACATATTTAATAATAGAAATACGAGGTTATAATCAGAAATACATAGATATAAACTATGATATGATAGACTTACGTAAACATAACATATTTTTATATATAAATAAATCTTTCAGTATACAACATATAATACACATATACACACATACATAAATATACAAAAACAATAGTCAAATCACGACAGTTATGACTTAAGGAGTGACGTATAATGCTTTTTAAGACGTTGCTTAAAGCAAGCTTGCGTTTCAGCTTGTCTTACTGAAAGCGGGAGAGAGTTCCACAGGCGGACAGCAGTAAAGGAAGTAGTCAAGTAAATACGCATTATTAGATATAACTCGAAAAGTACTTGTTAGATCTCAATTAAATTCGACTAGCCCGTTGGCGCAGTTTGTAGTGATCCTGCTTTCTGCTCCGGGGGTTGTGGGTTCGATTCCCATCCCGAGTCTGGGTGTAATATATATAATACTAGCTTCTGCGCGCGACTTCGTCGGCGTGGACTCCACTCCTATTGTTCTTAGCGTGATGATAAATAGCCTATAGCCTTCCTCGATAAATGGGCTATCTAACATTGAAAGAATTTTTCAAATCGGCCCAGTAGTTCCAGAGATTACCGCGTTCAAACAAACAAACAAACAAACAAACAAACAACCAACCAAACAAACAAACAAACTCTTCAGCTTTATATATTAAGTATAGATTTATTTATATACGTATTATTTATAAGTATGTTTATCGAAAAAAAAAATATAGCTAGACCAGTCGGCAGTTACCTATAAAACAAGCATTAGGTTGCTTACTTTAGGAACAGACGACTGTGTGTGTATTGTGTAAATATTTATATAAATTAAAATGGGATCAAATGACATGCAACACCTTTCGATTAAAAAAAATAATCGAAATCGGTCAAACCAGTCAAAAGTTCTGAAGTAACATACATAAAAATACAATCGAATTGAGAACCTCCTCCTTTTTTGGAAGTCAGTTAATGAAAAGAACCTCCTCCTTTTTTCGGAAGTCGGTTAACAAAAAAACAACGGATGATAACACCCCAAGGTATTCTAATACATACGTACATTATCGAGTATTTAAATAAATGATATTATATAAACTGGTTTCTTTTTTAATTAAAAAACATATTGGTCTCAAAAATAGCTGATAAAATTGCAATTTTACAGGAAATTTTCTAATTTTTTATTCCAATTATTACCTTCATTTCCATATCAATATACAAATTGCATTGAAATGAAGGTAAATAATGTGTTTACATAATAAAAACTTCGTCAAATTAAGTATTATTATCTGGATTTAATGTACATATATTGCGGTTAATTACCCATACTCAGTGAATAAATACGACATTTTTTTCCTTTTTGTATCATAAAAGTTATTAGCTAAACATGGAAGGATCTAAGGTAAGCATTGCAAGTAGTCATCTTATTTTCATTATACTTCATTTTTTATTTATTGCAAAACAAATGTATTTTTTTAACGCGATGAATTATGATTTCTTCAAAGTAATGTATTTGTACTATGACACATTTTTGAAGTGAAACTTCTTTAGGCGCATGAGGGGTAAAATTTGAGCGAACGGTAAAGCGGCAGTGTCATGACTTGATCAGTACTTGGAGGGGTGATCGTCTGGGAACACCGCGTGACGTTCGTTTTTTTTCAATGTTTTTTTTTTTGTATTTTAAATTCGTTTTTTTTTTTTCGTTTCTTTTGTTAATTTTTTTAAATTAGTTTGACAAGAAGTTTCACTTCTGACATGTCTATTTTGTATGCACGCAATTTTTTTAGTATTAGAATGAGGTCTTATAGAAGAAAAAAGAATTGTTATAAGATCAACCTCAAGAGTCTTAATTTCTGATGGATGCTAGCAGTATCCGCAAATTCATTCACGATTGTCATTTATATTAAATCTATGAGAAGAAGTAAGATGCCAGATTTCGTTAAACCCTACGTTCAGAGATAGTACATATCCGGTTTCAAAATATTTCGATCTTTACTGAGCTCTATAATGTAACTAGCAGTTACCGGCGGCTTTGCTTGCGCAGATATTGAAAATATTTACAAAGACGGGCTAAAAGTACTGTATATTCATTAAATTTTAAAAATTTAGGACCCTTCGTATGCCAAGTTTATGGTTCATCGTTCTAGCGCTAGAACTACGATCTCGCACGCGCACCGAGCTCGCACTCGAACACGCTTCACGGAACAGTCGTGCGACAAACAGTCCTCCCTAGGCCTTTTAAAGCCATTTTTAAGTAATTTCAGTAATTACCTGCCAAATTTCATCTTTCTGCTTCCAGCGGTATTTAAGATTTCGCGATGAGCCAATGACCTAACGATTTTTACATTATATTAGCTGTGCCCGCGACTTCGTCCCTGTGGAATTTAACAAAATATTTATTGGTCAGTTGGCAAAATTATAAAACAAAAATAAATATCCAAAATAAAAGCAGCCTAAGTTACTCCTTATTACATCAGCTATCTGCTACTCACTCACCCGTCCCTACAAAATCGGTCTAGCCGTTTCAGAGATTAGATGGAACAAACAAACGGACGGATAAAAATTATAAAAACTGTTATTTTGGTATATTTACCTTGTGGTATACAAGGTAAACATATGACATGTACATTATGAATTTAGTAAAAAGCGTTTATTTCAATATTACAAACCTCACAGAAGATCACAGCTAAATAATTCTGCTTTCGATTTGAAAGTTTCAAGCAGTGTTGTGTTCCTGTTGGTGAGTAAGGTGACCAGAGCTCCTGGGGGGAATTGGGGGTTTGGGGGTAGGATCGGCAACGCGCTTGCGATACTTCTGGTCTTGCAGGCGTCTATAGGCTACGGTGATTGCTTGCCATCAGGTGAGCCGTATGCTTATTTGCCGACTAGTGATATAAAAAAAAGGATTACACGCTATAAGCCTTAGTACTCAGTACAAATATTCACTTTCATCCTTTCTCACAACCGTGCTATATCTTAAAAGAGCATCATGTATAGATCACTGCATAGTATAAAACAAAGTCGCTTTCTCTGTCCCTATGTCCCTATGTATGCTTAGATCTTTAAAACTACGGAACGGATTTAATGCGGTTTTGTTAAAAGATAGAGTGATTCAAGAGGAAGGTTTATATGTATAATAAACACCCGAGCGAAGCCGGGGCGGGTCGCTAGTTTAAAATAATCTGTTACAGTTTTCTTATAAGTATCGATATTTACCATTAATTGGTTACGAAAACAGACTGTGTGTTATCTGTAGAAGTAGCTGCGGTCTAATTAAATTTCTTGCATTACATTTTCACGCTTGTAACGCAAGTTGTATACATAGCAAGAGTTCAAAAGGTAAATGGTGGACTCACTAATTGTATGTTGTAATGTTGCATTTAAAGTTTGACGAAAGTTCAGCCTTAACAATAGAAATTTAACTTTCTGTTGCGGGTTCGATCCTCGCACATGACAAACATTTGTATTGGCCATACAGAGGTTTGCCGTGGTCTGGGTGTTTGTGCAGTCCTTGTGGTTCTCCCCACCGTGCCTTGGAGAGCACGTTAAGCTGTCGTCCGTCCCGGTTATTATAATGTACACCTGATAGCGATCGTTACTCATAGTAGGAATATATCCGCCAACCCGCATTGGAGCAGCGTGGTGGATTAAGCTCTGATTGTTCTCCTATATGGGGAAAGATGCCTATGCCCAGCAGTGGGATATATTACACGCTGAAGAGTTTCTGATAATGTGTGTTGTATGTTGGGTGCTAAATTTTAAATTCAATTTTTTTTTCAGGTTAAACTGACTCTTCTGCTCATTGGCTTAGTTGCCTCAATGCTTCTAGCCACTGTCAACGGAATTTCTGCATCTGATGAAAAAGAAGGTTATTGGATCGATTAAACCAATATAAATTAAAAATACGAAAGTTAGTACAGATCAACATCGCTACAATATTTGGAAATGCTACGAGCCACGCACTTATTTGTAATTACGTCTCACATACAACAGTATCAAACAGTTATAATTATGATACTTAATTCTATTTAAAAGGAAATAACAATTGCAGATTATCTGACTTTCTGTTAACAAAACACTTATTTATTTTTTGTTTGTCAGTTTTGTATTAATTTTATATACATGTACCTATATATGAAAATATAATAATTTGACAAGACAATCTTATGCCTATCATTTATATGACTCTTTATCTTTACTACAACTGATCTCATTATTAGTTAAACTGTATTCTGACGTGTTAAGATAACGTCATTAAGCAATAAATTAACTGCAATATATTAACTGTTAGGCTTAATACCTTATATTTAAGGTTCACTTTTGTTTGTTAGCCTGTCAAAATATACCTCTCGCTTTTACTACCTTACTTACTGCCGTTGTTATAATACAGATATTTTTATCATTTATGTCTCGGCACTTCTGCTACACGACACTTAGAGCATTTTTGATATACGAATATACAAACAAGAAAATATCAAGGTGTTACAATTTTGTAAACTTACTAATAGCACTTTGTAATTTGAGATTTCTATCTCTTTTAACAAAAATTGAACCAGCAACTCTTAGTTGACGTAACGAGAAGAGTATCACGTGCACGCATGTTAGCTATTGACGCTATTGTAGACATACGCCAAGTTGCACGAAACAAAATTAAAATTTAAGTAGAGATTAAACTAATTTAATCACAAGAATTTTATACAATTCTTGCGATCAAATTAGTTTAATCACTACCTAAATTTTAATTTCTTTTCGTGCAACTCGGCGATAGAGAGATAATACGAGAAAAGGGGTAGACAAAATTTTGTCGTGGCGCGCATGCTAGGCGTACTGAGCAACGATTCTTTCTGCAGTTGTTTTTATCGTTGCTTCTACGCCATCTGCTGAGCTTTTGCCATGACCACTCTCTGTATAGTTCCAGGCAACCACTCTTAGATTAGGCAAGTGCCACTGAAGTTGAGAGATGATAGATATAAAACATTTTTTTTTATTTTGATATTGGCCAGTCGGAGAACCTGATATAAAATGGATGACATTTACATGAGGAGTTTCAATTTCAAAAAGACAGGTGTGCAATGACCTTCTAAAAGGTCATTGCAGGTATGAAATGACTTCTATACTGCAACTGCATCATGTGTGAGTGAAGGCCTCAAGTGCAAGAATCTGGAATCACGACCCAAAATGGTCGCATCTTGCAAAATGTCTTGAAAACTTTCCATTGGTACGACATATCGGTTCCAGTTAGTAAACAAGTATTATTTTTTCATACAACGGTAATTACAAAACATATGGTAATTAGTATACGGTAATTAGAAAACGATAGATTTTCTTAAAAATGTCGAAAACCGACTCAGCATGCAAATACTAGCTTATTACAACGTACATAGGCCAAAGTACTGTCTCCATTTACATGATCAACTCGGGTCTATCTTAAAAATCAAGTATTAAACTAAGAATAACGGTAATTAGAAAAGTTTTTAACCGAGGCTACGGTAATTATATACTCACGTGCTTTATTGGCGGTACAATAACGTAAGAGACATTTAGATGCTTATGGGCCTCGGCACAGACTGAGGAGACACCACGCGTACGGTAGTGATATGCCAAATACTTTTATTTAGGGATGTGCACCCGAGAACAGCGAATGTTACGGCAATTATAACTTTCCATTGGACATGCGCTTACTTAATGATAATTATTTGTAGACTGGTTCTATTGAGTCGATATTTTGTTATACGATACACATTGCTTTATATCGTTTAAAACCTTGAATGGATCAAAGTAAATCTGTACGATAAAAAAATGACAAGCAAGTTTTAAGATTAAGTTGGTGTGTGGACACGGCACGGTAATTAGAGAACGGAGGTTTTTGAACACAATGTTATATTCATTCAGTCTTAATTACTTAAAACAGAAGCCAAAAATTTTTTTACAGCTAGATACGGATGTTTTCTAAAATATATAAAAAATGCATGATTGAATATGATAATATTACGGATTATTGAAGCCCGGACACGTAAAATTTGCTAATCGGAGAATGGCCGTACTAGCGTATTTTAACGCATTAGCACGATTATAACATTTGAAAAATATTTTAAAAAATTGTCCCAGATGTCCAACAATACATTTGTATAAAATGAGTCTTGTCCAACAGCTATTATATTGCATTGTTTTGATGTAGTTGCCACTGGTGGATTAAATAAATAAAAATAAAAAATAAAATAAAGCTATAGAAAGATTTGCTACACAGCGCACGATTCTAGGATAAGCGTGCTTAAATTTACTTTCGATTTCTTTAACTGATGAGTTCAGCCTGTTGCAGTCCACTGCTGGACATAGGCCTCCCCAAGTTCGCGCCAGACATCTCAGTTTTCCGCAATCTTTATCCAGCCTACACCGACAATCTTACGTAGATCGTCGGTCCAGCGGTCCGTAGGTAGGACGTCCTACGCTGCGTTTGCCAAGACGTGGTCTCCACTCGAGGACACTTCTGCTCCAGCGATCATCGGCCCTGCGACACAGGTGCGACAAGGAAATATATTCGAAAATGTTTTTTATTATCATATCAAAATTTTCGACCCAGCGGGATTCGAACCCGCACCTTCCCGACAATCCGTGTCCGGTGCTCTAGCCGTTAAGCTATGGGCCTATACCCCGCGGAATCGAAAATCTTGATATGATTTTTATTCGGTTTTGAGCAACCGTGGTGCCATCTATTTTGATATGATAATAAAAAACATTTTCGAATTTCCTCATGTGTGGGTAACACAAAAATAAAAATAATACGAATTAAAAATAGCTTAGGGTCGTCTCTTGTCAAAAGATTTTCATTGTAAGATGAAACTTTGAATAGTGAAGTACTGTAAAAGGACTCGATATAGATGGCACCACGGTTGCTTAAAACCGAATAAAAATCATATCAAGATTTTCGATTCTGCGGGGTATAGGCCCATAGCTTAACGGCTAGAGCACCGGACACGGATTGTCGGGAAGGTGCGGGTTCGAATCCCGCTGGGTCGAAAATTTTGATATGATAATAAAAAACATTTTCGAATTTCCTCATGTGTGGGTAACACAAAAATAAAAATAATACGTATTAAAAATAGCTTAGTGTCGTCTCTTGTCAAAAGATTTTCATTGTAATATGAAACTTTGAATAGTGAAGTACTGTAAAAGGACTCGCTATAGATGGCACCACGGTTGCTTAAAACCGAATAAAAATCATATCAAGATTTTCGACTCCGCGGGGTATAGGCCCATAGCGTAACGGCTAGAGCACCGGACACGGATTGTCGGGAAGGTGCGGGTTCGAATCCCGCTGGGTCGAAAATTTTGATATGATAATAAAAAACATTTTCGAATTTCCTCATGTGTGGGTAACACAAAAATAAAAATAATACGAATTAAAATAGCTTAGTGTCGTCTCTTGTCAAAAGATTTTCATTGTAATATGAAACTTTGAATAGTGAAGTACTGTAAAAGGACTCGCTATAGATGGCACCACGGTTGCTTAAAACCGAATAAAAATCATATCAAGATTTTCGATTCCGCGGGGTATAGGCCCATAGCTTAACGGCTAGAGCACCGGACACGGATTGTCGGGAAGGTGCGGGTTCGAATCCCGCTGGGTCGAAAATTTTGATATGATAATAAAAAACATTTTCGAATTTCCTCATGTGTGGGTAACACAAAAATAAAAATAATACGAAGGAAATATATTATTTGTAAATATAGCGATATTAATACTAATTTGATATACCTATAAAGTTCGCAACATTTTATTCCACTATATCGTCTCAGGTCTTTCTTGTATCACCTAGTCGCCTAATTATAAAGAACAATGCTACAATTGGTTTTAGTATCGAAATATACATAATATACATTATTTCATTTACTATATACACTTTCAAAATTCTATTATTACTGTTTTACAATGGACCTTCGGTTCGGTTGTCAGAGCTACTGATTTCAAGTTTAAATTTGTTTTATGAAATGACATTAGTATCGACTTTTGTCAACTTAGTAGTCGTGAACTTAAATTTGTCTTGATTTTATAAATTAACTGGGTGTGGTAAGGATCAATGGTCAATTTACCTTTTATTTTTAACTTCTACACAAAATATATATATATTACAAAATATATACATTTATAACAATATCATTGTATATTCACAATAATATTGTTATAAATATATATATATATATATATATATATATATATATATATATATATATATATATTGTCACAAATGTTAATATGTCTACCTTATGAATAATTGTGTTTGCTCGCAAACGAAAAAAAAACCGAATTCAATTACATCGACAAGTAATACAACATAAGTAGACAAAAAAACAGCGTTATTGAAGATTTCTCAAGAAATACTAATCAGATCTAGATCAAATTGAAATGAAAAAACTATATGACAAGCATTACCAACTTTCGATTAAAATAATAATCATCAAAATCAGTAAACCCAGTAAAAAGTTATATGGTTTAATATAACGTAGGTCGACGAAAAAATAGTCAAGTAAATACGCATTATTAGATATAACTCGAAAAGTACTTGTTAGATCTCAATTAAATTCGACTAGCCCCATTGGCCCAGTTTGTAGTGATCCTGCTTTCTGCTCCGGGGGTTGTGGGTTCGATTACCACCCCGAGTCTGTGTGTAATATACATAATTATCTCTACACATTATAAAACAAGCTCCGATCCTTCTCCTACATGGGGAAGAGGCCTATGCCCAGCAGTGGGATATTACAGGCTGAATCGTGATCGTGATCGATTATAAAACAAAGTCTCTTCCCGCTGTCTGTCTGTCCCTATATATGCTTAGATCTTTAAAACTACGCAACGGATTTTGATGCGGTTTTCTTGAATTGAGAACCTCCTCCTTTTTTGGAAGTCAGTTAATGAAAAGAACCTCCTCCTTTTTTCGGAAGTCGGTTAACAAAAAAACAACGGATGATAACACCTCAAGGTATTCTAATACGTACGTACATTATCGAGTATTTAAATATATGATATTAAATAAACTGGTTTCTTTTAATTAAAAAACATATTGGTCTCAAAAATAGCTGATAAAAGTGCAATTTTACAGCAAATTTTCTAATTTTTTATTCCAATTATTACCTTCATTTCCATATCAATATACAAATTGCATTGAAATGAAGGTAAATAATGTGTTTACATAATAAAAACTTCGTCAAATTAAGTATTATTATCTGGATTTAATGTACATATATTGCGGTTAATTACCCATACTCAGTGAATAAATACGACATTTTTTTCTTTTTTGTATCATAAAAAGTTATTAGCTAAACATGGAAGGATCTAAGGTAAGCATTGCAAGTAGTCATCTTATTTTCATTATACTTCATTTTTTTATACTGCTTAACAAATGTATTTTTTAACGCGATGAATTATGATTTCTTTAAAGTACTTAATGTATTTGTACTATGACACATTTTTGAAGTGAAACTTCTTTAGGCGCATGAGGGGTAAAATTTGAGCGACCGGTAACGCGGCAGTTTAACGATCAGTACTTGGAGGGGTGACCGCCTGGGAATACCGCGTGACGTTGGTTTTTTTTTCAAACTTTTTTTGTATTTTAAATTCGTTTTTTTTAATTAGTTTTTTTATTAATTTTTTAAAATTAGTTTGACAAGAAGTTTAACTTCTGACATGTCTACTTTGTACGCACGTAATTTTTTTTTTTGTATTAGAATGAGGTCTTATAGAAAAAAAAATTGTTAAAAAATCAACCTCAAGAGTCCTAATTTCTGATAGATGCTAGCTGTATCCGCAAATTCATTCACGATTGTCATTTATATTAAACCTACAAGAAGAAGTAAGATGCCTGATTTCGTTAAGCCCTACGTTCAGAGATAGTACATTTCCGGTTTCAAAATATTTCGATCTTTACTGAGCTCTATAATGTAACTAGCAGTTACCGGCGGCTTTGCTTGCGCAGATATTGAAAATATTTACAAAGACGGGCTAAAAGTACTGTATATTCATTAAATTTTAATAATTTAGGACCCTTCGTATGCCAAGTTTATGGTTCACCGCTCTTTCGCTAGAAATACGATCTCTCGATACGAGCTCGCACTCGAACACGCTTCACGGAACAGTCGTGCGAAAAACAGTCTTCCCTAGGCCTTTTAAAGCCATTTTTAAGTAATTTCAGTAGTTACCTGCCAAATTTCATCTTTATGCTTCCAGCGGTATTTAAGATTTCGCGATGAGCCAATGACCTAACGATTTTTACATTATATTAGCTGTGCCCGCGACTTCGTCCCTGTGGAATTTAACAAAATATTTATTGGTCAGTTCGCAAAGTTATAAAACAAAAATAAATATCCAACATAAAAGCAGCCTAAGTTACTCCTTGTTACATCATCTATCTGGTACTGAAAGTCCCGTCAAAATCGGTCCAGCCGTTTCAGAGATTAGATGGAACAAACAGACGGACGGATAAAAATTATAAAAACTGTTATTTTGGTATATTTACCTTGTATTGTTATTTCAATATTACAAACAGACACTCCAATTTTATTTATTTGTCTAGATAATAAACTAAAAATGAGCAAATGAAATCGGATTATTGAGGATCAATCGGATTAACTGAGGTAGGGCACAGCAGGACATTTCCTGCTAAAAAAATGGAGCAGCCCGACTGGGGTAGTACCTCGACCTTACAGAAGATCACAGCTAAATAATACTGCTTTCGATTTGAAAGTTTCAAGCATTGTTGAGTTCCTGTTGGTAAGTGAGGTGACCAGAGTTCCTGGGGGAGAATTGGGGGTAGGGTCGGCAACTCGGTTGCGTTACTTCTGGTGTTGCAGGCGTCTATATGCTACGGTAATTGTTTGCCATCAGGTGAGCTGTGTGCTTATTTGCCGACTTAGTGATATAAAAAAAAGGATTACACGCTAATGCCTTAGGACTTAGTACAAATATTCACTTTCATCCTTTCTCACAACCGTGCTATATTTTAAAACAGCATCATGTACAGAGTTAAATCTGTTACAGTTTTCTTATAAGGATCGATATTTACCATTAATTGGTCACGAAAACAGACTGTGTGTTATCTGTAGAAGTAGCTGCGTTCTAATTAAATTTCTTGTTTTACATTTTCACGCTTATAACGCAAGTCGTATATATAGCAACAGTTCAAAAGGTAAATGGTGGACTCACTAATTGTATGTTGTAACGTTGCATTAAAATTTTGACGAAAGTTCAGCCTTAACGATAGAAATTTAACTTTCTGTAGCGGGTTCTGTAGCCTCGCACATGCGAGGATCGAACCCAATCGAACAAACATTTGTATTGGCCATACAGAAGTTTGCCGTGGTCTGCGTGTTTGTGCAGTCCTTGTGGTTCTCCCCACCGTGCCTCGGCCAAGCACGTTAAGCCGTCGGTCGCGGTTGTTATAATGTACACCTGATAGCGATCGTTACTGATAGTAGGAATACATCCTCCATTGGAGCAGCGTGGTGGATTAAGCTCTGATTGTTCTCCTATATGGGGAAAGAGGCCTATGCCCAGCAGTGGGATATATTACACGCTGAAGTGTAATAAATAATGTGTGTTGTATGTTGGGTGCTAAATTTTAAATTCAATTTCTTTTTCAGGTTAAACTGACTCTTCTGCTCATTGGCTTAGTTGCCTCAATGCTTCTAGCCACTGTCAACGGAATTTCTGCATCTGATGAAAAAGAAGGTTATTGGATCGATTAAACCAATATAAATTAAAAATACGAAAGTTAGTACAGATCAACATCGCTACAATATTTGGAAATGCTACGAGCCACGCACTTATTTGTAATTACGTCTCACATACAACAGTATCAAACAGTTGTAATTATGATACTTCATTCTATTTAAAAGGAAATAACAATTGCAGATTATCTGACTTTCTGTTAACAAAACACTTATTTATTTTTGTTTGTCAGTTTTGTATTAATTTTATATACATGTACCTATATATGAAAATATAATAATTTGACAAGACAATCTTATGCCTATTATTTATATGACTTTTTAATATTTTATCTTTACTACAACCAAACTAATTATTAGTTAAACTGTATTCTGACATGTTAAAATAACGTCATTAACAACGCAGCAATATATGAATTGTTAAACTTAATACCTTATATTTAAGTTTCATTTTTGTTTGTTAGCCTGTCAAAATATATACCTTTCGCTGTTACTGCCTTACTTACTGGCGTTATTGTAATGCAGACATTTTTTTATCATTTATGTCTCGGCACTTCTGTTACACGACACTTATAGATTTTTGATATACGAACATACAAACAAGAAAATATCAAGGTGTTACAATTTTGTAAACTTACTAATAGCACTTTGTAATTTGAGATTTCTATCTCTTTTAACAAAAATTGAACCAGCAACCCTTAGCACGATAGCCAGTAGATCTGTCGTCTGCGCCTACCTGTCCTCAACCTATTGTAAATGATAAAAGTGGTAAGAATTATGTTGTATGTTGAACAATTGCTGCTGCTATAATTGTGTTTGCTCGCAAACGAAAAAAAAACGACTTAAATTACATCGACAAGTAACACAACGTAGGTACACGAAAAAATAGTCAAGTAATCAAATCTAATATTACTCAAACTCAAAACCAAATATTACTCAAAGTAGTAATTAGATGTCCATCAAATTTGAATGAGGCCACATAACAAGCATCTATATTATGTGGTAGCTTGTTATTAGCTTTTTTTGATTTTTATTCTGTATTTTATAATAAGCTGTAAGCTATTCTAATAAAATAAAATAAATTAGCTTACGATTAAAATAAGAATCATCTAAATGTACCGATTCTGTACCCAGTGTAAAGTTATGCGGTATAATACACCGTAAGTCGACCAAGAAATAGTCAAGTAAATACGCAATATTAGATATAACTAGAAAATTACTTGTTAGATCGCTATCAAATGAGACCACATAACATTACGCAATCAAACACCAGCTCCAAGATCGTAAATACAACGAATAGACAATTCTCGGGAAATAAATATTTAATTATATAAATAATAATTTTGACTAGCCCGTTGGCGCAGTTTGTAGTGACCCTGCTTGCTGCTCCGGGGGTTGTGGGTTCGATTCCCACCCCGAGTCTGGGTGTAATATAGATATTTATTTATATATTTATATATGTATACGCCGCGTTGGCGCAGCGGTCACAGCAATGGATTGCGATTGGCTGTTGCGCGAGCGGTTGCGGGTTCGATCCCCGCACACGACAGCATTTGTATTGGACATACAGATGTTTGCCGTGGTCTGGGTGTTTATGCAGTCCTTGTGGGTCACCCCACCGTGCCTCGGAGAGCACGTTAAGCCGTCGGTCCCGGTTGTTATCATGTACACCTGATAGCGATCGTTACTCATAGTAGGGAATATATCCGCCAACCCGCATTGGAGCCGCGTGGCGGATTAAGCTCCGATCCTTCTCCTACATGGGGAAGAGGCCTATTCCCAACAGTGGGATATTGCACGCTGAATCGTGATCGTGATCGTCGATCGATATATGTATTATTTATAAGCATGTTTATCGAAAAAAAAAAAAATATATATATATATATATATATATATATGTGTAGCTAGACCAGTCGGCTGTTACCTATAACACAAGCATTAAGTTGCTTACTTTAGGAACAGACGACCGTGTGTGTAATGTGTAGATATTTATTTATGATTATTATTATTAAATACAGTCTCAATATTTGCAGCATTACCCTACAGTAACAGATCATAAGACACAGTAGGTACTTAAACTAAATGCAGGCAAATTCATGAGTAGCATCAAGTTTATATGTAAAATAGTTTCAGTAACATAAACCATTTCTCTGTAAATGCGACAAGAACATACGTTGAACCGCCTTCTTTGAGCTAGTGCAGATATTTTACCTCATTTAACTAAAGCGTCAAGTTGTTAGTCGACTTCAACTGAAAAGGATATTCCGTAGCTAAAAATTTGCGTGAGTGAGACAACAGTGCTTATTTTCACGTCACAAATATAACAAAGCTCTTCAATTTTATCTACTTGTTTTGTTGTATTGTTCTTTATAGGAAATGCCCTACAAAAATACATTTTTTTTTATGTTTTGATTGAATATTGTCGAATGATGAAGAACATTGATGTTTTAATTTGTTTAATAGTTTAAAATGTTATATTGCAAAAATCGTTTGGTTCAAATTATAAAATACTAGCTTCTGCGCGCGACTTCGTCGGCGTGGAGTCCGCTCCTATTGATCTTAGCGTGATGACACATATCCTATAGCCTTCCTCGATAAATGGGCTATCTAACACTGAAATAATTTTTCAAATCGGCCCAGTAGTTCCAGAGATTACCGCGTTCAAACAAACAAACAAACAAACAAACAAACAAACAAACAAACAACCAAACAAACTCTTCAGCTTTATATATTAGTATAGATATACGAACATTAGTATAATTCATTTTTTTGGTGCATAATAATATGAACATTTATGTCTAAATCTGCATATAAGTACTCTTTAGGCCTCTATGATTAAAAAAAAAGAAAAATCCGAAAGATAAGTTGTATTTCAAGAAAGTTTTTGGCTTTGGATTTTTCTTAGCCTCCTGCCTACAAGAGATTTTTGTGGAGCATTTTTTTCAAACTTTAGTATTATATTGCTAATATGTTGATATGTATAGCAAAAATAGTGAAAAAAAATCCTAGGTTAAGAAAATATGTTTTTCACTGTGTCCTTTGTATAGGACAAAGTGAGGTTATGTCTCGGGAGCCAGTTTCAAATTCGGTCAATCATTTCCTCTCAATCGAAACTTCGTAACATGAATAAGGGATTTTTTATGAATTTTCGTCTTTGTCAGCTGCCACTCCGTTTTTTACAAGCTTTTATTTAACTTGCAATGTATGTATGTATGTATGTATGTATGTATGTATGTATGTAAATTTAATGAATGTTTGTTCGGGTGAAATCTTGCAACTCAATTTTGAAGCAGATATCTTCAACCGATTGAGCTGAAATTTTGTATACAGGTTCAATTTAGATGACAATGCATGATTTGTATGTATTTATGTATGTATGTATGTTTGTTCGGGTGAAATCTTGCAACTCAATTTTGAAGCAAATATCTTCAAGCAATTGAGCTGAAACTTTGTATACAGGTTCAATTTGGATGACAATGCATGGTTTGTATGTATGTATGTTTGTTCGGGTGAAATCTTGCAACTCAATTTTGAAGCAGATATCTTCAACCAATTGAGCTGAAATTATGTATATAGGTTCAATTTGGATGCCAATGCATGGTTACCTTTGTGACGTCATTCTAAATCCAATATGGCGGCATATCCAAGAGTGCGGACTAGTCATTTTTAGTGCACTTCTACAATATGGGTCTCAAATGGCTTGCTAAGAATAATTCGGATAAAGTGACGTGATAACCGACTAAAAAGTCAAAAATAAATTAAAAGTAAAAAACCTTTTTAAAAAACAAGCTTTTATTTGAATGCACTAAAACGAAAAAAATAAATTTTTACTTTAAAACTTTTACTATCTACTTATAAAGTCATTACACATAATCTATATGATATAAAAGCTTGTCGCAAGATTTGCTTGTAAACAAGTAAATTAAATAAATTGATGTGATTGATTTTAACTATTAAAATGTTCAAACTAAAGAAATACGAGTACTATCTCGCGACAAGCTTTTCTATCATATAGATTATGTGTAATGACTTTATAAGTAGATAGTAAAAGTTTTAAAGTAAAAATTTATTTTTTTCGTTTTAGTGCATTCAAATAAAAGCTTGTTTTTTAAAAAGGTTTTTTACTTTTAATTTATTCACCGATTTTTTTATTCAATAACAATAAAATATAGCCTTTACCTCTTCTGAATAGTGTATCTTTCTATTAATGAAAGAATTTTCATGATCAGATCAGTATTTGCGAAGATTGCCCCCTACAAACAAACAAAGTTAAAAACTTTACCTCTTTATAATATTAGTATAGATGAAATATCGAACACAAATTATAATTTAATCTTCAGTAATATTATTACAGTAATAAACTTCTTTAGTTGCTCGAGAAAACTTCACAACTTAGCCGTTTACCTAACAGCCTTATTGTAAAATGAAAACTAAACTTAGTTTAGTAGTCTTACAAAATAATTTCACATCAATATTTCCTTGTGAAAATAGTCTTAAAATACATTATATATGTAGTAGGAGCATATTGCTTTTTATTTTGTACTTAACAAGGAATACATAATTAAATTATAAGTTCTTCTATTTTATATTTTAAGTTGTGTTAGCTAAACAATCCAGTTTAGCTGAGGGATTTGACAGTAGCTGATTTATGATATTTACTGTGATAATTACATGTAATCTCAAATATTTACTGATCATATTTGGAATAACAGGCGTGGGAGAATTTGGAATAGTCAATTACTCATATATAAATATAAATTTTGATAAATTTATGATTAGTTCATCCTGTATTAATATTGATGTCTTTTAAATTATAGCATTATTAAAAAAAATAAAAAAGTAAGTAAACAATAAAGCGATGGTAGTGAGTAAAGAAAATAAGAATTACGTACTACTAATTTATTTTATAGTACCGAATAATAAAGTTTAGCTATTAATTACCTACTTGTTAATAGCGATGTAAGAAGGAATGATGCAACAGAAAATCGATATGGAGGATATTGAAGGAGGATATTAAAAACACTATAAACTACAACATTGACGAGAAATTTAAAAACTTGGAAGGCCGAAATGAGATTCACTCAGAACAAAGCACCGCAAACCCGTAGTAAAAACAGTAGCAATTAAAAGTGGCCCCGCTTCATCTCCCAACACGGCCAGTCACCGCGGGAGAATACGACTGCAACCCTCCAACTAACCAACAACTCTGCAACTGCACATATAATTAAAAAAACAAAAAATAAAAATAAAAAATAAAAAAAATAAAAATAAAGAAAAAGACAATAATCTACTATACAGGAGAGGGTCAACAAGGACAACATGGTGTAGGATTTTAAAATCAAAAGGAATACAAATAAGTTGGAGGAGGTCTATATCCAGAGAGGAACCATACCCTAAAACAACCTTTTTTAAATTTATTTGTAGTATTATGTTACTTTAAATTTAATGTAATGGGCATGGAAATAAAAAGGCTTTATTATTATTTATTATTATTAATTACTTTTTAATAAAAACTTTACCTAAATTTATGTTGAGACAATTACAAAATCGTTTGTGTGCTTTTATTGCGAATAATCCATACTAATATTATAAATGCGAAAGTATCTCTGTCTGTCTGTCTGTCTGTCTGTCTGTCTGTCGCGCAATCACGCCAAAACTACTGAACAGATTTAAATAAAATTTGGTATACAGATAGTTTAGAGTCTGAGAAAGGACATAGGCTACTTTTTGGTATGAATAAAAGGGTGTAAGGGGTTGAAAGGTGGGAATGAAAATTTGTATGGAGCTATGTTCGTGTTTCGTAACTGTCAAACATTTAATGTTCATCCCGTCGATATGGGAAACTCTCCGATAAAATTAAAGAACGTATTTAAATAAAGGTTTCGAATCGACAACATATATCCACAATATACGGATAGTGGCGTATTTTACATTTTAAAAATGTATAATAATGTCAGTGATGAAAACGGATTGACATAATATATATTGGTTGTCAAATATAAAACGTAGTGGTTATATACTCTTTGGTCAAATATTTATGCGTGCGTTCAGAAATTTATTTAGTGTAAACTAAGGAAAATGTATCAAGCTAATTAAATCTTATACTATTGAAAAAAAGGAAAGCATTTTTTTCCCTCAAATCAACGCAGTTGAAACCGCGGGGCACAGCTAGTATAACATAAACCGAAAGGGAAACGTTTACTTTGCGCAGTCGGAAACTTTAATTTTGTTATTCCTAATTGTGTTTAGACTGCGATTATTACTATTCATAAAAAAAAACAATATTCTTGTGAATATACAATGATATTGTTATAAAAATATACATATTGTCGCAAATGTTAATATGTCTACCTTATGAATAACTGTGTTTGCTAGCAAACGAAAAAAACCGAATTCAATTACATCGACAAGTAATACAACATAACTAGACGAAAAAACAGTTAAGTAAATACGCGTTATCAAAGATTACTCAAAAAATACTAATCAGATCTAGATCAAATTTAAATGAAAAAACTATATGATAAGCATTACTATCGATTTAAATAAGAATCATCAAAATCAGTAAACCCAGTAAAAAGTTATACGGTTTAATATAACGTAGGTCGACGAAAAAGTAGTCAAGTAATTACGCATTATTAGATATAACTCGAAAAGTACTTGTTAGATCTCAATTAAATTCGACTAGCCCGTTGGCACAGTTTGTAGTGATCCTGCTTTCTGCTCCGGGGGTTGTGGGTTCGATTCCCACCCCGAGTCTTGGTGTAATATACATATTTATTTATATATGTATTATTTATAAGTATGTTTATACCTATAACACAAGTAGCAAATTTTAGGTGTCCGGGCATGTATAATCCGTAATATTATCATATTCAACAATAATTTTTATATACATATATTAGAAAGCATCCGTATCTAGCTGTAAAAAAATATTGGCTTCTGTTTTAAGTAATTAAGACTAAATTAATTTAACTTATGTTCAAAGAAGCTCTGTTCTCTAATTACCGTGGCGTGTCCGCACACCAACTTAATCTTAAAAATTGCTTGTAATTTTTATAACGTAAAGATTTACTTTGATTCATTCAACGTTTTAAATGATATTAAGTAACGTGTATCGCACAACAAAATATCGACTCAATAGAACCAGTCTACAAATAATTATCATTAAGTAATCGCATGTCCAATGGAAAGTTATAATTCCCGTAACATTTGCTGTTCTCGGGTGCACATCCCTAAATAAAAGTATTTGGACCATCTCTACCGTACGCGTCGCGTCTCCTCAGTGTGTGTCAAGGCCCATCAGCATCTGAATGTCTATAAGGTTAGTGTACCTCCAATGAAGCACGTGAGTATATAATTACCGTAGCCTTGGTTAAAAACTTTTCTAATTACCGTTGTTCTTAGTTTAATACTTGATTTTTAAGATATACCCAAGTTGATCATGTAAATGAAGACAGTACTTTGGCCTCCGTACGTTGTAATAAGCTAGTATTTGCATACTGTATTGGTTTTCGACATTTTTAAGAAAATCTATCTTTTCTAATTACCGTATACTAATTACCATATGTTTATAATTACCGTTGTATTAAAAAATAATACTTGTATACTAACTGGAACCGCAATCAACGCCGACAACGAATTAAAAATGACCCTTTTTGTATCAGCAATCAAACTAAAAGGAGAAAGAAAGGTACAATAAAAGAAAATCCGCAATGCTTGAAGACAAAAGTCTTCGAGCAATGCGTCCTGCCTGTGTTGACATACGGAGCCGAGACATGGACACTGACGAAGGGACTGGTCCACAAGCTTAAAGTCGCTCAACGTGCAATGGAACGGCCTATGCTTGGGGTTTCTCTCAAAGATAGAATTAGAAATGAGACTATCCGTGAGAGACAAAAGTAACCGACATAGCCCACAGAATAATCAAGCTGAAGTGGCAGTGGGCTGGTCATCTGTGTCACAGGACCGATGGCCGTTGGAGCAGACGGGTCCTGGAGGGGAGACCGCGTCTTGGCAAACGCAGTGTAGGACGTCCTCCGGCACGTTGGACCGACGATCTACGTAAGATTGCCGGTGTAGGCTGGAGATGAGGATTGCGGAAATTCAGGATGTCTGGCGCGAACATGGGGAGGCCTATGACCAAGCAGTGGACTGCAATAGGCTGAACTGTCTGACTGACTGAATAAAAGTAAAAGAAATAAAAAATACTACTTGTCTGCGAAATGTCACTAAAAAACCTGAAGAAAACTCACACATACTTATAAAATTACTCACACACACGTCACACACTGATAAACTTACTCACTCTTATAAAATCAGCAACTGGACATTTTCCAAGATGCGACCATTTTGGGTCGTGATTCCAGAGTCTTGCACTTTGAGTCCTTCACTTATAGACATGACGCAGTTGTAGTATGGAGTCATCTCATACGTGCAATGACCTTATAGAAGGTCATTGCATACCTGTCTTAAAATTCATTGAAAATGAAGCTCATCATGTAAATGTCATTCATTTTATATCAGATTCTCCGACTGGCCAATATCGAAATAAAAAAAATGTTTTATATCTATCATCTCTTAACTTCAGTGGCACTTTCCTAATCTAAGAGTGGTTACCTGGAACTATACAGAGAGTGGTCATGGCGAAAGCTCAGCAGATGGCGTAGGAGCAACGATAAAAAGAACTGCAAATAGTATCGTTGCTCAGTAGGCCTAGCATGCGCGCCAAAACAAAATTTTGTCTACCCCTTTACTCGTATTATCTCTCTATGTCTACAGTAGTTAACATGCGTGCACGTGATACTCTCCTCGTTACGTCAATAGAAGAGATAACAAGAAATTCATTGAAACTGTTCTAATTTTTTTTAATTATAGCAATGATAAACTGTCTTTTTTCACTATTGGTAGGTTATGGTTATGAGGGACATCGTTAATTCTTTCGCTTTAATTATAATTATATGTGAACGAATTATTAATGTGTGCTATTATCATTTATCATATTTTACATAGACTTTATGTTATTTTCTAATTACCGTTACATTAAAAGCATCAAAGTAGCAATTATCTGAAACGCATAAGTTCATATGGGCCAGCGCTGAGAGAAAAATATTAGTACGCAAAGACCACAACAGCAAAATAAAGGTCGTTAGATTCGAAGAAGATATAGTTCAACTTTTATCCTAAGGTACTTTAAATTTAAATTGGCCCCCGCATGTCCTAACTTCTGTAACCAATGGATAATAATAATGTTAATCCAGAAATACTTGATTGTCTTAACTTAGGCTACTATTTGTCAATAATACTCGCTAATAGATCGCTAATTAGGAATTACCCACAGCTACTTTATCATGTCAGTAGTTTGCCTTATCTTGTTGTTAAACTTAATGTAAAAAAATTGTTTGTCATGTAGCTATTTTTAAATTATATTGAATAAGTTAAAATACTGTATAAGTTTAAAAACCTGTCTGTGAGCATGGTGTCCGAACGATATTGGACATGTACCCGCATTCTGCGCACAAACATTATGCTTCCATCCTTTAAATATTTGTTATCCTACCCCATAAACTGCATAATTATTGTTTATTTACATTTTTGATTTGTATTCCTTTACTTTATATTAAAACAATTGTGACTTATAGACTGTAGCACACACAAATAATTTAATATATTTTTAAAGTTTAGAACTTCGAATGTAAAATATATGCCAAGTCAAACCCAATAAGGGTTTAATGGCATTGTTACTATTGAAATATGTATATGTGATATGTAATTGATGTCTTAAAAAAATAAATAAATAAATTAAATATAAAAAAAATTCTAACTACCGTACTCATAAAATTTTTAAGTCTCACTATCTAGAAAACTGTAATTAATTGTTACATGCCTAATTAATTATTGAATTCGTATCTTTGATTTGTTTCATATTTTAATTTGTTTAAGTCAAATCAGTAAAAAATAAAAAACGTCACGGTAATTAGGCAAATAACGCCGAATTGGAGAATGACCGTCAAAAGTTCTGAACTAACATACATAAAAAAATACAATCGAATTGAGAACCTCCTCCTTTTTTGGAAGTCAGTTAATGAAAAGAACCTCCTCCTTTTTTCGGAAGTCAGTTAACAAAGAAACAACGGATGATAACACCTCAAGGTATTCTAATACACGCGTACATTATCGAGTATTTAAATAAATGATATTAAATTTAATTAACAGTCATATTGGCCTCAAAAATAGCTGATAAAATTGCAATTTTACAGCAAATTTTCTAATTTTTTATTCCCATTATTACAATCATTTCCATGTCAATAAACAAATTGCATTGAAATGAAAGTACTAATGTGTTTAGATAATTAAACTGCGTCAATTTAAGTATTATTATCTGGATTTAATGCACATAAATTGAGGATAATTACCCACACTCAGTGAATAAATACGACATTTTTTTCTTTTTTGTATCATAAAAAGTTATTAGCTAAACATGGAAGGATCTAAGGTAAGCATTGCTAGTCGTCACCTTATTTTCATTACCTATACTTCATTTTTTTATACTGCAAAACAAATGTATTTTTTTAACGCGATGAGTTATGATTTCTTCAACGTAATGTATTTGTACTATGACACATTTTTGAAGTGAAACTTCTTTAGGCGCATAAGGGTTAAATTTGAGCGACCGGTAACGCGGCAGTGTCATGACGATCAGTACTTGGATGGGTTACCGCCTGGGAACACCGCATGACGTTGCCTTTTTTACAATGTTTTTTTGTGTTTTAAATTCGTTTTTTTTAATTAGTATTTGTTAATTAATTTGTTTAAATTAGTTTGACAAGAAGTTTCACTTCTGACATGTCTACTTTCTACCCACGCAATTTTTTTTAGTATTAGAATTAGGTCTTATAGAAGAAAAAAAATTGTTAAAAAATCAACCTCAAGAGTCTTAATTTCTGATGGATGCTAGCTGTATCCGCAAATTCATTCACGATTGTCATTTATATTAAATCTACAAGAAGAAGTAAGATGCCAGATTTCGTTAAGCCCTACGTTCAGAGATAGTACATATATCCGGTTTCAAAATATTTCGACCTTTACTGAGCTCTATAACGTAACTAGCAGTTACCGGCGGCCGGGCTCGCGCAGATATTGAAAATATTTACAAAGACAGGCTAAAAGTACTGTATATTCATTAAATTTTAATACTTTAGGATCCTTCGTATGTCAAGTTTATGGTTCATCTTTCTAGCGCTAGAACTACGATAGAAATACGACGCACCGAGCGCGCACTCGATCACGCTTCACGGAACAGTCGTGCGAAAAACAGTCTTTCCTAGGTCTTTTCAAACAATTTTTAAGTAATTTCAGTAATTTCCTGCCAAATTTAATCTTTATGCGTCGGTTTTTAAGATTTCGCGATGAGTCAATGACCTAACGATTTTTATATTATACTAACTGTGCCCGCGACTTCGTCCCTGTGGAATTTAACAAAATAGTTATTGTTCAGTTCCCAAAGTTGTAAAAAAAAAGTATATATGTATATATATACTAGCTTCTGCGCGCGACTTCGTCGGCGTGGACTCCGCTACTATTGGTCTTAGCGTGATGATACATATCCTATAGTCTTCTTCGATAAATGGGCTATCTAACAGTGAAAGAATTTTTCAAATCAGCCCAGTAGTTCCAGAGATTACCGCGTTCAAACAAACAAACAAACTCTTCAGCTTTATATATTAGTATAGATATATATATCTAAAATAAAAGTAGTCTAAGTTACTCCTTATTAAATCAGCTATCTGCTAGTGAAAGTCCCTTTAAAATCGGTCCAGCCGTTTCAGAGATTAGCCGGAACAAACAGACAGACAGACAGACAGACAGACAAAATTATAAAAAGTGTTATTTTAGTATATTTACCACAAGGTAATGTATACAAATACATACATATGAATTTAGTAAAAAGTGGTTATTTCAATATTACAAACAGACACTCCAATTTTATTTATTTGTATAGATAATAAACTAAAAATGAGCAAATAAAATCGGATTACACGCTAATGCCTTAGAACCATCTTAGGACTTAGCACAAATATTCACTTTCATCCTTTCTCACAACCGTGCTATATTTTAAAACACTATCATGATGCTGTTTTAAAATGTACAGAGTTAAAATAATCTGTTACAGTTTTCTTATAAGTACCATAATATTTAGGTACCATTAATTGGTTACGAAAACAGACTGTGTGTTACCTGTAGAAGTAGCTGCGGTCTAATTGAATTTCTTGCATTACATTTGCATTATACATTTTCACGCTTATAACGCAAGTTGTATACATGGGAAGAGTTCAAAAGGTAAATGGTGGACTCACTAATTGTATGTTGTAAACTTTGCATTTAAATTTTGATGAAAGTTCAGCCTTAACGATAGAAATGTTACTTTCTGTTGCGGGTTCGATCCTCGCACATGACAAACATTTGTATTGGCCGTACAGAAGTTTGCCGTGGTCTGGGTGTTTGTGCAGTCCTTGTGGGTCTCCCCACCGTGCCTCGGAGAGCACGTTAAGCCGTCGGTCCCGGTTGTTATCATGTACACCTGATAGCGATTGTTTCTCATAGTAGGAATATATCCACCAACCCGCATTGGAGCAGCGTGGTGGATTAAGCTCTGATCCTTCTCCTACATGGCGAAACAGGCCTATGCCCAGCAGTTGGGATATATTATAGGCCGAAGCGTTTCTGACAATGTGTGTTGTGTGTTGTGTGCTAAATTTTAAATTCAATCTATTTTTCAGGTTGTACTGACTCTTCTGCTCATTGGCCTAGTTGCCTCAACGCTTATAGCCACTGTTACCGGACTTCCTACATCTGATGAAAACGAAGGTTATTGGGGCGTATAAACTAATATAAATTGCTGAATTTTTGAAATGCTACGAGTCACGGCACATAATAATTGCACTTAATCCGATTTTCTGTAACGAAAACACTATTTTTTTTTAGTTCGACTATTTTGAATTTTATATACATGTATGTATAAAAATATAATAATTTGACAAAACAATATTATGGCTATCATTTATATGACTTTTTATCTTTACTACAACGAATTATTAGTTAAACTGTATTCTGACGTGTTAAGATAACGTCATTAACCACGCAGCAATATATGAACTGTTAAACTTAATACCTTATATTTAAGGTTCGTTTTTGTTTGTTAGCCTGTCAAAATATACCTCTCGCTGTTACTACCTTACTTACTGCCGTTATTATAATACAGACATTTTTATCATTTATGTCTCTACACTTCTGCAACACGACACTTAGAGCATTTTTCATATATGAACATACAAACAAGAAAACATCAAGGTGTTACAATTTTGTAAACTTACTAATAGCACTTTGTAATTTGAGATTTCTATCTCTTTTAACAAAAATTGAACCAGCAACCCTTAGTACAATAGCCAGTAGACCTGTCCTCTGCGCCTACCTGTCGTCAACCTATTGTAAATGATAAAAGTGGTAAGAATTATGTTGTATGTTGAACAATTGCAGCTGCTATAATTGTGTTTGATCGTAAACGGAAAAAAACCGACTTAAATTACATCGACAAGTAACACAACGTAGGTACACGAAAAAATAGTCAAGTAAATACGCGCCATCAAAGATTGCTCCACCACTGCCACCACTACAGCCTATCACAGTCCACTGTTAGACATGGTTGGTGACCGCAGGGCTGGCTTTGTCGCACCGAAGACGCTGCTGCCCATCTTTGGCCTGTGTATTTAAAAGCCAGCATGGATGGTTATCCCGCCATCCGTCGGCTTTTTAAATTCCAGGGTGGTAGTGGAACTGTGTTATCCCTTAGTCGCCTCTTACGACACCCACGGGAAGAGAGGGGGTGGCTACATTCTTTAGTGCCGTAACCACACAGCACAAAGGTTAACTCAATAATTAGTAATTAGATGTATATCAAATTTGAATGAGACCACATAACAAGCATCAGCTTTCGATTAAAATAAGAATCATCAAAATGTACCAATTCTGTACCCAGTGTAAAGTTATGCGGTATAATACAACGTAAGTCGACCAAGAAATAGTCAAGTACCTAATATTAAAGTAAAGTAGTATTAGTACGAAAATTACTTGTTAGATCGCAATTAAATTTAAATGGGACCACATAACACATACTACCTTTCAAAAAGTTCTGAATAACACACATAAAAAAAATACAGTCGAATTGATAACCTCCTCCTTTTTTGGAAGTCGGTTAAAACATCCCGCAATCATACTCCAGCTACAAGATCGTAAATACAACGAATAGCCCATTCTTGGGAAATAAATACAGTCTCAATATTTGCAGCATTACCCTACAGTAACAGATCATAAGACACAGTAGGTACTTAAACTAAATGCAGGCAAATTCATGAGTAGCATCAAGTTTATATGTAAAATAGTTTCAGTAACATAAACCATTTCTCTGTAAATGCGACAAGAACATACGTTGAACCGTCTTCTTTGAGTTAGTACAGATATTTTACCTCATTTAACTAAAGTGTCAAGTTGTTAGTCAACTTCAACTGAAAAGGATATGCCGTAGCTAGCAGTGCATAAGTGAGACAACAGTGCTTATTTTGACGTCACAAATTTGATTAAGCTCTTCAATTTTATCTGTGTACTTGTTTTGTTGTATTGTTTACAATTCAGCCTGCAACATCCCACTGCTGAGCATAGGCCTCTTTCTCCGTGTAGGAGAAGGATTGGATCTTAATCCATCACGATGCTCCACTTCTGGTTGGCGGATAATTATGATCCCTAGTATGATGTAACGATCGCTATCAGATACTAATGATAACAACCTAGACCGATTGCTTTACGTGCTCTCCGAAGCACGGTGGGGAGACCCACAAGAACAGATATCCGAACTTGAAGTAAATATTAGTACAAATACAAATATCCATTCCGAGCGGAATTCGAATCCGCAAATCGTCAGTGTTTTAGGGTTTTGTCACTACATATACGTACCCCAGAAAAATACATTTTTTATGTTTTGATTGAAAACTGTCGTTGATGATGTTGATGTTTAAAGTTTGTGCGATTGAGGTAATTATTCTATTACATAAAACGTCTGGTTTATATTATAAAATACTAGCTGTACCCGCGACTTCGTCCGCGTGGAATTTAACAAAAAAGTTTTAAAAAAAGTTCGATAAAATGATCTTTGATATTCTTTGATTTCCTTTAATAGCATGAGCAGGCGGTCGAGCGATGCGGGGCAGAGGGGATGGACTCGCCCGCGCCGTTATAGGCATATCAAGGAAAGAACGCTCAACGCTGGCTCGCCGAGCATTAAACGTTTCGCTGCTACTTACTTCTAACGACGATATATACATTTATAATAATAATAATAATAATAATAAATAAATTTATTTGTGAAAACACACTGCATCAAGTTAAAACTGTACAAAAAGGAAACACATAGAACATCATTTATAACAGCGACTAAGTATTAAGAGAACGTAAACAAAAAACAAAAAAAAAAGTACAACATAAACTTATCGATTAAAAGTATTTAACTACTACACTATGTTTATAAGTTCGCAGCATGCCTCACAAAAAGGTGTGTCCTCAGTTTAAGTTAGGACTGTTAGTCCTAACACTGGTTTTCAGGACCACCATGGGCTTTTTTAAGTTATTTTGGCGGAATTCTGATAGAAATACACATATACATGGATATATACCTAAGCATAGAAATCTATGGATTATATCTAATATAAAATATTGCAAAAAGATATACATATAGGTACTAATAAAGGAAAAAAAAAAGTGTGATATGGACAACATTAAAAGGTATACTGCATAATACGCTCATTCGATCTATTACATAATTATATTGAATAAGTTGAAATATAAATATATACTCATATAAATACTGGCATATTATATATACACATATAAGTGGATACACATAGGATTTGTTAGGATATATAGAAGTACTGGCACCATAAGAAAAACCCTTCCAGAATAAAATACTTATCATAGAAATACTTAAATAACATTATACTAGGATAAACATTAAAAGAAAAGAAGAGAAAAAAAAGAAAAACTAGTCTTGCTTTTGTACCTCCAATAAATACTTTTTGTACTGGCGCTTGAAGCTGGCTTTGGTGCACAGGTCCCGCAGTGGAGGAGGTAGGTTGTTCCAGCACTTGGTTGCTGCGTATTTAAAGCAACCCCTAAACGCTGCTGTGCGGTGTACCTGTATATTTATTTGAGAGATTGAAATGGACAAGAGACATTAACACCACACATTTCACGCGATCTGCTCACTGCGCACTGACTGTGCCGGTCATGTAGCACCTGGTTTTGTACCCTTGTGTACCCTTCAACGGCCAAGTCACACAACATTAACAATAATAATAAAGAAATCGCAGTAATGAACCTTAGACTTGGTACGACTTTGTCTAGATTTCATTACTTTTTAGAGATAAACAAGCAGCTCCATCGAGACTTGGCTAGTTTTTTTACAGAATGTTTTTGGTGGGATTTCACTTCTTTTTGTAGAAAGTAGAAACGTGGGCATATTTATGCATATTGATTTATTTTTTAGAATTTCTTATTTGACACATTTTTTTTCTTTTTAGTAACAGTTTTTTTTTAATTATTACAATACAAATATTTCTTTTCCTTTCTTCCGGTTCTGATTCTTGTACTTGACGTGTTGGTATCACCACCACTCTTAGTCCAATGCATTATATTTTGACCAAATTTTGAGCGAAATTAATATTTTAGTGTAATTTGTGTAATATTCGAGTAGAATTAAGTTAAGAGAGCAGGCAGAGGGGAGGCATTCGCCCAGCAGTGGGACGCTATAGGCTAGATTAAATTAGAAGATGTAATCTGATTTTTGCAATGACAGTCGATTTTTTTATGTACCAACTAGCCAGGCCTCGCGGTTTCACCCACTGTGATTTGAGGAAAAAAATAGCGTTCCTTCTTCTTAAAGCATAACCTTTCTCTTTAAATAGGCTATCCACCTCAGAGGAATTTTTCAATTCGAATCAATAGTTCTTGAGATTAGCGCGTTTAAACAAACAAACAAACAATTCAACTTTCAGGTTTACAATATTAGTATAGATTAGTACAGATTAAGATATATAAAACATATCTTTTACACTTCCGCGGCGAAAATATTTATATGGTTTAAGACTTTGATTGGATTGACAGAATAATCTGGAATTTTTCAAGGAGACCAATCAATTGAATGAACAAATAAACAAGTAAACTTTTTTTGTATCTAATTCAATCAATTGAACTTTCTTTTTTTGTAATCTAATTCTTTTGTACATTTATTATTTATTGTATATTTAAGTAGCTTGATAATTTTCCTTAGTTTACACTAAATAAATTTCTGAACGCTCGCATAAATAAATATTTGACAACCAATATGTATAATGTCAATCCGTTTTCATTACTGACATTATTATTAATTTTTAAAATCTAAAATACGCCAATATCCGTATATTGTGGATATATGTTGTCGATTCGAAACCTTTATTTAAATACGTTCTTTAATTTAAGGGTAGAGTTTACCATATCGACGAGATGAACATTAAATGTTTGACAGTTACGAAACACGAACATTATATACATATACTTCCATACGAATTTTCATTCCCACCTTTCAACCCATTACACCCTGTTTTTCGCATTATATTTTATGTAAAGGTGGTATATCGACTCTTCTAATAGTTTGGTTGGGCTCTTGTGTTTTTTAATCAGGGTCACCAGGTACTCCAGATCTTCGATTATCCTAGTTTTTATAGTTTTCCCTTTATGTAGCCATTAAACCCTAACTCTGTACCAAATTTCAGCTCTCTGAGTTTATGGGAAGTACTAGTTCTATTTTGATGATCATGAGTGAGTGAGTGAGTGTCGTAAATGCGAAACTTTGCTTTCGCTTAACTTCTGAACTAAATGACCTACAGACTTGAAATTTTGGATTTTAAGTATGTGATTATAGCTTACTCGATGACGAAAATTTCAGCGTTCTGGTCTTATCAAGAGGTTCTCAAATAGGGGCCTGAAAATGCAGCGAAATGGTTCGGGTAAAGGATGGTACGGCAGTGTTTGCTTCGCGCTCGACTTGGCGGGGGCACTGCCGTGCCCCCCGATAATATTATATAAATTAAAATGGGATCAAACGACACGCAACACCTTTCGATTAAAAAAATACAATTGAATTGAGAATCTCCTCCTTTTTTGGAAGTCAGTTAATGAAAAGAACCTTCTCCTTTTTTCGGAAGTCGGTTAACAAAAAAACAACGGATGATAACACCTCAAGGTATTCTAATACACGCGTACATTATCGAGTATTTAAATAAATGATATTAAATAAACTGGTTTCTTTTAATTAAAAAACATATTGGTCTCAAAAATAGCTGATAAAAGTGCAATTTTACAGCAAATTTTCTAATTTTTTATTCCAATTATTACCTTCATTTCCATATCAATATACAAATTGCATTGAAATGAAGGTAAATAATGTGTTTACAATAAAAACTTCGTCAAATTAAGTATTATTATCTGGATTTAATGTACATATATTGCGGTTAATTACCCATACTCAGTGAATAAATACGACATTTTTTTCTTTTTTGTATCATAAAAAGTTATTAGCTAAACATGGAAGGATCTAAGGTAAGCATTGCTAGTCGTCACCTTATTTTCATTATACTTCATTTTTTTATACTGCTTAACAAATGTATTTTTTTAACGCGATGAATTATGATTTCTTCAAAGTAATGTATTTGTACTATGAAACATTTTTAATTGAAACTTCATTAGGCGCATGAGGGGTAAAATTTGAGCGACCGGTAACGCGGCAGTGTCATAACTTGATCAGTACTTGGAGGGGTGACCGCCTGGGAATACCGCGTGACGTTGGTTTTTTTTCAAACTTTTTTTGTATTTTAAATTCGTTTTTTTTAATTATTTTTTTTTTATTAATTTTATTAAATTAGTTTGACAAGAAGTTTCACTTCTGACATGTCTACTTTGTACGCACGCAATTTTTTTTAGTATTAGAATGAGGTCTTATAGAAGTCCTAATTTCTGATAGATACTAGCTGTATCCGCAAATTCATTCACAATTGCCATTCCCTTTATTAAACCTACAAGACGAAGTAAGATGCCTGATTTCGTTAAGCCCTACGTTCAGAGATAGTACATTTCCGGTTTCAAAATATTTCGATCTTTACTGAGCTTTATAATGTAACTAGCAGTTACCGGCGGCTTCGCTCGCGTAGATATTGAAAATATTTACAAAGACGGGCTAAAAGTACTGTATATTCATTAAATTTTAATAATTTTGGACTCTTCGTATGCCAAGTTTATTGTTCACCTTTCTAGCGCTAGAACTACGATCTCGCACGCGCACCGAGCTCGCACTCGATCACGCTTCACGGAACAGTCGTGCGAAAAACAGTCTTTCCTAGGTCTTTTCAAACAATTTTTAGGTAATTTCAGTAATTTCCTGCCTAATTTAATCTTTATGCGTCGGTTTTTAAGATTTCGCGATGAGTCAATGACCTAACGATTTTTATATTATACTAACTGTGCCCGCGACTTCGTCCCTGTGGAATTTAACAAAATAGTTATTGTTCAGTTCCCAAAGTTGTAAAAAAAAGTATAAATGTATATATATATATACTAGCTTCTGCGCGCGACTTCGTCGGCGTGGACTCCGCTCCTATTGGTCTTAGCGTGATGATACATATCCTATAGCCTTCTTCGATAAATGGGCTATCTAACAGTGAAAGAATTTTTCAAATCAGCCCAGTAGTTCCAGAGATTACCGCGTTCAAACAAAGAAACAAACTCTTTAGCTTTATGTATTAGTATAGATATATATATCTAAAATAAAAGTAGTCTAAGTTACTCCTTATTAAATCAGCTATCTGCTAGTGAAAGTCCCTTCAAAATCGGTCCAGCCGTTTCAGAGATTAGCCGGAACAAACAGACAGACAGACAGACAAAATTATAAAAAGTGTTATTTTGGTATATTTACCACAAGGTAATGTATACAAATACATACATATGAATTTAGTAAAAAGTGGTTATTTCAATATTACAAACAGACACTCCAATTTTATTTATTTGTATAGATAATAAACTAAAAATGAGCAAATAAAATCGGATTACACGCTAATGCCTTAGAATGGCTTAGAACAATCTTAGGACTTAGCACAAATATTCACTTTCATCCTTTCTCACAACCGTGCCATATTTTAAAACAGCATCATGTACAGAGTTAAAATAATCTGTTACAGTTTTCTTATAAGTATCATAATATTTACCATTAATTGGTTACGAAAACAGACTGTGTGTTGTAACGCAAGTTGTATACATAGCAAGAGTTCAAAAGGTAAATGGTGGACTCACTAATTGTATGTTGTAACGTTGCATTAAAATTTTGACGAAAGTTCAGCCTTAACGATAGAAATGTTACTTTCTGTTACGGGTTCGATCCTCGCACATGACAAACATTTGTATTGGCCGTACAGAAGTTTGCCGTGGTCTGGGTGTTTGTGCAGTCCTTGTGGGTCTCCCCACCGTGCCTCGGAGAGCACGTTAAGCCGTCGGTCCCGGTTGTTATCATGTACACCTGATAGCGATCGTTACTCATAGTAGGAATATATCCACCAACCCGCATTGGAGCAGCGTGGTGGATTAAGCTCTGATCCTTCTCCTACATGGCGAAACAGGCCTATGCCCAGCAGTGGGATATATTACAGGCCGAAGCGTTTCCGACAATGTGTGTTGTGTGTTGTGTGCTTAAAATCAATCTATTTTTCAGGTTGTACTGACTCTTCTGCTCATTGGCCTTGCCTCAATGCTTGTAGCCACTGTTACCGGACTTCCTACATCTGATGAAAACGAAGGTTATTGGGGCGTATAAACTAATATAAATTGCTGAATTTTTGAAATGCTACGAGTCACGGCACATAATAATTGCACTTAATCCGATTTTCTGTAACGAAAACACTATTTTTTTAGTTCGACTATTTTGAATTTTATATACATGTATGTATAAAAATATAATAATTTGACAAAACAATCTTATGCCTATCATTTATATGACTTTTGCACGCGTCACACGCTTAAGCGTGTGGGTGTGCTCTACTATCGAAAGACCGGTCTGTGTCCATTTTCCAAGATAAAATCGTTCTTATACGTTAAGTTAGGCACTGAATTTAAAAAAGAAAGGTTGTTTCGGAAACTAGACATGTTAATCTATAAAGTCAGCGTATTTTCTTTTCATTTTGTTTAATATTTATAACAAAAAAAACGTAATTAAAAAGTGATATGTCAGCTGTCCGTTGGTCTGTGCCCTTTCGTTGTCTTCACGTTTTAGAAAAATATAAACATTTAATTGTAATAATTTCTATTGAATAATACTTCAGTCACTCTAAGGATGAACTGTATATCTTTTCATGATTAAACTCTTAACCGTTTTAAAGATATTAACGAAATTCGAAAGATTTTCTGGGTTTCTTTCATAAATATTTTTTCTTTTTTATACCCCGGTGCAAAACGAGGGGTGATATAAGTTTAACTTGTCTGTGTATCTGTGTAACTGTCTGTGGTACTTTTTTCTAGTTGATGAGGGGATCTGACTACCTTCCTTATGTCCTATCGATTCGAAATTTGGTACTGTGTTACTTTAATGATATTGAAAGTATATGGTAGGGTAACCATGACCTGATCAGCCGTTCGAAGATCATCAGCTCTTTAATAGTTGATGAGGGATCTGACTACCTCCCATATGTCCTATCGATTCGAAATTTGGTACCGTGTTACTTCAATGATATTGAAAGTGTATGGTAAGGTATCGTATTATGTATGGTAAGGCATCCGCTAACCCGCATTGGAGCAGCGTGGTGGATTAAGCCCTTTAATATATATAATAAAATAATATATCTACAGCTGTCCGTTGGTATGTGCACTTTTAGTTGTCTTCTCGTTTTAGAAAAATATAAACAATGTTAGCGAAATATATAAGCTATTAAACGAGCGGATAAATAATAAGATGTTATCTATCTTCGCTGACTCTTTATTGAAGAATAATAATGATAGAAAAACAATATTCAAGTAGCAAAATATAAAATATTATTATAAGATAACGTGTTACGTGTACGTACATAATTTTACTTACTAAATTGTAAAACAAATTATCAAGAAGAATTTAAAATCAAATTCTTTGACGACTATCAAAAACACGCCACATTACTCTCCTCCGAGACCGAAGGTCGATAGCAAGTCGGCGGGCCAGTGGAACCAGATGCTGCATAGCTCTCGGTGAGTTGGAACTGTCTGCGGTAATACTTGAGAAGCCAGCGTTGCCGTTCAAGCTCGGGGTTACCAGCTTAGCGAATGACCACCAGTTTAGCAAATGAGCTCGGTTTAGCGAATGGATGAGCGGATGATAAAATATTCGCTAACTCCGCAGACTTTTTATTAATGAATTGTTATTTTGTTATAATATAAAAACGAATCAAGTAGCAAAATATTAAATATTATCAAGAAGAGCTTAAAATCAAATTCTTTGACAACTATCAAAAAATATGTTTATAAAAATTATAAAAAGAGTTTTATAACGTAACGAACAAATCAAATGCTCAGGTCAGGACGACGGCGCGAGTACCACTGATCCTGCGCCTGCACACGCCCGCATTAAATACCCGCGGTTCCGCGCCTCGCGCCCCTAACGACAGCGCTCGCCACTCGGGCGGCCTAGCGACAGCGCGTGACCGTCGCGCTGTTGCCAGGTTCGCGGGTTGCTGTGCGACTGTCTCTAACTGCCGCGCGGTCGGCCGCGTAGCAACTAGGCTCGACCGACGCCGTTGCCAGGTCCGCGCGTTACATCCTCCCCCTCTAACCCAGACGTTACGCCCTCGAAGTCGGGTTAGCCTTTCGCGGTCTTCCCCTCCTACGCTTTTCCTGAACTGGAGCTTGGATGCGACCAACGAACGGGGTTAACAAGGAGACGTGATACTTTCCCAAGGAAACACCATCGCTAATGCGCTCTAACACAAAAGTCGTGGCACTTACGACCTCCCGGACACGGTACGGCCCATCACGACGGGGTATAAACTTAGGCGTCTGTCCTCTATTAGCGTCGTTGGAGCCTTGGGTCTTCAAAAGTACGTAATCACCAACCTTATAATCTGGCGCGGGCCGACGGTTTTCATCGGCGTACCTTTTCTGCGTTGCCTGGGCCTTCTCATGGACGTCTCTCGCGTCCATCGACACGACGGGCAACTTCTTACTTCTAGTACACGCGGGGCGCGATGAGGTATCTGCAATCACATTAGACTTACCTGGAGTGTACTCTATCTTCAAGTTGTACTCTTGGAGACTCAGAGCCCACCTGGCTAGTCGACCACTCGGCGACTTCAAACTCATGAGCCACCTAAGCGGTTGGTGATCGGACCTAACTACTACTTCTGCCCCATCAATATACTTACGGAACTTGGATACAGCCCACACGACGGCTAGGGCTTCGCGTTCAGTCGTGCTGTACTTCCGTTCCGCTGCTGTGAGGAGGCGACTCGCGTATCCCACGGGTCGTTCGTCGACGCTCTCCCCCTCGAGTAAAGCTGCTCCGAGAGCATAACTACTGCTGTCAGTCCTGAGAACGAACCGCTTCGACTCATCAGCCTGACGCAGTGTCGGCGCTGACACTAGAAGAGACTCAATAGTCTCAAAGGCGCTTCGCTGCTCGGGGCTCCGCGTGGCAGTGGCGTTATTCAAAACATAAGATTGAACAAATGGGAACACAACATCGGGATTGTCCGAAAAATACCACGACTCTTGGGCTAAGTCTAGTACTAAGCCAGCCTCACTAATAAAACTTCGGCCTAAAAGAGTTCGGGTGTTTTCCCCGGGGAACACCACAAACTCGGTTGCTACTTCTTTACTCTCTAACTTTACGGGTACCGTAGCGGTCAACACTACCTTTAGCTGTCGAGAGCCGTCCGCAAGCCCAATGGTGCGCTCTGACTCACGAAATTGTACCCCGCTCGAACGTAAAATATCGTGTAACATGGGACTAGCGATACTGCACGTAGCCCCCGTGTCGACTATCGCTATGCCTTCCCTATTCGCGATGACAACTGACACCATTGGATGTGACCACTTACTCACACTCGTCGCGCACGGCGCGCGGTCTACATCGGCGTCGGTAGCGGTGCCGTCGACGATATTAAAATCCGAAGACTTCGTAGGTACATTTTTATTAAGGCATGTCTCACATCTAGATCTCACTACGCCTGGTTGGCCGCATCCATAGCAACGTATCGGATTATTATTATTGTTACCTACACTAATATTCGAACTTACAGTATTCGGTTTACTTGCTTTATTTTGTAAATTACGACAATCGGTAACAATATGACCGTAAAATTTACAATACGAACAACGAACGCGCTTATCGCGTTTAGAATTCTCTTTCGAGTTGGGAGTGAGTTGCGCTCCGGTAGTAATGCTCGGACCGGTGGTAACGACGCGATCGATCGAACGATCCGACTTCGGTTCGAGATTTGGCGCGCTCGCGCCAGAGACGGAGTAGGTACTATTCGACAATACTTGGGACTCCGCTACCGTGTCCTCAACACTCCTAACCTTATCTATAAATAAATCTACAGTTTCACCAGTATCGTCTCTATGTAAACGTTTTCTTACACGTCGATGCAATAGTCCGTATATTATATCTATCTGCATACGCACAGGCACTACGTAAGGCAACTTTGCTAATAACGATCGCACTTTACACATAAACACTTCAGCTCGTTCGGAGTCTTTTTGTTCCTCGGCGAAGATTTCACGTAAAATCTTGTAAGCCGGCTGCGGTGTCCCGTACATGGAACGCAGGCGCGCCACGGCGTCCGTCCAGGAGATGGCGCCGGTGCGAGCTCCGCGCCACCACACGGCGGCGTCGCCCACCAGCAGCATCGGGAGGCCGCGCAGCGCGTGCTCGTCGCTCACGTTGTTGCACTCCTTGTAGATAGATACGGCGTCTAAAAACGCTTCCAGCACTTCTGCGTCACGTGAACTTCCATCAAACCTCGCCGTACACTTGCCGAAGTTGCCGCATCCGGCGGCGGCGGCGACAGGCGGGAGGTTGTTTGATGGGGAAGCCGCAGGGTTCCAGGGGCTGTTGCAGGACAATGACCTCAGGGTTTCAGCCAGAGTCCTGTTCGTTTCTGCTTGCATTCTGGCGAAGGACTGCATGACATTCGTCAAGAGCCTCTCGGTGTCCACACTCGTAGATGCGCCGGGAGCGCCAGGGGCAGCGGGGGCGGGGGCGCCTCGGGCGCGCGGCTCCGCCGTGGTGTCGTCGTAGACATCGGGGTCGCTTGCGTCGTCGCTCAGCAGGTCGCCGGCTTGCCGATGCTCATCGGCAGCGCGCGTGGACCTCGTTTTCGGCATGGCGGCAAGTGAGTAGCTATTAACCGCTTTTGTTCGTCGCGTTTATTAGGCACTTTCGTTCGTCGCGTGTTTTCGCGGCAAAACACAAGTAGGTATAAATACTAATTAACAGTTTGAGTTCGACCACTTTAGTTCGTCGCGTGTTTTCGCGGCAAAACACAAGTAGGTAAATACTAGTTAACCGTTAGAGTTCGAGGCCACTAGTTGGACGCCAGAATATAACGTAACGAACAAATCAAATGCTCAGGTCAGGACGACGGCGCGAGTACCACTGATCCTGCGTCTGCACACGCCCGCATTAAATACCCGCGGTTCCGCGCCTCGCGCCCCTAACGACAGCGCTCGCCACTCGGGCGGCCTAGCGACAGCGCGTGACCGTCGCGCTGTTGCCAGGTTCGCGGGTTGCTGTGCGACTGTCTCTAACTGCCGCGCGGTCGGCCGCGTAGCAACTAGGCTCGACCGACGCCGTTGCCAGGTCCGCGCGTTACAGTTTTTATTATTATTTATATAAAAAGTCTATATATGTAGAGTCGCCAATTAATTGTAATAATTCCTTTTGAATAATACTCCAGTAACTCTAAGGATGATCTCTTTTTCTTATTATGATTGAACTCTTATCCGTTTTAAAGATATTAACGAAATTCGAAAGATTTTCTGGGTTTCTTTCATAAAAATTATCACCGTCTATTTTTTTTCTTCTGCTCTCCTTTTTCATGAACTATTTATTTTTTAAATAACTTCTGCCTGCACCTAGCGACATTATTGATATTTTTGGCAGTGATTTTAAAATTGTATCTATGTTTCGTGACGTGTCGACAGATTTTCGATAGTATAAAATGCCAAAAGAAAATAAAAACTCTGCAAGAAAACGTGATTATAAAAGAGAACGTCGTAAAAAGTATGAGTCTTTCGAAAAATTATAAAGATGATGTTATGATGGAACTAAATAAACTTGAAAGCTGCTGTCTTGGAAATAAACATAGTGGAAACTATTCTGTTCAAATTCCTAATAAGGATGATGTAAACCTTAGTCAACAAAAAAAAAAAAATGTCGAATGTCTCAAGTTCGTCAAAACAGTGATTTTAGACAAATCGAACGAGAAAAAGATAGGTTTTCCCCAGTGGCCGGGTATGCGTAACGCATTTCCTCACGAAAAAAAAAGCTAAGCAGGCTCAGCGATAATTTAGTGCCTACCTTAACATATAAGAACGATTTTATCTTGCAAAATCGACAAAAAAAATTATATTTTTTTCAATTGATTTCTCTTTTAGGCAATTATTATTAATTTCAATTCGTAACACAACGACACGTGTGAGGCGTGCACTTTTGGATTTTCCAAATTATTTATCTTTACTACAACGAATTATTAGTTAAACTGTATTCTGACATGTTAAAATAACGTCATTAACCACGCAGCAACATATGAACTGTTAAACTTAATACCTTATATTTAAGGTTCATTTTTGTTTGTTAGCCTGTCAAAATATACCTGTCGCAGTTACTGCCTTACTTACTGCCGTAACTGTAATGCTGAAATTTTTATCATTTATGTCTCGGCACTTCTGCTACACGACACTTAGAGCATTTTTGATATACGAACATACAAACAAGAAAATATCAAGGTGTTACAATTTTGTAAACTTACTAATAGCACTTTGTAATTTGAGATTTCTATCTCTTTTAACAAAAATTGAACCAGCAACCCTTAGTACGATAGCCAGTAGACCTGTCCTCTGCGCCTACCTGTCGTCAACCTATTGTAAATGATAAAAGTGGTAAGAGTTATGTTGTATGTTGAACAATTGCTGCTGCTACGAGTATAATTGTGTTCGCTCGCAAACGGAAAAAAAACTGACTTAAATTACATCGACAACTAACACAACGTAGGTACACGAAAAAATAGTCAAGTAAATACGCGTCGTCAAAGGTTACTCCACCACTGCCACCACTACAGCCTATCACAGTCCACTGTTGGGCATAGGCCTCCACAAGTTCGCGCCCGACATTACGACGCGAACTCATGTGTTTTGCCCATAGTCACCACGCTGGGCAGGCGGGTTGGTGACCGCAGAGCTGGCTTTGTCGCACCGAAGACGCTGCTGCCCATCTTTGGCCTGTGTATTTAGAAGCCAGCATGGATGGTTATCCCGCAATCCGTCGGCTTTTTAAGTTCCAGGGTGGTAGTGGACCTGTGTTATCCCTTAGTCGCCTCTTACGACACCCACGGGAAGAGAGGGGGTGGCTACATTCTTTAGTGCCGTAACCACACAGCACAAAGGTTAACTCAATAATTAGTAATTAGATGTCCATCAAATTTGAATGAGACCACATAACAAGCATCGGCTTTCGATTAAAATAAGAATCATCAAAATGTACCAATTCTGTACCCAGTGTAAAGTTATGCGGTATAATACAACGTAAGTCGACCAAGAAATAGTCAAGTACTTAATACTAAAGTAAAGTAGTATTAGTAAGAAAATTACTTGTTAGATCGCAATCAAATTTAAATGGGACCACATAACACATACTACCTTTCAAAAAGTTCTGAAGTAACATACATAGAAAATACAGTGGAATTGGTAACCTCCTCCTTTTTTGGAAGTCGGTTAAAACATCCCGCAATCATACTCCAGCTCCAAGATCGTAAATACAACGAATAGCTCATTCTTGGGAAATAAATACAGTCTCAATATTTTGCAGCATTACCCTACAGTAACAGATCATAAGACACAGTAGGTACTTAAACTAAATGCAGGCAAATTCATGAGTAGCATCAAGTTTATATGTAAAATAGTTTCAGTAACATAAACCATTTCTCTGTAAATGCGACAAGAACATACGTTGAACCGTCTTCTTTGAGCTAGTACAGATATTTTACCTCATTTAACTAAAGTGTCAAGTTGTTAGTCAACTTCAACTGAAAAGGATATGCCGTAGCTAGCAGTGCATAAGTGAGACAACAGTCTGTGCTTATTTTGACGTCACAAATTTAAATTAAGCTCTTCAATTTTATCTACTAGTTTTGTTGTATTGTTTACAATTCAGCCAGCAACATCCCACTGCTGAGCATAGGCCTCTTTCTCCGTGTAGGAGAAGGATTGGATCTTAATCCATCACGACGCTCCACTGCTGGTTGGCGGATATGATCCCTAGTACGATGTAACGATCGCTATCAGATACTAATGATAACAACCTAGACCGATTGCTTTACGTGCTCTCCGAAGCACGGTGGAGAGACCCACAAGAACAGACATCCAAACTAGAAATAAATATTTGTACAAATACAAATATCTATTCCGAGCGGGAATCGAATCCGCAAACCGCCAGTGTTTTAGGGTTTTGTCACTACAAATACCCCAGAAAAATACATTTTTTATTTCGTTTTTATTTTTATTTTTGTGTTACCCACACATGAGGAAATTATAAAGATTTTAAATCATATCAAAATTTTTCGACGACGACGCCAAGGTTTGCTTAAAAACCTAAAATCATCATATCAAGAATTTCGACACGTCTAGATGATAGCTCAGTTGGCAGAGCGCTGACACGGCACGTCAGATGAGGGAGCAGGTTCAAATCCCGCTGGGTCGAAAAATTTTGATATGATTTAAAATCTTTATAATTTTCTCATGTGTGGGTAACACAAAAATAAAAATAAAAACGAATTAAAAATAGCATGGTATCGTCTCTTGTCGAAGAATTCATTGTAATATGAAATCTTTGAGTAGTCGGGATCTGTAAAGAACTCGCTATAGACGACGCCAAGGTTTGCTTAAAAACCTAAAATCATCATATCAAGAATTTCGACACGGCTAGATGAGGACCCATAGCTCAGTTGGCAGAGCGCTGACACGGCACGTCAGAGGGCGCAGGTTCAAATCCCGCTGGGTCGAAAAATTTTGATATGATTTAAAATCTTTATATTTAGACTTTTCGGAGTTTTAACTTATATGAAACACATTTAGGGGCGAACTACCTACCTATTGACAATAAATTAAAAAATTAAAGCTAAATTGTTTTGTTCACGTATTTACATTAATTAGAATGAAAATAAAAATAATGTCGTAACTGATGTACAAAATTGCAAAATATGTGACGTTGGACGAGGTAGAGGGGGTCTCATATATGTGACAATATGTGACAAGGGTGAGGGAAATCAAAAAATCGTAAAACGTAATTTATGTCTGGCCTCTTATTATGTGTATAATTTACTACTGATTTTCTGTAAGACTAGAGCGCTACTTCACTCGAAACAGTTGCATTCTCGGTATTGTTTAATGGGTACAGTCAAACTCAATCAAATTTAGTCTAACTTACGGCGTTTTGGATCCAACTTACGCTACACCTGAAATGCAATTGACATTACTAACGTATTTTAACGCATTAGCACGATTATAACATTTGAAAAATATTTTAAAAAATTGTCCCAGATGTCCAACAATACATTTGTATAAAATGAGTCTCGTCCAACAGCTATTATATTGCATTGTTTTGATGTAGTTGCCACTGGGGGATTAAATAAATAAAATAAAAAATAAAATAAAGCTATAGAACGATTTGCTACACAGCGCACGATTCGAGCATAAGCGTGCTGAAATTTACTTTCAATTTCTTTAACTGATGAGTTCAGTCTATTGCAGTCCACTGCTGGACATAGGCCTCCCCAAATTTGCGCCAGACATCTCGGTTTTCCGCAATCTTAATCCAGCCTACACCGACAATCTTACGTAGATCGGCGATCCAGCGGGCCGAAGGACGTCCCACACTGCGTTTGCCAAGACTTGGTCTCCACTCCAGGACACTTCTGCTCCAGCTGTCATCGGTCCTGCGACACAGGTGCGACAAGGAAATATATTATTTGTTAATCACCTAGTCGCCTAATTATAAAGAACAATGCTACAATTGGTTTTAGTATCGAAATATACATAATACATATTATTGTATTTACTATGAACACTTTCAAAATTCTATTATTACTGTTTTACAATGGACCTTTGGTTCGGTTGTCAGAGCTACTGATTTCAAGTTAAAATTTGTTTTATGAAATGACATTAGTATCGACTTTTGTCAACTTTAGTAGTCGTGAACTTAAATTTGTCTTGATTTTATAAATTAACAGGGTATGGTAAGGATTAATGGTCAATTTACCTTTTATTTTTAACTACGCCTTTCCAATTTCTTTTACTTTTTGGTTTTAAACAAAGCTTTTAAATATTAATTATACTTAATGTAGTGAAAATAATATAATTATGTATTTTTAACTAGCTGTGCCCACGACTTCGTCAGCTTGGGTAGGGATTCTGACAGCGTTTTTTGGATCTATATTTTAGTTTATTTTCGATTATAAACACCGTCGTTTGGGTATTTACATGTTCAACGTGATTCTTTAAATTGGCATAACTTTTTCATTTATGAACCGATTAACATGATGTTTCACTAAATACTAAGTGAAGGTTACCAGAATATATAAGTGAAAACCGCATCTAAATCGAATAAGCCGTTTCTGAGATTAGTATGCACAAACATATTAGATTTACATTTTTTGTATTGATTAATGATTGATGATGATATGACCACTTGGAAGTGACTAAATTAACATTTTATAGTAAACACTTGATAAATTAATAACAGTTTCAATCTGAATTAATAGAGTTAAGTATTCAACTTCTATTTACAGTTAGTAACTGACTTGTTAAACTTACGACCTGTAATCCTTTAGTACTAAATCTAAGCAACTTTAATTAAACGTCCTAGGTAATGTTAAAAGTTTCGAATACGCTAAGGTCCAGACTGGGTCTAGAAATAGTCTTTTAACTTAATATAAACTGATAATGACTGGCTCGTTGGCGCAGTTTGTGGTGGCCCTGCTTTCTGCTCCGCGGGTTCCTGATTGACTTCTCGCCTGAATCTGCTGTAATATGGCATTTATTTATATGTTTATTATTTCTATGTATAACTATCAAAAAATTATGGCTCGGTTAAGTTCTTTATCTGGTCATGTTAGTCGCCCCGTTAGTCGGAGGTTGCCCCTACCATAGTACTAAAGTATTAGAAAAATGAAAAGTGATGTACATATAATTATATCGATAAATATTTTATTAAGTTATGATGTAACCAATCTCTCCTCCTTATTTATATAACCACTAGCTGCTGTGCCCGCGACTTCGTCCGCGTGGAATTTAACAAAAAAGTTATTGTTCAGTTCGCAGTTATAAAAAAATTCGAAATTAAAAGTAGCCTAAGTTACTCCTTATTATATCAGCTATCTGCCAGTGAATGTCCCGTTAAAATCGGTCCAGCCGTTTCAGAGATTAGCCGGAACAAACAGACAGACAGACAGACAGACAACAATTGTAAAAAAATGTTATTTTGGTATATGTTCCGTCTATAGATCCATATGCATTTAGTAAAAAGTGGTTATTTTAATATTAAAAAAAGACACTCCAATTTTATTTATTAGTATATAGATATGTAGACAAATAAACGCCTCTCTTTCCCTCTTGGGAATTTAGACACGCACATATAATTAAATAATATAATTATGTTTAATAAAATCATAAGCGGCGATCGAGCTTCAGCAGTAACTAAGACACAGTATATTAACTGAGGTAGGGCACAGCAGGAAAAATCCTGTTCGAAGCAGCTCCACTGGAGAAATACCTCGACCTAAGAGAAGATCACAGTAAGTAAGTAAGTAATAAAATTGTTCCTGTGTTTTGTTCCTACAGGAACAGGAGTGAGTAAGGTGACCAGAGCTCCTGGTGTTGCAGGCGTCTAAAAGCTTGTTTGCCAATATAGTAGTATAAAAAGTATCCACAGCACATTCTAAATCATAAACACTGCCCGTGCAATACCAGGGTATTTTGTTAGTCTATACTAATATATAAAGCTGAAGAGTTTGTTTGTTTGATTGTTTGTTTGTTTGTTTGTTTGAACGCGCTAATCTCAGGATCTACTGGTCCGATTTGAAAAATTCTTTCAGTGTTAGATAGCCCATTTATCGAGGAAGGCTATAGGCTATATATCATCACGCTAAGACCAATAGGAGCGGAGTCCACGCCGACGAAGTCGCGCGCAGAAGCTAGTAAAATATAAATATGAAACGGTTACAGTTGTAACGTTAGTAGAGGACACCGAGAGGTCATTCACTCTATACGCTGTAGTCGAGTGAAAGAAGTCTATAAAATTGCAGGTCGTTTGCATTTAGAGCACTTTCTAAGCTTAACAAGTAATCCATTGCTGTGTTGTGAGCTTTTAATTAAGTGATTTGTACGTCACAATCGTTCTAATACTCTGTAAATAAGTCTAATTGCGCTTTAATATACAGTTTGTGAATGGGTAATTTTTTTTTGTTTCTAATAGTTTTTGAATCTACTAAACAGATATACCTAGTAATAAAATAATATCAAGCCAAGTAAAATGCAAAAATAAAGTAACGTAGGATGTTTTAGTTGTTTATATTTCTACATCTCTAGTTCCCTCTAAAAAAAAAGATAATTTTTTCGAAATATAAGTTTTTTTTTTCGAAAAAAGGAAAAATATAATTAGTCTTAAATGTATGGTATTTTGATCTAAGTAGGTAGGTCTAAATCTTTTGGTCTATAAATAAAAATACCAGATTTTGGCATCACCAGATTTTGATTAAAAAACCAAATTATCAAAATCGGTACATCCAGTAAAAATTTATGAAGACACTTAAAAATAACATAGGGTACAGTCGAATTGAGAAACTCCTCTTATATTGAAGTCGGTTAAAAGCGCTACTTGATGTATATAATTATGATAATAATTATATATATATACTACTAGCGACCCGCCCCGGCTTCGCACGGTTGCAAAAACTATCAGTATTCCTCAACTATTTTATGCATATATTATACATACAAACCTTCCTCTGGAATCACTCTGTTTACTTAAGAAAACCGTATCAAAATCCGTTGCGTAGTTTTAAAGATCTAAGCATACAGACAGCGGGAAGCGACTTTGTTTTATTATAAGTAACTAGCTGACCTGGCGAACTTCGTACCGCTTTTTTTTTCTTAAATATAATAATTACATATACCAAAATAAAATATAGCATATCTTTCAAGTTGAATCAAACTGCACACGGTGTGCAAATTTGATTAAAATCGGTTAAGTGGTTTAGGAGTCCATTGAGGACAAACATTGTGACACGAGATTTATATATATTAAGATGATGGGTACCTGTAGCTGTAACACTACACGTCCTACTTCAGTAAACTTCAAGTCACGAGACAGCAACATAGCACCTCTGAAACCGCAAACGTCACTAACTGAAATTGTAACTGACTCTAACTTAAGTTCAAAGGCAACAACGTTGCACAGAAAGGATTCCGAAATGGAAATAGCACAAAGGTTGTGAAATTGGTGGTCTTTTATCAGATCCTTTGGTCCGAGCCTGGGTAAGCTGTCTGATGATTATTTAAAAAAAAATACAACCGAATTGAGAACCTCCTCCTTTTTTGGAAGTCGGTTAAAAAGTAATTGAAATCTTATATATAAAATTCTCGTGTCACAATGTTAGTTACAATACTCCTCTGAAACGACTGGACTGATTTTTATAAAATTTTGTGTGCATAGTACAACACAAGTATAACTTTGGGGAGGTACTAAGGGGGTTACTAACATATATCGCAAAACAACGTTTGCGGGGTCAGTTAGTAAGAATCTATACTAATATTATAAAGAGGAAAAGTTTATAACTTTGTTTGTATATACGGGGTAATCTTCGCAAATACTGATCCGATCATGAAAATTCTTTCACTAACAGAAAGCTACACTATTCAGGAGTGACATAGGCTATATTTTATTGTAATTGAACAAAAAATTCTGTAAATAAAAAAAAAAAAAAATAAAAAAAAAAAGCCTTTTATTTCTTGCTTATTCGTATTACAATTTCAGTACAATACAATACAAGTACAATGTGCATGCAAAATTATACACAGATTAAAATTGTTATTTTTGCTTATTTTAATGCATTAAAAAAGAACTATAAAAAAGTAATATGGTTAAAGTAATAGTACAATTAGTTTTATCTTTCCATTTCAAGGACTAGTGTGATTGAAAATATTAGTAACGTACCTAGTACCTAGTAATATTATATTTGAAATAAAAACTATTAAAACATTTAAAAAAGTATGAAAAAATATAACTTAATATAATATATTGATTTATTTAAACAGATATAATTTTGTTTGCAAGAACCCTCTCCCTCTGTAAATAAGAAAAAGATAAAAATATAACTCCAAAATGGTATATATAATAACGCCATTTCTCGCCGTCATCTATCGCTATTAGAAGACTTTATTAGCCTATCGACGTCGTTTTCGGGATTTTTGATAGATGACGTTGGAGTAACATATTATTTATTTAAGTGCTATAAAATTTAGTATGTTATTTGGTTCTGTAATTTAAAATAATAAATACACGATATTATTACGATTTTACACCCAACGAAGTGGGCACGGGTCTGCTAGTATAAAATAAATGTCAACCAATGCGAAAGATGAAGATTGCATTATTAAATTTTTAACAAATTATTTCAGTAAAACTAATTTTACACAGCAATTAAGCGAACCTTTTATCTTTTAGTTCTAAATGACTTCTTTTTATAGCAAAGTATTTTTATTTTTTTTGATAAAAAAAAGAATTATAAAAATTAAGTTAGAAATAAATTCAATTGCAGGCAGTCATGCTTTGTAATAAACACGCCTCAGGCGTTAGGGTTTGCAACAGATGCCTTGAATGTATGCACTTGAATAACGTCGTTTGAGATAATAAGCAGACACTTTTGTAATTAAAATGAGTTATTACTTATTATTAACATGAAAATAATAATTTATATTTTATAAATAAGTAATGAGCGTTTATGAAAAAATAATTATATATATTTTCAAAGTAACGCGTGTGAAACCGCGGGACACAGCTAGTTAATAATAACAATCCATTCTCATTAACACAAAACCTGGAGAATTTATAAATTATACTGCATATAATTCTCCACCTAAATAAATCATTGTACATTTTTATTCTCAATCGTAAAGTAACCACAAGCTTTACTAAAAGCCTTTTCTCACAAGCACTGAATAGGCTTTATCATATTATGTCACTATAAAAGGACACTAAATAAAGGGAATTCTGTGGTCATTGATAAACATTCTTTTTACGAGAACAACTGTAAAATGAAACGTTAAAAAAAATTCTATTAACGTTCGGGCTTAAAAGAGCTGGATCATTAGTGAGCCGAAATAATATAACGGATAAAATATTAAATTTGTAGTTTTTCGCGTCTCGTGTATGTAGTTTACGAGAGTATAAAAATTATTTAAGAATAGCATAGAATAATCACATACACACACATTTATTTATTTATTTATTTTATATAAACATACATGAAAGAATATAAATTATAATTACTAATATAAGATGCCACATAAACTCATTTGAGTTTTCCCGGACATCAGTATTGTCGACATTATCAGTAGTAGGTAACTAGGTACATAATATATTAGACATACAGACATAATGTTGAAGTACAGTCAGTCAGTCAGTCAGTCAGTTCAGCCTATTGTAGTCCACTGCTGAACATAGGCCTCCCCAAGTTCGCGCCAGACATCCCGGTTTTCCGCAATCCTCATCCAGCCTACACCGGCAATCTTACGAAAATCGTCACCGACGCGTCGCGCGTCGATCCAACGGGCCGGAGGACGTCCCACACTGCGTTTGCCAAGACGCGGCCTCCATATATATTGCATATATATTGTAGCTAGGAAATAAGTGTACATATATTGTAGTTAGCAATTAAGTGTAAATATATAACAAAATTATATTATAGAATAGTTTTGGTCAGTGGACTCACGTCGATTCTAAGTCTAGTTATTAGGTTTACTTAAGTTGCAGTACAGTACCAATGCATGTTTTATTATATAAAAATTGGAATAACAAAAGCACGGACACTATAAGTCCGTGGATATATCTTTTATTAAAAAAAAAAAAAAGACGCGGCCTCCACTCCAGGACACGTCTGCTCCAACGGCCATCGGTCCTGCGACACAGATGACCAGCCCACTGCCACTTCAACTGACAAATTCTGTGAGTATGTCGGTTACTTTCCTTCTCTCGCGGATAGTCTCATTTCTAATCCTATCTTTGAGAGAAACCCCAAGCATTGCCCGTTCCATTGCGCGTTGAAGTACATCATCCTACTATTACATCATTTATCTATACTAATATAATAAAGCTGAAGAGTTTGTTTGTTTGTTTGTTTGTTTGTTTGAACGCGCTGATCTCAGGATCTACTGGACCGATTTGAAAAATTCTTTCAGTGTTAGATAGCCCATTTATCGAGGAAGGCTATAGGCTATATATCATCACGCTAAGACCAATAGGAGCGGAATCCACGCCGACGAAGTCGCGCGCAGAAGCTAGTTAATTATAATACAATAATAACCGTCGTACATCAATCGGTTAAACGCTGTATAGCGATAGACCGACCAACCAGTTTAATTTAATTCAGTTATATTTTTTTATTTAAATTTGAGATTTGGTGTTATTGTTTATTATTAACTAGCTGACCCGGCGAACTTCGTACCGCCTAACAGTCGATTCTTTAATAATTTTTTTTAATACTTATCCTTCCCGGAACCCCTCCACTAACACTTAAACTTTATGGTATGGTATTAAAGTTCAAATTGACTTTTAAGTATTATTACGAATCTTTTGTATGGGAATATAGAAAATTGTTGTTTTTAGACTTTTTCTGGCAATTTTTAAAATTCTCTCCGTAAGAACCATCCTCGTACTTCAAGGGATATTATTAAAAAAAAATTAGTGAAATCCGTTCAGCCGCTTTCGAGATTTGCGCTTAGCAAGTAGCAACACATTCAGCGATTCATTTTTATATATATAGAGATAAAATATTTTTTTCTAGTTATTCTTACCCTGTTATACATTTTTAACATGGTATCGAAATATTCTTTACTATCATTTCTTTTTTAATAACGTATTGAAATAAAATTATTGTATTCCATCATAATTATAATAAAATTTATAATTTAAAATATGAAATATTCGCTTACAAACTATTGTACATATTTTATCATACTCAAACTTAACTTAACTTAACTTTAACTCAACTCTTAAAACAATATGATTACTGTTTACTTTCAATATTTTATCAAAAACAAATTACAAAACAAACTAACAATCATACCTAAGCATAAATGTAAAGTTATAATTGAACTAAAGTTGGACGCTTCAGTTATTATAGTTGGTAAAGCTTTATACCCGGGTGGGTTACAAACATTCAAACAAGTTAATTATTATTACAAGATATTAATAGTATAATTTTGTAACAGCTAACTAACCTTTTTGGCACTTACAATAATTATATTTAAATGTTTCAAATAATCTATATAAATAAATTACGGTTCGGCCTGTAACATCCTGTTGCATAGGCCTGTTTCCCCGTGTAGGAGAAGGATTAGCTTAATCCACCACGCTACTCTAATGCGGGTTCGCGGAGTTAAATCAATATGAATCGCTCTATGTGTTGCTAAGTTCAAAACTCGAGAATGACAAGACAAGACTCGGCAGACGTTGTCCTGCCCGGAAAACAGCTACCAAATCTGATTGCTTACATACCGTTAACAGCGCCACCTACCGGGTCCGATTGAGATAAAAACTACCCTATCTCCCAAGTTAGACAAATTACAGATGCTTACAAAATTTGATAAAAATTTGTTCAGTAGTTTCGAAGTTTATCACGAACATACACCGTGATACGAAATTTTTATATATACAATAAGATAAAGTGACATAAAATTATTATTAAAAATACTGCTATATTCATTTTTCAGGCAACGCTGAGTGCAAAAGATCGTGCGTTTGTTTAAATCACCAACAAGATGTACCGATCAAATTAAATACTCGGCGTCTCCCAATCTTTACACTGTCGTAAAAGACGCGCTAGACAGGACCCTGTGCGGACAGATCATCCGCACCAGATACAATCCTGATGCTGACCACGATCCTCAAATATGAGAGACGGAGTCCAGACAGAGAGAGATATTTATTTTACAGCTTAAAACCATTTACATGTGTTAAAAATAATTAACGAATTAATGTCACTAATACATAATTAATACTAATAAATATTAAATTAGTAATAATAAATAATATATTAGTAAATAGGTATATTTAAATCATTAACCAATTCATTTGAAACAAGCAATTTTAGGGATTGGTGAGTAGTGTACTGAAAGTGTAAAAAAGTCTATTAGAATTGACAATGTCCAGAGAAGCGTACACGGGTGTACACGGTTCACTGCAGTAAGCTAACAGGCTAATGTTCGGGTCATATGCAAAAGCAGTTTGCGACCCGGACATAACTTTGTTTGTTCGTCATCGGCTGCCTATCAATGGCTTAACACAGATGATTTGGGTTGAGCTTCCGGTCAGAGAATGTTTTGACAAATTTAATAATATTTTTTTCTGAATCATGCTATAATTATATTATTTAAATGATTTTAGTATTATAGAATTATAAATCGATTGGCTTATAGTTACATTGCGCTAGGACGTAAGTTTTAAGTTAAGAGTGTACTCCACGAGTATTTACTATGTTGGAGGCCGGAAATTCACACACAAAATACTAGCACAAACAACCGTTCTGGTAACAATTAAAGCCACTGTCATAGTTCCCTTCTGTTATTATTATTTTTAATGTAGTTCATCTGAGGTAAGGCACAGCAGGAAATATCCTACTCAAAATCTGACCATCTTTCGCTGGTTTAGAACTGTGTGCCCTGGTGTCACCGTCTCATTTTTAAGACATTAACTCAGTCATTTTTTATTTTAAGAAAATAAAATGGTATTATATTTATAATAATGTGTATGATACTTAAAATTTACTAATTAATAAAGAGCAGAACTTTGCATTAAATAATAATAGTAAAATAATAAAAATGTAAGGACACAGCAATTGTATAGAAATACTTAAGTATTACAAAAGATATGATTCAAAGAATATATGACGGTAGTAACCATTAAACAATGTAAAGCTACATTCTGTCATAAATTCTAGTCACGAAAGGTCAAACTAGACATCAGTGGCGGACACAAACGATTTATGAGTCTCCAATCACAGCGATGGACAAGTAACGAGCGTCATAAGCGACGTAATGGTGTCAACATATTAGGTTACTGTCACAATAGATTTCGCTTCATACAATACAATACAAGATCTTGATCTCTAAATAATACTAAGTAACTTCACTATCCACTTCTGCCTCGTATTCTCCTGTCGTTTTTTGTGAAGGCTGGTTACAATATTGTAGATCGCTTTTTAATAACAGTATTCTAGATACAAATTGTGTTAAAATATTTTGGTATTAGATCCGTAGCGAAAGATATTATACTACTAATATATTAAAATAGCTGTCAGGGTGTCGGTTTTTTTCGTGACGGTGTGCGTGCGCATCGTAAAAAATTATTCTCATAATTTTTCCCTAACGTGCCAAAAGAAGCCATCATTAATAACTTCAAAAAATGTACCGATGTAATATAATTAAAGAAATAAAAGTGCGTTGTTATTCAAAAATAAATTTACGCTAAATATACACTTATACATTCAGAAATACATCATAAAACACTGAGATAATTTTTTTCCTTACGCAAATGTTAATATTTTTTCTAGCACACAATTATCATAATGAAACATAAATAAGAAAAGCATATTTCGCGAAAAGAATATTATAACAAGTCGCCAATTAAATGAACATAAAAGAGTCCCTTATTGTGTTAGCAGACTTCTTAGGCGGCACTTTAATTTTTCATGATAATCTAATAACTCGAGCTGTAGTCGTTTTGCTAGCACCACGCTAATTGCTTGACGGGTATTAAAATTACAATTGGGTAGAAAAATATTTTTTGTATTTTTTTTTTTTCATTATACGTGATTCTAATTTAATTATAGCTTTACGTATATCTATACTAATATATAAAGCTGAAGAGTTTGTTTGTTTGTTTGTTTGTTTGTTTGTTTGTTTGTTTGTTTGTTTGTTTGTTTGTTTGTTTGTTTGTTTGAACGCGGTAATCTCTGGAACTACTGGGCCGATTTGAAAAATTATTTCAGGGTTAGATAGCCCATTTATCGAGGAAGGCTATAGGCTATGTATCATCACGCTAAGACCAATAGGAGCGGAGTCCACGCCGACGAAGTCGCGCGCAGAAGCTAGTTTTTTAATATAAACGTAATTAATATGAGATTCAAGATTGAGGTTCAAAAATAAAAATTATATACATAATAGCTACATACAAGTAGAAAGAATTAGTGCGATTTGAGTTATTAAGAAAAAAAAAAATACAATATCAGTTAAAAGGTTGTGTGACGTTATTTAAAAAAATAGAAAACACAAAAAACTTTAGATACTATTAAATTAACTTTTTGATCCAAATAACACATAATAATGAGTCTAAATAAAAATAAAAATCGTCGATATGTATGTGCGGTCATAACTTTTGAACGATTCAACCAAAACAGATAGTTATTTTTTATGTTTTTACTATCGGACCAAGGTTTGCATATAAGATTATTAAAAAAAATGGTATATTCACTAGAATATAACACACACACACGTATACACAAAATTTTAACAATCAGTACATGTAGTAATGTGTAGTGTAAAATAAAAATAAAAACTGTAATCATTAATTATTGATTGTTTGCCTCCACTTTTCGTACTTTTTTATTTAGTTTAATTTTTCTATTTTGTTAGTCAACCAGTCAGTTTATTGTACACTGCTGTACGTAGGCCTCCTAAAATTCGCTCTAGACATCCCGATTTTCCGCAATCCTCATCCAGCCTACACCAACGATTTTGTTGATTTTTATTTATTATTATAATCAACTCGTATTGAAAGATAATCAGTTACTGCTACATCTTATTGACGGAATTCAATTACGCCTCAAACAAAATGGCAATGCTATGAAGAACAAAATAAATCTAAGATTGAACAAAATCGAAGGTGAGTAACCTAATAAGTGAAGCCTGAGAATTTCAAGAGTGGACAGTATAGAAATACAAGTTCCGTACATTTCCATAGTAAATATGACATTTTATTTCAATCAACCTAGCTTGGGTCATAGAAGGTTTTGTGTTTGTACAGGTCGACAAGTTATAATAAATATAGTACATATACGCCTACATACATGATTAAATAAATACATGATCAAAATATAAACAATAATATCTGAATAGTTTTATTTACATACTAGCCGACCCGTGCCCACTTCGTTGGGCGTTAATTATTTTTGTGATGCAAATAATATACCTACTTACATATACTTAAGTTTTCATCTCGCTCACATAAAACTACCACCCCCCGTTTCAGCCCCAAAAAGGGTTGATTTCTAAAAATACATTATTAGTACACCTCCACACCATCTATAGAGCATACATTTTGAATTTCAAGTCTCTTACTTCAAAAACATAGGACTTTCATACAAACTTCCAACCCCCGTTTAACCCCCTTAGGGGTGGAATATCGTAAAACCCGTTCTTAGCTGACCTCTACTCGGCGAAAGGAATATTCCTACCAAAATTCAAGTCTCTACGCCTTATGGTTCCAGAGATATCGTGATGAGTCAATGGGTGGGTAACTCTTTTATATACAGTGTGTTAGGGATCGGATTACCGATATTTTACCCACGTATTGTACTTCTAATTTTATCGACAAAAAACCATACAAAGGGGGGTCGCACCCTTCACCCCTCTGAATGGGAGCCATTTTAAAATTTCATATCTCGTATTTTTACGAGTTCATTGAAACTCTTTTTTTTAATGATCTTATGTTATCCACATATTTAAAAGTCACCTTATTCTAAAGATGATGAAATTTGCTATCATTTAAAACCGAATTTGATAAAAATTTACAATCAATAATAATTTAAAACCTTTTGTTTAGATCAAAAACTTGGTAATTTTTTTTGCTATTTTTTAGTTATTATGCTCTACTTAAAAAACCGGGCCCTTAACCTATCATTTTTTTTCTTCTAATTTGTTTGCAATAAGCAGTGCTAACAAATAAACCTTAAATTATTACTGGTATTAACGCTAATAATTTAAAAACGGAGTCTAACATCAAGAGTCAAAACTGAGAAATAATTACTCATTCATACAGCAGGTAGCTAGCATTCCATTGTGTGTGATTGAGAAAGATATGTATATAGATTACAAAAATTTTAACAACTGCATTTAGTAATATCGTGTTAAGAATATTTTTTATGTAAGTATATTAATTTTTAAATTATTATCAAGAAACCAAACAATATAATCTCAGTAACAGCTAGTTCGAAATTAAAAACACTTCTTTTTACTCATATAATATCGTGTCAAGACGGTTCACGGGTTCGATTCCCGCTCGGAGTGGATATTAATTGTGTTTATACAAATATTTATTTCCGGTCTGGTTGTTAGTCCTTGTATGTCACCCTACAATGCGTCGGAGAGCACGTTAAGCTGTCGGTCCCGGTTGTTATTACATATAAATATCTGATAGCGATCGTTACTGATAGTAGGGAATATATCCGCCAACCCACACTGGAGCAGCGTAGTGGGTTAAGCTCTGATCCTTCTCCAACATGGGGAAAGAGGCCTATGCCCAGCAGTGGGATATTACAGGCTGAAGCGTACATAATATCATGCTACGACTGCAATAAATTACGTAATTCTTTTTTTTTGTGTTCGTCATTGACAGAACAAGTCTGTATAAAGGAAAATAAAAAAAATATATATGTATATTCACAAAAAAAAAAACATAAGAATCACATAAATTACAAATAATTTATAAGGTAATTCGAAAAAAAAACACGTATTCACAGAAAACTAAACGAACTTTATCAGGTCAGCGAGTTAAAAATATTTTTATTGTTTTCCCTAAGCGAACCCTAAAGGCGATTCGTCTTGTAGAGTCACTGAGTCGACGGAACGTGAGGCGAGCTCTGTACGTGACGCCGGGACAGAGCGGCTATCTCGTACCGAAGAGCCAGGCGAAGAATCAATATTGGATTATTGAGATTAAATAATCCAATTAACTGTTGCGATAAGATTAATGAAAACTTTCATTTGTTTCATTTTGATAGCACGGCAAGTTACTATTTCTGTTTTTAACCGACTTCAAAAAAGGAGGTTTCTCAACTCGACCGTAAATATACATATAATTATATTTTTATGTGTGTTCGCGGATAACTTCGTCGTTTATGAACCGATTTTCCTGATTTTTTTTTTGTTAGAAAGGGGATATCCCAAGGTTGGTACCATGATAAGGAGGCCAGTATCTGACGATGGCATCTCAGACAAATCGAGGTTAACATTCGAAAATCGTAGTGGCGACTAGAGCGTTTGTTAATTTTGTTCGTCTACTTACACTGTATTACTTGTCCTCCTTGTCGATGTAATTGAAGTCGGTTTTTTTTTTCGTTTGTTAGCAAACAAAATTATTAATAATTAATAATATTTTAAGTCTCTTTCAATAATTAATAACAGAGCCATGTTATGTATCAGCCTGTAATATCACACTGCTGGGCATAGGCCTCTTTAGACATGTCGCAGAAAGGTCAGGTTGGCGGATTTATTAATTAATAAATAAATTAATAACCAAGTGTATCTATATACAGGGTGTCCCGCGATAATCTGCAACCCCGAAAGAGGGTGAAACTAGACCATAAATTATCGACAAAAAACAGAAAAAAATTAAAAAAATTTTTTTTATTTTTTTTACTGACGAATTGAGATTTTTATATAGCTTACGTAGCCTCTTTGTACAAAAAATGATGATTTTTGTACGTGTTTTTTGGGATACAGGCGTAAATTTTTTTTTATTTGAATGGCAATATGGTAAGAAATAAGAATAAATCATAAAATTTCCTGGTATTGGGGGCATAATTCTGAGAAAATTAGAGATCATTGAAAAAAACAGTCATAAAAAATGGATTTTTTTTCACAAGAAGCATAGTTAAAGACATAATGCCACTTTTTTGCCAGCTAATTTTTATTTTATCCTTACCGCCAAGTACGTGGCGTAATATTTTATTTTATTTTAAAGTAATCGACCCACTACTTAGGAAGAAATCATCATTTTTTGTACATAGAGTCTAGGTAAGATATAAAAATCTTAATTCGTCAATAAAAAATAAAATATTTTTTTAAAAAAGTTTTTTCTATGTTTTTTGTCGATAATTTATGGTCTAGTTTCACCCCCTTTCGGGGTTGCACTTTATCGCGGGACACCCTGTATATAAATGACTTTACATGTTCACTGAGACACAAAAAGAATATACAGCCAACCATAACAACATTTTATCAGAAAAAGATATTTGAAAAAAATTGGATTTGTTCCCAGCGAGAACTAAACCTACAACTATTTTACTGCAATTTTTTAAAACTTATTTAAGGCTCTAAGTAGGACTACTCGCTGAATTAATGTTTTTTTCCGACAACAACATTTTACAAAACATTTTAAATAGAACACTTGCTACTAAAATAATGTATATATTAATACGCGAAGCAAAAACTTTGTACCCCTTTTTACGGAAATTTCTGGACGGAGGAGTACGACATTTCGCACACTTATAATGTAGTTTGTATAGAGAAAGAAAGCAGAATCATAATATTTTTTTTTTTAATTATACATTAAATATACATTAAATTAATTTAAAAAAAAAAAACATACATACACTACCATGTATTTGACACACATACGCGTATATGCTACTATTTTGTTTACTGTGTTAAAGTCTGACGTCAAATTGAGAATAGATTATAGATTAATATTATTTGTCTATATTGAATGTCAAACATAACCATAATTTTACTAAAACCTTAATAATGTTCAAACTTATAATTTAAATTAATTATGGTCGAATTTCGGCCACCAGGCGACCACTAATTTAGATTTAAAAGGGATTTAATGCATAACATAATGAATACATTCAAACTATTTTCAATCTTATCAAATTTATTATTATTATTTTTTTGATATTTACTATTGTTTCATAAATGGTGACGGTAGCAACGTGACAACATTGTTATTAAAAGATAGGACGTGCATTTTTAAAATTTCAGTTTGTGTAAAATAAACGTGTCATATTAATTTATGTTACTGACAACTCGTTAGCGCAGTATGCAGAGCCTCCTTTACATTCGGGGTAATTGGTTTCATTCCCGTCCTGAGTCTGGGTGTAACATTTATATATGACACAAACACTTATTAGTATGTGTTACAGTCAACTGATACCTAAAACATAATATATTATTATTTTTTTTTAATAATACTATTCAGGTTTTTTTTTAATTTGTAAATATATTATCATCACCATCATCACCTTCATCTTCATCATCTTCACCTTCATCATGATCATCATCACCATCATCATCATCATCATCATCACTTCAGCCTATCGCGGTTCACTGCTGGACATAGACCTCCACAAGTTCGCGATAAAAATGGCGCGAACTCATGTGTGTTGCCCATAGTCACCACGCTGGGGGGTTAGTGACCGCAGGGCTGGCTTAATTTTCAATACGCCTTCTCTTGTGTAGGTATAAGTGGTGCGCACAGACCACAGAAATGTGGTGCGTAATGCTGTATTGCGCTGCGCTGGACGTCACTTGTTATGCTTTACTTATCTTCGAGCTTTTATTGGAAATCTTTTATTTATTTATTTTTTAATGCATAAAAAAAAATTAAATCTAACATTACAGTGAACCCAATGCGTTAGTTAAGTTGATCATAAATTCTACATCTATAACAAGATTTTAGTATACAAATAATATTAAATTTAACAATCAATTTAAATAATTCAATAAAATCAATTAAAAATAGTAGTAATAATTGTAAATCTAATTAATTAAATAAGTAAATTTAAAAATACATAAAATTCATAAAAACAAATAATTAAATTAAAATCAATTTCAATATGTCAGATTGAATAAATAATGTCATACTTCTTGTTTTATTCTGTCTTATGCCGGAACAGCTATTGAATAAATTCTTCCTATAAAGTTTTAACGTCGTCGCGGCGGAAAATTAAGATTTGTGACCAACTTCTGACATCCGGAAACTCCATATTATTTGTCTTTACAAACTTTTGCACTTTTGCTGACTTTTTTATAATTATCAGTGAGAAAATAGAGGCTTACAAAATTAAACTTGGTAGATTAATTTTGTATAGTAAAACTAATGTCTGTGATACCAAGTGTAGTTTAATTATCACTACATATTATTATAAAACAGAGTCGCTTCCCGCTGTCTGTCTGTATGTATGCTTAAATTTTTAAATCTACGCAACGGATTTTGATGCGGTTTTCTTTAGTAGATAGAGTGATTCAAGAGGAAGGTTTTTATGTATATAATACATGCATAATATAGTAGAGGAACTCTGATAGTTTTTGCAACCGTGCGAAGCCGGGGCGGGTCGCTAGTAAAACAATAAATAAATTGACAGCAATCGCTCTGGCATAGATCGATCCTTGTCCAACACGAAGAAATAGTAGGCCTATAGGTACCTAGCAGTGAAATGCTACAGGATAAATCTAATTATTCTATTATTTTTTTTTATGCAATTAGATCTGTCAACAAGAGCATGGCTCACCTGATTGATAATAAGCGAATATAGTAGCTTATAGACGCCTGCAACACGAAAAACATCGCAACCATGTTGCTGACCCTACCACCAAACCCCTCGCCCTCCTTGGAATTCTGGTCACCTTACTCATCACAGAGACACAGCACTGCTTGAAAGCAATATTATTTAGCTGTGATCTTCTGTAAGGTCGAGGTACTTCCTCAGTCGGGCTGCTCCAGATTTTGAGCGGGATATTTTCTGCTGTGTTCTATCTGAGTTATTAATGACATAGCATACACAGTCGGTACAGTCATTACAAGAAGTAGATCTGTAAAATAAATATGCAGTAATTACGAAGCTTTCTCATAAAATAGAACTGTAGTTAAAACTGAACCTGTGAGGGATATAACTGATGTAATATAAATCAATATTACGAAATCTCAAAACAACACAAAATAGGTCAGCACAGATTACGTTAACAAAACAAACAGCAACAGTATACCAAGCAGTGCGTGTTTATTTATACGCTCTATACAACAGAGTATTAATCGTATATTTGGTTTAAAAAAGTAAACTGTGTTTTCCTAAAAACCCGCGATTTAATGGGTTTGTTATGTATTTTTAAATGAAATCACTCTTAAACCGTTAATGGAAATAGTGAAATGTATTTTTAGATAAAGAATATTGTATTTTATAACTAAATATCTGCCGAGTTTTGTATGGGTGTAGTTTATATACGGTGTGCCTGTTAAGTAATCGTATTGACGTAAGAGATTTTCATAAAATAAAAAGTATAGTGTACATGGAAGCTTTATAAAAAAAAGGTATGTGTGCGATTCACACACGATAGAAGTGAAACTTCTTTGGCAAACTAATTTACAAAAAAAAACTAATTTAAAATTAGCGGCGTGCAGCGCGGCACGTCCTTCCCTGTAGTTGCCTTCCGGTTTGAAATCACAACGATTCTAAAGAAGTTTCACTCCAAAAATTAATAGCTGTAGAAATCGCTTAGAACAAGAGTTATTTTAAATATCAATTTAATATTTATAAGTCGGAGTCAGTCAATAAAATGATACAAAACGAAAAATCAAGTTTGGCGCGACGTCCTAAGGCTGGCAGCACCGTTGAGCAATTCGGTCAACATGGCAAGACGTCGACGCTTCCCAAGATTGAGAATAAATTTGTGAAAATCGTTAAAACAAAGATTATGGCATTTACGAAGTACTTTCTTTGCTCGATTATCCCACTCTTTCCGAACAAAGCAAAGCTGTTTTCGACAAATATATATTAATTATACTAGCTGTGTTCGCGACTTCATCCGCGTGGAATTTAACAAAAAATTTATTGTTGTGTTCGCAGAGTTATAAAATAAATAAATTCTAAAATATAAGTAGCCTAAGTTACTCCTTATTATATCAGCTATCTGCCAGTGAAAGTACCGTCAAAATTGGCCCAGCCGTTTCAGAGATTAACCAGAACAAACAGACAGACAGACAGACAAAAATTGTAAGAAATGTTATTTTGGTATATGTACCGTGTATACATCCATAAGCATTTAGTAAAAAGCGGTTATTTTAATATGACAAACAGACACTCCAGTTTTATTTATTTGTATATAATTATGAAGGCACTGCGCACGCAACCATGTATTCGGTCTACCGAATAAGTTAGGTTGAAGTTAGGTTACATTTAAAATCAATTTTAGTAGTTTTGATTATTTTATGACTATATTTATTGTAGTCAATAATACAGTGAAGTGATTACTATAACAGCCATTTTGTGAGAGCATTGTACCCGAAAATATACATACACACTACACACACTACACTACAGCCTATCACAGTCCACTGTTGGACATAGGCCTCCACAAGTTCGTGCCCGACATTACGACGCGAACTCATGTGTTTTGCCCATAGTCACCATGCTGGGCAGGCGGGTTGGTGACCGCAGGGCTGGCTTTGTCGCACCGAAGACGCTGCTGCCCGTCTTCGGCCTGTGTATTTCAAAGCCAGCATGGATGGTTATCACGCCATCCGTCGACTTTTTAAGTTCCAAGGTGGTAGTGGAACTGTGTTATCCCTTAGTCGCCTCTTACGACACCCACGGGAAGAGAGGGGGTGGCTACATTCTTTAGTGCCGTAACCACACAGCACCGAAAATATACACCCACAAGAAAATATAAAACAATACTGATATGGTCGAAAGACATTATATTTATTTACTATTTTATAATCTTCTTTTAGTAATTAAAAAGTATTTAACTTGCCTAATAAGAAGAAGTTTTGAAAACGGACATAATAGATTGCAACATGGTCTAAATGTGTTAATAATCTTAATGAGTTTACTAAATATATATCTAACACAAATTATAACATTAAATATTACGTTAATGTTAGGCCTTGCGAGTTAGACACGATCACGATTCAGCCTGTAATATCCCACTGTTGGGCATAGGCCTCTTCCCCATGTAGGAGAAGGATCGGAGCTTAATCCACCACGCTGCTCCAATGCGGGTTGGCGGATATATTCCCTACTATGAGTAACGATCGCTATCAGGTGTACAGAATCAACGTTTATGTCAATGTTGAATTGAATTGTACATAACTAGCGACACGCTCCGGCTTCGCACGGGTGCAATGCTGATACTAAATATGAAATATAAAATAAATATTTGCAATCTAAGCGCAAAAAATGTGTTTATCATCACATTAGAAAACTTTAAAACTATCAATGTTCCTCTACTATATTACGCATGTATTATACATATAAACCTTCCTCTGGAATCACTCTATTTACTAAAGAAAACCGCATCAAAATTCGTTGCGTAGTTTTAAAGATCTACATCTAAGCATAATTATATACAGACAGACAGCGGGAAGAGAATTTGTTTTATAATATGTAGTGATTAAGCCTGAGTTGTACATATATATTGACTCTATAAAATACTAGTATCTTATAGGCCTCGAAACAAAGAAGAACAGAACAAATAAGAAATATTTATAATTAATACATTTTGGTAATAAGATTGAGTTGACGTTCTATTCCGATTCATTTAAGTAATCCTGAAATGTATTCTTAACCTTTTTCATAAAATTATCTATACTCAATATTATAAAGAGGAAAAGTTTATAACTTTGTTTGTATATACGGGGTAATCTTCGCAAATACTGATCCGATTATGAAAATTCTTTCACTAACAGAAAGCTACACTATTCAGGAGTGACATAGTGTATATTTTATTGTAATTGAACAAAAAATTCTGTAAATAAGAAAAAGATAAAAATATAACTCCAAAATGGTATATAATTATATTATTATAACGCCATCTCTCGCCGTCATCTTTAGAAGACTTTATTAGCCTATCGACGTCGTTTTCGGAATTTTGATAAATGGCGTTGGAGTAATTATAAATAAATATTATTTATTTAAGTGCTATAAAATTTAGTATGTTATTTGGTTCTGTAATTTAAAATGATAAATACACGATATTATTACGATTTTACGCCCAACGGAGTGGGCACGGGTCTGCTAGTAAAATATATATTGATTGTGAAGCTATAAAAAGACCAAACAGACTACTCTTGTTACAAATAATACAATGAAGTTCAGAAACTTATCACCTAGTTTTAAATTTAAAAAATGATAAAAATTTATGGACTTACTGATGCTGTATTTCATGCAAGATATTACTAATTTTATTTGACACAGTTTATTTAAAAGAGTAATTGCGAAGTGTTTTCCCGGTTCTTCTTTGCAGAATATACAATCTAATCTACAGTAATGACTTAAGCAGCATTACGTCCAAATGAATACGAGTAGGTAAGAGAAGGTAGAAAAAAAAGACAGGAGGTTTTGACTGACTGTGGCACTCTAAAATAGCAGAAGAACTACTACTACACAGAGAAATGAGCTGCTGGTTTTAAAAAAAAAATTATGTAAGATTGAACAAATGTAGTTGAAAGAAATAAGAACGGAAGGAGAATTTGATTACATGACTTACGCCGAGTGGCACGAAAAGAAATTATTTAAGTAGTGATTAAACTAATTTAATCGCAAGAATTGTACGAAATTCTTGTGATTAAATTAGTTTAATCTCTACTTCGTGCAACTCGGCGTTACTCTTAAACATCACAGGAACTATTACAGATGTACAGATGAATGCTTACCTAAATAATATTATCTTGGTTTTTATAGATATAGGCAAAACAAAATAGGAAGAAATATTATATTAACTTTCTGTTTCCCTTAGAGTATAGTCCTAATACGTTGAACCATTTAGAAGCTGAAACCCCGTAGACCATCTAGTATAACTTTAAAAGTAATATTGAAATAAATCAATGTAACTTAGGCTACAATATCGACAGAAGTAAGGCTTACTGTAAATTGACTAAACTTTTTCAATCACTGCTGTTATTGTACGGAAAGTATCTGACTTTGTACGAAATTGAATCTCGTTCTGTTTATTACGATTTTAGACAATATTTATTCGATTTATAAATTTAATTAATACTTTTGATATTTTGTTAAAGTGAACGTAAAATGTTTCAATAATGTTTACAATTGTGTTAATTGGATGCTTTTCTTTTTTATATTATATTAATAAATAGAACAAGCCTCTTCAAAAATTCGCCATTGTTAAGAATAGAACATTACCAAGTTCCGAATATACATAAGTAACCATGTACGTAAATTGGTACTGAAATTATTTAATACGAGTACGTGTTTAAGTCTCCAAAAAAAGTTATGAAACTATTTTATATGTAAGTAGGTACATAGGTCGACACAAGTATATCGGAAGCGTCAAAACGGAAATCGCGGAAATTCCTCTCATTCTCATCTCCATTTTTTGTAAATATTGTAACTTACTATGTTATATTTTTAACTACTTTAATGCAAAATTGTGGAAATAATATTTAAATGTACAATGTGTTATGCTTTTAATATGTCATAATAAACTCCTGTGAGTTCCCATGAGACATGTCGGCACTTTTGCAAGCGCCACAGTAACGGCGGGTGCGATTGCGATCTCAAAATGACTCAAACTGACCAACAAAAAAAAAAATGGTAAACATCCCGTTTTACATATAAACTTCAGCAAGCAACTGAATAAAATGTCAAAGCTAAAAACTCGTATGTTGTGATTATTGTATAGTATTATTACTAATTATATTTTTACTAGGTGCATTTTCGGTGGATTGAAAAATGTTTTTTCGATGTTGAATTACAACTTTGCAATATAAAACACTGTGTTATGAATTCACTTATTGAGAAATATTGGAATGAAATAAAGTCTTTGAAGGAGAGATGATAACTGATTTTATGTAACTGTGCTTTATTACGTCATTATTGTTGATTTTATAGAAATTCAAACCAGCAGTGGATAATTATAATATACCAAGAAAATAATTTTAATTTTAGTTTCAATCACTTTCATAAAACTATTCTTGTAACAAATTTTTTTGGGTACCTTTTATATTAAAAGTATAACAATACATTACTATTTTTTATTGTAAACAGTGCCACGAAATTATCTTCCCGTCTAGTAAAATATTTCAAACGAAATATGCAAATTAACTCACATTTTGATACTTTTGTTTCAAACCTTTCAAATATATTACATATTTCAAATATATTTCATAATTATTTTGGCACATACAATCCTCTAAGCCGTAATGAGCCAAAGTTTGGAAACATCATAATTAAAACATAATCAATTTTCACTTTTCTCTTCCTTAATCTTGTGTGACGTTTACACGTCAGCGTGAAAGGAAATTATTTTCGCGTCTAGTGGATTACATAATATTATGTAATTAACGCATTAAAAATCGATAATATCTAAAAATCGGTTAGCGTCGTCGTAGTTAGTGTCGTATCGTGCGCTTCCGGTGACTTTCAAATGAATATTCGAGTAACGTACTTCGTACAGCACGAGCCTAAGCTTCATTTCAAACTTGGTTGTGTCACAGGATCTAACTAACGTAACGTTACTTTTTGTTACGCGACCACTGTAGGGTTAATTATTATTACATATAATTAAATAATATGTGTCACTTTTATTATTTTAAACTATATATTATAGTTGTCTTTATTACTTTTTCTAACAACTGAGACTAATTAAAACATGATACCTTCAGTAGATTACGGATATCCACGTCTCATATAACCTGCTTGAAAACAGTATTATTTTTCTGTAAGTTCGAGGTTTAGGCTGCTCCATATTTTGAGCAGGAATTTTCTCGCTGTGCCCTACCTCAGTTAGTGTTTTAGTAATTATTATATGATTTTAAAATCTCAATCCTAAGCAAATATAATCCCTTATAACAATAATGTATTAATTTTTAAAAGTTTACTCTGGCTATTATAATAGACACAATATGAATAATAAAACGAATAAAACAATTTGTTTACATCTTAGTTACGATTGTTGCAGCCGCAGGTGCCAAGAAAAGGCAATTTACTTATAATTACATTTATTAACTAAAATTACAATTAAAATTTGGTATCAAAAACTACATGATTAAGAATAAGTGATTCCCTACTGATGTTAAGTACGAGAATGATTTAATAAAATAAAGTTAAAGAAAGGTTTCCTCGGTGTGGCCGTCGCGGCGGTGGTCGCTGCGGTGGTCTCCAATCTTCATCCGAAATTATGTTGAAATCTTGCAGGTGCGCGGTACAGAGTAATAAGGCTGTGAGCACACCTGGGTTTCTAATATTTAAAATATATTGTTTTTATTGTCTTCCTATGAAGTAAAGCTGAAGGCACACCGATTCCGTGGGGTTAGGTTAGCCGCGTGTAACATCTTTAAAGAGTTTGAAGTATTTGAATGTTATAACTATACATATCGTTTTAAAATTAAAATCCTCAAATTAATTGGAGTGAAACCATTGGTTACAGCTAGTCAGTAATAAAGGTTTTTTAGCAACAGCCATACACAGATAAAACAAAATCCGAAAAATTTAACATAAAACAGAAGTCAAACATTGCATACCCTTTCCTAAATTATCTGTTCCGTGTTCACCTGTGACGCTAAAGACAAGGGTGTGATTGATTGCTTATATAATTATAGAGAGGTCATTCTAAACGAGATTTGAAAATGGAACAGCTGGTCCTCGAGCCAAATCATTTAAATTTTGAATTCATTTTCTAAAATTGCTTAAAATATACGATACGATACGATTATCGATTCAACAAAAATACATTCAGTCTGTATAATCTGTATAATCCCAATGCTGGGCATAGGCCTCTTTCTCCACGTAGGAGAAGGATTGGATTTTTCCACAATGCTGCTCTACTGCTAGTGGCGGATATGTTCCCAACTATAAGTAACGATTGATATCAGGTATTTATGGAAGCCAATACACAAACCATGGAGCAGAAAGCAATCTTCAATCAAAGAAATCAAATCTCCTTATAGAAGATCACAGCTATATAATATTGTTTTCAAGCAGTGTTGTGTTCCTGTGTGAGTAAGGTGACCAGAGCTCTTGGGGGGATTGGTGGTAGGGTCGGCAACGCGCTTGCGATGCTTCTAATGTTGCCGGCGTCTATTAGCTACGGTAACCGCTTACCATCAGATGAACCGTACGCTAATTGGAAGACCTAGTTCTTAAAAAAAAAAAACTTTGAAATAAATAAAAGAAAAAAAGATAAACAGTGGGTCTGTTTGAACAAACAGAACCGCAGGCACACAGTACATAATTATAGAAGTTTAGTCTCACTTTTACAACGCGCTCAGGTGTACTATCATTTATTAAGATAATACAACGGTCGCCCATTACCACTAACAGCTTCCATGTTTTGAAATTTACGCTAAGATTCTGAGAAATTGTGAGAGATAAATTAGGTGTTACACTTTTCTGTACCTACTTATCATAGTATAAGAACGCATTAACAATTTTGTTTTGACGTGTCTCGTGTGTTTGTCGCCATATTCCAATAGAGAAAATACTAGTAACGAACTACATTATTCTTATTCTATATATATAAAAGAGATTTCCACCCATTGACTCATCACGATATCTCTGGAACCATAAGGCCTAGAGACTTGAAATTTGGTAGGAATATTCCTTTCGCTAGGTAGAGGTCAGCTAAGAACGGATTTTACGTAGTTCCACTCACAAGAGGGGGTTGCGGGGGTTAATAACATAAATTACAAAACAACGTTTGCGGGGTCAGCTAGTATATATAATAAATGGAGAGCCAGTTTTTTTGTTGGGTTATACTGAGAAAACTATCGAACGAACCGATCGGAATAATACTTACCATAAGATGCAGCGTGTTTTGGTTTTAGTATATTATAATTATGTTGGTGATTACTTATCGTGTAAAAAAAAATATGGACGGACAGAGCTCACTAGTAAAAATAAACTGTAATAATACCTAATTTTATAAATTAAAAATATTGTATTATCATGTACTAAGAATGTAATTAATGTATGTTGTTTTGCCATATATGTTATTAACCCCCGCAACCCCATCTTGTGGCTGAAATTTTGTAAAATCCGTTCTTAGCTGACCTCTACTTGGCTAAAGGAATATTTCTACCAAATTTCAAGTCTCTAGGCCTTATGGTTCCAGAGATATCGTGATGAGTCAATATATGGGTGGAAATGTCTTTTATATATACAGATTATACTATCTACTAGCTCAAAATCTTTGTGATAATCCTTAGATAATATCATAACTAAATGATAATGATCTCAAGCAGTGTTGTGTTCTTGTAGTGAATAAGGTAACCAGAGCTCCTGTTGAGGGCCAGGAAAAGGGTCGATAACGCGCTTTTGATTCTTCTGGAACTGCAGGCGTTCATATATCACGATTCACGATGAATCGCTTAGCATCAGGTGTACCAAATGCTTGTTTGCCATTATAGTCAAATATAAATACATAATAACATATGGTCAAATTTCGACTAGCCCGTTGGTGCAGTTTGTAGTGACTCTGCTTTCTGCTCCAGGGGTTGTGGGTTCGATTCCCACCCCGAGGCTAGGTGTAATATATATTTATTTATATACGTAGTATTTATATGTATGTTTATCGATAAAAAAAACATAGCTATACCAGTCGGCTGTTACCTATAACACAAGCATTCAGTTGCTTACTTTAGGAACAGACGACCGTGTGTGTGTGTGTGTGTTGTAGATATTTATATATATAACATTTTTCTTTATATAATTAGTTTTATATACAAAAAGTTACGAAACATACTTTCCCAAATTGAAACACGTTATTTGAACAATCTATTTCAAAACACAGTTTCAAAAGTAATTAAGAGAATTCCTTCCAACTATTTGGATCAGAATCTTAATGACAATAGTGGTTCCCGTTTTTGCTATAAGCTTCTTAAAGTGGATGGAACAGATACTTAAAATTCTTTTTAATTGAATCATTAATTGTAATTAAATGTTTGCTTTTAAAATACGTTATTAAAATAAAGCCATTTATTGAATTCTTTAGAAATTCACTGTGGGTTTTCATTCCATTCAGATGTAATTTTGATTTAAAATTTTTTTTGATGATCGAGAAATCGTTATAAATAAAAATACCTGATATTAAATATCAATCATAGATGCTTATATTCAATTTTCCAATTTTCATATTGAACTTATACTTTTTTTGGCGCGTTAGGAAAAAATAATGACAGTTTTTTATGCGCGCGCAGACCGTTAGAAAAACCGCCCCCCTGAAGTAAGCTACTCAACGAAGAAGTAGTTAGCAACGTGAAGTTAGCTAGCTAATGAATGCACGCGACCACCGTCACAAAAAAACCGACAAGAGCTTATTATATAATAATAATTATTAGCTTTACATGGAGAAAGAGGCCTATGCCCAGCAGTGTGATATTACAGGCTGAAGCGAATGTTTTTACATTTTCAGGTTGGTTTACATTTTTTTATTGCTCTAATCTTATGCTATTTTGATATTACTAATCACAAGATTTGTGCCTACTACTAGACTTGTGTTCTGAGATCAACGTGTTCCAATATTTTATACCAAATCAATTGAATTGGTCGTCAAAGTAAATTGTCATCGTAAAAGGCAACAAATTTAAATTATATTATTATTCTATTCTATAAAAAGTATAAATCGTGTAACGCTAGCGGTGATACAAGGTCCGATATTTTAAAAAAAACAATCAATTTGTTAAAAATGGTCAATTGTATTTGACATGACGCGTTGGCGCAACTGTTACAACACTGGTTTGTTACTGTTGCGCGCGTTCGATCCCCGCACGTGACAAACATTTGTATTGGCCATACAGATGTTTGCCGTGGTTAGGCTGAAGCATATTTTACATAATAACAAGCTATACCCGTAACTATGCATGCGGTAACACGCTTTTGGTTCCCATCCCTTCTGGTAAGAGAATCATTATAATACAATTGACAATATAGGTCAAGAAATTGAAAAAAGTATTGAGAAAATAATCATATTGATTTTTGATATAGAAAGTATCACGTGTATAGTTTCGGATTGATAACATACAGAGAGACTTAACTATAGCCAAATAGATAGGTGACTTTACCAACAGACAGAAAAATGAAAAACAAAATACATTTGCTGCAGTAACAATCATAAAGTGAAATCCCAAAAAAATACATAATATCTTCATTCTACGCTATTGGACCTGCTGTAGTTTTTTTATAAATAGCCATCGAAGTATTTATGTAGAGACTGGACTTGGTTCAATAACAAACCAATTTTTTATCAACCTTAAGAAATTAGAAGCTGAGATTAAATTTATTCTCTTGAACTATAATTATTCTTTTTGTCTGTTATAGCACCTTATTTGTAGTGACAGATAGTCAAATTTGACTAAAGTTTTCAAAATAAGTGAATAAAGTAGTACCTAATAATAATGGTAGGAAAAGAAATCAAATATTATCATGATCTTACTTGTCATAAAACTTTTTGTAATTTCTAAACGCTTCAACTCGTTTCGTGTCTAGCTTTTTAGCTATTAACATCATTACAGTGAAAATTCGATCTGTACCTATTTGATTTTTACCTTTTTTTTGTAAATCTAGGTTGCCAAACAAGCATACGACTCTCCTGATGGTAAGTAATTACCGTAGCTTATAGATTCCTACAACATCAGAATCGTCGCAATCCCCCCAGGACCTCTGGTCACCTTACTCACCACAGAAACGCAATACTGCTTGAAAGCAGTATTGTGAACTTGAAAGTTGTATTATTTAGCTGTGATCTTCTGTACGGTCGAGGTACTACCACAGTCGGGCTCGAAAAAACATACAGAGACAAAACATAAACAATAAAACAATTAATGTTACAAATTAACATTGCACATAAAACTTTAGACCTTTTATTTAACAACGTGCAAAGAAAAAATTATAACAATAACACAATATTTAACATAACAGAGCAATTTAAATACGAGTATGTATAAAGACATAATTATAGTAACAAGGACTTACCAAATAATAATTATACTAACGAAACCTTAGACCTCAAAAAAAATTAATTTATATCTTCAATAGGTTATAATTTAAGTAACAACCTGTTAATATCAAATGAATCTTAATTTCTAATTCCGAAGCCATTATTCGAAATTAATTCTTCGGAATGAGTTTCAATATAAAAATGTTTCAAAAATTTCGCGTTCTTACGAAATGCTACATTAGCAGATTCCCGCTGATAAAATAAATCCGAATATTTTATTATCCTATTTTCTAACCATTAATTGGTTCTCGGAGATAAAAATGTTGAAATTGCGGCGAAAAGATATTATAACGTTTAAAATTCTTTATCGCAATACTTTTGTAGATCTTAAACGAATACGTGTTTTTTTTTTGTATTGATATAACTTAAATTCTTGAAAATATGATGCAACATTTTGTTTATATGTTTATTTGTATATTTGTTATGTGAATATAATCGGCAATGAGGTATTATTTTAAATAATTCTGCTTTCAATCAGTTTTGTGTTTCTGTAGTGAGTAAGGTGGCCAGAGCTCCTGGTGGGGATTGGGGATAGCATGGTAACGCGCTTACGATGCTTCTGGTGTTGCAGGCGTCTATAAGCTACGGAAATCGGTTATCATCAGGTGAGCCATACGCTTGTTTGCCGACCTAATTTTATAAAAATTGCATGCGTACAAAGTACACATATCAGACGTGAAAATTATTTGGCAAACTAATTTAAAAAAAAAAAACGAATATAAAATACAAAAAGAAAACTAGTTGAAAAAAACAAAAAGGCAACGTCGCGGTGTTTCCTGGCGGTCACTCATTCAGGTACTGACCGTCGTGACGCTGCCCCCCCCCCACAAATTTTACCCCTCATGCGCCTGAAAGAAGTTTCACTTCACAAAAAACTATCTATACATTAAGTAATTATCTACAAACCCTACAAACAATGAAAATAAAGTCAAAACCGGAGTATCTTACAACAACAAACAAAGATTAATTATTATCTTTAATTTGAAGTTAAAATTGCATAATCAACATAGCGTCGAAAACAGACAAGCTTTATACAATAAGTCTAGACTTTATAATTAAGAGCTAACATCGCTAAACACAGTGAATGGTATATAATATATACTAGTCTATGTTTGTTAGAAACATGGTTATTTAAAATATCGAGAGCCCTGAAAAAATCATTAGCAATAAGGCTGCCTGTGACTGACGCAAAACTATTATGAATATCATCTAATTTTATTATTTTGTATCGGAGTATAAAAATATGTAAATAAATAAATAATCAAGGCACGGTGGGAAGACCCACAAGAACTGCACAAAATCAAAATTAAACCTTATTTAGAACAACTAGAATACGATATTTAGGACATGGGTATAAATATAAAATGACAAAATTATGTAAAAACAATTTTATCACACAGCGATCCTTTCTAATCTTCATTAAGTGTAAGTAAAGAGGACGATCACAAGAAAACTGTTCAAAAGAAAGAAAAAAAAACTGTAATATTACATAGCAATTAATCTGCACAAAATTAAAATGCACCCTGAAATAACTCGTACGTAACTTACGCTGGCGCTAAGACGAGCTTAATGACTCCCTCGCTAAGTGAAATTGGCTTATCACTCATCCACTAGAAGTCTAGATTAGTTTAGACAACATTGTTTATTTTCTTACATGAATGTTTGAAATTATTTTAATTAGTACAGCCCGGTTGAAAAATGTTAAAATTTAAAAACCCGGTTTTTTAAATTTCTAATTCCTTTTAAAAAACTGTTCGTTTTAAACACCACCTGCTAAATAGTTTATTTTTTATAATTAGACATAGAAATAATACATATATAAATATATAAATACAAATATTACACCAGACTCATGTGGGAATCGAACCCGCAACCCGTGAAGCAGAAAGCAGAGCCACTACAAACTGCGCCAACGGGCTAGAAATATTCAACAGAGATTATTCACCGATATAATTTCAACATTTTCAACGCTCGTCAAAGTTACATCACGGAAGGTTTTTGCTCACATGGGCAAAATATCCCAATTACAATGAAACGCAACCAACAAATCTAACTTAGTGGATTCTAAACTGAGACATCGAGGCGACTGAAATGAAATGAAAACATTTATTTCGTCATAAGGTGATCCTCACACTTAACGAAAGTCAAAAAAGTAAAAAAAAACTATCCGGCTTTTACCCTATATGTAAATAAAACCACTATTATATCAGAAGACATTTTTAAAGTGACTGTACATTTACATATTAATTTATCACATGAGTACTGTGGACGCTGTTGCTTTAATTATACTTTAAACTATATCCATTTATAAAACTAAACTAATTACAATCACAATGAAAGATATATGAGTTAGATGATTTCTTTCAGCCAGAGTATTTTATTACAAGCTTTTATTTAACTTGCAATGTATGTATGTATGTATGTAACTTTAATGAATGTTTGTTCGGGTGAAATCTTGCAACTCAATTTTGAAGCAGATATCTTCAACCAATTGAGCTGATATTTTGTATACAGGTTCAACTTGGATGACAATGCATGGTTTGTTTGTATGCATGTATGTATGTATGTTTGTTCGGGTGAAATCTTGCAACTCAATTTTGAAGCAACCAATTGAGCTGAAATTTTGTATGCAGGTTCAATTTGGATGACAATGCATGGTTAGCTTTGTGACGTCATTCTAAATCCAATATGGCAGCATATCCAAGAGTGCGGACTAGTTATTTTTAGTGCACTTCTACAATATGGGTATCAAATGAAAGGGCTTGCTAAGAATAATTCGAATAAAGTAACGTGATAACCGACTAAAAAGTCAAAAATAAATTAAAAGTAAAAAAATCTTTTTAAAAAACAAGCTTTTATTTGAATATGCTAAAACGAAAAAAATAAATTTTTACTTTAAAACTTTTACTATCTACTTATAAAGTCATTACACATAATCTATATGATATAAAAGCTTGTCGCGAGATTTGCTTGTAAACAAGTAAATTAAATAAATTGATGTGATTGATTTTAACTATTAAAATTTTCAAACTAAGGAAATACGAGTACTCATATCTCGCGACAAGCTTTTCTATCATATAGATTATGTGTAATGACTTTATAAGTAGATAGTAAAAGTTTTAAAGTAAAAATTTATTTTTTTCGTTTTAGCATATTCAAATAAAAGCTTGTTTTTTAAAAAGATTTTTTTACTTTTAATTTTTTTACTAGCTAACTATCTAACTAAACTTGAACTATCAAACGCGTAGAGATTTAAAATAGACAGATGACAGTTATTTGATAAACGCGTATTTATATTCTATCTTGTTTAACAAAGAAAAACATCTTAATAAAGCTTTGCATTTTTTCTTTAAAAAAAATCCTAGCCCAGAGGGCGTCGCTTAGTCTGAATTTCATTGTACGAATAATTATTTAAGCAGAAACGATAATTAATATAAAAAGGAAGATATAATCGCCATATTTTCTTTTCATTTATTTGTGTTAAATTTATTAATGGTAAACTCCAACTAAATTTCTTATAAATGTACCATTAGAAAGAAACATGGTACGTAAAAACTATCTTCTTTAAAATAATAAGTGAAACATGATTCTGCTATCCTATTTAATCTTTGCCCCGCGGTGTCACACGTATTAATTTCAGAAAATAATAGCCTATAACCTTCTTCGCTAAATAAACTATCCAACACGAAAAAAATTCAGTAAGGAATCGTAGTACCTGAGATAAGCGCGTTTAAAGAAACAAAATTTTTCAGCTTTATAATTTTAGTATAAATTGTAGATTTACGAAACAAAACGTCGGCAACGCGTTTGTGATGTAGTGTTGGTGTTGTGTTCAGGTGTTGCAGTACGCTTGTTTGTCGACCTTTTTGTATAAAAAAACCATCTTATGTTCTCTATACAAATATTTTTATACACAAAAATTAAGATAATCTAATCCAAGTTTAATACTAAAATAGTTAGTTACCGTGTTCATTGCCCCTTCCATCTTCGTCTTCATCGTCGTCTTGATTCTATATTCCAATTCTCAGACCAACAAGTCTTCAAACTTTAGATCAGTAGACCAGTCCTTCATTTTCTCCATTAAACCTTCGAAACCTATAAATATACTTATATTTGAAACGAAAACAATGACGAAGGGAAATTAAATTAAACATAAAAGTAACGACGATACAGTATAAATTGAACAAAGAAAAACAACGTAACACTTAATAAGCCTCGAGCAAAATCACTCGAAACTTACGTCATTAAGAAAGTTAATTAAGAAAAGAGGCTTTATCAGAAAGTTCTTGATTCATGCCGTTACGTAGGTTCCATTAAAAATTGAATCGACTGAGGAAGTTGGTATATCTTTATGATAATGAGATATAATTTATTGGGAGAAATTCGTTTCCTTATACTGTATAAGTATGAAGGGAAAATATTTTCTTTTTCATTTTTTTTTTGACATAATTGAAGCATTTGTTTGTTTCTATATGAAATAATAAAATCTATAAATTAAAAGTAAAAAACCTTTTTAAAAAACAAGCTTTTATTTGAATGCACTTAAACGAAAAAAATAAATTTTTACTTTAAAACTTTTACTATCTACTTATAAAGTCATTACACATAATCTATATGATAGAAAAGCTTGTCGCGAGATAGTACTCGTATTTCCTTAGTTTGAAAATTTTAATAGTTAAAATCAATCACATCAATTTATTTAATTTACTTGTTTACAAGCAAATCTTGCGACAAGCTTTTATATCATATAGATTATGTGTAATGACTTTATAAGTAGATAGTAAAAGTTTTAAAGTAAAAATTTATTTTTTTCGTTTTAGTGCATTCAAATAAAAGCTTGTTTTTTAAAAAGGTTTTTTACTTTTAATTTATTTTTGACTTTTTAGTCGGTTATCACGTCACTTTATTCGAATTATTCTTAGCAAGCCTTTTCATTTGATATCCATATTGTAGAAGTGCACTAAAAATAACTAGTCCGCACTTTTGGATATGCCGCCATATTGGATTTAGAATGACGTCACAAAGGTAACCATGCATTTGCATCCAAATTGAACCTTTATGCAAAATATCAGCTCAATTGGTTGAAGATATCTGCTTCAAAATTGAGTTGCAAGATTTCACCTGAACAAACATACATACAAACCATGCATTGTCATCCAAATTGAACCTGTATACAAAGTTTCAGCTCAATATTGCTTGAAGATATTTGCTTCAAAATTGAGTTGCAAGATTTCACCCGAACAAACATACATACATACAAACCATGCATTGTCATCCAAATTGAACCTGTATACAAAGTTTCAGCTCAATTGCTTGAAGATATTTGCTTCAAAATTGAGTTGCAAGATTTTACCCGAACAAACATACATACATACATAAATACATACAAATCATGCATTGTCATCTAAATTGAACCTGTATACAAAATTTCAGCTCAATCGGTTGAAGATAATTATCTGCTTCAAAATTGAGTTGCAAGATTTCACCCGAACAAACATTCATTAAATTTACATACATACATACATACATACATACATACATTGCAAGTTAAATAAAAGCTTGTAATAAGTAAGGAACAAAAATTGGCGCTACAAATCTACGAAGTCGAATCGCAAAAGTTGTGATTAGATAAGTTAGAAACCGAAACCAGAAAATTTTTTGTCTGCCATTTGAGTGACAAACACATATACGCACCGCCTGACAGTAAGAGGTTACTGGAGCATTTGGATGCTTGCAACACCGCGAGCATTACAAGCGCGTTGCCGATGTTACCTCCACTATCAAAACAGTACATGCTCAGGGACTTTGGTTGCCTTATTAAATTGTTGAACCACAGAAACACAACATTACCTGAGACCAATATAATTAGATTACTGATTTCTAAAGAAAATTTTAAACTGTAGCCCTACGCTGTTGTCCTTACTTACTTACTTAAACTATTGTCCACATGGTAATCAAGTCAGTCATTAAGTCATTTTAAATATTTATTTAGAAATAGTTCCTTCTTACGTTACCATGGTTGTTTAAACTTCAGATTTTGTTTCGTATTAACCGTAAAGATGTTATATGACTACCATGAAAGATTTACTATACCGATATATTGCTATAACTTATGTACATGAAACAAACAAACAAAGCATTGGCAATTGAAACAATTCGAAGAATCACTCGCATATTTTAATTCGAACAACTTCTATGATCAACTTCACTTGAAAAACTGTTAACACATAAAAAACGATTTTCATTCAACTGCATCACGTCCTCCGATCTTCTCCATAACTGCAAATTACAGTATATTTGTTTAGGACTCTATGCTGTTGGGTTAAGATTGAATGTAGCTTAGGTGAAGGTCGTGTTAAGTCGTTTTGGCACGTAAGGTGTGTTATGACCGATTTTCAATGTATCTCGCCTCATTCTGCTCAGGTAAGGCTTCGCACGTCACGCTATGATTTAGGTCTTCATGATGCATTATATATGGTTTAGGGTATGACTTTTATATGCTCACCCAGATTCAATTTGTTTGAACGAATTAATTCGAAAAGAAAAGAGATATATCAATCATTTCAGTCTAACTTTTTGATCTTTTCCTTATTGTTTGCATTCGTCCCACAGAACTACCTTTAATCCCACTACTGAGTAAACTTCATATCTTTAAAGGAGTAGTATGAGAGATCTGTGACGTTACTTTATTACGATTTGTCATATACACGCGAACTTCTGACATGCTATTACTAATGATATTTTCTTTGACCGTTGAAATTTTGTAGTTACCTAGATTTGAAGAGATAAACCTGCAAAGAGATACCTGTAGAAGAAAATTGGTGTATAGTTCATTTTAATTACCACTAGGTACTATTTTAACAACAAATTTATTTACCTTCATTACCTAAAACTAGGACATTTTAATGTAGACTTGTAATGGTCTAGATATTTGTGCTCGTGTACTACGTGTCTTTTGGATTCCTGACACAAGATTCTCACCCTTGTGGAGCCTGTTGAGTGAAAGGCATTTATTTGTTTCTATTTATAGATTTTTCCTGTACACAATCCAATTGATCACTCTTTTAATCTGACCTCATTTTCAAATCGCAAAGTCAAGCAGCTAATAATTTTCGAAGACCAATTTGAAAATAGAATAGTTAAAAATGAACTTCTAATTTCTAGCACGCTTTTTTTGCCTAAGTTATTTTCTCTCTGTTTCCGCTCCGATAGTAAATTATTGTTTTTTGCTGAGCAAGCAGCCGTGACTAGAATAAGCTGGCTTAAATTTGCGCATACAATTTTTTGTAACTTTTTAGTATATGGACAGAAATAAAAATACTAGAATTTATTCTTTTTTACCAAGTCTTTTGTTACTAATAACACCGTTCGAATTTTATGTCTTTAATTACAATTGGTTTGTTGTCGATATAAATATGTTTCTGTAATATTGTAAATAGTGTATATTTGTTTGACGCCGCGGTGGCGCGGCGGTCACAGCACTAGTTTGTGCCTGTTGCGCTGGCGGTTGCGGGTTCGATCCCCGCTCACGACAGACTTTTGTATTGGCCATACAGATGTTTGCCGTGGTCTGGGTGTTTGTGCAGTCCTTGTGGGCCTCCCCACCGTGCCTCGGAGACCACGTTAAGCCGTCGGTCCCGGTTGTTATCATGTACATGTATCGTGCACACTCATAGCGATCATTACTCATAGTGGGGAATATATCCGCCAACCCGCATTGGAGCAGCGTAGTGGATTAAGCTCTGATCCTTCTCCTACACAAGGAAAGAGGCCTATGCCCAACAGTGGGATATTACAGGCCGAAGCGAAGCGATTGTTTGAACATTATTTTTTTCTCTATACTAATCTATATATACATACATATAATAAAATGGTAGAAAAGTCAAAACTGTACATTGAATATTTTTTTAAAAGAATACTTGGGGTGTGATCTACAATCGATACCGAAGCCAAAAATATAGTTTTTAGAATTTTTGTCTGTTTGTCTGTTTGTCTGTTTGTCTGTATGTATGTCCGGGATAAACTCAAAAAGTACTGCATGGATTTACTTCAAATTTGGCACGAATATTGTTAAGAAGTCGGGTCAGAACATAGGCTATATATTATCACGCTATCACCTACGGGGAACGAGCAGTGAACCTTTATTTCTTCAAATGTATGTCCGGGATAAACTCAAAAAGTACTGCATGGATTTACTTCAAATTTGGCACGAATATTGTTAAGAAGTCGGGTCAGAACATAGGCTATATATTATCACGCTATCACCTACGGGGAACGAGCAGTGAACCTTTATTTCTTCAAATGTATGTCAGGGATAAACTCAAAAAGTACTGCATGGATTTACTTCAAATTTGGCTCGAATATTATTAAGAAGTCGGGTCAGAACATAGGCTACATATTATCACGCTATCACCTACGGGGAACGAGCAATGAACGCACGCAGACGACGTCGCGGGCAGCAGCTAGTATATATTATAAAGCTAGAGAAAAATTATTTTTGTGTCGAATATTGCATTTACTGAGAAAGGTTTAGAGACAATAATATAATATTTGAATACGTTTAGGCATAGCTAGTGTTTAAAAATTGCGTTCGTACTCAATATACATATCTCTAAAGTGTATCACGATTCCCTCCCTGTGACTACAAAAGAAGATTTAAACAAAATTTTACGACTGAAATAGTGCATCGCAGGTTAGGAATTTCACATTCCTTGTTATTGTATGCTACAATAGTAGTAAATTAATATTTACGTTAAATAAAACGTGGGAAGATCGAATTGTGACTGCTGCACGAACATGTAGTCAGTTATATTATAAGTTAAATGTGCAGATGCTAACATGTCTACAGTACTGTAAAAAACCCTATTGTTAAATTAATAATTAAGGTCCAGTTCAGATCAGCTCTTCATTAACCCTTTGAATTCACAAAGATCAGAAATAAATAGATTATAACTTTATACGGCTTTGAGGACTTCATGGAACCTTAAAATATTAAATTATTTGTCCATAACTTTCGCAACTATACAGATGAATGAAACTAGTATTTTACCTGAATTGGGGATCTAAAACTAGATTTAAGACTGGATATTTCATCTACTCTGCTTCGGATTCGGACACTATGTAGGTATAATGCTTTCATTCATCTTTTTGATGGCTACCAATGGCGCTAATACGTGTAGAGTTGATTTTGCTTGCATAGTATTTTGACGTGGGTGTTTATGCCGAAATAGCACCTTCAGTAATATCAAAATATTTATAACCCATTTATATTCGTCAGAGGGTAAAATATTTATTAAATTCTATAGTAATTTATATTATGACAAGAACATAAAATACTTGATAATTATTTCATATCCTTACATAACGCGAAATCGTAAATCATACAAACGAAAAACGAGTATATAAATGAAAATCGCGAGAACCGAGGTTCATTTAATGAGAAATCATTCCTGTATGTGTAAAAAAATGTTTTCATAATCCAACATTCGAATCATCATTAAAAACCAGTGAATCAACACATTCATACAATATTTGTACTGTGTAAAAGATCTTCTTGTTACTCAAGTTTAAATCAAATAAATTAATATAGATGACGATTGCGGAAAACCGGGATGTTTGGCGCAAACTTGGGGAGGCCTATTTCCAGCAGTGGACTGCGATAGGCTGAAGTGATGAAGATTATGACGAGAAAACATTAAAAAGTACAACAAATTGATAACCTCTTCCTATTTTTGAAGGTGTGTGATTGTGAAGCAGATGCTTACAGCCATCTTATGTCAAGAGTAATTTATTGAAAAGTTATTTTAAACATTTTTTTCTCTATTAAATATACACAATAAATTGATAGATCTATTTGATAGGTTTACTTTTCTTTCATTTTGACAAAAAAAAAATCATATTATTATGACCGCATGTATCAATTATTCAGGACTCTAAATATTTTCCACAACGACTGTTTATTTTATGAAACCTTATTGATGTAATACGATTCTATTGCTTTCTGAAACTTGTTTGTAGTTTCAGATTTCATATATTTTTGTACCTAAAAATGCTTTTTTAATGTATAGTACAAAGGTATAAAAAAATAATAATATACAGTCTGCCTGATGGTAAAAGAATACACTGTCCTATGGACGCGTTCAGGACATTTTAAACGCGTTGTCCGTTTGACAACATAAAGATAATAAAAAAAAATTATAACTTTTTAGTTTAGAACATACTTAACTAGCTTATGACATTACTGTAGAATTTTTTAGTACGTTATTCCGAAAAAAAAACTGTAATTTATAGGTGTGAGCTGTCAAAAAGATAATAAACGATTGGACGGAGTATAATAGAAGTGTCTTAATATATATCGCATATACTTATAACATAAAACTAGTATAAAAAATTGTCTGTATTCGTTTTACATAAACATACTTTCAAATGCTGCGTAAGAAATTTACTACGGATGCAGTCTACATGTGCTACACTTCCATTTTTAGACGCAGCAATTAGTAGCGAACGTTCCGCAGAACGGGGGGTTGAGATAAAATGATTATTTGTATCGTATCGTAACTATCCTTATTACTATTAATAACTTCAGTAATATGAGTGCATAGAATTATAAGTTCGGTATAATGTGATTGTAAGGCGGATGCTTGCAGTCACCTCATGTCAAGAGTAATTTATTGAAAATTTGTTTGTGGTTCTTATTTTTACTGAATATTTTTTGCTAATAATAGACGTAAAGAAGAAATGAATAAATAATATTTTTTTTTATGTAACTAGGTCGGCAAACACGCATACGGCTCACCTGATGGTAAGACCGTAGCCTATAGACGCCTGCAACACCAGAAGCATCACAAACGCGTTGCCGACCCTATCCCCAATCCCCCCCAGGAGCTCTGGTCACCTTACTCACCAACAGGAACACAATACTGATTGAAAACAGTATTATTTAGCTGTGGTCTAAATACATCAAGTTTTTTTTTTGAGGATATATCCAGCAGAGATGTTCCCTACCTCAAATCTGCTGCTGCATGTGACCAGGAAGTCTTGGGTAGGGTCGCAGGTAGGGTTGGCAATGCGCTTGCGATGCTTCGGTTCTTGCAGATGTCTACATATACGAGTATAGGCTGCGGCAACCGCCTACCGTCATGTGTGCCTCACATTTGTTTTGTTTGTTATTGTTTGCCGAACAAGACATACAAAAAAGTACTATGTAAAGTCAGGATCATGATTGCAGTGGTCGAATAAAGAGTATTGATTTATACCCAGACTAGGTGCATTTTATTTTACAATATAAAATATTTTAAAGTGAAACTTTTATTACATCGTCATCGTCTGAAACTTTTTCGTCTCGTGTCGTCTGTGTGTTGCATGTCGCGTGACGGTCGACCACGCGGTAAGATTGATAAAGCGATTTATATACCCTTATTGGAATATTATTCCAAAAAATTTTAGTTACATGTCTATAATGGGAAAAAAAGTTTCACTTTTACCGTGGTTTCATAAAACCATACAGGTTTTTTATTAAAAGAATCTTTGAATTAAAGTGAAACAATCTAACAACAATATTGTCGTGAAACGCAATTTACCACTCAAATACAAGCCACAGATATTTCAAATGGTTGCACTGCGGCTACTGACGTATGGGTGCAGCATTTTTAGTCGCAGCGATTAGTCACAACAATCTGTACCGCTTGATTGATTGAGAGCACCACGCCCTCACCTGCGGAACTATTGCTGAATGCTGTCGCTATTGTATAAAATCTATCGCTATTGTTAGTTATCAAATTATGATAAAAAATTACGCTGCGCTACGCTACGCTACGCTTCACTCTGTAATATCCCACTGCTGGGATACAACCAGAGCAGTTTGTCATGTGCGGGGATCGAACCCGCAACCGGCAACGCAACAGCCACAAGCCAGTGTTGTGACCGTTAATTGTCCGTTGACACATTGTCATGATAAAAAATTAATAGCTGAAATATATTGCTTTGAGACGTTTACTGAACTGGAATGTTGCGAATATCGAATCGAAATCATTGAAGGCCTTCTTTGTATATATATAATAACAAGGTAGTTTTTCCGCTACGCTTCACTGTGTCTTCGAAGGTGATTTCCCTAATATGAACAATCACTATCAGATTTCTATGATACTAGCTTCTGCGCGCGACTTCGTCGGCGTGGACTCCGCTCCTATTGGTCTTAGCGTGATGACACATAGCCTATAGCCTTCCTCGATAAATGGGCTATCTAACACTGAAAGAAATTTTCAAATCGGCCCAGTAGTTCCAGAGATTACCACGTTCAAACAAACAAACAAACAAACAAACAAACACACAAACAAACAACCAAACAAACAAACTCTTCAGCTTTATTATATTAGTATAGATTAAACAACGCCGCTCTTAACTTCTATCTGGTACGGTAGATATGCAATAAGTCTTACCCTAGAACCCTAGATCAATAACATTTATTTGTACATTTATATTGAACAATATACAATTGAATCTTCGAACGTTAAGAAAATTCCTTACACTATCCGAATACTTATTAAAATCAATATCAAAATGGCTTTAAATTTAGCTACAGTTCCTAATGATCACAAATAATTACTTTATAAATTTTTAGAATTAAAATAAATTATATAGATCTAATATGTAACATTGGAGCAGAGAATACATAATATTCCTACAAGATTACATAACTAACTTATCATTCGTACATTCAATTATTTAGCTTTGAGATTATAATTATACATACATAATATATTTATACGTCATAAAACTACATCTTTTATTACAATGAAATTTATAAAAATGAAACCTGAACGAAAGACGGAAAAAAAGTGTGTGTCGCAGCTCCGACGCACGACTGGAGTTTACTTCTTAAGATCGACTCTAAATATGCACAAAAAAGGCTATAGCTTATATCTAAGAAAAAGATTAATACCATATCAAATGGTAAATAAACGAATCAAATAACGCCATCTATCGGTGGCATTATTAGAAATCGTCGAAACCGATACTGTCGTAAACGTCGCAGGCCGTAGCCGATACTTTCGTAAACGTCGTAGCAGATAGAATGCGCACAAAAAAGTAAAGAGGGCATTCGTTCAGTAGATTTTACTCTTCATATTTTTTTCATACCGGCGGGGGCCTTATATGAAAATCGATTCTTAAGGAGTAAACTCCAAAAATTACATTTAAATTTAGAAACATGAAACGGTAAATGTCCTAATATAGTGCTCAGAACTCGGCACAAAACAGTATTCAAACTACCGTAACAGGCGTATAAGATGGAAAGTAAACACTAGTCTTCGTGGATTCTGTTTGACGCGTTGCGAGGCGCTTTAGTTCCGTAAGAAATGAAATGTTTGAAGTTGTAAAGGGAGTGAGTACCTTTCTTGTTGACATAAGACAATTTTTCTTTTTAAGCGATTAAAAAGAACTTTGGAAATAAGTTTTTAAATAGTAAAAAGTAATAGAACCAAATTAAAGTATATTAGAATTTGTAGCTTGAATTGTGAAGTTTAACTCAACCTTAGAGGAGACCACATTTGAATAGTAATTCTCTAAGTCAGTGTTGTGTTCCGGTAGTGACTAAGATAGCCAGAGATATGGGGAGAAGATTTGACAGCGCGATCGAGATGTTCTTGATGTCTTAAGCCTCCTCAGGCTATGGTAACAACTAACAATCAATCAGCAGACCGACCATACCTACGCTACACGAAATATAGCCTGCCCTTTTACTACTCCACAGTGTTGAAGAATAATTTTTCTACTTTGAGTTAGGGTCGTTGTTCCTTATGGTAACCTTAAGACACAACCCCATAATAACGTATTACAATTTAAATCGGCACTACATCAGTACAGTTGCCAATTCACCAAAGGTGACTGAACGACATAAGACCAAGCCGAAAATAACTTTATACTTACTCTGTCATTAATTTCAAAACCAAAATAAAAGTGCATTAAAAGACTGAACAGCTTTAAAACCTTTAAAATTCAAACGTACACATAAATACAAATTTAGGATTTTAAATATACACCTGCGTTCCGAAACACGGTAAATTGAAACGAAATAAAAAAGGCAATTTACATTCGAACATTTTCATACCATATTACATTTGCGACGGTAATAAAAATGAAACATTAACATAATAATGTGCTGGTTGCTGTATTAATGAAACGGCTAGGCTATGAAAAGTGCGCGGAAGTGGCTAAGCTACGCTACAGCGTAGACGTTTCAGCCTTTCAGGAGTCCAGATTGGCGCGAGCTTGCGTCGGGTGTACACGTCTCTGTAAAAAGACGATCGGTCGACCGACTGATCTGGCAACGGGTTCGAGTAATTGTTTCCGTTCTCGTGGTTTTTTTTTTATGTGAAACAAAAATGTTTAGTTAACTTGTGCTCTGTGGATTGCGAATACGATGAAACAGTAAGTAGATTTAGTTTGTTTGTCGTTTTGTTCTTTAATCGGATTGAAGGTTTTATCCTCTTTGCTTAGGGATTTTTAACAGGATTAAAATAATTTGGGATTATTTAAAAGTACTATTACTATTTTTTTTATTATATAAGCATATTGGAAAGTGTTTAAAAATCTTGAAAAATACATTAAGGATTAAAAAATCCTTTAAATATGATAGATTTTTTTTTTAATTTTGAATTCTTATTTTGTACGAGTACCATGCCAAATTTAATAAAATTATTTTTGTTAATTACTGCATCGACAAACAAACATTTAACAAGACTCATTAATAAGGATTATTATTACATTAAATTAAGAAAAAATATATTTTTTAAGCATTAAATATATCGTATTAATAACATAACAGAATGGTACAATAAAATACATAATTATAGTTTTTGACAGTAGTTATTGCTAACTAAAAGTATATAATCAGTAATTAGTAGAATAATTAATGTCCGTTCTTTTTGCTGTATTAAATAATAATTATGTACAATGCTCATATAATACAATATTATATAAGGTTAATTAAACATATACATATTTGTTCTTACCGTAATACGCGTATATAGAATATTAATGTCTACTTTACTTTAGTATGCACTTAATATTGTGACTAAGTCAAGGTTTCTGTATAACACTGGGTACATTACCTAAGTTTGTAATGCACCTAATGTTAAGAGCCTATGCAAACCACGTTTTTTAAACGCGCCGTCGACGCACGTTTGAAGCGATACAAACGCGATACACACGCGAGTTAGACGCAGCCTGTAGACCTTTGCACACCTGTATAATAAAAGCGCGCCGTCGACGCGCGTTTTTAAAACGCGCCGTTAACGCGCGTATGTGCCGTATGTACTGATACAGACGCGATGCAAACGCGCGTGTCACGCGATGCAAACGCGATACAAACGCGATGCAAACGCGCGTGTGTATCGATACAAACGCCAACAAACTGCTCTGTAGAATAAAAACGCGCCGTCGACGCGCGCTTTTAAAACGCGCGTCGACGGCGCGTTTAAAAAACGTGGTTTGCATAGGCCCTAAGATGTAGCAATTTTTCAATTGATTATTGTTTTCATACCTTGACTTTTTATCTTTTTTATGTTTTTTGAGGTTTTTTTTTTTGAGAATGTCGATAATTTTGTGACATTAGTTAAGTGTGTATAATCACCTTAAAGCGAAATAAATGCTTTCGTTTGGTATAAAAAGCGACATGCCCGTTTCGCACGACCGAAAATTTCAGAATCTTGAAAACGTGCGTGGCTAATCGTTTGTCTGCAAATGATTTTTATTTGTATGCCACTTTGAAAATAGGAAAATCTTCTCGATCGTGTATTTTATTAATAATTATTGGATTTAATATTAATTTCATTTCTTTTAAGTAATTACCATTAGCATACATTATTTATTTTACGCTTCGCTTCAGCCTGTAATATCCCACTGTTGGGCATAGGCCTCTTTCCCCATGTGGGAGAAGGATCGGAGCTTAATCCACCACGCTGCTCCAATGCGGGTTGGCGAATATATTCCCTACTATGAGTAACGATCGCTATCAGGTGTACATGGCGGCTTAATGTGCTCTCCGAGGCACGGTGGGGAGACCCACAAGGACTGCACAAACACCCAGTACACGGCAAACATCTGTGTGGCCAATACAAATGTTGTCGTGTGCGGGGATCGAACCCGCAACCGCCAGCGCAACAGCCACAAACCAGTGCTGTGACCTCTGCGCCAACGCGGCGTCCTTATTTATATGTGGATAAGTATTGATATATTCTGTATGGAACATCATTTGTAAATATCTATGTACTATGTTGTATTTTTCTTAAATTATATGAAATAAATTATGATAAATTGTTAATCGTATCATCGTATTTTTTATTGTTGTTTTATTTTACGCCTCTGTTTTGTTTACACGAAATGATTTTTCTTTTATTTTTGTTTTTTCATTTATTTTTTTAATCATTTTGTTATTATAATGATAATGAATAAAGTAATTTATAATGCAAATTATTAAATTAATGTCTATTATATCAATCAAAATCTAAATAATTTCTATAGACTAAGTTTTTTGATTTCATTCAAAACAATTATTGTTATAGAGAAATTTGTCGGATGTAATACAATCAGCTACGACTAGTAGAATTGGGATAGTAACTATTAATAGCGGAGAGCCGCAGGGGTATTTACATATAAAAAAAAATTCAAACGTTTTTATAATAATAAAATAATTCCCCCTTTGGATAGCTAGACTAATTCTTTGTCCGAGGTAGCTGCCAGCTCTTCGGTCTCCTGTGATGTCGACTAACCTTTTAGCTATATCCTTAAAGAGCCTTATGGCACTAGGACCCCACGGACCAATAATTAATATATAAAATAATATATAAAAATATATAAAATAATTCTAATTCAAATTGTTAATTAAACCATTACAATTATTCGGTAATTTTCCTTGAAATACACAAAACAATTATGTTTTTTCATTGTTACAATTTTTAGAACGGAATCTTGAGTTGAAAATTAATTACCGAAGCAAGGTAACAATAAAATTAATTTTATCAAGTTAGGTGATCAATTAAAACAATAAATTAGCAATAAATAATCACCACCTTTGGTAAATAGCACAATTAGGTATTTTAATTGAAAATACAGTTTTCATCACCTAAAACTTATATAGAAGATCACAGCTAAATAATAATTCTTTCAAGCAGTGTTGTGTTCCTTTGGTAAGATGACCATAGCTCCTGAGGGAGATTGGGGGTAGGGTAGTCAATGCGATGCTTCTGGTATTGCAGGCGTCTATAGGCTACAGTAATCAGGTGAGCCGGACCGTCTTATAACTTGTTGCGTAGAATCTACCTTCTGTATAATTTTGGCAGATTTTAAGATTGGTTGACAGTTCAGCTTATCAATTAATATCCGTAAGTTGTACCGTGATGTTACATATTGTTTTCTAATGTTTACGCAAATTTCACTCATTATAATGATAAAACTTTTTCGGATTTTATCGCGGTTTATGAAGTTTTTTAGATGCCCGACGTTTCGGATACTTACAGCAACTATGGTTACGGAAGATCCGTCCTCCGCCCGGCATCTAAAAAACTTAATAAACCGCGATAAAATCCGAAAAAGTTGTTTCATTATAATAAGTGATGTTACATACTTTGAAGTAAATCTATACAATTGTGTAAGTATTCTTTAAGTTTTTTTGAGGTCAAACAAGTAGTTAGTGAAAAAAATGTGTTAAACTTATAATAGATCCTCTTTCTAAGCCGTCTTGTTAAAAAGTATTTACATTTCACTGTGGTTTACTCAGTTTAAAAGTATATTTTTTGAAGTAAAACTTCTTTATGCACGCTTGACTTGGGGAGTAAGCTATTGATTGCGTGACGAGAGCGTTAAGAAAAGTGTGATCGGGCGAGGCGAACGGAAGTTGAGAGGGAGAAAGATTTACTTTAGTCGTGTGGTCTAAACTCTAAAGCATAAGTAATTAAGTTTTTTTTTCTTTATTATCGTTTATTAAATTAACATTACATTAAATAATTAAAAATAGCAACAAAAACCACTAAGGTTTCAACCTGTGCTATCTTAGTCTAATTTTATACATATATCTAATATTTATTTATTAACGGTCACAGACAATGTACGACTTAAATATTATCTTAATACTGAAAATATTAACAAAAATATTAAAACCATTTCTAATGTTTATACAATTTAAGGAAATTTTAGCTCAAAATATTTAAATAATGTTGTAATACTCGTGATGTATTTAAATAATGTAAATGAAAAAATTTAGTTTTAATATTTCTGTTTTAATAGTTCTTATAAGCGATCTGATATTAAGATGTAAACAGATTAGTATTTGATGGAATAAGTCTAAAGAAACCATTTGGGGAGTGAAAATTAAATATTTCTTTATACTCGTATTTATATCCATAATTTTCATAATTAATGTTTACTTTAAATTGCTCAGACGACTTATAAAGGAGTTGACGTTTCTGGCTGTTTTTCAAACTGACTAGCACATATCTTTTCAACTTGTTTGATATCATTCGATGTGCGGATATAGTACTCCTTTAGGTTATATTTTATATCATGGAGTTAACTAATTATTATTTACTTGCAACACTAAAGACTTCAATACATCAGTCTTCACAACCATTTATTATAGGATAATGTGTTACGATTAGTAAGGGAAAGTAGTGTAGTTTTTTTTTTTTACTTTTATTTATCTTTTGTATTGTTATATTTAATTTTTCTTGTTTTTAATTTTGAGTTGTGAGTGGCATAAATAACAAAAACCAGTAGTTTCGATAACTATTGTTTTTGATATTTATGTCATTGTGCAGTCTCGTTCAAAGATTTGTAGAATGAGTCAAGAAGAGGGTTTGCTGGAAAGTTCAGCAATTGATTGGCTCTCGATGATAATAATAAAATATCAGGACATGTAGTTCCAGCCAAACAAGTGGCTTATTGTTTTCGAACAGATTGCCATAGTGCAGAAAATACAACAACAAAAAAAATTTATGACATAAAAAAAAAAAAAAAAATAAATGTTTTCTTTCTTTCTTAAAAAAAAGGTTTCTATAAAAATTTAATATTAAAATTGTCCAGTTTTGCCCAGCTGTGGGATGTTTATAGGCATGTTAAGTACAAAGTTACTTATATTTGTTCATCGTCGTATAACACAAAACTATTATTAGACCTCTGCGTACCGAACACGTTCCATTTTGTAACCGCCATCTTGTTCGTAATTAGTGGTCTTCGAAACTTGCTCTTGGTCTTGATGTTGAGTACTATCGAATGTTTAGATAACAAGGTGACCGTGTTATAATATGAACTAAGTATATTTTAATGATAACACATTTATTAAATGTGAATAAACGAAAGTCTTTAACTTTAAATATTTTCAATAGTGAAAGTTAAAAACTTTATGATAATGATGACAATTTTTCACACCATCGAATTCTACTATTCTAGTATTTATGAGATATTATGAATAGCACAAAAATGAATCTAATGTCCACGCGAATTTCACTCATTATAATGAAACAACTTTTTCTGATTTTATCGTGGTTTATTAAGTTTTTTTACATGCTTCTCCCGTTATGGTCCTTCCGTGACTACGGTTGCTGTAAAGTATCCGAAACGTCGGGCATCTTAAAAACTTAACAAACCGCGATAAAATCCGAAAAATTTATTTTATTCATGTCATGTTGATGAAGGATAACCTCATTTATTCTGAGTCATTTTCAATTAATTAAGTACCATCGTTTTTTTGTTTTTATTTTCTTAAAAATGTTTATGCTATCGGCATCGTTGATAATTATTTAGTCTAAAAACAGAGCAGACTCAACGATCCTTAATTAGATTTTTGTTCGTAAATAAAATAATTATTTGTTCAATAAAATAGAATTTTATCCCTTTTCATAAATATCTAAAGCTATTATATTATGTGCATTTCGACTTTATAATGGTATGACGGTGATGATTTATGGTAATAGGCCGAAGGCAAATGGTTGTTACTTCACGTCGCTCGCTTCTAAACTACGTGCCTCCAAACTCTTGTAACAGACATCAGAAAAGTTGAAATCGTTGAAGTAAGACTAGTTAAGGCATGTACCGTTAATTCGTCTTATGAGATTAAGGAGTTACGCCCTCATCTCAAGCAAATTTCACGTTTTAATATGTTTTTTTTTTATTCTTTCCATGTAAAATATTCTGATTATGTTGCGTCAGAGAAATAAGTTTATGTTTGACCACTATCTTGGGTGATGGAAAGTGAAAATGAGGATTGATGTCCTTTCAGAAAATCCATTTTTTAATCTATACTAATATATAAAGCGTAAGAGTTTGTTTGTTTGTTTGTTTGTTTGTTTGAACGCGGTAATCTCTGGAACTACTAGGCCGATTTGAAAAATTCTTTCAGTGTTAGATAGCCCATTTATCGAGAAATGCTATAGGCTATTTATCATCACGCTAAGACCAATAGGAGCGGAGTCCACGCCAACGAAGTCGCGCGCATAAGCTAGTACATAATAAAGAGAAAATGAGCGGACAGTACCTGCAACTTATTTTACATGGCTCCAGTTTGTGGTATCTTTATCTACCTGAATTGTGGTTACATTGCTGGCCTTTAGGCAAAATATGTACATTCGACGCTTAAAACGTTTCATATAGCATTATTGGTTAAGTTTTTTTTTTTTGAAGTGAAGCTTCTTTAGGCGTACGAGGTGTAAACGTTAAGAGAAAGTGTGACGCGGCAACGTCGGGCACGGTCAGTACTTGGATAGGTGACCGCCTTGAAAAAAAAAACGGGTGACGTTGGTTTTCTTTTTCAATTAGTTTTTTGCAAGTTGCAAGTTTTTTTGTTAGTTTGCCTAACATGTTTCACTTCTGGCATGTGTACTTTGTGCGCACGCAATTTTTTTCATGTTACTCAACGCTATAACCATTTAGTATTTTACCTTTTTCTATAAATCTTTCAAATATCACATGCCTTAAACACAGCAATAAATGTCAAAGCCGGTGAAACTGCAAAAACGGCTTAATTTATAAAACAATCGCAACCAGTGGCAACCGCAAGATCATGCGATTGTTAAAACTTTAAGAACTTTCCAGACAATTTGGAATAAATACTTCAGTGTACATTTTAATGAAACGATGTAAAAACTAAAGGCATGACTAAGTCTTCATGTTGAGTTTTAATTAATTGGCGTTGTTTTAACTACGTATATGACTTTTGTTTTTTTATTATTTAAAATTTTAATACTTTTTGTGTAGTCGAATTTTTTACTACCACGTATTCATGGAAGCCAAATCAGTGGCCATGTAGGCCATAAAAATATCATGTTGTAGATAATAAGTGTAATGGGCAGCAGCGTCTTCGGTGCGACAAAGCCAGCCCTGCGGTCACCAACCCGCCTGCCCAGCGTGGTGACTATGGGCAAAACACATGAGTTCACGCCATTTTGGCGCGAACTTGTGGAGGCCTATGTCCAGCAGTGGACTGCGATAGGCTGAAATGATGATGATGATGATGATGAGATAATAAGTTTAAGAAATATAAGATTTTAATATTTTTCAATTCGGTCTGTAACATAATACTGCTGCGATTAGGCCTCTTTCTCCATGTTGGAGAAGGATCGGAGCTTAATCAAACATGCTGCTAAACTGTTGTTTGGGGGATATATTCTCTACTATGTGTAACGATCGCTATCAGGTCTATATGATAACAACCGGAACCGACAGCTTAACGTGCTCTCTGAGGTACAGTGGGGATACCCACATGGACAGACATCCAAATCGGAAAAACAAGACCCTATACTTAAACAAATATTTTTTTTAGATTAATACAAAGAAACTAAACAACTAGAATAGACACCGCGATGTCGCAGCGGTCATGCGGTCACAGCACTGGATTGCGATTGGCTGTTGCGCGGGCGGTTGCGGGTTCGATCCCCGCACACGACAACATTTGTATTGGCCATACAGATGTTTTCCGTGGTCTGGGTGTTTGTGCTGTCCTTGTGGGTCTCCCCACCGTGCCTCGGAAAGCACGTTAAGCTGTCGGTCATGGTTGTTATCATGTAGGTACACCTGATAACGATCGTTACTCATAGTAGGGAATATATCCTCCAACCCGCATTGGAGCAGCGTGGTGGATTAAGTTCCGATCGTTCTTCTACATGGGAAAGAGGCCTCTACCCAACAGTGGGATATTACAGGTCGTCATTAATCGTGATCGTGCGCGAAACAACTAAAATGCTCGTAGTTAATATTGAAAATGAATATCAATTAACAGCAACAAATTCAACGCATACAGCTTAACGCGTCAAAATTCGTTAATCTATCTCTAATATGGACATAATGAATACCCTAACGAAATACTGAGCCCGTCGACTTCGTCTTCAGATCTTCCAAAATAGACACAAACAGATGCTGTACAACGCTAAAACTTGAAAATTTATCACCATGGTGTTTACAATATCAAAGGTTCCCTCGCCACCGTGTTAATTTCTTCGGTCGAAGGGTCCCATCTGTTACAGATTCGTGCCCAATTTAACCGTTTGCTCACAAAGTTGATTTTAATTAAAATCATCACCCGAGCGTGGCCTCAAATTTAGTAGAGGGATACGACGAACGGCAAATATTTGGCGCGGGCGAACAGTCATCCGAAGTCACTTTGTGAGATGTTAATAGGTCTGTTTGATCGTTTCTCATCTGTAATTGACATGTCTGTCCTTTATTAAGTCTTCAATTTCTGTTCTAAAGTGCAATGAACCTTAAAGAACGTTGAGAAAAACAATGGAAGGTTCTAGAACAATGTGAAATATCATGTAAGATGTGTTGAGTTCTACTTTAAAAGGAAAGCTTGTACGACGAATTGTATAGTGTAACATGCTTCTAAGTTTTCAACGTCGGTTTTATAAGAAAGTCGACGTAGCTTTAAGGGTTAATTTACGTAGGTTATTGTTTTGTTATTTGTATATAAGTTCGAATTAATTTTCATAATGTTACAATAACTTTTTAATTTTCAGTTTCTGGATCTGTGTTAGGATCTTTTAATATATATTTTTGGTCGGAAATGAACATATCACACAGATTCCTTGTGGATTGGAGGATAGTTTAACCCTAAAGAGAAAGAATGTTTGTCAGGCGTTACTACGACCGAGACCGAAGACTTAAGAGTACATGATCTAAAAACAACTGTTCTCAAGGGTAAAAATCATAACATCTGTTAAAATAATTATACAACAATTACAATAGTGCTGTGTGGCTACGGCATAGAATTTAGCCTCCCCCTCTCTTCCCGTGGGTGTCGTAAGAGGCGACTAAGGGATAACATAGTTTCACTACCACCTTGGAACTTATAAAGCCGACCGATGGCGGGATAACCATCCAACTGCTGGCTTTGAAGTACACAGGCCGAAGACGGGCAGCAGCGTCTTCGGTGCGACAAAGCCAGCCCTGCGGTCACCGACCCGCCTGCCCAGCGTGGTGACTATGGGGAAAACACATGAGTTCACGCCATTATTGGCGCGAACTTGTGGAGGCCTATGTCCAGCAGTGGACTGCGATAGGCTGAAATGATGATGATGATGATGATGATGATGATGATGATGATGATGATGATAGTTTGCAATAAATAAACAACCACCTCCTTAGAATATATTTTTTTTTCTCCTCAGAAGATTTCTTCTCAGCAGAAAAATATTTTGTTAATTATTTGCTTAAACATTTCCTAAACATTAAGTCGTTCATTAACTTTGTAACAATAATACCAAAAAGGCATAAATAAAAACTCTTCGCTCGAACGCATCACACCTTAAGTTATAACTGTTCTCGTTTATCTGCTTTAAAAAAATGTGTTAGAAAATATAGTCAAAGCCAACTCAAAGTATGGCAAACCGAAACAAACCGAGCAACGGTTCTTCGCTGTCCGTTAAAGTTTGAACCGTTGAGTTGAGTTGAACCTTTTGATTCACGTGATCTGTTATGACGATAGGTGTACCAATGATACCGAATTGCTACATTTTTCTTGTGAACTTTCAGCTAAAATGTTTCATCTTAACGAAAGGTGTACCAATGATACCGAATTGTTACATTTTTCTTGTGAACTTTCAGCTAAAATGTTTCATCTTAACGAAAGGTGTACCAATGATACCGAATTGTTACATTTTTCTTGTGAACTTTCAGCTAAAATGTTTCATCTCAATGTAATAATTATAATTTCATGTACATAAACCGCGGTTACTCTCGCGTAATTTTGAGGATAAAATCAACTAGAATACTATAGGTTACTATAGCCTTGCTCGGTAAATGGGCTATCCAACAGAAAAATAATTTTCCTTTCGAGCCAGTAGTTCCTCAAATAGCGCGCTCAAACAAACAAACAAACTTTTTGCTTTATGATATTTATAGTGTACATAACTGTTCTTTGTTTAATATTTAGTTTTAACAGTAATAATAATTTATTCAGTTCTTTTTACAAACATTGTAATTGATGTCTGACGCTTTCCAGTAGAAAAAGAATATTGTAAAAGGGTATTTATTTAATAAGGAACAAAAAATAAGTAATTTTATATGAAGTTGTTTGAAAATTAAAGGGTTTTGCTCATTAATATTTAAATATTGATTATTGTGGAATGTTGCAAGACGTTGCGTTAAGACTTATAAGAGTGAAGCAGTATAAACGTAAAACGGAAGAAATGACTGCGACGATATAATCTCATTAAAAAAATTAAGTATTCAGTATTAAGAGCTGAGATGCTAGTCTAGTAGAAAGAATAATTTCATTTCAACTATGAGGACCTTGGTTAAACACCCAGGTGACATCACTGATCTTCAAGTCCTGAATTCGTTAATAAATATTTTTCTTGTGTGAAAAAAGTAATGACGGAATTTGCTTGTCTAAAAATTCAGTCAACATAGTATCAGCAAGGTCCAACAATACGACTTTAATTTTAGACACAAAAAAATTGCGTGCGTACAAAGTACACATCTCAGAAGTGAAACTTCTTTGGCAAACTAATTAAAAAAAGTCGGCCAAGTGCGAGTCGGATTCGCGCACGAAGGGTTCCGTACGGTTTATGCATAAGGTTTATGTTTATGAAAATAAATGTTTTTTTTAATTCATATGTAGGGGAAACCGTATAGCTATTGCCCACTTAAGGACTTCTAACGCATTGACATCAAAAAATAAAAAAAGTATTATAACAATTAACCATTTATAACTTTTTTCTTGTTACCTAATAACCTCTCCAACAGAGGATTAACAGTTTTTAGTTAAAATGTACATAACATAGAAGATAATGAAATTAATTTAAAATCTTCTAAAAAGTACAGTGATTGCCCCTTTCGTATACTAATTGCCCACATCACAGCATAGTAATTGCCCAGAGACTCAAAATGATAAATTCAACTTAAAACGTAAATAAATAATTAAAACAAAACATTAAACTTGCATCTAATAGGATAGTCTTTAATATTCATAATAAATTGCGTTTGGCTTTAATAAATCTCTATCAAATAATTCTTTAGCTGATGGTAGTGCATTATAATCGTCAGAGACAAAATCATCTACTTCAAAACAAAGATGGCATAAAAATAAATACAAATCGGAGCTGTCTGGTATATTTTCCTTATGTTTTGGTGGAATGGAACGCACATGTAATATCTTTGAGCAAGCACTGCAAGTCAATTCATTTTTTATCACACTGAAATGACAAACTCCACAAGCAGGCTAGACGCCACGTTGGCACAACGGTCACAGCACTGGTTTGTGGCTGTTGCGCTAGTGGTTAGATCCCCGCACATGACAAACATTTGTATTGGCCATACAGATGTTTGCCGTGGTCTGGGTGTTTGTGTAGTCCTTGTGGGTCTCCTCAACGTACCTCGGAGAGCACGTTCAGCCGTCGGTCTCGGTCGTTATCATGTATACATGATAGTGATCCTTACTCATAGTAGGGAATACTGTATATCAGCTAACCCGCATTGGAGGAGCGTGGTGAATTAAGCTCTGATCTTTCTCCTACATAGGGAAAGAGGCCTAGCAGTGGGATATTATAGGCTGAAGCGACAAGCAGACTTTGGTACAATGTTACCAGGTTTTATTACTTTATTATTTAAAACAGTTATTTTTTTAGATGCTGGCATTTCTTGCTTTTTCCTTATTTACTATGTCTATATTTCTTTATTTATCTTCTTCGGTATCGGTTCCAGTTGTTGCTCCAGAATGTTCAATCAGTTGTTGGCTATTATTCCCTAAAGTTGTATCTATTTCCTTAGAATGAATAGTATCACTATTAGAATTTAGTGTAGTATTTTTATTTTTTGAATTTCCCTTTGATTTTTTATCAATAATCTTAGTATTTTTATTTGCTTTTTCAGTCTTTTTCTTTTCTTTGATCAACTTCTTCTATTCTTTTACTTTTAACAGATTTTTTTTTCTTTTTTGTTTTGTATGTAATTCTGCCTTAAAATTTTGGGAGCTAATGGCACAAGGCTGTCGTTCAGTATGCATACTTTTTAATTTCAGTAAACAACCCTCATACCTTTCTTTTTCTGAAACACAAGAATTTGCTTTGTCTTGTGTCAGCAAAATGCTACTAAATTTACTTTGCTATATTTAACTTTTTGTCTTTGACATACTGTAAATGTAACAATAATAACAATTTAGATAATCATACATAACGATTGTGAAACTAGTTAAGCAATGAGCAATTTAAACACTATTTCATGTGATCACACTTTGTTAAAAAATGCCCGTGACAATAATTGCCCTGGCAATAACTAGACATTGACATATGGCAATAACTAAAATGATGGTGGGCAATAACTAAAAATATGAAGATTTATGTGCAGTGATTGCCCACCGTTAAAATAACCATTAGAAATCAAATATCACCAGAAATTCTCATTTGAGACAGAGAAAATACATTTGAGTTCATCATAACTATACACCAATAGTTGAATATCAAATAAAATGCAGAAAAAAATGAGCCTTTAAATAAGTCATTCCTTAAGAAAATTGTTAAAGTGCTTTACTTTTTGAGTAACACGTTTACCCGTCTCGACAAAATCCGCCATAACTTTTTTTTTCTTTCAGTGCTGCCAGTAGTCAATTTTAAATATACAATAGATTAATCACAGAGCCATCTAGTAAATTCTAATTAAACTAGAATGATTTAAAGATAGCACATGAGAATGTTTTTCTTAAAGCGGGCAATCACTGTCAGTGGGCAATCACACTCTGGTTTCCCCTATTTGAGTAGAATGAAAGGTAAATTGTGGTTTACGATTTATGACGTATTAAAAAAAAACTGCTTACTAGATCTCGTTCAAACCAATTTTCGGTGGAAGTTTACATGGTAATGTACATCAAATAAGTACAGGCAACCGCCTGTACTGACCCACCCAAGTACTGACGGTCATGACGCTGCCGCGATACCAGTCGCTCAAATTTTACCCCTCATGCGCCTAAAGAAGTTTCACTTCAAAGACGAAGCCTTTGACACAATTAAAATTAGTCCGTAGGATAAAACAACATCTGCTAAATCTGACATAATTACAACATACAAAACAATACATAAACACACGTAACACAACTCCAAACGTTTTCTTGAAACAATAAACACAAACTGGAAAGGGAAATAATAGAGAAACATTTGAAAAGGAAGCTATGCGGTATTTAAAAGCAAAGCTTACATTAGCAAATGCAAAGTCATAATTAGTACATTAAAAGCGACTTTGAAATAATTACACACTGTAAGTTACTGAGAATAGCTGGAAAAACGCTCCTCATATCGCATTACGGTCTAAATCTAAATGCTTTCTCTTTATTTAGGTCGAAATGAGTGCCGAAATGACCAAGTACGTTGGACATGTGGAATTTATATTCTAATTCGACATGAATTTCAACAAAAAAAAGTTCATCATTCGTCAATTAATCTTCTCGTCAATAAGTCTTATAGACTTTGTATTTATTACCGGCAGTTTAAGATTTACTGTGATGAATTTTGAGACTAAATGATGCAACCTAAACTAAATTGTAATGAATTCTGCTTTTCTTCATATAGAAGAAGAATAAGGCTTACATGCTGCTACAATGCAGAATGTTTGATAATTTCACTACATTTAATACAATTCGCTTTCAGGTGACTATGTTAACAAATGGGACCGAAGACTTTATGTGTTCTCAAAGGTATAGTGTGAAAACCTTTAATAATGCACACACACATTCGAAATATATCAATTGAGTTTATGACCGCTAGTTTTAAGATGCTTAAACACAATAATTATGTCTACACCAATGTACTCTGTGGTCTACAACAGAACGGTTGTCGACAAACAACGAAAAATCATACATAAAAGTGGGAAATAGTACTGATACATTTTGAACGTCATAGCTCACTACACCCTCACCGGAACGCCTCGTCGCTCGGCGTCCAATCGTCAGCTTGCGTGCGAGGCAATCCGGTGTCGATACGGTGTTGATGTAGTCAGCGCATATCCATACAAGTCCATAGAAAGAATACTAACCACTCGAGTCGAGACGGTGCTGGTCGGGTGCCGGGTGGGTCTAATGAGCTATGACCTTTAATTCTATTTAAAAATCAGGCCCAAGTTGCTTTAGGAGGATATAGATCTCAATAAGTTTGCGCCAAACATCCCGGTTTTCTGCAATACTTCCTATTTTTCTGCAGTATTCCCGGATTTCCACAGCAAGTTGGTTCATTTTTATGAAACATCCGAAAGAAATTTCTTGCTCTAAGGTATTAAACAAAATAAATGCAATCATCGATCCAGAACGTATACAAATTTGAATCATTTGATTGTTTCTTAAATTTTTTAACAAGGCAACGTTAAGCTTGAAGTTGAAAACTCATAAATATACTTATCATCGTCAGATAACAATGGCCCTTATTTCATTGTTGATCTTTAATTAATCTGTCAGCATCATCAGAAGTATTTCCCTTATTTTCTGGATTTTCGGCGGCAAAATGCATGTTCGGGGAACCATAAAATCGAAAGTTGTCGGAACAACGAATCGGGGCAATTATTTTTTAATTGCCGTGAGATTGATGTCACTATAAATTGTTTATTCATTTATGGTGAACGTTTATTTTTCGGAAGTGTAAATATCTATCTACGTTTCGTTCAGTTTGATCCGTTTTTATGGTTACAATTTATTCATAGCTTTATGTTTCAAAGCTAACATATCTTCCTAAATAGTTAATGCTAAAGAAAAAAGGGCTTGCGTACAAAGGACATATGTCAGAAGTAAAATTTCTTTGACAAACTAATTTTTAAGTCTCGTTTATATTTATACAAATCTAAAACTTTAGAGAAGCTTTTGCAATGTAATACTATCGATTCAAAATTCAAAATTCAAATCATTTATTCATTTTAGGCTGATACAGCACTTGTGAACGTCAATGAAGCTACGCCATCGGTTCGCAAATCCTACGGCGGGAGACCTTGTAACGAGAAGAACCGGCAAGAAACTCGTCAAGCCGGGCTAGCATGCGCGCCACGACAAAAGTTTGTCTACTCCTCTTCTCGTATTATCTCTTTATGTCTACAGTAGCTAGCATGCGTGCACGTGATACTCTTCTCGTCACGACGATTGAAGAGATAACAAGAAATTTTAGTTATCGTAGTTTTGTCGAATTTTGACGTTATTTTGACGTTTTAAGAAGATAAACTACTCGTTAAGATTTTAAATCATATCAAAATTTTCGACCCAGCAGGATTTGAACCTGCGCCCTCTGACGTGCCGTGTCAGCGCTCTGCCAACTGAGCTATGGGCCCTCATCTAGCCGCGTCGAAATTCTTGATATGATGATTTTAGGTTTTAAGCAAACCTTGGGCGTCGTCTATAGCGAGTTCGTTACAGATACTCGGCTACTCAAAGATTTCATATTACAATGAATTCTTCGACAACACAGGTTCAAATCCTGCTGGGTCGAAAATTTTGATATGATTTAAAATCTTTATAATTTCCTCAGGTGTGGGTAACACAAAAATAAAAATAAAAACGAATTAAAAATAGCATGGTATCGTCTCTTGTCGAAGAATTCATTGTAATATGAAATCTTTGAGTAGCCGAGTATCTGTAACGAACTCGCTATAGACGACGCCCAAGGTTTGCTTAAAACCTAAAATCATCATATCAAGAATTTCGACGCGGCTAGATGAGGGCCCATAGCTCAGTTGGCAGAGCGCTGACACGGCACGTCAGAGGGCGCAGGTTCAAATCCTGCTGGGTCGAAAATTTTGATATGATTTAAAATCTTTATAATTTCCTCAGGTGTGGGTAACACAAAAATAAAAATAAAAACGAATTAAAAATAGCATGGTATCGTCTCTTGTCGAAGAATTCATTGTAATATGAAATCTTTGAGTAGCCGAGTATCTGTAACGAACTCGCTATAGACGACGCCCAAGGTTTGCTTAAAACCTAAAATCATCATATCAAGAATTTCGACGCGGCTAGATGAGGGCCCATAGCTCAGTTGGCAGAGCGCTGACACGGCACGTCAGAGGGCGCAGGTTCAAATCCTGCTGGGTCGAAAATTTTGATATGATTTAAAATCTTTATAATTTCCTCAGGTGTGGGTAACACAAAAATAAAAATAAAAACGAATTAAAAATAGCATGGTATCGTCTCTTGTCGAAGAATTCATTGTAATATGAAATCTTTGAGTAGCCGAGTATCTGTAACGAACTCGCTATAGACGACGCCCAAGGTTTGCTTAAAACCTAAAATCATCATATCAAGAATTTTGACGCGGCTAGATGAGGGCCCATAGCTCAGTTGGCAGAGCGCTGACACGGCACGTCAGAGGGCGCAGGTTCAAATCCTGCTGGGTCGAAAATTTTGATATGATTTAAAATCTTTATAATTTCCTCAGGTGTGGGTAACACAAAAATAAAAATAAAAACGAATTAAAAATAGCATGGTATCGTCTCTTGTCGAAGAATTCATTGTAATATGAAATCTTTGAGTAGCCGAGTATCTGTAACGAACTCGCTATAGACGACGCCCAAGGTTTGCTTAAAACCTAAAATCATCATATCAAGAATTTCGACGCGGCTAGATGAGGGCCCATAGCTCAGTTGGCAGAGCGCTGACACGGCACGTCAGAGGGCGCAGGTTCAAATCCTGCTGGGTCGAAAATTTTGATATGATTTAAAATCTTTATAATTTCCTCAGGTGTGGGTAACACAAAAATAAAAATAAAAACGAAACTACTCGTTGTCAATATTAGAAAGACTACGATAAACGAAATATACTAAAATTATAAATATTATTATAATATCTTTTGTATACCATGGCGTTTCCGTTCCGTTTTGTCTTCGGAAGAGAATTATGTCTCTCGTATTGCGCATGCTAAGGTAATCGAGAAAATACTCGATGTAGACATTATCTATCTCTCTCGTCAAGAGATTATCTCGTTGTACGCATGCTAGCCCGGCAAGGCTATTTTTTTCTCCCTGGCATATTTCATACACAGTCGTCAAATTGAAAAATGACTTTAAATTAATATATGTAAGGTCACTTTCCATCACATTATATAATGATATTAATGTAACAACCTTTGTAGTTTCTATAGTACACGCTAGGTGGCTCTGTTGTTCGATAAAAACGTTGCAACAAAATGTTGCTCGTCTTCGCGACGTTTTATCCGTAAAAATTGTACCCTCATGCGCTTAAACTAGTTTCACTTCAAAAACATAAGCATATATACGCAGAGGAGCAGCGTGATGGCTTTAGCTCGGATCCTTTTCCTACATGGAGAAAGAGGTCTGCGCACAGCAGTGGGATGTTAAAGGCTGAATCAAAAAAGTGTTTTGTAATAATACTAGCAAGTTCCACATAAAAGCGGTTGAGAATTCCACTTCAGTACAAAGAATTCTTGTAAAGAGGGTACTTTCATAAAATACCATTTCATTGATTAAATTACACTTGATGTGTAGAGAGCAAAGGAAAAAGGGTTGTCTCTTTGTATTCTAGCGTCCGTCGAAAAGCGTCCATAGTTGACGCTGCACTAGCCAAGTTTAAATTAAACTTTCCTCTGAGCTACTATCATAAAAGGGTAAATTTAAACCAAATTAATTAAAAACTTTTTCTACACTTTAAATTAACTAGCTTAGTCACAAAATAAAAATTAAATTTTATCACTCAGACCACTTCAATTTAAATATTTGAACTAAGCGCACTTCCCTTCATCTTCAGCGGCTAAATTCATATCATAGTTTTTCTTTTGCCATCTCTATTATGGAGAAACTCTGAGCTATTTTTGTTGCCGCTTATCGGTGGACGATATCAACGGATCCACCATAGAAGATGCCTCTTATGTTAGTAGAAATAGATTTTAATAACCGCATTACATTAAAAACTCGTTGTTGACAAAAAGAAAAAACTCAAAATGAAATTTATCAGAAACAAAAAAAAAAAAACTCAAAGCTAGCGAAGAAGCGTGCTAAACAATGTTTTATTTGTGTCAGTAACGAAAAACTATCACGATAAGACAATATTTTATATTTATACATGAGTCTGCATTAATTTATCTCATTGATATTTTAAAGAAAATTTATTAGTAATAACGAAAATGTGTATTTATCAAAAAGTATATTGCAATGTCTTTAGGAAATCGTAGTAACCTTTAAAACGAACTTAAACACATACTAAAAATAGAAAAAAGAAAAAAAAAATTCATATCTTACAAGAAGCTGCTGTTGAATAATTGAAGTGGAACAGTTTCGGACCATTCGCAATAACAGTTAAAGAAACAACTGAGGAAGCTTAAGTCTAACGAAAGCCACAGAATTAGATTTACTTCCAAACACAAGTTTGCAGCTTAGACCGATCCAGCTAAACAAGAAACAGTTTAGTTAAAGACATTGGCATACTGCGTTCAGACTGGCTGCTTTTGATTACGAGAATAATTTAATTTTGTGGAGATCGATGTAGATGAATATATAGTAGAGACAATAGTACTTTCAAGTACCTATGTTACGAAAACAAACCGAGTGGTTAAATATAGGAACTAGGATCAAGTGCACGCGGCCGATTAACTACCAGATCTAAATAGGTTAGAAAAACCCAAACATTTAGTTTTAATGACAACGTCTAGAAAAGATCTGATAGCGGTTTCGCATAAAATTTTGGTGTAAAACTATAAAATTAACTACATTTATAAATCACTTTCACTTGTTATATCATTGTCACTTAATTGTATACGTTTAAAAAAAATAACGAAAAAAAGTGTAAATACTAAAAAACAAAAAGGTCAAGTTATATTATGTGAAATTAAGCTCGTATCTAATGTAATAAAAAGTTGACTTATATCAGAACTGAGTAAAACGTATTTGATAAGTAATGTGAAAAAATATAAGTTTGTAAATGAAGTAAAAATTACGCGAAGAATTGTCCGAATATACGATTCAGCCTGTAATATCCCACTGTTGGGCATAGGCCTCTTCCCCATGTAGGAGAAGGATATTCATTGTCCGAATATCCAGAGAAAATATTCATATTGTTCTACCACCTAATCTACATCTACATATACCCAATATATAATTATCATTAAAATAATTATGACCGATGGCCGTTGGAGCAGACGTGTCCTGGAGTGGAGACCGCGTATTGGCAAACGCAGTGTAGGACGCCCTCTGGCCCGCTGGACCGACGATCTACGTAAGATTGCTGGTGTAGGCTGGATGGGGATTGCGGAAAACCGGGATGTCTGGCGCGAGCTTGGGGAGGCCTATGTCCAGCAGTGGACTGCAACAGGCTGATATGATGATGATGATGATGAATTATGAACGCAACAGTACATATCGGCCGATTAAACCTTTACAAAATAATACGCTTACAAACGACCAGCATAACATTTTTATTAATATTGATAGATTGCAAATTAACTTGTTATTAAGTTCGCTGTTGGTTTATATTGCTTGATAAACTATCATTTTTTATGTATTTCATTAAAAATATAATGATCAATCATTATATATACATAATTATATTAGGCAATATTTTTTTGTAATGGAGCGCTTTATTTAATGGTATGATGCTTGCAGTCTGTTTCAGTATATATACATTATTATTTTATGTATTTATTATTTAATTTATTTTATTATTTTCATACATGTATATGTATAGGTATGTACATGTTTAACATACATAAATGGCCGTCTTCTCTCAATTCCTATTTATAGATAACAGAAAGTGCCTAAAAATAAAAATAAATAAATACGGAGCGGGAGTCGAGCTCACAACCTCTGGAGCAGAAAGCAGTCATTGTAAACAATGCTAACAGGATGGTCAAAACATATATAACACTTGGATGTATAGTTTTGCAGACGTCATACACAAATACTTGTTACTTCCGTAGTAAGTAAATTTCTCAAACGTCCAACTGTCCAGACATGCAAATTGTATATCTATATATATATAATTTAAACTCTAAGCTAGAATACAAGCGAGTTCATTGACAAGCGGAGCGAGTAGCGTTTAATTATATAATGTACAAACATATATAAATATGACGCCGCGTTGGCGCAGCGGTCACAGCACTGGATTGCGATTGGCTGTTGCGCGGGCGGTTGCGGGTTCGATCGCCGCACACGACAGCATTTGTATTGGCCATACAGATGTTTGCCGTGGTTTGAGTGTTTGTGCAGTCCTTGTCGGTCTCCTCACCGTGCCTCGGAGAGCACGCTAAGCCGTTGGTCCCGGTAGTTATCATGTACACCTGATAGCGATCGTTACTCAGAGTAGGCAATGTATCCGCCAACCCGCATTGGAGCAGCGTGGTGAATTAAGCTCCGATCTTTCTTCTTCGCGGGGAAGAGACCAATTCCCAACGGTGGGATATTACAATCGTAGGGTATCGGGGAATCGTAAATTGTAACAAAACTAATATAACTTTAATTTGTAAAATGACTACTTTGATAGAATAAATTTTGATTCTGACACAAAAACAAGTCTCACTTAAGTAATTTCCGCTATCCTTTCTTATATGATCTCTCCCTCTCTAGAGAGAGGAAGCGTTACATGGCGTATCGCAACTGCAGTTCGCTTCAGGCCGTCTAATTAATCATTGCAAGCTTATTTGTATTCTGTTGTAAATAATAGTTTTCTCTTCATTTATCCCTTAATTTGTTCCCTTGTTAGAATTTCTTTATATTAGAACGCTTAACATGTTTTTAGATATTTCAAGACATCTAATACATGATAATAAATAAGTCTTGTAACATAATGCTACGTTGGCACTATTTTAGAAGGCATTTTGTATTCTTTTTTATTTATTATTTGTAGTATAAAGTATTTTGCAACAACTTATTATTCATATTTATTGATTGCTAGTCATTATAGACTTTAGAGTTTACAATTAAACAAAAAAATGTTTTAATGAAAATCGTCAATTCAATCTGTGGCGACATCTATCGCGCCGCATACGAACTGTCATGTCCTATATCGCGGTGTTGAAGTTAACTGATCGATTAACATAATATGTAATATAACATACATAATTATGTACAAGAACCCGACAACAACCGCCTGGGCAGTAGCCCACCAGACACAACACCCGTCTGGTCGGAGGATCCTTCCTTTGCAATGGTGGATGAGGGACTTAACACCCTGTCTCTCACGACCCCCAAAAATCAATCAATCGTAATTCACACGCAAAAATGTGTGTGAGTATTGCGGTGTGTCTTGTGGAGTTTCATTGGTTTTCCCGAAACTTCATCATCAAAATAATAGTCAAAAAGTCACATAAAATATGAAAAAATCTACGTATTCTAAAGGAGACGGATACGATTCCATATGAAATGAAATGAAATGAAATGAAACTATTTATTTCATCATAAGGTGGCGGTCTTCACACTTAACGAAAGTCAAAAAAGAAAATATAAAAATGTCATTTACAAAAAAAAAAAAAACTAAACAATAATAAAAAAAAGTTAAGGCAGCAAAATATCCATAAAATAAAAATGTATACTTTAACATTAACATTGGGTACATTACAAACTTACGTAACGTACCCAGTGTTATAAGCAACCTTAACTTAGTCAAAATTTCTAATATCTCGGTAGACATCACCTATCTACTTTTTCCTCGGCTTTATTAGATATTACAATAACATAAAGTAATTTTTCTAGTGTAGGCCGAGAGAAAAAAAGCCGGCGAAAAAAAAACTCTCGGTACTCTTTTAAAAATTTAAAGTCAAATACAATATAAAAACGCAGTAATGGACCATGAAATGATAAGGACAAACACGAGACAGCCAATCGTGCATGCCGAAACCACCACATTCCACCTGCTCACAATATTTATACTATACATAGCGGGTCACCGACATAGCCTGGTCGAGCTTTATTCAATCCCATGCCTTTTCATCATTGAGATAATCTTTAATGGTATAGTAGGCTTTACTACACAAAACTCGCTTAATAACTTTTTTAAACTTCAGTAAAAGCAGAGATTGAAGCGCAGCCGGAATCTTATTATATACAAGGATAGACATTCCTATAAAGGAACTACTTTTTTTCTTGAGCCGGCATTTAGGAAATATTAATTTATGGTCGTTCCTGAGTGTTACATCACTTGAGGTATTTCGATCACTACGACTAACAAACAAATGCCTATTTTTCCGTATGTACATTATATTTTTATAAATATACTGCGATGCAAAAGTCAGGATGTTGATCTCTTTAAACTTCTCTCTCAGAGATTCTTTACATCCCATTTTATAAATATAACGGATAGCCCTTTTCTGCAGAATAAAAATGACATTAATATCAGCCGCATTGCCCCACAGTAAAATGCCATAGGACATTATACTATGGAAGTAGCTGAAATAAACTAATCTAGCTGTATCGACATCCGTTAATAACCGTATTCTTTTGACCGCGTATGCTGCGGAACTCAGTCTATCCGTCAACTTACAGATATGGGGTCCCCACTGTAACTTTGAATCAATGGTGATTCCAAGGAAAACAGTTGAGTTAACTAAGTTCAGTTTATCACCATTGAGTTCTGGTTGCATATCTACTTGTTTTACATTTGTAGCAGAAAATTTAATACAATTAGTTTTCTTACTATTGAGAAGTAAGTTATTTACGCTAAACCAATGCACCAGTTCAGAGAGAGCATTGTTTACATCATCATAGTTTGTTTCTTGTCTACGCAATTTAAATATTAATGAAGTATCATCAGCAAACAATACAATCTCGTGCTTCTTCTCTACTAAATATGGTAGGTCGTTAATATATATTAAAAATAAAAATATACATTCATTCTTGGGTCAAAATGTAACGAAATGAAAATGGTGCCAATTAATGTATTTGCGCTTATTGATCCCTCGCTGAAAATTCTGTATATTTTGGCTATCTGAGAGCGGAGTTATTAGACGTTTTGTAAAATTGAGGTTATGTTACAATGTCTATGAAAAACCCAATCACTAAGTTCTTGAAGCACTTATGTTTATTATATTATATTATTACAAATATCAATCACTTGAAACCATAAATAAATATCGGGAATGGACTCAGGACGCATCTGAATAGACTGAAAACATTAAACAACTATAAACATGATTACATGAAACGAGTGACGGGACCATGACGGGACACACAGTTTCAATATCAGTCAGCTGTCAAAGCTGTTATTAAAAATATGATTTATTTTCAATCGATACGAAATCGATAACCATTTTGGTTTATCAGATATTAATTGTTATTTTCGATATTAATGTAACTTTATTTAAATACACTTTATTGTTTACAACTTCAATTGTGTATCTAAATACTTTGAGTTAATTAACTAGTGCAAACCTTTTTTTTTTAAATCTATAATCGATTATAGTTAAATCGATACCAAATTAATTTGACGAAAACTATCTTTTTCATTTTTCTCAGCTTCCAGGTTCAGAATTGAGCTGATATTTTATATTTTAAAATAAAAAAATATGACCAATTTTTAAACCATATCTCCACTTATTACATTTTAGCCCAAAAGTCTCCATCTCGCTGCCATTTTAATCTGGCGATATTATATGTGTTTTGTTCATATCATGACTGTAATGTCACTGTCACAGAAATTAAAGCTATGTATTTACAACTACAAGCAAATGCAACCGCGATGAGTTCAACAAACTATCGCAAATAAACGTGATTTTTGTTCTAAGAATTGTACTTATACCAACGTATAAATATATTACCGCAGGTCAAAGACCACTTATGTTAAGGAGATGGAAGGAAACTTATTCGGTCACGCTTCTTACGAAAGATTAAAGGATATTCACGTACAATGGAATAATACATACAATACATGGCATATATCTATTCAATTTGGTCGAGTAGTGATTGTGCTACATTATTAGACATAAGAAATCATTGAGAAAATTAATAATTTTCGTCCACTTAAAAACTTGTTTGTCTTAGACATGAGTTTACCACTTTAGGATTTAGCAAAAATATTTAAATCATGCCTCATCATATGAAAGAGATGGTGTATTGTACACCAATCTGCTGTAGAATATGGTGACTCATGCTCTAACCTTCTCCTGTATTCTTATACTCTTTTTAGGTTATTATCAAACTGACTGACAGGTTGCGGGTTCGATTCCCGCTAAGGATTGATATTTGATTTGAACAAATATTTCTTACGTTGAGTCGATCTTTACTTTTTTTTTTTTTGTATAGACTAGCGCTTGACTGCGATTTCACCAGATAGTAAGTGAAGATGCAGCCTAAGATGGTACGCGCTACTCATAGTAGGGAACGTATCCGCAAACCCGCAGTGAAGGCGCGTGGTGGATTAGGCTCCAATCCTTCTCCTGCATGGAGAAAGAGGTCTATTCCCAGCAGTGGGATGTATAAGGCTAAATGCTGAGTATATTATACAGCCTGTAATATTTCTCAGTGTAAAAACAATTTAACAAAAAAAATATGTTCATACAAGTCTCGAGATTAACAAGTTTGAATACGCTCTTATAGAAAAAATAGCAGCATCAATCTCTATAAAAAATATATAAAATATTTAATTTCCTCTTCTACTACGATCTTATACAAGAGAATATTTCGTTACATTTTACGTTCCATTTAGTAACAACTTTCAGCTATAAAACTCAAAACCAATAGTTATAAATATAAAATGCTTTTAAAGAGAATTTTCCTCCAGACCAAATGAAATTACAAGTCGCCGGTAAGAGGTGTAAATCTGTCGGCAAGTAAAGGTCAACAACCCGTGTCAGAATTATCTGTAAAGCTATGTCTATACCGACGGTTTTGCGACTTCTGTCTTTCTATTATAAATGTCTTGCTATTTCCTTCGCAACTTAAACTTATTAATGAAATTTTTAAATGTAAATCAAGAACCGTCTTTAGTTTCAGAATATTTGAGTAGTTTTACTATATTTTAAGTAGCGTTAAGAAGTATGATAGGAGTTAAACTGAGTGACAGGATAAGAAATAGTGAGATACGGAAACGTTGTGGTCTGAAAGAAGATGTAGTGACAAAAATTGAGAAGGGTATGCTGAGATGGTTTGGCCATGTTGAGAGAATGAATGAAGAGCGATTGACCAAAAAAGTGTATAAGGCGAGTGTGAATGGGAGTGTTGGAAGGGGTAGACCTAGGCGGACATTTCAAGACCAAATCAGTGACGTCTTGAAAAAAGGCCAGGTCAAGAGTACCCTAAACCGAAGAGCATGTATGAAAGGAATAATGAAAGTGGACGAAGCGAAACATGTATGTAAGGATCGTAGCAATTGGAAAGAAGTGGTCACTGCCTACCCATACGGGAAAGAGGCGTGATTATATGTATGTATGTATGTATGTTTTACTATATTTGAGACGTTTCTTATGCTTTGGGTTTTTTATTGTTCATGTAAAAACTTTGTTAACAAGATCCTTGGATGAAACGATCGTACGGATCCTTGAATGTCAAATAAAAACATCAGTGAAATACAAGTTTATCTACATTTATATTATAAAGATAAATTTATGTATTTATGTTTTTAATCCGCATATTGTTACATTATCACTAAGTGACATAAATTGTAGTTTAATGGGCGAAACCGGAACAATCAAAATCGTGCAATCCACGCTGGTGAAACTTTGAGTAAAACGCCACAGAAAAGCTATGAAAAACAAAAACAAAAAAAAACGAGCGTGGCTTAGATCAAACGACTGAAGTAAAACTTCTTTAGCTTCTTTAGCGTGGTCATCATATTATCGTTTTGACAGATATTTATGTAGAAGAAAATAATTGTCGAGATCTTGTAGTTTTTTTTTAAACATTAAAATAGAAGTTCTATATCGTTGGAATTAACACAACTCACATCATACTCATGAATCAATTTGCCATATAAAGACATGTTCTAAATTTAAGCGCCTATCCAATATAAATCGCAGCATAGTTAACGTGGAGTGGAAAACACGATATAGATTTTGAAACTAACAGTACACAAAAACTAAATGTAGGTACAGTCTGTTTGAAAACGTATTCGAATTCTGAAAACACCTCAATTGAAAATTAAATAGGATACACTAAAATGTATATCCGCTAACCAGCAAGGGATCAGCGTGATAGATTAGACAGCAAAATAATTAGAGGTTAAGTGAGTTCTGTTAATTATGATGATTAATTTGAAGGAAACGGAACTTTTAATGAGAAATACTAAGCCTTTATACGATGCCTTCCAATAATATAGCAGATATGGAACAACCTCGTTAACTCACATTCATCACGCACACACCTATACAATTCTTCGTATTTGCATTCATGCCAATTCTATTGAAGTCTTCGTTCTGTGCAGTGGCGCTCTGAAACAGTGCCAGTCAATGACCCCGCGTTTGAAACAATTGTTTATAGAACGAATATAGATCTAAACTGTCCGTGTTTGTCCGTGTTTACAAGATCGTAAGACGTGGACACTCTGCAGACAATAAGGACGGTGTTATGCAGTAATGGCTATAAATTTTTCGTTACTAAAACAAATTAAAGACTTCGGTATTTCTTCTTTTATTGTTTGCTATTTTATGCACATATATATATTATATTTTGACAATACATAATTTTAATGTTAAATAATAACAAATTTATTAAATATGAAAATATTCTAAGAAAGGTCAAAAATAATCTTTATTCTTATCTAATTACAGTAAGTTTTAATCACTTAAACTTTTTTAATAATTTAATATAAAGGGCGTTAAAGAAGTTTATAGAGAATTTGTTTTTGTCTATATAATTTCCACATGGTTACAAAATTAAGCTACTCTATCCACTAAAATTTTAATATAACACGTGGTTCAATAAGTCCCGAGACTAAGTACTAAAAAAAGGTCTTTTTTATAAAATTAATTTTTATTCATCAACATAGTCTCCTCCAAGAGCGATACAGTCCCTCCAACGCTTTTCTAACTTTTCTATCCCATGTGTGTAGAACGATTTGTCTTTGGCTTCAAAATAAGCCTCCGTTGCTGCGATAACTTCACTATTTGAGTCAAATTTCTTACACTGAAGCATTTTTTTGAGGTCTGCAAACAGCCAGTAATCGCTGTGGGCCAAGTCTGGCGAATAAGGGGGATGAGGAAGCAATTCGAAGCCCAATTCGTTAATTTTGGCCATCGTTCTCACGGACTTGTGACAAGGCGCGTTGTCCTGGTGAAACACCACTTTCTTTTTGTTCATGTGAGGCCGTTTGTCCACAATTTCGTACTTCAATCGCTCCAATAAGCACATGTAATAGTCACTATTTATATTTTGCCCCTTTTCAAGGTAGTCGATGAAAAGTATTCCATGCGCATCCCAAAATATAGACGCCATAACCTTACCGGCCGATTTCTGAGTCTTTGGACGCTTCGGGCGGCTTTCACCAGCCGCTCTCCACTCCGCTGCCTGCCGATTGGATTCCGGAGTAAAATGGTATATCCAGGTTTCATCCATTGTTACATACCGACGTAAAAAATCCTTTTTATTATGATTCATCAGCGCCAAACATCGCTCTGAATCATTGATACGTTGTTCCTTTTGATCAGTTGTAAGCAAACGTGGCACCCACTTAGAAAAAAGCTTTTTCATGGCCAAATTTTTATGTAAAATAATGAAAACACTACCAGCTGAAATCTTCACTATCTCGGCTATCTCTCGCACTTTTACCTTCCGATCTTCCAATACGATTTTGAGAACTTGGTTAATATTTTGTTGAGTCACTGCTTCATTTGGACGACCTGAGCGTTCCCCATCATTGGTGTCCATGCGACTGCGTTTGAAGTCGGCATACCACCGACAAATGGTTGCTTTAGAGGGAGCTGATCCTGCATAACATTTTATAAGCCATTGCTTTGCTTCAACGGTATTTTTTCCCATTAAAAAACAATGTTTTATCAACACGCGAAACTCGTTTTTTTCCATTGTATCGAAATTACAACCGTAGCGTCACTTAAATGTTTCAAAATCAATAATTTTATTGTTCCATTTTTAAAAATTTGACACATATTCTTGTATTGATAGCCAGTACTTTTTAAAAATCAAAAGAGTTTTTAATATATGCGCCATTTCCAGGTTAGTCTCGGGACTTATTGAACGATCTAGTAGATGGCATATTGGAATTACGTAATTATTCAAAATGAAACTTTTTATATAGGTAAGTTGGGCAGTTAGGTGGCCTAGCTTTGGCGTTGTTCCCAAGTTTAAAAGTCAATAAAGCCTAGAAAAGTATTAATTTGAATCTCCAAATTAAAACTGCTATTATTAACCCTACATATATTGAAATTAATAATATTTTTCTGTTATAAATCTTACAAAATTTCTTCTGCATTAAATTTGCCGTAAAGGTACTGTTTTCTAGACTGGAAATATTTCCAGCAGAAACAGGCTTTATAATTCTATTTTAGTAACTTGTAACACACACGTGTATTAGATTTACACCCATATATACAATGTTATTTATAAGGATCTGTAAAAACACATTATTATTCATTGAAGAGGAAATTTCCACAATTCAACGACAGTAAAGTTAATAGACCGTCAGTATTAACTGCATTTACTTTTTAAATGTCATGAAAACTTTTTTCGCTTTTAAAACTCTTCTCGTACCTACGCGGCAAGAATAAAAAAAAAAGTGATGAAATTGTCCTACATTCGTGAAGAGTGTTTCACTCGCATGTAATCTATAGCAGAGCGTGCAATGATTTCCTCGAAAGAGGTTTTATGTCAAACGTATGATATATTCCCTACATTTGTTTGGATGAAAAAAATTTGCTCTAACTTGTCAAGTAATTGAATTCATCATTAATGTATATGTATTTACTTCAGAAGTACGATCTTAAGATCTATTTATATATATTATTATAGATCTATTTAGAAATGTGCCTGGAAGAGATCGCTATTAAGAAATAGAGCTAATTGTATATACAGTTTAGGCTTATTTGTATGTGTCACACTTCTGTGAAAAAATATATATTGTGTAGGTACGATCAATGCTGTTATAGCTGTTCTTAGACTTTAGAGCAATAACTTGTTGTGCCACGGAATGAACGAAAGAATACTTCAGCAGGGGCCAAAATATTATTTGTGCCATTGTATTGTTTATTTGTGTTCAAAAATAAAATGAAAAAATAATAAATATTTTTTATTTAAAACTGAACAAAAAATCATAATCATCATCAAAATTTCGATCTATCGGGTACATCGTTCCGTAGTTTAATTGGCTGGAGCACCGACACGGTCTGTCAGAGGTGCGGGTTCAAACCCCGCTGGAGCGAAATTTTTGATACGATATTAAAATTATTTAGAATTTCTTTTAGTGTGTGGGTAACACAAAAATAAAAAAATAAGAATTAAAAAAATAATATCTAGAACCTACACACACTGGTCAGTTTCTACGGTAAGGCACTTAATGCTTGAGTTATAGGTAACTGACGTGACGCAGAAAACAGAGACCTACTGCCAAACGGGCTATTCCAAGAATTTTGTTGTTAATGTAAATTTTATTTCATGTCAATCTATTTCTAAGATAAAGTCCTTCACTTTTTTTAAGTCCACTATTTTACACAAACATACTCAATCTCCAAAGCATTTTCCCATTAATTTTTATCTCAGAACACATGTTAAGCAATGTCGATAATTGCCAGATTTATTCATTGTGTTCAGTCTGCCTGTCAGAAGTTGTATGTAAGTGACGTATCTCACGACCGCAGGTCTCGAGTAAATAAAAATAAATCCTAAGAGTTTTCAGCTTAATTCAGCACAAAGTTGCGCTATCGATGCGAAAACACACTTTTTCGCTAACAATCACAACTACAACAAACTGTATAAGTATTTATTTCATTATTAAGTTATTGTTTACTTCTCTTTAATGAAAATAATAAATGTGTAATTTTATTCCAATTATAGTTATTTTACTGACATTCTGTATTTTAATATTGATTATAATTTATAACTTAAACCAGCTAAAAATATAAAACAAAAAAGAGACTTGTATGCATATCATTGTCGACTCAAATAGCAGAATCCTGAATGACATAAAGGTTTTTTTACTGGATAATTACAAGTCCGTAAAGTGTCAAGTAACAAGATCTGTCATACTGAACATAGTTATATTATAGTGTAGGTATAATAAGATAAAGTTTTATCTACACAAATATTTTATAGAGTAGATATTCTAAGGAGTTGAGGATTCTCGGAAACTCCGTACTTTCATAGCTAATTGGCTGCTCTTACTAACGTAAATAAAAATATATACATCAAATAAATTAATTTTTCTTCTTTCGAAGTTAATTAATTAGTCCATTTAATTATATTTCAGGGAAATGGTACGTTAGTAAACAGTCTCAAGCAATTAAACAAAACATACAACTAATTTACACTAGTTAAAACTAACGAGTACTAGTTATTACCAGTTCAAACCGATTACCAGTTAGTAAAACATAAGCATTTCGCTCGTTGAAGTCCATTACCAATAAACGGTCAATGAGTCGAACCGATCAGTTAAATAGTTTTGATAGTTAGAGCGTGATGTTATGTGTTAAACTACAATTTGACACGTGCTAATGGATGCGATTAGTTTCAATGTTGATTGCAATATTATATCGCAACTAGCTTCTGCCCGCGACTTCGTCCACGTGGAATAGTTACTTTGGGCTAACTCATACTCTCATAACTAAAAGAAACCTCGATTTTGAATTCTTCTTCATTCTTCATTGTTGCTCCGCTCCTATTGGTTTTAACTTGATGCAACAGGCAAACACAAACAGGCTTTAAAGAATAGACTTTTAAATCGGATAAGGACAGACAGTTACAGATCGATTATTTATATAAGTTAATTATTGTTATTAATATTTTAAAAATGTTAGACTACTTTTAATGACATACGGTATGCTACGTAAAAATTAAATACACCCAAAAAATACGTTGTAATAAAAAAATAATTTAAATTATCAGCATAAGCTGACGATTTTTAATTATTTAGTAACACTCAGCCAAGCATATAAAACTTTCCCTGTAAAAGGAAATCACAGAAGGGATTTTTAGTAATAATACACAACTCCTAATACACAACAGTTAATAATAAGCCAGCTTTGTTTCTAAATTCTTAATTAAAAATACTAATTGTGCTATAAACAGAATTTTAAAACAAGATTGTAATTCCACAGTTATGTTTTTCCATTTAGTTATCAAATTGTAAAGGATTAGCGCGTGAAGGCGTCAGTCAGCTTACTAATTTAAATTAAATTCAACACTTCATAATTTTCTCTTAGCTACAGATAATGAAAATAATTTTATTTACTAGATCATTGTTTATTAATTGAGGCTCTGAATATATTTTTGAAAATATTCAAAGCTTTTTCTATTACTATTTATCTTGAACTGTTATTTACAATAATTATATATTTTAGTTAAAACATATACATATCTACTAAAAACTATGTATAAAAAGTTTGTCGAGATTTTACTCTGAATCACTATAGGGATTTGTACTGATTCACTTCTATGAAACATAATTATTTTTAATCTTACATAATCTCTATATATATATAAAAATGAATCGCTGAATGTGTTGCTAAGCGCAAATCTCGAGATCAGCTGAACCGATTTCGCTAATTCTTTTTTTATAATATTCCTTGAAGTACGAGGATGGTTCTTACGGAGAGAAAATTTTAAAAAATTGCCTGAAAAAGACTAAAAACAACACTTTTCTATTTTCCCATACAAAAGATTCGTAATAATACTTAAAAGTTAATTTGAACTTTAATACCATACCATAAAGTTTAAGTATTAGTGGAGGGGTTCCGGGAAGGCAAAAAATTTGAGTGACGATAGTATCGTATAAATATTAATGTCTATATTTGTCAGTATTTATACGATGGTAACGAATTCAATATTCATAGTTAAGACAGGACAACGTCCGTCGGGTCAGCTAGTTTCTAATAAATATTTCTTTTAATTTCAAGATATATTTCAAAACGGCCTATGAGTCATATGTCATGTCATTCATATGTCACCTCCATTTGTCAAGTGTAGTATAAATTTAGAATGAACATTTTATTTCCTGGAAGAAAAGACTTTTTAGAGTATATCTGCATACAAATACTTGCTTAACAGCTATTTAAAATGTATTTTAAATTCTTTAAATAGGCCAGATTAAAAAGAATTTTTTAGCTCTGCTTTTCAAATAACTAACTTTAATGTATGATTTAGTATAAATAGCATTCAAGTGGATAAACTTAACCAAGCCTAAAGGCTATGTATCCTTTCATGTTAAAAGTATGGGTTTGCAACGTTTTAGTCCTTTTTTACACGCTTTTTATTAGCTTCACCTGTATGTTTATATGTGTATGTGGTAAACGACTCCTTTAGCATTAATTTTGATCCACTTCAAACGTTCAGATTTCATTCAAACTTTGTAGACTTATCGAGAACCGATGACAATACACTACTTTGATAAGATTATTCCATTTTTTTTTAAATAACATACACACACGGTCGTCTGTTCCTATGGTAAGCAACTTAATGCTTGTGTAAGCCGACTGTTATAACTATTTATTTATTTAGTTTTTGATAAATATACATAGAAAAAATACATATATAAATATTACATATGCAAATATAAATACAAATATTATCCTAATTAGGATCGTCATTTTCTACTTTTTGGTTTGGTTTATTTAGAGAATTGTGTTTTTTAATTTTTTTAAACTATTATTTCTAAGTACGATAAAGAAATACAAAGTTCTGATCAATCTGTTGTAATTATTTCTAAAGTTTGACATAAGAGTAGTAACGAGGCTTGGGCGAAATTCTTTAGCTAACAAAATCAACGGTCCATAAATCAAAGTATATGCAAATGTGAAGTCATCATTAGGTGAGGTACGGTCTACTGTATCATTACGTCATTTTGCTACATTGATTCGATGATAACAGGATCGGTGGTCATTAACCCTTAATTTGGCATTGTACCACCGGCGGAACATTAAAAACATTAAAATCTTTACTTCTAACGGAAAGAATTTCACTATTTTTTTTACTTGACTATAGTAGCTTGGATACCTAATTTATGGAAGAAAAATAAATGATGGCACTGGTAAACATTGAATCTGTTAAACCAATGACTAGATGTTGTAGAAGCACTGGTCACGGTTATTACACAAGGTATTTATTTAATTTTTTCGTATAATATGTGATAATTGTACATAAAAACCTATTGGTATTTACTTATGAATGTATAATCGTTACTTGTATGCCAAAATATAGCGGGAATGTGCGATAATTACATTGCAATTCATTGATCAAGTTGCTTGTCCCGTCCACGGGACGTTGCCAAATAGGTAACAAAGTACTGCCTCAACTGGTTGTTCCACCCAAGGGACGTTGCCACGTTTCTAGCGTTGTTTTATTTAACTTTAAATATTGTTTATTCATCATTATCCACAACAATTTAACGCTACCTGCTGAGCATAACACTGGTTAGTACCCAAAACAGCACTTATTACAAAAATGGTTGAAGAACTTATGTTTCTTTTTAACTTTTTTGGGTTTGGTTTGGTCTGCAAGCTTATCAGTGCTTTTAAAACAAGCTTATCAGTGCTTTTTGTTTATTTTGTTTGTGGTTTTGTCAATAGCATTTTGCTCATTTTCGAACTCGAAAAATCTTAGTGCTTGCGCCTAAAGAACATGCATTTTCCGAAACAAGCGATAAATCCAGCTCTGGTGATAAACAGCACTCATTGCACCCAAGCTTTGCTTCATCCCCCGCTCCTTCAATTGATTCTTCTTTAGAATGCATGCACCTATTCAGCTCCGACGTGACACGAATTGTGATACAGATGAAATGCAAAATGACTAAAACCAATGCCCTTGCCCCAAAAACCTTGCGGATGTTCCGTTCACTCCCATTTTTCTACAGATATGGCCATTATCACCAAAATTTCTTTCCCGATTATGATAATATTCAGTCCCTTTCATCCACTCCATCCCTGGTTTCAATAAATCCATCGCCATCAACGTCAGACTGAACTCCGTTAGGCCGAAAAACGAGATGAAATGCCAACAGCTCCTGCAGCTCAAAAACCACGCAGGATACAGAAATTCGTTCTGGCCTATAAATGGAAGACGGCAATATTCCGTCATAGGGCTTCAATTGATGAAAATGATGTGACTAACATTCAACTTTCTGAATTGCCAATAAGACCACTGGTTGTACAGAAAGAGTTAAGCTAATAGAAATAGCCGTGTGGTTACGGCAGTAAAGAATATAGCCACTCCCTCTCTTCCTTTGGGTGTCGTAAGAGGCGACTAAGGGATAACAAAGTTCCACTACCACCTTGAAACTTTTTTTTTTTTTCTTTGAAATACACAGGCCGAAGACGTAGCGTCTTCAGTGCGATAAAGCCAGCCCTGCGGTCACCAATCCGCCTGCCCAGCGTGGTGACTATGGGCAACACACATGAGTCCACGCCATTTTTGGCGCAAACTTGTGGCGGCCTATGTCCAGCAGTGTACTGCGATAGGCTGAAGTGTGTACAGAAATAATTTGGAAGGCATGAAGTATATCAATGTTTGATAAAGAGAAAAAGATCACAAGATGTTGAGAAAACAGAAAATTCTAAAATTGAAAAGCCAGGATTAGCTCGGTCTGCAAGCCCAATAACAATGTTGGCATTTTATTTCAACCAAAGAAGACATAAGACGCTCGCTGCATGCAGCATGATAATACATGATCATAGTAAAATATAAATTGCATTAAATGCAATGTACGGTTTTTTCATAACTGGAAAATCACTACGCAATTGTTTTTTGAATTTTCACCAGAAATAAATAGAGGTTTTTATTAAAAATTTCATACTATTTCTATTTGCCCCTATTTGGCAATGTACCACCCACGGGACACTGAAAATTGAGCATAGTTCTCTGTAGCTTTGGCAATGTACCGTCAGTGGGACATTCATTATCTGAAAAACTGCAATTACGAGATTTTTAAATTTATTTTTTTGGCCTTTGGTAGACCCTATAGAACACAAATATATAGATAAAACTCAAAAATTCAAGGAACAATGTGCTTGCCAAATTAAGGGTTAAGACTAGATAGGTAGGATAGAATTTTTGAAACTTCGTGTAAATTTTATGTCCTATTATCACTAACAAACATAAATGAATCTTCATAGACTAAAAGTCTCACAGCTAGTCAGCAATTATCTTGCGAATAAAATGCAACTGTCAAATTAAATTGCTTCACATTCACGTCGCAATTTTGCATTTGTGAATGAAATAAGGATCTTAGTGAAAGAAATGAACGTTTTATTTTAAACCTGAGCCTTACTTTGTACTGTATGTGTAAGAGTATCTTATAAATAGCGAAATTTTCAAATGAATTCCACCACCACCACTACAGCCTATCACAGTCCACTGTTGGACATAGGCCTCCACAAGTTCGCGCCCGACATTACGACGCGAACTCATGTGTTTTACCCATAGTCACCACGCTGGGCAGGCGGGTTGGTGACTGCAGGGCTGGCTTTGTCGCACCGAAGACGCTGCTGCCCATCTTTGGCATGTGTATTTCAAAGCCAGCATGGATGGTTATCCCGCCATCCGTCGGCTTTTTAAGTTCCAGGGTGGTAGTGGAACTGTGTTATCCCTTAGTCGCCTCTTACGACACCCACGGGAAGAGAGGGGGTGGCTACATTCTTTAGTGCCGTAACCACACAGCACACAGCAGAATGAATTCCAGGATTCAATTAATTAAAACAAGGATCATAATCTCCATTCTTATCGCCGATGCAAGGAACTAAAACAATATTAACGCTCTAGCACGACTCGCACTTGGCACATTGCCAGCCGCACTGCCGTATCCGAGCGCTTGATTTTCCAACACAAATTCCCCAAAGTGGTTCAGAAGATGTAATTTAATTAATAAGATATATATTATAATGGAATTGGATTTACAAGTAAACGGATCGATATTTCCCTGCATCATCCAGGATGAGATTGGCTTAATACTTCAGCACTTATAAATTCAGCAGTTGTAACTTAAATTTAACTTATGGCTTTTCCATTATGTCCCAAGAGTATGTCCCAAGAGAGATTATAAATAGATTCTTCATTTGTTTTTGAATGAAAATTTATCACAAACATATAAACTGGCTAGTTAAAATGCTAGTCAGTTCTCTGTATTCGAAATGAGGACAATGGAATTAGGGGAGTGATTAGTTTCAGGATCTGATTCGCCCGATTTCCAAATTCCGTCGCTTGCAGGAAGATTTATCTAAAACGAGCTGTTGCCAGTACATAGAGGCAAATATATACAATTCGGAATACCAATTTATGTTTTGGATTATATTTTAGTTAACGCTATCAATTTTAAAAATAAAAACGGCTTGAGGAGTCTATGGACCCCTAGTCAGAACGAAGTTCCTTTCAATTTTTGGTAGACGTTTCCGGTATAGTCATAATTTATATTGTAAAACATCAAGTTAGAAAAAGAAATGTACTATAGCAAGAAGTATCCAGAAAAATTCTTGGTAAGCTTTTTTCTATCTAGCTCCCATCCCGCTCAGTACGTGTACCGCGCGATAAGGAATTTCGTTCCAAAATTCTCGAGTTTTTGTTCTTTAAATTTCTTTTTGTTTTTAAAATAATTTATCGAGCTTACACGCAAACATCTTTATAAATATGATTTTTGATTTCATTGATTCAGCGCTTAATATCTCACTGTTGAGGGTAGGCCTCTTTCTCCTTGGAGGAGAAGGATCGGACGTTGTTATTACAAAAAATTAAATATTTAATAATCAATATTATTACATTTTTATTATTTTGTAAAATAGACGATTTTTCACATACTAATGATAAAAAAAACTTAGTACAAATGTTTAAACAAGGAGTGTACTTTACGAGTATAAAGACGGAGAAGTATCACGTTATGGTACAAGTTTAACAATCAGAACATCTGCGGACTAAAAGTGTATAAAGTTTTGTCATTTGAGCTCAGTGGTAAGTTGTAATCTTCATTATCAACGAAATTGACCAAAAATTAGATCAATATTACCAGCAGAATTTGATAAATAATAATTTAAAATATAAAAAAGAAATTTATAATTTTTTATTTTAATTAGAATTTGTTTTACAATTATTATAATTATTCAGTTTACTGTCTACCGTTATAATAAAGATGAATTCATAAAAAATTAAAAGTAAAAAACCTTTTTAAAAAACAAGCTTTTATTTGAATGCACTAAAACAAAAAAAATAAATTTTTACTTTAAAACTTTTACTATCTACTTATAAAGTCATTACACATAATCTATATGATAGAAAAGCTTGTCGCGAGATAGTACTCGTATTTCTTTAGTTTGAAAATTTTAATAGTTAAAATCAATCACATTAATTTATTTAATTTACTTGTTTACAAGCAAATCTTGCGACAAGCTTTTATATCATATAGATTATGTGTAATGACTTTATAAGTAGATAGTAAAAGTTTTAAAGTAAAAATTTATTTTTTTTGTTTTAGTGCATTCAAATAAAAGCTTGTTTTTTAAAAAGGTTTTTTACTTTTAATTTATTTTTGACTTTCTAGTCGGTTATTATGTCACTTTATTCGAATTTTTCTTAGCAAGCCCTTTCATTTGATACCCATATTGTAGAAGTGCACTAAAAATAACTATTCCACACTCTTGGATATGCCGCCATATTGGATTTAGAATGACGTCACAAAGGTAACCATGCATTGGCATCCAAATTGAACCTATATACAAAATTTCAGCTCAATTTGTTGAAGATATCTGCTTCAAAATTGAGTTGCAAGATTTTACCTGAACAAACATACATACATACAAACCATGCATTGTCATCCAAATTGAACCTGTATACAAAGTTTCAGCTCAATTGCTTGAAGATATTTGCTTCAAAATTGAGTTGCAAGATTTCACCCGAACAAACATACATACATACAAACCATGCATTGTCATCCAAATTGAACCTGTATACAAAGTTTCAGCTCAATTGCTTGAAGATATTTGCTTCAAAATTGAGTTGCAAGATTTCACCCGAACAAACATACATACATACAAACCATGCATTGTCATCCAAATTGAACCTGTATACAAAGTTTCAGCTCAATTGCTTGAAGATATTTGCTTCAAAATTGAGTTGCAAGATTTCACCCGAACAAACATACATACATACATAAATACATACAAATCATGCATTGTCATCTAAATTGAACCTGTATACAAAATTTCAGCTCAATCGGTTGAAGATATCTGCTTCAAAATTGAGTTGCAAGATTTCACCCGAACAAACATTCATTAAATTTACATACATACATACATACATACATACATTGCAAGTTAAATAAAAGCTTGTAAAAAAGTCTTATTACAAATATATATAAAAAAATGCTCAATTCTTACTGATATTATAAATACAAAAAGTTTGTGAGGGTGTATGAATGTATGTATATAATGAAACTTAGTAACTAGGTAACTGGGTATTCAGAATAAACCATAGGCTACTTTTTATTACGTCATTCGATTTATATTTCGAATACGGCTTATATATATGACGGTTAATTATAACGACATACTTTAACGGTTCGTACTTAAATAAAACCTTTTTGAATAAAGATCGGTCTTTAATAATAAAACGTCCGGATTTTGTATGAAAGACAAAAGTTTTGATTTAATTTATATATAACGCGTAATTTCCAACGTATAATAAAAGGAGGGCAACGTGATCAAGAACATTGTTCCAAACGCTTACGAGATGAAAAGTTTCGAGTGGTCTTCATCGTTGAGCATACTTACGAATAGCTCGATCAGCGCAAGGATTTTTCATCCACTAATTCTCTAATGACTCAGCGTCATTACCTTGTTTTGAATGAGTTTTCTTTTTTGCATCTTTTGATTTTTTCACCAGTTTTCCTTAACAAAAGGTTGGGTAACTCAATATTCCTTATTTATTCTTTAATGATGTATACAGTGTAGTTACCGTTATATTTAAAGGAGTTTTGTTATGTATTTCATTTAATGTCGTTTTCGTTTTCATTTAATTAGGTATTTTTTTAATTTTACAGAATGCTCCATCAGTTCAATTTTGATTTCATTATCATTTTGTTTTATCTTTTAAAGAAGGCTTTCTATACGATTAAAAAATAAAATTCAACGTAATATTTTATTTATATAAAATTCTCGTGTCACAATGTTAGTTACCATAGGTACTCCTCCGAAACGGCTGTACCGATTTTTATGAAATTTTGTGTGCATATTGGGTAGGTCTGTGAATGGGCCAACATTTATTTTTCATACCCCTGAGTTATAAGGTGGGAGGATTAAGGGGGGTTAATAACATAGGTATATGGCAAAACAACGGTTGCGGGGTCAGCTAGTTTTAATTATATATAAATATGTATAATTTGTAAAAAAAAACCATGGCACGATTTAGTACAGACTGTAACATATGAATTAGTTATTAGTAATGAAACACATTGGAAACAGTATGAGTGTATTATTACAGCTACGAAATAAACGCTTCTTTAATATAAGCAACTAAATGCTTCTCTAAAATAACATTTTAAGAGCCTTTTGAATAAAAGCACTTGAACTACAGACTTTGTAAATAACTATTCAGATCGTGCTGGCGAGAGAGCTAAAAACTTAGCTGTTTATTTATTTAAATATTAACTGTGTAAAGAACAGCCGAAACTAACAACTTCATTGTATTCTTTAATAAACCGTGATAAAATCGGAAAAACTTGTTTCATTACAATGGGTAGTATTCAACTTCACAAAAAATCATAGCCAAAAAATACTGATCTCAAGAATTGTTTTGTCTGTGGTGAATAGAGTGAGAGTCAGAGCTCAAGAGTTCCTGGAAATTTTGTGATACTCCTGGTATTGTAGGCTACCATAGGCTACGGTAACGGCTTGTCTGCCATTGAATTAAAAACTAATAATATCTACTATAGTACCAAAAGTTACTTTACTTTGTTGTGATAATAGATCATAATACTTAACACGCAGGTAACGTTAACGATTTTGTATAAACTATACTAGTTGCAACTAGAGTAATTAACAACAGACAACATACACCGAATACAGCTATAAATGTAGCCATAAATAGATAATTGAACGTGATGAAGCTTGCGAGTGACACGTGACGTACATATCACCGATCCATAATGTTCCTAAACGCATACAAAACAGATGCTTTGGCCAGCGGTTTGAAAATTTTAAATTTGTGTAAAAAATAGTCTTCTTCGGTAAATTGGCCATCCAACACGAAATTAATTTTTCAATTCGAACCAGTTCCTAAGATTAGCGCAACAAACACAGTTTTCACCTTTATAGTATATTAGAATAGATTGTCTTTTTGTGAAATTATTGAAGTAAAACTTCTTTACGAACGTTTAACTTGGGGAGTAAGGGCGGATATTTTCTATCTTTTTCTCTCATAGCCAGTTAGTTACGTTTCGTGTATCCAAGACACAGTGCAGGCCTATTGTGCAGGCCTGCTTTAGCAATCTAAAGCAGTTTTACTTCAGTCGTATGGTCTAAAGCACACTGATTTTATTTTTGTTGGAAAGATTTTATATAACTCCTACTTCGTAAAGGATGTTTGCTCCCAATCGAAAAAAAAACTGTCATCAATAACATCGACGAAAAATCTATATATATAAAAATCAATTTCTGTTCGTTAGTCTCGCTAAAACTCGTGAATGGCTGGACCGATTTGCCTGATTATGATCTTTAAATATTGGTAGAAGTACAGGGAAGGTTTAAACGGTGAGATACATAAATAATATGTAACGGAAAATACTAAAAACGACGATTTAATTTTCCAATACAAAATGTTCCTAGCTTGGAAATTTAATGTCTTTTGTCAAAAACGTTGTCAATTGGTTGTCAAATATTTATAGGTGCGTTCAAAAAGTCTTTTGTGTTTATTTTTCACAAATATACATAGGTGATACGAAGTTCACCGGGCCATCTAGTACGATACAAAAATTTTGTTTGCAACTTCTATAACCTACGTAAATATTTGCCTTATGCAAAATCATACCCGCCTTCTCAGGAATCAATACATTCTTTCGACATTGTGGGACATTGTGTGTTTTACAATAACTAGGAACCTAGGAAGTGGTATTTGGGAGACAAATTTGAATTCCTTGCAGATCACGGTATTACGTTCGTTTGAGAATCTCACGTACACATTGCCAGTGGCAAAAATAATTATTTACAATTTTCCTTTGTTGAGCAGGCTATGTTTCTGTGAAATACTTTGTCCTGAAATTATCGCCAAACTTGAAATAAGTGATTAAATACTGATATGTCGTAGCTCTGTTTATATAATTATATGCAGTATAGGTTGATCCCTTGGCGCAACGGTCACAGCACTGGTTTGTGCCTGTTGCGTAGGCCGTTTTGGATCCGATCCCCGCACATGGCAAACATTTGTATTGTCAGATATTTTTAGATTTGTCATACAGATCTTTGCCGTGGTCTGGGTGTTTGTGCAGTCCATGTGGTCCCCCCACCGTGCCTCGTAGAGCAGATTAAGCCGTCATTCCCAATTGTTATCATGTACACCTGATAGCGATATCCACCAACCCGCAGTGGAACAGCATGGTGAACTAAGTTCTGATCCTTCTCTTACAAAGGGAAAGAGGCCATGCCCAGCAGTAGCATTTACAGGCTGAAGCGAAGCCATCAAACTAAAGCAAGTGAAATACATAAGTATGTCATAGTATTTTGTAACAGAAACATAAATAATGCACTTAAATATCCACCTATATCAGGGTTTCTTAACCTGTGGTCCATGGACCGCTAAGGGGTCCGTGTTATGAAAGCTGGGGGTCCATGGCAAGCCTACTTATGTTGTGAGTAAATATTTTCACTTTGCCCGTAATCAAAAACAACTGATATTCTAATCCAGCATAAGCAGCAGCAACCGTCACACTATTTATTTATATGTAAAGTTTGATCGCAAACAATAAAAGGTGATTGAAGTAAAGCATCGTTATGTTTTTTTTTCTTTTTTTTTTTGGAAAAGGTCCGTGGACTCTTTGAAATTTTTAAAGGGGTCCATCACTATAAAAAGGTTAATAAACCCTGACCTATATGAAGTTTTTGACTATTTATTGCATAGAGGTCATAGCAACTGACTATATTGATAGTTCATCCAGATGTTTGCCATGGTTAAAGCATTTGTATGTGCTTCAGGACTAATGCTGATGGCCGATGGCATGAGGCATTTACTATAACTACTTTAGCGTATGAACTATTTAACGAGCGTAATAATAATAAAATCAACGCTACCTCCACCGACTTATGATGAATGATATAAAAAAAACAATGTATATTCTCCCAAAATAAAATACAAAATAATTCTAAGTTAACGTGCACGTAGCAAAATATAAAATAGAACTCATAAATTGTAAAACAAATTATAAAAAAAAGAATTTAAAATCAAATTCTTGACATTTATCATAAAAATATTTTCATAAAAAAAAACATAAAATGAAGTTTAATTATTATTTTTACATAAAAATTCTATATATGTAGAGACGCCACACTACTATTTAAGCTAAATAGTTCGTTTATTTAAGCGTTCCGATGTAATAATAATTATGTTGATCCGATTAGTAAAAATTTCTGCTTTTAGTAGGTAAACAAAAACAAATCTGAGAATATTATATTAACATACTACTGTGAGCCATTTATTCATATGTTTTTATATATAGAATCAGCCTGTAACTTCTCACTGCTGGGTATAGGAATCTTCCTTCATATAAGAGAAGTCATCATCATCATCATCTGAGGCATTACAGCGGCGGGTGGGCCTTAGCCTGGTCCAGCAAAGCTCTCCAGTCCGATCTGTTAGAGGCTTTCCTTCTCCAACTTGTTACTCCCAAGATCTAAGATATAAGAGAAGTATCAGAACTTAATCAACCATGCTCAAATACGCGATGACGTAAACGGTAGACGTAATCATTCCCCACTATGAGTAACGATCGCTATGAGGTGTATATGAAAGCAACAGGGACCAACAGTTCAAAGTGCTCTCCGAGGTATAGTAGGAATATCCAGAGGGACCCAGACCGGAAAAAATGTTGTTATAAATATAAATATTCATCCCGAGCGTAAATTTATTTAGAAAACCTAATGAATAAAAACTGTCTACAGAAATAACGAGAACTCTTATTTATTTAATACATTATTACATAAATATAGAGCTACATTATGTTACAAAGTGGAATGCACTGATGCGTTCTAATACGACATAGTTCTGACTCGCTATGCACTACAAAACAATAGTGTAGGCATTTTAAGTTTAAGAATGACACTAAGCAGTTAAGCACCTGTGGTTACGGACGGTTTACGGTTATGAAAAACATTCACAGTACCCAAGACTCTTATCAGAATATGTTTCAAAAAGGCCTAATTTACTGACGTGTATTAGCCAAAACTATAAAAAAAAAGATAGAATCATTTATAGCACAAAGTTTTAATATGCTGGTCATAAAAAAAAAAACTCCTTTTATATACTTACTTGAACCTTGTAATATCTCTGCAAGAAATGTATCACTAAATTAGTGTATCACATTCGTAAAAAAAATTAACGTTTATGAAAGTAAATGATGATATCATAAAGCCTGATGATAATCACGCACTGAATATTTTATATTAAGTATTAAATGAATTAACTATTTCAAACCGAAGTTCTTACTACCAAAGGTAGAATTAAATTTAGAGTACCAATCACGTCCACGTGGAATGTTTTCAAGAATTCCACAACATTTTCCTCTAAATCAGAATTCCAGTTCTCTGAGTGAAATGAATTAGGTATATTGTCGATACTCCAGGTAATGAAAACGAGTAAATTCTTTGATTTATTTTGAAGTATGTACACGTCATTTTGACATTATATTATATACATTACAAAGTTTGTTTAAACCTCATTTCTTATTAAATTAAATTAACTAATTAATTTACATGGCTAAGCTGAGTAACGACTTGTTGTCGTTACTCAGCTTAGCCACGCATTTTCTTTGGTTACTGATCTAATATTGATAAGTTATATCAACGATACGATGCAACCTTTAACATCTCACTGCTGGTTGTGGGCCTATTTCTTCATGTTAAAGAAAAATTGGATCTTAATCCACCACGCTGCTCTCCTGCGGGTTTGGTGGCTTGGCGTTTTAGTTAAGTTACAGCACCTGGAATTCAGGCTACGTTTCACTACAATTTTTGGATTCCCAACTTGCAAATAGAAGTACCTATTTGACGAATAAAGCGCAGTTAAAAAGAGTGATAGTGCTATATATCATATTATTATACCAACAATCAACACTTAAGTATACAATAAGAAGTAATAACATCATAATTATATAAGTATTTTCTCAGCACAATATTCCAACAAACTCATAAAAAATAAGCTACAATTCTCGTGACGACATAATTACCAGTTTTATGGGTACCGTTATTGCCCGTACATATGAAGATTCCATAAGACTTCATAATGACGTCACAGTTTACGAGGCACCTAATGCTATTAGGACTGAAATTGATGGCTGACGTTATCCAATTATCCGTAAACACTTCTGTAACTCGATACGGGCTGTATTGACCCAGTATGTCTCGTAGGTCAGAAACACAAGTGGAGTTAACGACGTTCGAAGCCTTATAATACATTCATATCGGACTGTGTTAAGGAATAGGATTGAAACAATTAGGCCTAACCGCGTGCTGAAAATGAAAACAATTTCAATTTTTTTAATTTTACGAGTTAGTCTCCTTTTAAATCAATAGCCTAGAACAAAATGGTAACATGATAGTTTTTTTTAACATACACACAACGATCGAAAAACGGTGTTTGCTGACGTTGCCAACTAAAACTCTATAACCGTATCTATATACAAGTATACCCGTCGTATATGTATATATATATAGGCATCAGCAGACGGGTATACTTGTATAGTGCTTCTATATGACAAATTTTTGTATTTAGCTTCAAATTATAACTGACTAGATGGCCCGGTGAACTTCGTATCACCTACGTATTTTACTTTCTGAACGCACCTATAAATATTTGACAACCAATTGACAACGTTTTTGACAAAAGACATTAAAGGAGACGGATACGATTCCATACATTCTCGGGCCAAAATTTAACGTAAAATTTAACGTAATGAAAATGGTACCAATTAATGTATTTACGCTTATTGATCCCTCGCTGAAAATTCTGTATATTTTGGCTATCTGAGAGCGGAGTTATTACACGTTTTGTAAAATTGAGGTTATGTTACAATATCTATGAAAAACCCAATCACTAAGTTCTTGAAACACTAATGTTTAGCATATTAAATCATTACAAATATCAATCACTTGAAACCACAAATAAATATCAGGAATGGACTCAGGACGCATCTGAATACACTGAAAACATTAAACAACTATAAACATGATTACCTACATGAAACGAGTGACGGGACCATGACTGACGGGACACACAGTTTCAATAACAGTCAGCTGTCAAAGCTGTTATTAAAAATATGATTTATTTTCAATCGATACGAAATCGATAATCATTTTGGTTTATCAGATATTAATTGTTATTTTCGATATTAATGTAACTTTATTTAAATACACTTTATTGTTTACAATTTCAATTGTGTATCTGAATACTTTGAGTTAATTAACTAGTGCAAACCTTTTTTTTAAATTATATAATCGATTATAATTAAATCGATACCCAATGAATTTGACGAAAACTATCTTTTTCATTTTTCTCAGCTTCCAGATTCAGAATTGAGCTGATATTTTATATTTTAAAATAAAAAAATATGAACAATTTTTTAAAGCATATCTTTACTTACTACAATTTTAGCCTAAAAGTCCCCATCTCCTTTCCCCGCTAGGAACCTTTTGTATTAGAAAATTAAATCGTCGTTTTTAGTATTTTCCGTTACATGTTATTCACGTTTCTCACCGTTTAAACCTTCTCTGAACTTCCACAAACATTTCAAGATGAAAATTAGCCAAATTGGCCCAGCGATTCTAGAGTTTTAGAGAGACTAACGAACAGCAATTGATTTTTATATATAGATAAACGTGGCTTAATTGAATGTCATTCTGTAATATCCACCTCTTTTAAAAAAGTCACAAATCTGCCTTTTTTTTTGTAATAAAAATGCCGTAATCCATTTTCAAACATGACTAACCTTAATATACTATATAATAAGTTATTTAACCTTTCTATTAACTGTACGGTCTAATACAATAATCCTAAATCTAAATTAAATTGCTCTCCATTATATATAAACACTATCACAAAACCTCTTAAAACTTATATTAAAATGATAAAAATTAAAACTTAAAAAGGTAGAAATATTTTTTATAATAAGTTATTATAGCAATCGTTACTCATAGTAAGGAATATATCCACCAAACTGCAGTGAAGTAGCGTGGTGATTTTGAGCTCCAATCCTTCTCCTGCACGGAGAAAAATGTCTATACCCAGCAGTGGAGTGTATAATCTAAATGACTAGAAATCTCCAACTATGTATTTTTAGATCATCCTTAAGTATAGGTACTTTTAAAATATCTTTATTTCTAAATTTAGTAACTCGTTTTTTATATGGTAAATATTCAAAATGACGCATATATGTACCACATTATAAAAGTAAGAACATTATACCGAACTAAAGAATGAGTTTCCTTTAAGGATTGCGAAGGACAGGTGGCAATCACTCAGATTAATTAGTGACCCACCTAATTAGGACTAGAATATTAAGCAGGCACTAATTGTAACAGGCTGTTTGTCTTACTTACCTATTATATTAAGGGTTCGTTAATTTCTCATGCTGTCTGACTGTAGTCGAACGTATCAAATACAATACTATAATATTTTTTTGTTTTATATATAACCAGGACGGCAAACAAGCGTACGGCTCACCTGATGTTAAGCGATTACAGTAGCTTATAGACGTCTGCAACACCAAAAGCATCGCAAGCGCGTTGCCGACCCTATCCCCACTCCCTCAGGAAGCTCTGGTCACCTTACTCACCAACAGGAACACAATAACTCTTTGAAAACAGTATTATATAACTGTGGTCTTCTGTAAGGTCGAGGCACTACCCCAGTCGGGCTGCTCCATATTTTGAGCAGGAAATTTTTACTTCGTTTTGTTTTAATTAGTTTTTTAAAACTTTTTTTTAATTAGTTTTTTTTTTAATTTTTTCCCAAAGAAGTTTCACTTCTGACATGTGCTGTACAAAGTATTGTACGCACGCATTTTTTTTAAACTTCGATATTTGACATATCCATACTTTTTGTCCATTTATCATCTTACCTCAACAATAATAAAGTAGAAAGTGTAGTACCATCATTCTAATAATTAACAAGAACCGAATTTAAACAGACTGTAATTGTTCCACTTTTGGACATACTTTCCTATATTGAAGAAGAGCTGAAGCCTTATCTGTAAAACTATACCAATTGAAGGATAATTTCCTTCCCAGAATAACGATCGTTACTTAGTTATATGATATTGTGATTACATTCGCTTTTAATGAGTTCACGTGTTCTCCAAAAACATTGCCAGGAAACTCATAAAGATAAACATCATGAAAGAAAACAAATATTTGCACATAGATATCTACAGCTAACAAGAAACGAAACTGCTAGCGATGCTCATAGAATTTCCTCAAAACTACACCAGAACCAATTTCAGAACACTAAGCCCGCCCCAGGTGAAATAATAACAACATTTTAGCTAAACGGAAACTTTACCAACTTTATATCATAAACCTATTTCATGCAGTTTCGACGAAATTCCAGAGTTCAGCAGCGCAAACTAATTTCATTAGAATGGACAGATAATATGCTGCATATATTACGGCCAGTCGAGGGTCGCAATTAAGCTGTCTGCTTACGAGACGTGATTAACCATCGCAGCACTGTTATTATTTGTCCTGTACTGTTATGTGTATCACTGTATATTATTAATAATTAGGTCACTTAATTATTATTCATTATTTCAATTAGTTTGTACGATTATCAATTTATAATTTCGTGTATATGTTAATTCTGATATCCTAGATTTGACAATATCAAAATGAAAATTATTTTTCTTCAAGCAGGCTTCAAAATCACATTTGAATCGCTACATTATAAACTAAAATTATATTAGTCTTAAATAAATTCGTAGTTTATTTGTAATATTAAGTTAACAATGATTCGAAATTTAGATTCTGCTGAGAAGAGGATTTGGCAAAAACTCACATCTACTCACAGTTACAGAACAATTAAATTAAATAATGACAAATCATGTTTTTACGATTAAAAGGTTAGGTAAATACGATGTTAATGCGATTATAACATGCGTTTGACGCCTTATTTAACTTGTTACCAACTCCGTAAAACTACAAGTCTTCTAACTTCGTCCGCAACACGCTTTCAAGTTCAGTTTGCGGAATCAGTTGCTGCAAATATACGGAACACCAATGTTAATCTTGAAAGTAAGCTTGTGGTTTGCCACATTGTGCAAACTGGAAACTATACAGTGTGATTTGATAATGCGTTGATGGTATACTTGTGAACAATCATGTCATTTAATTTACATTACCTAGTGCGATTGGTATATGGAAAATATGTTGCTCAAATGAGTTGCGCAATGAATGTTGTTTTGTAATTTTTACGCGAATTTCACTCATTATAATGAAAAAACTTTATCGAATTTTATCATACTTTACAGCAACGCATGCTCACATGTCGGGCATTTAAAAAACTTAATAAACCGCGATAATAACGAAAAAGTTTTTTCATTGTAATGAGTTGCGCAAGTTGCGCAAATGCAGAAATTCGTTATTTTTTTTACATTGTTATGTTAAAACGTAAATATAAAATAATATCGTATATAATACATACTAGCTGTGCCCGCGACTCCGCGTGGAATTTAACAAAAAAGTTATTGTTCAGTATAGTATAAAATAAATAAATTTCTAAAATAAAAGTAGCCTAAGTTACTCCTTAATACATCAGCTATCTGCCAGTGAAAGTCTTGTCAAAATCAGTCCAGCCATTTCAGAGACTAGCCGGAACAAACAGACAGACAGACAGACAGACAAAAATTTAAAAAAATGGTATTTTGGTATATGTACCGTGTATAGGTACATTCATATGCATTTAGTAAAAAGCGGTTATTATAATATTATAAACAGACACTCCAATTTTATTTATTTATACATAGATTATTTACTTAATAAAAAACAACAATAAACTTCGTTTTAATTTTTGTGCTGGACATAAAATACGGAATGTTACGGAATTTTTTTCCACGTTTTAATAATAATTATTACCCATATTTTATATTTATCTTTTATAGATTATGTGATCGGCTATTTCAACTTTGTCATATTTTTTGTTTGATTATTTAAATCGATTTGCAATATTTACATTTATTACACTTCGTTTCCACTTTATTCTCTTCATGAAACTTTCGCAAAAGCAGTGACATGACATATCAGGTCATCATATCTGCTTGTTTTCCATCATTCCTACATAAATTTTTTTTAATGAAATACCTACGTAATATTCGACTTATGTCATACGAACGCAGTAGGTACATATTCTAATACATATTACAACTTTTTTTTCGTTAATTATAATTATCATTGATATTGAATTTTATCAAGAAAATCGAAATAATAAATTTTTACGATTACGTCGGCAAAAAAAGATAATATTATTACTATTTCTGAAAACATAATATTATTACTATTCTGATTAAGATAATATTATTTACTATTTCTGAATATCTAAAGTGTAATCATTACAAAATTAGACAAGACTGAATAGCAAATGCTCCATATTAATGTGCCGTCGACTTAAAAGCTATTATTTTCCTTTGTGATGCGTTCATAGTAATTGCAGCATTACCTCATATTTGATCAACCAAAGGCTGTTTTATACTGTAAGATATAACAATAAAGTGAAATAGATTCTGTCGGTCATAATTTGGTAGTGGCTGAAATACAAGTTTCTACTTCGGCCAGTTTCGGCCAAAAAACCTAATTAGGGCCTTAAATTCCATTGTGACCATATTTTTTATAATAAATAACTTTTAAACTGAAAAATAATTTTTAAATAATTGTATGTATGTGTGGGTCAAAAGGCATAGATAAGAAAGAGAAAGGCATAGCAATAAATACCTAAGAAAAATAATTAATAAAATAAAACGCCTCGCACTATACGGCTCACACTAGTAGGTATTTACTCCTAGTTCGGGGGTTCAGAACACACATAATACAAACGCACAAACGCACAGACCAAAATAAATAGTTATGTGGCCAATACAAATCCTTGCCATTAACAAATACACGCGCAACAGCCAGCCACGCAAATTTAATGAAAAAGTCAGTTGACCCACTGAAACATTTATAAAACATTTGTTAAGCTTTCGTTATCATTTTATTTTACGGACAAACTTCATCCCAACTATAATTGAATCAAGGTAACTTCGACACGAAACGCTTAAACCCTCTTATTGTCAAAACGTAGACTGAAGCACTCAGGAGATAGGTCATGCAGATATAGGGTGAAGTGGTCGCTATTAATTATGAAGCACTAGGTGCAAACTTTGAACATCTATGACAAGAGCCTAGAAGTAAAATTTTGTTGGAAATGGTATTGTTTGTTTATACTGAGGTACAGCACAGCAGGAAATATTCTGCTCAAAACGTGGAACAGCCCGACTGGTGTAATACCTCGAACTTACAGAAGATGAAAGGTAAATAATATTGCTTTTGAGCAGAGTTGTGTTCCTGTGATGAGTAAGGTGATCAGAGCTCCTGGGCGGGATTTAGGGGTTGAAGTAACGAACTTGCGATGCTTCCAGAAGCAATTAAGCAACACCGATGTTGCAGGCGGTTACGCATCCAAATTGTTGTAGTTGAACGTAGCAGTACGTTTGAGTATTACATTTAAATGTAAATTCAATTTTAAATTTGTTTTCTAAGTAACAGTAATAAATCTTACATTAATAGATATTTATGTAGCAGCGTGGTTATATAAACTTAAGTTTCTTTCTAAGATATTATAGACAAAAGTAGTGTGTAAAACTTGAATCAAAGGATCTTATCCATCGTAGACGAACAAGCGTCAAGTATACACATTAACTAAAAATCAAGTAATAAAAAAGTGTTTTTCTCCATTATGGATCCTAATATAAACCGAATATGTACTTACTCCAGAGGCATTATAAAAATAAACTTTGGTCGACCTATACCAATTCTCGGACCATTTTTACTCTATGAAACATTTATCAGTAAGACAGAGCAAAGCCCGCATCGCGAACACTATGAACAAGAGATCGTTAGTGGAGATAGAATAACTTATAACTACCATATTATATTTAATTAATTATTTTGTTATATTTTATTGCTATGGTTACCTTGATTATGCAGCAGATAACCAGGTTTTAAAGGCCCAATTAAGCTGACGTTTTGTAATCGATATCTTTGAGGAATGCATTAATATAAGAAAGAACTGCTTCCTGTAGGAATGTCGAGGATTTAAATAGATTTTGACTAGATCGTTGGCGAAGTCAGTAGTTACCCTGATTTCTGCTGCAAGGGTTGTGGGTTCGACCCCTGTCTAATTCTAGGTGTAATATTTGTATGTATTTATGTGTGTATTATATATGTATTTTTATTTAAAAAAATAGCTATAACAGTCGAAAGTGGATGTTTTGTCAATGTCTTAATTACGATTATAATTAATTTAGTTTGTAACCTATATAATTAATTTAAATGCGACCAATGATATTAAATTTTAATAGCTACTATCGTTGAGTAAGTGAAGGTTAAGGAAATTGAAAATATGAAAAAAATTAAACAGATGAAATCAACGAAAACTGCTAGACGTAATATTAATAATTTATCGTTAGATACCACGCCTTATCAGAGAGGCTAAACTAAGTTTAAGCGTGGAAATCAAAACTTTACCTAAATAAAAAAGTGGAAAAAATCTTAGATAGTCAATTTGGGAGAAAAATATTGGTCCAAATGTATCCGCAACATCTATCAGCTAAATATATCCTGCACACACTGCACTTCAGGATATATCCTGCTCAAAATGTGGAGCAGCCACCTCGACCTTACAGACGATCATAGCTAGATAATACTGCTTTCAAGCAGGGTTGTGTTTCTGTGGTGAGTAAGGTGACCAGAGCTCCTGGAGGGATTGGCGATAGGGTTGGCAAAGCGCTTGCAATGCTTCTAGTTTTGCGGCGTCTATAAGCTACGGTAATTACTTACCATCAGGTGAGCCGTACGCTTGTTTACCGACCTAGTTATATATAAAAAAATATCACAAACTCTAATTACGACACGGCTACTACCTTTACGTCGGTAATGTGAACACGCTTAATTTTCAAGAACCACGTGGCCTTTTTGGAATTGATATTAACCTACATTAACAATATAATTTTGATGCAAGGCAGCGAGACAAGGGTACTTACTAAGATATTCAAGACATTTCAATAGAGGAAGGCTGAGTAATGTAATAATACAGCCTTCTCTGTGAAAATCTTTTGATATTGCAAGGCTTTTAAGATTCTTGGTATTCACACGGCGTGTATTTAAATAAATCTTTCTTGAAAGTTAAAATGTGCTAAAGTAAGGACGAAACGACCAATTAGATCTGACAAAAAATCAAGACAATTTAAAGCCTATTTAGTGTGAAATCTACGCAAATATAGGGAAAGAAAACGAAGATAAAGCTATAATATTATAGACGACTGAAAAGCGTAACAAGCCCTAAAGATCTTGCTAATCTCATGATATAATAAGAACGAAGCGATAAAATTAACAGTACCTACATCATCATTAATAGTTTAATAAAGCAGGCGAAACCCTGCGAGATCCTGAGAATAACGTTTTTTTATCATAAATACAAAGACTTATGTTTCTAGTTGTTCCTTAAAAAGTCTATAACTATCAAGATTGTCTAAAAAAATTAAAAACCGTCTTCGCTCTAGGTGAGCGAAGACGGTTTTTAAAAAAAATAATTAATTTTCTGAAAAATCCAGATATACGTAAAACAAATAATTGCAAAGCAACAGTTTGACAAACTTTGTAGTTGACAACAAACGGTCACGTTATTTTAATAAATCAATTCTATTTGTTCTCATACAAAAACTTTATATACGCGTATAAAAAAAAACATATAAAATTCGGAAATATGAGATTTTACGTATTTACATTTCAAAACATTGACAGAATATTTATATTGAAAGTACACTTGAAAATGTATTTTATTGGCTCGTAAATTTGATAAACGTTGAATATTTTGAAATGAAATTAATTTTCATAATATTTTTACTTGTTACAGGTAAAACAACCCCGAATTTGATATGAAATGGGCATTCGTGCACTGTTGTGCGCGTTCCTGATCCTGCTCATCAGAACGTCAGGGAGCGATTGGCTCAGCTGCGGCCACATCAGAGAATGTCATTGTAAATGGTCCTCAGGCAAAAAGACTGCATCATGCATCACATCCGGTCTGACGCAGATACCTCGATTAGCGACAGATATACAAGTTCTCGATTTACACGGGAACCCCATAGACGAGCTCGAAGAAGACGCCTTCGCGAGCATAGAATTGTTAAACTTACAACGACTGAATCTCAGTTCCACAAATCTTCGCCACTTGCATCAAAACGCCTTCAGAGAACTTCGAATTTTGATAGAATTAGATCTTTCGAGAAACTTTCTCACCGAACTTTCACCTAACACTTTCAAAGGAAACGAGCGTTTGAGGCTTTTAGTCCTTAATGACAACCCGTTAAGTAAATTAGTCGCACAGCAATTCCCGCCCCTACAACATTTAAAGAAACTGGAACTTTCGAGATGTCGACTCAGCAAAGTTCACCCCTTTGCCTTTGTGAATCTGCGAGCGCTAGAAACTGTACATGTACATCAAAACTTGCTTTCATATTTACATCAAGATACGTTTAACTTACCTGTGTTGAAAACTCTGACACTCTCGGACAATCCATGGTTCTGCGATTGTAAGCTTAGAGAATTTCACGAGTGGTTTCTAAACAGCAATCTTGGAAATGAGGAAGTTTTTTGCGCAGGTCCAGAGAACAAGGCGCATTTTTCTTGGTTAGACATAAAAGGCGATGATATGGTCTGCCCTCCTGCAGTCATAACGAGTCCATCCGTAATAAGGACTGAACCGGGAGCTGATATTTCTTTTGGGTGCTTTGTCCGTGGCGATCCTACGCCGAGTGTTACGTGGTATTTCCGTCACGCGTTAGTTACAAATAAGACTATTAGTGATAGTGAAATTTATGTTTTTAATTATTCAATAGAACACTTCAAAGATGGTGTTAATGATATTATTAATAAAAGCGCACAGTGGTTTAATGTGACAGTAAGTAATGTTACTAGTGATTTAGCAGGAGAGTGGCGATGCACTGCAAAGAGTTCTGCAGGAGAATCGAATGCATACCTAACTTTATTCTTACCTAAAGCGAGAACTGCTACAGCTAGAAGTGCACCAGACTATTCTAAATTTTTTATAGCTATTGGAGCTGTTCTGGCTATGGCAAGTACAGGATTTATAGCAGCCTGCTTATGTTGGAAGATCAGGCGTCGACATGTTCCACCTAGTAGGAGTTTTACTGATCAAGAGAAAAAATTGCTCGACACGTCATTGGCTGTCAGCTGCGATAGAACTAGTGTAGAAATGGGATCATCATATGGCTTTGAAATGTTTGACAGGTCAATGTCACTAGAAAGTGAAGATACGCAGAGATGTATGGAACCGGTTCAAATAACTATCGAAGGCCCGTCTGGTGGGTTTCCTCCACCACCGGCTGAGTTCTCAATACCAGCACCGTATGGAAATATTTTTATATCAGTTCAAGTGACTGGACATAACGAGGAATATCCAGATTTGTTGGGTGGTGGAGCAACTCTACCTCGGCGTAGTAGAACATGTTTTTTAAAATCTGATTACGATAATATGGGACCTAGAGTGACGGCTGCTGGTAGCTCAACCTGGTCTTTACCAGGAGCGAAGGCTGACAGTAACCCGTGTAAAGAAACCACTGCAACAGTTCCACTATCTACATTTTCAACTGAATTTACTGCTCTATAAAATTTAATGTTAACTTTTTATAAAATCTGTAGTAATGTAGATTCTTTAACGAAGTTTTCTTTATGAATGTTATTTAGTGTTATTGTATTGAATTCTACTTTAATAGAATTTGTACAGCAAAGAGATAGAGCCACTGTTATAAAAATATAATTACAATAGTTGTATTGCTTGTTATTTCTTTATTTTATCTATGTATAACTACTCGTACTAACATAACTTTAGAAAAAGTAATCTCACCTCCCTATTAATTGTATCATAAATGTTAATAACATCTCCATCAAATTTTATAATTCTTTAAAAGTCGTCAAAAATAGACAACAACACTGACTACATTATAAAAACAAAATTAAAGATTTATCATAGAAAATTCAAGAAGGGAAAAGAAAAATATTTTCACCAGCAATATCAAATCATTGAAGCGTAAAGTTGTAACATAACATCAGTGTCTGAGATGTAGGAATGGCAATACATCAACGTAATCCAGCGAAAAACAAGTACCTACGCATACTCGTAAATCTAATATTTTATTATCTGGTAAATACGTCAAAACTAATTTCAAGTTAGAATTGTGACTAAACTATCTTTTATGTAGTACATAACTACATATTATAAAACAAAGTCTCTTCCCGCTGTCTGTCTGTCCCTATTTATGCTTCGGTTTAAATAATAATTATATTTGCTTAATATAGTAGAGGAACACTGATAGTTTTAGAGTTTTCTAATGTGATGTCGTAAATAAACACATTTTTTGCGCTTAGATTGCAAATATTTATTTTTTATTTAGGTAGTATCAGCATTGCACCCGTGCAAAGCCGGAGCGGGTCGCTAGTATTTATATAAGTTACTAGCGTCCCGACTTCGCACGGTTGTAAAAACTATCAGTATTCCTATACTACATAATTATGTATATTATGCGTGTATTATACATATAAACCTTCCTCTGGAATCAATCTATTTACTAAAGAAAACCGCATCAAAATCCGTTGCGTAGTTTTAAAGATCTAAGCATACAGACAGCGGGAAGCGACTTTGTTTTATACTATGTAATGATTATGTTTCCTAAAGTACGTTTGTACGGAGAGTTTTTTTTTTTTTTTTTTGTAACAATTTCTCTCATTATTGCCAAATACTATATGGTTATGTTAATGGCAATGAGAAGGAAATAGACCAATACGTTTTTACACTTATCGACATTTACGTAACTGTCAACTGTTACCAGTTACTGAGTGTCTTTTACCGACAGGTTAATTAACATCACGATGTAACCCAAATAAGTGGTATAGTGAAGACTTTTGGTTCGAACGTATGGTTGGACACTAAGGCCGCGGGCACGAAACTTGCGACGGCCGAGCGACGGTGACTGGCGACGCACGAGGCAGTAAATATCCAAATGATTACTGCCTCGCGCGTAGTTTTGATCATTTCCGCCCACTGTGCGTCGCCCCGCTATCGCCGTCGCTCGGCAGTCGCAAGTTTCGTGCCCGCGGCCTAAGAGCTGTCAACAGAGATTGATCCTTAGAGTTTCCACCTAGGACTGTCACTAAGGGTCATCGTCATTAATGCCAACATTAATTTGATTAATCTCGTACAAATTCTATTAAAAGTAAATGAACTTATGTATTAAAATTATTTCGTAATAAAATATTATCTTATTTTGTAAATGACGATAACATATCAATTTTAGCGACGGCGTGCTTCTTTAGTTTAGATCAACTTTTTTTTTATAAATAGAAATAATATTTATAGTGTGAATTGTATTATAATAATTATAGTTTTAAGATTTTGGATCGAAAATCATTGCTTTAAATTTTACGAGAGAATGAATAAAGAATTTACCAAATATTTTTGTTATTATTTATTCACACATAAAATAAAGTCGAAGAGTTTGTCGGTTGATTAGTTTTGAAAAACTATTATCGAAACTATTAGTTAGATTTTTCAAATATTTTTATTACACTATTTTTAATACGAATATGTCGGCAAACGTGCCTATGACTCAACTGATGGTTAGCGATTACCGTAGCTAATAGACGTGTGCAACACCAGAAACATCGCAAGCGCGTTGTTGACCCGACCCCCGACCCCAGGGGTCTCTGTCAACCTTACTCACCACAGGAACACAACACTACTTGAGAGAAGTATTTAGAGACTAGCTTTGCGTGCGACTTCGTCCCCGTGGAATAGGACCAATTCTGTCATACATGATTTGTGCGAATCTTTAACCGTTTAAGCAGCGGAAGCTCTCAAAAGGAAAAAAAACCGATTTTGAAACATTCTTCATTGGTGCTACGCTCATATTGGTCTTAGCGTGATGATATAAAGCCTATAGCCTTCCTCGATAAATGGGCTATTTAACACTGAAAGAATTTTTCAAATCGGACCAGTAGATCCTGAGATTAGCGCGTTCAAACAAACAAACAAACAATCAAACAAACAAACTCTTCAGCTTTATTATATTAGTATAGATTAAGCCTGTAACATCCCTCTGCTGGGATATGCAACTTTCTCCATATAGAAGAAGAATCGGAGCTTAATCCATCACGCTGCTCCACTGCGGGTTGACAGATATATTCCCTGCTGAATGCTTACGATACACAGCGGGGAGATCCACAAGGACGGATAAACAGACTGGAAAGAAATATTCATCCAAATACACCATGCCGAGTAGGAATCGAACCCGCAGTCGCCGATGTCGCCTGCACGGTGCACACACCACTATACTAGAGCGATGTCACAGAATATGTAGTAATACATAATTTTAAAGTTCCAAAGAAGAAGACAAATGCTAATGACTGAACTTACTTTTATAACCAAACATTAAAACAGTAGTAAAACCTCATTACCTAAATGTTACGTGTGCATTACGCTTTCAAGTCGTGAAAACGCCATTTCCACTCTAATCGGTATTCTTAGTGGTTTAGTTTTTAATGCCCATAACAATAGCAAGGGCATTGCAACTGTATGTAATGTTTTTGGTAGTCAGGAAATTCGTAACTTAAATTAATCATCCCGTAATAAAACTACTACTCGCAAAGTCATCTTCTCTATATATACATTAAAGTCTTAGCTGTCCTATTAGGTAAGTATCTATTTCAATCTGAAAGAAGGTCACAGACAAGTATGACTCGTAGTACTATGGTGTATAAAAAATTGTAAGTCAACAGCACGAGTAAGATTGACAATGTGGTCATGATGCTTCTGATAGTTCAGACGTCCATAAACTACTGTGACTGCTCATTTATAAGGCCTTATATTACACTTCTTTGCCACTTTAATCGATACTAATATTATAAAGCTGAAGAGTTTGTTTGTTTGAACGCGCTAATCTCGGTAACTACTGGTTCGATTTCAAAAATTCTTTCAGTGTCAGATAGCCCATTTATCGAGGAAGGCTATAGGCTATACATCATCACGATCAATAGGAGTGCAGCACCAATAAAGAATATTTCAAAATCGGGGTATTTTGAGAGCTTCTGCTGCGTGCGCTGCATAAACAGTTAAAGTTTGGAAAGAATCATGTATGATAGAATCGTTCCTATTCCACGCGGACGAAGTCGCGAGCAGAAGCTAGTGGAACATATACAAAAAAAAAGTTAAAAGAGTTCAAGATTGTTTTGTCTCAGTGATTTTATCATAATATACTAGATGTATTTAAAACTGTGTTCACAAACAAAAGCTGAAAAACCAGTGACAATCAAACAAAACAAACAAGAGCAAATGTAATACCTACACAATAATCCAGACGAAATTATAAAAGTAGAAAACATAAAATGTCTAGATAGCACTGCGCCGTCTCGATCAAATAAAATACAAAAGTAAAATAAATTGGACACTTGAAAAATGGTAAGGTGAAAATACGATGCTTTTAAAACAGAGCGTAAACCTTATAAAAAAACTTATAAATTACTAGTCGTTATTTTAAAATCCTTTAGAATACCTTCTTGTGTGCATTCACGTGAAATATTTCGTTAATTTAAAAGATGAAATTAGAAATAAGCTGTGCTACCATTTTAGCACGCTGAAATGCGGAATCCTTTGTGATTTTTTGTCTGTACGTTTAACTTTTTATGAACATTAGTGAAACATTTCTGAACTAACGCCGTTAGCAGTGTGACTAATTTTTAAATGTATTTTAATTTTTAAGTAATTTTGTCTGTATCAGACAAAATTAGTTAGGTTGGGGAAGGTTTTAATGCATAAATTTTTAACATTTAATTTTTAAAATTCCTTAATAATTAACATTGCTTTTATGTAGTTTTTTGAACTTCTTTAGGTTTCTTAGGCTTTATGATTGTTTTTTTTTCAATTAGTTTTTTTTTTCAATTAGTTTGCTAAAGAAGTTTCACTTCTGACATGTGTACTTTGTACGCACACAATTTTTTTTAATATTGACATAATTGTGTGTGTAGCTACGGGTGCTGTGTGGCTACGGCACTAAAGAATGTAGCCACCCCCTCTCTTCCCGTGGGTGTCGTAAGAGGCGACTAATGGATAACACAGTTCTACTACCACCTTGGAACTTAAAAAGCCGACGGATGGCGGGATAACCATCCATGCTGGTTTTGAAATACACAGGCCAAAGACGGGCAGCAGCGTCTTCGGTGCGACAAAGCCAGCCCTGCGGTCACCAACCCGCCTGCCCAGCGTGGTGACTATGGGCAAAACACATGAGTTCGCGTCATAATGTCGGGCGCGAACTTGTGGAGGCCTATGTCCAACAGTGGACTGTGATAGGCTGAAGTGGTGGACATAATTATTATTTGTGGGTTAACAATAAATAAGCCAATAATTATCATCCTTATATATTTAGTTATAAACAATGAAAAATATACTAAAATTATATAGGGATGATGAAAATTTTTGTTAGTCTTGCTCTAGTGTACAGTTAGTCTAATGTGAACTTTCAAAAGAATTATAACATATACAAATAAATAAATAAGAGACAGATAAAAAAGACGAATAATTTTGTTAATTTAGTGTAAAACACCTGTGTTAGTCTCCAGTAAATAATCAAAGAAAACTACACACTTATTGCGGTATCTTACAAACTATAGAATGTAGGGTTGTAGCTCATGGGATAAGGAAGATATTATAATTAACTAAAATTGTCAATCAATTTGATAGGTATTTAATGTGACAGACTCAATACAGGTGAAAGCAAGTGAAATGTATATGGTATAGTATTTCTTTTTACAATTAGGTTGGCAAATCAGTGTACGGCTCACTTGATGATAAGAGATTTTCGTAGCTATATCGCAGTATTCAGCTTACTTACCACAGGAACACAACACTGCTTGAAAGCAGTATTGTTTAGCTGTGATCTTCTGTAAGGTCGAGGTATTGCTCCAGTCGAGCTGATCCAGATTTTTAGCAGGATATTTTTTACTTTGCTCTACCCCAGTTATTAGTATTATATATATATTATAATTTAAACTAAGTTATACAAGTGCTCAAAACATCTAAGTACTAACTATTAAGAACCTTTTAGTCTGACAACTGGCCAACAGGTTATTCTATTACTCGGAAACATACTCTCAGAAGTACAAGATACTCCTAAAGGTTATATTCAAGTAATTGTAGTTGAAATAAACAGAAAATGCTATCGCATTCCGATAGACTCTCACGGAAATATTTTTAACGGAAATGTGCACGCTGTCGGAAAATGGATAAGAAGTAAACATTTTCTTTTTATCCAACGAAAATCTGCAAAAGGAAATGGATATAGTTTTTCTTTTCAAATTCTAACAAAATGCTAAAAGGCTATGTGTATTGTGTACTTAATTTATATTTTTTTTTTTTGGTAAGGACGACGCTGTCATTATTTTAGCTGATTGACAGCTTATTTCTTATTTATGTGCTTATCATCATCATTTATAATAAATAACTAAGCTGTTAATTAGCTGAAATACCTATTTTACGAGTATTACCTGCAACATCCCACTGCAGGACATAGGGTTCTTTCTTCATGTAAGAGAAGGGTTGGAGTTTATTCTACCACGCTGTTCCACTGCAGATTGGTACACATATTCCCTACTATTAGTAACGATCGCTATTAAGTATCTATAATAACAACCGGGATCAACATCTTTACCTCCTCATCATGGCCCAAATTAGCTGATTTAAACAGAATATTGATAAAAGATAATTAAACTGACACCCCTTGCTATCGTCTTGGCATCTTTAAACTCCTTGATAGTGATCAAATTCTCGGTAAAATTTGATGGTAAAATTTTCCCATCTTTGTCCTCTTCTTGCCGTCCACGAGGATATCAAGATTAGAGCCTAAAATCCTATTCGCTAATGTATTGACACATTTTATCAATGTTAACAAAATCTCGCCGTATTTCCTTATCTTACCTTTCCTGAGATCATATCAGTGTCCTTATTAAAGACGATATTATGGACACTAAATTTGTTGTATCGTAAAAGTCACAAATATCTCTTTTTTAATACTAATATTATAAAGCTGAAGAGTTTGTTTGATTGTTTGATTGTTTTAACCGCTAATCTCAGAAACTACTGGTCCGATTTGAAAAATTCTTTAAGTGTTAGATAGCCCATTTATCGAGGAAGGCTATAGGCTTTTTTTTTCAAATTAATGAGTGTGAAACCGCGGGGCACAGCTAGTACTTTTATAATATCATAATTGTCATTTTAAGAATCCTGAAATTTTAGCGAAGTTACCAACGCCGTGGTTACGGGTAACTTGCGTAAACTCGATTTGGACCTCCAGGTATCAAGGATATCAAAACGACTATCGCAGTAAGTACGATAATTAAAACAATATTGCCACTGCTGAGAAAATGACCGCTTTTCTAGAGAAGAATTTCTGCTCATCCGCTACTTTCTACCCCGCACTACAGGTTCACTGATAAATATCTGTCAATACTTCGTCTCAAAACCTGCAGTATTTCATTCACTCCAGTCCTTTTCCTGCAGATCATAAGAACATATGATGAAATTCTCAAATACTTTGAAATTTGGATGTGCTAAAAATCGATTTACTTCCGAAACCAACTGCGTAAAAAATTTCAGCCCTTTTTATTTTATTGCATATCGTCGGGTTTCGGGAAAATGTAATTAAAACCTTAAAGAATAAGTAAGAAGCAGAGATCGTGAACTAACGTATACGTCTCATAAGTTTTGCTTTTATGAGTACATTGAAAAGAACAAACTGAAACTCAAGTTCATTCCAACTTGTATATCAGAAAAAATTACTTTTGGGTTTTAACGTAGTTCGAACTTTCAGGAAAGTATTATAGAGGAATACTTATAGTGGTAGTGTTCTAAGAGTTATTTTTAGGGTTCCGTACCTCAAAAGGTAAAAACGGAACCCTTATAGGATCACTTTGTTGTCCGTCTGTCTGTCAAGACCCTTTTTCTCAGAAACGCGTGGAGGCATCAAGCTGAAATTTATATTGAATACTCAGATCTGCTGCCTCTTAAAGCTGTGAAAAAATGAAACTTCTAAGCCAAGGCAATCAAAAGATACAGCCGTTTATGCTGCAAATTTTCGACACTCTCAAGGGAATCAAAACCTACAGGGTACTTCCCGTGAACTAAGAATCTTAAAATTTGGTACGAGGCAACGTCTTATAGCACAGATACAGGAAAAATTGCGAAAAGTGTAAATTTTTAGTTACTACATATAAAAAAAAATATTTTAATAATTTTACACTTAATACCACTTTTCTCATAAACGCGTAAAAGTATTAAATTGAAATTTATATCAAATACTCAAGTCTATAATACCTTTAAGCTGTAACAAAATCAAACTTCTATGTCAACGGTATCAAAAGAAAAACCAAGTTAAGCCGCATATTTTCATCGAAAATAGTCCCAAAGGAATCAAAACCTACAGGGTACTTCCCGTGAAGTCAGAATCTTGAAATTTGGTACGAAGCAACGTCTTATAGCACAGATACAGGAAAAATTGCGAAAAGTGTAAATTTTTAGTTACTACATATAAAAAAAAATATTTTAATAATTTTACACTTAATACCACTTTTCTCATGAACGCGTAAAAGTATTAAATTAAAATTCATATCAAATACTCAGGTCTATAATACCTTTAAGCTGTAACAAAATCAAACTTCTATGTCAACGATATCAAAAGAAAAACCAATTTAAGCCGCATATTTTCATCGAAAATAGTCGCAAAGGAATCAAAACCTACAGGGTACTTCCCGTGAAGTCAGAATCTTGAAATTTGGTACAAAGCAACGTCTTATAGCACAGATACAGGAAAAATTGCGAAAAGTGTAAATTTTTAGTTAATACATATAAAAAAAATATTTTAATAATTTTACACTTAATACCACTTTTCTCTTGAACGCGTAAAAGTATTAAATTGAAATTCATATCAAATACTCACGTCTATAATAACTTTAAGCTGTAACAAAATCAAACTTCTGTGTCCACGATATCAAAAGAAACAGCAATTTAAACCGCATATATTGAAACTAGCAAACAACTGACAAGGGAATAAAAATCTAAAGAATACTTCCTGTCGACCTAAAATCTTCAGGTATAAAGCAACGTCTTATAGCACAGATACAGGAAAAATTACGAAAACCTTAAATGTATAGTTACATCGCAACCACAGAAATAGTATGTGTAATGTTGTTTATTTCTGCTTTGTTTTTCAATTATAAAACTTTGCAAAGTAATATTTATTTACTAACTCTTTTTGCACACCAATACACAAAAGAATAAGACATAGAATTTATAACAATAAACTTGCATCAATTGCAACAGGCGGCCTTATCGCTAACACAGCGATCTCTTCCAGGCAACCTTTGGGCAGAGGACTTGCATATAAACTAGGGGAAGGGCGCAAAATTTTGTAAAAAAAGGAACAATATAAAATAAAAATCAGATATAAATAAATACCTATATAACAATAGATGCTATATTTAATGACACATATGTACATATAAGTTTACTCATATGTATACACAAATATATAAATACATACATACCTACGTATATACACTATAAGCAAATTGATAGATTAAGACGAATGACATAGGTAACAACATAACGTAACTTCATGAAAAATAATAAATAATAAAATAAAGTTGCTTAACATAATTTAATATGATAAGTACATTTCCTTAACAAGTTTTTCAAATGTCATTAAAGATTGAGCGCGTTAGACAGTGGCAATAAGTTCCAAAGACGATAAGCTTCAATAGTGAAAGATTTAGAATAAAAGCAAGACGAATGTGAAGGTATCTTCAAAGTTAGGCTATCATTTAAGCGAAGAGGTACATATTATATATTTATCTTTAACGCCAGCGTTGATTATAGAGCAGAATGAAGAAAGCTCTTCAATATGTATTCGTAGCCGGTGACCATGCAAGTAATTATGAAACCAGTCAGACACCTTAGGAGATATGTTAAGAGAACCAAGTATAGCTAGTACTAAGTCAAAATCAACAGTATTGAAATGATTAATGAAATCAAGTAATATTAACACTGTAATGAGAATTCTAGACATAAAAAAATATATATGTTTAAACAATAGCAGACAATAATAAGAATAAATTTAGGAAAACATGTTTTATACAAACTTGGAAACAGGTACAAAGGTCAAAAAGGCTCGAATTAAATTACAAAATAAATGTTACATCATCTGTGGGACTATTTAAATAAATAAATAAATAATAAATAAATATCTACTATATATAATATGGTTCAAATTTAATACTTAATAGTAATAAAGTATTTTTGAACCAGATTTCTAAATAGTGACTAAAAAATTTGTAAATAAATAACTTCGATAAAATAACTTTGCTACCAAGAGACAGGTCCAGGAAAAAAGGGAAACCAATTAAAAGGTGGAGAGATATCTTCAACCAGATAATTATGTGGACCGCTGTGTATACAGAAAGCACGGGAAAGGGATACATGGAAATGTTTAGGAGAGGCCTACGCCGCAGAGGCGACTATTACTATTACCAATATTAATTAAGTGATGTTATAAACATGTAGACGAGTTAATTATACGAGTATAGAATAAATATATACATAGGTTAATATACATACATATGTTTAAACTAAGAATACTTACGCTAGTATTAATTGAAATTTTAATAGTAATAGAAATAAAGGCGATTTTTATTTTATTTATTTATTTTATTTTATATAAATTAAAGGATTAATGAAAAGATAAAGATACCTTTGTCTTAAATTTATGCTCCTCCAACTTTCCATATTGTAATGTTACGGATTTCATTTAGCAGCAAAATACCATAACTTTTACTTATATACCTGCAGGTTTGTACGGAACCCTCGGTGCGCGAGTCCGACTCGCACTTGACCGGTTTTTTTTCTGAATTATCTATCGTAATCTAATCTTTAATAATATAGTATTTCAAAAACATATCAATGTAATATAATATTTATTATAAGAACAAAGCTAAAGTTATTTCTTTAGTTTTGTCGTGACTTCGATATTTTTGACTGATAGGTAAACAAGGCTTTACTAAGCCGAAAGTCCAGTTGAAATATAGCTTTATTTATTACAAATAATTAAATTAAATTATGTATCCATTGTGTAAACATCGGCAGCTCAAATGGCGTTAAAATGCATTTCCATTTTTGTAATTTAATATCTCTCTTATGCATTCTAATATTATAAAGCAAAATATTTTATTTGTTTATTAAAGTTTATTACTGTCATTTAACATCTTATATAATTTTAAGACAGGTTTTGCATTTTAGCTATTCTAATAATGTAATGTAATTCTAATAATGTAATGTAAAATTCTAATTATTATTTGAATTGATTTTTTTTTGCTGTAATACATATTGTCTTAATACAGAATAACATAGTTTATTATTGTAAAATATTTTAAATACATACATGGTGCAGTCTAAATCGCTTATTCTATGTACTTATAACATTACCAGAACGCTCACACCCAAACCACAATCGAAACACCGTATCGAAATCGGCCGCTGACATTTCAATTTGCACGAAATAATGGCCGCCATTGTAAGGCGTAAGGCGTCCGCTGTGTGACGCGCATATCAAGAGAAAAGTAAACGAATTTGCGTATTCGACGTCAGGACGATTGGCGTGTATCGAATGGTAACGTTCCTTCATGGGAACTTATGTTTGTTTTATGTGATGTTCGGTTTCAGTTGTTCGTATTGAAAAGGGTTGATTTGATTAAATTACTTCTCAGTGGATTTAGGTAGAACTAGACTAGTGGACTGTAAATATAAGGGTGAGGCCAGACGACCGTAATTTTGTGAGTTGTGAGTCGCGTAATTTCGGTCGCAGAAATTTTGCCTAATAGAAATTCTGTTGGGCTGCCAGACGAGCGTAATTTTGTGAGCTGTTAGTTTACTAGCAAAATGCTTTACCTGACTGACGGCTGAGTCAGCGAGCTGCGCTGTGAGCGATTCGGTCGGATTACACGTGTGAGTCGGCGCACAACTCATTTCGCGTCTCCGTGTGGCACGAACTGCCGTTTTGTATTAAACCGAATGCAACCGAAATTACGCGACTCGCAACTCACAAAATTACGCTCATTTGGCCTTACTCTAATGCGAAACTCTTTACCTGTGTATTGTATTTGTTATTGATTAGTTTTAAATAGAACATCCTTAGATGTCATTGATAGTAATGTCTAGTTAATAGTATCGTTCCTAAAGTCAGATGATCCATAGGGTAATGAGTCTATAGCTAAGTCTGTAGAATAGAATAGTTTTAAAGTAAATGTAATATGCTAAAATAAAGTGCCAAAGCTATTTGAACTAGCTGCTGTGCCCGCGACTTCGTCCGCGTGGAATTTAACAAAAAAGATAATGTTCAGTTCGCAGAGCTATAAAAAATATTCTAAAATAAAAGTAACCTAAGTTACACCTTATTACATCAGCTATCTACCAGTGAAAGTCCCGTCAAAATCGGTCCAGCCGTTTCAGAGATTAGCCGGAACAAACAGACAGGCAGACAAAAATTGTAAAAAATGTTATTTTGGTATAATTATGTACCGTGTATAGAATTATAGATCCATATGCATTTAGTTAAAAGCGGTTATTTTAATATTACAAACAGACACTCTAATTTTATTTACTTGTATAGATTATTCGTAATACTAACGTATCAGAGATACATGATGGTGGTCTTAAGTATTCATGGTAGGAAAATCATCCGCCAACACACACCAGTAGACAACAGCTCCGGTATATTTAAGCGTGTGGTGCCCAGATCCAGTGCTGTGACTGCTGCGCCACCACGGTGTCAAATATATCCAGCACTCCGCAAAGGAGCAGCGTACTGGATCTTAAGCTTAGATACTTCTCCTATTTATTTTTAAGTAGATTATTTATTTATTTATTTTACAAAGCTTTACACAGAAAATAACAATTTTACAGTTATAGCAAATCACAGGTTTACAATTTTATCATACAGGTTCTTTATTCATTTACATTAATAATTAAAGTAATTAGACACTCAATACGTTCGTCAAGAATAACTATCGTTTACCTAATATCGAACCTCGTCAATGTTGATGCGAGTCTGATGCCTATGCTAGGTATCGAAATACCTGTATTACAGGTCATCAGTCTCGCACTACCCCGGACCACTAAGCACACTGATCGCACTTTGACAAATAGTTAATATCTATGCAAGGCTTTTCAAAAAAAGAAATAGTACTACTTCTAATCTTATAACCCTATGGAAAAGGAGCCAGCGGAATACTTACAAGATTATTCAGATCAATCTACACAACACTTATCTATGATAACATTATTTCAAGGTTACCTACTAATTTTAATTACCTCACGGTCATAAATTTTAACACCCAACACCGTTTCCATACAAAAAGCTTACCAACCTTATTTATAGCGACAATGGGTCGTAACGAGGCCCGGGAATTGAACCCGCACCAGTGAAAAGTTTCCTAATGAAATGTAACGCCGGGGGAAATCAGTGCGGTTTTATTAAGTCGAGACTAAATCGCGTTTATTTCGACCAATTAGATGTTGATGTTTAAATTAATTCATTTGTCAAATGTTAAAACTGTTGTTTGGTTTCGTTTGCTAACAATTATTTGAAATACCTCTGAAATTAGTAAAATATATTTATTTATTTTTATTTATTAAACTTTATTACACAACACAGAAAAAAATAAAAAAACAACATAACAACACTTCGAGATAACAGGTTGCGCAAAAGGCGGACTTAAGGCCGTACAGCCTTATCTACCAGTCAACCTTAAGGCGTAAAGAAAGTAAAAAGTAAGTGTTAAGGTAGGACTATACAACAGTAAAAACAAATTAAACATATGCATAAAAGTACAGAGATATACCTATATATACATATATACATACTACAAACAAGATATAAAAAAAATACGTCCATACAAAAGTAAACACATGAAGAAATGTCATGACATTAAATTATATTTAATGTAGGTAAGCCTAAAATGAAGAGAGTAAAAAGATAAATAAGGAAGGGCTATTGACAAAGTTTGTTTAAGTACCACTTTTTAACCTGGGTTTTAAAGGAAAGTTGAGAAGGAGAGTTCCTGATGTTTACCGGTAACTCATTCCACAGTCTGATGGCATTAACTGTAAAAGAATTAGACATAAAACCAGAATTATGAGAAGGTATGCTTAGGTTAAGGTTATGAGAAGAACGGAGATCCCTAGAATGAGTGTTAGAAAGAAAATTAAATTTAGATTTCAAGTAAGAAGGAGCAAAAGGGTTAGAAATTACAGAATAGAGGGTACAAAGAATTCTTAATTTTCGCCTTTCTTTAATCGGCAGCCATTGCAGTTGGGACCGGTAGGACGAAATATGGTCGTATTTGCGCAGCCCATAAATGAAGCGAATGCAAGTATTTTGTAGTCTTTGCAACTTGATCAGGAGTTCCTCGTTTAAGTCAGTAAATATAAATAAAATATAAATAATAATATAATAAAAAGTAAATATAAACCATATATATTAATAATTGAGTGTGAGGAGTTTATTTATTCATTTAATTTAACCAAGGTAGGGCACAAAGGGAAATATTCTGCTAAAAATCTGGAGCAACCCGACTGGGGTAGTACCTCGACCTTACAGAAGACCACAGCTAAATAATACTGCTTTCAAGCAGCGTTCCTTCCAGCGTTTCAGCGTGTTCCTGTTGGTGAGGACATTAGAGTAAGGTCGGCAACACGCTTTCGATGATTCTGGTTTAGCAGGCGTCTATAACCTACGGTAATCGCTTGCCATAGGTGAACCGGACACGTTGAATACCTAGTTATAAAAAAAAAAATTGCGTGCGTACAAAGTACACATGTCAGAAGTGAAACTTCTTTGGCAAACCAAAATTCAAAAAAAAAAAAACAAATCCAAAAAAACAATTTAAAATGAATCCAGCGAAATTGACTATTCTAACACGTGTTTGTTACCCAGCAATGGTGGAAGAAGGTTGCATTGCATACTGTTGCGTTTTAGTCGTAAGACAAAGATTGTTGGAACTAGGCGTGGGGACTTAATATTGTTACGAGTACACAAAAAAAAAAGGAGCTTGCGCCATCTAGCGGGGAGCGAAGGAACCACGTTGTGTGCTGTACAAACCACTTTGTTACAAAGACAACGTGAAACATCCACTCAATACTAGATGGCGCTAGAGGACATATAGGTGAATGAACTCAGGATCGAGTACACGCACGAACGTTCTAGAACTGTCTGGGTGTAGGCTCGGCCCGGTATAAAAAGGCCGATTGAGGCCGAGCGGAGTCAGTTCGGTTTGAGCTAACGACGAAGCGACTTCGAAGTGAAGACTAGAAGTGATACCAGCGGAAACCTACGACATTGGCTACGACCTCGGACATTGTTAGTGCTTAGTGAAGTGTACCTAGTGAACAGTGAGTGTACCTAGTGCTTAGTGCTTGTACTTAGTGCGAAGTATTTGTACCTAGTGCTTGTGTCGGACCTAGTGCCAGTGAATAAAGTCTCTGAAAGAGTCAGAAGGTCTTTCTCTCCAAATCGTTCGAACCCTAACGCGTAACAACTGGTGTCGGAAGTGAGATTTGGAGATGCCATTGACTCCAAGAGAGAACCCCAATGTTACATATATGTATATTTTATAAGTAGCAACACTATTGTCTTTGCCATTGCACTCTGTCGTCGCTGGTGTCATGTCTGCCGCTCGCATATAATTAATATCCTGATATTGTAAGTCATATAAGATATAATAATAAAGTCTAATACGTCTGCACTACCAAGTTCTTATTATCACGCCCAACAACCCAACATGGTGTCAGAGTGATTTTAGTCAAAAGAGAAGCCTCAAGAAATAGTCATTATCATTAGTCAATCAAGTCGCCGCATGCCACGTTTCGTCAGCGTGCTAAGATGTCGGAAAAGACAAAGTCAGAAGATAAAAACCAGTCATACATAGGAGCCATGGGAGGTCTTCTCAAGCCGTTGAACATAAATTCAACCAACATGCCATTAGAGTGGAAAAATTGGCTCACTCAACTTAAAATATACCTTCGTGCCAACATGCTAGAAGACAGCAAGGACAACAGAAAAGTAGCCATTCTGTTGCATCACATAGGCAGAGACGCCTTGAATATATTTTACTCATTTGGCCTTGACATAGACACTGTCACATTTAATGACCTAATACAACATTTTGAAAAACATTTCTTGCCACAAATAAACGTCACAATAGAGCGCCATAAACTGTTCAACAGGCGACAAGGAGATGACGAGTCGATTGAGCAGTACATAACAGATCTTAAAAACTTAGCAAGTCAATGTGAATTTAAAAATCAAGATGACATTCTACGTGATATATTTAGCTGGAATCTCAATGCGAACAACCAATTTATTAAAGAGAAAATTCTACAAGAAAAGCCACAGACATTAGACAAAGCAATTGAGATAGCGAAGCACCAGGAAGCTTCTAGAAAACAAGCCAAGATGTTAGAAAGTACACCTACAGCCACAATTAGTGAAGTTAGTAGAAGAGCAAGGACACAACAGGCATCTAGGTCAAGACACACATCTAGAACAAGACAGACATCCCAGCCGAGACAAGACAGTCAATCAAGACAACCTTCATGGAGCAGACAACCCGAGCACAAGCGATACGGGAATAATAAAGAAACTTGTAGCCGTTGTGGTCAAGTTCACCGCTATAGATGTCCAGCCAATGGAGTCCAATGCAAAATATGCAAGAAATACAACCATTTTGCAGTCATGTGCAGATCAAGAAGGACTGTCCGCGCAGTAACACGAGAAAATATCAGACCTGAATGCAATGAAGACCAATATTTTATAGGAACACTGAAGTGCGAAGAACAAGATGACAAGTGGATGGCGGATATTGTTATTAATAGTCAAGTAATTTCTTTTATGTTAGATACTGGGGCAGACACAAATATACTTTCATTCAACACATTCACTAAACTCAACTTACACACAAAAGACATTAAACCAACTTCACACAAACTTTCAACATTCAGTGGTCATATACTACCGACAGTAGGTCAATGCACTATCAACATTTCATACAAAAATAAGAATTACTTAGTAAACTTTCACATAGTAGATTTAAACTGTCAAAATACACTTGGTAGAAAAACATGCAAAATATTAAACCTAGTCAAAAAAGTAAATACTGTCAGCTTTTCTCCTACGACACAGACCAATCCACAGGACATTATTGAGAAAAATAGAGACCTCTTCGAAGGTCTGGGCTGTATCCGTGATTTAGAGGTTAACCTTACCTTGAAACCCGATACAACTCCTTCAGTCGACGTGTGCAGACGCGTGCCTCTACAGCTACAAAATCCTCTAAAGGAAGAGCTATTGTCATTAGAGAAAAGTGGTGTCATAAAACATGTCGAAGAACCAACCGAATGGGTAAGTTCAATTGTATTAACTACTAAAAAGAATAAAAAATTACGCCTTTGTATAGACCCTCGTAAACTCAACCAGGCTATCATGAGACCTCACTATCAGTTCCCATCTATTGACGAGATCAAGTCTGATCTTGCCGGTGCCAAATATTTCAGCACACTTGATGCTAATAAAGGTTTTTGGATGCTTAAGCTTAGTGAACATTCTTCTAAATTATGTACATTCATTACACCTTATGGTCGATATAGGTACACACGTTTACCTTTTGGTATAAATGCAGCACCTGAAATATTTCATAGTGAGATGGTAAAAAGATTTGGAGATCTTCCAGGAGTTAAGATTATGATGGACGACTTCCTAGTGTATGGTAAAGATCTCTCAGAGCATAATGAACGTCTACAAAAAGTCTTACAGAGAGCGCGAGAAATCAATCTCAGATTTAATAAAGAAAAGTCAGTCATTTGTCAAACTAAGGTAAAATACCTAGGTCATATATTCAGTAGTCAGGGAGTAAGTGTCGATGACACCAAAGTCGAAGCTATATGTAAAATGCCAAGACCGCAGTCAGTCACAGAGCTTCAGAGATTTCTAGGCATGATTAACTATTTAGGGTCTTTCATAAAAAACTTATCACAGGAAACAAGTGAATTGAGAAAATTATTGAAAAAAGATACTACCTGGTACTGGTCAGAACAGCATGAAAATGAATTTACTAACTTAAAGAAAATTATTAGCTCCGCACCAGTTTTAACTTACTATAACCCTAATAAACCTTTGCTTTTATCTGTAGATGCATCTAAAGACGCCCTGGGAGCAGTCTTGTCACATGGCAGTCAGCCAATAGCCTATGCCTCTGCATCTCTCACAAGTTGTCAACAGAACTACAGCCAAATTGAGAAGGAACTACTAGCAGTTCTCTTTGGTTGCACCAAATATCATCACTACGTATATGGTAGACAGGTAACTGTGGAAACAGACCACAAACCTCTCATTACATTATACAAAAAAGCGTTATATGACATTCCCCCTAGACTTCAAAGAATAATGCTCAGACTACAGCCTTATGATTTACTTGTAGTATACAAACCAGGTAAATACTTATACATAGCAGACACCTTGTCACGAGCAGCCTTGCCTGATAATACACTCACAGACTTAGAAAAAGATATAGACTTGCACATTAACTTAGTCATGTCAACTTTGTCAGTCAGTCCAAATAAGCTTAAAGAAATAGAAGAAGCTACTCGTAAAGATCAAACTCTTAGTCAGATTATTCACTATTGTCAAAATGGTTGGCCAGAGCACAAAAAGTCAGTCAGTCAGTCCATAAAATCATTCTTTTCTTACAAAGATGAAATTCATGTCATTAATAACATAGTCTTTAAGTCAGATAGCATTATTATTCCAGAGTCGTTGCGAGAAAATATATTGAAAATCATTCATGAAGGTCACCAAGGCATAAATAGTTGTATTAGATTAGCAAAAAATAAAGTTTTTTGGCCTAACATTAATTTAGATATTGAAAAATACATAAATCAATGTAATATTTGTCTTACTTACCAGAGAAATAATTCTAAAGAACCTATAATTTGTCATGACTATAAACTAATTCCGTGGTATAAAATAGGTATAGATCTATTTGATTTTGATAACAGTAAATACCTATTAGTAGTAGATTACTTTTCTAAATATATTGAAATTGCATTGTTACAGTCAGGATCAAATTCTAATATTGTTATTACACATCTTAAATCAATATTTGCTAGACACGGCATACCGTCAATACTTGTATCAGACAATGGCCCGCCTTTTAACAGTCAAGAATTTAAAAACTTTACATTACAATGGGATATTGAACATGTCACATCTAGTCCATATTTAAGTAGATCGAATGGTATGGCAGAAAGATCAGTAGGTATTATAAAGAATATGTTAAAGAAATGTAAATCGGACAAAACAGACCCGTACTTAGCATTACTTACTTACAGAAATACACCTAAAGCAACAGGTTATTCACCTACACAATTATGTATGAATAGGAGTCTACGTACACGACTACCAGTTACAGACGATCACTTAAAATCAGACATTATTGACTCTAATAAAATGAAGAATATAATTAAAACACAAAAGTCAAAATCTAGTATTTATTATAATCAACACACAAGAAAACTTAAAGAACTAAACATTGGAGATAAAGTATACTATAAAAAGGTACCAACAAGTACATGGACACCAGGTATTATAAAACAGGTAGGTCCACAGCCACGTAGTTATATTATCCAGTCACCCGAAGGAACCTTCCGTCGTAATAGGCAACATATTCTGAAACCGAAACAACCTCTATCGTCTCCAAGTCCTTCCAGTCCAATTCCAGTCATTGATCAACCGCAGTCCAATTATTCAGCATCAAAGTCTTATTCTTCCTCCAGTCCGCTCACCAACCTGAAATAAAAACAAACATTAATCAACAAAACACAAACACTACAACAAACATTAAATACTCTTCATATGGTCGCCCTATTATTAAACCCAGTCGATATTGTCAATAAAATAGTTTATTGTAAAGTATTTCTATTATTAAGATTATAAGTTAAGATTACATATAAGTTAAAAATATTATATTTATAAGAAATGTCACTTGTCAATTGTCATTAATTGTCAAAACAAATGTCACTAATTGTCATTGTAAAAACATAGATTAAAATTGTACTTACGATACGTTCCATTTCATGTAACTTGCAAACAAGTAAGACATAGTTTTTTTTAAATTTGCAAAGGGAGATGTTACATATATGTATATTTTATAAGTAGCAACACTATTGTCTTTGCCATTGCACTCTGTCGTCGCTGGTGTCATGTCTGCCGCTCGCATATAATTAATATCCTGATATTGTAAGTCATATAAGATATAATAATAAAGTCTAATACGTCTGCACTACCAAGTTCTTATTATCACGCCCAACAACCCAACACCCAAGGAGGGGGTCAGGACAAGGGGACAACGAGCTGCGGACGCCACTGGGGGCCAAGCTCCGCCCACTGTGGGCCAAGCCCCGCCCACTGGCCCCGCCTACCAGGCCACGCCCACTGGCCACGCCCCTCAGGCCCCGCCCATTGGCCCCGCCTACCAGGCCACGCCCACTGACCACGCCCCTCAGGCCCCGCCCACTTTGGCTCAAGCCCCGCCCACTGGCTCCACCCACCTTGCCACGCCCACCGGACAGGCCACGCCCACCAGCAGCACCGTAGCTACTACAGACCCTCAAGTGGCACTTCAATTAGGAAGTTTATTTGAATTAATGAAGGCAATGCAAGAATCACAAGAACGCAAGCTCAGCGCTTTGCAAGAATCACAAGAACGCAAACTCAGCGCTTTGCAAGAATCACAAAAGGCAATGAAGGAATCACAAGAGGCAATGAAAGAATCACAAGAGCACCAAAAAGACCTCCAAGAAAAAGCGCTTTTGGCTATAAAAGATGTTAGTGATACGGTCGGTAAGCTCCGAAAAGATGTTGACGAAGTGGAAGAACGAGTTACCGGGTTAGGGCTGGATGTCGAAAATGTGAAAACCGGCCTCGTGGAACTACAGAAGAAAGTAGTGCGCCTTGAAACCACGGGAGTTGCGATGTCTAGTGGAACTACCGGAGTGGCGCAAGGACCAAGAGTGAAAGTGCCGCCATACGACGGCACTACTTCATGGAACGCTTATCGTCAGCAATTCCAGACTGTTGCTACTGCCAACGGATGGACGGAAGAACAATGCCTGACCGCTCTCACTGTTGCGCTCAGAGGGCAAGCCTTGTCTGTCTTAGAAGCACTGCCACATACAGGAAATGGGTTTCAAGACCTGATGGAGGCACTTGAATCCAGATACGGGGAGCGACACCTGGAGCACGTGTTCCGTGCCCAGCTGCGTGACAGAGTCCAACGCTCAGGAGAAGGACTACAACAATGGGCGTTGGAAATTGAAAAACTCGTTAGGAAGGCACACCCAGGAGCTGACACCAAGATGGTGGACACAAATATTGTGCAAGCATTTGTCGACGGAATCAAAGACCTGGAAGTCAGAGCTGCAGTGAGGCTTCGTCACCATAGCTCGCTAAAGGAAGCATTGGCGCATGCTTTGGAGGTCGAGGCGGTTCGCCATGACATACGGCAGACTCATAGGATCCGCGAGGTCTCTGAGGAAGTCAAGGAGGTTAAGGCTCCTACGAAGAAAAGATATGGAGTCATGTGCTACAAGTGTGGCGAGAGGGGCCATCTCCAGCTCGACTGCCCGCAGAAGGAGACCCATCTGGCAAGGATGAAAAGGATCGAGGATCAAATGGAAGAGCTGAAGAAGCAAGGGGCTTCGTACCCTGCCCGGGATCAGGGAAACGAATAGAAGCCAGGACTAAGGGGCGAGTACTGGCTGACACGGAGGAAGCCCCGATAACCGTTATCTCCCAGGCATGCAGCGGGAATAGTCTTGCGATTCAGGGGACCATTAACGGGACGGATTGCAAAATGACTCTAGACACAGGAGCCTCTAGAACAATAGTGAACCCAGATCTGGTAAAAGCCGCAAGGGGACACAAGAAGAGAGTTAACTGTCGGCTTCTTACGGCCTCCGGTCAGCCAATATCCGTCCTGGGGGAAATGTCAGTTACGATGGATGTAGGGGGGTCCTCATACTCCCATGACGTTATCGTGGCTGAGATTATGGATGATTGCATCTTGGGTTTGGATTTCATGAAGAAACACAACTGCAGAATTAATGTCGCTGACGGAGTTTTCAGGTGTGGTGAAGAAGAAATCTTCATTCTCGGAGGTGCCTGCGGGAAAGTCGCATGCATAAGGAAAGTCATTATACCTGGACGAGCGGAAGCTCAGGTGCTGGTGAAACTGCCGCCAGCTGGAAAGCAGAAGTCAAACAGATGCGTGTTGATCGAAGACACACCTAACAAGACGTCGGCACAAAAACTGATGACGGCGAGAACCCTTGTTAGTGGAAGCAGTAGCGCTGTGGTCAAGGTTGTTAATCTTGGTGATCGCGAGATCTGCTTGAACAAAGGTGACGTCATTGGAAAGTGCGAGCAAGTCGTCTGGATGAAAAAGTGTAGTTCGATAACAGGCGCGGACTCAGCAAACAGCAACAACTACGGAATAGTGACTGAGCTGCTCGACGAATGCAAGAGTAACCTAACTTATTCGCAGGGCATGAAAGCTAAGAAGTTTTTACAGCGCTACGCGAATATCTTCTCCAGTCACGATGGGGACCTTGGAAGAACGTCGGTGGTTCAACACAGGATAGATACCGGAAGCGAGAGACCAATATTCGTCAACGAGCAAGACGGATACCAATTGCTAAGGAAAAAGAAGTTGAAGGCCTTTTGGAGGACATGAGAAGGAATAAGATTATTGAACCGTCTGCAAGTCCGTGGTGCTCGCCTGTTGTATTAGTGAAGAAGAAAGATGGCAGCACGAGGTTTTGTGTGGACTATAGGCGTCTCAATGATGTCTCCAAGAAGGACAGTTATCCGTTACCTCGAATCGACGACACTTTGGATACCCTGAGTGGCATGAAATGGTTTTCGACCCTAGACCTGAAATATGGATACTGGCAGGTGGAAATTCATCCAGAAGACAAGGAGAAGACAGCTTTCTCGACCGGTAAAGGTTTATGGCAATTTAACGTCATGCCCTTCGGATTGTGCAACGCACCTGCCACATTCGAGCGACTCATGGAGTGTGTACTAGCAGGCTTAGTGGGAGAGGCTTGCTTGGTCTACTTAGATGACGTCATCATTATCGGCCGTGACTTCGAGGACCATTTGCAAAACTTGGAGCGAGTTTTCGCCAAAATAGAGGGGGCCAAATTAAAGCTGAACCCGAAAAAGTGTCGTTTATTCAGGAATAAGGTCAATTATCTCGGCCATGTTATCTCCAGTGATGAAATCCAGACAGACCCGGAAAAACTGGAAGCAGTTCAAAAATGGCCTACCCCTAAGGACAAAACCGAAGTGCGGGCATTCCTCGGCCTATGCTCATACTACAGGCGTTTTGTTAAGGGATTCTCAGAGATAGCCAAGCCATTACATCGGCTGACAGAAGATAAACGACAATTTAGTTGGGATGAGACTTGTGAAGATTTCTTTCGGAAACTGAAGAGACATCTGTGTGAAACACCAATCCTGGGATATCCACAAACTGAAGGTCAGTTTATAGTCGACACGGATGCAAGCAACACGGCTATTGGAGGGGTGTTATCTCAAAAACAGGGTGAAAGAGAAGTTGTTATTGCATATTTCAGCAAATCTTTATCCAAGCCAGAGAGAAACTACTGTGTTACAAGGAGAGAACTCTTGGCTGTTGTAAAGACGCTACAACATTTCAACAAATATCTCATCGGCAGACAGTTTTTACTGCGAACTGATCACGCAGCCTTGAAGTGGTTACTGCAATTCAAGAACCCCGAAGGTCAAGTAGCTCGATGGATTGAACAGCTTCAGGAGTATGACTTCAAGACGGAACACCGCAGCGGAAATATGCATGGGAACGCTGACGCACTCTCACGAAGGCCGTGTTCGGAAGACTGCAAACATTGTGTTAAGCAGGAATCTAATGAAGTAACATTAAAGCTAACGAGAACAAGTCCTTTGGGTCCCTGGGAGAATGATGCTATGAGGGAGGCTCAAGAAAGAGATGACGACCTTCGGCACATCATCACATGGAAGAAACGGGGTGAAGTAAAACCAATCTGGAGTGAAGTTGCACCCACTGGCGCTGTCACTAAGGCGTACTGGGCGCAATGGGACAGTCTGATACTTCAAAACGGAATACTCTACCGGAAATGGGAGAAGACTAACGGTAGAGAGTTCCATCTTCAGATAATTGTCCCAAGAGCGAGAGTACCAGATGTTCTCCGTGAAGTACATGATGGCGTATCAGGAGGTCATCTAGGTGTCAAGAGGACTTTAACAAAAGTGCGAGAACGATTCTACTGGTTGCATTGTCGAGATGATGTACAGGATTGGTGCCGCAAATGTACTACTTGCGCTGCTGTAAAAGGACCACAGACCAGGAGCCGTGGGAAGCTGCGGCTGTATAACGTCGGTGCACCGTGGGAACGAATTGCAGTTGACGTAGCTGGGCCATTTCCTGTAACGGAATCGGGGAACAAGTATTTTATGGTCGTCATTGACTACTTCACCAAATGGCCCGAAGTGTTCGCCATACCGAACCAAGAAGCTACAACAGTCGCTTCTAAGCTAGTCGAAGAAGTGATATGTCGCTTTGGTGTGCCTCTGGAAATCCATTCTGATCAGGGCAGGAACTTCGAATCGCAAGTGTTCCAGGAAGTGTGCAGAATTTTGGGCATGCATAAGACGAGGACCACCGCGTACCATCCACAGTCCGATGGAATGGTTGAGAGATTTAACCAGACCCTTGAGAGACATTTGGCGAAATTGGTAGACGACAAACAAAAGGATTGGGACAAGTATATACCACTCTTCCTTCTGTCGTACCGAACCGCCGAGCATGAGAGCATAAAAGCTACCCCGGCGTATGTCAATTACGGTAGAGAACTACGAATACCAGTAGACCTATTGACAGGAGGGTCACCGGAGGGACCAGAGACCGTACAAGACTATGTCAGCAATTTAAGGGAAAAAATGCGCTACATACACGCCTTGGTCCGGGAAAATGGGTTACAGTCAAGCGAGAACATGAAAACCAGATATGACCGGAAATCGAACACAAGAGGCTTCGAGGAAGGGTCACTAGTGTGGCTGCATAACCCAATCCGCCGGAAAGGGAAATCTCCAAAGTTGCAGACCAAGTGGGACGGTCCATACAAAGTGGTTACCCGAATGAATGATGTGACTTATAGAATTCAAAAGCAACCAAGAGGGACATTCAAAGTGGTACACATAGACCGTCTGGCGCGTTACCATGGCAGTAACAACGATGCTCGGGACGAGCATCTCTAAGAGGGGAGTAGTGTTACGAGTACACAAAAAAAAAGGAGCTTGCGCCATCTAGCGGGGAGCGAAGGAACCACGTTGTGTGCTGTACAAACCACTTTGTTACAAAGACAACGTGAAACATCCACTCAATACTAGATGGCGCTAGAGGACATATAGGTGAATGAACTCAGGATCGAGTACACGCACGAACGTTCTAGAACTGTCTGGGTGTAGGCTCGGCCCGGTATAAAAAGGCCGATTGAGGCCGAGCGGAGTCAGTTCGGTTTGAGCTAACGACGAAGCGACTTCGAAGTGAAGACTAGAAGTGATACCAGCGGAAACCTACGACATTGGCTACGACCTCGGACATTGTTAGTGCTTAGTGAAGTGTACCTAGTGAACAGTGAGTGTACCTAGTGCTTAGTGCTTGTACTTAGTGCGAAGTATTTGTACCTAGTGCTTGTGTCGGACCTAGTGCCAGTGAATAAAGTCTCTGAAAGAGTCAGAAGGTCTTTCTCTCCAAATCGTTCGAACCCTAACGCGTAACAATATTATTTCTATCAAGTGAAAGGATATCGAGCTTGAACAAATTTATAAAGTAAAAATGTTTATAGAATTGTTCGCTAACTACAATTATTACTTGATGTACACGCTTATTACATGACTCCGCTGCTTTGGTCTTAGCGTGATGACACATAGCCTATAGCCTTCCTCGATAAATGGGCTATCTAACACTGAAAGAATTTTTCTAATCGGCCCAGTAGTCCCAGAGATTACCGCGTTCAAACAAACAAACAAACAAACTCTTCAGCTTTATATATTAGTATAGAGTTACACGTGAAGTATAGTTTTAAAATCTCGCAACCATCATAATAATGTTCGACTTATTTTTCTTCACCAATTAATTTAATGTACCTATTATCCGAGATACAAGCCGTATTTATTAAATAAACCAAAGTAATATTTAAAGTCACGTGATATATCAATACCATTAAAATCCCAATTAAAATAACTGCATTAAAATGACATTCACCGCAATATGAATCGATACATAATAAATATTCATATAATATTTAACCATTACAAATGAGACGCTGGCGTTGTGCGTTCATTTCCTATAATTACTGCTGTTAATTTGGATACTGCGATACTGTGATCTGAAACCAAGAATATTAAGTTACGGTAATATTTCGTAATGAAATCCTATATATAATGTTTAACATAAAACAAAAGGAAATTATAATTGTACACGTAAGTACGTGAGTAATCTCTAAATCGAAATTTAACAAGTTGTCTGACAGATTAGTACGATCAAATCATCTATCCTACCTCCACATCTCCACCAAATAAAAGAGAGAGACTTTACTTCATTTCTCTGCTTCGTCACATTTCAGTATGTATATGGACTTACACAGCCTACTTTCATAACTAGAAGAAGACCAGAAACGACCCACGTAAGACCGCTAATCTCCACCATAGACAGAAATTTGAAATGAAACTTCTTTAGGCCTATGAGGGGTAAAATCTGGGCGACCGGTAACGCGGCAGCGTCATAACGGTCAGTACCTACAAGGATACGTGACCGCTTGGGAAAACCGCGTGACATTGGCTTTTTGTTTTTTTTTTTTCATTAATTTTTTTTTTGTTTTTTTTCATTAGTTTTTTTTAACTAGTTTTTTTTAATTCGTTTTTTTTAAATTAGTTTGCCAAAGAAGTTTCACTTCTGACATGTGTACTTTGTAACACGCATTTTTTTTAAGTATCACTGCGAGTAACTTTCGATTATCTACACACTGTTTTAATGATGGCAGACGTGATTTTAATAGTATGACTAGGGAATGCAATCCCGCGGATCCGCAATGTCATATTATGAAAAATAAACGGGAAAATATTTCCTCCAAAGATACAAACACGAAAATGCATACGAACTTTAACATACATAAATATTGGTGTTAATATACAATATTAATTAAACTTGTTTATAGCCATAAAATTAATACATCCGTCATTTTTCAGAAAATTGTATAACGAAAATTAATACATAAATGGCATACATAAAAGGCAATGTTTTCATCATTTTTCATCGGCGTGTCGGAAGTCAAAAGTGGAAACTATGAGTTAAAAGATTCAAAAGCTGATGCACGGATTTTTTTTTTATAAATATGGCGTACACTATCATAATATTTTTTATAGATGTCAATACAACTCTGAATATATTTTAATATTTATTTTGCCATTAGAAGTCCTTAAAAGAAAATAAATATTTTTAAAAGCTAGAAATATTATTCATTCAAATAAAAAAGAGAATATTATTATGCAAATTAAAAATATTATTATAAAATAAATTTCTTAAATAAAAAAAAAAGAAATACCTATAAACTTATCAAATTGTAAAGAAAAAATACAAATAAAATAATTTCGTGATGAGGGAAATACTTAAACTTAACAACGAACGACATCACTATTATTAGTAAGACTACATTTGTACTTTTTTAACATATAATATTGTTATTTTCCCTAATGAAAGTATAAATGTAGAATAAAGTATTAAATAAATAAATAAATCCTTTTCAACATCTCAATAATAGTGTCATTTTTATTCAAAACGTTGTTCCGAGGACAGTACATGCAATAAAACTTGGCATCGGTCAGTTTAAACGAGAATTAAATATTTTCCCGCACTCGAGATAGCTCGTTTATAAATGTTACTTTTCTGTTTTTTCTTTATTAATAAAAGCGAACGCTGGACACAAAGAAGATGATTGATATAGACCTATTTTGAATTAATATAATCTTTTCACATAGATTTTGCTTTTGATGGTTAATATTTTCGAAATAAATCGGTGTAAGAATATGTTAATTGAAACTGTATTTAATATGCATTTAAAGTTTTAGTGATATTACAAAGGGTCATGTTGTCATTTATCTCTTTGGCCCAATTTAAAAATTTAATCTATAAGAATCTTAATAATCTATAAGAACCTTATGATATGAAAAAAATCTCAATGGCATGGGAAATAAATAATTTAATATTGTTTAAACTGTTTCTGCAAATTTTGAACGATTTACGATAGTAACATATAACAATAGTTAAATTTCTGCTTGGTTGAGCGTTTCTTATCAAAACGTTTTTGGAGTTTTTGCGTTGCACGTAGCGTCTACAAAAATGGTCCAATTTTTTGATAACTAATTGGCGGTCAAAATTATTTTTTTTATAATACACATGTGTCATCATCTTTATCATCTAATGCTTTCGGTCCATTAGGATATTAAGATACGTTTGTTCTCTTTCAAAGCTAATGAGACCTCTGCTTATCCGGACATTATCAGTACTCATTGTACTCAATACAAACTGTTACACTTGAGTACAACACGCATACCCTACAGCTTAAGATTGTATACTGTAGGTACAGTATGATGATATATTTATTACAGCAGAACACTTACTGACGAACTACATTCAGCAGCAGATCGCCAAAAACAACAAGCAATGGCAAAAATACACAAATTTAGTAAGACGAAATTGAGCAACAAATCTTGTACGAAATATATTTTTAAGTTTTTCAATATCAACAGTTTTGTAATAAATGTTTCTTCAGGAATCTCTTTGTGCTAAAGTTTCTGGACACATCTGGATTTATTCAGTAAAATCACTTTCTTTAATATTCGTGTTCGAAAGAAAGTATTGTGGTCGTGAATATATTAGGCTTTTTTTTTCAATAGAAATTTTGACCGTCTCAATGAATTGGAAATTGTTTTGGTGTGGCTTTACGTAAAGACTAGGCGTGTCACGTGGTTTCATCTGCGTTACTTTGAGGGGGAAAATAGATTATAGACTTCCTCGGTAAATGAGCTAACCAACAACAAGAATTTTCAAATCAAACCTTAGGGCCTATGCAAAGCACGTTTTTTAAACGCGGCGTGCTTTTATTATATGCAATGGTGTGCAAAGGTCTACAGGCTGCGTCTGACTCGCGTGTGTACTGTGTATCGCGTCTGTATCGCTACAAACGCGCGTCGACAACGCGTTTAAAAAACGTGGTTTGCATAGGCCCTAATACTTCTTGAGATTAGTGCGTTTATAATAAACAAACAAAACAAGCTTTTCAGATTCATAATTTTAAGACAATGTTTTATTATTATTTTTGTATAAAACTCAAGCCGTCACTACATTTTAGGTTTCCATTTATCACACTTATAACATTAAAATAAATATTGGTTGTAAATTACTTTTATCTTGTTTCACTACAAATACATGTACCTACTTAGTTATTATGCTGAAACAAGCGTAAGTAAATAGCTTTTTCTGTCTCACCTGTCTCAAACAGTCTTATAAAAAAAAATTATAGACGTACATTAGGCATAACAAGGACTTAAGGTTACGAAAATAAGTGAACCAAAACTTTTTTTATATTTGGAAATTTATTATTTCTAAAAGTGCTTATCCTTGGTAATACTAGAGCAAAATATTTTATCAAGTTTTTTCTGTTCAACGATATTTGATTTGGTTTGATGTTTTCTAATATAACTACAATATTTTCACATCACATCTCATTCAAATCAGCATATTGCCGTCCACTGCTGGACATAGGCCTCGCAATCCTTATCCAGCCTACGCCGGCAATCTTCAGCAGATCGTCGGTCCAATGGGTCGGAGGACGTCCCACACTGCGTTTATATATAAAACATACTAGCTTCTGCGCGCGACTTCGTCGGCGTGGACTCCGATTCTATTGGTCTTAGCGTGATGACACATAGCCTATAGCCTTCCTCGATAAATGGGCTATCTAACACTGCAAGAATTTTTCAAATCGGCCAAGTAGTTCCAGAGAATACCGCGTTCAAACAAACAAAGAACCAAACAAACAAACTCTTCAGCTTTATATATTAGTATAGATTTGTTATAAAACTGTTTACGTAATATAAGAATATCGTGTGTGGTCTATTGCTGGGCTACGATTTCAACTGCTACGAAAATTTTAGTTTAAACCTTAATCAATCATGATACTGCACGTGAGCTGGATAACATAAATGTACACTTTGGTCTAAGACCTTAATAATGTTTATTTTCACCTCTGAGCGTGAAATATATTAACAATTTTAAATAATTAAATAAAATTTAAAACCCAGTATTAGTTTAAAGACAGTTTAAACTACAGTAAACCCAATAATATATAATCGCTTTGCAGCTCCAATTTACGAGTACTTGAAACTTACAAGCAATTACCGGTCGTATTAAATTGAACAAGTCTGTCATTTTCTTGCTGACCAAATCCCAGAACCTTTAGCGAATTACCTATAGTGTTTAAGACCATCTCTGAACTAGAATCAATAAAGATGTTCGGCATATCGGCTTTATATCTATATGTTATATTGTGACTGACTGACTGACTGACTGACTGACTAAAATTCGAGATGCATGTCAAACAAGTGTACGGCTCATATTTAAGTAATTACCGTAGCTTACAGACGTCAGCAATACTATAAGTATAGTAAGCGCGTTGCCGGCCCTACCGTCAATGCGGCCAGGAGCACTGTTTTTTAATACAACAGATCGGCAAACAAGTATGCTCACTTCGCCAAACGATTATCGTAGCCCATAGACGCCTGCAACGGCAGAAGCATCTTAAGCGCGTTGCCGACCCTATCAACAATCCCCTATGAGCTTTGGTAACCTTACTCACCACAGCGACACAACACTGCTTGAAAGCAGTTTTATTTAACTGTAATATTTTGTAAGGTCGAGGTACTTCCCCAGTCGGGCTGCTCCAGATTTTTTGCAGGATATATCCTGCTGTGCCCGACATCAATTAATGTTTGCAATATTCCTCTTTTAGAATCATAATAATTATATTTTGTTCTAGTAACAGTTTTCTAAAATTTAAAATTTACATTCACTATCTAATAAGCTATATTTTTCATATTATTACAAGCAATTTATTTTACTTGTTTGATTTTTTTTTAATTTAATGATGAAAAACTCCTGCTAAAAATAACTAAGACGCGAGACCGAGCGTCAACAAAACTAAAACGTATAAAAGCAATTTTTTTTTCAGCAATTTGTACTACTTAATTATATGTGATAAGAAAGTGAAGAATTACAGAAAAATAACAAAACGCATTGAAAAAAAAAAACGAATTTACCTAACATGCGAGTTAGCGTAGTATTGTTGTTACCGAAATAGTCAAACTTTAAGATTTTAATTAATTAAATTCTCACACCACTTCTAATAAATCTAATATCGCTACTTTCATCGTATAGAGAAGTTCAACCGCAAATTCAATATAAATAGTTGAACGTCGTACTAGAATCAGCTCATTCCGTAGCAATTGGTAGACAGTGGGGCAACTTGCAAACTTGTGGGAGCTCGCACGACTTCGCGCAAATGAGATCGCATCGCGTTCTTTCTTTTAATTTTAAGTTAAAACACGAGAAAGTTCTTAAGTCAAGTTTTTCTTCGTTATTTTTGAAGATTTTGATTTCGGTGAGATTTTAGAGTAGGGTAGAGCGGGGCTTAAAGGTCCGCGGGTATAAAGGTCCACCATAAGTATCTAAAAAACTAGTGACATATCGTTATTTCCGACTATACAAGTTGTGAGAGGGGTGCGCAGGAGACGTAACAAGGTATCGCCGGCAGTCGAGCAACATCGCTATCATTGGCTATCAGGAGATATACGACCGCGTCTCGAAATTTTAACGTAAGTAAATTTTTTTATTATTATTCTTTTTAGTTTCGAGCACTGTTATTTCATTTACCATGATTAAACGAAGTTTATTCGTATAGGTAATTTATTTGTTTATCACGATTTATTGTCATTTTTTATCTAGTTTGAACGGTAATTTTTTTTATAACCTGTTAATACACTTACATATGGATGGGGTAAAAAGGTCCACTATGGACCTTTTAGCCCATCATTAATATATTGGCAAAATAAGATAAAAAATATTTTTTCTTTCAGTATGCGAAACTATAAAAGAAAAACTGATCGGGGAACTAAATCTGTGAAGTAACAAGACTAAATAATTAAGTAAAATAAGTTAAAAGATTTGTCATATTATGGCAAAATTCATAATTAAGGATAAGTGTTATCTTTTTTTAATTATGTTGTATTGAGACTGACTAGTGGTTAAAACTCAACAGTTAGAAATTATTAATATGTCATGTTTCAATTATTGTGATACGATAGGAAGCTTAGAAAATAGTTTTTGTTTGTTAAAAAATACTTTTTTTGTTATAAAATACTGCTTAAATATTATGAAACTTAATCTAAGTATGAAAAAGTTATTTTTTAGTTGAAAATAATAGTTGTTTTTTACTTTTTGTTTTTGGAATGAAAATAAACTATCGAATTTTATTGAATCAAGTGTTGTTATTATTTCATAAAAACTTTTAAAAATACAAATTAAACAGTGGACCTTTTTGCCTCCTGGCTGTCCCTTTTTACCCCAACTATGGGGCAAAAAGAGACAGACGACAAGGTCTAGAAAAATTGGAAAATGATACATTTCTAACATCATGATTCAACCGAAAATTGAGTTAAACATAGTCAGATAACTGTTTGTTTGAATAGCATTATATATTTTGATATAGTAGGCTCGGTTTTCACGGTATAATGCAAAATACTCAAATTGGACCTTTTAGCCCCGCTCTACCCTACTTTACAGAAACGCATAAATAAATTTGAAGAGGTAAAAAGAATTTTTTTATGAATTTTGGTGATAGGAATTAGAATGATATTACACAACAAAGTTTTGTCTGCTAAAATGTTCTTCTAACTATTATTTTTCAAGACTAAAATAATAAAAATCACAAGACTCATAAGTATACAACTGCATTATTGAACCTACATAAATTAAATAACATAGTCAATATCAACACATAAAACAAAACTATGAATTAGTTAATAGAGTAGTTAGGAGGTAACTAACATTGTGACACAAGAATTTTATATATAAGACTAGGTTACCCGGCGGACTTCGTACCGCCTAACAGTCGATTCTTTATATTTTTTTTCTAATACTTATTCTGCTATTCGTGACACCAGGTCAGCTAGTAAGATAATAAAAATTAAAAAATATATTAAAAATATTGACAAATATTGACATTATAATATAATATTTTATTCGATACTTTTGTCACGCAATTGTTTTGCCCTCCCGGAACCCCTCCACTAACACTTAAACTTTATGGTATGGCATTAAAGGTCAAATAGATTTTTAATTACGAATCTTTTGTATGGTTATATATAGAAAAGTGTTGTTTTTAGACTTTGTTAGTCATTTTTTTAAATTTTTCTCCCCGTAAAACTATACTCATACTTCAAGAAACATTATAAAAAAAGAATAAGCGAAATCGGTTCAGCTGCTCTCGAGATTTGCGCTTAGCAACACATTCAGCGATTCATTTATATATATATATATATATATATATATATATATATATATATATAGAGATATAGATAAGATTAAGAATAATATTAAAGTACTAATATAACAAACTTCAAAATATGATTACACAAGCGAATTGCTTGGTGATAAAAACAATCTAAAGTTCTTTAGGTCTCAGATAGAACGCTAAACTGATTCCTAACGTTATTTATTCAAGCACTACGTTATTGGCTTCATAAAATTAAATTAAACAAATTGGAACAAACCTCGGTTCGGTTCTTTAACCACCGACTGCTTCGAATTTTCCGAAGTTTAAATAAGATGTTATTTTGTAACTTTATTGCAAATATGATGTATTACTTACATGTGCAAATATAAAGTTGAAGCGTATTTTTGTTAATAAGCACTAAACTTAAGAGTTATAATTTACTAGTAGCAAATTCCATTTTTTAGTTTTGCCATTTAGTATCGTAGGCTCTTTTCGTAAAATGATATGTGATAGAACAACATACTATAATTTTCTAGATAATTTTTTTTTTTAATAAAAATCAATCATCATCCATCATCGACAAGTATCACAACGTAGGTAGACAAAAAAATAGTCAAGTCAATACGCGTTATTAGATATAACTCTAAAAGTACTTGTCAGATCTCAATGAGATTTGGTGGTCCCATTGGGACACGCAACACCATTCAATTTAAATAAAATTGATCGAAATAGGTCCACTCAGTCAAAAGTTCTGATCTAACATACATAAAAAAAATAAAAAATAAAAAATCGAATTGAGAACCTCCTCCTTTTTTGGAAGTCGGTTAAAATGTTAAATAAAAATCAATCAACCAAAAAAGAACGAACTTTAATCACAAGTAAAATCGTAACTGAAGTAAAACTAAAAATAAGTCTCTACTTTTTTGCACAATAGGACCACTAGTAGGTACATTTCCAGAGCATTTTAATTAAATAAAATGTAGATAGAATGAAGTTTCAAGACATTTAAAGCATTGAAGATCATAAAATTTATATTCACACCAATTACATTATCGGATACTTCTGTGGCTTCCTTGCTCCTTCCTGCCTATACATATTATGTATTGCCAGTGATTGTCTCTATTATTATTTAAAAAATAATAATAGATACTATAACTACTAATGCCGCCGGGTGTGAGACGCTTATTTTACTTTTAAATATATACATAAAAATGTCTGCACATTATCTAATGAAGAATAATCAAATCAATATTCGTTCTTTACACCTGTCCCTATAACATCGTCACTGCAAATGAAAAAACTAGGTGTTATGCTGATAAAAAAAAATATTAAAACTTTCGCCGAAAAATATACGAAGCGGCGCGGTGTCGAGCGCGCCTACGAAGTGGAATTTTGTTTTCCGTTTTTACCACTTTTATGCGAAAAGTCTGATATATTTACAGCTTTATTCGCTTCGCAAATTCATATTCCCTTCTAGACTTTTTGGTTGATAACGTTACTAGGTCGTAAAACACGTTTTTTTTTCTGTTTTCCAATTTTTTGAAAGGTACTCTTTTTCGAGTGATGTGAAACTAGGAACGCACCAGCTGGTTTGAGTGATGTTCTGTTAATACATCGCAGAGCCTGGTAAGTTTGTGACTTTTTATGAATGGTTAACGAAATTTTTTTTTTTTTTGTTTTTTTATGTGTATTCGTAAAGAAATTTTATAGTAAAAGTTTCATTTATGTAGGTATTATCATAAGAAATTTCTGTAGTTTTGCATTTGTCTTGTAATATCGTTTTGCTTTATAATAATTTATAGTACTTTGTAGGTATTTTTTTGTTATTTTGTATTTTCTATATTACAACCTCGTATTTCTCTTAGTACTAATCAAAAGCCTTTTGACACAACTAGGGCAAACAAGCGTACGGATCACCTGATGGTAAGCGATTACCATTCCAAGCAAAAAAATCTTTTGTGTTTGAATTTTTATATTAAACTAGTTGAACCAAGGAACTTAGAAAATCTTTTTTTTATGAATACAATGATTCTTTTTAAATGTTTTTAACACAAACCTTGCACCCACAATAAAACAAAAGAAAGAAAGGATTTTCCAATTTGTTGCTGTCATTCGGAAGCTATATGTACGCACGTATATTTCTACGAAACATTTTTATTTACATATACTTAGATTTCATAACAAATGAATATAAATACATATTTGTTTATTTAAAATGAATATAGCTAAACGTTTATTATAATACCATAGGCGATTTATCATTAGAACTACAAATCGACAGTCCTGTGACTGTCTAGTAAAGCAAGGACGTGGTCCGACGCTGACGGATTTTTTTTAAATGTAAACACACACTGTAAACACACACACACACACACTCACATACACATATAGATTTCATTACATTACACACATACCTACACATAAAAATAAATATTAAGAAGCTTACGTTTCTTTTAAAAATTTTTAAAACAGACTCGACTGACATTTGCTTCCATTAACGAATTCAATTTTAAGAACTCGATGAAGTCATTCGAATGTTACGACATACTTGCATTGCTCACAGGATCGAAACTCGCTTTGGATGGATTTCATTAAAGAAATAGTTTTAAAAAAGGAAATATTTAACATTAACATTAAAATTTTCGATAGTGGGTAACGGAAAGAATGTTGAGTAAGAATATTATGTTGCGTTAAACATTATTGAGATAAAACGGATCGGAACGGAACGGAGACAGCACGGCATATCTTCGCTTCGCTTCAGCCTGTAACATACATCATTCAATTAAAAATCAAAATCGATATCAAAATTGTCGTATCAAAATCGTCATCTTACAAATTAAAAATTTAATTAGCATTAAATGTGAAGCTACCACAGATTTGGAATGTAGAGAAAAAACGGCAAGAAATTCCGCAGTTAGGTACTCTTTAAAAAGAAATAAACTTTGTTTTAATAATTAGAAATATCTTGCATGAAATAAAGCGTCACTAAGTCCACGCATCATTAACTTTTATCATAAAAAAGAAAATAAATTAATATGAATAACAGAACTGCGGTAAAGCCTTTAAGGGTTGCGTTTTAGACTTTTTCAAAAACGCTCATTACTTATTTATAAAATATGAATTATTATTTTCATAGTAATAATAACTCATTTTAATTACAAAAGTGTCTGCTTATTATCTCAAACGACGTTATTCAAGTGCATACAAGGCACCCTTGCAAACCCTAACGCCTGAGGCGTGTTTATTACAAAGCATGACTGCCTGCAATTAAATTTATTTCTAACTTAATTTTTATAATTCTTTATTTTATCAAAAAAAATACTTTGTAATAAAAAGAAGTCATTTAGAACTAAAAGATAAAAGGTTTGCTTAATTGCTGTGTAATATTACTAAAATAATTTGTTAAAAACTTAATACTGCATTTGAAATCTCTCCCATTGGTTGACTTTTATATTAATCTTAATCCCCCCCCCCCCTTATAACTTAGGGGTATGAAAAATATATGTTGGCCGATTCTCAGACCTACCCGATATGCACACAAAATTTCATAAAAATCGGTCCAGCCGTTTCGGGGGAGTACTGTAACTAACATTGTGACACGAGAATTTAATATCCCTTTAAGATAATCCCATAAGCATGTTATGATAGTTTTTTCTGATAAGAACAACGAAACTTTTCTTTTATATAATATTAATATATATTGATTTTGGAGCAGCATCTAACAGCCAACTTCTGGGCAAAGGCCTTGCAGGACAAGGGGCGAAATCATTCATGAAATTAAAAATATATAAAATAAAACAATCTACTTGGTCTTTTCAGTCGAAATTCGTTAAATGGATAAGAAAGTAAAATTTAATGAAATTCAACTAAACATAAAAAATAATAATTAACTTGTTTTCGCAAACGAAAAAATCTCACTTCAATTACATCGACAAGTAATACAACGTGTAAGTAGACGAAAAAAATTAACTATTCGCCACTACTATTTCGAAGGTACTTCTTCCCCTCAATTTCTCTGAGATGACATCATTAGATCTTGGTTTCCTTATCGTTTTTTTTTTATGTGACTAGGTTGGCAAACAAGCGTACGGCTCACCTGATGGTAAGACCGTAGCCTATAGACGCCTGCTACACCAGAAGCATCGCAAGCGCGTTGCCGACCCTATCCCCAATCCCCCCCAGGAGCTCTGGTCTCCGTACTCACCAACAGGAACACAATACTGCTTGAAAACAGTATTATTTAGCTGTGGTCTTCTGTAAGGTCGAGGCACTACCCCAGTCGGGCTTCTCCATATTTTGAGCAGGAAATTTCCTGCTGTGCCCTACCTCAGTTAAACTCTCGTGGTACTACTCTTGGGATATTCCACTCCTTTCCAACAAAAAAGAATCAGCAAAATCGGTTCATAAGCGACGAACACACATAAAAAATATACATACGGTCGAATTGAGAAACCTCTTCATTTTTTGAAGTAGGTCAAAAAATAGAACAATTTTCCACATAAACTATGCATTTCCGCTTGCATAGCATACTTTAAATCTATTCGTTCTCGTGTTATTTGTACCTCTCCAGAGGTTGAACTTCGGTACTCGAGTACTTTATCATACAAAGAATGGTACCAGTAGGAGCGGTTACTATGATCTATCGCATCATTATTGCACGGGCCAGTGCCTTTCACTTTAAAGGAGTCTTAGAGTTTTCTTACATTATATAATTAGTATAACTGTTCCCAGCTGACTTTGTAAATTAATTGTTTTCGTAAACTATGACTTTGGAAAAGTAATTCGTGTATTTTAGATCAGATCTGGGAAGTTTCATTTGAAAAGACGTTTTGAGAATCGAAATTGATATTTATTTATTTGTTGTTATAAGCCTCTTTTAACTTCGATCACGATTCAGCCTGTAATATCCCACTGTTGGGCATAGGCCTCTTCCCCATGTAGGAGAAGGATTGGAGCTTAATCCACCACGCTGCTCCAATGCGGGTCGGCTTAGAGTTTTCTTACATTATATAATTAGTATAACTGTTCCCAGCTGACTTTGTAAATTAATTTTTTTCCTAAACTATGACTTTGGAAAAGTAATTCGTGTATTTTAGATCAGATCTGGGAAGTTTCATTTGAAAAGACGTTTTGAGAATCGAAATTGATATTTATTTATTTGTTGTTATAAGCCTCTTTTAACTTATTACAGTATTACCTCTTCGGTCTTATTGTTTTGTGTTTAAATATTAATTAATCGTTCAAATAATAACGAAACAAGATATCAAAATTTTGTTATATTTAAAGAAACTGTTAATAGTATAACAAAGCACTGAAAACGGAGAACTGACAAACTTTTTGACATTAGATTTTCTATTAATATATATAAAAGAGATTTCCACCCATTGACTCATCACGATATCTCTGGAACCATAAGGCGTAGAGACTTGAAATTTGCTAGGAATATTCCTTTCGCTGAGTAGAGGTCAGCTAAGAACGGGTTTTACGAAATTCCACCCACAAGAGGGGGTTGCGGGGGTTAATAACATATATGGCAAAACAACGTTTGCGGGGTCAGCTAGTAAAAATATAACAGGAAAAGAGGTATAAGTTTCTTAATATAATATTCTTAAAGTAACTTAACCTATCGATAATTTCACAGTAACTCAAAAATGATCTTATCTGTGTCTTCGATTCAATAAGAAAAACCAGCCAGCACATAAAAGTAGAGAATTTCTTTGAGTAAATTCCTAGATTGGAACAATTTCATTTATATTCATTGAATTGTTGTAAGTTCCATTGAACGGTATGAAATACTACGCTGCGATAAAGTCGCTTCCGTTGCCATTACTTTGTCCGAGTTGCAGTTTTGAGAACACGGTAATAACTACACGCTTTGCTGAAAATTGTAGAGAAGCAAACGCTATCAACAGTTTGCTGACCAGCATCTAAACGATTTTATAGTCTTAAATTAATATGAGGCATTATTTTCTATAAAGGTAAATTTAAGTAGAATAAAGACTTTCGAAGTGAAACTTTTTGAAGTGAAACTTCCTTAGGTTCATGAGGGGTAAAATTTGAGCGATCGGTAACGCGGCAGCATTATGACGATCAGTACTTGGATGGGTGACCGCCTGGGAACACCGCGTGACGTTGGCTGTTTTTTTTTCAACAATGTTTTTTTTGTATTTTAAATTTGCTTTTTTTTTATTTGTTTGCCAAAGGAGTTTTACTTTGTACGCACGCAATTTTTTTCATACAACTAGGTCGGCACAGAAGCGTACGGCTCACCTGATGGCAAGCGATTACCGTAGCTTATGTACCCGTGCACCACCAGAAGCATTGCAAGCGCGTTGCTTACCCTATCCCCAATTCCCCCCAGGAGCTCTGGTTACCTTACTCACCAACAGGAACACAACACTGCTTGAAAGCAGTATTATTTAGCTGTGGTCTTCTGTAAGGTCGAGGTACTACCCCAGTCGGGCTGCTCCATTTTTTGAGCAGGAAATTTCCTGCTATGCCCTACCTCAGTAGTCACATTTGAAACACGATGGAATGAAAATGAGTCACGACAAAGTGTTGTTTATTTATTTATATTTATTTCAATTAAAACGGTACAAAACCAATAATATTAATTAAAGAGAAATCTTTTACACTTCGATGTCACAGAACTTCTGACAAACTGATAATATAGCCTTCCAATCATCCGCATACAGAATACATTCGGGGGGTGTATGTCCAGGAGAGCGTTAAGAGCTGTTAAAATATGGGGAATGGGCAAGTTAGTTCGCATGATTTGTGCGTGCTGGCTGACTGCAACTGCAATTTTACGTGTTTGTTCAATGACAGCCGGAAACTGAATTATAATTTAAAAAAGTGTATGTGTCAGCTCCGACGCACGACTGGAGTTTACTCCTTCAGATTGATTGTCTAAAAAGGCACAAAAAGGAAAGCAGACCGATTAAAAAAGTGTCTCAACATTACAAAATATTACAGGCAAATTATAGTCAAGCTGTATTGCGTTCCAGTAGTGAGTAAATTGCTGGTTTATGCTGGATGAGGATTGCGGCAACCGGGATGACAATTAAGGTCTTAATAAATACCACATAAAGTGCAAAATCATTAAAATAAGACTAAGAACTCCAAATCAGAGCATCCCCGAGGATTGAACGTTAACTTGCACAACTTGCACGAACTTACACAAACTACCTCTGTTTGTCCGTGACATTGATAGACGACATTTTATTCTTAATTTAAATTTTGTTTTTAGTCAACTTTCTCAAAGGAAGATTTATTGCTTACATTTAAGTTTTTTTTTTAATTATTAATACTAATACAGACAAAAGGCTGTCAGATAATGTGCCAAATTTAAAAATACTATTTTGTTACTATGGTCGTACAATATCACTCTGTATAGCGCATATAGTAGAATCAATAATTCAGTAGACTAAAATGACAGATGCTAATGTCACTTTGTAAAATAATCGTTGTTTTTGTGTTTATTGTTAAGTTTTGTTTTGTGTTTTCTTAATCTATTTTGTTTGTACTGTTTTGTTATCAATACGAAAGATATGGATGTTCCAAGTAATAAACACAAACACAAATATTATTTTATAAAGTGACATTAGCAACTGTCATTTTAGTCTACTGAATTATTGATTCTACTATAGTAAGTACGTACCTAGACACTTTCTGAGACGTATAGTGTAATACGTATTTTTTAATCATAGTTTAAAGAATTTGTGTCTATTATTTATAAATGTAATGATTTTTGGTAGGTATATAGCGAAGTATTGTTATGTTTGATTGACATTAGGGACAGATATTTCATATATTATAATGCCGGACTTGAAATCGAAATAATTTAATAATATTTTTTTTTGCTAATTTACTTTTTGACACTATTTTTTAAAATCGGATACTGAGAATCAAGAACTGAGGTAGGGCACAGCAGGAAATTTCCTGCTTAAAATCTGGAGCAGCCTGACTGGGGTAGTACCTCGACCTTACAGAAGATAACAGGTAAATAACACTGCTTTCAAACAGTGTTGTGTTCCTGTTGGTGAGTAAGGTGACCACAGCTCCTGAGGCGGAATGGGGATAGGGTCGACAACACGCTTGCGATGCTTCTGATTTTGCAATCGTCTATAAGCTGCGGTAATCGCTTATCATCAGGTGAGTCGTACGTTTGTTTGTTTTTTTTTTTACCAACTTAGTTTGTAAAAAAAGGCAAAAGAGCATCACCATTGCATCTTTACTGTCAAACTTATAAAATTTTCAAAATCGTCTTGACCACGGTGATTTAATATAAATTTCTTGTTTAAAGCTTTCTTTACGAAAAGACGTTCCTATTTTATTGTTTACTGAATTTTTACGACAAGACTTTTTGTTTGCATTTTTATGTGTTCAGGTTTATTTATGTACAAGTTATTATGACGAAATTTTGGTTTCAACGTAAATATCCGAGCTCAGGACTGACCGACCGAGGACAACAGCTGGCTATAAAACAGTTATCGTCGTGCGATACTTAGGAACTTCCGTATGCATTCTTTAAAACAAATTGTTATTCTGAGATACAGTTATCTAACTAGTTCAGATAACAAGTGCACTGTAATTTTAAATACATTTCTTCTATTTATGGATAAATCTATTTCTTCTTTTTATGGATATGGATGGCAATTAAAGACATAATTGTGTTTGCTAGCAAACGAAAAAAACCGACTTCAATTGCATCGGCAAGTGATACATAATAAATAAATTAACAAACGCACTAGTCGTCACTACGATTTTCGACGGTTCCCCTCGATTTCACTGGGACCGCATCTTCAGATTATAGTTTTCTTATCATGGTACTATCATTTCCAACAACAAAAAATCATTAAAATCGGTTCATAAACGACGAAGTTATCCCCGAACTTACATTTTAAAAAAAATACGGTCGAATTGAGTAACCTCCTCCTTTTTTGAAGTCGGTTAAAAAGTCACCATATTTTTGGCGTTAGTTGTCGTAATAAAAAGTCGTTTTTAATATTTGAATGAACATTAAATCTAGTTTTTAATTGTATTTTATTTCTATACTTTTATCTATTCAAATGAAACATCATAGTTTGGTCGAAAATATTTCGTTTCTACCTTCGTATTTTCATGAATACGAAAACGAAACGTCAATTTGTAATGGTTTGTATGATTCCGTGAAACATGATCTAATTGAGAATTTTGAACGCAAAATATGAATCATAAAACTTTATATTTAAATTTATTCGAATATTCTTTTTTTAAAACGTGATTTATGGTATGTGAAGACATAATCTCTTTGATTTTAAGGCGCGTGTTAATTAAATATCATAAATAATTGTTGTATCATTAATTGATTTGAGTTTTAATTTCTGTGTTATTACTTGAGAATATCGTTCCTCAGATTTCCACGCAGACCTCTCCACTGACTTTATATATTTATTTTACAAAAAACAATATCTAAATCCTGACTACCGCTGTTATGTAGGGATGAGAGAAATACCTTCGGCGCTCGAGTTCAGTTCACTATAAAGTAACAACCATTTTTTGTGACAAACGTGACAAATACATTATAGTATTATTTATAATATATAAAATAACGTAACAATTTCATAGGCATCTCGCTACGTGTTTTTGTACCCTCAGCTATGAATGATAACTGTTTTATGTAAAGATGTTTGTGTGATCAACCACAAAGGTTGGGCATCTTAATGCACTTGCGTATTTAAAAAATAAATAAATGTATTCATGAATGTAGTTTGAAATATATAAGTATAAAATATATTATTTTATGGTACTGTTTCATCAATTGTTGACTTCGATTATATAATGCACGCAAATTTTTTTTTCAAAATATCATTGTACAGAATCAGACCCGTTATAGTTTTGAAATAATTTAATTGCTGTTAAATTATTTTAATAACTTAATACAGTTTATATTTATAGATAAAGGGATTTAATATCATATTTTTGCAGACATTTTTGCACTTATTCTTTTTTTACAATAAAGGACAAATTTTTTAAAAATAACAAAATAAAAAATAAGAAAAGAATATACAATAAGAATAAAGAATAATAAAGAATAACAACGAATAAAAGAAAAAAAAAGAATAACAGAAAGAATTAACAATAAAATATCTAAAATTTAAAAAACACTGTATTATTTCAATGAAAAGCACCTTTACTACGTGTTAAAATATAGAAAGGAATCTAATATAAGAATCGGAACAAACACAAGCCCGCCATGTAAACTAACAGCAGTTATAAATTCGGATGTCGTCCTGTTCCGAGACACAGCTGAATAATATTTGTAAACTAAATTTTTACTTGACATGTATACAGGAACAAAAATATTCTTTGTACATTTTTCTTTATTGTGTTGTGTGTGTCTGTTACTAAATCATATCAGAATATATACAATTAGTATGCACAGTATGTAATTTGAACTTCGTACGACCACCGATTTTTTTACGTAGGTAATTGTTTTTTTGTTTTTTTTTTAAATTCTTCTTTTAATACCTTGTTCTGACAATAGCTAACAACAAAATTAAAATGAAATTACTTACACCTTAAATTTAATTTTTGTAAAATGATAATTCGAAAGTCATCTTGGGGCCTATTTCAATAAAGTTATTTTTGATTTTGGTGTATCACAACGTGGTCAAAAGTTCATACTACAGAACGAAAAATTAATAGTAGAACGGATGCGGCTTTATTTAATATCACTTGGTCACTTTTTAAATGCAACAAAATTGTAAAACGCTCTCCTGAAAAGTTAACAAAATCAGATACAATGTTCTTCATATCAGGTGTCGATATAACGTCATAGCACAATATAAATGATGTAAAAGCGAGATAACTATTTTATCGCAAAAAGACTAAGGCACACACTTAAAAATCCTAATAAAGTTTACTGTAATGGACAACTTGAGACTTGAGATTGCCACTTCTCGACTCTCACAAAGACTAATACCTCCACAGTGCCAGTATGCATAGAGAAGCGCAGAGACGTCACTTCGTTCAAAGTAAAGGACGTAAATTAGGATTTAAGACTTAAATCTTGATCTTCGATTCGTTTAGTGAACTCTATTTGTCGTTTTATGCTTTGACTACACTAAGAAAAATAGTTACTACTCAATATAGCGATGGAGCATGAAAATATGGCATTAAATTTAAATTACATTAAATCAGTAAAACGGATTATCATCAATACTGAATATCAGTAATGACATATCAATCATCATTTTTGTTTGTTAAAATTGTTAGAAGAAGTCTGTACTGAGGTAGGGCATAGCATGAAATTTCCTGCTAAATATGGAGCAGCCCTCCCCGGAGAAAGTACCTCGACCTTACAGAAGATCACAGCAAAATAATACTGCTTCCAAGCAGTGTTGTGTTCCTATTGGTGAGTAAGGTGACAGAGCTCCTTTCGGGAATTGGGGATAGGGTCGGCAATGCGCTTGCGATGCTTCTGGTGTTGTAGACTTGTACCCGTATAAGCTACGGTAATCGCTAAACATTAGATGAACTGTATGCTTTCCGACCTAGTTATGTATAAAAAAGTCGTAGTCGTAATTACGAGACGCGTGTAATAACAAACCTTGAAAAATTCTTTGTGTACCTACGAATTTTCACGCATCGAGTGTACAGATATTTGTTGCCTAAAGGATGGCAAATCCTCTAATATTATTGAGGTCCATGGATAAAAATAGCCATTTAACATAAGATTGAACCCCTTGCACAGATAAAATAACATCAAGAATTTTTCTTATTAAAAAATCCTACAACCTCATCATCATCAAACAATAAAATCCTGAACGATAAAAATTAAATTTAAAATTAAAAAAAAAACCGATACAGTAACCTGAGTTCCCTTTAAAAAGTAAAAAAATAATGAAAGAAACTCAATATTAAAGTACCTAAGTAAGTACGAGTATTAATAATCCAAAAAAAACATACATCGCGTTGGGGGACCATTTAAAAAAATATAGTGTAATCCTATGAAAAAATACCACAGTGTAACCACAACATTGCTTAGCGAACTCCCGCAGCACTCTAACGTTTCCAATAAATTTTTGTGTGATTTTTATGTTTAAACGTTAAACCTCAGTTACAGTTGAACGTGAGCTAACGGTTTGGCTTTTAATGACTGTATTTGGGTATCTGTGACGGTAAAATCTATGGATTTAGGGTTTTATTGGTGAAATGAAAGTTATACGTTTCTAACAAAGAGAATCGAGTACTACCTACGTTTCATTTACATTGTTTGATTATTATCTTTTATCTATTAAGTTGTACCGAGATGGTTCATTATTATTTTTGTAATTTAGAATTTAGACAAAATATAATCTATATCTACTAATATTATAAAGAGATAAAGTTTTTAAATTTGTTTGTTTGTAGGGGGTAATTTTCGCAAATACTGATCCGATCATGAAAATTCTTTAACTAACAGAAAGCTACACTATTCAGGAGTGACATAGGCAATATTTTATTGTTATTGAACAAAAAATTCAGTGGAAAATATTAATATAACCTATGTAAATCAAGTCGGAGAAATGCGAGCGAGATGAAAACATTACTATATATTTAGGCCTTTTCCCCATGTAGGAGAAGGATCGGAGCTTAATCCACCACGCTGCTCCAATGCGGGTTGGTGGATATATTTTCTACTATGAGTAACGATCGCTAGCTGGTGTACATGATAACAACCGGGACCGACGCCGACGGCTTAACGCGCTCTCCGAGGCACGGTGGGGAGACCCACAAGGACAGACAGACCACAGACAGACAAAAATGGTCAAAAATGTTATTTTAGTATAATATGTACCGTGTATACATCCATATGCATTTAGTAAAAAGCGGTTATTTTAATGCTACAAACAGACACTCCAATTTTATTTATTTGTATAGATATTTTACTTCGGTTAAATTATTTTTCATTTCTAAAAGAAAACTAACAAAAATTTGTGCCAAATTTGATTTGTAACGAATAAATAAAAATGCGAGCATAAATAAAACATATTTCACGTATAAAAACTATAGTCTTCAAGTGAAGAGCGATGCAAATCTTCGAACTGAGCCAAGTTGCTTAAAGCCACTCCATCGACTTGCGACTTGGCAAGAGCTTAAGACTTACTGCTTCTGATAAAAATGCACTCGTGAGATATGCGCTGAATCGTGAATATCAAAACAGCAGTATGACACCATTTTCTTACTACTTCATTGAATAGATATATTTAAATTAATATACTTATTTGCATAAAAATGTAAAAGAAAATACAACATTTATTTTAAGTCAATTTTTGTATAGTACCCGGCCATAAATATTGCACATCGACCTTTGGAAAGAGACAATCGGCTAATTTCGACTTCGTAGAGCGTTATAGTCCAAGATCCCAGACCCCAGACTTCCTTGTTTCTGATTGACAAAATATTACAGTATACATCGTAGTATAAAGAGTTGCTAAAATATTTTCTACAGGTTTTAAAATACAATAATATAATAGTGTCTGGCGATAAATACTAAAATAGCTGGTTAATAACATTTTTACGTATATAAAGCAGCCAAATTTAAAAAAATTGTGAAAGAACGTTTGTGTACTAAAGGATATTATTCGATTAACGATTTTATAGAAGACAGTACGCCTTGGGAATGATGTGATCGCCGCCAGGCTATTTCAACCTATAAAATTATTGTAAATTTCAATCTGCTTTGGAAAAAAAACTTGATTAAAAAAAATGATATTAGTCCCGCTGAGTTTCTTTCGCCAGTTCTTCTCAGGTCAGAGGCTTTTTCTTTCCGAACTGGTAGTAGACTCATGGCGTTCAGTAAGAAATTGTAATAATTTTATGCTGAATAAAATATTTTGAATTTGAATTGAATATAATTATTATGTCCTTCAAAAAAATATGACAGGTGATCTGGGAACTGGGTTCTTACACTATTAGATCTGTCATATGAAATACTGACAGTCCGATACGTCTCATAGGTAATGTGCGTCAGAGATAACGCTCTACAAAGTTCAAATTAGCTGATTGTCTCTTTCTAAAAGTCGATGTGCATTATTTACGGCCGTGTACTATACAATAATTTTTTTCATTAAAAAAGGACAAAATAATTAATTTTCAATTTCAATTAAATTTCATATTCTGTAATTTTTCGTAACATTAGTAACTACAAGTTTACTTAAAAAATTGTAACATTTTCTTACAATTTACTATTCCTTAATTTATCCCATATCCATAGATTCATCGGTCCCCAGCAGGGTTAGAATCCTGTATGATGACAGGCAAATACAAATGCCCTGAAAACATTACGCATTGGTAAACATTAGTCATTCACGGGTCTTCAATCTTGATTCTCCTACTAATGTGCCAACGCCTTATATTTAAGGTACCGGTAGTATTTGAATATAACTTCAACACGCTCTGCAATAATGAGTAAGAAACTCGATCAACAAAAAAGGTAATTCTCTATGGTAACTATAACTATTTATAGTTAGATACTTGAACATTGTTTTCAGTCAAGCGGAAATTTTTTAAATTCCAACTTATATATGACACTATAATAGGAGATTTCTTATTTACAATAAATTATACTATCTCATATAAAATATCGCAGACTGTCAAAATGATGTACAGCAACACGAATAATTCAGTGCGCCAACCCTAGGGCACGGGCACGCAATATCCAAGCGTGCAAGCCCTTACAATCTCAGTTGGAGTCGCGCGATTTATCTCTGTCCCAGTTTTTCATACAATGCACGCTCGTATATATCGCATCTACGAATCCGTCTTCGTTAAGCTTTTTCTCACGGATATATTTGTTTTGTGACACTTTTAATTAATATAGGATTGTGTCGCATATGCAACCTGCGCTGCGGGGTAATTGTGAAGGACTATTTCTATAACAAAATATTATTTAATGTAATTTTTTTTAATCCATTAAATTAAGTTATAAATAAATCATGTGTCTGTCCTAGAGTAATAGGTTAGTTACATTAGTTTAGTAACTAATAACAGTCGTTTAACGTTTAATGGTTTGTGTTAGGTAAAGGTTCAGATATATTCTCTACTATGAGTAACGATCGCTATCAGGTGTACATAATAACAACCAGAACCGATGGCTTAACGTACTCTCCGAGGTTCGGTGGGGAGACCCAAGAGGACTGCACAAACACCCAGATCACGACAAACATCTGTATGGGGATCGAATCCGCAACCACAAGTGCAACAGCTACAAACCAGTGCTGTGACCTTTGCGCCAACGCAGAGGTCACACGCGTCATATCATATACATAAAGAGTACAATTATAGTTTCGAGTTTAGAGTTTTATTTCAAATAATTTGAATTAAAAAAAAAAACGAGACAATAGGTGCCATTAAAAAAATATTGGTGTCATAAAAAATATTTTTCAGCAAATTCACACGAAAAAGTCGGTAGGTATTAATAACTAAAGTCAAAATGATGATAGAATCTTCATGGTGTTCTTTGCACATAATATCGCGTGATTTTTTTGTCTGTTTTACTATCGCGTGCCTTCACACAATATATTATAACTGGTACCATTATCACGTCTTTGGTGTCTATAAAAAAGAGAAATTCGGGTGAAGGGATTCACTGACTTTTAAAGGTCAACCTTTCACGACTTTCTTCGTTTTCATTTAATGGCTTTCAATGGAACAAGAAAATGCAGACGATTTCGCCAATGCTCGTAGAATAGAGAATACACGAAGGAAATTGATTTGGGCTGTCAAATTGCTAAATAAAATGAAAATAAATTATAGAAATTATAACTGTAAAATAGTTTTTACATTAACCATGAACTCAAAGATGAAAAAAAATTATAGTGCAACGTGAATTTTTTTTTACCCATATAGGAATATAGCTATATTAATCACCCGACTGCAGAAGGAGGGTAATATTTTTCGACTGTATGTATGCATGTATAGCCTTAATAGTTTGAAAAATCATTCATGTTTTTTTTTGTCTCATTCTGTCAGAGTGAAGTTTAAAGTTATGTTAAAAAATCACAAAAATTATATTTAAAAATAATTTATATTATATTATAAAAAAAAATTAACTATCTCAATTAGAATTCCAAACCGACTCACACAAGTCAACGAGTTAAGTCCGCATTGCTTTGACTAGAAAAGAAGGTTCCGGAGAAGTGCTTCTATATTAATGATAGACTAAAAAAAACTGTAATAAAAAAACTCGACTGCCAATAACAACCACTACAAAGGGAAAAACAAGTTTTACAATTTAGTGTGAAATGTATTCAGTGCCTCGGCGCAACGGTCACAGCACTGGTTTGTGGCTGTTGCGCTGGCGGTTGCGGGTTCGATCCCGCACATGACAAACATTTGTATTGGGCATACATATGTTTGCCTTGGTCTGGGTTGTTGTGCAGTCCTTTTGGGTTTCCCCACCGTGCCTAGGAGAGCACGTTAGGCTGTCGGTCCCGGTTGTTATTCTCTCTCTTCTCTCTCGGTTGTTATATGCCTATGACCAGCAGTGGGATAATACAGGCTGAATGTAATATGCGTTATTGAAGTAATTTTTTTTTCGATTGCTAGCAAACACAATTATAGAGTATATTTTTGAATAAAATGCTGAAATGTAAAATTTTTGATATGTCCTACAATATTACTTAACAAGAGCAAAATTTAAATCGAAAAGATATTACATTCGCGCTCACAAATGTCGCTTCCTTTGCTACGTCCAAGTAGACACTTAGTTCTGACGTAACAATGCTTACATCAAATAATGCTTTTTAAAAAGCAATTGCTTTTGACTACGTTAATATAGTGCAAGGCAGCTGATATGTTGTATTTATACTTTTAGTATAATAAAAATATTATGTACCTAGTAAATGACGCGAACACATGTGTTTCATGGCAAAACACGTGAGTTCGCGTCATAATGTCGGGCGCGAAGTTGTGGAGGCCTATGTCCAACAGTGGACTGTGATAGGCTGTAGTCGTGGGTAGTAAATGAATTGAACTTTGTCTAATTCAATTAAGTTTTTGTATAATTTCGTAGAGAGGATTTAATAACGATTATCATGTAACCTTACTTGTAGTAAATAATATAACTTTAATTTTATCAAGCAATAAAATGACAGAAAACTAAATTAATTTCTCTCTTAGTAATAATGTTAAATATTCTTAGTTTTATAAAAAAAGTTTTGTGTTTTAAAAGTAATTTTTTTTTTAAATTAAAGAATGGTAAATTTAAAAAGTTAAGTGACGCCGCGTTGGCGCAGCGGTCACAGCAATGGATTGCGATTGGCTGTTGCACGAGCGGTTGCGGGTTCGATCCCCGCACACGACAACATTTGTATTGGCCATACAGATGTTTGCCGTGGTCTGGGTGTTTGTGCAGTCCATGTGGGTCTCCCCACCGTGCCTCGGAGAGCACGTTAAGCCGTCGGTCCCGGTTGTTATCATGTACACCTGATAGCGATCGTTACACATAGTAGGGAATATATCCGCCAACCCGCATTGGAGCAGCGTGGTGGATTAAGCTCCGATCCTTCTCCTACATGGGGAAGAGGCCTATGCCCAACAGTGGGATATTACAGGCTGAATCGATCGATCGAAATTTAAAAAAAGTTCTGAACCCCTGCCTGATTGCTGACCACCTCGTTTTAAACTAATTTTCTTTAAAAGTAAGCGACGATAACCAAATTAAACACGTTATCGTTCAATCTAGTTTAAAAATAAACAGTTAAACACATTACTTGACATTGATAAATGTAGGTAGGTTCGTAGAAATTATATTTACATAAATAATACTCCTTCTCCTACATGGGGACTCTTCCCCATGTAGGAGAATGAGTATGCCTATGCCCAACAGTGGGATACTACAGGCTGAATCGTGAAATAATACTCCCAGACTCAGGCGACAATCGATCACACAAGCCTCGGAGCAAAATGCAGGGCCAATACAAACTGCGCCAACAGACTAATCAAAAATTACATTTACGAAATATACCATCATCAAGTCCATTTTATTAAATGAATATTAATATTATTATACCATTTATTTTGTTCAATCAAATACAAAACTTTAAACAATTTTCTGGAATTTTAATATTTATACTTAACTGTCTTTTGCCAGAGCACGGCAGTGGAGTTATCGCGTCAACTAGTCTAATAAAACCATTTGTATGCAATAGATATTCTAGTGGATATAGGTCTTAATCGTAATTATTACTAATGAATTCCAGTTTATATTTCAAATGTTTAATTTCCTAAAAAAAATATGTTTATAAAAATACTTTTCGTAAAAAAAAATTTGTTACATGTTTGCGAGGAATTCCATGCCATATGCATGGAATTTCATGCAATGCAATTCCATGCATATGTGTCATCAATTCATCACAATAATTATGTCATCTAAACATTTTATGAAACCGATAGCTCGAAAACAAAGTTCGCATATTTTAGAGGAATTTTATGACATGCGTGTTTGTCCACTAATGGCCTATCTATCTTCTATACTTATTATAAAAATAAGTCCCCCGGCCGCGTCTTTCTGTCCTCCTGTCTGTCTGTCTGTCTGTCTGAACGCGATAAACTCGAAAACTACGCAACGGATTTTTATACGGTTTTCAACAATAGAAAGAGTGATTCTTGAGGAAGGTTTAGGTATATAATTTATTATGTTTGAATGTAAATTAGCAGAAATACGGCGATAAATGTTGAAGAGGTCGCAAAAAATCTCGCCAACGGGGAGCTTTCCACGCAAACGCTGCGTAAACTAGCAAAGATATAGTTGTATAATGTACTAGCGAATTCAAAATCTATAAAAATTCTACAAAAAAGTCCGCGATAGCATATCTCTATCTCTTAGGGTTTACTTACAATAACCACTTTTATGTTCAAATTTTTAATTAAAAACATTACGTTATTTTCAAAGATATTTTCTTTAGTTCAGTATTAATCCTTATCCAAATGAATATGATATTTAGCTTAGGCATTTAATGCAGATTAAAATTGCCCTTCACACTATATTAATCAGATAAATAGTTTTTGAGATATCATCGTTAGAAGTAATTAACGGCGAAACATTTAATGCTCTGCGAGCTAGCGTTCTTTCCTTGAGATGCCTATGGCGCGGGCGAGTCCATCCCCTCTGCCCCGCATCGCTCGACCGCCTGCTCATGCTAATAAAGGAAATCAAAGAATATCACAGATCGTTTTATCGAACTTTTTTTAACTTTTTTGTTAAATTCCACGCGGACGAAGTCGCGGGTACAGCTAGTTTATTTATATAAATCGTTTATCTGTTCAATTATACAGTTTTTGAATCTAAAATTAAAATATCAGATCAAAAGTTACTCAATTCAATTAGGCTTCAAAGGCACTCTTAAATCGTCATTTTTTAAATTTAAATTATATCAATTTTAACTAGATAATTATAGTTAAAAGTAAAGCTATCACCGTTTCTGGAGAGAACGGTCAGCAAGAAACTCCACAATTATACAACCGCAGTACACAACTACTAAAAAATAATATAATTCACAAAATCCATTATACTGCTTACGCAGAAGCCAAACCTAATACAATAATTCATTTATACAAAAAGGACATTACAAATCATGTACCAGCCACATACATAATAAAACAGACTTATTTATCTGGAAAACCTCGGTACCTCAAATAAGAGTGGCCATAATAAAAATTTATAGCCAATTTGCGAAAGAAATACAGCCTCCTTGCTTCGTCTTTTGTGTTTTACTAATGAAAGTTTCTTTTGAACGTCTTGACCGTTTCTTTTCTTTTTTCTAGATTATTCTTTTGTAAAATTTATTTAAGAGATAATAATATTTTACGAAAATAAGAGGGATGATTAGTTATTTCATTGATATTACAGAATTTCGTTTGTATGAGGATAACAAATTGTTACGCTTAGTAGATGATGAAAATTTAGTTGATTTTATGGAGTTTTGAAATTAAATTTCAGATTATACAGGCTTTCAATCAAATTTCCTCTAGACAAACATTATTTGAATGTTGTACACATAATTATATTAGAGAGGTACGTGTTATTAAATTTCAGTTTGATCTAAAATAAGTTTCGCATGATTGGCGTGGTGTTGTCTTATTATTCGTAGCTATGTCGTTATTTCGTTATTACGATTAGTAGTGTAGTTTAACATTTTGAAATTATGTTTAAGTTTTTTTGACTTGGGGAGTAAGCTGGTTAATGCGTGACGAGCGCGTTACGAAAAGTGTGATCGGGTGAGGCGAACGGAGCAAGAGAGAGAGGTGTGAGCACACATAAATCTGTCTCTCTTTATCTAAGACACAGTGCAGGCCTATTGTGTTGAAGTTTTAGTCAGAGTCTACAGCACACTCGTTTTGTAGTCATTATAAAATGAAATAATCAAAATATGTTAATTTATTTTAATAAATTTAATCTTTATCAATAATCAGATTAACAGCATGTCGTCCACTAAGCGTTTAAAGTTGTCATTTAATGAGATATGGATTAATTATGTTAAATACGAAACATAATAAATTCAACATAGTTTGCTTATTCTCATCTTCATTTACCAACATTACAAAACATTAACCAATTACACTTAATAAAACCTTGCTTTTTTTAAATGTACCAAACATAAAAACTATGTTCGAATCTCGCTGGATCGAAATTTTGATATGATAATAAAAAACATTTTAGAATTTCTTCATGGGTGAGAAAAAAAACAAAAATAAAAATAATACGAATAAAAATTATGATCTACAACTAAAGCTTACCGATATAATACCGACCGATATAATACCGATATAAAGATATTTTACAGTAACATGTAAGTAAATATTTGCCAACGAACCTTTTGTTTCATGTAACGACACACTTATAAAAGTAATAGAAAGAACAAAACAATTCCAGTCCAGGTACAAGTTCGACCATTTATCTAAACTTTCCTCGTTATGTCGTGGTCATCTCGTGGGCGTCGTTTATTACACTTACCTGTTATAACGTCTCATTCACGAAACTATTGTATTTAGTGGTATTATATTATTTCTGGACTATTAAGTTCGGTAACAATGCAGTGGACAAATCGACCGTGACTATTACGGGTATAAATCTAGTTTTTGAAGGTTCAATTTTATTTTAAATGTTAATATATTACTTATTTTATCTATAATACATCAATAAATAAGCAAAAAAATATATAGTCGCAGGACTGTTGATCTGTAGTCGATTCAAACAAAATCGCCTCTTGGATTTGCATAATCTGTGCATGACATTTTAAGGCATAATTAAATCAAGGTAATTTGATTACAAATAAAATACATTAGAACATATAGATTACGATCCACAAGCCATTTAGACAACTTGATAGGTAACATCAGCGCCCTCTCCAGCAAGAGACTTCTAGGCCATAAGTTCTATATAATTTTCTATACAAAATACTCGTATTATTTACATTTATATTTTTCTTTTCCACCACCCAACAGTAAGCTGTAGTTTATAGCTCCATTTATATAACCCTCCATACTTTAACTAACAGAGCTTTAGATTGTTATCCCAAATACCTGATAAGGATAGTTATTCTTGGCAGAGCAATTAAACAATACCATAAGGATAACGACTGTGTTGATTGCAAGACAGAAATCACTGTCATCCGTCTGATTCAAAGTATTATACATGAGTCTTTAAAGAGATTTATTGAAATAATTTGTAGTTTATAATATAAACCAGATGTGCGCGCGGTTTCAACAGCGTTAATATGAGAAAAAAGTGTGAGTATCAGCTCCGACGCACGACTGGAGTTTACTCCTTCAGATCGACTGTCTAAATAGGCACAAAAAGGCTTACTAGTCTAAGAAAAAGATATCGGGTAGGTCTGAGAGTTGGCCAACATCTATTTTTCATACCCCTAAATTACAAGGGGTGGGGGGGTCACATAACATATATGGCAAAACAAAGTTTGCGGGGTCAGCTAGTTATGACATAAATTTTTAAATTAATACGAGTACAAATATATTTAACATATAAATATATTTGTACTCGTACGGTCCATCTTTTCCTATTTTTGTCTGTATTTAGGTGACAGTCGACTGGTACAATATATATTTTAAATATAATGTATGTACATATATACATATTTATAAACATTATTAAAACGTATTTAGCAGAAAGCAAGTTTACTGCCGACTGCGCTATCAATCCAGTCAAAAAATATAACTTTAGAAGTATTTTAAGTAATGTCACATTTTCCGTTAAATATAATTTAATGTTATTTTCAGAGCGTATTGTTTTTATGAGTTTTACATAATAAGGCAATTCGCTTGCATTCACGTCGCATGCCGTCGTACGATGGAATACGGTAAATGGCTTACTAATATTACCGATTATATAATAAAATCGGATGTAACATTTACCTGAATGTTATAATACATTTAGACTGTAAGATATATCGTGACCATTTAATGAATTTAAAACGACTTTGGTCTCTTTTTACTTAAACATCAGAATGGTAGAATATAGGTATATACATGCAATACAGAATAAGTTTTCAAAAATTAAAGTGAGACATTATTAGAAATGTATATGGGTTATTTTTGGAAAGCACAACAAGACTTTTAAACTTGGTACACTTTTTTCAATGTCCTAAAACTGCCTTTATGATTAAATATACTTAGCCTGACTTTAAATAAATCGACAATAGAAATGGCATAAGGTTTAATGAAATTAAAAATAGAAGTATAGAATGTTTTACTTGATTTGATACCTCAACACACCTATAAAACTTATCTATTTTAACGCGCTAGACTTACTTTTTTTAATATCTGTTATATAACTTGACAAATAGTTTAAAAACTTTAGAACATTGTACGGCAAATTACAGAACAAAGCTTACCACAGTAAAAACCATACCATTGTTACTATTTGATAGTGATAAGTAATTAACATTTTAATTACAGTTTCATAAAATACTTTATTTAATATTATAACTATTCTTATGATATTTTCGAAAATCGTCAAGTGTAAACGTATTACCGCAACAAGCAATATTACGTAATGTACCGATAAATGTTACACCTAAATCTCACTAAACCTTTTATCCACTTTCATTCGATCCTTTTCCATTCAAAAAAATGTCAAACTTTTAGTGGATATCGATATTTATAACTTAACATGGATATAATATTAAAGTGTTTTCTTGTGTATTATTTCTAAGTAAGTTTTTCATTAACATGAATACGTATTTACACCGGATAGGTACCTATATTTGTAAATTTATGTGAATACGTTTTATAGGAAATTATAACTCCTTAAGTTGTGCATAATAAATATGTATCTCTCTCTCACACACATATTATTATTATTATTTAATTATTATATACACTTAGAAGGATTGGAGCTAAATCCACCACACTGTTCCACTGCGGGTTAGCGAAGAAGAAGAAATATCTGTGAAAATACAAATACCCAATCGAGCGGGAATCGAACCCGCAAACCGTCGATGTATAAGGCGACTACTCGCACCACTACACCAGATTGGTCGAGAAAAAGAAAACAAATTTTTAAATAATCAAAAACAACATCAATTATTCCTAAGCGTTATTGAAACAAAAAAGGAGTAGGTACGTTGCAGAAAAATATATTGCAACATTACTCTAACACCCCTCCTCTCATGTCGAGGATTAAAAATAATAATAAAACCCTTACAACACATTCTCTCACCGTATAAATAGATAACCAAACCTTTTTCCTTTATTGTCCTTTTTTCCTCATTGTACTTTTATGGTCGGTTGCTACACTTAAATTGGGAAGGAAGGCCCTTCGTCCTCCTTTCAGCCCTTCGAGATAGTGTTAATGTACTGAGCTGATAGATGTTTAATGATGTGTAAATTGTAATCAAACAGACAGATAAAAGATAGGAACTACTCAAAAATTAATACAACCTTTAACCTTTTCAACGTCAATTGAATCATATTGGTAAATCTATTTAGTTTTATAACAATGTTACAAATAAAAATTAAACTGATTTCATTAATATTTCTGGTCTGTACGCACTTTTTTTTCATAGCACCTTTTATCTATACAAATAAAATTGGAGTGTCTGTTTGTAATATTAAAATAAACGCATTTTACTAAATGTATATGGATGTATACACGGCACGTATACCAAAATAACACTATTTGCAATTTATGTGTCTGTCTGTCTGTCTGTTTGTTCTGGCTAATCTCTGAAACGGCAGGACCGATTTTGACGGGACTTTCACTGGCAGATAGCTGATGTAATAAGGAGTAACTTAGGCTAATTTTATTCTAGAAATTTATTTATTTTATAACTCTGCGAACTGAACAATAAATTTTTGTTAAATTCCACGCGGACGAAGTCGCAGGCACTGCTTACTAGCTAGCTTATAGGCTACTGCCTATAAGAATAAATTGTTGGAATTTAAAATGATTACATAGACGACTGGTAATAATAAGTATATTTTTAAAAAATTAAGTCAGTTTTAATACACTTGTATAAACGTGAACAAGGAGCTTGTGGCTTAATTAAATATAATTATGCTTTTCAACAAAAAAGTATGAACGCTTAATGAAAAATTATTTCCTTCTAAATTTAAAATACAAAGAACATTTGAAAACGGAACGCTTACAAAAAACATTCCTGCGTAGTCTCACTGTTATATACTCCTATATAAATGTGCCATGTTCATTATGGCGTTGTTAAAACCTGAAAGCGTGGCATTAAATATAATGTAAAATGCAAGTGTTCTACACCTAATGGCAAAAAAGTGTGTAATGTACTGAATTACGTCGTTACAAAATTATGGCAAGATTTCTTGACTAATGAATTCCATTAAGTCTCAATGTTGTGGAAGTAAGTAACAATTGTGTTTGCTCGTAAACGAAAAAAAAAGGTGTGTGTGCGATTCACATACGATAGAAGTGAAACTTCTTTGTCAAACTAATTATAAAAAAAAAAAACTAATTTAAAATTAGCGGCGTATAGCGTGGCCCGCGGCGGCTCGACATTCCCTGTTGTTGCCTTCCGGTTTGAAATCACAACGATTCTAAAGAAGTTTCACTTCAAAAACAGATTTCAATTTACTTCAACAAGTAATACAACATCACACAACGACTACATATAAATATATAAATTTTTTAGTTATCCCTAGTATTAAGTGATAAATTTTATTATGTCTATGCCTGCAAATTAAAAAGTAAAAAAAGAGTAGGTATTCCTTGCCGCTAGAAGTGTTTCTGGTTTGTTCTACTGTCTATTGCTTGTCTATTATCGTGTGGTGTTGTGATTCTCCTATATTAATATTAATAAAAGTTAATTTCATATAAGAAATCTTACTCGGTTTTAATTATTTAAAACCTAAACCCAATACCTAAAATATGCATTAATGTGCTCCTGTGTTTTTTCTTTCTCGTGATGATTTTTTCGTTTTATAATATTTCAAATCACAACGATTTTAATTAAGTTTCAATCAATATTTATTTGTTTATTGCTATTATTTATTATTATTATTATTTTGATTACTGGATATTGTGTAAAATTGTAAACTAATTGTGACATTTGAAATTTTTTACTTGTATTTATTTTAGTTGCTTTTATTAATTGTAAAAATTGTGCTTTTTATCGGTCATTTGATACCCGAAATAAAGAATTATTATTATTATTATTAATTCAAAAATTCAATCGGATTAAGAACCCTCTTTTTCGAGGTCATATTAAAATAGAAACACAATTTTTTTTTCTCATCAGAAACGCACACATCAAAATAGATTCTGCGTAAGCCAAGAAAGGCCTTACATCAAAAATATCTCAAAATAATCTACGGTAAACAAACCGATAAAGCGGATCATTTTAGTATAATATACCAATCGTGGTCCCCTAAAATCCAACGGAGAGAACCTGACCAGATAAAGTGGCTGAGGTATTTCGTAAACACCTTAAGCTTGATGTAAGAGAAAAATATTCAAAACAATAATTTTTCATGCAATGCTGATGCAAAGGTCCATTGAGATTTTTATGAACGTTATCTTTTTTTAGTTATTAATACAAAAACATTTATTTATAAGCCTGCCGCGAACTCCTGCCGAAAACTCACGATTCAGTCTGTAATATCCCACTGTTGGGCATAGGCCTCTTCCCCATGTAGGTGAAGGATCGGAGCTTAATCCACCACGCTGCTCCAATGCGGGTTGACGGATATATTCCCTACTATGAGTAACGATCGCTATCAGGTGTACATTATAACAACCGGGACCGACGGCTTAACGTGCTCTCCGAGGCACGGTGGGGAAACCCACAAGGACTGCACAAACACCCAGACCACGGCAAACATCGGTATGGCCAATGCAAATGTTGTCGTGTGCGGTGATCGAACCCGCAACCGCCCGCGCAACAGTCAATCGCAATCCAGTGCTGTGACCGCTGCGCCAATGCGGCGTCAACGACGTCAACGTGCCGAAAACTCACAAGAGCTTATCTGGACAAGCCGCCGCGTCGCATACCATATTATCATAATTATATTTACACCGTACCGTATCATAATTATTATACCAATAACTAAGTTAATTACCGAAGTTTTGTGACTATTAAACGCTAAAATCTTTATTTTAATAAATGTTCTTGTAATCTGGATATCTAATTTGTTTTAAGAAACACGTCCAAAACCGTCTTCTAGATTGATTTTGCAATGTGCGACGTTGAAAGATGAAATAATACAACTAAAGTACCTACTTCAATAAATATCCAGTTTAGTACCTACTCAACTGAATATTTATTGAAGAAAAAAATATGATCTTATAGAAGATTTACAAGCAGGTAATACACAATTGTCTCAGATATTTACTTATTGATGATGAATATAAATCGTATTAGGTAAAGAATAAAGTTACGGTGATCCAAAAGTATCATATTTATTTCAATTAAAATACAATATTATTTTTCTTTATTTTTGTACCTACGTCACTGGATTACATCTTACTAATATATATCGATACTAGCTGTGCCCGCGACTTCATCCGCGTGGAATTTAAAAAAATTGTTTAGTTCGCAGAGTTACAAAATAAATGAATTTCTAAAATAGAAGTAGCCTAAGTTACTCCTTATTACATCAGCTATCTGCCAGTGAAAGTTCCGCCAAAATCGGTTCAGCCGTTTCAGAGATTAGTCGAAACAAACAGATAGACAGAGACAAAAATTGTAAAAAAAATGTTTTGGTATATGTACCGTGTATATATCTATATGCATTTAGTAAAAAGTGGTTATTTTAATATTACAAACAGACACCAATTTTATTTATTTGTGTAAATGTATAGATAACCTATTTTCCTTCGCTATTGTGCACTGGCTTCACTTTATTCAATTCAGCTAATCGATTTCAAAGTTCAGTGGTCTTGATATCCAGCGTCAATTTGCTATGTATCGTCTTGTACAACCCTTCAAAAACACTACACCAATACTACGGGAATTACAAAATAATTACGCCGTTTCAAGATGAGGTCCTTTATTATAAAAGGCGAAAAACAATATACATGGAGATGAATATATGAAAACCGTTTGAACGAAACGATAGCGTGAATTAAATGTGTACAGCGACATCTATCGTCAAGTTGCAGTATTACATTAAACTTGGTCATTATAAATTATTATATTATAACAAAATATGCTGCATTTTATTGCAGTACTAAACATTCCGCCCGCCATGGACGACAGTTCATCATACTATTTCTAATAGAAACGTTATACACTTTCAAAAAACCGATAATAGTAATAAACAATATAGACCATAATACATACAATGTAAATTAACAAAAACCTTTAGAATTATCCTTTAGATTGCCAAAAATATTTTACTTAAGTATGAATTGATAATATAATAATCTTAGAAACATTTCTCATATAACATAATTTTTACATACATCTTAGTCTACACGAGTGAAATTGTCCAGTCCAGCATGCTCTCTACTATTACACCGTGTAGCCAAGACGAAGGAAGATTGTCTTCCTTTACAAGGACTAAATCTCCAACCTATGGAATTTGTTGAGCATTTCCATTTAAAATGATGTTTAAGTTTAGTTAAGTATGCCATGACTCTAATTAACCTTAATTTGTATATAATATAATTTTCTCTAACCTTTGTAGTATGACATTTGATTTTAGCTGCTTTATTTTTTATTTTAGTTCTCCTTATTTTGTTTCTATTACAATTAACCTTTAATTTAAATTTAGTAAACTTTGATTTTAACCAACTCGATTCTACTAATTTATTATAATTCAACTTAGTATGCAGATTAACAAATTTAGAATTAAAATTATTGCCGTTATCATCCACACATCCTGAATAAATATGACCAGATAAGATCCAACCTAGTTTGGTTTTTTGAGCTATAGGAGAACCAGGCGGACCTTTGATTAAACCATCTTCCAATATCTGGGCATACACCTCGGCACCCAATAATAAATCGATTTCATTGGGTACATCGAATGTGGGATCAGCTAAATCTTCTTTAGATAAACCTTTAATATATGTTTTAATAACCTTTCTGTCGGGTAAGAAAGATGTAAGTTTACTTATAACATGAGCCTTAATACTAAGAACAAAACTGGAATTATGAAGTGAATGAATATTTAAATTAACAACATATTTAGATTTCATTATCTTACTATGATCACTTCTTAATCCTGAAATATGGCTCTTGTGTGGTATTTTCTTTAAACCGTAACGTTTAACAGCGGCTTCGGTTATAAATGAAGCCTGAGATCCTTGATCAAGTAAGGATCTCATAGTCATTGTTGCTCCAGATCTCATCTCGACCTTCACTAAGGCAGTGGCCAATAACACTTGGCTTTGAATACCTGAGAAGCTGGAAACAACATTATACTCACCTTGTGATGATGTCGCTGACACAACATCTTTAGCGTCCGAGTTATTTTCCTCGGACTGCTGAGGTGCAGTTTTGGGATGTAAAATAGAATGATGGCGCTTTTTACACACTCGGCAACGAGTAGACTGATGGCATGATTTAACTGAATGATTAGAACCTAAGCAGTTGAAGCATAAACCCCTGGACTGAACAAACTCACTTCGTTTGACTATGTTTTCTTTACAAAACTTTTTACAAAAACATAGCTTATGACTTTCTTTACAATATGGGCAAGCAGTAGAAGTTACATGAAATGATTTAGCAGTGACATTTTTATTAATACTTGGTTTATAATATTTATTTTCACAATATTCTAATGATCTGAATCTTTGTTCTAAAAATAATTTAAATTGATCTATGGTAGGCAAATCTTGTGTTAAATTACATATTTTGGCTTCCCATTGCCTCCTAGATTCAGTGTCTAATTTAATACATAAAATGTAAATTATTAAAGTATCCCAATTGTCTATATTTAAATCTAAATTTTTTAAAGCATTCATACACTCATTTGTATTATCTAATAATTCTCTTAAAGACTGAGCTGATTCTGAAACAATATTTTTTGACTCATAAACCTTTTCAAAATACAATTAATAACAAATCTTCTATTATTGTAGCGATTCTCTAAGTTATTCCAACATAAATTATAGTTTGAATTTGTAACCGGTATGTGACGTAGTAATTGTTCTGCTTCACCCGAGAGATGTGATTTTAAATATTGCAACTTCTGCACATTGTCTAAGGAAGCGTTGTTATGAATTAAAGACATGAATAAATCTCGGAAGGAAGTCCATTCCATGTAATTACCCGAAAAAGTAGGAATAGTAATTTTTGGTAATCGTACTAAATTGTTTTGACATATTGAATCGTTAACTTGCTTCTCATTTAAATTTAAATCTTTCAACTTATCTTTTAATATTGACTTGAATTCCAAATAATCTTCCTCCGTTAAATCATATGTATCCTCTTCAAAGTAATCTGTACTATCTAAATTTTCTGTATCAAATTGACCTACAATTTGTTTATGAGCATCTTTAAATGCAAGCCATTGCGATTCTAAATTCTCAAGGCGAGCTTCTACATATGACAATGTCAACCGCTCCTTAGGAGACTTTTTAAAATTAACTTTACTTCTGCTAATTGCTGAAGCGGTATCTTTTTGTATTCTAATTAAAGCTTCCATATTTATTTATTTTTTAACTATGTAGAAAAGTCTTACAATATGACAACAATAAATTCTAACGTTAATTTAATAAACAATATTTCTTAAAATTTTAATTATTATTCTAACACTTAAAGTTCTTAAAATATTTCTCGAAATTTTTCTATGTTAACTTTCACAAAATTATTCTAAGTCTTTTAAACACAATCTCTGGATGAAATCGGGCGTAGGTTCCCCGTACTATCACTTTTAGCCAAATTATTCTAAGTTCTACTTTTGTACTTTTGAAATTTTTCTAAGTGTTTGAACATTTAATTAGTCTGGGTGAAATCGGGCATAGGTTCCCCGTATTGTCACTTTTTGCAGAATTATTCTAAGTCCAAACTAATTTTAATTTAAATTTACAAGTCCAAGATTTACTTTATAAGTTTATAATTTCACTAGTTATCACTTTGATTTTAAATAGTTAAAAGTACTTACAGTTTTATTGCCACTCACTGCTAAACACTAAACACTGGTCACTTTGTTGCACACTGTACTTGCGTCGCCGACTGTACCCTGTGCCGCCAACTGTTCGCTGCAACTGAACCGCCCGCCGTGCTCAGCTGATGCTCGAAAGTCCAGTCCTTACACCATCAGCGCCCTCTGGTGGTGGATGTCTTCATTTACTCCATCAGAAACAGTCCACTTCTGTGTCGGAGCTCTTCCGGTACACGTAATTGCCATCAAGTCTTCCCGAGTGATATCCGGCTCGAAGGACCAATGTACAACCCTTCAAAAACACTACACCAATACTACGGGAATTACAAAATAATTACGCCGTTTCAAGATGAGGTCCTTTATTATAAAAGGCGAAAAACAATATACATGGAGATGAATATATGAAAACCGTTTGAACGAAACGATAGCGTGAATTAAATGTGTACAGCGACATCTATCGTCAAGTTGCAGTATTACATTAAACTTGGTCATTATAAATTATTATATTATAACAAAATATGCTGCATTTTATTGCAGTACTAAACACGTCTTAATAGTTTGTTGTATGCGGTTAGACAATAACTTCCGATACACTTTATTTGCTTTGTTGAATATGTAATTTTATTATTTAATCATGATCACCCTTAACACAGATTATACTAATAATCTATAAAGGATGATCAGTCTAACTCTAAACTAAATTTTTTTTATCTAATTAAACCCTTTGCATAAGTAAATTTTTGTAATTGGCACCATGTGTTAAAAACGTTTATTTGAAATAAAGCTTATTATTTATTATTATTATTATTTAATCATCAAGATATATAACATAAAATAAAGAAACTGTAACATGCCAAGGCATTAAACATATCCGCCATCCGCATTGGAATAGCGTAATAGATTAAACTCCGACCTATCTCTTATATAAGAACATTTCTCCTACATGGATAAGAAGAGGCTTATGCCCAGCACCAGCAGTGGGATACCACATGAATCATTTAATAATATCATGTGAAAGTACATGGCTTTGTTGATTGGACCGTCGGTGTCTGTGGAAGATGGCGATGTAATACATAATTATGTTTACGGATTTAAAATATTATATCAGTCTACTGACTGAACGAATTTTTTTTATTAAATTACAATTAGAAAAGTTCGACTGTGTATATATTTTAAATATATTCTGTTTATGTCAACAACTACGTAAACTAAGTACTACTACGTAACAAAATAATACTTAATAATCTGCAGTCTCATAACCAAAAATTCCATAACTATCTTTGGATAGAGATGTGAGTATTTCCATATAATTTTCGAACCCTTATGTGTATCTAAGGCGTGGCTTTGAAAGGAGTAAATTTTAGCTAATTTATTGTCACCGAAACTCGGGACTTTGAATATTTTCCCAGATAGCTCCACTTAATGACGCGTAAAACTTGTGAACTTCAGCGGAGCGTTAAGATTATTAAGTTATAGAAATCAAGCGTGTAGCTAAGTGACTAAACGACGTTATGCGGAAAATTTTGCAGTGTTATAAAACCGAATATTGCGGTAAAGCCAGAGAACAGCAGCTAAGACAATACTATCTTATTTTTAATGGATTATTAAGATATTTTTCAAGATGACTTAAACATAATTTTAGACTAATTATTAAAAATGAATTAATATCTAACAATATTTAATTTTAAGGACTACGAAATACCAAATTTGATAGATATTTATTTTGGTTAAACAAGCAAAATAATTGGCTTACCATTTTCAACAAGAATTATACTTTTACCTTTTTCCGTTTCAGTAAAAAATTTAGCATTTTGTTGTTTGGTGATTATATCTTCATAGATTTTAAGAATCTTCTATCTATATAAGCCCCAAAGTTTTAAACAGTGACAATTTTCATTCTATTAAACGATCCAATATCAAAACAAACAGTATGGCTATCGGTATGGATGTTGAGCGACGACCTTCAACTTTACACCAACATTTAACGGATATAGATATTTGATAATTCACGATCACGATCCAGCCTGTAATATCCTAATGTTAGGTATAGGCCCCTTCCCCATCTAGGAGAAGGATCGGAGCTTAATCCAACACGCTGCTCCAATGCGGGTTGGCGGATATATTCCCTACTATGAGTAACGATCGCTATCAGGTGTACATGATAACAACCGGGACCGACGGCTTAACGTGCTCTCCGAGGCACGGTGGGGAGACCCACAAGTGCACAAACACCCAGACCACGGCAAACATCTGTATGGCCAATACAAATGTTGTCGCGACTACTATAGTAAAGATTAACTAATAATCGCTTCACTCTTCAAACTCGAACCAAGTAACGTTACAATCTAAATTAGTTCACTTACAAGCCTAAAGATCCCGAAACGTAAAACTCTGATCAAATTTTATTTCAGAGTTTCATTGGTTAATGGAATTGTTCCATCACTTGATGCCCGGTCAAAGTGTATTCTAGAAGTGATTGAGTTAAAATAACATTTTTTTAAAGGTAAAACCATCGCTTAATGTTCGGCCAAGTAATTAACCTAAGAAAGTAATCTAACCGACTTCAAACAAATGGAGATTGACAATTATCCTGGATAAGGAAGTACGTTTGTATATTATGGGATACTTCTCTGATTGATGTGCAAGATTAGTAATCTGTTTAAGCATTAGACATAACTAGCTTCCGCGCGCGACTTCGTCGGCGTGGACTCCGCTCCTATTAGTCTTAGCGTAATGATATATAGCCTATAGCCTTCCTCGATAAATGGGCTATCGAACACTGAAAGAATTTTTAAAATCGGACCAGTAGATCCTGAGATTAGCGCGTTCAAACAAACAAACAAACAAACAAACAAACAAACAAACAATCAAACAAACAAACTCTTCAGCTTTATTATATTAGTATAGATTTAAAGTGTTTTGACTAGCCCGTTGGCGCAGTTTGTAGCCCCGCTTCCTGCTCCGGAAGTTGTGGGTTCGACTCCTGCCTGAGTCTGGGGCTCTGGGCGTAATATTTGTATTTATTAAGTAGCTATGTCAGTCGGCTGTTGCCGTTGCTCACCGTAAGATCAGACATTACCGACCGCAATCTTGTAGTATACTTTTTGAGGTGAAACTTGGCAACGTCAGGAACGGTCAGTACTTGGATGGGTGACTGCCTGGGATCACCGCATGGCTTTTTTTCAATTAGTTTTTTTTTTATTTTAAATTGTTTTTTTTTTTTTTCTAATTAGTTTTTTTTTAACAGTTTGTCAAAGAAGTTTCACTTCTGACTTGTGTACTTTGTACGCAGGCAATTTGCAAGGTGTTTTTTTTTAAATATAATAGACTAGTGCTTGACTGCGATCTCACCTGATGTTAAGTGAAGATGTAGCCTAAGATGGTGCGCGCTTGCCTAGAAGATGCCTATTCACTCTTGATTTAAATATACCCAAGTTATAGTTACTTGGAAAAACAGAAGCCAGAAGGGCATTCCAAATTTTATTTAAATACGAAAACAAAGTAGCATCATAATAATGTTCATAATAAACAAGTTAAGATCTATTCCAATGAATCAAATAATTCGTGACGTTGGTTTAAAACAAACAATGGTCTCCATTATATTAGTACAGACAAGGAAACTGTTTCAGGGGAAGCAGTAAATATGTTTGTTAATCAATCACAGCTTCGTACGTGATCTAGCAGACGTTTCTCGGATCAAACGCAAGATGGTGGCGTTTCTGTGTAGGAAATAGGAATAATATTCTAATTGTCAAAGTAATATCAATGAACTAAAGAGAAAACCTCTGTGTGGTTTTATGAAACCACGGTAAAAGTGAAACTTTTGCACGCCATCTATGTTTTAATAGTTAACCTACATCAGTTGTATGTTGTCATTAGTGTCTTAGTTCTAGGAAATGATAAGAGATGGCCGACCGTCATGCGACATGCAATACGCACACAAAAAAGTTTGAGACGATGTAATAAAAGATTCACTTTAAAAATGATAACAATAATAAATACGATAATAGTACTGAATGATGAAACTTAAACGCCATAATAATACACTTATTTGAATCTTTTGAAATATCAATTTTGTTTTGAATTGTTTTTTTTTTTTGTAAATCATTTTAGGTATTTTAAGGGAAAATTTAAAAAAAAGGTTATAATATCCTTTAAATACATATACTGTAAAATGACAGACTGATTAAAAATAATTTTAAACACTGAATAAAAAAAGAAATTTAATTAAAATTTGCTTTTAATTAGTGTTTATAATGTTATTATCGAATTTAATAACAAGTCTTCCAGTGGTTCTATTTTCATTAAGTAATAACGTCTAAATAATGTCTAATCATAACTTCCCTTTATAATATTATGATTAACAATTAAAAAAATAATCTTTATTGTATTATTGCAGACAAATATTTTAAAACAAACTAGCTTATGTGTCGCATATCCCAATATCCGTCAACGCGTTCGTTGATTGTATTCGCTCGGCCACTACGTGTAAATCCAGCCTTATGGCCCAGTGTATCAATTTTACGAGCGGCTCAACGTTCAATTTGAATTTAGAACTCGAATCCGCCATGCTGTAACGTTCGCTGATTGGCTGTTAGACAATGACGCGGTTTTTATTGCACAGATCATAAATTAATGTATGATTGTATGCAAAAAAAATAATAAAATTTTATTTCTACAGATAAGCAAGAATTTATTGCTTGGGTACGACTGATAAAAAGTATTAACAATATAGGTTAAATATGTATAATTGTATATGTAGGCTCATAACTTTATACATATTATATTGTTACAGTACATAATATTTACATACTTCTACATTATTTTATGAAATATTTACAAGCCACAAAATTGTTTAATTTTATTATATTTATACAATATTCATACGTCAACGTATCAGCTTATTGTGGACAAAAAATAACAACTGATCACACTTTTCGTAACACTCTCGTCAGCAGCAGCAGTTCATCAGCTTACTCCCCTAGTTAAGCGTGCGTAAAGAAGATTTACTTCAAAAATGTATATCTAGTTTGTTAAAACAAACAAATGTATTCTTTAAGTCTACATCATTATTACATATACAAAACCGAGGACCACAATTATAGTTTCATCGCAGAATCAAAGGCGGCTCAAACTAATTTAAGTTCCCATGAAAACAGACCCCGCCGAGCGTTAAGCCTCCATGTCACAAACTACAAGCGATAGCGTTTTAATCTTTTACACAATAAATTTTTGTCAGAGTCTTGATGAGAATTGCAGAAAATCAGGAAGTTTCGGACGAGCTTGGGGAAATTAATATTTGCGTAAAGCAGTGTGGGACCGACGATCTACGTAGGATTTCCGGTGGAGGACTGCAGAGAACCGGGAGGTTTGTATGAGCTTGGGGAGGCCTATGTCCATCAGTGGACTGCAATAGGCTAAAGTTCGATTATTTTGACGTATGATTGTCAGTGAGGTTACGGTATTTAATTGAGATAACGATTGCAAACTCGGTAGTGTTTCAGAACCTCTGTTAACGATATGACTTAATTCGACTGGAAATCAATAAGGAGAGGAGTTCGGGTTTTATTGTTGCCATAATAAATTTCGGTCCAAAATTTTAAGCTATTTCGCTCACTATGAAAATTTCATTTAAACGGGTCTGAATGAAATGTTTATTATATTGACACGTTATCTTGGAATCATCGACGAACTACTTAAATGAAAGTTGTAAGCAATGTTTAGTGGTTTATATGTCAATAAAATAATATAATAAATAAGAAATAATTATAAACAAAATTATTACAACAAATAATAATCATTCAACACCTATAGCTTTTAACATAGACAAAGAGTCCTACTAACTTAAAACTCACTTATTCTAACTAAACTTTGACTTCCAGTACCGATTCATTCACTTCTCGACTTTCTTTGGGTGTTAAAGGGGTGACTTCTAGCTACTTCTGTGTCGTATATTTTATTTTGAATTTTTATTTTTAAGGGTAATAAAAATTGTAATCTACCGATGTTTTAACATAGGAACAAATTACAAAAAAAAAAATACACTGAACTGTCATTGCTTTTACAATAAATATGGAGATCAAAATAATAATTAAGAATTTTATTTGTTTGTCATTTATTTATACGTTTGAATGATAAATAAAATTTTCACAAAACGTTCTACTAAACACTGATTATACTATCAATCGAAATATACAAAACCTAAGTAAACTATTTTATCAATTGAATTTATTTTGGTTATAAGTTTGTCCCCTGCAATAGTTTGAAGTATATAATAATTATATTAATAATACATTAAAATATTTAAAGTTTATGAAACTATCGAATGGAAAATAATACACGGAGCACTGAATACACTTCACACTAAATGGTAGAGGTTGTTTTTCCCTTTTTGGTGGGTATTTGTCACAGTTGAGTTTTATTTTTTCAATTAATTTTTATTACAGACTTAGTTCATTATTAATACACATAATATGACCTTTCTGGAACTTCGTTTATTTTCCAAGCAAAGCAATGCGTTCAGATGGGTTCAGTTTCTGTAGACGTGGAAGCTCTTCACTCTCACATACACATGCAAATCAGGTTCGAATCATAATCGAGATAGTTAGGATTTTTTTAAATTATAATGTATATTTTTTTTATTATAAATTCTGTATGTTTTATAGCTTTAAATTACACAATGACAGCGTAAGACGTAACATAAGAAAATATGAATGATTTTTTTAAAACTTAATTTAATTTTTGATCTCTAGAGAATGTTGGATTTAAGGCTAACGATATATATTTTTCTGAAATCAGCTAATCAAGTCCTTTAATATAATAACGATATATTTTGTATATATTTTTTTGTTTTTGGATTATAGCGTCCAACACCCGCCACTTTAAATTTTAATTTTTTTACTCACCCGGTAATCCGGTATCACTAAACAAATAAAACCTAACAAGTAAGAAGTAAGTAAGACAAATCTAACGACACCTCAAATGTTCAAATTCTTTAAGGTAGAGAAAAACAGAACTCTACTTAAATGTATATACATACTCTAAAAAATATTACCCTTCTTCTGCAGTCGGGTAATAAAACGATCTAGTTTCTACTGGAAACTTAAGACATTCCGAGGATGAGATCTGAGATCTACTACATGGCTTCTATATATAGATTTCAATATATATTCGCTTTCAACATTTCTTACATATTGGACATACCCAATAATGCGTCCTAAAACATCTACAGTACGACTAATTTCTGCTCACAGCAATAACATCTATTAACTTATTTGAAAAAAAAAATTACAACTTGTATTAGTGTGCAAATAGTGGTAAGAAATAAAGAAGAAACTATACTCTGATAGCTATTTTAGTAAATCTATACTTCTATACTAATATTATAAAGAGGTAAAGTTTATAACTTTGGTTGTATATACGGGGTAATCTTCGCAAATACTGATCCGATCATGAAAATTCTTTCGCTAACAGAAAGCTACACTATTCAGGATATACACTATTCAGGAGTGACAAGATAAAAGGAAAAAGATAAAAATATATAAAGATTTTAAATCAGCAGGATTTGAACCTGCGCCCTCTGACGTGCCGTGTCAACAATTCAATCTAATCAAGCATTATTATTTGCCTTAGAAATTAATTGGTGATTTTAAAACATTTATATTTATCTGATTTGCTGAAAATAGTGAGAGTGTATTGGAACATATCAAATTTCACCGTACCCTTCTTATGTGAAATGTATTATAACGCCCAACGAAGTGGGCACGGGTCGGCTAGTTATAAATAAACTAGATACTAAACTGTTTAATTAATTATTTAGATACTTCCATGTCTAGCTTACTCACAATCTGGCACTAGACCGAAAACAGTTATTTATAATATACGCACAAACAAAATAGCGGGCTTAAAACCAACAAAGTGGTATAAAAAATATAAATTTGTATTAAAGTACTATGAACTCAAACATTTTATTTATTTAAACAATTTAGGACCTAAATCTTGTTTGAAACATCTTTTCTACACAAATTGAAAGGTCTATCTAGGTATATATTATTAAGAAAGATTAAAGTCTAATTAAAAAAACTTTTTAGTCTCAACCATGTGCTGTGTGGTTACGGCACTAAAGAATGTAGCCACCCCCTCTCTTCCAGTGGGTGTCGTGAGAGGCGACAGGGATAACACAGTTCCACTACCACTTTGGAACTTAAAAAGCCGACGGATGGCGGGATAACCATCCATGCTGGCTTTGAAATACACAGGCCAAAGACGGGCAGCAGCGTCTTCGGTGCGACAAAGCCAGCCCTGCGGTCACCAACCCGCCTGCCCAGCGTGGTGACTATGGGCAAAACACGTGAGTTCGCGTCATAATGTCGGGCGCGAACTTGTGGAGGCCTATGTCCAACAGTGGACTGTGATAGGCTGTAGTGGTGGTAGTGTTAGTCTCAACCATAAACATAAAAAAGGTGAAAAAGCGCGTTTGTTTAGTAAACTAATAAAAATTCACAAATCGCAAAGCAAAACTGTATTGTTTTATTAAATTTCAAGTTTACGACATACTTTATAGGAACATATATTTCCAATTTTTATGTTACGAGCCCGTAATAAAAGGGTAAAATATGGGATGAATAGGAACGTCGTGGGATTTACGCTTATCAATAAAATTTTGGTTTGCTTCCAACCTGTTGGCGTTGATTTCCTTCTACTATTTATTGCGGGAGACCTTATTTTAATTCTTCATTTTCTTTAAGGTTTTAGCTTTTATTTTTTTATTTTATTTTTTACATTTTTTAAACATATATACATTCCTTTTTTGATAACATATCGGCTTTACACAGCGTCGGGGCTTTTGGTCGACAAAAATATGTAGGTATTTATAATTTTGAAAAGGCTACTATACTATTTACAATTTATACCAATCGATCGAAAATAAATTGGTTGTTTCTTTTTACATTTGCTTCGCCATTACCGTGAATTGTTATATACCTATAAATTTTTGTTACATTTTCTTTTACAAAAATCTTGCCCTGACAACAACGGACTCAAAAAAAAGAATTATCTAATTTTTTAAATTCGGAAATTATTCGCCTTCATAAATTCCTCAAATTTATTTTTATTTATTTAAATAAGATAATATAAGTGCGTAGAGATTTCCTAATTACTAATTACACAGAAAAAATTTACTATACGATTATCAACGACAGACTGACTCGAACGTATCGGATACAAAGAGAAGAACAGATACAGTACTGCAAATGAGATTCCAGTGTCGACCTCTGTCAAAGGATGGTAAAAATTTCGCTATTAACCAACGAAATTGGACACGAACGATTATCGAGTGATTCGCTTTTAATTTACTAACCAACTTCATTTGGTACTTTCATTGGAATTTCATCAGAATAATATAAGTAATGAAATATAGCATCAGAGCTTAAGCGACCACACTGCTGCAATGCGGGTTGGTGGATATATTCCCTACTATTTTGATGCGGTTTTCTTTAGTAAATAGAGTGATTCCAGAGAAAGGTTTATATGTATAATACATGCATAATATAGTAGAGGAACACTGATAGTTTTTTGCAACCGTGCGAAGCCGGGGCGGGTCGCTAGTGATCAGTTAAATATTTGTAGAATTGCAAATATTGGATTGACGCAGTATTTTAATTATGATTACTATATCCACCATACCATATCATATTTCAACATGAATAAGTAAAAAAAATAATAATTTGATATCGTTTGATATTACAATTTTTAAATAGAACCGTATCCCGTCTTTATACGCGTGTACATGACATCGAACAAATAGCCTTCCATAAATAAAGTATTCATTGCAGTAAAAAAAACAGGGAAGCAAAATAAATCAGGACCTAAGTATATGCATGTGACACCTATATATTTTTGGTGTGATTTTGAGAAATGACGCAAGTCCGCCTACGGTTTCAATGTTTCCATTGTTGTACGATAATTTAGCGGTATTGAAACACAAATATTTTTCATTAAAATAAAAAAATAAAGACTAGCGTAGTGTTGTAATGGGTTCTTTAATAGCCTAGATTACTTCTTGATGATTCTAGACAATTCTTCTCATTAAAGCGTTTAAAAAAAATACAGTTTCGAACGTCTACTTGTATAATATCGGATTAAGGAATAGCCTATGTGGCCTCTTTTGTAAAGATTCTTTTATACATATATATAATTACATAAAACTTTTAATTTAGAGAACTTATTGTTTACTAGCTTCTGCGCGCGACTTCGTCCGCGTGAAATAGGATAAATTCTGTCATACATGATTTGTGCGAAACTTGAACCGTTTACGCATCGCAAGCTCTCAAAAGGAAAAAAACCCCGATTTTGAAACATTCTTCATTGTTGTTACGCTCCTATTGGTCTTAGCGTGATGATATATAGCCTATAGCCTTCCTCGATAAATGGGCTATCTAACACTGAAATAATTTTTCAAATCGGACCAGTAGATCCTGAAATTAACACGTTCAAACAAACAAACAAACAAGCTCTACAGCATTATAATATAAGTACAGATTAACACAAAATATTTAATGTCTTATAACAATGGAAACGGTGAATAAGTCCACAACTTTACAAACGCTACCTGGTTACGACGTTTGATTGATAAACCGGCGCGAAAAATACTTTCCTTCATATTTTTGTGCGATTCTTTTCGTTAATGACTTCGCTAATACAATCCGAATAACCGAAGACGCTTTATACGTAGGAAACTTTAACAAAACAATAAATTATTTTCCTTTAGCAATCGTTGGTAATATTAATTGTTCTTTTTCGTTAATAAAACAAGTACCGACGGAAAGTTTAAGTAAATATTCCACTTCTGTTTTCTTTATGTGTTGTTTATGTTTGTTTTCCAAATATAAATACTGTACTTTTTTGAAATGAAAGTTGTACACAAAAATTAAATGAAGACGTATATTAGAAGAAAAAAAGCAGTAAAAACAATAAATGGGAAAATACCGTTATGTTATAGTTCTTTGTATAGAGAGGAAAACGTAAGCCTCTTTTAATGGCATCAAAAAAAAACTAAATGTAATTATTTTATTAAATGACAATTATTTCAGATACATTTATTAAAAAGAATGATAGAATGGCATCAAAAAAAAAAACTAAATGTAATTATTTTATTAAATGACAATTATTTCAGATACATTTATTAAAAAGAATTTAGAAACAATAATAATTAAAATCAAATATCCTTTTGCTCTTACTATATGCAATATTTACCTTCCAAATAGCAGTGCACTTAATATTAGTGATTTAAATAATTTAATAAGTCAACTGCCATCACCTTTTATAATTATGGGTGATTTTAATAGCCACCATTTTTACTGGGGATCTGCTAAATGCGACACCAGAGGTAAATCAATTGCTGAATGGCTCGATGATCATAGTGATATATTATTATTAAATAACGGACAACCTACTCATTTTAATAGTAATACGGGTAACACGAGCAATATAGATTTAACTTTGGCTTCTCAAAACATTTCATCATATTTTGAATGGAACGCCTTAGACGATTTATATGACAGTGATCATTTCCCAATTTTTATTAAAACATCAATGAGCCAAAATTTACAAAATAATAATATATGTTTACCAAAAAAATGGAAGAATGACAAAGCTGATTGGTTAATGTTTTCTGAATTGGTTAATCAAAATATTCTTGAATTACCATCTCCACTTTCAATGCCCGATTACCCTATAAATTATATTATTGAAAAATTTACTGGAATAATTTTACAAGCAGCAAATTTATCCATACCAAAAACTACAGGTCATATTAGGAAAAATAATCTACCATGGTGGAACGATGACTGTAATGTAGCAATTAGGGCAACAAAAAAAGCCTTTAAACTTTTTAAGAAATATGCGAGAAATGATCCCAATTCGATGTATAAAATTGACTATAAAAAAAGAGAGCTTATTATAGAAGACTTCTAAAAGAAAATAGAAAAAGATATTGGGAGAATTGGGTATCCACTATTAACAACCAAACTCTTATTGGGGACCTATGGAAAAAAATACATCATCTTAATCACCGTAACATTAGACATGACAAAATTGTACTTGAGAAACCTGATGGCTCATTTGTATCTGACCCAAAAGAAACATCATATATATTAGCAAAGACTTTCGCTAATAACTCTAGCTCTAATAACTATGAAGATAATTTTATTAACTACAAAAATACTGAGGAAACTAAACAAAATTTTGAAGTATTAGACAACTCCAACCCAATAAATGGTAAAATATTAATGAACGAAATGACAATGGTTCTATCTCAAATAGGGAATTCAAGTCCAGGGCCAGATAATGTTTCAAATATTATAATAAAACACCTCCCAACAAGTGCTCTTAATTTTTTACTTCATTTGTATAATTTTATTTGGCAAAAGCAGGTTTTCCCGGATAGCTGGAAAGAAGCCTTAGTAGTTCCAATATTAAAACCTGGAAAAATCCCAAATTTACAAACTAGCTATAGACCAATATCCCTAACATGTAATATGTGTAAAATATTGGAAAAAATTATAAGTAAAAGAATTAGATGGTACATTGAAAAAAACAACTATTTATCTCCATTTCAATATGGATTTCGTCAATTTCGATCAACTACAGATCATTTAATGAATATTGAGAGTGAAGTACTTGACAGTTTTGCCAATGATTATTTCATAGTAATAGTAGATCTTGATATTGAAAAGGCTTATGAAATGGTCTGGAAGCATAAAGTTTTAAAATCCTTACAAAATATTAATATTAAAGGAAATGCCTTAGCATTTGTTAAAAACTTTCTGACAGCAAGATCAATAAAAGTAAGAATCAATGACACATTATCAAACTCTGTTTCCATAGAAAACGGTCTCCCGCAAGGCTCAGTGCTCAGTGTAATATTATTTTTATTAGTTATTAATGATGTTTTCTCTTGTATTGAGAAGCCAGTAAAAGGATTGTTATTTGCTGATGACTTGTCAATAACATGTAGTGGTAGAACACTGAAACCCATATTTACATTACTACAAAAAACTTTAGATAGTCTTCAACTATGGGCTGACAAATCTGGTTTTAAATTTTCAAAAACTAAATCTGAATTCTTAATTTTAACTAAAAAGAGAAATAAAGCAAGAAATTTACAATTAACTTTACATAATACGAAAATCAAAGAAGTAAATAACTTAAAAATATTAGGTTTAACATTTGATAGAAAAATGACATGGATAACTCAAATAAATCAACTAAAATCTGAATGCTATAAGAGACTGAACATAATTAAGGTTTTATCATCAATTTCTTGGGGATCTGACCGAAAATGTCTCATTAATATATATCATGCGTTAATTCGACAAAAACTAGATTACGGCTCTATTATATATGATTCTGCAAAAAAGAGAACCTTGAATTCCCTAGAAAGTATCCAAAATACTGCACTTCGTCTTAGTATAGGTGCATTTAAGACTAGTCCTACAAAAAGTATTTTAGCTGAAGCGGGAGAAATACCATTAGAAATTAGACGAAAGCAACTGGTAATCGTATACATTGTTAACATACTATCCCAACCTCAAAATCCTATTTTTAACTATTTTACTAAAACAACATTCTTAAACGCACAGTATGATCTCAGACCTACTCTTCCTCAACCTTTACGAATAAGAGCTGCTAAATATCTCGAGGAAATTAATCTTATCATACCATCTATCTTAAATAAGAAATTGTTGTCATGTGGTCCTTGGGAAAACCATGAATTTCCTATAAACTTAGAACTAGCTAATAACTTAAAAGATGACACCCCTCGAAAACTTTACATAAACTTATATCATGAAATAAATAGTAGGTATAATAATTGTAAGCTTTTCTTTACTGATGGGTCAGTTATGAATGAAAGATCAGGTTTTTCAGTTGTCTCAAGTAATAGTAGTTAACGATACAGACTTGGCGACTACCACTCTATTTTTAGTTGTGAATCATTAGCTATACTTAAAACATTAGAAATTATATGTAATGAACCTAATACGATAATGTATTTAATATATACGGACTCAAAATCGTGTCTTACAGCCTTGCAAAATAGAAATAATACAAATCCCTTAATTATTGAAATCAAACAAAAAATGTTAGACCTCTTAAGTAATAACTATAACTTTCAAATAATATGGATCCCAAGTCATCAAGGGATATCTGGAAATGAAAAAGCTGATCTAGAAGCTAGAAATGCAACTTATGAAAATGATATTTGCACAACAATAAAATCACCCCCTTCAGAAATTCAAAAATATTGCAAACATAAAATTAAAAGTTTTTGGGATCAATATTGGAAAACAGGTAATACAAGTAAATTAATCCATGTAAGAAATTCTATCTTCGATAAATCGCCAATTTCATTCAGCAACAGAAAAGATCAAGTTATAATAACGAGACTACGCATTGGACACACTAACTTATCACACATACATTTGATAACTAAAACTCCAAAAAATAAATGCAAGTGTGGGCAGGATATAAGTGTTACTCATCTTTTAATAGAATGCACAGCATATAATAATGAAAAACAAGTATGTAACTTACCCAATTGTCTTAAAGATTGCTTGAATGAAAATGGTTGTAACCAAACATTACAATTCCTAAAAATGATTAATGTTTATAAATTAGTATAATATATTATTTTGTATGTTAAAATTGTGGTCGTTAATGACCTTAGTTGTTAAAAAACGACCTTAAATAAATAAATTAAAAAAAAAATGATAGAATTTAATAGGATTTTTTTAGTTGACTAGTGAATTCCTATACGATTTATTCTATTTTTCGAGTCAAAATAAAGTACAATCTTTTATAAAAAAAATTAAAAAGTACGTTACGCTTATAACTGTCACATGAAATTGAAAGCAATTGTGCGACAAATGGAATAGAACATTCCAGTGCATATTCGCTATGAGAAATTATTTGTTATGGCCTCAAGATGGCGGCCGTTATACAAGTATTAACGGCCTGATGAAACTGTAACGCCGGTAATTTGCCTAACGCCGGCTTTTTAATTAGACCTTGAAGTAACCGCTAATCAAAGATGCAAAGATTTTGTACTACTAGATATAATTTTTTTATTACTATTAAAATAATAAGCTGATCTGCTGATCTGTACTACAAAATTTATTAGAATAGCCTGATGAGTTTTGTATTACAAAGTTGTGCGAATAGGTACCTACAGATTTATTTTTGGAGTGTACTCCTTAAGAATCAATTTTCATATAAGGCCCCCGGTATAAAAAAATATAAGGTGTAAAATCTACTGAACGAATGACCTCGTTACGTTTTTGTGCGCTATCTATTTGCTACGACGACGTCAACGGTACCGGCTACGACGGTTACAACTGTATCGGTTACGACGTTTTCTAATAATGCCATCGATAGATGCCGTTATTTGATTCATTTATAATTTACCATTTGATATGGTATTAATCTTTTTAGGGTTCCGTACCCAAAGGGTAAAAACGGGACCCTATTACTAAGACTTCGCTGTCCGTCCGTCCGTCCGCCCGTCCGTCCGCCCGTCCGTCCGTCCGTCCGTCCGTCCGTCGGTCCGTCCGTCCGTCCGTCCGTCCGTCGGTCCGTCCGTCCGTCCGTCCGTCCGTCCGCCCGCCCGTCCGTCCGTCCGTGTGTCTGTCACCAGGCTGTATCTCAAGAACGGCTATAGCTAGAGAGTTGAAATTTTCACAAATTATGTATTTCTGTTGCCGCTATAACAACAAATACTAAAAACAAAATAAAATAGATATTTAAGGGGGGCTCCCATACAACAAACGCGATTTTCTTGCCCTTTTTTGCTCGATATCAATAATGGCAACTGGTAGGCACTTGAAATATTCACAAAATACTCAGTTGTATTTTTACTTTAATAATAAATAATAAAATTAAAATAAAATTAATATTTAAGGGGGGCTCCCATACAAAAAACGTCATTTTTGCCTATTTTTGCTCTCATACAATAAAAGTGATTTTTAGCCGCTTTTTGCCCGTTATTACAATCAATGTACCTAGTCAATGGTACGGAACCCTTCTGCGAGAGTCCGACTCGCACTTGGCCTTTACTTACTTTTTTTTAGACTATAAAGTCTTTTTTGTGATATTTAGAGAGTCGACCTGAAGAAGTAAACTCCAGTCGTGCGTCGGAGCTGACACATACACTTTTTTTCTCATTTTGTACTGTTTCTGTCTCTATTCCTATTTACGGTTTTCATCACCACGCACCAGTACTAAGTTCTGTACCAGTAAAAACTTAAAACGTTTGTGGTACTGATTTAAACCGTAGTGTTTTTGGTTAGGAATGGTATGGTCTCTGAGCAATTTAAACTTTAGAAGGACAAAATACAAATTAGAATTCCCTACCTCCTTCTTCTACATGGAGACAGAGGCCTATGCCCAGCGGTAGCATGCTACAGCCGAATTAGAATTAATTATTATTTATTAAAATTTAAGCTCCGATCCTTCTCCTACATAGGGAAGAGGCCTATGCCTAACAGTGGGATATTACCGGCTGAATCGTGATCGTGATCGTGAAATTTAATTTTTAACTAAACCCTCACAAACGCTTCAGCCTATAATATCCTACTGCTGGGCATAGACCTCTTTCCACATGTAGGAGAAGGATCTTAATCCACCACACTGCCCCAATGCGGGTTGGCGAATATACGACTATTCCTTTGCCGCTATCACCTCATGAACACTTTATTGTAATTGGGTATTTGACTGTAGTCAGGGTTTTGATATTTATTATTTGTAATCGAAAATGTAACATGTAAGAATAACATGTGTAAAAAAAGAAAATAAATCGGTCCAGAAACATATGAGTTATAAAACTTTAAAGTTTCCTGTTAGACAGAGAGAGCATGAGAGAATTGTGATGTCACAAATCACAATTCACCAGTTCCATACAAGCTACATAATAAATTTCGTTTTAGAAAGAGACAGATATAGTCACCGTAAAATAGCTTATAATTCCGAGATTAGTTAAGATATTTAAAAATGATAAATGGCGTTGTGTTTTAATATTTAAAAACATTATTTTAAATAAATAAAAAAATACCAGTCAAATACCCAATTATGCAATATAACAAACTTTCAGTGCAAGCATCAATCAAGCTAAAAACGGCAAAGTTTTATTTATTCAAAATGAGACAACTATACAACTATATAGTATTCTACAAAATATACAGTTATTGAAGTGAAACTTCTTTATAATCCTTTTCTGTTAAAACTCTATGAAACGAAAACGCGTCACGATAAAGCAAGAAACACAGACATAAATTGTATAGGAGAGAATGAGATAGAAAACATTACTGCTCAAAACGCGAAAGTGACGCGAAAGTACGACCTGATTTCAATTATTTTTTTACTCACAATATTACAAAACTATACCTACCCAGATACAAACTAATACAAAGACATCATATTATTTAACAGAAATTATCTTTAACTTAACCTTTGGTCTTTATAATTAACTAGCTGCTGCCCGCGACGTCGTCTGCGTGCGTTCACTGCTCGTTCCCCGTAGGTGATAGCGTGATAATATGTAGCCTATGTTCCGACCCAACTTCTTAATAATATTCGTGCCAAATTTGAAGTAAATCCATGCAGTACTTTTTGAGTTTATCCCGGACATACATTGACTTTCCTATCATTTTATTATAATTATGTATAGACCAACTGTTAACGTAGGCGTTATTTTATCACAATATCACTTCCCGAAACTTTATATCCATTAGGTAAGTTAAGTTAAAGGCAGTTGTATAAATTAGCGTTTTATTCTTGTACAATTAAAACCAAGCTAATAGATGCCGGTTTTTGAGAGGAAGAGCGTTTTATGGACATTTATATGAAAAAAGATCGGTAATTTGTACAGGATCTCCCTACAGGTTTGCGTTAAAAGGCCCACAATTTGCTTTGTGCCCGGAGCAGCCTTTTATTTATATAAGAAAGTACTTTGATTGATGGTAGAAATTTCCGCCATTGTTATCTTATACACTAATCATTTTACACGTATTTTCTTATAATCATATCATTATTTCAATTAATTCACATTCATATAAATACTAGCTACCCGGACAGACTTCGCTCTGTCTGTTATGTTTTTTTATTTTAGTATAAAAACCTACCGTGGGATTTAAGGAACATACAAAAAAATTAGCCGAATTGGTCGAGCCATTCTCCAGTTATGCGCATAGCAACATTTATTTTTATTAGATAGATTATTAGATAGATAGATTAACACCTTAAATAGCAAATTCACATTCAGCTTGTAGCATACCACTAATGGGCATAGGCCTCTTTCTCTATGTAAGAGAAGGATTGGAGCTTAATCCACCACACTCCTCCGCTGCCGATTGGCGGATATGTTCCCATCTATGAGTAACGATCGCTATCAAATATTTATGATAACAACCGGGACAAAGACAGACATCTAAAACAGAAAGAAATATTTGTACAAATACAAATATCAATCCCGAGCGGGAATCGAACCCGCAAACCGTCGGTGTTTAAGACGACTACTCAAACCACTACACCAGAGCGGTTGTTATAATAGTAAATAAATAATAATTACTATGTATGTTAATTGCACTCGAAACCTTCAATTATTATATACCTTTTTAGTTTCAGAAATAAAGACAACTAAATCAAAGAAAATTAAAAATATTTTAATTTATACTTAACCCTTGGTATTAAATGTTTAATATTAAAACCCCCACTCTTTAAAAATGTTTCAAATCGACTTTTATACTTTATAAACTTGAATATTTCTTCTTAGTCAAAATTGAAGTGATAATACTGGTACTAAGCTGTGGCTAATAATGGTACTAAATAGTATCTACATGTGTTTAACACACTGCTTATTTTTTTTTTTTTTTTTTTTAATTTATTTGTAACATTAAGAAAAACATGTATTACATTACATTTACTTGCAAAAGCCTAGGCTTGTCCGCAAGTAACAGTCTCACACATTTTTATATAGGTAACACTTAACATTTACAAAGACAAATCTTATTATTACTACAATACTACGAAAACACATTTATAGTAAGCTTAGACAATTTTTTGTTAAACAAAATTTTGCGTCTACCCTACAACTTATTAAAAATCGCTTCTTATGATGCACAAAGACGATTGCAAAAAACATACGGATTTAAGCGAGATAGTCAGATAACAGATTGATTATTATTTACTCAGTTGAGCTAGCAGTAGGTATACATGTTGTTATGGATTAATTAGTTAATATATTCACATATATTTTATTTTTATTTATTGATCATTCAAAACAAAAAGATGGCAATAAAATATATATAATACATACACATATTATATACAAACACTATACACTGTACATATATAATCTGCATATACATACATAGGGCGCTTGTGCACTACAATGAATTTTACCGTCCGGCGGTCCGATTTTTTACTGTCCGATTTGGCACTGAAAAACACGGATGGGCGTTTGTGCACTACAATGAATTTTACGGTCCGGAATTTTACGAACGCAACGCAATAGGGTTACCAACCATACTTTATAATAACGTAATATACTTTATTTTTGGTAATTATATCTACAAATACATAAAAACTGACTTCAATTACATCGACAAGTAATACAACGTAAGTAGAAGAATAAAATTCCACGAAACCTCTACGATTTTCGAAGTTTCCCTCGATTTCTCCGGGAAGCCATCATCAGATCCTAGTTTCCTTACCATGGTACCACCGTCGGGATATCCCCTTTCCAACAAAAAAAGAATCATAAAAATCGGTTCATAAACGACGAAGTTATCCGCAAACACACATAAAATATATATATACGGTCGAATTGAGCAACCTCCTCCTTTTTTGAAGTCGGTTTAAAAATTAGGTTAAATTTGAACATTTTCAAATGGTAATTACAAAGGCCAAATTACAAAAAAGATGAAATATTAATTAAGATGGACGATATGTATTCCGAATCTATAATACTTAAAGAGATCCAAACGTTAAAGAGATCCAATTCACTAATGATGATAAACAATTTTCAGTGAAAAGGACAGTTGAAAAATGGCAATATATACTTAAAAATGCATGTGATAGCTTGAAAAATATAAAAAAAATTATTTCTTATTTACTCTCCGTTTCCGCCACTTCAGTTTTCACTAAAAGAGGTTTTTTTTTCAGAAAGAAATCTAAAAGTTGAAAAAAAGAATCGTTTATTTAAATTAAAAGGTTGCCAAATAAGCTTTGAAACATTTAACGATAACAAAAACATGTACTAAAAGCATACAAAAATACGTTTTTCAAGCAATTAAAACATAAAATTTGAAAAAGACTTTTTTTTCTTCCAAATACTTTATTTTATTTTTTCCTATCCAAACCATTTTATACTTTTTTTTGTCAAAAAAACTTAGCAGCCCTAGCGACACACCCCTTCCCCGCCCCCCTCCCCTTCCCTTCATCTCGGACCGAAAAAAACGGTCCGGTATGGGAAAAAGTAAAATTACGGACGGTAAAATTCATGGTAGTGCACAAGCGCCCATACATTTCTATGGCGTATCATATCGGACCGTAAAAAATCGGACAGCCCGTCCGTAAAATTCATTGTAGTGCACAAGCGTCCATAGACGTATCCATTTATTATGAGTCGTTAATTATTTCCTATTATAGGTATATTATATTTGGGTATTATCGTTTTTAATAGTTTAAATTGGGTTAAAGGTTATAAAAGGTTTTGTATTTTATCTAAATAAGCCCCAAATGCCTCTTTACATAATCGGAATTACACTATTGTTACATACTACTACATATTCGGAATTTTCGTAACATTTTTAAAGTTATCTTATATAAAATTATATATTTCTCGATACAATGGACAGATGTATGTAGGGGTAGTGGCGGGTAGTTTGGATGTTTACTATTAGTGATTCAGTGTTTTAGTTTAAAATCGTTTTAGTTTAAATCGTTTTAGTTTAAAATCGTTAGTATCTGGAAACTATGGCAATTTTTAATGTACATAATAATACTACCACCACGCCGCCGCTTCCGAAACACACTACACATTTCGTAACAATAGCAATTTCTATAGATAATAAAGATTGATTTAATATTTGCACTAATGAACTAGAATATTTTTGATTAAAGATCTAATATTAACAACATTAAATAAAGAAGTTTATTTAGGGGGATAAGTACTAAAAACGTTTAAGTTTGCTGCATCATGAATTTCAATTATTTCTGGTGAGGTGTCCAGCGCGTAAGATTTCTATTATCGACTCACTTGTTTCTCCATCAATATCTTGTCTATATCAGTACAGTTTCGGATGACCTCAGGCTTATCATTATCCTTCCTACGAACTAGAATTTTGAAACCATATATATTTATAGGTATCTTTGAGCTTTAGCTTAGTTTGCCACAAAAGGGTTTTATTGGCGTGAGATAGGGTACGGCGTATCATAATCTTGGATCTAGCAACAGAAGGGTCTGAACATGAAACAATATCCCCTGCAAAAATGGTTCCTTTTGTTGCTGCTCGTATCCACTGGTCCACTTGTTCTTCCTGTTTTACAGATACGTGGAGTACGCCCTCCTTTCCATTTTTTCCTTTCACACTTTTGGTTAAAATTATATCTTCTTTCTTCATATTAAGTTTTGTAGCTAACTTATTTATAATAATTTCAGTGTTGTCTTTTATACTTTCGGGCACACCAGCGATTTCAATAATGTTGTTAAGCTGCTTTTGCTCTAAGTTTCCAATGCGTTGTTCCATTGCATCGATTTTTAACTCCAAGTTTTTATTTTTATTCGTTAAGTATGTATTTTTATTTTCCAATTCTTTTATTTTTCCACTGATCATAGCCAAAGTATCCATTATTCCATCCATTTTTTGACAGCAGGAACTAATAGCATTATTCACTGAGCCTATTTCTTTCTTTACCGCTTTTTTAACCTCGATCGAAATGTCGCGTAGTAATTTTTTTATGACACTTGTTTCTGTATCATTTTCCTGTGTCTTTAATATCTCCTCTTCATCTTCCTCTTCTTCTTCTTCTTCTTGTATCATAAACGACTTCCGTCTTGGAGATTCGCGACAACAATCTTCACAGGTCCACTCTATATTCTCAGCGGTGCGCAGTGCTGCTAATTGTTTTGATGGTAAGCCAGTACAAGCTTGGTTGGCATGCACCGTTTTTGAACATTCATTGCACTCGAGAAATGCAGATTTCTTAGCTATTCCTTTGTTGCAGTTATCACATTTAGGCATTTTTGTTTTGTATTTATTATATATTTTTAGTTTGGGGGTAGAAATACGTAACTTCGAAATCACCAACACAGTCAAGTGTTTCGCACGACGTTATAAGCGAGACTGATAATACAGGATAAAGATAATGAAGGAATCGTACTTTTTTGACCCTAGGTTTTATAAGACACTAGCTGTGCATCGCGGTTACACCCGCGTTAATTTGAGGAAAAAAAACTACTTGTGGCACTCGGGGACTGCCGCGGTAAAGCATTTTTTATCAATTGATGCAATTATAATTATTTATGCAGCAGAACATAAAACAATTTTATTATTACGCTGTTAGCTGATAGTCGCTGTTAGGTTTTTTTTTTCGTTTCGGAATTTCTTTATTAGGTCGCCGCGCTCGAAGCCCGCGATAAAAGCTATGTAATAGCTTAAAAATTTACTAAAATACGATTACAGTATTGAGGTAACATACATGAAAAAAAATCGTATTGAGTACCTCCTCCTTTATTGGAAGACTCCTAAATATTATTGATACTAATCGAGAACGCCTTAAATCTTAGATTTCCTTGTATTCACAAATATCAATTTAAAGAATTTAATAAACCATACACTTTCTATCCTCGAAGACCATATTAGCAAAAGGAAAAAACAATCAAAACATGCCAAGAATCATAAAAACTTGAGCGTAAAATTTTGAATAAGGAAGTCCCAGAACGATAATAAAAACAACCTAAGAGATCTTAAAGATGTTAATTTTGCTCACGAATTAAATACAAAGGGTCTTTTAATGGTTGCTACGGTTATTTCTATAAAGTATCCGAAGGGAACGAGAATTTAATACGTCTAAAATGTACTGATTTAGATAAACAATGCCTTCGTTACTAATGACATAACGATTTGCGGTTTTTTTTCCTACAGCTAGGTCGACAAACAAGCGTACGGCTCACGTGATGGTAAGCGATTACCGTAGCTTATAGACGCCTGCAACACCAGAAGTATCCCCAGAATATCTGGCCAGCTTACTCATCACGGGACACAACACTGCTTGAAAGAAATATTACTTAGCTGTGATCTTCTGTAAAATCGAAGTTCCTTACCCAGTCTCGTTGCTCCATATTTGAGCAGGATGTTTCCTGCTGTGCCCTACCTCAGTTAATTGTATTGAATACCTACTATACAAACTGCTAAACTTAACTTAACATAAATTATTAATAAATATGGAAACAATAACATCATTCACTTTTAGTAAGAGGTAGTTTTTGTAACAAAATGCTTCTGTTATTTTATATATTATTGGATTCCTAAGAAAACATACTAATTACACTAATAGGTATAGTAAAATGTGCTAGTATCGTAACTGTATGAAAAAAAACGTTTGGTATCGTGGGACACCGGATAGGAACGAAGTTCCTTGTTATAAAATATTAATTTTAAGTTCTGTTCGAGGTATAAAGGAAATAATTATTCTCGTATGAGTATAGTATGTATAGAGATTAAGCATATTTTTGTTAAAACTATTAAACATTAAACGTCAAAGCGGATTTTCGAACGTAGTAGACACAAACGTAACAGACAGCCTAATTTAAAGCAAACGAATGAATTATGAATTTTTATTTTATTTTACGAAATGAGGTCAACCTTCAATTGTTATTAATTAATCAAAAGGTGAGTACTAAAATACTGCTAGAGTGTACTTTGAAGGTTCAGTATCATTAAAAAAGTTATAAAAATTACTTAAACATAATAGAAAGCTGGTAAAATATTTTAGTTTGATATAATTATTATAATTAATTTTTGAATAAACTGTGCTTTTTAGGTCATTTATGAATCGTTTCCTATTGTGAACTTTATTGGTTTGTGTATTAGCTCTATAAGTTTAATTTCTTGTGTTATTATACTGTTTGTTTCATAAATAAAAAATAAAAAAAGTAAAAAGTGTGTGTGTCAGCTCCGACGCACGACTGGAGTTTACTTCTTCAGATCGACTATCTAAATATGCACAAAAAATACTTTATAGTCTGAGAAAAAGATTAATACCATATCAAATGGTAAATAAATAAATCAAATAACGCCATCTATGTGTTGCGATGCATTATTAGAAAACGTCGTAACCGATACCGTCGTAACCGTCGTAGCCGGTACCGTCGTAAACGTCGTAGCAAATAGATAGCGCACAAAAACGTAACGATGTCATTCGTTCAGTAGATTTTACTACTCATATTTTTTTTCATACCGGGGCCTTAAAATATGAAAATCGATTCTTAAGGAGTAAACTCCAAAAATATAATATAAAAATGATAAAATAAATATGTAACTATATAACAGAAGCATTAAGTTGCTTACCATGGAACGTGTATAATTGTATATATACCATAAGACGTGTGTATGTGTTATAAGATATATATTATATGTATTTACATAAGCATACCTGTACGGTACCCGTAGTATATGACCGATTTGACAAGAACTATCTGGAAAACATTTCACCGCGATGATCGGGTATTTGACAACACAGGCTTGAAAAGCGTCTCACGAGGAGTCTCCCGCGTAATATCAGTTATCTAATAATTTATAGCTAAAATACTAAAAGTTATGAACTAAAAATTTTCCCTCACAACCGCAAATTCAATAGATAGAAGACGCTTGTCGCTCTTGATGAATGGTAGCGCTGTAACTCAATACGAGGGATGAAGTTTTAAAAGCCGGCTTAACCCTTACATCACAGGGACATAACTAGCGGAAATTATTTCTATGAAAAGACCTCTGAAACGATATAAATCGACTGTTAAATGCTTGAAAAGTAAATTGTTGTTTGTTGAGTAAATGTTGATGGATAATAAATTATTTGTCGTTCAGTGATTGTTTAAAAGGTGACAAGTGACTGATTGTGTTTTATTACGACAAATGATTTGAGTCCACGGTTACAATCTTTTATTATATTGTTATAATTTGTTTATGGACAAAATTACTGAATATTAAGTTTTTAGTTTTATGGTTTACTAGCTTCTGCGCGCGACTTCGTCGGCGTGGCCTCCGCTCCTATTGATCTTAGCGTGATGATACATAGCCTATAGCCTTCCTCGACAAATGGGCTATCTAACAGTGAAAGAATTTTTCAAATCGGCCTAGTAGTTCCAGAGATTACCGCGATCAAACAAACAAACAAACAAACAAACAACCAAACAAACAAACTCTTAAGCTTTATATATTAGTATAGATAATGGGTGGCGAACCGTTCTGGTATTGTGGTGCGAAAGTTGCATTAATTACAACAGTCGCAATTTCGATTACCACTTGGAGCTGACATTTAACATTTTCAAATATTTTTTGTCTCACCTAGACCAAAAATGTATCTTTCTTCTAAAGGGAAATTACTTGGCGATCAAGACTTACTTTTCTCTTTAATATTATTCATATTATTGTATTTCTAGAAGACTTATTTTAATTCTAAAATATGTTATATAAAATAAGATTATCATACTAATAATATAAATTACTTGAATTTTTTTGTATTGAAATTTATTCGTATATTATTATTATCCTTAACGGAGTCTTAACTCCTAAAAAATAATAAATAATATAAATGACTCAATCTTTGAAAAACAATATCGCATCACCTGTGTACTACGAATTATAGACATTTCGCTATGAACTGAAACTACCTTAGTATCAACGTCGATTAGCCGTCTAACTTTCCTAACCGCGTGAGCTGCGGAACAGACTCCCCGTAAGGGATGACAAATGGGAATTCCGCTGTAGCTTCGAATCTTATGTTACGTGCTACCTCAATGTTAAATAATGTTCATAATTAATTTTAGAATGAGGATTTAGACGTTAAGTTTAATATTGATAATAATATTATGATATGTTTGTCACAATAATATTGACAATAACATGAATGACTTTATTTAGGTACGTACTATGAATTGTGAACCACTGTGTTTAAATTATTTTATATTTAGTTGCGGCCCAAGACTGTAAAATCTCATCCGCAGTCATCTGTTACTGTGAACGCAACGTTTTTATATTTAAAACACGAGTGTGCTTTAGACCACACGACTGAGGTAAAACTTACGAAACGTAACTCTCTCTCTTTCTATCTTCACTAACTTATATCTCCCTCTCAACTTCCGTTCGCCTCGCCTGATCAAATTTTTCGTAACGCTCTCGTCACGCATTCACCAGCTTACTTCCCAAGTCAAGCGTGCGTAAAGAAGTTTTACTTCAAAACTGACAAGTTGACATTGTTAAAGATGAAGATTAAAGATGTATTTATGGTTTACAATATTATTTGATATAAGTTACAATTTTTATCTTTGAATTAAAAAAAAATGCTTACATTTTGTGTTATAATTTGAGGTCACTAGGCCGTAATTTCATGTTTTTGTCTTTAAATTAAGTATTTGGACTTTATAATGCTTGACTGAGTAACAAAGAAAAACATTAGTTGGCGAGTTTATAGGTATATACTAAGAATTTGTAGGTAATAAAAAAAATTGCTTTCCCTGAGTGGATTAAAAATATATATTTTTTTAATTTACTGGCAAAATTTTACTCCGTTTAATTACATTATTTTACATAAATATATTATGTATAATAATGTGTTAGATTATTCATAATTATTTGCAATATTTTATAAATCCTTTTAGTTACATTATAATATAAACTTTAGATAATTGCTTACTGCTAAACTGCCAACTTATTGAGAAATCTTAAAGAATCACGTAATGGGGCGATTAATTCAATTAATTATTTTTAAAACATACAAATTAAATTGCAATTAAAATTATAAAGTGTACTCTTTCCCACTCTCATTCTCTTTTTTTCTTTCCTCTCCACTTGTGTTCAAGCAATGAGCAAAAGCAAAATATTATCACATTTAAAAGCAATAACAACTGTTTATTCAACGATTCGTTTACCGATTTCGTTTTGTTTTCAATTCTAAACCCAACAGTTTCAATGTCAATAAATGGAAGTTATGTACAAACAGACGCATAACAATTTTAAAACATCAATTGAAACAACAATTTGAAAATATCAATCAAAAATCAATAGATCTGAAAATAAACCGGATTATACAGTTCCATGTTGTTGATTTATTCTCTGGGAATAAATATAACTTACTGCTTGTTTCAGTTATCAGTCAGCTGATAAACAAAATATATTTTTTTTAATTTATATTATACCAAGCCTGCCCAACATGGTGACTATGGTCAAAATACAATTAGTTCGCGCAATGATGTTTGGCGCAAACTTGGGAAGGCCGATGTCCAGCAGTGGACTGCGATATGCTGAAGTGATGAAAATACCTAGACTCGGAGCTAGAATCAAATTAAAAAAACACCAGATAGGAGTGTATCTGAATTGCAACCAAGGAGCTAGTCATAGGATCTATACCTATATCATGATTACAATATTGATTGATTTAGCCTGTAAAATCCCACTGCTGGGCATAGGCCTCTTTCTCTATTTAGAAGAAGAGCTTAATCCATCACGCTGCTCCACTGCAGGTTGGCGGCTCGACTGCTTAAGGTGCTCTCCGAGGCACGGTGGGAAGAACCACAAGTACAAACAACCAGACCGGAAATAAATATTTATACCAATACAAATATCCATCTCGAGTGGGAATCGAACCCGCAATCGCAATGTATGAGCACGTACACGGTACACGCGCCACTATACCAGAGCGAAGATTTCAATGAAAAATGTAATACCTATTAACCAAATTTGTTTTTGGTAATTTTAAGTTTAGAGAAGGGTACACTCGTGATCATAATGACCAATTCAAAATGACCACAAACAGAAAAAATATCCAGTTTTACGTATAAATCGTAGTGTCAGTGACTTTTAAAGTTTAAAAACTTTTTTATTAGACATTTTCATTGCTATGCTGTACTTTATATGAAGTCCTTACTTCTACCTCGCTTCGGGGTAAAGTTTCTCAAATTTTTTATTCAGTTTTGTTAAATTAAATCTTTTCAAATTGTTAAAACTTATGCAATAGTAAGATTGTCTTGATAACTAATTTATAAATTACTGCAGCGTATCTATTCAATATATTTTAACCGACTTCCAAAAAAGGAGGAGGTTCTCAATTCGACACGTATGTTTTTTTTTATGTATGTTAGCTCAGAACTTTTGACTGGGTGGACCGATTTCGATCAATTTTGTTTTAATTGAAAGGCGTTGCGTGTCATGTGGTTCCATTTTAATTTAATTGAGATCTGACAAGTACTTTTAGAGTTATATCTAATAATGCGTATTTACTTGACTACTTTTTCGTCGACCTACGTTATATTATACCGCATAACTTTTTACTCGGTGTACCGATTTCGATGATTCTTACTTTAATCGAAAGCTAATACTTGTCTTGTAGTCCTGTTTAAATTAGATCGAAAACTGATTACAACTTTTTGAGTAATCTTTAATAGCGCGTATTTACTTGACTATTTTTTCGTCTTATTACGTTGTATTACTTGTCGATGTAATTGAAGTCGGTTTTTTTTCGTTTGCGAGCAAACACAATTATCTAGAGTTATATTTTTTTATACAAGGTTGTACATAGGTCGACAAACAAAGCTCTCTGATCACACAACACTATACTTGAAAGCGGTATTATTTAGCTGTGATCTTCTGTAAGGTCGAGGTACTTCCCCTGTCGGGCTGCTCCATATTCTGAGCAGGATATTTCTTGCTGTGCCCTAACTCAGTATATATCGTGATATATATTGATATTATATATATTGATAGAGGAAGAAGAAGGTATTTTCTTTAATAAATAGTTACATACTAGCTTCTGCGCGCGACTTCGTCGGCGTGGACTCCGCTCCTATTAGTCTTAGCGAGATAACACAGCCTATAGCCTTCCTCGATAAATGGGCTATCTAACACTGAAAGAATTTTTCAAATCGGCCCACTAGTTCCAGAGATTACTGCGTTCAAACAAACAAACTCTTCAGCTTTATATATTAGTATAGATATAATTTTGGAGTACTTACAGAAAAGTGCTTTAACGCCGGAGGTCGCTGATTCGACACCATACAGTGCAGATGCTTGCATTAAAAAAAATATTTCTTTCTGGTTTAAATGTCCTTGTATGTCTCCTCCCTCGAAAACATGTACCTAAACCCGTCTGACCTGTTTTTTATAATAAAGTGGGATTTTTCCCGCACTGGAGCAGCGTCGTAGATTTTACTTCAACCATCTTTTGTATAGACAAGAAAACTTTGCTCAACAGTGGGACGTTTAGAGACTTAATTAGTTCAACTCAGTTCGAAGGTAATTTGTATGTATACGAATGTATACATATCAGACATACTGTATCGTATGTTTACATACAAACATCAAAACTGGACGCGAGTTTTGACTCGATTCCAACAGATTAAACCGGTTGATTAAGATTACAAACTCAACAAGACTCTCTCAACACGGTGTAAACAAGGTCTATTATAACCTAACAAAAAGGAAACGCGCTTGCTGCTATCGCTAAACTCCGAAACGTATGGAGACACCCTCGATACATATCAATGCATATTCATGACCCTGCGACAATCAAAAGCCTTTACCATTGTTTCCTACGCATCCATAACGCTGGATACACACAGGCATACAAAATAATAACAATTTATATCTATCAGTCGATTGACATAGACGATTTTATGTAATTCAATTTTTACGTTAAATGGCTTTTAGTTGGAATGATATTGTTTCGCTAATATCATGTTGAGTGGAGAAGACTCGAAACAATTTTGTAAAATTACTAGACGAACCGTCAGACTTGTAAAATTACTAGACGAACCGTCAGACTTTTTAAGATTTTAGATTAACATGGTTATTTCTATTACGAAAATTATTCGAAAACGTGATATTTACCATGTTTATTAATTTTTCTTCGCGGAGCTCGCACAACGAGATCTCGGTGCGAGAGTCTCGTGAACATGACATTCGCAGTTAATGTCGAAATATCGAGCTCCGCGAAGAAAAATTAATAAACATGGTAAATATCACGTTTTCGAATAATTTTCGTAAAGGAACCGTCAGACGTTGTTCTGTCTTGAAAGCTGTCAAACTGTGTTAAATAAAAAAAAATCTGACTGGGACACCTACGCGACCTACGCCTTTACGACCTAGTGTTATACCAAATTAAAAAAAAAAACGTTATAATCGAACTTGTCATTTTGCTGGAGTACCAGAACCAACACCGAGACACGAGACTTTTATTGATTGGATATATTGTCTATACTGCACACTGGCAGGTTCTCACTGTGATCACAGAGGGTTGAATTTTGCATTTGACAAACGTATGTATCGGTGAAAACGTGTTTTCCGTTTTTACTTTTTACATTTTACGGTAGTCGTTCTTCACGAGTAAATTCCAGTCGTGAGTCGGAGCTTACACACAAACAATTTTTTTAATGGGTCTTGTAGCTAACGAACTTTCTTCAACCAGAAATACTTAATTTCCTTTTATACTTTACTGTATAAATAGAAAAATACATACTCGTACTTTATTATTCTCTACTTTACTGTATAAAATTTTCGTAACTAAACTTTTTAAAAAGGAACAGTAAAACCTAACAGTAAGTACGCTACAAAATTCAACGCATTAGGTCTTACTGCGTATTGATAGCAATTACCTAAAGCTCTACGTACTTTGAAAGAAATATACAAATAAAATACGTAAAGGAAAGTACTAGGAACCTAAAAATGCGATCTGTATTAAATTTAGTTGAACCTAAGTCACGATTCGATTACCTGTAAGGATATGAGTACTATTTTAGTATTTCAATAGACCCTTCTATAAATAAGTAAAAATAAAAATGTTTTATTAGAATAACGTTTTACCCCTACTGACCAAAGAAAAATGTAATTGCGTACATATTTTCTTAATATTACGATTTTTTTTCCTGTTTATGTGAATATACCAATATAAAATATGATATTTTAAACTTTAAATTATATATTAAATGGAATTAATTAATTACAATAAATCCATTTTTCGTTTAATTCTTATAATTTTTTTACGTAGAGTACAGAAGGATATGTCTTGCTCATAAACTGGCATGTTGTGTTTATATTAAAATAATTGTTATGCTTTTTAATTTAATTTTACATCAAAATGTATAAAAAGACAGATAACGAAGTTCCATTCATGGTTGTTTATTTTATTTATTTATTTGTTTTTGGGAAACAAACAGTACATTATAATACAAAGTTAAGAAAAACGACAACAAGATAGTGCGTATACCAGTCAAGTTTCCATTAACAACTAACACATCTATACATAATTATAATAAAATGGTAGAAAAGTCAAAACTGTACATTGAATATTTTTTTAAAAGAATACTTGGGGTGTAATCTACAATCGATACCGAAGCCAAAAATATAGTTTTTAGAATTTTTGTCTGTTTGTCTGTTTGTCTGTATGTATGTCCGGGATAAACTCAAAAAGTACTGCATGGATTTACTTCAAATTTGGCACGAATATTGTTAAGAAGTCGGGTCAGAACATAGGCTATATATTATCACGCTATCACCTACGGGGAACGAGCAGTGAACCTTTATTTCTTCAAATGTATGTCCGGGATAAACTCAAAAAGTACTGCATGGATTTACTTCAAATTTGGCACGAATATTATTAAGAAGTCGGGTCAGAACATAGGCTACATATTATCACGCTATCACCTACGGGGGCCGAGTAGTGAACGCACGCAGACGACGTCGCGGGCAGCAGCTAGTATAATATATAAAAAGCAACAGAACACATAACAATAGAATATAGAATATAACAATAGAACAAAGTTGAAACCAACACAGATCAAGTAATCTCTAAACCGTGTGTATATAACGTAATATAATACAATTCTAAAATCGCTAAAGCACATGAACGTAGCCTAATTTAATACAATAAAGAATCCGCGATTCCCTAAAGCCGTGTGTACAATGTAACGCAGAGCACAAAAAACAAGACAAATTGCGCTATTTGTCCGCGATTGCGCGATACAACGGCCGCTGGTCGAAATGAACAATAGCGTCGGAAAAACCGTCGGAAAAACGACGAGCATGTATAAATTATACAACATGTTATCGTCACTAGATTTTAGAGTTTTCCGACAGTGGCTAGTGACGTCACATGTCGTTGATTGTTATTGTACACTTATAAATGATAAATGAGGTTCTATATCCATGACGAAAAGAAATTTTCATTTTTTTTTACTAGGCAATCAACTTTATGATACAATATAAAGTATGATTTGCTCGTTTTAACATAATAATAATCATTTTTAGTACATTTAAATGATAATAATATTTATATCTGCAAATTTTGAGAGGTAATAATAGTAATAAAAGTGGCTATGTTCAAATATAAACTTTTAAACTTATAATATAAACTTGTAAACTTTTGAAAATTTACTACATATTTGTACTATGGAGTAAAACCAATTTCAAACAAAGGGTAAATTATGAATTCCAAAAAAAAACAATTTTAACATACGCTTATTTGAAATACAGCCTTTTACACACGAATTCAATTTAAAATATTGCCGTAAATGGAATTGTGGATAAGTGGCACTGACTAAGACTAAAAATTACCTTCTATATTTTCTTAATTTTACATCCTTTTGATACTTTAAACCTTTAAGAAGAACTAAAGATAAATTGTGCACATTATTTAAGTTGCTACACAAGACACGTAAGTAGGTGTCACAACATCTGCACTTGAATTAAAGACCGTCATGCGATAAGAAATACTCTCTCTTTTTTCTGGATACGTCTTTCTCATGTCCATCTTCTCGCTTATCACTTGCAATAAAGTGCTTCGACCACTCAACACATTTCGTGAAAATACCGGAACATAAGGACACGGGAAAGAGATAGAATTGATAAAAGAAATTTAGAAAATAGAATTCGTGAATGGAAAATGAGTAAATACACAGGCTTAAGCGATTTGAAGGGACTTATTAACTACAAATTTTATACCGTATTTATTACAAATAAAAAGGTTGATTACCAAAAATACTAAAGTATCAGCCGTTTGGTATCACAACACATATAAATTAACTTGTGTTACTTGGAAAAAGATAACCGAATTTTGTATGTTAATTCTATTTCTTTATTTGTACTAAATTATAATTAAATAATTGATTAATTAGACCTCATATTGTCTTATTTATTTCTTAATTTAATAAAAATAAACGAAAATATAATATTTACTTCATCAATAACCGTAAGAACAATTTTACAAAGGTTGACTTATTCTTTTACACGCAATCAGCTTAATAAAATTTTTTATTTTTATATTATAGAAGAGGGCAATAATTCCTTATATTGCAACGCATTAATCTGGAGTTATCTGAAAAAAAACTACTTAGCGATAAGAATAATTGCTGTATACACCTTAAAAGATCCTTCTCCTACATGGGGAAGAGGCCTATGCCCAACAGTGGGATATTACAGGCTAAATCGTGACACCTTAAAAGACTAATCATACTGTATTGTACCTATATTTAACTGTGTATTTCTACTTGTAATGTTCTTAAGATGTTTTTTTTTTTTTTATGTAACTAGGTCGGCAAACAAGCGTACGGCTCACCCGATGGCAAGACCGCAGCCTATAGACGCCTGCAACACCAGAAGCATCGCAAGCGCGTTGCTGACCCTATGACCCGAGGATGAGATTGTGTCGATGGTGTGTCTATTTAATAAATAAAAAATAAATAAATAAAAGAACACCTGCGTATATTGTATTCGTTAGTAAATAATTATAATATACATCTCAAAGAAATATCTTTAATTTCATTTCATTACATTTTAATTCCTTTATTAGTGGTGTAAAATAAAGTGTATTTTCTCTCTCTCTCTTTCTCGCATGCGCTTTAATTCTCTATTGTATTAAGAATTGTGATACAAAATTTATTGGGTCGTTTAAACCACCCTACTATGAAATCCGAAATCCGCTTTGTTTGTTTCTACGCATCGAAATATAGCTGCCCTATGACCTACCTCCAAAAAAAAGGCATCATCCAACACGAAGGGTGGATGAGATTGTATCGATGCATTAAAATTCGGTGTGCGTTTTTACATTTCAGAATTGCAATAAAATTATTGAATTTGTGTCCACAAGGGCAAAAGAATACTGATTATAATAAACAAAAAATTAATGATATTAAAAATATTTATTTATTAAAACTGACTGAAACTGTTTAATATTAGCTTCAAAACTATATAAAAATAAAATAAAGTATAAAATTCTGCCAGCATTCTTGGCACAATTCCACGCGGACATGATTTGTATCAAAACTATCTGTAAATATTTAGTTCCTAAGTTGTGACTTGGAAATATGTATAGGTAAAGTTTAATAAACTATTGTAAAAAAAGTATATAATAAAATTAGATCAATAAATATAGTAAACAACAAAACAGATAACTTATCTTTATATTAAATACAAAGCAAAAACTGAAATAAAGCATATAAAAAAATTGAGAAGGATTCTAAAATCACTAAAAGGTACTCATTAATATACGGGGAAAATTTCGGCTCTGACCTTTTTATCCGCTAAGACAATTAACAGATCAAGAGTAGAACTGAAAACCTAAACAAATAGAGACTGACAACAGGAAAAAATGTACTATATCTTCAAACCGCAAAGCTCCCCCAAATTCACGCAGATTACCTGTGCAACAGGCAACCCTAACGCCTCGTGTACTTTAGATTTTCTACTATGGAGCCTCTGTATTATTATAAAAGAAAAAGATACATTACTTTATGACTAAGAGATGATTGATTACACGGGTCAACACCAAATTTGACCTTGACTGCAAAGCATAAAATTTCGATATTTTAGATCGTAATTAGACGAAAAAAAAAAATATATGGCATGAAAAAGTTTGCTTTTGTGCTTAGGAGACTGGTTGAACGATATTTTTCAAAATCTCTGATTTTAATTTTTTATTGAAAATAAAACTATTGAAATAAATATGTTTATTATTTTTATTAAGTTTTACTATTAAATTAACATACAGAAAAGTGGAGAATAATTTAAAAGTGCGCGCTTTTACTCTTTCTTTTATGTTCATAACTACTTTCTCTCACTAAACCCTAAATATAGTCGCCCATCATGTTTTCATTGTATTGGCCTTGATAACATTGTTCAAAGTTCATGATGTCCTGATGAAAACGTTCTCCTTGATCTTCTGAATACGCTACCATGTTGTTTTTAAAATTATCCAATTGAGCATGCAGTGATACATCATACACCTGATCGTTGTTTATCACTCGAGTTCCATCTAGCTTCACTGTGTAAACGTAAACACCCCACTCTCATTGCGCGGTATTTTTGAAAGAATTAAAATTAATTAAAATTTAAAAAAAATTGAAAAATGACTATTATTACCATAACTATCACAAAAGCAAACTTTATACCAAAAAAAGTTATTTTCTTTTCGTTTTTGAGCATTATTAACCGGAAAATCCTAGTATAAACGTTAGGACAAACAACGAAATTTTTTTTGTAGAGTCGTGTTATTCATTTTACAATATACAGACTAATAATGAATTGTGCACTTGTTTATTAATGTTGAATTGGTGTAACTGTTGTTAGTAAACCAATAAATAAAAATAAAATACAGACTATGAAATACATAATTATGTTTCATTAGGAAAAAAAATGTAAATTTAAAATTAATAATGGAAGGAGATCTGAACTAGAGACGACCTTCATCCATCTGTTTAATGGAGGAAAATTATTTTATATTTACTTTAGTAAGTATACTTATTAAAAAATAAAATATTGAACAAGTTGGCTTAAAAATTCCTTGCCTTCCACTCTTCACGCTGACAGAATTTCTGCTAATCTTACAATTTATCCTTCATCACATCCGAAAACAGATCACATTCAGGATATGCGTCCAGAAGCGCGTTGAGGGCCACTAGGATACGGGGAATGGGCATGTTAGCACTGATGGCATGCAAACATTTTTCTTTTTCTACAATCAGGCAGAGAGTACTTTACAAAAAAGGTGTGTGTGTAAGCTCCGACGCAAGACTGGAGTTTACTCCCTCAGATTAACTCTCTAAATATGCACAAAAAAGGCTTAATAGTCTAAGAAAAAGATTGAAACCATATCAAATGGTAAATAAACGAATCAAATAATCTAATAAGGCCATCTATCGATCGATCGATCGATGTCATTATTAGAAGACGTCATAGTCTATCGGAACCCTATTAGGTTTTCTTAGTAGTTTATCCTTCCGACATCTATTTGGGTTTTCGGAGTAGTTTATCTTTCCGATAGATGGCGTTACGAGAAACGTAAAGCGATCATTCGGTCAGTAGATTTTACTCCTCATATTTTTTTCATATCGGGGCCTTATATGGAAATCGATTCTTAAGGAGTAAACTCCAAAAACCTAAACCGCTTATAACTGAGACCAAAATCATCGATTAATGCAAAGAACAATTTACAAAATTATTCTAACATTGATAAAGATGTATGTATGTATTCGTGATGTTAAATGCATACAGCCGAATGTCGAAGCTAACTTATATCAAATTCATGGCCGTCCATCCGAATTGAATTACATTGATGACGCTGCAGACGCTTAGTAAGCCCAATGTTCCATTATAATTTCATGTACCAGTCATTTGTCTTTGACTGATTGAGTAATTCATTGGAAAATGTTGTAATATCAATTATTAATTTTTCATATTATTTTTTCAAATTATTTAAAAAATATTTGCGATATAAGTACAGTAAATGATTTCAAAGCTGAATTAAAAAAATACTATTTGTATCATGTACTATCAACATTATTCGAACAATGGCAAAAATGTTGATAACATTATTTCCTCTTTGAATCAAAATTGCAATTCTTTTCTTAAAATAAGAAAGCAGTCATCCTGTTACTTCGAAGCTGTAAGTCGTAAAATTAATTGTCTAAAAGTAAAATGAAAGTAAAAAATATTTTGAAAATTCAAAAGTGCACGCCTCCTAATAGCTTGTTTAGGAATTAAAGATCGACCGTACAACGATTATAAATCGATGAGTTGATTTGTTTCTTCAGATAACCAAACCTAAAAATATTTATTGTAAAAAATTGAAGAATTTTTCAGCCTTTCAGCCAGGCTACTTAGTTCATAGTTTCCTGACAAAATAAAAAAGCATCTTATTTTTATTTCGCGTTATTTTGCTTGCATCCTTATTATCCAAATAGTCCAAGATCCCAGGGCCACCAGACGTCACGTATTTTCTGACGAAGGAAATGTGGACGATTGCGTAGTGTTAGTATGTACTAAGAACGCATGCCTACCTGCTAGCTTGCTCAGACGGCCAATTTTCCTCGCCCTCGCGCTCTTACCCACAGAGGCATTAAAATTGAGCTTAGGGGGTGATTGGCCCCTTGGATCGGTTGGTCTTCTTGTAAAAGATTTTAAAATATTGTCTGGTAGACATATATAAAAATAGAGCATCAGAATTTACGTGAAGTTAAGTAATTATTTTGGGATCTTTAAAGCGTCTGCAAAGCAATACGGCCGACGGAAGGTGTCTGGGAGTATTGGCGACTTATTTTTAAGGATATTGCCTAAAATATACGTAAAAATCAGCTTGGAGAATTTACGTGAGGTTTTTATGTACCTTGATTACCTGATACCTGAAAATTGGCCGTCTGAGCAAGCTAGCAGGTAGGCATGCGTTCTTAGTACATACTAACACTACTCAATCGTCCACATTTCCTTCGTCAGAAAATACGTGACGTCTGGTGGCCCTGGGATCTTGCTCTAAAATGATGACGCCCAACTTAATATTTATTACATCGATTCTTTTTACAATAATAGTGTTCAGAAAAGACTTCAAATGATATTTAATATTTTATAGTTTGATGTGTATTGTGTATAAAAGTGTGCATTTTACACTATAATTATACATTGTAACAAAATATAGAGTCTTAAGAGTAAGCGCTTCCCATATTTTTCATTTTGCGAAAATAAAGCACAACTTGTCCTTAGAGGCGTGCAATACCTACCAAAATAAGAATACGAAAATAAAACTGAAAAATCTAATACAAGTTAGTGTTACTTTCTAGAGCTCATATTAAATAGACGTGTTGTGACTTTGTGAGACATGCAAGATTGCTTTTAGCACGAAAATAAAATCCAACTACTAATATAATTATGGCTGTTTAAGCGCAAACACTAATTTGAACCTTACAAATTAAGACCTTTGCTTATTGAAACAGAACTTTGAAAGAGAAAAAAAAATATTACAAATGTAATTTGTATTCTTTAACAGAACAAAAGCTTCGAAACGTCCAACCTCTAAAAAGGTCCTTTCAACGTACACATGCCTCTAATATTTCAAATACGAACACCACGAGATGTCTTTTAAAAAGAACCCTTTTATCGGTCAGAGCCTACGAGTATATCACAGGTTACACGTATTTATCGAACAGGAAAGGCATAAAAAATAACAGGGCATAACGGGGACACGGTTATGGGCCATATCGGTCGGAGCACGTCTATTTATATAGGGTAAAGTGTTGTCTGGTATATATTAGGACCATCGTTTTAACTTGGACATGAATGACAAACTTTTATGAATGCTATTGAAGTGCAGAGATTTCGATAGGCTTAAGATTGACGATCGGTTTCTTTAATCGACTTTTATCTTTTAAACATATTTTTGCAACAGTTTTCTCTTAAAAGATTTTATTTTTCAAGTATAAAATTCTGGGGAAAATGTTTGTCTTTTTTGTATGATCGCACTAACCCGTGCTATTTCTGAAGTAAAACTTTTTCTTTAAAAAAGGTCACGTCTCGCGCAACAGAATGTCATACATATTTACGTACAGAATAGTAGTCATAGGTCATAAGTAAGGTAATGATAATTATAGTACAGGTAAACCATACACGATATAGTGCATTGAATACTCATTAAACAATACGTTATGTTAGTAGGCTCTCACACATTTATTATAAATGGGTGGCTTACGAATGTGTCACCTCATATTTTCTTAATAGACAGGTATTGTATGTAAGAAATGACTTTCAATGTGTATGTATGTGTAATTTTTTCAAATAGTTTTAAGTGTGCAGTTATGCGCAAATAATTTAAAATCGATAAAAAATTTAAATATCGAATCTTTCAATGAATAATTGTGTTTGCTAGCACACGAAAAAAACCGACTTCAATTGCATCGGCAAGTAATAAATAATAAATTAATTAACAAACGCACTAGTCGTCACTACGATTTTCGGGGGTTTCCCTCGATTTCACTGGGATCCCATCATCAGATTCTGGTTTCTTTATCACGGTACCTAAGCTGGGATATTTCCTTTCCAATAAAAAAAAAAGAATTATAAAAATCGGTTCATAAACGACGAAGTTATCCCTACAGAACAAAAGAAGAACATACATAAAAAATATATATACGGTCGAATTGAGTAACCTCCTCCGTTTATGAAGTCGGTTAAAAAGAAAAAAGAAATTAAGCGCTAACCATTACTCTCGCAACTGACATTTGATAGACGCTCGAACGAAGTTAGGGAAATGTAGTTTATAATTTATTACAATGTTACTATATTGGTAATAAGTGTTGCCAGAGTAATGCCACAACAATGTACAGCTTACGTTGATTGATGATAGCAACACAGAAGAAAGGAAAAAGTGAAAAAAATGAGCCGCTCAGAAGCCGCATTGTGTTCTATATTGAGGGGCTTAATGCAAACTTATTCTGAATTTGTTGGCGCGATAAATCTTTTTAACTAACTGAAATATTGCGTTCGGTAATGTTTTGGTGTAAGAGAATTTGCTTAGTGATTTGTAATGTACGTTACTGTTCTGTAACAGGCTGTATATAGTCCACTACAGGAGAAATGTTTTAGGAATCTATAGTCCTATATGTATGTGTGTCCGGAACTTAATGCACCATGCTGCTCCACTGTGAGTTGGCGGATATATTCCCTACTATGAGTAACGATCGCTAACATGTGTATAATAACAACTGGGATCAACTGCTTAATGTGCTCTCCGAGGCACGGTGGGGAAAACCACAAAGACAAACAACCAAACCGGAAAGAAATATTTGTACAAATACAAATATCCATCCCGAGCAGGAATCGAACCCGCAATTGCCAGTGTATGAGCGCCCACACGGTGCATGCACCACTACACCAGACCGAAACTATCCGACGATAGTGTATACAACGCAAGCAAACGGATAGTTACTTATCATGTTTGATAAAAGAGTTGAAGACTAAGCCACTGTTCTGCTCTGGTCCAACTGCTATACACAATATGTATATCAAGATTATTTTATAGGTTATATTTTCATCTATACTAATATATAAAGCTGAAGAGTTTGTTTGATTGTTTGTTTGTTTGTTTGTTTGTTTGTTTGAACGCGGTAATCTCTGGTTCTACCGGGCCGATTTGAAAAATTCTTTCAGTGTTAGATAGCCCATTTATCGAGGAAGGCTATAGGCTATGTATCATCACGCTAAGACCAATAGGAGCGGAGTCCACGCCGACGAAGTCGCGCGCAGAAGCTAGTATTATTATAATTATGTACTTGCATGAAAGGTGTTGCCAATTTTATATTAAAATAGAGTTTTTTTTTTAAACAATAACTGCCGAGTTTGTTGCCGAATCTCTGCAGAATCTACATTTTGTATTGGCGGTAGCTTTACTTTTAACCATAATTAATAATTTAATTTGTAAAATGACGATTCGAAGGTGCTTTGAAGCCTATTTATATAAAGTTATTTTTTATTTAAATAATTTTACAATGCCATTATATAGGAAGTTGGCAAGGGCAAACTTATCTCTAAAAAGAGATCTCTATCAGACAACCCATGGTATATATAAGTTTTCTAATTCGATTTATTTGCTGAAAACAAGTAAGGGGACAAAGTTACATGATAGCAGTGAGTTAATAGTTTATAAACAAATAGCGAATAGGCTATAACAGCCAATATAGTGTATATATATATTCGTACATGTACATTTACAGCCTTCAACTCTGATAAAAACAGAGGACATTTTAAATTATATATCTGTTTGCGAAAATATTCAAATATTTATTTCGATACATTTTTACAATGCGATCCATACAAGTTTCATTATTGGAATAGCCATCGGGATAGTTATAACTTCTTATAGAACCATTTTTACTTCGAAACCAACTTGAGAACTTTGTTAGACGATATTCACAGTATAGGATAAAGTTATTTTGTTTCGTTTGCTGAATTTACATCTCATAATTTTTTAACAAAAACATGAAATAGTATATTTCATTACAAGTGCGGAAAGGCTGTCATTGCAAAGAGTTCCGACAAATGTCTACCCGAGCCGAGGCGCGGCCGAAGGCGAGGGTTGACAGTCGGAACAAGTTGCAATGACGGTTCCGCACGTGTACTGAACGACTATTTTTAACACAGTTGCGAAAAAATGAAACAATTAAATAAAATAAACTCGCAAAGAAAATTTCTGAAAAATGGCGGCAACCGTAGAATATAAGCAGAGTTTTTTTTTTCTTCACCCATTCTGGTAGGCAAAGGGAAACTATGCCCATACAGCCAAGTCTTCAGTAGAACTTTTTTATTGATATGAAATGAAAATGAAAAATGAGAAGAAATGAAATGAAATGAAACCTAACCAAACTCATTCAATCAAATCATTAAATCTGATATTGAAACAAATTAGAAGCTTCTTTTAAGAAATATACGTATTTGCATGAATCATAAAAACTTCTACGATTTTCTTTTAGTAAAAACTTCATGGTAGGTTTTTCTTTTTAATAGACATTATTTTGACAGTTGGGAAAAAGAACGCACGAGTGCGGGAAAGGTAAAAAAAAAGCACGCGTGTGTAATAGCCCACTTCCCGAACGCTATACATCCCTGCAATACGCCACTTTTTGAGCAACTGTATTAAAAACTTATTTAACTTTAACTTTTTTGGCTTGTGGCCTAATATTATCGTACATTGTTGAAAAGTATAATATAAACAGCATGACCAGATGATTTAGTCTGTAGTATCCCACTGCTGGGCATAGGCCTCTTTCCCCATGTAGGAGAAGTATCCGAGTATAATCAGAGCTTAATCACCCACGCTGTTTCAATGCGGGTTGGCGGATATATTCCCTACTATGAGTAACGATCGCTATCATGTGTACATTTACACACACGGCTTAACGTGCTCTCTGAGGCATGGTGGCGAGACCCACGAGGACAGCACGAACACCCAGACCATGGCAAGCATCTGTATTGTCAATACAAATGTTTGTCATGTGCGGGGATCGAACTCGCAGCCGCCAGCGCTAAAGCCACAAACCAGTGCTGTGACCGTGTAGCCAAATTTGTATGGTTTCGTTAAAATCTCAAAAAAAAAACAAATTCAGATATTCTCAATTTTAGGCAAAATATTGGTCATTAATATGCATATTTTTTTTAAATTACAAATATTGAAAACTAGCTTCTGCGCGCGACTTCGTCGGCGTGGACTCCGCTCCTATTGGTCTTAGCATGATGATATATAGCCTATAGCCTTCCTCGATAAATGGGCTATCTAACACTGAAAGAATTTTTCAAATCGGACCAGTAGATCCTGAGATTAGCGCGTTCAAACAAACAAACAAACAAACTCTTCAGCTTTATTATATTAGTATAGATTACGTCGTTGCAAAAATATTTAAAATTCGTTTACGTTGTAGAGTTCAGTTTTTTGCTGTAACCCTAATTTTAATATGTAATAAAATAAATCTGTAATAATTGAAACTCCTTTTCGTCTTCAATGATGAAGGAAAATAACGTATATCTGCCAACACCTAAGAATGGAATAATAAAACAATTACTTTTTCTAAAAGAATATTTGTCTATCGAGTAGTAAGACCACAGGTCATTAAAGACATTGCTGTAAAAATAATATCACAGAATTGTTTAACGATGCATTTTAACAAAATATGAAAATACCCGCAACAGCCGCGTTAACTGTTCGCAAACTTGCAACAATCGGAGTTCCAAATAGGTACTTAAAACTTACCAAAGCAACATTTGTAAATTTTATATGAAATTGTATGTAATTTGTGGTCATTTTCCGCTACGCTTTGTGTTTATATTTCTTTGCGGCTAAGATCCCATTTCAGAAACTAATGATACTCATTTACAGTATAATAGGATTAATCTACTCGTTTTAGAAAGTATACTCACGTTTATATAAGGTTTATGTAATTACGTACAATAAAAGCGTTTCTATGTACTTAATAAATTTTACGACCGTCTTACTAACCCACCACAAATAGCTGAATGGATAGATATAAGAAAATATAATATTAACGCAAAACTTCCAAACATGACGTAAGTAGGTACGCACGTAGAAAGAATTTGTCAAAATGAATTTCTTGAGAGGGAAACATGTGGTGAAATATGGAATATAATTTCGTCATTCAGTAATTTGAAATTGGGTCTAAGATATTGCCTGAAAGTTTAGCAAAATTTTTCAGATATTAAAATGCTTCAGAAAAGACAACGTCATGAACCAAAGTTTTTAACATGGCTTTGCGTCAATGGTCACAATCTTAAAACTGATTTTAATTTGTACACAAATAAAAGTAAATGCAATTTAAAAGTATTATGTACTCATTAAATAACTTTACCCATAAAACTTGACATAAAATTAAAGTTAAAGGACAACGCCCCGTGCAAGTAACTAACTATCTATAGCTGTTATAATAATATGTTCATACCAAAGATAAGCAGTAATTGAACAATAGAAGATACCAATGTAAACACAAAAAAAAAACCTTTATCACAATCTTAAACATCATCAAAATAACAAAGTTATTTTCGATCTTACACTTCATCAACATAAGAAAAAAAAAACATTAAACAAAAGGTATATTTTACTCCTTAAATAGAGACTTCGACGGCGCGGCGTTCTGCCGATAATGTATATTAATAATTAATCATCTCTCGCTTGATGGATGATCCACTTTCGTAAACAAACTGAGATTTTTTTAATAAACTTAGAATTGGATCTCTCTGATAAGCATTTTATACGAAAAGAGTTTCGCCTCACAAAGAGATATTAGATTTCCTTGCCTCGTTTCTGACTAATATTTACGCAATGATGAAGTTATTTATGTTGTTATATCAAACGTTTATTTTTTATTGTGTTTACTAAATCGGTTTATATTGAATTTATCTTTTAGTATAAGCTCTTTACATGTTATTGTTTAACCAAAACAATAATGGAAAAGAAACAGATGAAAATTACATTTTTCTCATTATTTTGTTTTATTCTGACGCTTGCAATGAAAATAAATTTTACAAAATACTTAGAGATCTTCTCAATTTTCATATTTTGGCATGACAGATATCCTTTAACCAGGGACGTGAAAAATTTATAACACTTTAGGGGACATGACGTCTCACAGGCTACTACTTCGAAATTAAATTTTTTTCAAAATTGCATGTGTATGATTTAAAATTGTGTTTGTATTTAACTATTGGTATACAATAAAACAAATGTAAATTAATTCAATCATTTTTTTATAATAACTTAGAAAAAAAAACTATAATTAACAATTCGTAGTAATTTTCAGCCTTAAATGACATGAGATCCTTTTTTAGCATTTTAATAGACTTTAAATAAATTCTTCGACAAATTTCACACTTTTTACTTAAAATCTAATAATAAAGAAAACAAAAAAACAAAAAAGCTACTTCTGAAAACTAAAAAGAAAAATTCTGACACCCGCTCAACTTAGCATAAAATCATTGGCGATTTTTGGACAAAGGACGAGAACATTGCCCTACATATTCATATATATATGTGTCTTCTGACGACTATAACATATTTTGAGAAGCAAACATTATTCTGTAACTGTAGATTTTTTTGTTGGTCCATTTCAAAATTTGTTGAAGCATTTTTTGATCAAATAATTTATGCCAAATGCTGAAGGCGTCTTTAGCGTCCTCGCCTATCAATTTCGAGACACAAGCACGAGTAATTATATTATGTTGAGGCGTGCGAACCCTAGTAGGTATTAGGAGGTGTCTTTGACCATTTACAACGATTTTTTCCGTAATATTAATTCGATCATTGTAATTCCGAAAGAGGCGCGTCATCGTCAGAACTATTGGTACTAACAACTTCTTCAGTGATCTGTCTCCTCTCATTGCTGCTATCCTCTTATGAAATGTTCTCCTCTGGGTCTTCATCTTGATAACTTTTACGAAGATGTAAAAGTTTACGATCGGAAACCAAGAACTCGTCAATACCACATTCACTCTCAGATTGGTCTGACGCCAGCATGAGGGCGAACCCCTCTTGAAACCCTCTTCAAACGTGGAATGTCTGTACGTAATATTTTATTTTTTGATGAATTCGTGGGCTGGAGTTGACGTTACCTAACGTTTTCTGCAATTTTGCACTAAAAATGAAAAAGTAGTTCGTAAAAGTATTTGTATGACAACTAGGGACATGTAGCCTCACAGGCTACGGTCGATTTTCAAATTAGTATTACTTACGTGTTAAGCAACCGATAACACATCTACCTTCTTCGCTGGTCCTTTTAGAACTAAAACAAAAGCTACTAAGACGCTGGATCGTGGAAAGCGAGGGGAAGTGGTCAATTCTAAAAATTTGCAAAACACGCAACGCCTGTGAGACTACATGTCCCTAGTTAAAGGATATAGATACTACTAAAACAGTCAATATCTCAAATAATATTGGCTATCGATGTAACGTTTGACTAATTTAATTAATTAGCCTTGATAGTGATACCTGGGGGATGTGTCTACAATTTCCCTTGTAATGTTATGTATAGTACATTAGATAACTAATAAACCAAAACAATATTTAAAGAAACATTGCTAAGATAAGTCTATTTATAAAAGGGACACAGACAAACTAGCAGCCCTCTCGTCAATTCGATTCCAATATTACTAGACATTACGTTCGTCTTTCTTTCGTTGATATTTTTGAAGACTTTTCCACCCTTTTAACTTATACTGATTTTGAAAGCAGACAACTTTTCCTGATTAACGGGCTGTTACAATACAAAAGAAACCGACGTTAAAAAATGTGAATTAAAACTGTATAAGTTTGTTACAAATATCACCAAGTTCTGGGTTTCCTGGAAAAAAATAGCTAATTAGGCATAAGTCCGCCCATTGTACTTTACTGTCTGTAACTATCTTTATTCTTTTTTGTGATATATTAATAAAGTATAAAATCTATATCTATACTTCTATAATCTATACTAATATATAAAGCTGAAGAGTTTGTTTGTTTGGTTGGTTGTTTGTTTGTTTGTTTGATTGATTGTTTGTGTGTTTGAACGCGGTAATCTCTGGAACTACTGGGCCGATTTGAAAAATTCTATCAGTGTTAGATAGCCCATTTATCGAGGAAGGCTATAGGCTATGTATCATCACGCTAAGACCAATAGGAGCGGAGTCCACGCCCACGAAGTCGCGCGCAGAAGCTAGTAATAAAATAAAGTTCCTTACATTACATTAGGTACATTATAATCTTTCAATCATAACCCTCATTAAATGGTCGTACATTAAACGATTCAAGGTAAAGTACATTCAGAACTCAGAAAGCGGTGATAATACTGCTAATGCTCTTAGATTAATATTTTGATGTGATAAAAGACGGTATTAAATAGATGGCACATTGACTCGAAATGTTATTGAATTGGAGGGAACTTTGGCACGTATATTCTTTACAAGTTTTCCAAGGACCTTCAAGGGGAAGGGCTTTTAGCGGATTGAATCGTCAAGCAGGCATTCCCTCGCGCAATTCCGTTTACGAATAGCTTCTTATATTAGGTACAGATTGGATTGTAAACAGAGAAAGTAAATTATAATTACATTTAAAAAACATAAAATTCAAAAAATTAAATTTATTTGATTTTACATGATCAAGAGAAAAACATTCACTTACATTGCACTTACGCTTGCGTGTTAATCGTGTGAAGATTAACACAAGGAGTGTATGGACTATGCAATTATATTTTGAATATTTTACATTATGAATAAATATTCTGAAATGTAATTCGACACAAATACAATCTACATTCTTGTATATATGTAAGAAAATAAAAGTGAATAAATTTTCAACGTTCAATTTTTCGCTTCTATTCTAAGAATTATCTAAACCTACATTAATCTATACGTCACGAGCTAACCGTTCTCGTCGACGCCGCGAAATTGGTATCGTCACAAAGATTAAGTTCCCGCGACAATGTATAGACAGGGCGCTTTGATAAGGACTTTTCAATTTTTCCAGTACACTATTGACTGTCAATATAAATAAATCTTTTCGTTACTCTAAAATTGAAGACAGAATACATTTTTGGAAATAACATTGTGAGTTCAGTGACCTTTATACAGATTACTTTACAAATATCAAACAGAGTGTTTCTGTTTTGTATTTATATTTGTACTTTTATCAATATTCTGAGTTTGCTTGTCTATTTAAAGGTCACTGACTTAATATTTCCACTCAACTTGGCGCTTGGTATATTTATATGTCTGATAGCTAGTACGTGTATACATTTCCAATATGTACCATCGAAAACCAATATAAGCGAATCTATAATGTTAACCAGTGTCATGGAGTGATGAAGAAAAATTAAATTTTATCGACGGTTATGGGTTCAATGGCCGCTTGAAGTGGTTGGATATCCACTGAGCCGTGAGGAAAGCCTAAGACCAACATAATAAAATCGCTTTCTAAATCGCTTCTTTTCATAGAAGTGCACGCAATTAGTCCAGCATAGTGTCGAACTAGGATTCATTGCTGTACCTATAAGGAAATTAAATAGGATTATAATAGTTTTTTCTTTATTCGTATATTTAGGTACCCTGATTCGTTCAAACGTAGTCAGAGCAACGGACACACATGCGAATTCGTGTTGTAGAGTTTAACTCTTTAATAAAAAAATAAAAAAATGATAGTCCCGCTGAGTTTCTTTCGCCAGTTCTTCTCAGCTCAGAGGCTTCTTTTTTCCGAACTGGTAGTAGACTCATGACGTTCAGTAAGAAATTGTTATAATTTTATGCTGAATAAAATATTTTGATTTGATTTGATTTGATTTGATTTGATTTGAATAAAATTAATAAAAAATGTAAAATACTGTAAATGTCGTTGCCAAGCTCAGCAAGACTCATTCCAGTATTTTATTACAATAATTAATTAGTATTATTACAAGTCCAAGTTGAGTATTTTTTGTAAAAATTTACATTATTTTGATAAAACTTGGTAACCAAGATGTGTGTTGAAAAACTAGAGAAAAGCTAACTTAAATTTCTAATTTTAATCAATAAATAACAAATTACATAAAACTATTTCAAGATATATTAAATAGAGGTAAATATTTTCTTTAGAATTAATTTAATTTGAATTTAATACAAGTATTAGACAAAATGAACGGATGATAGTGGCATCAATATCTCGCCCTCCCGCCGTCGTAAGAAGTCATAAAGCAAAAGAAAATTGTAAGGTTGCTCAATAAAGGGAAAGAACAATTTGGAAGTATTGGCCTAAACATTACAAGTATATTGTTGTATTGATTTTATAGATTTTGATCTGTTTCTACGTTCTTCTACATTGTATTTCTTTTTAACCGACTTAGAAGCGGATAAGGTGTCAATTCGAATATATATTTTTTATTTGTGTTTCCTTATAACTTTTAATAGGCTGTAGCAATTTTAATGTTTCTTAAAATTTTTGATATGATAGTAAAAAACATTTTCGAATTTCCTCGTGTGTGGGAAACACAAAAATAAAAATAATACGACGATATACGATGATGTTCATTTTATTACTTGTCGATCTGAATTGAACTCAGTGTTTTTTTGTTTTATTTGTATTAGGACAAACACAACTAATTAATTTCTTGTATTACTTTTCCTGCAATTATTGCACAATATGATAGATAGGTGTAATAAAATGTAAAGTGGTGTTTCGCTTTGGTCATTAGTATATTATTTAAAAATCTATTTTTTTTTAAGAATTGTTAGATTGTTTTTTTTCTGTTTCTTTAGAAAACGTTTATGATTCGGCCACCATACCACTGCTGGGCATAGGCTTTTTTCCGTGTAGGAGAAGGGCTTAAGCCTAAAACACCACGCTGCTCCTCCGTGGGTTGGCGGATAAACCAATAACGTACACATACCTATGCAAATATTTACCATATTTTTGTGTATATTTTTTTGCAAGCAATGCGATATTTGTTTATTATATTAAAAAGACTTTTTTGTTAGTATATTAAAAACGCTACACACTATTTTAATTGTCATTGTATTGTATTTAATGTCTAACAAAAGCACCATCAAAGTTAATGTAATAAAAAATCCTTTCAATTATGATCCAATAATAACATTTACATGAAGCTCACAAAATTTAGATGAAAAAATCTACTCCTAATCTAAATCATCAGGAAATTACAAAGTTGGTAGTGAGTTAAGCGACTGCCTCGTTCACAAAGACACGAAACGGAAGCCGACACCGCCGTATTGCCAGAACCTGAAGGATGTTATCACTCAATATATTCTTCAGATAATGGACAAGATTTGTTTTTCCTTTTTTCCCTCTTTTCGAAGTTATGTCACTGTCAGTGATAAGGGAAAGGGTTTCGGAAATAAGTTTATTTATACCAACATAATAAACCATACACTTCTATACATCAAGATATGCTTAATGCCTATGTACATCGGTTGCTTTTGGTTTTAAAATGTAAATAGCTTGATACCTAGATAAACTTGATGTCTTAGAATCTTGAGACTTCAAGGACTCTAATCTTGATCCACGATCTTTTGTCGAACCACATGCAGACTTATTTCTTCTTTATCTGTCTTTGTAGGATCTGTCTTAGCACGTTAATATTTCTACCATATTAATGTGCTAAGAATGTCGGTAAGTTGTGTCAGAATTGATTGAAAAGCACAATGATACACTGATCATCTTTGTCAACGAATCTTTAACGATCTGTTACCATTTTTTAAACACTTTATCGATATTATATTAACCTTTTTAACCGACTTCTAAAAAAGGGAGTAGGTTCTCAATTCGATTGTTTTTTTTTATGTATGTTACTGCAAAATTTTTGACTGGTTGGACCGATTTAGACGTTTTTTTTTTCTTTTTTTTACCGAAAGGTGTTCCGTGTCATTTGGAACAATTTAATTTAATTGAGATCTGACAGGTACCTTTCGAGTTATATAGAATAATGCGTTTTCACTTGATTATTTTATTGTCGACCTACGTTGTATTATTTGTCGATGTAATTGAAGTCGGTTTTTTTCGTTTGCGAGCAAACACAATTATTAAGCACCGTTATGGGCTTCTTGAGATTACCAAAATAGCTGCGAAAGGTATATTTACCAATAAAACAGATTTGGAGAGTTATTCCCAGTAATCTTAACATCCAACAATCTGATGGGAAAGTTTATGGAGTTGCCATAAAAAGTTACGATACCACTCACAAGAGCAAGCAGTAAAGACAAACGCTAACCGATCCGGAGAGGATCATAACTGGAAACGGCTTAAAATACAGAAGTCGTCTACCTCAAAAATATGAATGTATCTGGTTATTCGTGTGTCATTACTTCACATTGTAGGCCATCGCACGTGACTTACTCTGATACCCTTCCCGTTATTACACTTCATATTTCTTTCACATCAGAACATTTTACACGAAAACATGTCTTATTGCGTTCGACTAAATACAATAATCGCATCATGTTTAGATAGCCCGCGACGTGATAAATGGCACAACGTAGGAGACAAATTTGATATCGTATCTCCGACTTGTATCATTAGTCGGGTTTTTATTACTAAATATAGATTTTTTTCGCAGCTTTACTCGTGCTGAGTTTAGATGTCAGTTCGCTTGGTATGTATTACTACTTTTTCAGTCTACGACTTTTTAGATGTAACGGAATAGTCAAGCGCAAGCGCAATAAAAACTTTGGGAGGGTTACGTTTGTTAAATGAAACAGAACGTCAAATAGATAACCCAATATGATGAATAAATAAGAAATAAATAAGAAAGAAGTTGACATAAGTTTTGAGTACGTAGGTAAATAAAAAAAAATTTATTGAAAAAAAATACAATGGAAAAAAAATGTCTAAATTGTATATCCGATAGTTTTGAGGAATCACGACTTTGATGATGTTTTTTTACTATTTCAATGGTTTTACAATCAATGTTTCTCCATCTATCATCTTCATGTTTTTTTTTTCATTCTACGTGACACTGGTGGAATCAATCACTATCGGAAGTATCTAATCTAAACAATTAATAATTATGATTATGATTTTGCAAACATCATGAATTAAAACAACATCAAAACAAAATAATACAAACAAACTCAAACTACAGTATATATAATATTTTTATGTTGACGACGAAAGGAGGGAAAGTGAAAATTTATATACGAAGAAATATGTGAAGAAAAATGAAATAACAATGATACACTACGGTTTCGCGTCCTCATTAAATAAAACGGAGTTCTTTTATAAATCGAAACCACATTTTCACACGTTTTTGTCTTTGTATAAATAACTGTACGAACAAGACAACAATATTATATAAAACTAGATGTGCCCCGCGGTTACACCTACGTTAATTTAAGAAAAAATTAGGAACTAAAGTATTATATAGCCTATAGTCTTCCTCGATAAATGGGCTATCTAATACTGAAATAATTTTTCAAATTGGACCAGTAGTTCCTGAGATTAGCGCGTTCAAGCAAACAATCAAACAAACAAACTCTTCAGCTTTATAATATTAGTATAGATTAATGAAAATCGTGATAGTATATATTTCAATTTACTGTAGGAATAATATATTTGTGATGTAATTTATTTAGAATAGTTTTTTTTATACAACTATTTCGGGAAACAAGCGTATGGCTCACCTGATGGTTAGCAGTTATCGTAGCCTACAGACGCCAGCAACAACAGAAGCATCGCCAGTGCGTTGCCCACCATATCTGCCTATATTATCTACCTATTATCCCCCCAGGAGCTCTGGTCACCTTACTCACCACAGGAACACAACACTGCTTGAAAGCAGTATTTTTTAGCTGTGATCTTCTGTAAGGTCGAGGTACTTCTACAGTTGGACTGCTACCTATTTTGAGCAGGATATTTTTGCTGTGCCTTGTGGTATAATTAATTATTTTTGAATCTCTTTTAAATTGTTTATATAACAATTTAAAAGAGATTAAATGTTAAACAAAATTTAATTAATATTTATATAAAAAATATATAAAGCTGAAGAGTTTGTTTGTTTGTTTGTTTGAACGCGGTAATCTCTGGAAATACTGGGCCGATTTGAAAAATTCTTTCAGTGTAAGATAGCCTATTTATCGAGGAAGGCTATAGGCTATGTGTCATCACGCTAAGACCAATAGGAGCGGAGTCCAGGCCGAAGAAATCGCGCGCAGAAGCTAGTATTTATATAAAAACAAATTAATGTAATTAATATTTAATGCGATTTTCTAAATTGTTGAAAGATCTTATACTATTAAACGAGCAATTCTTGTATATATATATATTTTCTGAATCTCGGAATCGGCTCCAACGATTTTCGTGAAATTTAGTATGCAGGGGATTTCGGGGGCGAAAAATTGAACTAGCTAGGATTCATTAAAAAAAATGTCGTTTTATCCCTGTTTTTAGGCAATGAAAAAATATCATTAGAATACGAAGCTTAATTTCACTACTTTAAACATAGCGTAATTAGGAAATCGGCGGGGGTCAAATCGTGTTGCCCTGGGTTCGAATCTCAGTCTCCAGATTTGTTTTTTTTTTTCTTTTTTTTTTAATTTCACTCGTGATTTATTATTTTAATAAAATTAAAATATAAAAATACCGAGAAAAAAAAACAAAAAACAAAATGAAAATACCGAGCTAGGCTCGGTCACCCAGGTACTGTTTTTAAAACGTCTATTGTTGTTGATAGTACGTAATGTTACAGGTAATAAGTTTGTTTTTGCTTGTCCTAAAAATTTTAATTTTGTGTTTAAAACTGAAATGACTAGTTACGTGCAGTCAACCTAACTATCAATATTTAACAAAATAGTATAAATTGCTACTGATATACTCTTTAGGCTATAAAACATCAAGCTATGAATCAAGCCATGGAAGCGGAAACCAAAGAATAAACCTCAGGGGAAACTATACGACATGTAAGATAATAAATACACTTTCCAATTTCCTATAAAATTGATATCTATATATTCACAAGAATTTCAAAATTGCACCGAAGTCGACTTGTTAACGGCGGGTTCAGTATATCATGAAGCCGTCGTTCAAATTTAAAACTTATAAAACTTTCATACTCTTGAAATCTAGAACAAACTTCAAAAACAAATATCTTTCGATCGACGCCAAAATTTTACGATGATATCTTACATGCTTTTCGGAGAAATAAATGCAATATGAGATGTTTGAATTTACGTTTTAGCTTTTCAGCTGGATATATCGTCTTTGCTGAGATAAAAGACAGATGAAAAGAAAGGAGAAAAAAACAGGAGACATATTTGACTTCGCAATAAATTATTTTGGTTAAATAATGAAATATATGTTTTTGTTTTTATATAACTAGGTCAGCAAACAAGCGTATAGCTCACCTGATGATTAGCGATTACCACAGACCACGTGGCGATTACCGTAGCTTATAGACGCCTGCAACACCAGAAGCATCGCAAGCGCGTTGCCGACCCTATCCCCAATCCCCTGGAGCTATAGTCACCTTCCTCACCAACAGAAACAATAATGCTTGAAAACAGTATTATTTAAGTAGCTGTGGTCTTCTGTGGTCTTCTACTACCCCAGTCGGGCTGCTCCATATTTTGAGCAGGAAATTCCTGCTGTGCTGTGCCCTACCTCAGTTGATATATAGTTGTTTAAAGTGATTCTTTGCAATTTTTTAAGTAAAATTATTTTTTCATTCAGTCGAACGATTTTGAGAGCGAAACTTGTTGATTTTTTTAGTATTCAAGTTCAAATAAACAGACAGCTTTAAAACCTTACCCAAAATAACCATTCACAGAATTCGTGGCAGTATTCTGAATGGTTAAAGCAAAAAGTTTAATAAAATCGAATAGTGAAAATAAAATTTTTGTTTAATGTTTTAACACACAATTAATTGTGTAGAAAATCACATTTTAATATAGTTATTCTATTCCAATATAGTGTTCTTAAGACTTATTAATTTAAAATCTATTTACATCTGACACTGCAGTGTTTCAAAATATATTCAAATTAATTTGTAAAATCGTAAAATAAATGTTTTATTTGCATCTAAAATTACCCATCGCTGACTACAAATTAAAGGCAAATAATCTTTATACATAAATTGGTCCGGTTTACGTAAAACCCACAATATACGTTACAACTTCGTCGACGTTTTAATGTAATTTTCTCCGTCGTTACCGTCGTGAGGGTCACGAAGGGTTCCCCATAATATATAATGCCGCGTGTCCGGTTTGACGACCTTCTCAAAGATATAGTACCGTTAAACGACATTTTTCTATAGCGCCGGTAAGTATGGGATGGTAATGATATCTTTTGTGGCCACTGAAATGGCAACGTTCATATATCATGTTTATGTTACGTTTTAATATTTAAATGTTTGAATATTACTCGGTTTGGTAAGCAACGATTTGTTTCTTTTAGGGTCAAGTTAACATAAGTGTTTGCGATAATATTTATACTAATTTGAAAAACCAATAAAGGTGTTGCGTCCTAATCTTAAGTATATATTATGTATGAACGATTATCTCTTTTTTTTTTCTCCTTAACGTGAATTTTAGTCATACGTACCTACTCTTTGAGGGATACCGCTATCTGATGGACAACGCTATCTAATGGATAACGCTCTGAAGAATAATTATCTGATAACTATATGATTGATAACTATCTGAAGGAGAAATATCTGAAACACAACACTATTTGGTCCCGTTGTTATTATGTACATCTGATAGCGATCGTTACTAATAGTAGGGAATATATCCGCCAACCCGCATTGGAGCAGCGTGCTGGATTAAGCTCTAATTCTTCTCCTACATGGAGAAAGAAGCCTATGCCCAGCAGTGGGATATTACAGGCTGCAGCTGTTTAGTTAAAATTATTTTTTGAGCTGAGCTATTTGATGGATAACGTCATTTGATGTATAACGCCTAATGGTAAGCGGCTATCTATAGGCTCTCGCTCCAGAAGCATCGCAAGCGCGTTGCCCTACCCCCACTGCCGACACTACTCACCACAGGAACACAATACTATTTGAAATAAATATTATTCAACTTTCATTAATTGCAATGTTTTTAAAATTCCAATTTCATTTAAGTCTATTATGTATTTATGTATAATATGTATGTATTGTACATACATAATTATATTCTAAAGTTAAAAAAAAAACAATTATATATCGTATTTCCTTTAACATTTCTAACATACTTTCGATGAACAGTTTCCTAATAAAACCATCTATTATAGTGTGAAATAGACCCCAATGGGCCTTTTTGAAATGTGAGAAAAATTACAATCCACGGACTGGGCAATAGATTTATCGAGACCCCAAAAGACTTGTTATAAATGACGTATTACTCACATTCAGTTCACTCGGGAATACATTTCTTATAAGTTTTTTTGTGGTATAAATAAATTGAAACTAATTGATTTTTATGAGAACAAACCGGAAAATAGAGGAAAATTTATACTCGTTTATCGTGGCTAGATCGAAATCCTTTTCATGGCGTGTTCGACGTGTTATATTATACGTGAAAAAAAAGAAGAAAGAAGAATCAATGATAAGCTGGCAGAACTGTGTTACCAATGATTTTTTTCTTTTCTATATATCTTCGAAAAAAAGATAGTTTTATCAAATCAGGATTCTTTTAGAGCAAGATTTTGGGATTGTTATGGGTGTCAAAGACATTTTAATTGGCTAATTTTGCGACTGTGTATTGCGCAAGATACCAAACACTACTTGCGTTCTCTTGAAGTAGAAATACGAGTAGGCTAGGACTTAAAGAATTCTCTCTTTTAAAGGTTTTTTTCTTTGTTATTATTTTAAAGTAGCATCGAAAAGGCATCAGTAAACTCGCTTACAATACAAAATAAGACACTAACTTGAGAGCAGTATTATTTAGCTGTGATCTTCTGTGAGTTTGAAGTGCTTTCCCAGTCGGGCTGCTCTAAATTTTGAGTAAAATATTTTACTGCAGTGTTCTATTCAAGCAAACAATTCAATAGTTTAAGCGTGAAAAATAAATAAAAATCCATCGTCCAGCTATCTATAGAAATTTTCGCGAAAAATGTAGTAACCAATTTATTTTATAAAAGCCTCACTTTCAACGACCCCCTGTAGGGTGGAAAAAGTATATCAGCTAATAAGCTGAATGAATACCTTCCAGCTATACAAGTAACAGGATAAATTTTTTTCTTAATACACCTAGGTCGGTAAACAAGCGTATGGCTTATCTGATAGCAAGCGATTACCGTAGCTTTTAGACGCCTGGAACACCAGAAGAATCTGATGCATGGTTCCGAGAATATTTTCTACATCCGTTAAAGTTTTATGTCTTAATCTATATTATGTGCTAGATTTTAATAAAATTAGCATTCTTTAATATTTATTTATTTGCTATTTTTTTAATGAAATACATTATAATCCAAATAAATAAAATCAGACCTTTTGATAACAAAATTTTCTTTTAGCTATTCTCTAAGAACGTACACAAAAGATGATAACAGGCGTCCTCAAAATTATTATACATAAAAAGTAATTACGTACATGAATAAATCGTAATGTAACTATATATTTTTCTAATAATATGTAAATATATATAAAGAAATTCTTAAAGAATCTCTTTAGTTTATTATGTGACGCCTGGCTGGATGTCATTTGATTTTAAATTTTAAATAGTAAGATGTCAGACAGAATGTAATAAAATTTATATAGCTATTTTATTAATTGTTAGAATTTGTAAATAAGAGTACGTATAGAATAATAAACTTGAAATGTCGTTTCTTTGATTTCAGAGCAACGTCATCTTGTTATTTTGGTACTCTCATACAAATAGATATATAATCTTATAAAACGACATTTTTGTTTATAAGATTTAAATTGAAACAAAATATGGAGAAACTTTGTTTTGAATTTGCAATTTTGCCATCAAGTGACGGAAAATCTGATGCATGCTATATAACGTCAATATCTACACACGAGGGAAAAGTATATGCTATTCCCGATGAATTTCAATATGTTGGTTATCACAAAGACATAATAAAAACGGTTGCTTATACCAAAGTAAAAAACAGTCTTAAGAAAAGATACCAGACGCGAAGGGTTTGGATAACTATGTCAGAGGAACTAAAAAAAACCTATATAGACGAAGATGACAATTTACAATTTGCAGACCAATACTTAGAAGAATTGGATAAAAAACAAACTACGACTACACAAAATAGTGAAGCAGGTGTACTAGAAAAACTCTTTGAAAATCTAGTAGAAAATACACAAGAAAATAAACATAATTTGAAAAATATAACAGAGAGGTTTATGATTGAAAAATTTACAACTAAAAATTTTAATGCGAGACAATGGATTGACACATTTGAAAAAGAATGCCTTCGTCTAAATGTGATACAGGATGAGAAAAAAATTGAAATACTACGGTTATTTATGGATAAAAGTTGTTTAGACTGGTACAGTTCTATGGTGACAAAACTTACCATGGATTCGGAATGGTCAGTATGGAAAGACAAATTCTGTGCATCATTTGTAAACAAAGGTTGGAACAAAATTACTTATGCATTATCATATAAATATAAAGATGGGTTATTATTAGATTATGCTATAAAGAAGGAAAAGTTGTTACTTGATATGAGAAACTCAGTTGATACAGGAACATTGATAGATCTTATTGCTGCTGGTTTGCCAGAATTTATACTTACCAAGATTGATAGAGAAATATTAATAGATACTGTTGACCTGTTTAATGAGTTAAGCAAATATGAACATATGGTTAGCAAAAATAATGATTTATTCTACAGAAAATATGGAAATCCACGAAGCATCAATAAAAATGAAAATAAAAGCCCATGTAATATTTGTGAAAAATTAAAAAAAGGAACTCGCTATCATCCCGAATCTACATGCTGGTTTTTAAATCAAGATAATATAATAAAAGAAAATAACAGCCCATGTAATATATGTAAAAAATTAAAAAAAGGAACTCGCTATCACCCCGAATCTACATGCTGGTTTAAAACAAACGAAGATGATATAATAAAAGAAAATAATATTAAACCTATTAATAATTCTGTTATAGAAGCCGAATTAAAGGAAACTAATCAAAAAAACGAATAGTGACACCATTAATAAAAGTCAAACTGCTATTGAATAATATGTTGCATGTATATGGAATCTATGATTCAGGTTCAAACGTTTCCCTGATAAATTCGAAGCTATTAAGACTAAAAGGGAAAATAAACAATATAAATGTAACAAATTTAATAACAATTAATGGTGTCAAAAAGACTAGTGGTTTGACAAATTTGAAAATTAAAATATTTGAGATAGAAAAAAATGTAGATGTATACATTATTGATGAAAAAAATTTTAACTATGATTTCTTGATTGGATTAGACATTATAAAGGAATTCAAACTAGTACAAAACGAAGATTTAAAAATAACTCAAAAAGCTCATTTCAATGAGAACATAAAAACAAATAGTGAAGGAAAAGAAAGCATAGATAACAGAGATATAAAACAATACAAAATTAACTTCAATGAACATGTAAAAGAAGAAGATTTTGAAATAAAGATAGATCATTTAGATGATATAAAAAAATCACAAATTAATAAATTAATTGAAGAATACAACACAGTATTTGCAAAAAATAAATATGATGTTGGTACTGTTAATGGATATGAAGCTAGAATAGACTTATTGGTAGACAAATATTGCTGTAAAAGGCCATACAAATGCACTATGGAAGATAGAAAAGAAATAGAGAAGCAAATAGCAAATTTATTGAATAAAAATCTTATAGAAGAATCCTACAGTCCTTTTGCTGCACCTGTCACTTTGGCTTTTAAAAAAGAGGAAAACAAGAAATCCAGATTATGTATAGATTTTAGGGAACTTAATAAAATAGTAGTGCCGGAGGCCCAACCATTTCCTTTAATAGATGACATAATGACAAAAACGAGAAATTGTACATATTTTACAACACTAGATATTAATTCTGCATTTTGGTCAATTCCCTTGAGAATAGAAGACAGGAAGAAAACTGGATTTGTGACTCAAGAAGGACATTTCCAATGGACTTGCTTACCATTTGGCTTAAAAACAGCACCAGCAATATTTCAAAGAATATTGAGCAATATACTTAGAAAATACAAACTTACAGAATTTGCTGTAAATTACATAGATGATATCCTAGTATTTTCAAAATCTTTTGATCAACACATTAGTCATCTGAAGCAATTATTAGAAGCAATTAAAACAGAAGGTTTTAAATTGAAATTTACAAAATGCACATTTGCATCAAATTCAGTAAAATACCTGGGTCATATTATACAAAATAATTCTATAAAACCATTAAAAGATAATTTGATCTCTATAAAAAAATTTCCTATTCCAAAAACACAAAAAAATGTAAGACAGTTTCTAGGAAAAATAAATTATTATCATGAATATATTCCAAGAAGTGCAATAATATTAGATCCATTACATAATTTACTCAGAAAAAATCAAAATTTCATTTGGACTGATAAATGCCAAGAGACATTTGAAAAAATAAAAACAATTCTTTGTTCTCAACCAGTTTTGGAAATATATGATAAAGATTTACCAATAAATATTTATACAGACGCGTCTATAGAAGGAATTGGAGCCATTTTAAAACAGACGCAGCCAGATGGGATAGAAAAGCCAGTTGCTTATTTCTCAAAGAAGCTAAATGAAGCTCAAAAAAAGAAAAAAGCCATATATTTAGAATGTTTGGCCATTAAAGAAGCGGTACGATACTGGCAATACTGGTTAATAGGAAAATCATTTACAGTTTATTCAGACCATAAGCCATTAGAAAATATGAATGTGAAATCAAGAACTGATGAAGATCTAGGTGACTTGATGTACTACTTATCCCAATATGATTTTAAAATAAAATACGCCCCAGGAAAAGATAATTTGGAAGCAGATTGCCTTAGCAGAAACCCAGTATTAGAATCTGATGAAAATAAAGATGAACAGCTTAAGATTGTGAACTTAATTGATGTCGAAGATATTTTAATGGATCAGAATGAAAATGAAGAGATACAAAATAATAAAAATAAAATGATTAAGAAACAAAACATATATTATAAAAAAGTAAGAAATAAAGAAAAAATAATTTTATCAGAGGAATTCAGCATACAATTTATAAGAAATATACATGAAAATCTATGTCATATAGGAATTCAGCAGATGCAAAAAACACTTGGTCCATTATACACTGCAAAAAATTTAACTAAAAATATCAAAGAAATATGTAAAAACTGTAAGATTTGTATAAAAAATAAATCAAGAGGACAGGAGAAATTTGGATTTATGTCTCATCTGGGTCCAGCCAAGAAACCTTTTGAGATAGTCTCAATAGATACAATAGGAGGTTTTGGAGGCTCAAGATCTACAAAGAAGTATCTACATCTTTTAGTAGATCACTTTACGAGATACGCATTTATACTAACATCGAAAACTCAATGTGCGAATGATTTTATTAAACTGGTTTCAAAAATATCAAACACTGACGACATTAAGATGCTTCTCACCGACCAGTATCCCGGTATAAATTCAAATGAATTCAAGAAATTTTTGGAAGAAAAACAAATAACTATGATATTCACTGCAGTAAATGCACCATTCTCGAACGGTTTAAATGAGAGATTAAACCAAACATTGGTGAATAAAATACGGTGCAAATTTAATGAAGATGGAAATAGAAAAGCTTGGACAACGATAGCTCATGAGTGTGTAGATAAATATAATAAAACTATCCACTCAGTAACTGGTTTCTCTCCAACTTATCTTTTATACGGTATAGATTTTACTATTTTACCAAAAGAATTGACGACAGAAAATACTGAAAATAATTGGATAAGAGATAGGACAACAGCATTAGAAAATACAATAAAATCACATAACTACAACAAAATGTTATTTGATAAGAACAGAAAACACCATGAATTTAATGTTGGAGACATGGTGTACATAGAAAATGGAAATAAGCTAAACAGAAAAAAACTAGATGAGCTGAAAATTGGTCCTTATCAAATCATGGAAAGAAAATCTAAATCGATATATAGAATCGACACTGGATATAGGAAAACAGAGTCTAATTTATTTCATATTTCAAAAATTATTCCAGCAACCAAAATAGAAGATGAGAGTTTTTATTTTTAAATTATCTTTCTCCAGGGGGGGAGATATAAAGAAATTCTTAAAGAATCTCTTTAGTTTATTATGTGACGCCTGGCTGGATGTCATTTGATTTTAAATTTTAAATAGTAAGATGTCAGACAGAATGTAATAAAATTTATATAGCTATTTTATTAATTGTTAGAATTTGTAAATAAGAGTACGTATAGAATAATAAACTTGAAATGTCGTTTCTTTGATTTCAGAGCAACGTCATCTTGTTATTTTGGTACTCTCATACAAATAGATATATAATCTTATATATATTATTAGAAAAATAATATTAGCAAACAAAATATATTTTTTACCTGCACAATATTATTTGATAAAATATATTATCTCTCTTATAATGAAACAACTTTATACCTTTTGATCTTTGTTTGAATAATAATAAAAAAATAATAGATGTAATTATAAACATTAAAAAGGAATTTTAACATTTTAAATACAAAAATAGCGAAAGAATTAATTATTCCATAAGTAATTAGTTAATTACTGTGTAATAAATTATTTTTAAATGAAATGTATGAATATTTCTTTATTATTTAGTAACACGACAGCCACTGACTCAATGCAAACCGCGTTTTTTAAACGCGATACAGACGCGATGCAAACGCGCGTGTAACGCGATGCAAACGCGCGTATGTCGCGATACAAACGCGCCGTCGACGCGCGTTTGAATCGATACAAACGCCAACAAACTGCTCTGTAGGATAAAAACGCGCCGTCGACGCGCGTGTCACGCGATATAGACGCGATGCAAAGGCGCGTATATCGCGATACAAACGCGTTTAAAAAACGTGGTTTGCATAGGCCCTTAGTGGCTATTCCCCTTTGTGTACATAAGACCAATAGTCTGTCTAAGCCTGCCTTGAACGCTACGAAATGTTCCGACACAGGCGGTTTTAATCTATTACATTTTGTTATTAAAAAAAAAAAACAAATGTACAATCGTGTCATTTTATTTATTACTAGATGGCCCGGTGAACTTCGTTTCACATACGTATATTTGTGAAAAATATACACAAAACACTTTCTGACCAACTGACAACGTTTTTGACAAAAAACATTAAATTTCCCCGCTAGGAACATTTTGTATAGGAAAATTAAATCGTCGTTTTTAGTATTTTCCATTACATACTATTTATGTTTCTCACCGTTTAAACCTTCCCTGAACTTACACAAACATTTCAAGATCAAAATCAGCCAAATCGGTCCAGCCATTGTCGAGTTTTAGCGAGACTAACGAACAGCAATTGATTTTTATATAGATATAGATAGATTGTTGTTCAGATGCCAGCCCTATTAAAAACGAACGGGTGATTAGCTAAATCACTAAAATAGTTCTGTAAAAACTCTTAAGTTACAGAATATTACAAAACGAAAAATCCGCTTCCCATCCGGACTCTAAAAACTAGACAATTATAGGAAAGAGAATCGGCGAGCAATAAATCCACCTCCCAATGGTAACGTAGCGTTCAATTATTCCCAAAAGGTCGGCAATTCACTTAAACAAGCAAGTTCTTGCCGGAATAAGATCGCCTTGGGTCCATGATTTATAAACCTACCTAGAACACCTAGAATATTTTCAATGTAATACGTACATCGCTTGAATTTCTTGAAGCTTGAATAATGATTATAATTCAATTTTATTAGAAAATATAAAGGTCAAATGGTATATAAAATTCTGAGAAAGAAATTATGAGCCGCACTTGACTGCCTAGAGCTGGATCGAATAGAATTTCGCCGATTCAAAAGCGGATTAGCACTTAAAATTACAAGTATTTTTATTTAAAAGCATGCTGTACCCATTCTAAATAATTGTGTTTGCTTGCAAATAAAAAAACAAAGTTTAATTTACATCGACAAGTAATACAACGTAGGTACACGAAATAATAGTCAAGTAAATACGCGTTATCAAATATTACTCAAAAGTAGTCATTAGATCTCAATAAAATTTAAATGGGACCACAAAATAAGCAAAACAAGTATCGCCCAAATCGGTACATCCAGTGAAAAGTTATGAGGTATATACAAAGTAAATCAGTGAAAGAATAGTAAATACGCATTATTAGATAGAACTCTTGTTAGATTTAAATGGGACCACATGACACGCGCCAACATTCGATTAAAAAATAAAAGCGTAAAGTTTTGTAGTTACCATGAATATTAATTTAAGAAAATTCACGGAAATTAACTTTTTTTAAAATGTTAGAATGGGTATTTACATTATTTTCCTAATCCTTTACATATATTTTAATATAATTATTATGAATATCTACAAACTTTTAACCAAAATTGTCTATAAATTGATTAAATTCCATAAAATACCTATTAATGTATTAAAGAAAAAGATTCAATCTCATTCACTACACTGAACTAAATTGCAGATCCATTATAAATACAGGTATTATTTCTTTTGTATTTATATACACATACATAATCACTACATATTATAAAACAAAGTCGCTTCCCGCTGTCTGTCTGTCTGTATGTATGCTTAGATCTTTAAAACTACGCAACGGATTTTGATGCAGTTTTTTTAATACATAGAGTGATTCAAGTGGAAGATTTATATGTATAATATATGCATAATATAGTAGAGGAATATTGATCATTTTTGCAACCGTGCGAAGCTGGGGCGGGTCGCTTGTATTTAAATATTGGTTAAACTTTTACGAAATCATATTATGTTTTTGTGGGTATGTAAAAATTTAAAGCAGGTTATATTTAAGATAAAAAAAACGAACTTAATAGGTATTGCTACATAGTCAATCAATCGCATCAACAAACTAAAACTTGATTTCAATTTGATTCCGAATTCCATTGAACTTTACAAACGGATTTGGGTCAAAATTCAAATCGAAATCCGGAATTTTGTGGTCACAAACCAGCCTTAATTTATTACATGGACAATTTAAAATGTTCCATTTCGTCATACGGAACGTGCAGATCGCTTTTATAAAACAAACGAACAACGCTGGGTTCTATCTTGTTTTGATTGAATTCGAAATTTGAAAAATAAAACAGATTTCGAACTATTCGAATTCCGATCGAACAATTTATATTGAGATAAATGTTAACGTTTCACAATGATATCGCCTTTTGATTAATGTTTTTGTTTTACAGATTTACAAAAGCGATGTTAAAACAAACAGTTGTTAAAATTGTATAATACAAATTGACACATTTCATTTGTTGTTTTCATACGATTTTATATTACGTTATTAATTTTTTGGTAAAATGTAACTTTTGTTTCATGTATTGATTACTTAAAGGATTGATATTTTACGATGTAATTAATATAATACACAGTTGCAAGAAACTGATATTGAAAGCCGATTACTTTTGCACCGAACGAGTCTGGGTGTAATATATATTTATTTATATATGTAGTATTTATATGTATGTTTATCGAAAAAAAAATATGTAACTATACCAGTCGGCTGTTACCTATAACACAAGCATTAAGTTGCTTACTTTAGGAACAGACGACCGTGTGTGTGTGTTGTATATATCTATTTATATCTTTCTAAAATATACAACGATCGCTTCAAAATTCGATCATTATTTAATACATATTATATTGTCAAAGTTATAAAAATACAGTCAGTCAGTTCAGCCTATTGCAGTCTTTTAAAGCCTCTTTTTTTTGTTAAACTTAAATTCAAAGATTAAACAAAATCTTACATCTCACAGAACTAGCCAGTCGCAGCGAACTATTTCAGCGCTCCTAATTAGTCCGAGATAAAAAAGTTTTGTAAGTTTAAAATTCTTGAGATAAAACTTCTATCACTAATTTAACTCATTTATTCTTCACAAAGAAAACTTCGGTTTAAATTAGCATTACTATTCTTAAAATCCACTTGTATCTTTTCGATAAAGAAATATCTACTACGACAATTGTAACAGTTTTGTCGAATACAATTTATAAATCCTTGCGTGAAATTGAAATTTAGAAAAAAATACTATTAGATATAATATTGTATTGATTCTACATATATCACAGAAGAAAAATTAAACTTAAAAGACTATGAGTGTTTTCCTAAAATGTTACTTAATATTATATCTATACAAATGAATAAAATTGGAGTGTCTGTAATATTAAAAATATCCACTTTTAACTGCATATGGATACGGTATATACATATGTATACCTAAGTAACATTTTTTCAATTTTGTGGAAACCTAAGCTTAGAGTAAAAACACTTTTAATACTACCCTCATTAATAAAATAGAGGTACAACTCGTCAATGAACTCAAGGTGATTTTACATCCGACACAAACGATTCAACGGGCATTCGTTAGCTTGTGCCATTTCCCTTCCTAGCCTCAAGGAATAGGGAAAAAAGAAAATGTACTTGCAGAAACTTTTTTTTTTAAACCCGGTCGCTTTTTCACGTTGTCGGCCATTGTGCTCTTTTTGTACGTTCGCCTTTGTGATGCAAGTGTTAATAAGAAAACGTTCTCTAATTCTCATTTTTCTTGGTTCAAATGATTTTTTTTCTCTCTCTGTAGTTAAGTGGGACGCGGGATTAGTAGCCATTCTGTAAGAAGTAATTGTAAATGTAATACTTTTTTTTTGTCTTTAAAATATATAAATAGGTTTCATTTGTCTATGCTGTGATGTAATTTATGTAAGCATTATTATGTAATTTTATTAGGTAAGTACCTATTAAGGTACGATACGTCATAATTGTGTTTTTTTGCAAACAATAATACTGTTTTCAAGCAGTATTGTGTTCCTGTTGGTGAGTAAGGTGACCAGAGCTCCTGGGGGGATTAGGGATAGGGTCGGCAACGCGCTTGCGATGCTTCTGGTGTTGCAGGCGTCTATAGGCTACGGTCTTACCATCAGGTGAGCCGTACGCTTGTTTGCCAATCTAGTTACATTAAAAAAAAAAACTCAAAAACTATACGTTAGATCTTTCTTATATTTAAATGTGATTAAATGACAAGCACCAACTCTCGAAAACAAAACGGATCATCAAAATCAGAACACTCGGTAAAAAGTTACGAGGTAACTCATATTAAAATATACAATCTAGTGGGAATTTCGTCCTTTTTTAAGTCGGTTAAAATAGTAGAGCTTGCTACTGTTGGTCAATGTTGGTTAGGAGAAAGAAAATACGAATTATATGTGCAAGAAAACAATATACAACCCAAAGGTTACCTGCTTTCGACAATTGTCAAAATTTAAAGCAAATTAATTTAAAACTAGAAGCTACGAGGGCGTGATGACAAGGTGAAAGATATGGTCCTATTCGAACCCTAATAAATTTATAACATCGTTTATGAAGAGTGGGAATGAGAACCATTCCTATGAAATGGTAGGTATACAAAAAAAAGTTATTGGATATAGCGAATTTTTAACCGACTTCCAAAAAAGCAGTAGGTCGTCAATTCGATTTTTTAATGTAGGTACATAATATGTTACTACTACTCAGAACTTTTGACTGGGTGGACCGATTTCGATGTTTCTTTTTTATCATTCCCAGTCTCCAGTTTTATACTTACCTAGTTTTATTGAAATCAGTTCAGAAGTTCTTCCGCGAAAGAGTAACAGACATCCATCAAAACTTTCGCATTTATAATTTTAGTAGAATTTCAGAAAACTCTCGCGAATAGGAAGACGCACTGAACATAAATTTTGTTCTAGACCGCGCACGTTAAATGAAATTTACCGGATCGTTCGTCCATATTTTCATAAGTTATTTCGAAAATTTACGTGTGCGAATCAGCATATATTTTGTATTAGTCGCAAACTAGATGGACTGTTTTAAGAACATTAGGTTCTAACTGCTGATAATTATAATGCTGTCGCATTGCAAACGTTTTGCATATAATACAAAAAATAATTTACTTTTTTTTTGTTGCTAACCTGAAGCAGTACTGTATGGTGTAAAGGTACATACATATAATTAATTTTAGTGTTTATTGGAAAAAACAACACGTGTCTGGAAAAACTATTTAAATATAGAATCAAAAGTCCTGTTAAAAAACTTTCTTTGATCAAAAAATTTCTAATAATTTCAAAAAGAGCACTAAGAAATTATTAGAAGTAAATAATATCTCCAAAATAAATAAAAGATAGTGTTATGTGGTAAGAATTTCACTACAATAATCATAAAATCAATCAACGTGAAATTATTAAGGCAATATTATTTTACAAATATTTTTCTTTTAAAAGTATTGCGAATATCATCTCTCGAAAAACTCATAAAAGCATCGATTATAAAAGTTTTGACAATGTATTGATAGAGTGTGATCGACATCGCATCGATCCGTTAATATATTTCAAAATTACTAATAATAATATCAATTACATAATTAATTTATGTCGTTACTAGAAGAATTATAAATTCTTTGATAACATATTAAGATATAAACATGTTTGAACCACAAAAACATTTATTCATGGAGCAGTAAAGAACTTAACTTAGTACATTAAATGAGTACCTGTTTACATGGCGATTATTTCTATATTTTCACATGTTATTATGTACTTATGTAAGTCACGGTCTTTTAGGGAATACTAAAACCACTGCTTTAATGTCGCTTGGTGAATAATTTGCCAACCAAGAGAAGCGATCGTTATCTAATGCATATAATAACAACCGGTGTCGGTTTTACGTGCTCTTTGAAGCAAAATGGGGCTACAAGGATATTGTCTCGAAGCAGAAACCAATACTTGTTTTATTTTATATATCAGTTTCGAGAGAAAATTAAACCTGCAATCTTTCTTTCATTCGTTCATACTTTTAAATTCATTGTGTAATAATAATTATGTAATGCTAAAATATTAACAATTTAAAAATTGGAAGCTTATGTTGATACAACACACTATAAAACAATTTAGTATTTTGTGAAGTTACACTAACTGATATATTAGTGGGTAGTCCTATTGGTCAACAAAAACATTCAGGATTCAGCTGAAGGCTTCGTGGAGGTGGGCTAATATACGCGAATTTCACTCATTATAAAGAAACAACTTTTTCGGATGTCTGACATATCAGTCCTCCCGTAACCATGGTTGCTTTAAAGTATCCGAAACGTCGGGCGTGAAAAACCAAATAAACCACGATATAATCCGAAAAAGTTGTTGCATTATAATGTATATTAAATACCCAAGAAATGTCTTCTTATCTTCTATGTCTTCTAACTTCCAAAATTGAATTTTTTCATACAAGCAAATACGAATTCACACGATTTACAATCTTAAACTAATCGTGCGTAAGTAATAAGCAAGATACCAATACCGACAGAGTTCTTAAAGGATCAAAACGAATCGCATGTATACGTACGAGTTTTGTTCACAATAAAATTCATTTGAAATGCAACTGAAAAACAGTTTTTTAAAAACAGAACAAAGCAATGCTGACGTGACCAACTACGTGACATAGAACGTGAAAACGAAGTAAAGGATTGTACAAATATAAACTATGTAGACATTGGTAGTACATATAACTTGAACATTTTTTTATCTATACTAATATATAAAGCTGAAGAGTTTGTTTGTTTGATTGTTTGTTTGTTTATTTATTTATTTATTTATTTATTTATTTATTTATTTATTTATTTATTTATTTATTTATTTATTGGTTTACCAGCAGTTATTACACTAAAACATTCATTACAAAACGGAACATACATTATGCTTAAACTAAGTGCACAACTCATGTAGGTAAACACCACATGCATATAATTAAATACAATTCAGTAGACAAACAGAAAATATGATATGCAATACAGTGACTAAACAAATGCCAAACAAATGCTACAAAACCTACACCAAGTACATCTATATATCTAAAAAGCACGGCGACTAGCAGGTGGTAAATCGAAAGTAAGATTATGGGACCTGGCTCCTAAAATGCGGAAATGTTGTGCCAAATATATCAATCTGTTCGCTGTAGTGATTGTATAACTTACTTAGCCGTGAAACTGGCGAGTTAGTGCCCAAAACTGATCTTCGAAAAGGAGGATAAAGGAGCATAATTGGTTTTCTAGGATATTTGCGAGGGATATTGAAATTGAATTTTGATAATAGTTCAGGACAGTCAATATTATTATGTAATAACTTAAACAAAAATAATAAATCGGATGAGTTCCTGCGCTTCTCTAATGAATCCATTTTGAAATGATTCAGGCGTTTTAAATAGCTAGGTTGTTTTTTCGCAACACCGGTAGAGTAGGCTAGATGATACATAAATCGCTTCTGAATTTGCTCGATTCTTAGGCTATGTGTTGCATAATGAGGCCGCCAAGCTACGATGCAATACTCAAGTAGGCTTCTTACAAGACTATTATACAGTACAATTTTAGTATTTGGAGAGCGAAATGATTTTACGTTTCTAATAAGAAATCCCAACATTTTAGATGCTTTCTTCACAACATTATCAATATGAGGTACAAAAGTTAGCTTGGAATCAAGCATTACACCCAGGTCTCTAACAGTGTCTACGTGCCTAAGACTTATGTCGTAGATATTATAATTATACTGTATCTTATTTAGTTTACGAGTAAAAGTTATTTGAGAGCATTTTTCAATATTTAGTTGCATACAATTATTTTTGCACCATTCAGAAAGTCTTTCAATATCACTCTGAAGTAACAGTGCATCTGTATTCGATTTTATTACGCGAGTCATTTTTAAGTCATCCGCGAATAAGTATGGAGTAGAATATAGGAAGCAACTCGGGAGGTCATTAATGAAAATATTAAACAAAATAGGTCCCAAATGCGATCCTTGTGGAACGCCTGAAGTAATTTTGAATTCATTGGACCTATAACCATCAGCCACAACAAAGAAGGTACGATTGTTTGTTTGTTTGAACGCGGTAATCTCTGGAGCAGTGCAAACTTAGCACCTCATCGATAGAATTTTGGGTCGAAAATGACCTTAATCGATAGGTCTACGTTAGGTCCGTATAGGTCCACTAAATTTTTCGTTAGGTCCGCTATAGTTTTTTAATAAATAATTTTTTAAATTTAGGTTAAAAAAATGCAATTTTAGCACCCCATCCAAGGATTTTTAAAATCAAAATGACCTTAATCGATAGGTCTACGTTAGGTCTGTATAGGTCCACAATAATTTTTGTTAGGTTCCCTATAGTTTAATAATAAATAATTTTTTTTAATTTTGGTAAAAAAAAATATGCAATTTTAGCACCCCATCTAAGGATTTTTGAAATTAAAATGACCTTAATCGCGAATAAGTATGGAGTAGAATATAGGAAGCAACTCGGGAGGTCATTAATGAAAATATTAAACAAAATAGGTCCCAAATGCGATCCTTGTGGAACGCCTGAAGTAATTTTGAATTCATTGGACCTATAACCATCAGCAACAACAAAGAAGGTACGATTGTTTGTTTGTTTGAACGCGGTAATCTCTGGAGCAGTGCAAACTTAGCACCTCATCGATAGAATTTTGGGTCGAAAATGACCTTAATCGATAGGTCTACGTTAGGTCCGTATAGGTCCACTAAATTTTTCGTTAGGTCCGCTATAGTTTTTTAATAAATAATTTTTTTAATTTAGGTTAAAAAAAATGCAATTTTAGCACCCCATCCAAGGATTTTTAAAATCAAAATGACCTTAATCGATAGGTCTACGTTAGGTCTGTATAGGTCCACAATAATTTTTGTTAGGTCCCCTATAGTTTCATAATAAATAATTTTTTTTAATTTTGGTAAAAAAAATATGCAATTTTAGCACCCCATCTAAGGATTTTTGAAATTAAAATGACCTTAATCGATAGTTCTACGTTAGGTCCGTATGGGTCCAGTAAATTTTTCGTTAGATCCGCTATAGTCTTTTAATAAATAATTTTTTTAATTTATTTAAAGATAATGCAATTTTAGCACCCCATCCAAGGATTTTTAAAATCAAAATGACCTTAATCGATAGGTCTACGTTAGGTCCGTATAGGTCCACAATAATTTTTGTTAGGCCCCCTATAGTTATTTAATAATTTTTTTTTTTAATTTGTTAAATAAAATATGCAATTTTAGCACCCCATCTAAGGATTTTTGAAATCAAAATTACCTTAATCGATAAGTCTACGTTAGGTCCGTATAGGTCCACTAAATTTTTCGTTAGGTCCTCTTTAGTTTTTTTATAAATAATTTTTAAAATTTTGGAAAAAAAAATTCGTATTTTTAGCAGCTAAAAAACTATAGGGGACCTAACAAAAATTATTGTGGACCTATACGGACCTAACGTGGACCTATCGATTGAGGTCATTTTGATTTTAAAAATCCTTGGATGGGGTGCTAAAATTGCATCTTTTTAACCTAAATTTAAAAAATTATTTATTAAAAAACTATAGCGGACCTAACGAAAAATTTAGTGGACCTATACGTGGACCTAATGTAGACCTATCGATTAAGGTCATTTTCGACCCAAAATTCCATCGATGAGGTGCTAAGTTTGCACTGCTAATCTCTGGTTCTACTGGGCCGATTTGAAAAGTTCTTTCAGTGTTAGATAGCCCATTTATTGAGGAAGGCTATAGGCTATGTATCATCACGCTAAGACCAACAGGAGCGGAGTCCACGCTGACGAAGTCGCGCGCAGAAGCTAGTTTTATTATATAAATAAATCATGTGGATATTTTTATTTTGACTTATAGCCCAGTCATTTAAAGCATTTTAAACCCCCATCTGCGGAATAATTCCTAGTGAGCTGATTTTTTGTATACACCTTTATTACAGTATTGTAATGAAGATATGAAAAATCGACATTGATATCGCACCGGCTAAAAAAGTTATAAAGGTCAAAAGGTCACAAAAATCAGTTTTTCGTGAATATCTCGCGACCTATTGCTCGGAGGTCAAAACCTAAAATGACTGGACTATTATGATTTGGTATAATTTTTAAGAAAAATGGGTTATAAAATACTGAAGATATTTTTAATTATATTTTGAACACAAAAAGATTCCTCACTTCAGCTTATCGCAGTCTACTGGTGGACATAATATATTGGCCTCCGCAAGCTTTCGCAATATATCCTGCTTTTCTGCAATTCTCATCCAATCTCCGGTAACAATCTTACGTAAACAAAAGAGTTACTAATTTAACGTGTACAACCATATACACCAAATTCATATATTTACATCCTCAAAGCCAAGACTAGACTACTAGAATGTATAAAAGAATAAAAAAAAATCATATAACATAGTATATATAAATCTATGTATATAATAAAAATGAATGTTGCTTAGCGCATAACTGAAGAATGGCTTGACCAATTCGGCTAATTTTTTTTGTATGCTCCATAAATCCCACGGAAGGTTTTTATACTAAAAAAAAAAAAACAACAGACAGAAAGAAGTTTGTCCGGGCAGCTAGTATAATATAAGAAAATATATATACATTTATTCCTTATCATTAAATTTCTACAATCCTGATAGTTCTTTGACCATTAACGTTGATTAACTCATCGTTAAATAATTATCTTCAATACAAATTCAAATACTGTTATGTGCTATTATTTATTTAAATGATGATATCCTTAAATAGAAAATACATCTAAAAAAACTTTCCAAACAGTAAAGCAAACTTATTATGAGGTTGGAAAAAAATTCTAGATAGAAGGTGCATTTCGGCTTGCATAATCAGTTTCCTGAGCCGCTTCAAAGGATCCCATTTGCTTTTAATATCTGCAAAAATGAGTTTCACCGAGTCTTGTTTATATTATTTAAAGTATACTTATTCTTGCCGACTTTGTGTTTATTTTGATACGGATTTTATTATAAGAAGCAATCTTAAATTTTAATTTATACAGAATAACTTGTCTTATTATAATATGTTGTGGCTGTTGAATTTTTCATTACACCAAAACCATGATAGATAAAGGAAGATGATGAAATTACATATTGTTTGATATTTATAATACGTAATCTCAGAAACTACTGATTATATTTTTTTGTGGAGTTTACTCCTTAAGAATCGATTTTCATATAAAATCTCCGGTATGAAAAAAATATAAGGACTAAAATCTACTGAACGAATAACCTCGTTACGTTTCTATTTGATTTGATTTGTATTTGTTTTTACTTGATTCGTTTATTTACCGTTTGATATGGTAATAATCTATTTCTTAAACTAGTAAGCCTTTTTGTGCCTATTTAGACAGTCGATCTGAAGAAGTAAACTCCAGTCGTGCGTCGGAGCTGACACACACACATTTTTTGTTTTGACAGCAATTCAGATTTTTTATTAAGATATAAAATAAATTATAAAGTGTCTTCTTAGGGTTTATAATCACGATAAACGTTAAAAGCTATTAATATACTGGTAAATTTTAACAGCTTTGACAGGACTGTTGATAGGCGTAATAAATAAACAGCACTCAACCATCCCTACTAGAATTTACTCCCATGTCGAGGGTTCAGAAATACAGACAATACACAAGCACCTACGCCCAGACCACAGCTAACGTCTCTATGGTCAATACAATAGTATGCCATCGTTTGAACCCATAACCACCAGCACAACAGCCATAAGTACATATAAATGACTCCTCTTTCCCGTAGGGGTAGGCAGAGACCACTTCTTTCCACTTGCTACGATCCTTACATAATTGTATCGCTTCGTCCACTTTCATTATTCCTTTCATACATGCTCTTCGGTTTAGGGTACTCTTGACCTAGCCGTCTTTTTAAGACGTCTCTGATCTGGTCTAGAAACAGCCATAAGCCACTGCTATAATTGTACTACAGATAAACAAAAAAAAATCTTGTTAAACCAAATAGCATTACTTACTTAATGACGTCAGACATTTCTCCTCAGATATCCAGATTAACGTCAACGAAATAATTTATTATAATTACGGAACAATGTTGTGTTAGTAATATCACCTTGGAGACGATTGATTAAGATTTACCTCATTACACCACTCGAGCTTTGGGAATACAATGCTTTGTGATTACATCAAAACTATCTATTACCTACGCACAGAAACTTGTTCTAGCAATTAATTATTACATGTGTTACACGTCATTGCGTAATATCTGTTAATAAGACTGATACTTATTCGTAGGTAATAATTTTGAGAATACTCTCAAAATATATGTTATCAAATTACTGAATATTAGCAGTCTTTCTCACTAACATCGATGTGATCTACCAAAGCTATTAATTTATCAAGAGAAATTTATCAGTAAAATTGATAAATAAATTATCCATTTCCATTAAACGATGTAAAAATATTTTTATATTGGTTCTCACTTCGTTCCTTTTCCATAAACGGTTAAGTTGAGAACATGTATTTGTAAATAATATACAGCAAGGTTGGCAAACAATCATTCTGATGAGATCTTTCAACTACTGATAAAATGTTTTTTGTTTTTTTTATGTAACTAGGTTGGCAAACAAGCGTACGGCTTATCTGATGGTAAGGCGCCTATAGACACCTGCAACACCAGAAGCATCGCAAGCGCGTTGCCGACCCTATCCCCAATCCCCCCAGGAGCTCTGGTCACCTTACTCACCAACAGGAACACAATACTGCTTGAAAACAGTATCATTTAGCTGTGGTCTTCTGTAAGGTCGAGGTACTACCCCAGTCGGGCTGCTCCATATTTTGAGCAGAAAATTTCCTGCTGTGCCCTACCTCAGTTAATGTTACCTTAGGCTGCAGACACTTGGAACATCAAAAACATTACGAACACGTCGGCACTTCTCCTGCTGTCAACACAAAACATCCTTTTTTACGTGGGGAAAATCCATTATGGATACCCTCCGGCGCGGGGGCACCGGAGTGGGTATGTCAGACTGCTACTGGCTAAAAACCACCACGTGTGAGCAGACCTCCGCCTGAAGGGGGCGAAACACACAAAACATCCCTAGGAACTCTGGATATTTACTTACCACAGAAACACAACACTACTTGAAAAAAAAAATTATTTGCCTGTAACCGTCTGTAAGATTAATGTACTTCCCCACTCGAACAGCTACAGATTTTAAACAAAATATTTCCTGCTATGACCTGCCTCAGTAGGGTTTACGATGTGCAAATGAACATTTCAAAAAGAAATACTACATTTATTTTTTGTTACTTAATAAAAAATATATTATATGATATTAACTAGTGTATACACATCAGATTACTATTTTTTTTTTATAAATCTACCCATTAGCTTAAATATAATATTGTTTTTGTTGTTGCCCCTACAGTAATATACGAAATGTAACATGTACGAAATGTAAATGTATGATATAAGTTAGTGAAGATAATAAGAGAGAGTTCTCTTATTATGTTCACTAACTTATATCTCCCTCTCAGCTTCCGAAATTTTACTTCAAAAAAATCTTCCGAGATCAGGAGATATGGGTACTTAATCATGACTTACTATAGGCGGTGCTACGGTCCCTTAAGACTGAATACAAAAATTCATCATATCAAAGATTTCCACCGGACGAGTAAATCGTTCCATAGGTTAATTGACTAAGAGCGCCGACACGGTTAGTCTGAGGTGCGGGTTCGATCCCCACTGGAACGATCGGTATTTCTGATATGATATTAAAAATGTTTATTTTATCAATACTTAAAAAGTATGAAATTATTGAAAAGAAACAGCCTAAATCACAGTGTAGGTATATGAAATTTCGTCAATTGAAAAATCAAGAAGAAACTTTAATACATAGTATACAAAAGAAGGCCACAATTTTTTATAAAGAACATGTAAAAATAAATCGTCAATCTTTTTCATATAAAAGTAATATCCAAATATATCTGTAGTTGAAAGAGGCTTATAGCAATCGAAACCCTTCACTTTAATAAGGGTGCAATGACAAAGAAAAATATACGAGAATTGGGTCGCCATTCATCCGGATATTGAGATTTATTGGATTTTAAACTACGGATAAAAAGGAGGAGTAGTTTGAGAGCCGCTGCACTGTCTCATGTTGACCGGATTTTAAACTTTATGGGTAAACTATTTTGTTCGATGCGTATACTGAAGTAGCTCTTCATATTCAGGGTTCAGTTTAAAATATAATAAATGATCATTTTTTTTCCAATACATGCAGCATCGTATTGTATGCATGCAGCATCGTATTGTATTGTAAAGCATACAAAAAAAGGTTTTCTGAAATCAGTTTCGAATACATAAGAGTTGTTTCTGAGAGTTTCGCTTGATCGCGTAGAAACAAATTCAGATTTAAAATTAAAAAAGAACACAATGTGATATGTAACACTTATTTTAATAAAAAATTAATATATTATTTTAATAATTTTTTTTTAATATTTAGTAATAAATATGTTTTGTATTTTTTTTTTTTTTTTGTTAAACCCTGAATGTTTATAATTTTTAGAATAAGCAGACGACTAAATTGTCTAAAGCGCATGCTGTAACTAGCTAGAGGAATTATAATTATGTATATCTATATATATACAAGAGATTTCCACCCATATATTGACTTATCACGATATCTCTGGAACCATAAGGTGTAGAGACTTGAAATTTGGTAGGAATATTCCTTTCGCCTAGTTAAGGTCAGCTATGAACGTATTTTACGAAATTCCATCCACAAGAGGGGGTTGCGGGGGTTAATAACATATATGGCAAAACAACGTTTGCGGGGTCAGCTAGTACTATATAATTATATAATACCTAAGTATATAAATCATTGTATTTTTAACATGTAATTCTGTTGGTGGTTATTAAATCCATACTTCCATACTAATATTATAAATGCGAAAGTAACTCTAGCAGTGCAAACTTAGCACCTCATCGATGGAATTTTGGGTCGAAAATGACCTTAATCGATAGGTCTACGTTAGGTCCGTATAGGTCCACTAAATTTTTCGTTAGGTCCGCTATAGTTTTTTAATAAATAATTTTTTAAATTTAGGTAAAAAAAAATGCAATTTTAGCACCCCATCCAAGGATTTTTAAAATCAAAATGACCTTAATCGATAGTTCTACGTTAGGTCCGTATAGGTCCACAATAATTTTTGTTAGGTCCCCTATAGTTTTTTAGCTGCTAAAATACGAATTTTTTTTTCAAAATTTTAAAAATTATTTATAAAAAAACTAAAGAGGACTTAACGAAAAATTTCGTGGACCTATACGGACCTAACGTAGACTTATCGATTAAGGTAATTTTGATTTCAAAAATCCTTAGATGGGGTGCTAAAATTGCATATTTTATTTAACAAATTAAAAAAAAATATTTATTAAATAACTATAGGGGACCTAACAAAAATTATTGTGGCCCTATACGGACCTAACGTAGACCTATCGATTAAGGTCATTTTGATTTTAAAAATCCTTGGATGGGGTGCTAAAATTGCTTTTTCTTTACCTAAATTAAAAAAAAATTATTTATTAAAAAACTATAGCGGATCTAACGAAAAATTTACTGGACCTATACGGACCTAACGTAGAACTATCGATTAAGGTAATTTTAATTTCAAAAATCCTTAGATGGGGTGCTAAAATTGCATATTTTTTTTTACCAAAATTAAAAAAAAATTATTTATTAAAAAACTATAGGGGACCTAACAAAAATTATTGTGGACCTATATGGACCTAACGTAGACCTATCGATTAAGGTCATTTTGGTTTTAAAAATCCTTGGATGGGGTGCTAAAATTGCATTTTTTTTAACCTAAATTTAAAAAATTATTTATTAAAAAGCTATACCGGACCTAACGAAAAATTTAGTGGACCTATACGGACCTAACGTAGACCTATCGATTAAGGTCATTTTCGACCCAAAATTCCATCGATGAGGTGCTAAGTTTGCACTGCTAGTAACTCTGTCTGTCTGTCTGTCTGTCTGTCTGTCTGTCTGTCTGTCTGTCTGTCTCGCAATCACGCCAAAACTACTGAACAGATTTAAATAAAATTTGGTATATAGATATTTTAAAGTCTGGGAAAGGACATAGGCTACTTTTTAATGCGGAAAAAAGGGTGTAAGGGGTTGAAAGGTGGGAATGAAAATTTGTATGGAAGTGTGTTCGTGTTTCGTAACTGTCAAACATTTAATGTTCATCCCGCGGATATGGTAAACTCTGCCCTAAAATTAAAGAACGTATTGAAATAAACGTTTCGAATCGACAACATATATCTACAATATACGGATAGTGGCGTATTTTAGATTTTAAAAATGTATAATAATGTCTAATGAAAACGGATTGACATAATTTATATTGGTTGTCAAATATATTCGTGCGTTCAGAAATTTATTTAGTGTAAACTAAGGAAAATATATCAAGCTACTAAAAGCTATAAAGTATTTATATAATATATTGACTTTAACTGGGTTGACAGAATAATCTGGAATGTTTCAATGAGACCATTCAATTGAACGGTTTTTTTTTATATTTAATTCATTTTTACATTTATCATTTGTGGTAGATATATTTAAGTAGCTTGATATATGTTTCTAAGTTTACTCTAAATAAATTTCTGAACGCACCGCACGCATAAATATTTGACAACCAATATTTATAGCATGGATTATAAACCTGAAAGTTGTTTTGTTTGTTTGTTTTTTTAAACGCGCTAAACTCAAGAACTACTGATTCGAATTGAAAAATTCCTCTGAGGTGGATAGCCTATTTAAAGAGAAAGGTTATGCTTTAAGAAGAGAGAAGGCTATTTTTTCCCTCAAATTAACGCGAGTGAAACCGCGGGCACAGCTAGTAAATAAATAAACAAATAAGTACTTATGACGTAACATCGTGTTGTAATATATGTACTCTCTGTAAGAACGACGTATGTTAAGTTTCATTATGATTATTTTTGACATAAGAGCCTTTTGTGAATAAGAAAGTTTGAAACATGAAAACGTAATTTCATTATGATTGAAATTTAACAGAAATTTTATGTCTGTGTACCTAAAACCTTGAGAGATACATGACGCCATGGCATAAAGGCGTGAAGAAATTATTATGAACATTAATGTATTTCAAATTAAGTATAGTGTGTGTGTGTGTATTATTTATACGAATATTTATAGGAGAAAATATACAGGGTGGGGATGATAATACAACGATAACTTGGACAGCGTATATGTAATGACATTCCAAGCCCACATACAAAAAATCAATAAAATACATCCAGTAGTTTAGTCACAAATTATGATTTTTCATTTTTTAAAATTTCTACGTATGTATCAGACTAAAGACCTGACCTACCCTAAAACCGGCGGTTAACGACTCAAGGACAGCTATTATTATTTTTAAAATCATAGATTAAGAAATAATGGATATGGCATCGACTGCCACAAAAAGGCACAATTTTTAATCATTGCCATTTAGTGACAGTTCGCAGACCAAATAATATTATAATAACTAATGTTTAAAAAAAAATAACTTATTCAGTATCGGCTACTGATCAGTTCTGCATATTTAAAAAAAAATTGATGGTTTGAGAAAATTTAAATCAAATAGTTTTTTATTCAATTTAATTTTAAATGCATAACAATTTATTTTAATTTACTTTTCTAACTTACTATTTTTTATTCAATCAAAATAATGAAGTTTTGTAGGTACAAGCACATAGCACTTCCACGCGATTATGCCGCGTAGAAAGAAGGCCACGCGCGAAGGCGGCGCGATGACGCGTGTAACAGGTCAGTGATCCTGTAGTTACAAAAATGATGTTATAAAATTTTATTAAATTATATTGAATTAGTTTGTATGAAAAAATATTTTTTTTTGATTTTGATGTTAGGACTTATCTGATGGTTTTGAAATACTTCTTTATACTAGTACTAACGGTGTTTTCAATTATCGTTCTATTGTCATCCACACCTTGTATATAGAGAGACAAAATTTCACTCTCAGATGGCTGTTATCTATAATAATTAATACAACCATTAAGTTGCTTACGTTGATAGACGAATATGTGTGTATATAAAAAAAAAACTTAAAAACTATGTAAAAAAACTACACATAATATTAGTAGTATGAACGGAACCAAAGTGGAAAAAATGTCCACTCTAACATTGTCTCGTACATATAAGTTAAATAGGTTTAAGTTAATTGCCCTTTGGACAACAATTTTCATTGAGTTCGGATTTACCGCTTTTTAAAGTGCAAAGTAAAAGCAGTTTAAAAGCAAATGCTTGTGAGATTGTCTAAAGCGGACCAGTTTAAAAGCGCATAAATTGGAATGAGAATTGTAAAATGTCTACACTTTTATTTCCTTTCGACTTTTAAAACCACAATTGAAGCGTACAAGATGTATGTTTTCATGTCCTTCGTAAATTTGTAGCAAGATTGTCGTCCATTCATCACGTGAAGTTTTTAGGGACCTTTTTACCCCCCTTTGACGAGGTTTTAGACTACCCCATAACTAATTTTTTCTGCTAAGTAATTTGAAATTTTTTAGAATATTGTCTTTAAATACAGGTACCTATAATCTAATTAATTTTGAAAAGTTTAGCATCGTGATAGTTTGTCGAAAGGTATAAAGGCTACAGGGTATTTGCTAGCTGTTTTTGGTTAAACAAACACGCGCTCAACATAAAAGAAAAACAAGTGATATATCTCTATATAGCCCTCTCCCCATACGATATTAACTCACATGCTTTGCTAAAATACAAAAAATATTAAAAATACACTTTGTTTTACATAAACATAAAAATAGTAGGTATATAGAAGAATAATAAGTGTATTAAAGTATCATTAGGTACAAAAGGCGACGGTTTTATAAAATAAGAAGCCAATTATACATTATTAATGATAACAATAAAACTACTAGGCATATCTCGACTAAATTTAAATGAAATCTTGTCATGACAAGCACCACCTTTCGAATAAAAAATGTATCAACCGAACAGATACACTCTGTAAAACGTTATGAAGACATATAAAAATTAAAGTCGAATTTAGAAATACGATCTCTTCTAGCCAATTCTTACTCCTTACAATATTATAATGAATAGCATCCTTGATATAGCCTACAGTAAAACTACGGTCGTACCTCAGTTTAACGCTTTAATAAAATCGTAAAAATGTAGTCGCAACAGTATTTTAAAGTACTTTGTAACCATTTAAGAAATTTTTCTTTCCTTTTGATACTTTTTTATCTTAAAAAGTATTTTTAGATGCGTTTTCTTTATAATAATATCTTTGTTATCTTCTACTAACTCTATTTTTATAATAATAATATTCTTTATTGAACGCTACAGAAAGAAATCTATAAAATACTTTTACATAAAGACAAACATAAAATCTAGATACACAACAGGGAGGACGTACTACTTAGTCTATCTTTCTTTTTCTCTGCTTGTCTATCGTTCTTATCTCTGCCAGATAACCTAATAGGTATAATTGGGTATGTATAAAAACTTTTAACTCAGGGCTTGAAATAACTTACGGAAGAAAAAGTTTTATTGACGTTAGACAAAGCAGGAAATATCCAGCTCAAAATCTGGAGCAGCCCGACTGGGGAAGTACCTCAACCTTACAGAAGATCACAGCTAAATAATACTACTTCCAGGTAGTGTTGTGTTCCTGTGGTGAGTAAGGTGGCCAAAACTCTTGGGGATGGTCGGGAGCGCTTGCGATGCTTCTGGTGCTGCAGACGTCTAAAGGCGCAGGTAACCGCTTACCACCAGGTGGACCGTTCTTTTATTTGCCGACCTAAAGGCTAACTTTCATATTTTCAGAAATTTTACATAACATAAATCTACGCGTAAGCTCCAAGTGCTTTAAAACGCGTTACGTAAAAATACCTTGTCTGGTTAACGTTCAAGCACCTTTTTATCTTCATATCTTCATATCTCAAACATGTAAGCAGATTTTTTTACATGTGTTAGTTGGAAAAATGAGAATTCTGAATGCGGCTGCAAAAATACAAACGCAAACAATAGAACGATTTTCCTTTGTTCGTCACTTCGAGATCAACTGTGAACATTTCATAACCTGTTGCATTTCAAATAGGATAATCTGCCATAGAAATGGATAAACACTGACAACCATTGTTTGTATACTAGTGTGCATTTAACGCTGTTACATTTTAACAGGCCTATTCTTAAACTATTATTATTTTTTAAAAATTATTTTATTAGTTATTTTCTGAATGGTAATGGTAACCAAAAACTTAACAAATAATAATAGGTACTAATAAACTTTGTCAATAATCTAATTCTCGATCTCAGATTATTGGATTAATCGCCCAGTTTAGAGTTGATCTATAATCCTGTATTTAAAGTGCTGAGATGGCTTCAAGTTTTGATCCATTTATTAGAACTAATTAAGGTAGCCGTCCACTTATTTTGGAGCAATAATAAGATATTAAATAATTTTAATGTTATTTTAAATATATTTTTAATAAATTTCTTTTATTTCTTTAATGTAACAAAAGTTTAAATGAAAATATTGACGGTCACGCGCAATAGATTTGGATGACATTTTATTAGGAAAAATATCCAAGGATTTGGAGAATGTTGATTTCCAACAAAAAGCAAGGTGTTTGTTTTACAAAAACTTACTGAGATAGTATAATTTGATTTTCTATAAGAATATAGTACTACTAAAATCAAACCAACTAGGAACCTAGGAAACGGTATGTCAACAACGGGATTATGGTCAGGAAAACGCTTACGAAGCTTCATGCATTTCAAGCGACGATACATTCCTTTTTTTATAGAACTAGATCGACAAGCAAGCGTGCGGCTCACTTGATGGTAAGCGGTTAACATATCCTATAGACGCGTGCAACACCAGAAGCATCGCAAGCGCCTTGCCAACTCTACCCCTATCACCACCCTCTCCGAGAGCTCTGATCACATTAGGTACTCACCATAGAAACACAACATCGCTCAAAGGAAATAATATTTAGCTCCTTTCCTTCTCTAGTTATCCCCTTAGTTATTGAGGTTAAAAATTTGTTTAGATTAGTCTTCTGTTTAGTGTGAAACATACCTAAGCTTCAACTCCATTAAATTCACGACTGTCAAGACAAGCTCGATCGGGCGGGAAATCGCAACAAGTTTAAACCATTTGTGACAATCGATTCAAAGCATATAAATAAACATCGATAGATTGATTTCCAAAGTTTAATCTTTACGTTAACTGTGGAACTGGAGTTTAGTGAAGTGGTGATATTTGAATCGGTGATGTCTATAATTACTTGTGAAATCATGATTCAATTTGTATATTGTGAATGATTCATTTTTTTACATTTATACAGTAGTTACTAAAGTTCGCTTTCGCGCTACCAATACTTTTCAATATTTTCTCATGAGACATTTTTTACAGATGTTACTTGTGGTCTCAAAATTTGATATCGTTTTTGGGTTTCCAGACACAATCAACGACGCCGCATCTTACTCGGCGTCGTTGATTATGTATTTCTATACTTATCTTGTTTTATATTTAATTCATTAATAAATTTACTACAATTCTATTATATTGGTACTCCAATCTGTAATCTGTAATGAAAAGTATCTACTATTTCTTCTCTTAAAGGTATTCATATCACTCATAACAGAAAACTAATCCTTTGTTTGACTGTAGTTACCTACAAATTGCCGATTGAATATTTCACTGCAAATATCCAAAATTTTTGTACCTTACATACGGACAAACATAAATAATTATGTACATTTTTTTTCGTATAAATGTTACTGTAAAAGCTCGAACTACGGTAAATCCTATGATTTAAGAGTAAGTCTTAGGATTTACCGACATGAGTTGGTAATGTAAGGATTTATCAAAATGGAACATTTTTTCGGGCTTTTATTATTAGAATTTAGTACATGCTAGGTTTTAACACTGACAGCTAGTAAAAGTTGGTTTTGGGAAATAAACAAAGATAAATTCTTATTCATTTATTTCAGTTAAAAACTTAAATTGGTTTACATTAAGAACCGTAGACCGTTTATCGGCATGAGCTCGTTACAAAAAAAAAATAATAAAAAATAACCCTAACCTAAGATAGGTTCAAAAGTAGACTGTTTATTGGCATAATTTAGTTCAAAAAAAAATAATCATAACCTATCTAACTTCAAAATTAGACTAGAAGACTAGAATACATAGACTTAGAATTTTTAATCTAGACTAGCCCGTTATAAAATGTCTTTTTCAACATTTACCGTGCCTTTAATGTAAATCCTAAGACTTACCAAGTGAATGGTGGTAAAAGTACGAATCGTAAAATCGTTCGGGCTTTTACCATTAAGAGTTGGTAAATCTTAGGTTTTACTCTTAAATCTTAGGATTTACCATAATTCATGTATTTACAGTAACATAAACATTACTACAATAACTATTTTAAATATCATATACCTATACTAAAAACTATTAAATAAAAACAAACAAACAAAAGCTAATCGCAATAACTAATTATAATGAAATAAATAAACATTTATATTACTCTATGTTGTAGTCATTAAAATAAACAGGCACACCTAAAACGGCTACTAACGTAAATAGCTTAAATATTTATTATTAGCGAAATCCACACAAACATTTATGACAGAAAAAATATTATGCGTTCCTGTATATTATCTACGACTACTTGAGTCCCAAGGTTTTACACCCGTTAATTTAAAGGAAAAAGCCTAGCCTTCCTCGGTAAATAGGCTATGCAACACAAACAAAAATTTTCAATTCGAACCAATTGTTCTGAAGTAAGCGCTTTTAAAAAAACAAACAAACAAACTTTTAAGCTTTACAATAATAAGTATAGATAAAAAAACTCAAATAAAAAAAGAATTATTTACAGATAATTGAGACTCAAATCATGATTGTATCCGAAAATAACAAGAAAGTTTTCTTAATTGCTAAAATTTCTTTGTGAACTTGTAATTTAAAAAAAATATATCTACCATTAGTTGAAAAGGCCTAACGGTACATAAGTTTTTAATTTTAAAATTATAGTTTTTGAACTTAAAAAAAAATCCAATTACTAACGTATATTAAACGTTACCTTTAAGTGGATTAATAGTAAATTTTCATCAATTTAATTTTAGAACACGAATTATAATAGGAACTATGAATGAAAGTAAAAAAAAGTAAGAAAATCAAAAATGAAATTCTTTGTTATGAACCATGTCGACGTCTTTAAAAGGATAGGCACTTATTATTACCAAAAGTTAAATTTAAAATTCCTTAGTAGTATTAGTATTATATAGTAGTAGTTACTATTGGGCTCGACAGTAGAATATACTTTGTATTCCAATAATTTAATTAAAATATATTATAATTTAGCAATAAATACACATATTTACAATTAATAACTTAAGAAATAAATATTTACAGATAGTTTTGGTATAAATCATGTCCGTGTGGAATCGTGCCAAGAATGCTGGCAGCATTTCCCCGTTGAATCGCTATGCCGATTCTCTGGGCAAAAAAAAAACAATTAATAAAAGAATTTTTTTTATCATTACTTAATTAAAACACGTTTAGCCGTTTTGTCACAAGACCTAAAATATTAACTATAACAGGCTTTATCGATCGATAAAACATGATTAATTAGAGAAAAATATTAATTTAAAAATATATACATTTATTCGCCTTTATCATTTTAAAATGTCGTTAACCATCAGCGTATATTTGTCGTTTTTGTGTTCGATCATATTGATAATAGTTTATTTTTGTAACCCAAAATGGCGGACACTTCACAACTTCATAAGCATCAATCAAATCGTTATGGGTACCATACATTTGTTTTGTATGAACACTGTATTCCAGAATAGATTTTTGGACATATTTATATCTTACTTAACGCAATTAACCTTGTTCGCGACTGTATGTTGGTCCTTATCTGCATCATTATTAGCTTACGTGAAGCTAGTGCTGGTACATTATGGAAAAGTCAGCTACGAGAAGAGAAAAGTTGCAGTTTTTAGCTACGGATTTGTATTCATTTTAAAAGGAATACCTACTTCTGTAATTGAAATCATATATGGATTGGACGTAACACGAGATTTGCTCGTATTGATGTCTCTACACTTAATAGTCACAGTGAATGTGTTTGTTGTGATTCGTGTGTTTGTGTCTGTGTTGTCTTGTTGTAAGAAACGAGTCGGTCGACTGAAAAGTACAAGAATCGTTTCACTGATAGGAATCGCGATTGTCTGTGACGGTATAACTCTAGTGACGATTATTTTTTCTACTCTCGAAATACTGTTGTTTGACTTTGGGGATATATTAATTACAATCTTTAGCTATAGATTATTGCCTCATACAATTGTTGTGTTATTCAACAGAACGTCTTTGGAATACTGGAAAAAACTTTGGAGGAAAAGAAATATGCGTGCTGTTAATCGAATTGTGTAGTAAAAAAATGATTTGTTATGTTTTGATAATTATTTTTACTTCTTATATGATTTCTCTTTCTCTAGACAGAAAAAATTTTTTTTTTTTTCGTTTAAGCGCATTCACATAAAAGCTTGTTTTTTAAAAAGGTTTTTTACTTTTAATTTATTACTTTGTATATCGGCCAAACAATATTTTTAAAGCTGGCTGGCAGATAAGTTTATTTCATTTTGAACAGTCTTTTGTTAAATTTTGTTGTGTAGTTTTGCAATAAAATCTAAATAAGTAAAAGAAGTAACGAACTAATTTATATAAACCAATGTTGCCAGTTAATAGTAAAAAAACCAAATGGTCAATGTAAAAAACATTTTATTCTCATTTTAAAAATAGAATCAAAGCGGAAATCGCAACAAATTTAAACCACGTAGCGAAATCTATCTCGTCACATACGAAACTAAAAAGTGATGTATCCTACATCCCGATATTAAAGTTATCCGAGCGATTGAATATACATATATATACAAGAACCAGACAACAACCGACGTGGCAGTAGCCCACCGGACTCAACTACCGTCTGGTCGGAGGATCCTCCCTTTTCAATGGTGGATGAGGAACTTTACATCCTGTTACTCACACCCCCAAAACCATTTCTCACAATCGATTCAAAGCAAATAAATAAACATCGATGGATTGATTTCCAAAGTTTAATCTGTACGTTAATTGTGGAACTGGAGTTTAGAGAAGTGGTGTAATTTGAATCAGTGATGTCTATATTTACTTGTGAAATCATGATTCAATTGGTATATTGTGAATGATTCTTTTTTTACATTTACACAGTAGTTACCAAATTTAAATTATTTGTTTCGCGCTACCAATACTTTTTCGATCTTTGCTCATGAGACATTTTTGTACAGTATGTTACTTGTGGTCTGAAAAATTGAATTTGTTTTTGAGTTTCACTTCATACTACAATTCTATTACATTGTAGTACTCTGCAATTGAAACTATCTACTATTTCTTCAGTTAAAGGTATTTAAATCACTTATAACAGAAAACTAATCCTTTGTTGGCTTACCAATTGAATATTTCACTGCAAATGTCCAATTTTTTTTGTAGCTTACATACGGACAAACATATTATGTCCATTTTTGTCCTATAAATATTACTGCAATAACTATTTTAAATATCAGATACCTATACTAAAAACTATTAAATACAAACAAGCAAATAAAAGCTAATCGCAATAACTAATTATAATATTTATAATGAAGTAAATAAACATTTATATTATTCTATGTTGTAGTCATTAAAATAAACAGGCACACCTAAAACGGCTAGTAACGTAAATAGGTTAATTATTTATTAACCACCAACCAATTGTTCTGAAATTAACGCGTTTAAAAAAACAAACAAACAAACTTTTAAGCTTTACAATAATAAGTACCTATAGATTAAAAAAACTCAAACAAAAAAGAATTATTTACAGATAATTTAGACTCAAATCATGATTGCATCCGAAAACAACAAGAAAACTGCTAAAATTTCTTCGTGAACTTATAATTATAAAAAAAATTAAATTATCCACCATTAGTTGAAAAGGCCTAACGGTAAGGTTTAAGTTGAGTAGGCTTTTTAACTTAAAAAAATTCCAATTACTAACGAATATTAAACGTTACCTTTAAGTGGATTAATAGAAAATTTTCATAAATTTAATTTTAGAACACGAATTATAATAGGAACTATGAATGAAAGTAAAAAAAGTAATAAAATCAAAAATGAAATTCCTTATTATGGACGGTGTCGACGTTTTTAATTGATAAAGTAACGATAGGCAATTATTATTATCATTTATTTTGACTTGCCCGTTGGCGCAGTTTGTAGTGACCCTGCTTTCTGCTCCGGGGGTTGTGGGTTCGATTCCCACCTCGAGTCTGGGTGTAATATACATATTCATTTATATATTTATATACGTATTATTTATAAGTATGTTTATGGAAAAAAAAATGTAGCTAGACCAGTCGGCTGTTACCTATAACACAAGCATTAAGCTGCTTACTTTAGGAACAGACGACTGTGTGTATTGTGTAAATATTTATTTAAAAAAAAAATTATCAAAAGTTTACAATTCCTTTTGTAAAGTCGCCTGTAAAATATACTTTGTATTCACATAATTTAATTAAAATATATTATAATTTAGAAATAAAAATTTCTACATATTTACCATTAACAACTTAAGAAATAAATATTTACAGTTAGTTTTGATATAAATCATGTACGCGTGGAATGGGCATGACGACAGTATCAAAAAATCGTCAATTTAATGATATTCATGAAAAAATTCAAAATACTGGTTTACTTTTATGTAAAATAATAAGATTATTGTGATTTTCAATAAAATAAAACATTAAAATACTGCAATCGGCCATTTTGAATGAAACACAAATTACAGCGCAGACGTCACAACATAACATATTAATACGTCAAGCGCGCTCCAAAGACTAAAGTAAAAAGTAAGGCCCAGATTATTTTGTGGCGTCAGAGTCGACACCATGACACCTGCAGCCGTTTTGCCGCTCTCATTGAAAACATATTAGAAAAATAGTTTTAATCTTCCTTAAACTTAAGTTTATTACCGAAATATAGGTATTTTCGTAAATAGTAAATGTGTAGCCATATTACGGAAGAGGTTTTGAAAATCTTTCGTCATGCCCATTGTGCCAAGAATGCTAGCAGCATTTCCCCGTTGAATCTCTATACCGATTCTCTGGGCAAAAAAAAATAATAAAAGAATTTTTTTTTTATTATTACCTAGTTAATTAAAACACGTTTAGCCGTTTTGTAACAAGGCCTAAAATATTAGCTGTAACAGGCTTTATCGATCGATAAAACATGATTAATTAGAGAAAAATATTAATTTAAACATATATACATTTTATTTGCCTTTACCATTTTAAAATGTCGTTAACAATCAGTGTATATTTGTCGTTTTTGTGTTCGATAATATTAATAATAGTTTATTGTTGTAATCCAAAATGGCGGACACTTCACAACTTCATAAGCATCAATCAAATCGTTATGGGTACCATACATTTGTTTTGCATGAACACTGTATTCAAGAATAGATTTTTGGACATATTTATGTCTTACCTAACGCAATATGCCTTGTTCGCGACTGTATGTTGGTCCTTATCTGCATCATTATTAGCTTACGTGAAGCTAGTGCTAGTACATTATGGAAAAGTCAGCTACGAGAAGAGAAAAGTTGCAGTTTTCAGCTACGGATGTGTATTCATTTTAAAAGGAATACCTACTTTTGTAATTGAACTCATATATGGAATGGACCTAACGCGAGAATTACTTGTAATTATGACTCTAAATTTAATAGTTACAGTGAATGTGTTTGTTGTGTTTCGTGTGTTTGTGTCTGTGTTGTCTTGTTGTAAGAAACGAGTCGGTCGACTGAAAAGCACAAGAATCGTTTCACTGATAGGAATCGCGATTGTCTGTGACGGTATAACTCTAGTGACGATTATTTTTGCTACTCTCGAATTACTGTTGTTTGACTTTGGTGATATATTACATATAATCTTTAGCTATAGATTACTGCCTCATACAATTGTTGTATTATTCAACAGAACGTCTTTGGAATACTGGAAAAAACTTTGGAGGAAAAGAAATATGCGTGCTGTTAATCGAATTGTTTAATAAAAAAAAAGATTCGTTTCGTATTTTGAGCAGACCATATCCTGCTCAAAATATGGATCAGCCTGACTGGAGTAGTACCTAGACCTTACAGAAGATCACAGCTAAATAACACTGTTTTTAAGCAGTGTTGCGTTCCTGTTGGTGAGTAGGGTGACCAGAGTTCCTAGGGGAAATTGGGGATAGGGTCGGCAACGCGCTTGTAATGCTTCTGGTGTTGCAGACGTCTATATAAGCTACGGTAATTGCATACCATCAGGTGAGCCGTATGCTTGTTTGCCGACCTATTTATATAAAATAAAAAAAAATGAATGTATGGCGAAAAATAACTAATATAATTTTTTATTATTTTAAATATCTTTCTATATTTTTATTTCTGTCTTAATTAAACTGTGTTCTTAAAAGACACATATACATGTATAAAAAGAATCTGTTTTAATGAAGCTTTATGGAAAATAACTGATTTAATGAATTCAAATGTAACTTCTGATAAAGTTGCTGTAATAAAGTAATTAAAATGTACCTACTTTTGAAATGTATTTACCTTATCACAAAATTATAATTAGTGTTCAGTGATATAAAATTACATGTACCACATATGCCATAATTATGGTGAGAGTTAAAATTCGATATTTGTTGTCTGTCAGTCATGTTGTGGTTTTTTTTTATATTTAATTATTTTTGGCGCAATATATAACTATGTCTGTATAAAATTATCTCTAAGTTTAATTTAAAAATATTAAATAAAATTTTACGAAGCACTCAAGTATTAACCAAAGTTATATTATTTTTTGTTTTATTGTTACCCACACATGAGGAAATTCTAAATATTTTTAATATCATACCAAAAATTCACTCCAGCGGGATTCGAACCCAGACCGAGTCGGCGCTCTAGCCAATTAAGCTATACAACGATGTATTAACGAGATACATTGAAAGATAATATTGAACGAGATTGTGAAACCATCAAGTGGTCACACGTTGTTTTAAAACTATAAACATCAAACATTATGTTCACAACAATATTTTATAAAAGCAAATATTAATGCAAATAGTTATAATAAAGACGCAAAAGCACGTCGACATCACCGACAATGTTCACATTACTAATTAAACGTAGTACTGGAAGCGGGCATCTTATTTGCATGCATATGAGAATTTGGTACACAAAATGGCCATGTCCACGACATACGTGGTCCAGTAGACGGATATAAATTTACAGAATATGACGAAGCTAAGGAAATAACTCTTGTAAATATACTCGCGAATATGTAAATTACAAGGAGATTGGTTTTAAAAAGAATATCTCATGAACGTGTTGAGATGGCTTTATAGCCGTATCGGAGTACAGCTAGTAAGCTGTACTCCGCGGTAAAATAGCCTATAGCCTTCCTCGATAAATAGGCTATCTAACACTGAATGAATTTTTCTAATCGGCCCAGTACTTTCTGAGATTAGCGCGTTCAAACAAACAAACTCTTCAGCTTTATAATATTAAGTATAGATATAAAATGTGTGTGTAATTTGATATATTGATTGTGAAGTAAATGCACGTAATTTACGCGTAATTTCAAAATTGTAGATGTTGATTTGTATAAATATGTTACATAAAAACTTTTTTTTTAATAAGTAAAATTAACTTATCAGAGAAAAATTAAAAATAAAATCGAATTGAAAAAATCCTTTCTTTTTTGGAAGTCGCTTAAAAAATCATACTATCTTAATATTGTATAATGTATAGAATAACTTATTGTAATGTAATGTTGTAATGCTGTTGGTATGTCTATAAATAAATAAATAAATAAACAAAAAAGTAAAATAACTCAAATGTGCTTTTGAAGTTTACTCGTGTAAAGAAGTTATTAATTTTAATTGCTTTTGGTCTAACTTAATTCTTATGCTTATTACGCTACGTGGACAACGTTAACATCGATTCTATTTTATTCACTTCCAGCGAATCTACAGCAATAGTTAGCACGCAGTAAGCTTGTTTAGTTTTCATGTGCATTTGTGTTTGTTGAAATAACTTTTTATGTAAGCTACATATGACTCGTTCTGACAATGGCATTATTATTTTTATTTTAAAACCGTATTTCTCATTGCATTCGCTACGTGTGTAAAATTTATTATTATACGTGAATTATGAATCTCATATGTGCGTTGTAGCGTGTACGAGGTTTTTGGCAAGGATATATATGAAGAAAACAAATCTGGTTAGAGAAAAAAATATTCATTTGTGAGAAATTATCGTAGATGTTGTCGGGATGATATCAGAATGTTATTACTTAATTTTATTTTTATGCGAGGATATTCGTTTTTCTGAATAGTAAGTAGTACGTAAGTATTCTAATTTTCTTAATCCTAAGAACTGTCCGATTATTATGGTTCGAAATTAAATTTTATATTTGCAATTAAAAACCTATGAGAATATGAAAATTAAGCTGAAATAACTGATTTGTAATTATTTTTATTTTCATTCTGGTTGATGCAGCCGTATACAAGTTGTAATCGACTACCTAATCAGACTTACCACAGTACATTTTACCACCTACAACTTACCACCTATAACCTACAATATATTGAAATATACGCGTGGACAAGGAGGGTTTTACTGGGTGTACCGATTTTGGTTACTCTGTTCTTTTTCTCATTCAAAATCTGGTGCTAGTCGTATAGTTCCATTTAAACTGAGCGAGATATGAAGTTTAAGTACTTTTTGAGTTATCCATATTAATCTTTAATTGTACTTGTTAACTCGTTTTTTTTTTTAGTTTGAGAACGTACACTGTTATGTAAATGGAACATACATTGTAAAATAACATAACATATTTGTACTAAATAAGCATTCTAAATGGACCATTTTATCGAGAATATAGTATGGTAACAAGAATTTCCCAAGGGCGGTCTTATCAGATATTATCCCGGGTTAAGCGGTAACAATTACAGAGGCTTTACAAGTGCGTAGAATACAATACTATATTGAATATTTGTTATAGAATAATTTATGATATATTTCAATCATATTTATGACAAAAAATTTTATTATTAATCTTTAATATTAATTTTAATTTTAATTTTGTAATGTCAATTTTAATTTAATCGTTTCATTTTTAATTTTGTTATTTAATTTAAATTTGTTTATTTAATTCTTAAATTTATTGTAATAATTTAATTTTCACTGATTTAATTCTATATGCATCAATTTTACGTGTTTTGATAATGAAACACTCTTAAGTAAGCTGTATGTGCCTGTAATTGAGGTAACACTTAATTGTTTGTACCCTGTGCTGTTGATTTTTGTGCATTTGTTGGTGTCTACCTTGTTGGCGCATTATTAAAATAAAATAAAAATAAATAAAAATAAAAAAGAATTGTGTGGTTTTACGAAACCACGATGCGAGTGAAACTTTATAGTGAATAAAAACATTTACATTAATACACAGATTAAAATACTCAAATACCGCGGGACACTTGCATGAATAAGTGAGAATATAAATGCTACACAGTCAGCTGATGGCTATGGGCGCCGCCATATTGGCCTTGGCTGATCTGCCATGCGCCTTTCACTTTATCCCTACTCCATGGTCAGCTGTAATGCGACATGCGACAGACGAACGAAAAATCTTGGGGTATCGCCCCGAATCGAATAAAAGTTTCACTTTAAAAAGATAATCTAAAAAGCAATCGTTTTAATTTTAAGATCCTCTAACTTTTATCCAAGCTTTAATTTCAATATTAGCTAGAAGTATAAATACGAAAACGTAAAAAATATCTACAACATACACACACGGTCGTCTATTCCTAAAGTTAGCAACTTAATGCTTGTGTTATAGGTAACAGCCGACTGGTATAGCTACATTTTTTTCGATAAACATACATATAAATAATACATATGTATATAAATAAATATATATATTACACCCAGACTCAGTGTGGGAATCGAACCCACAACCCCCGGAGCAGAAAGCAGGTTCACTACAAACTGCGCCAACGGGCTACTCACGTCTATTGACGTGTAGCTATATTATCATTCTTAGCAAAATCTATTAAATTATGTATGAACAAGCCACCCTGAACAGAGACAAAGTTCAGTCTTATACAAAAAAAAAAAAACACCTGAGTTAACAATTAAAAATGTTACTTAATACTCTCCCAATATATTGTAATAGCTGTACTCCACGATATCACATACTTTAATTTCAGGCTTTGGTAAATAGACTATCCAAAACAAATAGAATCTTTCAATTTTCGAATTGTAAAATTCTTAACTTCAGTTTTATAATACAAAGTATAAATATGACTTTTTTATATATATAATGTAATGAAATAAATCACAGTGGCAAATTTCATTTTTAAACGACATTTTGGTGTTGTCTAATGCCTCCATCATTATCTTCATCATTAGATTATCAGTTAATATAAAGCAACATAAGAGTACGCACGCACGCAGCAATAACTTTAAATGTACAATATTTACGTACCCAATTATTTCTCGAGTTAGAACATCGTCAACGCGTACCCAAAGCGTATAATTTTCATTCGCTGCCGAACACTGACTCACTAAGTGGCAATATGTCAATATTAAACCAACTTTAACAATTCCCGGGACATTTCGAATGCAACAAGTACGTAGAATTAAAATCATATCCAACTCAAAATAGCTATGTCTTATTGTTAGCTAAAATTAATATGACTTCAAGGAACATTTGAATTTAAGTTGGTACTCAGTATATAGTCATAGATAGATAGATATAATATACTTTATTCCTGACCACTAAGGAATTGATTTACACTAAACGGTGATTTAAACATACAGTTTGTAATGCAAAGGCGGTCTTCCGCCAGCCCGCATTGGAGCAGCGTGGTGGATTAAGCTCTGATCCTTCTTCTACATGGAGAAAGAGGCCTAAGCCCAGCAGTGGGATATTACAGGCTGAAGCGTAGGTAATTTATACCATTATTACAGCCATAATTTTAAATCAGAACAAGTCTCTACATTTTAAGGCTTTTAAAAAGAATCTAATGGAAAGCAAAGCGCTCCGATAATCCTGCATACGCAAATATCAATTAACTCCAGTGCATCGAGTTGGTGTTTGATATTACTATTTCTGACGGTGACAGAAGCGAACCTATCGATATGTTAAATGAAGTGCTAGTATAGTGGGTATTATTGATGCATGTACAGAGATATGGTAAAGCAAAATTAACTAATTATTTTGAAATATTCGTAATTAGTTTTTTTTGCGTTTAGTTTTAGCATCAAAGATTTGACTTGTTGACTTTTATAGCTAAAATCCCACTTCGGTTATATGTGACTTCACTACATAGTATAAAACAAAGTCGCTTTCCGTTTATCTTTCCCTGTGTATGCTTAGATCTTTAAAACTACGCAACGGATTTTGATGCGGTTTTTTTAAAATAGATAGAGTAATTCAAGAGAAAGGTTTATATGTATAATATATACTTAATGTGGTAGAGAAGCACTGATAATTTTAGACGTTTCTAACGCATCTTGTGTTGTAGATAGAATTTAGTATCAGCATAGAACCCGTGCGAAGCTGGGGCGGGTCGCTAGTACTATAATAAAGTGTATTTTACTTTTGAATGATATAGTTTATGTGTATAATTTTTAAAATTGTTTTAGCAGTTATAATATACCTATATTTATAGGCGTAGCAAAGAAACGGATATTTCATTTTGAATTAATACAAGTGCAGAATATTCTAGTAAAACATAAAATAAACAATATAGCACTACAACAAACAGGGGGAAACAAAGCAAGCAGGGATGTCGTCGCCGCAGTAGATCTCCTGAACCGCAATTCCTAACTCCCAAGCTCTTGCAACCGCTTGATTGCTACACGTTATTGAAAACGTCGTTCGCTATTTTACATCGGTACTATTACACGCAAGGATTCTGAAACCATATTGGATACTAGATCTAAGATTCTCCGATCAGACCACATAATTATGTGATCGTATAAATTTTAACGTGACATCGTCTAATAAATCTATGAACGACGGCTGCATGCGCGAAAAAGGATGAGTCATTGTAGCGTTACGCTCAGTGTCCTGTTACGCTCATTGTACGCTTGCGCCGCATCTATCTCTCTTCCACTAGATTGGCCTATGCGTCCGAGGAGATGTTTTGTTATGAGTTATGACGTTGTCACGTTAAAATTTCGTCCGTATACCAACTTTACAGACAACCAATTATTGTATATGTAGTCATCCTTGCAGTTTTCGGCTACGGTGACTTTTTCTGCTTTTAGTCACCAAGTAAAGCTTCCGTGCTTGGCTATAATGTGGCTTACGTAGCCAATTTAATCTTTGCAAATTCGGTGACAGTGGTGACAGGGTAAATTACCGTTTATGTAATTATAGGTAATGTTAGAGGGCAGTCTGTTTTTCCGCCGGTCACGTTTTTAATCAAGTTTTTATATAACCAAGACAACAGGCAGTAGAGTGGATCCTAATGACTATAATAATACTAATTGACTAGCCCGTTGGCGCAGTTTGTTGTGGCCCTGCTTTCTGCTCCGCCTGTTTGCGGGTATGATTCCCGCCTGAGTCTGGGCGTAATATTTGTATTTACTTATATATAAATTATTTCTGAGTATATTTTTGAAAAAAATATATATACATACAAAGATATTTATTATGATTTAATAAAAAACTCACAGATTTAAATCATATCGTTAAATTATTATTGTTAAATTGATCTCCTGAACAGGGGTGGAAAAAACATATTTGGAGAAAATGGAACAAGAAAATACGATTCGATTACTCAAAATTGCGTAAGCTCCAATTTATTTTCTCTTCTTCTTAATAATAAATACCAACAATGAATATAGTACAGCAGTTTTTTTAACCGACTTCAAAAAAGGAGGAGGTTACTCAATTCGACCGTATAGGTATATGTTTTTTTTATGTATGTTCGGGGATTACTTCGTCATTTATGAACCGATTTTGATAATTCTTTTTTTTGTTGGAAAGGGGATATCTCAACTTAGGTACCATGATAAGGAAACCAGGGTCTGATGATGGGATCCCAGTGAAATCGAGGGAAACCCTCGAAAATCGTTATGATGACTAGTGCGTTTGTTAATTTATTTATTATTTATCACTTGCCGATGCAATTGAAGTCGGTTTTTTTTTTCGTTTGGTAGCAAACACAATTATTATTAGTTTTTAGTCTAGCTAGGTAAGTACCCTGATAGTTAGAGAGTGTAATCACAAATCCCAGTAAAGTTACTGAAGAAGATGGTATGAAGACAAATAAGATTAATCTATCTTCATCAATTAAGAAGAAAAATACAAAACTAAGTTAATCCACTCCAGACAAATATGAGTACAAATCGTTGGGACAGTGCAAATACGCGTAAGTAGCTTTGAGTTTCCACGTTGAAATACTGTATGTCTTGTGTTTAAATTTCGACCTACTTACGCCGAAACTTGGTTTAATTTTCATTACTTACTCTAGAGTCAACTAAAGCGTTCCACTAGTGATATAAGCAATTTTACACTACTCGTGATAATATACGTACAATTTTTGTCTAAAAATTACCTCAATGACAGCAAATTTTAATTAAACAGCATTATTAACAGCATAATTTAAAAGCTTAAAAAGTTTAGTGATATTTTGCCTATACCTAACTAATCTAACTGCTTTATAATTTACAGCTACTCAATGTATTAATTAGGTATTTATATAGAATAATCTTCTAATCAATTAAATAAATAAAAATTTAACAAAACTAAATAATAGAGGAGATATTATATAAAGCTACCAAATCTATTAATTGGTTATACAGTAATTTTCTCTTTTACTAATTTATCTGTGTTAAAATCGTGTGTATTTAGTTATAGTTATGTTTCGCCAAAAGCCACCTTATTGAAACTACGCAATAATTTTGTCAGCACACACAACAACAATGTACAATTTTTTTCACATTAATTCCTTGTAGATTTCCTCATGGCTGTATTTCACTAAAAGCTATCTTTTTTATTAATTGGAAACTACACAATGAAATTCTCAATTTAAGTATATTCTACGCATTAATACCGCGTGGGTTTTGTTATCGTTGTATTTCGAGCAATCCTTTCGGGCTATTCAGTTTATTTCAGCGGAACGAGTGCTCGAGATGAGAAGCGTGCTGAGATCTTACCCCGCCGGTTACTTTTTATTGCGACACGTATCGTTGGCGATGATGGTCCAGAAACATACGGGATCCAAAACGGAACGACATCGCTGAACCAATTATGAATTTTTATATTGAAAAAAAAAAACTTAGTACTCTACAAAAATATTTTAACATCCAGAAACCAGATTATAATTTATTGTTTTCAACATCTTAATCTTCTTTTCCTTATTTCTTGATTTTTATTTTATTTTTTTAATTGAATGTATATAAAATTTACCTTAGCTTCCATTTTGAAAACTTTTTAGAGATCCTATTTGAATAATTTTATTAAAATACTAGCCGACCTGTGCCCACTTCGTTGGGCGTTAAAAGATTTTTACAGTAATTTGATATGTTTCAAGTTTTTTAAATTTAACGCGTACAGAATAATAACGAATTTTTAAATGAAGTATACTTTGGTAAACGTCGTGAACACAGTCGTTGCCCGTTGGGCGCGCCGTCCGCTGCTATTTTACATCGATGTTTATTTAGTTGGTACCTACCTACAGTTCGTCAAGAGATGGCGCGATTCGTAACACCTACTATTAGTTTCACTTAATTTCATGTTCAATTACAATAAAATATAGCCTATATCACTCCTGAATAGTGTAGCTTTCTGTGAATGAAAGAATTTTCATGATCGGATCAGTATTTGCGAAGATTACCCCGTATATATACAAACAGAGTTATAAACTTTACCTCTTTATAATATTAAGTATAGATAAGAAAATATTGACCGTGGTTTCGGACTTTAAGGAAATATGTAAAAATGTTTATTATGTGCATAGTTCCTATGCCTCGACTCCCGTAATATGTTTCAGAGTTTTATCAATTTTCTAATTATCACAATTCTTTTTTTTTACCGAATATACATAGATGAAACGGAAGGTTTGTTGTTTATTTACATAATACGAGTACCTATAGTTGTGAGACTGACATCTGGCGCAGTGGTGCAATATAAAAACGGATATCTACCAGACAACCTTGATTATATTTATTTTTCATGTAAAAAGTGTTTTACTTTACATATACTATGATCATATAAATTTAATTAATTTAATTTAGTCTTTTTCTTTATTTACTTATATATTGATTTTTTTTTCACCAACTAATTTTTATTGACTATATCTCTCCTCAAAAAAAATATTATCTAAAAAAGAAAAATAAATCATACAAGACAAGATATTTCTAAAGAAACTTTTTAATCCTATTTTATAACCATAATAAGGGCAATCGCGACGATTACTATTGTAATATGATGTTGTATGTTTCCGAAATTCTTCGTATGCACAATTCTCATGATATTAAGGTTTGAATGTGCAATACAAATGTTTACTGTTTTGAATGTAGAGGTATATCTTCGGCCTCTTTTATTTTTAAATAGGATAAGCCTACGCGTAAAAGTTTATTTTAATATTAAAGTAGTCACCAGTAGTTACTTAAATTGTTCCGTTTGTAACTGTCCATACAAATATTAATATAATATTATAAAAGCGAATCTTTAGTGTCTGTACTTTTCTGATATATAAAAATTTCATGTCACGATATTTGAGTATTTGTTGTTATAGCGGCAACATAAATACATAATTTGTGAAAATTTCAACTGTCTAGCTATCGCCGTTCTTGAGATACAGCCTGGTGACAGACGGACGGACGGACGGACGGACAGCGAAGTCTTAGTAATAGGGTCCCGTTTTTACCCTTTGGGTACGGAACCCTAAAAAGGCCATATACCGTATTTTCGCATCAATTATCTTTTCGATGTTATAAAAAACATTTTTATAAAATTCTTTAAGGCCTTCTTAGATTACCTATACAGGAGCAGAAAATCGTATTTTGCATCAATAATCTTACATCTTTTTTAATGTTGTATCGTATACTTTGATGCCTTCTTCGTTTATAATTACACAGAAAATAAAACTATGGAATTAACGGGCTTTAACAAAAAAGTACAAGGCAGTATATTACTGTGACAAGTCAATAAATGAAGATATAAAATACATATTTGCCCCGAAGCCGATACAAGACCTCCAATGTTACGAGAAGTGACTTTGTCTTGCAGTCTCTTTTAACCTCTCACGAGGTCGTTAACTTTACGAGACAACTTACTTGTATCATCTCTTTTAACCTAGATACTGATGATTATTTTAAGATGAGATTTTTTTAAACTTTTTTGAGTTTACTCTTTAAGTATCTGGCCACGGGACATTCGCCGAGGCGAATATCCGCGCGGTGCGAATGGCGAAGCGTCTAGCGACTGAAACAAACGCATAGTAATGTACGTAGCAAGCCACGCGCAACGGCGACCGGCGAAGCGACCGGCGAAATGTACCGGGCGAATCGCACGGGCGACTTGCGGCGCGACGGGCGAACAAAACAAAGGCATGAATCAGTACGGCGCACGCCACGGAGTCGAGCGATATTCGCGGCGAAAGTGTCGCTGAGTGTCGCACTTCCTTACTAGTCGCGGCGGCGAACTTGACTACCCGCGTGGCCTGCAAATCTTGCCGCACGAATGGTCGCCTCGCCCGCCGCGCCGCCGTTCGCACCGCCGTTCCCCGTGGCCAGGCGGTAAGACATGATCTGCGTCTGTACGCCGAAATTGCTAACTGAGTCTTTAATCTAATAATATTTTAATTATTCCTCTGTAGGACTAAAATATCGATGTAAAATAGGGTAGTTTCGAATAACTTTGTAACGTTAATAACGTTAATCGCAATTATAACAATATTAATACTTGATTCTCATACTTAATTATAGTCGATTCTTACACTATAGGTACATAATTAGACTAAATAATAATCTTTTTATAGTGTTATATATAAATTAAGATCCTGCATCAAGATATGTAGGCACTATATGTATGTATGTAGGTTCTATTACAGCTTCCTAGTAGGAAGCAATAGCGACCACTACAGATCTTATTGACGCTGCGTAAATCAAATCAATTCTATTCACATTGTGCTCTGACCTTAGTGTTGGGAAAATAAAATATCGATAAATTTTTTTTGCCACTAGTTTGGTAAACAAGCATCATCATTATTTATTTATTTGATAAATCATAACTGAACATAAAAGTTTTTCATGGCTTCTTCTTTCTTTATATTTATGTGCTTTGTTTATATTTTTAACTTGCCCGCTGGTGCAGTTTGTAGTGCCCCTGCTTTCTGCTCCGCGGATTGTGAATTCGATTCCCGCCTGATTCTGGGTGTAATATTTTTATTTATATATGTATTATAAAAAAATAGCTATAACCGTCAGCTGTTACCTATAACACAAGCATTAAGTTGCTTACCTTAGGAACAGACAACCGTGTGTAGGTATAAGATATTCATTTATTTCTCATGTGCCTAAGAATACAATTAAACTATCAGTAAATTTAAAAAATTGTGAACATTTAACGACTTTTTAAGAATATTTAATTTTATTACACTACAAATCGTTTCCATTATTTTGTTATTTATAAGGCAGTTACATTTTCAAATATATCCAGTACAACTAAATATCGACACGAATCGTGTTAGATAATAATTCAATCTAATTTACGTCACTAATAAAGCAGTAAATAAGCCTCCAATGCTTGTGTCATCCACAATTACCGATATGCGGAGTAATAATGGCATTTCTCGATATCAATCCCATCCCTATTCTCAGACCCATAAAGGGAACAAGCATTGAATATCGAACTAGTGTCTACACAGATTGTTGAATTATTTATATAGTTTGAACCTTATTTTGATATATAAAAGAACTATAAAAAATATGATAGAAAATTGTACAAAAGAAATTAGTGTTGCTCTAAGAACTTTAGTTATTTATAGCTCTTTATAAAAAACGAGGGACTAGAAGAACTTCGTACTGCCATATTTTTTAATGAATGACTCGATTCATTTTTTAATTATATTTAAACAAACTTATACAACAAAATAGCGAACAAAAGAGATATATCCAAATTGGTGCAGCCATTCGGAAGTTATGCACTTACATTATTTCAGATTTATTATTATCTAAATGTACTGATTACTAAATATAGGATAGGTAATGAATTGAATTTTTTTACGTATCGCTAATAATTATTACTAGTTCATTTATCAATATACTTGAAGCACGGGCCATTTTCCGCAAATCAACGTCTTCTTGCGCCTATTCTGCATGTCATTTATCACTAACAATTATTGTTCAATTTGAATAATTTAATTTGACTGAGGTAGGCCACAGCAGGAAATATCCTGCTCAAAATCTGGAGCAGCCCGACTGGGGAAGCATCTCGACCTTACAAAAGATCACAGCTAAATAATACTGCTTTCAAACAGTGTTGTGTTCCTGTGGTGAGTAAGGTGACCATAGCTCCTGGGGGGATTTTTGCTAGGGTCGTCAACGTACTTGCGATGCTTTTGGTATTGCAGGCGTCTAGAAGTAGCTTACAGATAGGTAATCGCTGGTGAGCCGTACGCTTCTTTGCCGACCTAGTTCTGAAAAAAAGAAAATAAGTGTAATCATCGATAAAAAAAGAAGGCAACACTATTAAAAGAATCATTTCCCATACCATGACAAGCAAAACCGGATTTCCATTAGTTCACTTCACTTACAGGTTTTTACAAACTTGTATTGAACTCGCTTTGTCAGTGTGTGCGATTGAAATCTTAGTGATTTTTAAAACAGTTATCTCAAATTGACCAGATATTTTGCATACAAAACTATCTTTTAATACCAATATTTTGTTGACTAAGTGAAATATGGCTTTTTATGGCGTCTTCTAAAAAAATGTCTGTAAAAAATTGGACATCACTCTGGTGTAATAATGCGTGTGCCGTATACGCGCTCAAACACCAAAGGTTGCGGGTTCGATTCCCGCTCACGGTGAATTTTTGCATTTGTACAAATATTTCTTTCCAGTCTGCTTGTCTGTCCTTGTGGGGTTTCCCCACGGTGCCTCGGAGAACACGTTAAGTTGTCAGTCTTGATTGTTATTATAGACAACTTACAACAATATTTACTCCTGGTAGGGAATATAAACGCCAACCCGCAGTGAAACAACGTGGTAGCTTAATCTACCACGTTCTCCATGACTTCTCCTATGGAAAAGGGGTTGTCTGGAAGAAATGGCTAAATAGCCATAAGTCCGCCCATTGTACTTCACAGTCTGTAAATGTCTTTAAATGTGTTTAATGTTTAAAATGTAGTTGTGGTGTACAATAAAATATTAATTAATAAATAAATAAATAAAAAGAGGCCTATGCCCAGCAGTGGGGTGTTACAGACTGAATGGTACATATTTGGATCTCTTATAGAGATTGCAAACCGGGCCCGGCCATTCTTACCGAGCCCGGTCACCGGACCTGGTATGTAAACCGCGACTATACAAGTTTGGTTTTTTACAGTTACAGTACACCTAACATATAAGATTTCGCTATTTAGTCAATTAGTAATAGAACACTCACTAGTCTAAACTCTTAATAGCCAAAGTTTAAGAAAAAACATACTTTACTTTTAGCAAACAAGAATTTGTTTTGTTTATAACATAACAAAGCTACCAAAGATTATCTATCTATATAATCTAAGTCTTTATGACACGTTTAGTACCTTAAGCTGCGTTATTAGTTTATTATTAACCGACGTCCAAAAAGGAGGAGGTTCTTAATTTGATTGAATTTTTTAAATGTATGTTAGATCAGAACTTTTGACTTGGTGGACCGATTTCGATGAACTTTATTTTAACTGAAAGGTATTGAGTGTCATGTGGTCCCATTTAAATTTAATTGAAATCTGACAAGTACTTAGAGTTATCTACTCGTAATAATGCGTATTTACTTGACTACTTTTTCGTCGACCGTATATCGTATCGTTATATCGTATCTCGTATTAAACCGCATAACTTTTCACTGCGTTTATCTATTTTCATGATTCTTACTTTAATCGAAGGCCAATACTTGTCATGTAGCCTTGTTTAAATTTGATCGAGATCTGATTACTACTTTTTAAATAATCTTTGTTAGCGCGTATTTATTTGACTATTTTTTAAGCGACTTCCAAAAAAGGAGGAGGTTCTCAATTCGACACGTATGTTTTTTTTTTTTTTTTTTTTATGTATGTTAGCTCAGAACTTTTGACTGGGTGGACCGATTTCGATCAATTTTGTTTTAATTGAAAGGTGTTGCGTGTCATGTGGTCCCATTTTAATTTAATTGAGATCTGACAAGTACTTTTAGAGTTATATCTAATAATGCGTATTTACGTGACTACTTTTTCGTCGACCTACGTTATATTATACCGCATAACTTTTTACTCGGTGTACCGATTTCGATGATTCTTACTTTAGTCGAAAGCTAATACTTGTCTTGTAGTCTTGTTTAAATTAGATCGAAAACTGATTACAACTTTTTAAGTAATCTTTAATAGCGCGTATTAACTTGACTATTTTTTCGTCTTATTACGTTGTATTACTTGTCGATGTAATTGAAGTCGCTTTTTTTTCGTTTGCGAGCAAACACAATTATTTGTCATAAAATGTTGTATTACTTGTCGATGTAATTGAAGTCGGTTTTATTTTGTTTGCGAGCACACACAATTATTTAAATACTATGTTTTCAAATAGACACTATAAGGAGTAAAGAGAAAAACCTGCTTATTTAAACTTATTAAAATGAATAATTACTAATACTAATGTTACTTTTCCGTCCATAATTAAAAGTAATAAATTCTGTATTAAGTGCGATTTTGAGACTTGAGTGAGGCTGATTATTGTGATAATTGTTCATAAGCCAGTTTGAAATAAATATTAACCTTGAATAATTGTCTTTTTTCATTCATATAGAGAAAATTGTCATAAAATACTTAGGTTTCACCGCTAACACATAACCCCGCCCGCCGGGCCCGGCCGGGTTGGCGACGAATGCCACCGGGCCCGGCCGAGTTGAAAAACGTACCGGGTTGCAATCTCTAATCTCTTACAATTTCACTATATAGCAGATATTCTTACAATGTATTCTCGGTACTATGTTACAAATAAATTTTACAATTTTATATTCTAGTTTCGTATACCAACACATTTTGGTTCCTACTAAAGTATTACCTACTAGTAAATAATTGTATCTGCGGAAAGTTTTATTTCTGGTCTAGGTATGTGTCCTCGTCCCCCTCTTCTGCTTCGGAGACTACGTTATCTACAGTTAAATAAGCTGCTTCCCTATACCGAAGTTGTAAAAAAATTGCTTTTAAGAGTACATTTTATTATCATATTTTCTTGGTTGATTTTGATCTTGTTAATTAGCTGAGTTTAGAAATATCACGAACACGATCACGATTCAGCCTGTAATATCTCACTGCTGGGCATAGGCCTCTTCCCCATGTAGGAGATGGATCGGAGCTTAATCCACCACGCTGCTCCAATACGGGTTGGCGGATATATTCCCTACTATGAGTAACGACCGCTATCAGGTGTACATGATAACAACCGGGACCGACGTCTTAACGTGCTCTCCGAGGCACGGTAGGGAGACCCACAGGACTGCACAAACACCCAGACCACGGCAAACATCCGTATGCCAATACAAATGTTGTCGTGTGCGAGGATCGAACCCGCAACCGCCCGCGCAACAGCCAATCGCAATCGAGTGCTGTGACCGCTGCGCCAACGCGGTTTAGAAATATGTAGGTATATTTTTAACCTTAAATCCAACATGGCGCTCTCTAGAGATCAAATAAGTATACTTTTTAGTTTTAAAAAAATCAACCATATTTTCTTTTTTTACGCTGTCACTGTAATTTAAAGCCAAATAAATAATTAAAAATATATTTATTAACTATCTCGATTGGAATTCGAGTCATACGTGTATGTGAGAGCGACGAGCTCCTAAATCTACGAAAACTTAACCCAGTCTCGAGGACATAAAGTTCTACATAACGCAAATTATACTATCATCTACAAAACCTAAGTAAATTACTATCAATAGTATCAATTGAATTTATTTGTGTTATAACTTTGTCCCCGCCTGCAATAGTTTGAAGTATATAATTATATTACTAGTACATTAACATATCTGTAGTTTATGAAAGTATCGAATGGAATATAATACACGGCGCACTGAATACACTTCACACTAAATTGTCAAGTTTGTTTTTTTTTTACATTTTTAGTGGTTACTAGCTGCTGCCCGCGACGTCGTCTGCGCGCGTTCACTGCTCGTTCCCCGTAGGTGATAGCTTGATAATATGTAACCTATGTTCTGACCCGACTTCTTAATAATATTCGTGCCAAATTTGAGGTAAATCCATTGTAACGTGACACATAAGCACAATTCAGTTCTAAATTATTAGTCTATAAATTTTGGTTATGCTTGAGATAACAAACGCATAAATTGAAATGTGAGTTGACAAGTAAACATAAAACAGTCAACTCAATGAACGAAAATGGTTCAAATCCATTAGGGACTCAAATTTTAAGTTGTACTTAAGAATAGAAATTTATTAGTTGGGAACTCAAACAGTTTTTAGCTAGTTGTTAAAATATTAGAGTGATAAATTTTATATTCGAGACAGGCTTAAAATTTTGTGTTGACAGATGCGGTGGAACGTTCTAAGGGCCGGTTTCCACTGATTGATATAATCGCGATTAGTTCGACGTAAAGTCGGTTTACGCATTTAACAAAGTTTAGAGCTGGAAATTGCATTTCACTAACATAAACTAAACACAGTTAGAGAATAGCGGCTGGACCGATTGCGCTAGTTCCTTTTTGTGTTCCTTGAAGTATGAGGATGGTTGTTGTGGAGAGAATTTTTAAAGAAAATTGCCTGGAAAAAAGTCTTAAAACAACACTTTGCTGTATTCCCGAACAAATGATTCGTAATAATAATTAAACGAAAGCCAAGGTTAGAATCGAACTATAAATTCGATTAAGCAAAGCATAATTCTGTTAAGCGGTGGAACCCGGGCCTAAGGGTTCAAAACTAGCCGTGGGACAGTTTTTTGTGGAAGTCACAACAAAAAAAAAAAACCGGCCAGAGTTGCCAACACAAAGTTTTAAGTTACCTTGTTTTGAAATAAAAACTACAAAATTGCCGTGTATTTACTTTACATTAACACGTAAGGTTAAAAATGACAATAATCGGTTAAATAATTTCCCTTTTGAAATCGGTTGAATAATATATTATTCTTCACAACCGTCATACAAATTTATTGTAACTAACATTGTTTTCTTCGGCTTTATTCAATGTATATTTGTTTTTCCCTTTTATTGTTTATCTTTGTTGTGTTTTTGTTTAATTGATTTACGCAATTTCCTTCGGATCGGATAAAAGTGCTTACAGCCAGTAAAGCTCAATTTATTGAGGAAGTAATAATTTTATTCCTTGTTTTTTGTGTAATAATTTTATTCCTTGGTTTTGTGTTGCACTATAATGACTTATAAACTATCGATTAAATTATTGGGAAGAAACAATTATACATTGAATTGCCGTATCTTTGAACACAGCAATGAACCGAAGATATCCAAATTTCCTTGTGACACGGGAATTGCCGAGAGTATGGTATCACTGCAGAGCGCATTGGTGGACGTGTTAGGGTGGGGGAAAAACAGACGCGAGATTTCAATATATACGATGGGAAGTTTGAATTCGGGGCAGTGAGTTTGACATTCAAATTTGAATTCGGGGTTCGAAGCGGTAGGCCTCCGCGGCCGTCGTGGCCCTTGGCTGGCTAAGCTATGGAATTTCTGAATTAGATTAAAGATAGAAATACCTAAAAAGTATTTTTTAGATCTGATTCAGAGATTTCATTAGTGTAAGCTGGCCGAGTGGCTATGTAGCTTCAGTTTAGTCCGCGAAATAGTTTTAATTTAATTTTACTGATTATTATTAAGTGCAATTCTTTATTATAGAATCTTAATTTGTAATCCGCTAAATAAATTCAGTGAAAGACCTGTGATGAAGCGCTCCTGATTGGTTCGAATGCATTAATTTTTTTTATTTGCATGTGTGTTTTTCTGCATGTTGTGGTTCTGTTACTAAATTTTATAACTTTTACGGAGATTTTTAATAAAAGATATTTAATGAGTTATTAGTTAGGTTTACGTCGAAACTATTAATTATTGATTAATTATTGAAAGGAATTATTATCTAGGTTTACATTGATATTAACTATTGATTATTTACTGAATGAAATTATTATGAAAAGGTTACATTGATAATATTAATTATTGATTGATTAATGGATGGAATTATTATGAAATAAGCCTTATGACCATAATTATATTGAATTTAACTAATAAAATGAAATCTAACTTAAGTAAATAACCACAATATGATGTTGTTAGAATAAAATGAAATTACATCCGTTAGACTTTAAAATACATATATAAATTGAATGAATCTTGGTTAAAACTATCATATTAGATATTAAGGGTTAAATAGATTTTTGTTAGGGTGTATTTAAATAATGAAATGAGATTTTACTATGTCATTACTTTGGAAGTAAATAGAGTGATGAATAATTCTAGGAAAATATGACCTATAAACAAACTAATGATTAGTTGTCGTATCTTATTGAATATTCTCTACATATAAATATGCTTCTATTGTATGTATATGTATATATGTATATATATATATATATGTGTGTATTTGACTTCATTTTGACATTACACAAACTTTGTAGTTCAAACATTAATTTAAGAACTTGTAGATCTTAAATATATGTTGAAGCGAGGTAACACAGGTGGTTTGTAGTCTTGAATGAGTTCAAGGATACTTTTAGCTCTTGAATACATTCTAAGATGAGGTAATTACACACTGAACTATGACATTACGCAAACTATTGTAGTTTTGAACATTGATCTAAGAATTTATGTTCTTGGATGTGTGTCAAGACGAGGTAACTGGTAGACTGGGGTGTCTCATTCTTACGATGACTTTCATTGAACTATATAAACCGTGTTCAGGTGAATCCATAAATGTTTGTATTCGCCAGTGTTTTATTATAGGTTTCCCCTATAAGGCTAGGCCTGTCTAAGCCACAGTTCTTCGCGTCATCGATGCTAGGTAGTTCCTAATCTAGGTCTATCTAGTAAAGAAAGTTGCGAGTACTTCCTACCAACCTCTGCGTTTGTGTTTGCCTAACTGAACTATGTTCTTGGTAAATACTATACGTACGTTTACTTATCTTTGATAAGAATTCCTCATCTTTGATGAGAGACATTGGACAAACTCCACCAAACACCTAGTGTATGGTCGATGTTTGAACTGCAACAAAGGTTAGTAATTTAGATTTGGACAGTGGTATGAAGTTCTATTTTAGACTAATAGAGAAACATATTCACTTTTCCAATTAATTTATTGCTAATTTTTGTGGACAGTCTCTGTTAAGTCCTAAGGCGGATTTACTGAGATTTAAGCCAAGCCTTAATCAAGTCCTCTTGTGTTTTTCAAACATACAAACATTGATGGATCATAAAACCTATTAAATATACATTCTCTCTTCATTGTGAAAATGAGATACTCTCAGAGATTCTGATTGAGTAAATGAATATGTTATATTTTAATTGTTTTATTTATCTCTCGACACTACTATGTCCTTTGATAAATCCATTCAGTTCCTAAGAGAGCCTGATATATTCAAATGTTTAACAACTTAATTACTGGTTCAATGTTTCAATTGAACAACCTATTCTGGTTAATGAATGCTGTTTCATGTGAATGCTGTAAGTCATGCAAAGACAAACCTACACAATACACCTACTCTACATGTTGGTCTTATACCTTTAATTATTCTTATTTTCCTTATAGGACACTCGAAAGGTTACGCTGTCGCCAGTCGCTAGTCGCCGACGACCCATCTCACAATGGTGGCGAGGCTTGACAATATAGCTGACTATAGACCCGTAACTCAGTAGGTCTTTCCTATGGGAAATTACACTACACAATCCAATTGTGGCAAAAGTAGTAGGTTTCGTGATCGAATTTCAAAGTAGTTGTGTGACCGAAGTTCCCGTATGGGCTAGTAAGCACACAATGAAAAGATCAGTAGACACGATCTCCTTTTGTTCACGTGGAACACATCTTATTACCATGTCTGATTACAGCTTGGTAATTACATCAACTCTAGTAATTCACTGGTTATGTCTATATGACATCCCAAGGGATTACTCAAATACAGTCATTACATGATTGTGCTGCAGCGGTATGAAACAAGCATTTGTTAGACAGGATATATTTCCGTCTAACTTACTGTAGAAAATTGGGACCTCTCATTTCCTACCTGCTACCTTTCTTTTTGATTTGATAGCACCAACGTTGTGCCTAATTTAATTTAGAGCCTTCAGCTCGGTGTGGATTGGATTGGGGTCGGAGGGGAATGGTGGTTGCGACCCCCCGGGTTCAGCTGAACCCGGCCTTTTAATTCCTTAATGCCTATAAAACCTATCCTAACAGATTAACACATACAAACAAACACCACACATTATTTTTCACAATTATCTGAGATAATTTATTAACTGAATAAATTATTTCAAGATAATTAATAACTATATAATATGTATTTAATCATTATTTCAATTACTTATATATTTTATCTATTTCATTTGTTTAGAGTTATTAGAATCTATCTATTATATCAGGTTTGAACTAAAAATACATGTAAAAGAAACTTAGACACTATTCAATTAATCAATGTCATTATAGAATATCCTATATATATAATTATTTAACTTTATTTCTATTTTAGCTATCTAGATTCACTAAAAATATTAGCAATTATAATTTACACATTCTTAAGGAGACGTCAGATATTTAGTTAAACAATAGGTGATAGTTATTTCTAAATAAATAAGTCTATTACTGTTTATTCTTAACGGTTCTAATTTACTAAATTTTATTAATTCCTAATTAATTTACTAATAAGGTGTTATAAGGTTTAATATCTTTCTTTCCTTTTAATAGTATTCCAGGAGTTAGTTATCTATAGCATTTATATCACTGGTAAGTGTAAATATCTTTCAATTAAATTTTAGGATAAATTAATTTCAGTAATTTAATGTCATTGTGCAGAGATGTTATTTTAAATTAATGGCTAGGTAGGATGTTAGTTAGAGTTTATATAGAAATCAAGGCTTCTAATAACATATACTATGTCTTTCCTTCGGCATACCATAAAAGAACTGAAGTTACTCTGAAACAAAAATCAAACACAACGTAGAGTCCTTCCTTAAACTAGACGATCACAATTATAAGGCCAAAGATAATTGATATCCTCTTAAGCTTAATATTAGCTTGTAACGCCACTACCATGATAGTGTTACAAATTGGTCCACGTGACCAGGATATGATAATGGGTCATAGGTCATCCATATAGTATATCATTACAAATTGGTCTTCGTGACCAGGATGTCATAATGTGATGATTGGTTATCATTGCATAGTAGTAGAATCGTTACAAAATGGTGCCGTGACCAGGATATTTATGGTTGCACAAATGCCGAAGTAAGCGAGTATCTTAGAAGCTTTAAAGTAACTTTGCAAAGCATTTACAGTGAATAAATGTAATGCCAGTGATAAAATGATAATAGTTGCACTGATAGATAACAAGAATATACATGTACCATTGATTGCATTTTGAAGAAGACACAAAGCATATTAGTTAACAATTCTTTAAAGTTCATTTTACACAAAATAAGCTAAACCTATTAAATTTATATTATGTAAGCATATTAACTTGTTTTAGACAATCTAAGAATGGTTCTCTAGGTATATAGCATCTTGGCGCAGTTAGAATTACAGTTAGGTACATAAATCTAAATAAATCTGTTTTAAGAGTAATATTGAAGAAATGTATTAATACTTAAAAGTTGCATTAAGTTTCTCAGTAATAAGTTTAAATGGTCAGACCATAACAGTCTACTGTCTCATGTATTATTACTAATGATGAATAGTTACATATTTAAATAATTATTTATTCATGAAATTACATGAAAGTATCTATTTACACAACATTGCTGAATTTGCCTAGTAGTATATTGAAGCGAGTCTTAGGCACATCTAACTATTATCTGATTATTATGATATTATCGTCAATCAGTAGACATTACTAGGACAGTTAATAAAATTTAGATTGTATTAATTAAATATTGTTAGGGAATTATTAAATAAAAGCCTGCAGTAAATTTTAATATTACTTACAGATACAAATTATTCTAGGTTATGTACAATTTAAACTTATTTTGTCACATTTAGTCACTGACGCTGAAGTAATTTCCTTCCTAGTTGAAATTGGTCCCAATAGTTATGTGTTGAACATCCTGGGCTGGCTAGATGTACGTGGATGTTAGGCTGAAATGGTAGTATTCAATAGTATTAAAAATATGCACACATAATGTGAAGATAGAATAATGTTATAGTTAGTGCAAATTGGAAATTAATTATAATATTAACTAACTGTGGAATTAACTTTTATTCATTTATTTACAGAGACTGTACAGGAAAGACTATGTATTTTGGTATATTTATTCATTTTAATGTTAGATTTTAAAAATAATTAAGTGTAGTCATTGCCATCATAGCAAATTATACTTAGTTTAAATAACAGATTTTAAAGTATAGAAATTCAGTGCATTTTAGTCATGTGTGCGAGAATGTATTGGTTAAATAAAGTTGAATTAGGTTATGAAGGTAACAGGGTTATTTTGACTTTGAATTTTAGGAATGGACTGGAACTGTTTAAGATAATTTTATTTGTAAAAAAGGAGTATAGCTTACCGAATGACATAGCACTCATAAGAACTATAAAATCAATCCATGTTAACATAACATTATAACTTATTCGGTCTCTTTATGTATACTTCAATTCTATTCTAATATACTAAAGAACTAATAAATTTGCTTATAAATAATCAATTATCAGTTGTCTAACAGGGATCGTACAGAATTACAGAACTACTTAATTAAAATCAAAAATATGTGGTTGTGACCATAGATTATACACTTTTAACTAGATTGTGACATTAGAAATTGCGTTCTAAAAACAACTACAATAAATTCTTTTGAAAAGGTTCTTGTTTTTAAATATTAATAAGACATTATTGAGAAAAAAATATAGAACATTTTTTTATGAACAATTTATTACATTATATTTATTTTAAAGTATTTTGTTAGCTTCCTTCGAATTTTGAACTGTCAATTGTCAATAAAAACTTGGTTTTACTTATTGAAAGGAATGGTTCTCTGTATAAAAAAAAAAAATTTCTTAGTATTACTGGATAGAAAAAAAAAAAAAAAAAACGATAGCGCTTTAAACATCTGCGATGACCTTTTGCTCAGGTAGCTAAGTTTTACAACGAAATTGAGTAAAATGTGCAAGTTTTAAGTCAAACAAAATTGTTTAATAATATATACTAGAAAGAACTTGAAATTGCATATAAATTTTAAAATATAGTTGGGAATTGATTATTGCATAAACATTAGTTGATGTATGGTATTAAGTATTATGGTATTTCATTCTTACATAGAAACTAATAGATATTTTTACAACTCTATGGTGATTAAGTAAGATTAATGTAGTAATTGAATATCAAATATATAGTAGGCATGAGGCGTATTTATCGTCGCTGGTATAAATACTCGTTATTTAAAAGTCACAGTCTGTCACTGTGACTAGATTTGAAAAATGCTCGTGACTGTGTTTTTCATCTCACTTGTACTTAAACGAATACACTAAGAGTAGGTGAGACAACTGAAGTATTTTTAATGTATGGGTATAACAGTGCCACCTGGTCTCCGTAATTTCAAGGAACGCTAGTTTTAGAAAATAAAAAAAAAAATAGCCCTTTTTGTCTCATTTATTTCCGACATCAAATAAAGCAACCAAATTAAACCTAGACCGATATTTTACTAAATTACGCTATCGCGCCACCTATTGTGAAATACGTGTAAGTAGTTAATCAAATCTTTAAATATAAAATGTAACAACTAACTTATCTTTTAGTTTAGAATAGCATTAATAATACAAATATAATAAACGGATTAGGTATACTCATTCAATAATAGATACCTACATAACAACTTTGCAATTGCTTAGTATTTTTAATACCTGAGCATACAGCGCCATCTTGTTCCCGTTCCTATAGTTTTAGAAAATATCTAATAATCGCGAACCTAGTATTTTGTCACTGGTATTTGTCATTGATATTTTTAAAATAACATCCACTGTGATAACAATTATTGCCATGTACCTAGTACGACACAACTCTAATATATAGTTGCAGTAGGATTGGTAGCGACATCTGGTGGACAAACGTGAATTAATATCGAGTTGCTTACGAAAGTATGGATGGTTGTGCTATGTGTTCGTAGATGGCGCTGAAAGAATTTCAAAATGTCTCATGTCAGTAACGCCATCTGTTGAGAGTGAGTGGTATTGAAAGGTAGGCTTTGAAATAGAAATGGCGTAGTATCGAGTGTAGATATGGAAGTGTTTATTGTGAAACAAAGATGGCGTGGTTGTGATCTTATAAGATATATACAATGGTTCAGTGGATGAGGGAATTGAATGTCATATGCAAGGTGGAAAGTTCAATCCGAGTAAATTGAATTTCAATTTAAAAATATATACTGTAGTTTTAAAAATATATACTGTAGTATTTATTATAGAAAAGGACGATTAGGGATAGTATGAATTTGGCAGTTAACATTTATGAGGATTTGAGATATTTTCTAATTATTATGATTTCACTGTGATAGTTTTATTATTTTTTTGTTGATGGATGTATTGTTTGGGGTGAATGGAATGGAATTGATGTTTGTTAAGAATGTTATCAATGAATACTAGAGAAGAAATGAAGTTGTCATATTTCATTTGAAGTATGATAGTTGAATTTTAATTAAACTTGTAAACATTTAATATTTTAAAATTAAAACTAAGTTTAACATTTGCAGAATCCGGTCGACTTGATAAAATTTCAATAAAATATTAGAAGTTTAAAAGGTGATTAGAAAGAGATAGTTTTTGTGTGAACATTTGGAAAGTTTATTTAAATTAAACTCAAATTAAATAAGAGTGCAGTGAATCTTTTTTTGAATTAGAATAAATTAATTAAAATTTAGATAAACATTATCAGTGTTACATTTGAAGCAAATTAAATCTATAACAATGCCTAGGCGTCAACCTAAAGCTAGTCCTGTTGGAACCAAGGCGACTAATTCTAATAACAAGCGAGTGTCTGCAGTTAGACCTGCTACTAAAGTAAGGAAGATTAATTCTTTACGATACATATCTCGAATGATGGAAAAGGCAATGAATAACATCAATAATAGAATCTCGGAGTTGGAAAATAGAATGTCTACTCCTAGTGGATCATCGGACAATGTTATGCCGAGAGAAAATTTTATTCAACCTATCATACAGCCGGGAACATCAACGGTATACTATCCAGTGGCGCAGATGCCTACGGAAAGACCTAAGTTTCCATTTAAGGGAAAACATCCTGTGACGTTCATCGAAGACCTGACTGCTTATTTAAGAAGGTCTGCACCAGAGGCGAGAGATATAATAGACATTGTCATGGATTGTCTTGAAAATGAATCGCGAAATTGGGCGCGTATTTATAGAGATAGATGGACAGTGTTTGAAGACTTCAAAAGGGATTTTTTAGACACATATTGGGGCGAGGCTGAGCAGAATGAATTAAGAAGACGAATCAGTCAGAATTCGTGGGACGGAGTCCAGTCTATGTTAAGCCATTTCATTACTTTATGTGGACAAGCGAAGATGTTGACGTATCCTATTCAAGAGAGACAATTAATAAATGACATTATGAATCATTTTCCTAAAGATGTTCAATATGCTTGGTCAACAAGTAGTTACACATCGATTCTTCAAGCTACGGAGTTTCTACGAAAATTAGATAACATTAATAAGCAAAATAACTTCAGTAGTGGCATTAATGCCCGTTCTAGCAGCGTTCGAAGACCTGAGATGGCAGTTCAACAGCAGAATGGCAGAGGCGGTCTCAACCGGAAGCGAATTATGAACACTAGATCAATGAGTAAGGTGATACCAAACAAGAAGAATAGCATTAATGGTACGAATAGAGTAGATAATGATAACAATGTTTCTATAGAAAACTCTGTATCAACAGAGAATTTAAACTAATAAGTGTTGATGTGACAGACCCCGGTACATCAACTTTAGTAGGGGCGAACAGTACATCAGTAGCTTTAAGAATTATGCTTAAACTCGGGTGGGAACCTGGACAGACATTAGGTAGACATAATAATGGTATACGTAAACCAATCATAGCTAAGGGACAATATTGTAAATCAGGGTTAGGCTCAGGATTAAATAAAAATAATTCAACAGATTTCAAGTATAAAATCATACAAACATTAAAAAATCAATCGGAAATAGATAATGAGTCATTAGTGCAAACCGAAGCAGTCTTTTCATTATTTGACGAGGAAGATAATATTACCGCGGATAAATTAGAAATAATTAAATCTGAGATTGAAGTGATAGTATCTGGTAAACGAGTCATATGTTTAATCGATACAGGGAGTGACATAACCTGTATTTCAGAATCATTTTGGGAATCTTTAAAATCATTAACTGGGAACAAATTAGACATGTTACCTGTTAAGCCGATTCAGATACGTGGAGCAGTAGGACAAAAGAGTGCTAAAATACAACAAATGGTTTTATTGCCTGTAAGATTTGGGGTAATTGATTTAGAGATTAGATTTTTTATAGTACCAAAATTAGTTCATTCGATGATATTAGGATTTGACTGGCTTATGGCAAATAATGTTAATATTAAATTACAAGAGCCATCCATAGGGTTAGTTATCGAACATAGAGATCAACGAGTATTAATTCCGTTTATTAAATATAATTTTGAGGAAAGGAGAATTTGTGATATTACAAAGGTAGATAATAGTTTTGATTTCAATAAATATTTACAAGAAATAAAGACGGGTACACCTCTTAAAGGAATTCAATTAAATAAATTAAAACAGATTCTAATTAAATATAGCGAAGTATTTGTTAAAAGGTTAGGTAGAGCTAATTGTTATCAACATATTATCAAAATGATGGACCATAGTCCAATAATTAAACGGTCTTATCCTGTTCCGTACGCGTATAGACAAAAAATGGAAGAAAAATTAGCCGAAATGGTTGATATGGGAATAATATCTAGAGGTTCAACACCGTATTGTAGTCCGTTAACTTACACCTTAAAATCTGATGGTTCAATTAGAGTTTTACTAGATGCACGTGAAATCAATAAATACATGATAGCTGAGTCGGAAGCACCTCCGATGCAAATAGATGTTTTAAATTCATTTCATGGGGTTAATTATATTAGTATAATAGACTTGAATAATGCATACTTTCAAATTGCCATTTCTGAGGATAGTAAAAAGTATACCGGGTTCACATTTAATGGAAAATCTTATATGTACAATGTTTTACCACAAGGACTTAAGACTTCAGTGGGAAGTTTTAGTAGAGCTATGGACTTAATATTAGGGCCTGAAGTTAGACATTTTTGCGTGAATTATCTAGATGACCTTGCTATCTTAACTCAAGGAACGTTAAATGAACATTTAGAACATATTGATATAATATTAAACAAATTAAAGTCAGCGGGGTTAACATGTAATCTTGAAAAATGTAAATTCATATGTAAAGAAGTTAAGATGTTAGGACATATTATTTCTACCGAGGGAATTAAAACTGACCCAGAAAAAATAGAGTCAATTAAGAATTTCCCAGTTCCCAAGAAAATAAAACATTTAAGAGCATTTTTAGGACTTTGTAATTATTATAGGCGGTTCATTCCTGATTATAATAGTATAATTCAACCTTTATGCCAATTATTAAAAAAGAGTAAAGGATGGACATGGACTTCAGAAGCACAAGTAGCCTTTGAAAAATTGAAAAACAGTTTTTTAAAGACAATAATGTTGCATCATCCGGATATGTCTAAACCTTTTTATTTACAAACAGATAGTTCGGGAGTAGGTCTTGCGGGGGTTTTATTTCAGTACGATGAACAAGGGGAAATGAAAATATTAGGCTATTGTAGCAGATCTCTTAGGGGCGCCGAATTAAGATGGACTGTTACTGAACAAGAGTTTTGGGCTATAATCTATTGTTTAAGGAAGTTTGAAACCTATTTGAGGGGCGCAAAGCTTATAATTAGAACTGATCACAAAGCATTGACGTTTGTTAGGACATGGAAATTGTATAATAGTCGAATAATTAGATGGATATTGTTTCTTGAACAATTCGATTATAGTATTGAACATATAAAAGGTAGAGATAATGTCGCTGTTGATGTGTTATCTAGGTTCCCACCTGATTCATCAATGATACAAGAAGATAGAATCTATTGTCCTGAAATACATTATATGGAAATTAATAAAAATAAAACATTAATAACAAACTTAAAAAATATATCTAGTTTCCAATCTAACGATAATGAAGTACAGTTGATAATGGATATTATAAATAACATTAGTAATAATCATAGTGGTAGAATAAATAATATTGCTAAGCGTTGTTATATCAAGGATGGAGTGTTATATTTTAAAATCGATTCAAATAAACATGTAATTTATTTACCCTCTCAGTTACGAGAGGAAGTAATTTCTCAAATTCATAAAGAAATGGGACATCAAGGGGTTTTTAAGGTACTCAAATATCTTAAAGATAGATTTTATTTTCCTAATATGCATAGAACAGTTAAAGTATTATTAAAGACTTGTCATCTCTGTCAAGTTTCTAAAAGTGATAATATAAAACATGTAGGCAAATGTAAATCTATTGTGACAGAAGAAATAGGTGACTTAGTTATGGCAGACTTATATGGACCATTGCCGAAAGGACGGTTTGGTTCTGCTTATATATTTGTAATTCAGGATTCATTTAGTAAATTTGTTAAATTATATGATTTGTCTAAAGCCACTTCTCGTTCAGTTATTACAAAATTAAAACAATTTGTTAAAATAATTAAGCCTAAAGTACTTATGACTGATAATGGTAGTCAATTTTCATCTGAAAGTTGGAAACAAACTTTAAGGGATATGGGTATAAAACCTATATTTACTACTGTAAGAAACCCTCGACCTAATACGACAGAAAGGGTTAACAGAGAACTAGGACGTTTATTTCGAACATATTGCCATAAAAATCATAAAAGTTGGGTAACGATATTAAATAAAATCGAAACATTATATAACAACACATTTCATGAAAGTACGGGATTTACTCCTAATGAAATATTATATGGATTGAGTAATGACATGTCATTTGATAGTTGTTTGCCTCAATTAAATAAGTCTAAAGATATTAATCAAATTAGAATTCAAGTTAGGAAAAATTTAAAAGATAACAGTATTAAACGACAAACTAAATTTAATAGGTCCCATCGTTTAATTGAATTTCAGATTGGAGATTATGTAAAAATTCGTAAAGTAAATAAGTCAGAGGCTCAAAAGAAACTTATAAAAAAGTTTCAATTGCTGTATGAAGGACCTTATGTAGTTAGTGCGATTCCATTTGCAAATGTTTACACATTAATGGACCCTATAACTAAAGAAATTAGAGGAAACTTTAATACAATACATTTAAATAGATATTATCAATAATAAATTGATCACGATCAATTATAGATGTTATCAATGTTTAACTGTTGATACAAACATTAGAATTAATAATGTGGAATTGAAGAGGATAGATTTTAAACTAGAATATCAATAAACTTTATCGAAGATTTATTATATTTCACAATAATTTAATGTCGAAACTATAGATGATTTTATAAAATGAATTGCACTTAAATAAGTTAGATATATAAGTAAAAGATTAGGTTATTAAGGTAGTAATTAAATGATTAAAATAGATAGTAATAAGTTAGATAAGTGTAATTGTAATTAGGTTTAGTTATGAATAAAAAATAAAAATTAAGGTAATGATGGGTCAGGGAAATGACTCAACTAATTTTATTGGAGCGCTTAAAAGTCCTCACATAACTATATAACAATTTAATTTTCAATTGACTAATAAGTCATATATAAATTTTTTTTCACCAATACTTAACCTAATAAGCGCTAGCTTAATAGAAATAACAATTTAATTTTCAACTGACTACTAAGTCATATATAAATTTTTTTCTTTCATCAAATACTTATTAAGCGCTAGCTTAATAAAAATAGTTGGTGGGGAGTAGGGCGGTCATTTCTTCACAAAATTAACTGAACAATTTAAGTTATATTCAATCTAAATTAAATTGCAAAAATATAGGTCAGACCTTAAAGTTTGACTGTTTGCAATACAAGTTGTCCAAGTACTGCAATATACTAAACAACATATTACCAATTCATATTAGTATTAGATATGAATTGTACAACTGTATTCAAATATTTTAATTTATTCATTCTGAAAGGAAACGGATACGATTCCATACATTCTTGGGCCGAAATGCAATGTAAAATATAACTTAATGAAATGGTACCAATTAATGTATTTACGCTTATTGATTCCTCGCTGAAATTCTGTACATTTTGGCTATTTAAGGGCGGAGTTATTAGACGTTTTGTGAAATTGAGGTTATGTTACAATGTCTATGGAAAATCACTAAGTTCCTGAAGCACTAAAGTTTATCATATTATATCATTACAAATATCAATCACTTGAAACCATAAATAGATATCAGGAATGGACTCAGGATGCATCTGAATACACTGAAAACATTAAACAATTATAAACATGATTACATGAAACAAGTGACAGTGACGGGACCATGACGGGGCACACAGTTTCAATATCAGCCAGCTGTCAAAGCTGTTATTAAAAATAATTATGATTTATTTTCAATCGATACGAAATCGATAATAATTTGGGTTTATCAGACATTAATTTTTATTTTCGATATTAATGTAACTTTATTTAAATACACCTTATTGTATATAACATCAATTGTGTATCTGGATACTTTGAGTTAATTAACTAGTGCAAACTTTTTTTAAATTCTATAATCGATTATAGTTAAATCGATACCCAATTAATTTGACGAAAACTATCTTTTTCATTTTTCTCAGCTTCCAGATTCAAAATTGAGCTGATATTTTATATTTAAAAAAAAAAAAAAAAAAAAAAAAAAAAAAAAAAAAAAAAAAAAAAAAAAAAAAATATATGACCAATCTTTAAACCATATCTGTATTTAATACATTTTAGCCTAAAAGTCTCCATCTCCTTTAAAATAAGATGAACTGCACTCTGTTAAGTTGTATATTTAACATTGAAGAGCCGGATTTTTTATTTTAAAACAATATGTGTATTGTTTTAAGATGAAATTGAGCCCTAGATGCAGGAATTCAAATCAGATTGGATCTATGTGAGTGTGAGAGTGGGTGAAGGAGCTGGAATGGTTGGTTGGAATTGATTACTTTGATTTTAACCATTGAATGTAACTCTAGTAGTATGATTGATGAGAGATTGGATGTTTGGGAGAAGAGTATGCTTCTATGTGCTGCTGATTGAGGCTGAATGTAAAGAGTCATGAGTGTCTCCTTCAGTTGAGAGGTAACGAGATACAGAATTGTGTTATTTGATTACGTTGTTGTGATTAATTAATAATTACGATAAACTACATTATATAATTAAGGGGCGATTGTAACGTGACACATAAGCACAATTCAGTTCTAAATTATTAGTCTATAAATTTTGGTTATGCTTGAGATAACAAACGCATAAATTGAAATGTGAGTTGACAAGTAAACATAAAACAGTCAACTCAATGAACGAAAATGGTTCAAATCCATTAGGGACTCAAATTTTAAGTTGTACTTAAGAATAGAAATTTATTAGTTGGGAACTCAAACAGTTTTTAGCTAGTTGTTAAAATATTAGAGTGATAAATTTTATATTCGAGACAGGCTTAAAATTTTGTGTTGACAGATGCGGTGGAACGTTCTAAGGGCCGGTTTCCACTGATTGATATAATCGCGATTAGTTCGACGTAAAGTCGGTTTACGCATTTAACAAAGTTTAGAGCTGGAAATTGCATTTCACTAACATAAACTAAACACAGTTAGAGAATAGCGGCTGGACCGATTGCGCTAGTTCCTTTTTGTGTTCCTTGAAGTATGAGGATGGTTGTTGTGGAGAGAATTTTTAAAGAAAATTGCCTGGAAAAAAGTCTTAAAACAACACTTTGCTGTATTCCCGAACAAATGATTCGTAATAATAATTAAACGAAAGCCAAGGTTAGAATCGAACTATAAATTCGATTAAGCAAAGCATAATTCTGTTAAGCGGTGGAACCCGGGCCTAAGGGTTCAAAACTAGCCGTGGGACAGTTTTTTGTGGAAGTCACAACAAAAAAAAAAAACCGGCCAGAGTTGCCAACACAAAGTTTTAAGTTACCTTGTTTTGAAATAAAAACTACAAAATTGCCGTGTATTTACTTTACATTAACACGTAAGGTTAAAAATGACAATAATCGGTTAAATAATTTCCCTTTTGAAATCGGTTGAATAATATATTATTCTTCACAACCGTCATACAAATTTATTGTAACTAACATTGTTTTCTTCGGCTTTATTCAATGTATATTTGTTTTTCCCTTTTATTGTTTATCTTTGTTGTGTTTTTGTTTAATTGATTTACGCAATTTCCTTCGGATCGGATAAAAGTGCTTACAGCCAGTAAAGCTCAATTTATTGAGGAAGTAATAATTTTATTCCTTGTTTTTTGTGTAATAATTTTATTCCTTGGTTTTGTGTTGCACTATAATGACTTATAAACTATCGATTAAATTATTGGGAAGAAACAATTATACATTGAATTGCCGTATCTTTGAACACAGCAATGAACCGAAGATATCCAAATTTCCTTGTGACACGGGAATTGCCGAGAGTATGGTATCACTGCAGAGCGCATTGGTGGACGTGTTAGGGTGGGGGAAAAACAGACGCGAGATTTCAATATATACGATGGGAAGTTTGAATTCGGGGCAGTGAGTTTGACATTCAAATTTGAATTCGGGGTTCGAAGCGGTAGGCCTCCGCGGCCGTCGTGGCCCTTGGCTGGCTAAGCTATGGAATTTCTGAATTAGATTAAAGATAGAAATACCTAAAAAGTATTTTTTAGATCTGATTCAGAGATTTCATTAGTGTAAGCTGGCCGAGTGGCTATGTAGCTTCAGTTTAGTCCGCGAAATAGTTTTAATTTAATTTTACTGATTATTATTAAGTGCAATTCTTTATTATAGAATCTTAATTTGTAATCCGCTAAATAAATTCAGTGAAAGACCTGTGATGAAGCGCTCCTGATTGGTTCGAATGCATTAATTTTTTTTATTTGCATGTGTGTTTTTCTGCATGTTGTGGTTCTGTTACTAAATTTTATAACTTTTACGGAGATTTTTAATAAAAGATATTTAATGAGTTATTAGTTAGGTTTACGTCGAAACTATTAATTATTGATTAATTATTGAAAGGAATTATTATCTAGGTTTACATTGATATTAACTATTGATTATTTACTGAATGAAATTATTATGAAAAGGTTACATTGATAATATTAATTATTGATTGATTAATGGATGGAATTATTATGAAATAAGCCTTATGACCATAATTATATTGAATTTAACTAATAAAATGAAATCTAACTTAAGTAAATAACCACAATATGATGTTGTTAGAATAAAATGAAATTACATCCGTTAGACTTTAAAATACATATATAAATTGAATGAATCTTGGTTAAAACTATCATATTAGATATTAAGGGTTAAATAGATTTTTGTTAGGGTGTATTTAAATAATGAAATGAGATTTTACTATGTCATTACTTTGGAAGTAAATAGAGTGATGAATAATTCTAGGAAAATATGACCTATAAACAAACTAATGATTAGTTGTCGTATCTTATTGAATATTCTCTACATATAAATATGCTTCTATTGTATGTATATGTATATATGTATATATATATATATGTGTGTATTTGACTTCATTTTGACATTACACAAACTTTGTAGTTCAAACATTAATTTAAGAACTTGTAGATCTTAAATATATGTTGAAGCGAGGTAACACAGGTGGTTTGTAGTCTTGAATGAGTTCAAGGATACTTTTAGCTCTTGAATACATTCTAAGATGAGGTAATTACACACTGAACTATGACATTACGCAAACTATTGTAGTTTTGAACATTGATCTAAGAATTTATGTTCTTGGATGTGTGTCAAGACGAGGTAACTGGTAGACTGGGGTGTCTCATTCTTACGATGACTTTCATTGAACTATATAAACCGTGTTCAGGTGAATCCATAAATGTTTGTATTCGCCAGTGTTTTATTATAGGTTTCCCCTCTAAGGCTAGGCCTGTCTAAGCCACAGTTCTTCGCGTCATCGATGCTAGGTAGTTCCTAATCTAGGTCTATCTAGTAAAGAAAGTTGCGAGTACTTCCTACCAACCTCTGCGTTTGTGTTTGCCTAACTGAACTATGTTCTTGGTAAATACTATACGTACGTTTACTTATCTTTGATAAGAATTCCTCATCTTTGATGAGAGACATTGGACAAACTCCACCAAACACCTAGTGTATGGTCGATGTTTGAACTGCAACAAAGGTTAGTAATTTAGATTTGGACAGTGGTATGAAGTTCTATTTTAGACTAATAGAGAAACATATTCACTTTTCCAATTAATTTATTGCTAATTTTTGTGGACAGTCTCTGTTAAGTCCTAAGGCGGATTTACTGAGATTTAAGCCAAGCCTTAATCAAGTCCTCTTGTGTTTTTCAAACATACAAACATTGATGGATCATAAAACCTATTAAATATACATTCTCTCTTCATTGTGAAAATGAGATACTCTCAGAGATTCTGATTGAGTAAATGAATATGTTATATTTTAATTGTTTTATTTATCTCTCGACACTACTATGTCCTTTGATAAATCCATTCAGTTCCTAAGAGAGCCTGATATATTCAAATGTTTAACAACTTAATTACTGGTTCAATGTTTCAATTGAACAACCTATTCTGGTTAATGAATGCTGTTTCATGTGAATGCTGTAAGTCATGCAAAGACAAACCTACACAATACACCTACTCTACATGTTGGTCTTATACCTTTAATTATTCTTATTTTCCTTATAGGACACTCGAAAGGTTACGCTGTCGCCAGTCGCTAGTCGCCGACGACCCATCTCACAATGGTGGCGAGGCTTGACAATATAGCTGACTATAGACCCGTAACTCAGTAGGTCTTTCCTATGGGAAATTACACTACACAATCCAATTGTGGCAAAAGTAGTAGGTTTCGTGATCGAATTTCAAAGTAGTTGTGTGACCGAAGTTCCCGTATGGGCTAGTAAGCACACAATGAAAAGATCAGTAGACACGATCTCCTTTTGTTCACGTGGAACACATCTTATTACCATGTCTGATTACAGCTTGGTAATTACATCAACTCTAGTAATTCACTGGTTATGTCTATATGACATCCCAAGGGATTACTCAAATACAGTCATTACATGATTGTGCTGCAGCGGTATGAAACAAGCATTTGTTAGACAGGATATATTTCCGTCTAACTTACTGTAGAAAATTGGGACCTCTCATTTCCTACCTGCTACCTTTCTTTTTGATTTGATAGCACCAACGTTGTGCCTAATTTAATTTAGAGCCTTCAGCTCGGTGTGGATTGGATTGGGGTCGGAGGGGAATGGTGGTTGCGACCCCCCGGGTTCAGCTGAACCCGGCCTTTTAATTCCTTAATGCCTATAAAACCTATCCTAACAGATTAACACATACAAACAAACACCACACATTATTTTTCACAATTATCTGAGATAATTTATTAACTGAATAAATTATTTCAAGATAATTAATAACTATATAATATGTATTTAATCATTATTTCAATTACTTATATATTTTATCTATTTCATTTGTTTAGAGTTATTAGAATCTATCTATTATATCAGGTTTGAACTAAAAATACATGTAAAAGAAACTTAGACACTATTCAATTAATCAATGTCATTATAGAATATCCTATATATATAATTATTTAACTTTATTTCTATTTTAGCTATCTAGATTCACTAAAAATATTAGCAATTATAATTTACACATTCTTAAGGAGACGTCAGATATTTAGTTAAACAATAGGTGATAGTTATTTCTAAATAAATAAGTCTATTACTGTTTATTCTTAACGGTTCTAATTTACTAAATTTTATTAATTCCTAATTAATTTACTAATAAGGTGTTATAAGGTTTAATATCTTTCTTTCCTTTTAATAGTATTCCAGGAGTTAGTTATCTATAGCATTTATATCACTGGTAAGTGTAAATATCTTTCAATTAAATTTTAGGATAAATTAATTTCAGTAATTTAATGTCATTGTGCAGAGATGTTATTTTAAATTAATGGCTAGGTAGGATGTTAGTTAGAGTTTATATAGAAATCAAGGCTTCTAATAACATATACTATGTCTTTCCTTCGGCATACCATAAAAGAACTGAAGTTACTCTGAAACAAAAATCAAACACAACGTAGAGTCCTTCCTTAAACTAGACGATCACAATTATAAGGCCAAAGATAATTGATATCCTCTTAAGCTTAATATTAGCTTGTAACGCCACTACCATGATAGTGTTACAAATTGGTCCACGTGACCAGGATATGATAATGGGTCATAGGTCATCCATATAGTATATCATTACAAATTGGTCTTCGTGACCAGGATGTCATAATGTGATGATTGGTTATCATTGCATAGTAGTAGAATCGTTACACCATGCAGTACTTTTTGAGTTTATCCCGGACATACATTGACTTTCCTATCATTTTATTATATGTATAGATTTATGGCAGTCGGTATTTTTGTTTTTAATAATTATTTTTTGCTTATTATATTTTAGTGTAATGGATATCAATTTAATATAATTTTCATTTTATTATAAACTGAAGCAAATTTCGGCTTTGTGTATGAATAATATTTACGCAACGTCAATTTCACAATAATTGAATGAAATAAAAATAAAAATCGTGAACGGTAAAACAACTGAACGGCATAACAATTTATGTTGTCCGAACTATCTATAAACAACAAAACGTAACGATACGATTAAATCGCCGCCCTCATGAATACTCGACCGATAACGGTGCACAATAACAAAATCTCGTATAATTTATAATATCCGACTCGATGGCTATCGAAAATATTTTAACGGTAACGCTTCTGAATTTAATGTTCTTTTTAGGGTTCCGTACCCAAAGGGTAAAAACGGGACCCTTAAGCCTTCGCTGTCCGTCCGTCCGTCCGTCTATCCGTCTGTCACCAGGGCCGCTATAACAACAAATACTAAAAACAAAGTAAAATAAATATTTAATGCGACGCGATTTAATTCCAACGCCATCTATCCAGAAACCAAGAAAACGTCGTCGATAGACTAATATAATAGCTTTCCAATAGCGGCATGGATCAATAGATAGATGGCGTATTTGACTAGTTTATTTTCCATTTTTATATGGTATTAATCTTTTTCTTATTTACTAAGTATTTTGTTTAATAACAATAAAATATAGCCTTTAGTTTAGTCAATGGTACGGAACCCTTAGTGCGCGAGTCCGACTCGCATTTGGCCGATTTTTTTATTGAATTTCATAAAATGCGTACTTTTTCAACTTTTCAAGAGAGTTAAATGTAATTTCATTTAATATAAGCGATATGCTCTCGATTTCGATTGTGATTGCAATCCCAGCAATCTTTGCAATATTTTAATCTCATAGGCTTTCCAATTTTTTGCTAGTGTGTCCAACTTTTTGCTTGTGTAACGTAACAATAAACACAATTCGGCTGTTTTAGTGAACGGATATGGTTCTAAATTATTAGTCTATAAATTTTAGTTATACTTGAGATAACAAACGCATAAATTGAAATGTGAGTTGACACGTAAACATAAAACAGTCAATTCAATGAACGAAAATTGCTCAAATCCATTAGGGTCTCAAATTTTAAGTTGTACTTAAGAATAGAAATTTATTAGCTGGGAACTCAAACAGTTTGACTAAACGTGTTAAAATATTAGGCAATAAATTTTATATTCGAGACAAGCTTAAATTGGTTGTGTTGACAGATTCGGTGAAACGTTCTAAGGGCCAGTTCCACTGATTGAAATGATCGCGATTGTTTCGACGTAAACTCGGTTTACGCGTTTAACGGAGTTAGAACTAGAAATTGCATTTCACCAACATAAACTGGACGCAGTTAGAGAATAACTGAGTTTAAATTCTAAACGACCGATTTTTGGCGTTTAGCTGTGTAAACACGTTTTATCTAGAACTTCTAACGGTTTAACCTATTAAAAACAAATCTTGTCGAGTTGTCATATGATATATTCTGATACTCGAGTTTGTGGTGGTGTTTCCCTATATATATGAATGAATGGCTGAATGTGTTGCTGGGCGCGGATCTTGAGAGCGGATGAACCGATTGCGCTAATTCTTTTTATGTTCCTTGAAGTATGAGGATGGTTGTTGCGGAGAGAAATTTTAAAAAATTGCCTGAAAGAGTCTTAAAACAGCACTTTGCTGTATTCCCGTACGAATGATTCGTAATAATAATTAAACGAAAGCCAAGATTAGAATCGAACTATAAATTCTATTAAGCAAAACATAGTTTATTAAACGGTGGAACCCGGCCCTAAGCGCTCGGGTCGGCGTGTGAGTGGTTTTTTTACTGTAGTTACAGGACGCCAGAGTTGCCATCACAAAGTTTTAAGTTACCTTGTTTTGAAATAAAAACTACAAAATTGACGTGTATTTACTTTACATTAACACGTAAGGTTAAAAATGACAATAATCGGTTAAATAATTTCCCTTTTGAAATCGGTTGAATAATACATTATTCTTCGCAGCCGTCATGCAAGTTTATCGTAACTAACATTTTTTTCTTCGGCTTATTCAATGTGTATTTGTTTTTCCCTTTTATTGTTTATCTTTTGTTGTGTTTTTTGTTTAATTGATTTACGCAATTTCCTTCGGATCGGATAAAAGTGCTTACAGCCAGTAAAGCTCAATTTATTGAGGAAGTAATAATTTTATTCCTTGTTTTTGTGTTGCACTATAATGACTTATAAACTATCGGTTAAATTATTAGGAAAAAAACAATTACACATTGGATTGCCGTATCTTTGAACACGGCAATGAACCGAAGATATCCAAATTTCCTTGTAACACGGGAGTTGCCGTGTGGATGGGAACACTGCAGGGCGCGTTGGTGGACGTGTGAGGGTGGGGGAAAAACGGACGCTGGACGTGATATATATGGTTCGGGCGTCGGGCATTCGGGATTGGATTTTGAGTCGGGATTCGATTTTGAATTCGAAGTACAGTATTGAGAGCCTTTCGGCTGGCGAAGCTATGGAATTTCTGGATTAGATCAGAGATAGAATACCTAAAAAGTATTTTTTAGATCTGGTTCAGAGATTTCATTAGCGTAAGCTGGCCGAGTGGCAATGTCGCTTCAGTGTAGTTCGCGAATTAGTTTAATTTAATTTTACTGATTATTATTAAGTGCAATTCTTTATTATAAAAATTTAATTGTAATCCGCTAATTAAATTCAGTGAAACCTGTGTAGAGTCTGCAGTCAAGAGCTCCTGAGTGGTTCGATGCACAAATATTTTTTATATACGCATGTGTAATAATTTCACAATTTTGATACACTTTGGTCACCAATTGGTGTAGAATTAAAATGATGCATGTTTGTTTTTCTGCATGTTGTGTTTCTTTTACTGATTTTAATAACTTTTACGGAGATTTTTAATAAAAGATATCTAATGAATTATTAGCTAGGTTTACATCGATACTATTAATTATTGATTAATTACTGAATGAAATTATTATGAAAAGGTTTACATTGATACTATTAATTAATGATTGATTATTGAATGAAATTATTATGAAATAAGCCTTATGACCATAATTATATTGAATTTAACTGATAAAATGAAATCTAACTTAAGTAAATAATGACAATATGATGTTGATAGGATAAAACGAAATTACATTCGTTTGACTTTAAAGTACATATAAAATTGAATGAATCTTTGGTTAAAACTATCATATTAGATATTAAGGGTTAAATAGAATTTCGTTAGGGTGTATTTAAATAATGAATGAAATTTTACTATGTTGTTTAATGAAGTCATCACCTTGGAAGTAGATAGTGTAGTGAATGATTTTAGGAAAATATGACCTATAAACAAACTAATGATTATTTGTCGTATCTTGTTGAGTATTCTCTACATATAAATATGCTTCTATTGAATGTATATGTATGTATGTATATGTATATATATATATATATGTATATTTGGCTTCATTTAGACATTACACAAATTTTTGTAGTTCAAACATTAATTTAAGAACTTGTAGTTTTTAAATTATGTTGGAACGAGGTAACACAGGTGGTTTGTAGTCTGGAATGTGTTCAAGGATACTTTTAGCTCTTGAATACATTCTAAGATGAGGTAATTATACACTGAACCTTGACATTACACAAACTATTGTAGTTTTGAACATTGATCTAAGAATTTATGTTCTTAAATGAGTGTCAAGACGAGGTATCTGGTAGACTGGAGTGTCTCATTTTCACGATGACTTTCATTGAACTATATAAACTATGTTAAGGTGAATCCATAAATGTTTGTATTCGCCAGTGTTTTATTATAGGTATCCCCTATAAGGCTTGGCCTGTCTAAGCCACAGTTCATCGCGTCATCTATGCTAGGTAGATCCTAACCTTGGCCTATCTAGTAGAGAAAGTTGCGTGTACTTCCTACCAACCTCTGCGTTTGTATTTGCCTAACTGAACTATGTTCTTGGTAAATACTATACGTACGTTTCCTTATCTTTGATAAGAGTTCCTCATCTTTGATGAGAGACATGGACAAACTCCACCAGACATCTAGTGTATGGTAGTTGTTTGAACTGCAACAAAGGTTAGTAATTTATATTTGGACAGTGGTATGAAGTTCTATTTAGACTAATAGAGAAACATATTCACTTTTCCAATTAATTTATTGCTAATTTTTGTGGACGGTCTCTGCTAAGTCCTAATGGTGGATTTACTGAGATTTAAGCCGAGCCTTAATCAAGCCCTCTTGTGTTGTAAAACATACAAACATTGATGGATTATAAAACCTATTAAATATACATTCTCTCTCATAGTGAAAGTGAGATACTCTCAGAGATTCTGATTGAGTAAATGAAATATGTTATATTTAGTTGTTTTATTTATCTCTCGACACTACTATGTCCTTGATAAATCCATTCAGTTCCTGAGAGAGCCTGATATATTCAAATGTTTAACAACTTAATTACTGGTTCAATGTTTCAATTGAACAACCTATTCTGGTTAATGAATGCTGTTTCATGTGAGTGCTGTGAGTCATGCAAAGACAAACCTACACAATACACCTACTCTACATGTTGGTCTTATACCTTTAATTATTCTTAATTTCCTTATAGGACACTCGAAAGGTTGCGTTGTCGCCAGTCGCCAGTCGCTGTTTGACCCATCTCATAATGGTGGCTAGGCTTGACAATATAGCTGACTATAGACTCGTAACTCAGTAGGTCTTTCCTATGGGAACTTACACTACACAATCCTATTGTGACAAAAGTAGTAGGTTTCGTAATCGAATTTCAAAGTAGTTGTGTGACCGAAGTTCCCGTATGGGCTAGTAAGCACACAATGAAAAGATCAGTAGACACGATCTCCTTTTGTTCACGAGGAACACATCTTAATACCATGTCTGATTACAGCTTGGTAATTACATCAACTCTAGTAATTCACTGGTTATGTCTATAGGACGTCCCAAGGGATTACTCAAATACAGTCATTGCATGATTGTGCTGCAACGGTATGAAGCAAGCATTTGTTAGATAGAATATATTTCAATCTAACTTACTGTAGAGAATTGGGACCTCTCATTTCCTACCTACTACCCTTCTTCGATTTGATAGCACCAACGTTGTGCCTAATTTAATTTAGAGCCTTCAGCACGGTGTGGATCGGTTAGGGTCGGAGGGGAAGGTGGTTGCGACCCTCGGGTTCAATTGAACCCGGCCTCTTTAATTCCCTAATACCTATAAACCCTATCCTAACAGTTTAACACATACAAACAAACACTACACATTATTTTTCACAATTATCTGAGATAATTTATTAACTGAATAAATTATTTCAAGATGATTAATAGCTATATAATATGTATTTAATCATTATTTCATTTACTTATATATTTTTATTTATTTCATTTGTTTAGAGTTATTAGAATCTATCTATTATATCAGGTTTGAACTAAAAATACATGTAAAAGAAACTTAGACACTATTCAATTAATCAATGTCAATATAAGATATCCTGAATATAATTATTTAACATTATTTCTATTTTAGCTATCTAGATTCACTAAAAATATTAGCAATTATAATTTACACATTCTTAAGGAGACATCAGATCTTTAGTTAAACAGTAGGTGATAGTTATTTCTAAATAAATTAGTTTATTCCTATTTATTCTTAACGGTTCTAATTTACTAAATTTTATTAATTCTTAATTAATTTACTTATAAGGTGTTATTAAGTTTAATATCTTTCTTTCCTTTTAATAGTATTCCAGAAGTTAGTTATCTATAGTATTTATATCACTGGTAAGTGTAAATATCTTTTCAATTAAATTTTAGGATAAATTAATTTCAGTAATTTAATGTCATTATGCAGAGATGTTATTTTAAATTAATGGCTAGGTAGGATGTTAGTTAGAGTTTATACAGAAATCAAGGCTTCTAATAACATATACTATGTCTTTCCTTCGGCATACAACAAAAGGAACTGAAGTTACTCTGAAACAAAAATCAAACACAACGTAGAGTCCTTCCTTATTCTAGACGATCGCATTCATAAGGCCAAAGATATTTAATGTCTTCTTAAGCTTAATATTAGCTTGTAACGCCACTACCATGATAGTGTTACAAATTGGTCCACGTGACCAGGATTATCATAAGCATGATGATTAGTCATCGGAGCACCATAGGGTATATCGTCACAATGGTGCCGTGACCAGGATATGATAATGGGTCTTGGGTCATCCATAGGAGATCATTACAATTTGGTCCCGTGACCAAGAGGATAGCTAGTTACAATTGCTGCCGTGATGATAAGGATATCTAAGTATATCCAATATAGTATCATTACAAAATGGTGCCGTGACCAGGATTATCATAAGCATGATGATTAGTCATCGGAGCACCATAGGAGATAGTTACAAAATGGTGCCGTGACCAGGATATGATAATGGGTCTTGGGTCATCCATAGGAGATCATTACAATTTGGTCCCGTGACCAAGAGGATAGCTAGTTACAATTGCTGCCGTGATGATAAGGATATCTAAGTATATCCAATATAGTATCATTACACTTGGTTTCTTGAGATTGTTCTTATCTATATATTTTTTTACATGACGAATCTCGCTTGACTATTCATTTGATCGCTAGCGTACTCAGGGTGCTATTGTGGATTTCCCCATCTTGTCACGGGGAGCATGTAAACCAGATGTGGTCACAAAAACCTGATAGCTGTCGTTACTTGTACAAAGGAAATTATTTACAAACTCACTCGCTCGTGGAGTACCGTAGTGGATTATGCTTCAACCTTACTTTTTATAGACAAGAGCTCAGTAATGGGACATTTTTAGGCTAATTTCGTTCGGTCTCTTCAGTCTGTAATATCCCACTGTTGGCCATAGGCCTCTTTCCCCGTGTAGAAGAAGGATCAGAGCTTAATCCACCACGCTGCTCTAATGCGGGTTGGCGGATAATTAATAATTTAGTTCAGTCCACATAAACTTTTATTTTGTATCTGCTAAGTATTATTGTTAGAAATGGGCTTAGAATTTAGTTACTTCATATTTTTCACGCATTTCAAACAGAATTTTCCACTCACGCTTAGTTGACCGCAGTAAGCAAATCTTTATTGACAGACACTTTTAGTATTTTCTTGTCGAGGAAAACAAAAATATTATGATAAGAAAAATCGAGATAATCCATGAATAATCATTGTAATTTTTATTTTGTTACTTTTTATATTTAACTTTGATGTATTTTTGAAGTAAAACTTCTTTAAACACGCTTTACTTGGGGAGTAAGGTGATGAATGCATGATGAGAGCGTTACTAAAAGTGTGATCGAGTGAGGCGAATGGAAGTTGAGAGGGAGATACAAGTTAGTGAAGATATAAAGAAAGAGAGTTACGTTTCGTATATCACTTTAGGGGCAACTAAAGAAGTTTTACTTCAGTCGTGTCGTCTAAAGTACAATTTTATGGTTATGGTTATTGATTAAATTTGTCACTTAAATTATTTTCTTGTTCACTCACAGCAGAACCAAAATTAAATAAATAAACAGCTTATTTTATTTCCCACTAAATTATTTAATGGGTATAAAAGTTCCATTATCCAGTAGTAACTGGAAACTAAAAAAAAAACGTATTAAATGTATGACAAAATTATACATACCAGTGGTCGCCCAGAGGTCGAAATTCGACCATAATTATAAAATTTAATTCACGAAAACCAACTATAATTATGAAAATAAAGAACCTTTTTTAAACAATTTCGACTTTGACAATCAACAAATAGTATAATATGCGTGTGTGAGTGCTGTAGTGTGTGTACTGCTTTTTTTATTAATTTAATGTACATTTTATGTATAATTTTGAAAAAATATTAGCATTCCGCACTACTTCTCTATATAAACTATAAGTGTGCGAAATTTCAGGCGCCTAAGGACGCGCAATTTCCGAAAAAGGGGTACAAAGTTTTTGCTTCACGTATTAATATATAGATAGATTTACTTCGCGGTTTCAACGCATTTCATAGTTTCTCAATCTTCGGGAGTTACGAAAGTTCGTAACCTATAGTCTGCACCACAATGGGTATCACAAGCGTGTACACAATATACACGTGTACACACTACAAACTACTTGAGATTATTTTATTGGGCTGTGATCATCATCTTTAAGTTTAAAGTCTTTTCCCAGTTGATTCCCTGCTTTTGATATTATAGACTCATCATCATCATCATTTCAGCCTATCGCAGTCCACTGCTGGACATAGGCCTACACAAGTTCGCGCCAAAAATGACGTGAACTCATGTATTTTGCCCATAGTCACCACGCTGGGCAGGCGGGTTGGTGACCGCAGGACTGGCTTTGTCGCACCGAAGACGCTGCTGCCCGTCTTCGGCCTGTGTATTTCAAAACCAGCAGTTGGATGGATATCCCGCCATCGGTCGGCTTTTTAAGTTCCAAGATGGTAGTGGAACTGTGATATCCCTTAGTCGCCTCTTACGACACCCACGATTATAGACTACAATGTGAAAATAATAATTATGTATACCATAATAGATATTGATCAATGATGTAACCTTCATCATCATCAGTTCAGCCTATTGCAGTCCACTGCTGGACATAGGCCTCCCCAAGCTCGTTCCAGACTTCCCGGTTTTCTGCAATCATCATCCAGCCTACACCGGCAATCTTACGAAGATCGTCGTCCAACGGGCCGGAGGACGTCCCACACTGCGTTTGCCAAGACGCGGTCTCCACTCCAGGACACGATGTAACCTTAGCTGTTTTTAAAATATAAAAAATAAAACTAGTGTTCATGAATTTTATTTAATTAGTTTAATGTAATAATTACAATTATTGTGACTTATTCTCAAAAATCAAAGTCAAGATATAAAAAAAAAACAAAGTTATTTATCAAAATAGGCTTAGAAAAATTTTCGAATCGTCATTTTACAAATTGAAATTTTTGAATGATTATTATTTTTAAAAGTGAATCCACGGGCGATTTGGAGTGTAGATTCTGCGGAGAAGACACCTGGAGAGAAACACCGCAGTTACTTTTTTGAAAATAATATAATTATAAACTGTGTTTTAGTACAAAATTAGTAATAGGTTACCTATCTTTATCAACTATTTAATCGGTTAATACTGCACCGAATAATATGCTTTATCTTTTAATTTATTTTTAATAAACACTTTAAATTAATGTTGAGACAATCACAAGATTGTTTGTGGGATTTTATTACACATGCGGATACCAACGTTTACTTTGCGCATTCGGAAACTTGGAGTTACAATTTTTTTATTCCTTCTCTAGTTTACACTGCGATTAATACTATTTATTTCAAAGCAATGAATATTCTAGTGACACATCTGGGCCTCGATTTTTGAAACGGCTTCCATCTTCGTACTCTTTCAAAAAAGTGCACTATTCTAAGGAGAACGATCCTGATTTGCCGCATTTTTGAATCGCACTACATTCAGGGTTACCGCATTAAAATACAAAATTACTAGTTTTACTAAACACGCAGAAGAAGTCTGAATCGGTACGTTACCGCAAAACCGATAATGATACCAATGTGGAAAGGAACGTATTTTGATATTTACATGTGGTCGTAAATGTCATATTTATTGTAAAATGTCAGTTTTCATGTTTATGTTTTGTCAGTTTTGTTTTGTCGGCTTTTATTCTGATAATTAGTTTTTGTGAATATATAAACAAAATGAATGAAAACTGTGGCACAAAGTTGAATGACAACAGACATTGCAGTTGTGTTCTCCATGGTTCATCTCAAGCAAAACCAAGCAAAAGTCCGCATCCATCGCGAGATCCTCTAAAAGAAACAACAAATTAACGAAGAAATTCAAGGACATTAAACAACTGGAAGCATTAATGACAACCATATGTCATAACATAATTATGTCAAAATAAAGTGCACTACTTGCGAAAAAGAATGGTATCGACCAGTCTTTTTCAAATAGAACGAAGATGATTTCAAAAATGCGGGTTTTAAAAAAGTGTACTTTTTGACGACGAAAGAGTGTGCTTCTTTTTGGAAGCCGTTTCAAAAATCGAGCCCCTGTACATAACACTGTTATAAATATACTAGCTTCTGCGCGCGACTTCGTCCCCGTGGAATAGGACCAATTCTGTCAAACATGATTTTAGCGAAACTTTAACCGTTTACGCCACGGAAGCTCTCAAAAGGAAAAAAACCCCGATTGTGAAACATTCTTCATTGGTGCTACGCTCCTATTGGTCTTAGCGTGATGATATATAGCCTATAGCCTTCCTCGATAAATGGGCTATCTAACACTGAAAGATTTTTTTAAATCGGACCAGTAGATTCTGAGATTAGCGCGTTCAAACAAACAAACAAACAAACAATCAAACAATCAAACAAACTCTTCAGCTTTATTATATTAGTATAGTCAAAACAATGAATATTCTGGTGACACATCTGGTCATACATAACACTGTTATAAATATATTGTGACTAAATTGTTAATATGTCTACCTTATGAAAAATACCCCGCAGGGAGACTCGAGCTCGTAAATGCCACGAATAGCCCGTTTTTGCAAAATAAACACAGACTCGATATATGTAGTATTATCCCACAATAACATACCGTAAGACATAAGACTATGATAATAGTAGTTAAAATATATCAAACCTGAAGTAGTTACGTCGTAAATTCTACTAGTTAATGTATGTAGTTAAGTTCATTTGTTTCAAAGTCTATGAGTATCTCGTTACTTTTTCTTAAATCTATTGCAATCAAAGTAATCTCGGATTGTAAGAATAATGGTCTAAGATCCGGAATATAACAAAATATTCCCTCATCTGTTAATTAGATGAAAAAAAATTTCATAGGCTGATTTCAATATTGTGAATTTATAAAAAACAACCTCTGCCACCATAAGCCTGCTGCAATTTTTTTTTATCTTTTCCCTCTCATGTTAATTACATGTAGTAAGCTAAAACCGTTAATATTTTACATTATATACCTGACTGTAGTAAGCACCCATCTATGCTTCTCACTTACCTGAAGCCAGGTCAGTAACCTCAGTCAGCAGTAACCTGATAACAGATGAGGGAATATTTAGCTATCTCGGATCTTAGACCATAATTTATTTAACCATAATTAATTAATTATTATTTATTGTACATTTACAAAACCAAGAAAAGTGCAAAAGGCGACCTTATCGCTTAAATCAATTTATTCCAGGCAACCTTTCGATGGAAACTGAAAAATAAAAATTTCGTAGGTGTACTGAAACAAAATAAATGGGTATAATATAAATACAAAACATAATTTAATTATAATTTAATAAATATTATACTAGAATGTACATACGAGAAGAGATTTATTCCATCACAACTAAAAAAATATTACTAAATATTTCATAAAGTTAATAATAATTGGACAAAATCGCTTTGTCTACTTTTCCAAAAAAAACATTGGTTTTCTGTAAAGTTGATTTACTAACGATAGTTTAACATAACAACGTCATAACAAAACATCTCCTTGGACGTATAGGCTAATCGAGTGGAATATTCCATATACTATCATTAAATGGGACAATGAGCGTAACGCTTCAATGAGTCATCCTTTTTCGTGTTTGCCGCCGGCGTTCATCGATTTATTAAGGTGGATTTAGACCAAACGAACAAAGAGCAGAGCTAGAACAAGAGCATTCTTTCTTGATCTGTGTAAACAAAAACTCGTATTCAGCGTTTACATAAAATGCTCTACGCCTGTTTACACTAAAAGAATTTGATATAGTGGGGATAGAATGAGCATCGTCTGATGTAAATCGACCCTTAGATGTTGTCACGTCAATAAGTCAGACGACGAAAGATGAAGTCAGGATTGACTCAAATCGTCTCTGTACAAATAAGTCTCGTGTACAATTTATAGTACAATCGATCTTCTCCCGTCACACATAAAAAACGGCAAACAATTTACCTAAACATTAGAAATTCGATATACTATATTTACAATCTTGAATAGTCGAAATCGTGTATTTACGAACTCAATAAGATTGTGCTCTGAATTTTTTTCAGTCATGTCCCGCTTACTTAACGGCGAAATTGGAAAATACGTGAATGTAAATAATCCTGGATGAGACAGTAAGTTAAGTGGATTAAGCTCCGATCCTTCTCCTACATGGGGAAGAGGCCTATGCCCAACAGTGGGATATTACAGGCTGAATCGAGAGAATAAGCTGTCAGACAGTCTCCACGTTCAGTACATTGTTATAGATAAATTATTTCAACAAAAAACTAGCTTTATATTATTACTTAAATACGTTTGTTCCATGTAACATCCCTTCAGCCTGTAGGATACTACCTGTAGGATACCACTGCTGGGCATAGGCCTCTTTCCCCATGTAGGACAAGGATCAGAGCTTAATCCACCACGCTGCTACAAAGCGGTTGGGCAGATTTATTCCCTACAACGAGTGACGATCGCTATCAGGTATACATGATAACAACAGGGACCGACGGCTTAACATGCTCTCTGAGGCACGGTGGAGAGACCCACAAGGACTGCACAAACACCCAGACCACGGCAAACATCTGTATGGCCAATACAAATGTTTGTCGTATGCGGGACTCGAACCCACAATCGCCAGCGCAACAGCCACAAACCAGTGCTGTGACCGTTGCGCCAACGCGTCATGTAAAGCAACAAATGGTCTAATCTAGTATTGAAGTTAGAGGCATGTAAGTTAGGATGAGGAGGATAGGAAGGTATAAATAAGTTATCAATTTTTACACCAAATAAGGAATTATTTTCAGCCCTATGAAGGTATTAAGCTTTTGAGCTTAATACCTTCATAGGGCTGAAAATAAAAATAATAAAACAAAAACAACAAACAAAAAAATTAACAAACATAATTATGTGTCATCTGTCCATCAAATCCTAAAATAAGCAACTTAACGCTTGTGTTATACGTAACAGTCTACAGATATATGTAGTAGCTATTTTTTTAGATCAATAAATATGTAGACTCGGAGCAGAAATCGAACCGACAACCCCTGGAATCGGAAGCAGGGTCACTATCGTACACTGCGTCAGCGTGTCAGTTATGATGTACATAACACGTATGTCAATATAGGTGTCCTTTCAAGTAAAACATACATCAAAGCCACAACGATCGAACGAGTTCGTACGCAGTAAAAAACTATTCATCAATGTATCCGGCCTGCATCCCCGCGACCATTTCTCACGTAAGATGGATTATTACGACACGACAAGCGACGGCGTGCGATGATTGGCTTTGATTGGGTATGATTCGTATCTTTTATGTAATTTGTTTCGAGGGTTCCGTTCCAAAAGGTGCCAATGGAACCTTATTGCTTCGTTCCATTAGGTTTAAATACCCGTCTGTCCGAATTTCTCTGATTTTTTTTTTGAGTTTGAGAATGGATAAATAATTTATTTTCCTCCTATCGGCCTCCTTCTCGAAGTAGTTGCGGCCTAGTTGGATGGTATGGCCTAGGTAAATATAATCCTGAACAACTTCGAGAAAGGCGATCAACCGATACCGGTCTCGGTACGACTTGGTTGTTAAACAAAACTTTCATTTTGTCCAAGTTCATACCGAGACCGACCCGTCGGCGTCGGGAGGACTCGTTTAGGCTGGCCAGAATTTGGCCTAGCTCATCCAAAGAGAATGAATGAAATAAAATGTTAGCAGTAAACTTAGCACCTCATCGATGGAATTTTGGGTCGAAAATGACCTTAATCGATAGGTCTACGTTAGGTCCGTATAGGTCCACTAAATTTTTCGTTAGGTCCGCTATAGTTTTTTAATAAATAATTTTTTAAATTTAGGTTAAACGAAATGCAATTTTAGCACCCCATCCAAGGATTTATAAAATCAAAATGACCTTAGTCGATAGGTCTACGTTAGGTCCGTATAGGTCCACAATAATTTTTGTTAGGTCCCCTATAGTTTTTTAATAAATAATTTTTTTTAATTTTGGTTTAAAAAAAATATGCAATTTTAGCACCCCATCTAAGGATTTTTGAAATTAAAATTACCTTAATCGATAGTTCTACGTTAGGTCCGTATAGGTCCAGTAAATTTTTCGTTAGATCCGCTATAGTTTTTTAATAAATATTTTTTTTTTAATTTAGGTAAAAAAAGCAATTTTAGCACCCCATCCAAGGATTTTTAAAATCAAAATGACCTTAATCGATAGGTCTAAGTTAGGTCCGTATAGGTCCACAATAATTTTTGTTAGGTCCCCTATAGTTATTTAATAAATAATTTTTTTTAATTTGTTAAATAAAATATGCAATTTTAGCACCCCATCTAAGGATTTTTGAAATCAAAATTACCTTAATCGATAAGTCTACGTTAGGTCCGTATAGGTCCACGAAATTTTTCGTTAAGTCCTCTTTAGTTTTTTTATAAATAATTTTTAAAATTTTGGAAAAATAATTCGTATTTTAGCAGCTAAAAAACTATAGGGGACCTAACAAAAATTATTGTGGACCTATACGGACCTAACGTAGACCTATCGATTAAGGTCATTTTGATTTTAAAAATCCTTGGATGGGGTGCTAAAATTGCATTTTTTTTACCTAAATTTAAAAAAATATTTATTAAAAAACTATAGCGGACCTAACGAAAAATTTAGTGGACCTATACGAACCTAACGTAGACCTATCGATTAAGGTCATTTTCGACCCAAAATTCCATCGATGAGGTGCTAAGTTTGCACTGTTTAAAATGTTAATAGTCATAGTATAATATATATATGTCGGAGAGTCAATGCGGATACTTATTAATGACGGTACCTGTGTTGTTATTATTATTCATCTACCCTCACTCATTCTATTAGGGATGATTTATGCTAGACCGTGCCGGGCACGAGCCGGGCACGAGCCGAGCTCTATACGAGGCACGGATGCAAAACTTTACATACATTTTATATGAGACTGTTCATGCTACACCGTGCGGCGTCCGCGTCACGGACGAGGCCCGGACGAGGCTCGGACGTGCCCCGGACGACGCACGATTCCGCCCCGTTCATATAAAATGTATGTAAAGTTTTGAATCCTTACGTCGTCCGTGGCTCGTACGGAGCTCGGCTCGTGCCCGGCTCGTGCCCGGCACGGTCTAGCATAAATCATCCTTTATTCGAGTCATTCTGCCGTGTATAAAAGACCGATGCAACCGCAGCTAGGGCAGTCTTGGCTCTGGCGTGGCGCGGTGCACTTGTGTATCCTGCTAGTAGCTTAACCTCGACTCTTGTAAGGGTTAGTTTGTGTACACGAATTAATTGTTACATTCTATTGTGGGCAACTCGGACAGTGAAGGCGAGCGTTAATGCGCATTTTAAAGGCGGCGCCGCCTTAAACCTAGACTCGGGTCGCAACTCCCGGGCACTGCCTTGAGTTGTCTCTCTGCCACGCGATAGACACGATACCCGCTCGGTGAGTCCATTTAATATTTAGTAGTTCGGTCTCTACCCCGTTTCTGTGTTACTATCTTGTGTTAAATTACATTGTTAATAAACCAGTTCGGTCATCTGTCCGTTCTTCTCCTACCTACTTCTGATCTGCGACATATATAGTAAGTTATAGTTATAATGTCTATATAAATAATTTACCTAAAGTCAGAATTTTTAGTCCCTCGCAACATATTCTTTAATTTGTTTATTATATAATTTATACATTATTAAACAACACTCCCTAAAACATAACCAAGTTTATTTTAAGAGTGTCTAAATCTCTAAATAACCTCTGTGTATGTTTAGTCTGCTCCGAATCGAATTACTTTGAAAAGCTTATTTTTCTTTAATCATTATAAAATATAGTTTCCAATGATTAATAAATCACATTTTTAATGTATTGATACGTAAAAATTTTACAAATTTATTATATGTTAAACATGTTGTTCATAATTTCCGTCTATAATATCATTTTTAAAATGTTATCTTTTCAAAACATTATTAAGTTATATTTAATTCACAATTATAACACGTTTAAAAATGCCGTAGTTTAATAGCACCGACTCTGATTACACCACAACATTCTGTTTTGTACAAACTTTAATTAATTTAATGAATAACAAGATATTTTAGTATAATTTGAAGAGCAATGATATAGACATCACCGTCAAGTCAAGAATAAGAAATAATTTTATATTTCTTGCTTTTTCTTACTAATAATGAACAAATTACAAAATTGATGTCCGTAATTATTTTCAACGAAAGCAAGGAATTGTTAAATAACTTGTACGTTGTTAATGTGATTAAAAATCAATTAATTTTAATAAGAACACGAACTTCCAACTCTCGTGTGAAATTATTCTCTTTGAAAGTATTAATTAACTGCACTGCCATAACAATAGATATCAATTTAATTTATATGAAACAATTGATGAGTTTTCGGATCAAGTTTTTACTTGGAAATTTAATATTATGAATATGAATCGTCCAAACAAATTTAAATTTTTTAGATTTTGATTAAAATAGTATACTCTTTTTAGATTACCCACCATAAGATCTGATTTTCTCCCTGGTTTTTTTTTTTTATAAAATCTTAATTTGATATAAAGTATAACTTAAGATGTAAATACAATTTGTTTGTCATTAAATTATGTGTTTTAACTTAATAGTGTAACCTACGTAATAAAGAAAATGTTGATTTTCCTTTTATTACAAATGATCGCTGTTTAGCGATAAGACTGCCTATTGTGCGTAGTCCTTTTATATCTATACTAATATATAAAGCTGAAGAGTTTGTTTGTTTGTTTGTTTGTTTGAACGCGGTAATCTCTGGTTCTACTGGGCCGATTTGAAAAATTCTTTCAGTGTTAGATAGCCCATTTATCGAGGAAGGCTATAGGCTATGTATCATCACGCTAAGACCAATAGGAGCGGAGTCCACGCCGACGAAGTCGCGCGCAGAAGCTAGTTATCCATAAAGCGTATTTTTTTATCACAATAAAGCGTTAATAGTTAAATAAATGATAAACTTTTTATATCTTTAGTTGTTTGAATTTCTTAGATATTGTATTTCTTAGTTTACATTTTTATACTAATAATAGTGGTGATTGTCAGAGCTTATGTTAATGTTTCGTATAATTCGAAGCGATTAAAGCAATTGTAAATTATAGAATTAATCAATTGTATGCTCTGTTAATAACCTTTATAAAAAAAAACTTCAATGTTTTCAATACGTAGGGTTAAAAAATGGAAGTTATACTAATACTTTTGACATGATTTGTTTAAACTCGTTTTTAATTTAACAAATTAAAGAATAATTAGTAATTTACGTTTAAAGAAATGTTTATTTCACAAATGTTTACACATTCGAGGTTGTCTTAATTGAACCGAAGCTTGCAGCCGAGAAACCTTTAAATTTATTAGGACTAAAAACCACAAATTCGCCCTGATAAAATCGTGTAGAAAACGCGAGCAATGAGCAACCTGAAAAATATTTTTAAGAGCTGTTAAAAATGTGTTCGTTGCTACTGCTACTACATGATAAGTATATAGGTACTATTAAATAATTAATAGATGATTATTTTCTTCTTTTAACAGATTTCAAAAAGGAGGAGGTTCTCTATTTGATGGTATTTTTATGTGTGTTACATCATAACCTTTTAATGAGTGGAAAAGTTCTAAGTTTCTTCTTAAAACCTGGAGCCTGACCGGGGAAGTACCTCGACCTTACAGAAGATCACAGCTAAATAATACTGCGCTCAAGCAGTATTATGTTCCTGTTGGTGAGTAAGGTGAGCTCCTGGGTGGGTTGGAGGTAGGGTCGACAACACGCTTGCGATGCTTCTGGTAGTGCAGACGCCTATAAACTACGGTAATCGCTTACCATCAGGTGAGCCGTACGCTTTTTTGCCGATCTAGTTGTATGAAAAGAAGTATCTGCTGCTAGAGCATTAAGCTGGCAATTGCTCATGAACTGTCAGATTGTATGACACTGACACAACCTGTGACATGGTTATGACTTGCCAAAAAACTTTTAATCCTTCTCTAAATTTATGACAAAACAGTGCTGAGATATAGATTTCGAAGACAAGCAGATTTGTCTCACGATGTTCTCCTACCTTCTGCTTTGGCTCTACTATCACCTAAATCACCTTCACATATTAATAACAATAAACGATTGACACTCACGGCTCCCAGTAGGATTTTCTCCTGGGTCCGGAAACACACACAATACACACACACACACACACACACACACACACACACACACACACACACACACACACACACCCCCAGACCACGACAAACATATATATGGCATTATATGGTATGTTATTATTATTTATTGTTTTTATTGAATTATTAAAAATGACTTCTATTTGGTTTATTCAATTATTTATTGTAATGATAATGCCGATTGAAATTAGAATTACTATTACTAATATTATTTATTGCTTTTATTGAATTATTTATATTGAGTTGTATTTGATTGATTCTTAAATGTACTGTTATATTGTTATTTACACAGGAATCTATAAATGAATTAATGTGATTTTGTGATCAACTTATCTAACGAATTGGTTTAATTACTGTAATGTTAGGTTTAAGTTTTTATGCATTAAATAAATAAATAAAATTAAATAAATGGCTAATACAAATGTCTGTCGTGAGCGGGAATCGAACCCGCAACCGCAAGCGCGAAAGCCAGTGTTGTGACCGCTGCGCTAACGCTTCGTCCTCAAGACACTAACCATCTAAATAAAACTCTGTCTACTCTTACAAAAATAGCACGAAGAACAAATTGATAAATTAATCGTATAGAACAGAATCGTTAAGGTAATGAAAACCTGATCACGTATTCAGTGCACGAAGCGATGTAATGAATTGACGCCGTGTGATGCAACAAGTGCGTGAGTTAAAACGTTGCGATTTCACCGCTTAATGTTAAATTGTAACAAAAGGTAAGTGCTATCTAGAAGACGTGATACTAATGTTAAGTTTCAATACTTCTTAAGTTACAAACGCCAACAAACTGCTCTGTAGGATAAAAACGCGCCGTCGACGCGCGTGTCACGCGATACAGACGCGATGCAAACGCGCGTATGTCGCGATACAAACGCGCTGTCGACGCGCGTTTTAGAAACGCGCGTCGACGGCGCAATTAACAAACGTGGTTTGCATAGGCCCGAAGTGAAGCTACCACTGCTTCAGCATGTAAATTATTCCGAAAAGAAATGGCAAAAACTCCGCAGTTGAGTTTAAATATATGTATATGTATTTTTTATTTTAATATATATATTTATAAGGGTACATATAGGCTTTATTACCGTATGTTATGAGTTGAGTTTTATTATAAAAATGACTATGATTATGACGTAGTTTTAGCTTTTTTAGGGTTCCGGGACAAAAAACAGGACCCTATTACTAAGACTTCGCTGTCCGTCCGTCTGTCCGTCCGTCCGTCCGTCTATCACCAGGCTGTATCTCAAGAACGGCGATAGCTAGACAGTTAAAATTTTCACAAATTATGTATTTCTGTTGCCGCTATAACAACAAATACTAAAAACAAAATAAAATAAATATTTAAGGAGGGCTCTCATACAATAAACGCGGTTTTCTTGCCCTTTTTTGCTCGATATCAATAATAGCAACAGGTAGGCACAATATTCACAAAACACTCATTTGTACTTTTACTTTAATAATAAATAATAAAATTAAAATAAAATAAATATTTAAGAGGGGCTCCCATACAAAAAAAACGTCATTTTTGCCTATTTTTGCTCTCATACAACAAAAGTGATTTATTAGCCGCTTTTTGTCTGATATTAAAGTCAATGTAACTACTGTTGTTTACCTAGTCAATGGTACGGAACCCTTCGTGCGCCAGTCCGACTCGCACTTGGTCGATTTTTATTATTTTAAACATGCGTTTTGTCCGTTTTTATTTCAAAACGTACTTGTAAATTTTTTGACAAGGATATTTAGCAAATTTATTTGCTAAATATCCTACACATATTAAAACAGATTCATATAATTTATTACTTAAAGAAAACCTTTCAGCTACCTCTCGGAAAAGACGTACATAATTTTAGGGGAAAGTGGGGCAATCACGGACGCGGGGTAATCGCGGATACGTTCGCTTGGCTATGTTAGAAAAGGGTAGAAGTATAATAATTTATTAATTTAAAATAAAAATTTTGCTATCAACATTGACAAAATAATTTTTTTATTTTAACACATTGACGTAGTGATGATAGTAGAATAAGCTGGTACGCTACCAGTTGCGGGTTCGATTACCGGACGTGATAAATAGGTACTTGTGTGGGTCATACAGATGTTTGTCTTGGTCTGGGCGTTTGTACTTGTTTGTATTTCTGAATAACTAACAAAATATAATTATATTAACCGCTAACTAAGAGCGGACCGGTGGCGGTGGCGGAGCTGTCATGCGAACCGTTTATTCATTTATTTATTGTAAAATAAAATGATGACAAATAAGAACAGAACTCAATTCCTTTACAAACCCAAATTGAACCTCTAAATTAATTAATATTTCTCAAGAAATATGAAATCAAAGCTGTTCGACACTGTTCCTCGAAATCTAGCGGTTTATCGTTTCTTTGTACTGTTTCATGCTTTGACTAAAACAACCGCTTCCGTATAAATTATTATGAACGAGATAGGTAGGATTTTTAGGTTAGGAAGGGAGGAGGAGAGATTTTTGTTATTCTTTTGCATAAAGCTTGTATGGAACAGTCTATAGTTGAGTGACAGATGACATGTGAGGGAGGATTATGAGGGAAACCAAATCCAATGAAAGTCGATCTAACACTGACGCCCGGTTTCCCAAAGGCTGATCAACGCAAAATTAACTAATCATCTGTCGCATAGTCCGTGCTCCCTAGTAGGTACATTTTTTTCACTTGATTACTATCAAGCTAATTTTCCGGGAGTAGCTTCATTTTGATGACACGAAAAAAAAATTCCTCTACGAAAACTCTCGATTGTAGTAGCTAATAGAGGTAGCAGGGAATAGAGCAGCAGTGAGCGTAGGACCGGGATAACGTACCACGCAATTTGTAGGACAATATTACTATTAAATTATATAAATATTAACTAACTAAAAGAAAAAAAATCAGAAAAAAATCAATTTTTGATGACCTTACGACTCGTCGCCTTGTGGTCGTCGGTCCTACGCTCACTGCTGCTCTATCCCCTGCTACCTCTGTTAGCTACTACAATCGAGAGTTTTCGTAGAGGAAATTTTTGTTCGTCTCATAAAAATGAAGCTACTCCCGGAAAATTAGCTTGATAGTAATCAAAAGTTAATTTTTGCGTTGATCAGCCTTTGGGAAACCGGGCGTGAGTTTATTAAGATAATTTAGACTATAATTATGTAGGCAGAAGTACAGACGTCATTCGCCTCAGACAAATAACAAGTTCATTAGAACTTGTTATTTGTCTGTGTCAGGCATACAGGCCAGTCAGCCATCAGTTCCGTAATAAATAAGCTAAATTAAGTAGGTTATTAGTTTGCATTAGAATCTGTATCAGGCAATAATAGTTCCATAGTAAATAAGCTAAACTAAGTAGATTATTATTAGTACGCAAGACAATCATATGCGTGATATTGCTCATTGTGCGTTAACCCGTACAAAGCAATAGAAATATTAACATCACTAATTTTAGTATCCAATTAAAATATATAATGACTATTATTAATGTAGTAATGACTATATAGCCCGTTGGCGCAGTTTATAATGGCCCTGCTTTCTGCTCCGCGGTTTGCGGGTTCGATTCGCGCTTGACTCTGACTATTCTATATAGATATATAGAATATATATAATAGATAGATGTAACATTTATTATACTGGTTGTATATTATTTATAGATTTATACATGTATTATTTCTATGTATATTTATAAAAAAAAAAGTTATGACAGTCAGCTGTAACGCAAGCATTAAGTTGCTTACCGTAGGAACAGACGACCGTGTGTGAATGTTATAAATATAAATAAATAAATATATAAATAAACATATATATAAGATATAAATATATTTATTCGTTTAAAGGTATTGTCTTATTTATTACTTTTTATGATAAAATCGCTCTGGTGTATATAATTGTGTGTGTGTCGTATTGGCGGCGCCTAAACACTGACGCGGTCGCGGTTCGATTCCCACTCGGAGTGGAGTTTATACAAATACTAGCTTCTGCGCGCGACTTCGTCGGCGTGGACTCCGCTCCTATTGGTCTTAGCGTGATGATACATAGCCTATAGCCTTCCTCGATAAATGGGCTATCCAACACTGAAAGAATTTTTTAAATCGGCCCAGTAGTTCCAGAGATTACCGCGTTCAAACAAACAAACAAACAAACAAACTCTTCAGCTTTATATATTAGTAAGTATAGATTTATTTTTGGTCTGGTTGTTAGTCACGATATTACGTTAAGCTATCGGTCCCGGTTGTTATCATGTACACCTGATAGCAATAATTACTCATAGTAGGGAATATATCCGCCCACCCGCATTGGAGTAGCGTGGTGGATTAAGCTCCGATCCTTCTCCTACATGGAGATGCCTATGCCCAGCAGTGGGATATTACCTACATGCTGAAGCGTATGCGTAAGTATGTTAGAATAATATTTTTTTCCAAACTTTAATTGTAATTCCAAATTTTATTGTACTGTATACGAAAAAAAAATCAAATTACATAAAACCATACTTTCGAGTCTACCGAAATAACCAACGAAAATAGGATATAAATCACAGCCCAGCGTTAATATGCATAATATTAAAACGAAAAACCTCTTGTTCTTACCTAACCAAGCGCTTACCCACTAAAAATACGTAAAAGATTACCATAAAATTATATGTAAATCCGAAATAATCCCACATTAATACCGCGAAAATATCCCTTTAACGAAAAATACGGTACGAAAATTCAGGACGAACAAAATTAATTTTGTTACGTAATAAAAGTTTTTATAAGTTTGTATAAACTTCATGCCCCATAAAACGTTATAGTTTAGGTAATTAATTTTAACTCCTGTAAGAATTTGGTAATTTAATAAGCTCTTTATAAAGTCTTAACAACGAAGAAAACAGGACTTTCTGTTTTACATACAACAATAATTATTATGATTGTTGTTTTTGATAAAATAAATCTTAAGAAAGTTAATTTATTTATATAAAAATTAAACATGTGTAAATCTGAAATGTGTAATAATTTTTTATGTTTTATTAATGTATTATTATTTTATGAATTAATAAATCAGTAATATAAAAATAGTAAAAATGTAATTCCATCTATTCTAAATCCTTTTCCGTAGAAGCTGTTCGGCTTTGGAACTCCTTGCCGCTTCATATCAGACGCGCTCAGTCAATACAAACATTTAGGAGGCTAATGAAAGCACACTTTTTCCTCCTTAAACTATCTTTGATCTACTTTTAACTCAGTCATAAATTTATCGACACCTATTAAAGCCTACATAAGTTTAAATGTATCTGTTTATCGATCGATATAAAGATTTGTTAATCACTCATTTATATAAGAAATGTGTATGCTATATCTGTTTTTATCTATACTAATATTATAAAGAGGTAAAGTTTATAACTTTGTTTGTATATACGGGGTAATCTTCGCAAATACTGATCCGATCATGAAAATTCTTTCGCTAACAGAAAGCTACACTATTCAGGAGTGACAAGATAAAAGGAAAAAGATAAAAATATATAAAGATTTTAAATCAGCAGGATTTGAACCTGCGCCCTCTGACGTGCCGTGTCAACAATTCAATCTAATCAAGCATTATTATTTGCCTTAGAAATTAATTGGTGATTTTAAAACATTTATATTTATCTGATTTGCTGAAAATAGTGAGAATGTATTGGAACATATCAAATTTCACCGTACCCTTCTTATGTGAAATGGATTATAACGCCCAACGAAGTGGGCACGGGTCGGCTAGTTATTTATATATTTATATAAGTATATAATAATATTATCCTATTTATTATAAGTACACCTACGCCTGTCTGTAATAACTGGTCATAACATCGTCTTCGACACGTTCGCCTGGTAGAGGTCGCTTTATTAAGGCCGCCAATTGTACAAAGCTAAAACTATTTTGTGAATCTAAATATATTGTATGTGTCATTCAAAAGTACATAATTATCGAGTACTATCTCGAGTATTCGAATGTATAGGCATATATAGCCTTCGCGTAATTTTGTGAAAAATAATAAAACGAATACGTTGCTTAAATCGATATACAAATAAAATCGAAATTAAAACTTATAAAAAAAAATATTTACAACAAATTAATTTCATAAAACTATACAGTAAATTTATTTGTCATTTGTTTTTTTTTTCTTTTGTATGTACGACTAAGTATCAACGGAGTGAAATTCAATAAAATTTAACTGATTTCACAAATAGTTTATTGACATTAGGGTATAAGATTACAGTCTTAAAAGTTTGTATACTATATTTATTTATTAATAAATCGTTAACAAAGCCTGTAACTAGATACGTATCAAGACATTTACCGCTACGATTTACACACAAATTTAGAATCCTAAGTCCAGAGTGGAAAAGGCTTTAAAGCCCACCTGACAAGGGTCCTCAGCTCGAGACCTGAATAAACGCGAATCCACCGGAATTCATAATTCCCTATAACATTAGCTAGGGTATTTATAATTACGGACGCTATCACGTGTAGGTAACCATAAAATCATAAACGACACACAAATTTCACCTTAAAATATATACAAATAAGGCTGAAAATAGCATGCTCGTTTTAGTTTGTGTTATAAAATTATATCGCTCGGTATTACAAATGTTTTCTCCGCTTACATCACAAAGATGTACTTGTTCTTGACGACGTTAACATTACACGAAAGTATTTCTCATTACCTTCATTTTTGTACAACTTTGGAATAAGTCACATAGTTAAACCTTTGTGAAAGTATAATTTTGATAAACGAACCAAGCTTTTTAGAGTATAGGGTAAGATGTTTTAAGAATTATTATAATAACTAGCTGACCCGGCGAACTTCGTACCGCCTAACAGTCGATTCTTTATTTTAATACTTATTCTTCCCGGAACCCCGCCACTAACACTTAAACTTTATGGTATGGTATTAAAGTTCAAATTGACTTTTAAGTATTATTACGAATCTTTTGTAAGGGAATATAAAAAAGTGTTGTTTTTAGACTTTTTTTAATTTTTCTCTCCGTAAGAACCATCCTCGTACTTCAAGGAATATTATAAAAAAAGAATTAGCGAAATCGGTTCAGCCGCTCTCGAGATTTGCGCTTAGCAACACATTCTGCGATTCATTTTTATATAATATATTATAATAATTATACTATGATTACTATAGACATAATAACATTTCGTTGTACTAAATATTTAGATAATGACTAACCGTTAGCGCAGTTTATAGTGACCCTGATTTTAGGCATTACCTCATCTAATACTATGTCTATAAAATCATTCCCCATTCATGTTTAGTATTCCAAAGGGCAGATTGGTCAAACCTGGTAATGAATAGGTCACTTTCTCAGGGGAAATGTAGAATTGACTCACGAATTTGAAAATGTGCAAACTTCAGACAAAGTAGTCGCATTATCTGACTATTTATAAGTCTTTATTCCTTTATAAGCATTATCATCATCATCACATCAGCCTATCGCAGTCCACTGCTGGACATAGGCCTCCCAAGTTCGCGTCAGACATCCCGGTTTTTCCAGCCTACGCCGGCAATCTTACGTAGATCGTCGGTCCAACGGGCCGGAGGATATAATATGATATAAGCATGATTAAAATAAATTTCCACTGAGGTAGGGCAGGATACATTCTGCTCAAATTTAGGAGGAGCCCGACTGGTGAAGTACCTCAACCTTAAAGAAGATCACAGCTAAATAATACTGCTTTCAAGCAGTGTTGTGTTCCTGTGGTGAACCGGTGAGCAGAGCTACTGGGGCGGATTGGGGAAAGGTCAGCAACGCGGTTGCGATGCTACTGGTGTTGCAGGCGTCTATAAGCTTCATTAGTCACTTATCATCAGATGATCCGTACGCTTGTTAGCCGATGTTACGGCGCCAGCCAGCCCAGCGGTGCCTCAGAAGTCGGGGCCCATAGCGACCTCGAAAGCGGGCTGCCTGGCGTCGGGTACTAAATACCGATGGAAAATACTCAGCCGCGCGGCCGGTAATAAATTATTACGCACTAGTACTCACCTTCAAAGGGGGAGCTCGGCGATCCGGTTCAAGTACAGTCAGGGTAGGTATGTGTTTAGGTAGTGGGGTAGTGTAGTGAAGTTGGTGTGTAAGAAAGTGGCCTGACTTTCCTTGAGCGACCGGCGACAGCGCCACGACTCGACGGCAAATCAGGTTCGGCGCTCACCCCACTCACACTCACGGTTATGCAGCACCGAACGTTTTAACCACGGTTGTCCGCTCACGATGCATTCACAAGCGCTTATCACTCGCGGCGAGATTAAGAACGCGGCCGAACAATTGATTCTCACAGTTCTTCAGAACGAAATAATTGCGTCTACGTTCGCTTCACCTACTCACGATCAGCGAAGATTATATCGCGAACGTTCAGAAGAAATTACGACATTGATTATCACAGAGTTCGTCCGACACGGAACAATCCCTATCAAGTTCACAAGGGTTAAGAGACAGAAATATTAACACGCACAATTAACGCTAAGTACAAAATCCATATCACACAGAACGGTTAACAGCAGTTTCAATACATATACACTTTAATATCACTACAGACAAATTCACGCGGCCAAACAAATCACTCAATATTCGTTAAATCAATTGCCCATACAATCGAAATAACACGCGCCGGCATACAACGAGATTAATACACTAAATATTACGAGTTAAAGATGTCGTCCGCGCCGCGTGCGTACAAGAGTAACGGAACACAATAAATCCTCTTATAATCAACGCACAACAATATCCATCCATGAGAGCTTATCGCTCGCGACGAGATTAATAACGCAGTATACAATTAATTCTCACATCAAAGTCACGGCGATTCACAACTCGTTTGACCATTGAACAATGGATCAGAGGTATTAACAAAATGCGCACGAGCGTTTCGACGCGATCAAAATTGCGACTGGCTCAGGTACAGCGCGGCAACTTACCCTCGCGGGGGGATCGATTTCGTCATACGTCCACGCACTACGTATACGACCGTTGAACGGAAATTAAGCCCTAAACCTGTCGCCGTAAGGGTGCATTTGGCGTCAACAGCCGACCTAATTGTATTAAAAAAAATTGAAAAAAAGGTGTGTGTGCGATTCACACACGATAGAAGTGAAACTTCTTTGGCAAACTAATTAAAAAAAAAACTAATTTAAAATTAGCGGCGTGAAGCGCGGCGCGTCCTTAACTGTCGTTTTCCCGTTGCATCCGGTTTCAAATCACAACGATTCTAAAGAAGTTTCACTTCAAAAACAAAACATCACAGTCATCATAGCTTTAATAAAATTTTAGTAATAAATAAAACGCGTAAAGTGTTCAATTTTTTATTTTATTATTTTAGATAAAAATCTAAGCCAAAGCTTTCAAAATAATTATGTCGTATTGAATTATCTAAATTCTGCTGACGTCAGTGTTCCAAGCGTCTTACAACAGCAACAAATAAACCTTTTCGGGGTCCTTCTATAAAATTTATTGGTCAGCGCACCTCAAGGGACAGTCTTAGGTTCGACTATAAATATAAAACGTTATACTTTTTTAAATAACCAAATGATTTTGTAATACTCTCGAGACTAAATAAGAAATTTTTTTCAATAAGAAAGTTTTAAATAAGAAATTAAATTTTTTTTAATAAGAAAGAAAGTTTTAAATAAGAAATTAATTTGATGATAAAAATGATATTATAACAAACTGTGTCCTAAAACTAAATCATATCAACATAACTGTGCTTGGTCTCAAATAAAAAAGAACCGACACCTTTATATATATTATTATTGATGATAGTTCAAAACTACTTGTCATATCTCCCTTAAATTTCAATGGAATATTACAATTGAATCGGTCATTTCAAAAACCTCATAAGTCACTCAATCAGAATTTTTCAGGAATCAATAAAAACTGTTTCATACACAATTGAATGAGTTTTGAAGGACTTTTTTGTGTTTAATTTAGTATTTGAGTGGTAATAAATTAAAATAGCGAATAATCTTTACAGTTTATTAATAAAAATAATGAAAAAAAACATGAAAAACAGTTCTTGACTTATGTTGTTTTAGCAGGAAATAGGGTTAGTGGTATATAATTTAATCAAATAATCGTAGTTATCATATTGTTTGTTGCTTATTATTGAGAATTACACTTAAAAATAATCTTATTAACATTTTACGTGTATTAATTTGTCATGTTTTAATATATTTATGGTACATAGTCATATTCTCCATCATTCTCATCTGGATTATCTTCAACATTTTCAGTTGGCCAGCTAAAAGTGTTGTTATAAAATGGCATATGCTCTTCCAGAATGCCATCTTGAACTTGTTTTAAATCGTCTATTTTTTTATTGATATGCCTATCATAATTATGATAACGATTGAAATCATAGAATTTGGCTGATAGAAGTGAAACAGATGTTCTTATTTTTTTTTTATTAATGAGAATGAATCTTTAATCAATCCATCAATATATTCCTGGGCTAAGATTACTTACGATCTGAATCATACTGAAAACTCATGTATTTCGAAGGTGCTAATGACTTTTTTTGGTCGTTTGGGACGTTTTTTCCATAAGATTCAGTTGACAAACATGTTTTTTCTGTAGAAATTTGGCCACCATTTATTAAATTCCAAAACATCTTCATTTTTCATCTTCAAACATCTTCACCAATTATTGGTGCACCGAGTAAAAAGTTATAAAAAGTAGTGAAAAGGATTTATACTATTGTCTGCCTTGCTTACTATATCGCATCAGTATACAATGGTCACTATATTTTTTTTACAATATTCATTTAAATAAGTATTACTATAGGGTCCGTGACGACACGTTTGCGCAACGGTCACAGCACTGGTTTGTAGTTGTTGCGCTGGCGGTTGCGGGTTCGATCCCCGCACATGACAAATATTTGTATTGGCCATACAGATGTTTGCCGTGGTTTGAGTGTTTGTGCTGTCCTTGTGGGTCTTCCCACTGTACCTCGGAGATCACCTTAATCCGTCGGTCCGGTTGTTATCATGTAAACCTGATAGCGATCGTTACTCATAGTAGGGAATATTTCCGCCAACCCGCATTGAAGCACCTTGATGGATTAAGCTCTGATCCTTCTCCTACATGGGAAAAGAACCCATATATGCCCAGCAGTGGGATATTACAGGCTGCAGCAAAGACATTTAAATGTTATCAACCAATTTAACTAAGGTACGGCACAGCAGGAAATATCCTGCTTAAGATCTGGAACAGCCCAACGGGGAAGTACCTCAACCTTAGCAAGATAAAAAAATTCTATAAATGTCCGTAACATGCATTTATTGATATTTTTCACACCCAATTTAAAAGGTAACAAACATTTAAACTAAGCAAGCAAAAATAATCTATTTTCATTACATACTTGCAAACTATAAAAAAAAACAAAAAAAAATATATAGATATATAAAAATATATAATGACATTACGCACAGATAATAATTATACATAGAAAAAGCAATATTGTTTGGTGTTTATACATATAATTATATAAAATTAATTTCAATGAGAATATAAATTCTGACTATGAGAAATGCTAGTTAAACCACATACATTCATACATGCCTGTGTAATTCAGTAACAACGAACTTCAAGCCATGTAACAGCAGTATTATAGTGAAAATTACAATTCTAAGAACATGCTTTCCTTACTACACATAATTTGCATACAATGCAACTGTATGTTGTCTAGTTACTATACAATTTCTGCAACTGTAGCAAGCACTAATGGTCCCATATGTTGCATTGAATATTCTTTTATAAAACAGATTTACTACTATTAAGCTGTATTACAGCATACTTCTACATTAGAGTATGCCATCATTATGGTAATGACTCAGGTTTTTGATGTTAAGTATAATAAAATTATTTCTGTACCGCTTTTCTATGCCATGTCCTATACCCAAAGGTTGTCTGGAAGAAATCGCTCTTAGCGTTAAGACCACCTTTGTACATCTTCCTCTAATTGTACTATTTTCGTTTGTATCTTTTAATGGTGTACAATAAAGAATATAATATTATTATTTCTAATTAATAAGTTTTATTGATATATTTTAACTGAATGTAAAAAACAATATAACAATTTAATTGTTATCTTCTATAATATTTAAACGCATGTTTGTAACAGTTGTATGTGCGTTGTAAAAATATACTTATTTTATATGATATACAATACAATTTTTATGTTTTAAAATATACAGCAACCTCAAAATTAACGCGTGATTTCCTAATAAACAGTTATTTAATAACGTGTGGCTTATCGTAAAATATATGATATAACTAGGCCGTTTGCACAGTTTGCAGTTACCCTGCTTTCTGCTCCGGGGTTTGTGGGTTCAATTCTTGCCTCGAGACTGGGTGTGATATATGTATTTATTTATATATATATTATTTATATTTGTTTATCCAAAAAAAAGTAGTTATATCAGCCGGCTGTTACCTACAACACAAGCTTAGATATTTTCCTTACGAACTGACGACCGTGTGGATATGTGTATAAAAAAATAAATACATAAATATAATAAATAAAAGAATAAATATAATTATATATGTATTCAAAAATTACAAATGAATAAAAAATATATGTGCTAAGTTCATTGTGCTAGTATATTGCGGATAAATGATTTCTCTAATAGATTTTAAGGATGTCTAGTATCAAACTGTAAGAATAAAAATATTTTTATTTTCCTAAACAAAACAGAGAACAGAGAAACAGATGTCAATAGTGATTTATTTACAATGGCTCAGTAAGCGTGAGTAAAGAACAGACAAGTTGGAAATGCGTGAAAATCTTCTTTAAACTTCAGCTACTACCCCAGTCGGACTTTTCTAGATTTTACGCAACAGCGTATTTCCATTCTGTACAAGGCCAGAACGCAGCCATAGGAAACTGCTCGCGTATATATTGTAATGTTGTTTTAAAAATCTGTTATTACAATGCATACAAGAATTTTGCGTACTCATCGTGTATAGTTTGTATCGTGGATGCTCGAGTCTTCGTTCCTAACTATACTTAATTACTTACACTTGACAAAAGTGTAAGTAGTTTTTTGATTTAGTAAAATATGGAATTATATTTGAACTTATTTTTAATCATAATAATTTTTATTTGCAGGACGACGTTGTGTCAATAAAAAACATATTCTATAAAATCCGAGTTATAATTATATTCTTTGCATGATTGGACTTATCACCGTAATAACTTTAAGATTTTTCCTTTTGTTTCCACCGTTTGTACCTTTTGTTTCCAGTTCTAAAAGTTTTCGTTCTAGTACTTCGTCAATATTAAAGCCAGATCTGTCACCAAAATTTACTTAACGCCACTTTTCATAGAATTTGCCAAATAAATGAATGAATGGAACTTTCTTTTCCGTATACTTCTCAATTCAGAGTCATTTCATGTAAAGCGATTGCAGTTGTTGTGCTCGTACCGGAATCAAAGTATTTTGAAAACAATCGTCAGTTTCTTCAGTGCACCGCAAGTAGCTGTACGCCTCGGCTACATTTATTAAATGAGTGTGGGAGTAATTAATTTTGAGCAGCACTGTATAACTCTCTTTTAAATCGCAATGCAAATGCTCACGTACAAATTGTAATCTAGATTTTAGCGCGCTTACTCCGAAACATACACGATTAGTGCCTATGCGTACTGGCGCTGTACATTATGGAACAAGATATACTTGTATGTTACTACAAAGTATACGCGAGTATTTGCGTACTGCTCTTGTATGGATTGGAAGAACTTCCTAAAAAACTTATTTCCAATCTATACGTGATTAGTTTCATACCCTTGCGTTCTGGCCTTGTACAGAATGGAAATACGCTACGCAACACATTTTCTGATATAACCTAAATAAATTAAACTTAGTAACTTCTTAGGTCGTCCCTAGTTTTATTTTATTTTATTTTATTTGGGAAATAACCAATTATTACAATACTTATTCAATAAAAAATATAAGTAAAACATAAATCAATCAAGTTTCCATATAAAATAAACACAAATATTGTACAACTTCAAATAAAAATACAAATTACAAAAGAAAGTAAAACATCTTAAACAGTTATGTTTTGAAGAAACGATGAAAGTAACTCTTATATTTACCAGATTTCGTGTTAAATATACCTAATTTTCACATTTTGTTTATTTACTTATTTGTTATGGTTTGAAACACCAAAGGAAAGTACACTAAAGTTACATAAAAATTAATAATAAAAATCGTTAAAAGTGCCTTCCCAACACGGCTTAAAAATAAACAAAAAGAAGGAAAATTGAAATGCAAAAACATGAACTACAAAGAGTTCAGTTATTATATAAAAATCCAACTTTTTTCAAACATGTATATAGACATGTATTTTGACTAGCCCGTTGGTGCAGTTTGTAGTGACCCACAACCCTCGGAACAGAAAGCAGGCTTTCTGTTCCGAGGGTTGTGGGTTCGATTCCCACCCCGAGTCTGGGTGTAATATGTATTTATTTCTATATTTAGTATTTATATGTATGTTTATCGAAAAAAAAAATGTAACTATACCAGTCGGTTGTTACCTATTAACCAATAACACAAGCATTAAGTTGCTTACTTTAGGAACAGACGACCGTGTGTGTATTTTGTATATATTTATTTATTTATTTATATAATCTATATCATAATGATACATTTTTCGTTTTTTTTTTTCAACTAAATACATTGTCAGGCTCCCAGCAACATTTTCCTGTACCTCCTCCTAGACCTCCTAGACCTCAAAAGAATGCTCGCTGGAAAGAAATTTAGCTCTTATGAATTGGTAATCGCCGAAACTGAGGCATATTTTGAGGCTTAAGGCAAATTGTAACATAAAACTACCATCAAAAAATTGTATGCATATTGTTTTATCGCCCTTGAACGCATCTTAATCCATACTAATATTATAAAAGCGAAAGTATCTCTGTCTGTCTGTCTGTCTGTCTGTCTGTCGCGCAATCACGCCAAAACTACTGAACAGATTTAAATAATATTTGGTATACAGATAGTCTAGAGTCTGAGAAAGGACATAGGCTACTTTTTAATGCGAATAAAAGGGTGTAAGGGGTTGAAAGGTGGGAATGAAAATTTGTATGGAACTATGTTCGTGTTTCGTAACTGTCAAATATTTAATGTTCATCCCGTCGATATGGTAAACTCTCCGATAAAATTAAAGAACGTATTTAAATAAAGGTTTCGAATCGACAACATATATCCACAATATACGGATAGTGGCGTATTTTACATTTTAAAAATGTATAATAATGTCAGTAATGAAAACGGATTGACATAATATATATTTGTTGTCAAATATAAAACGTAGTGGTCATAATATACTCTTTGGTCAAATATTTATGCGTGCGTTCAGAAATTTATTTAGTGTAAACTAAGGAAAATATATCAAGCTAATTAAATCTTATACCTACTATTGAAAAAAAGGAAAGCATTTTTTTCCCTCAAATCAACGCAGGTGAAACCGCGGGGCACAGCTAGTTGAATAATAAAATCAAATTTTATCTAAAAAATCTTTTTTTCTATGTTAGCCTTAGAACTTTTTAGCCCCCCATTGTATTAGTCATAAGACCCAACCGTTGTACTAAACAATCTCTAAATATTTCTTACGTGTAAAAAAAATCAGAATAAAATCTATAATTATAATAAAAATGAATGTTGCTTAGCGCATAACTCAAGAATTTCTCGAGCGATTCAGCAATTTTTTTTTTGTGTGTTCCTTAAAAATCCCACGGAAGGTTTTTAAACTAAAAAAAAGAATATCAGATAGAACGAAGTCTGTACGGGCAGCTAGTATTAAATAAATAAATCATTATATTTCAAATTAGTATAAAAACTACAGTAAAATTACGTATATTAGCAAGTAATTTGCTTGTCAAAGTTAAAACCATATAAAAGCATATTATATACTTTTGGTAAGCGATAGAAAACGATTGAGCCGAACGAAATTCCGAACGCTTACTAACAATTGCGGCAACCCATTTTCCGGCGTGTTCGCCCGCTGCTTACACAATGGAAGTAATAAATATACATCAATGGCAAGAACGATTCAATGAAGAAAAGTTCGAACGCCTTTATATGGCGGCCATTCATTATACAACCGTCGCGTAATATATGAATGAAGTATTTTTATTGAAATTAATATTTATTTAGCTGTGTGATTTATTTTTTTTATGTATTACAGGAATTTCAAAAAAAAAGTAATGATTAAGTATGTACTATTGGATCACAAAATGAATTAAATCTAAACAAGAAAATGAACGTAATAAAGTGATTGCATTCAGAGAATCTTTTACGGTTTACGTCATTGGTATAGTTTTGTTTGTATTATATTTTGTGTAATAGCCAGACATGAGGAAATTATAAACATTTTTAATATAATATCAAAAATACCGACCGTTCCAGTGGGAGTCGAACCCGCACCTTCGACTAACCGTGTCGTGACACGGTTAGTCGAAGGTGTGGTCGTGGTCGGTCGGTATTTTTGATATGATATTAAAAATGACATTGGTATAAATTATATCGGTTAAGAACGTACGAATTATTTTATTATAAATACAAAGGTCTTAAAAAGTTACCGTCAAACCAAAGAAAGTGACTTTATTAAAACACTAGCCAACCTGTGCCCACTTCCCTGGGCGTTAATAAATATTTTTGTGGTGCAAATATATAGTAAAGTTTTCATCTCGCGCGTATTTCTCAGACTTGATTTACATATACAATTATTTTTCACTGAATATTTTGTTTAATAACAATAAAATATAGCCTATATCACTCCTGAATAGTGTAGCTTTCAGTTAGTAAAAGAATTTTCATGATCATATAAGTATTTATGAAGATTACCCCCTACAAACAAACTATGTTAGAAACTTTACCTCTTTATAATATTAGTATAGATTTCAAACTTATAATGTATCTACGTTGTCTTTTAAGCTAGCTTTCATTTCATTTCAACTCTACGTACATATCAAGCTATAAATATACTCGTATATATTACCGACGAACTTCGTACGACGACTAAACAAGTATAAATATTCATACAAAACAAAAAGTCAAAGATATTTTGTTATAACGTTTAAAATATTTCAGCGACATTTCTTTCGGTACTTTTGTAAGTCGTCACGTGAATAGCCCGCCATATTCATTTCACTCTTAGGCTTTTTCAATATGATTGTAATGGAATGGTATATAATGTTGAGAATGAGGGATAAAGTGCCTTCTGAATCATTTGAATACACCTTTATAATAATGTTTAAGGGATAGAATAATAATATCATTCGTTTTAAATTTAAATGACATGACATGACATTCATTGTCGTTTTACTTCCAGTGACATAAAGTTAACATCTCACATGTTTGGTATCAATGGTGAATAATTGACATCACAGTTTACTGAAGTATTTTCATATTTCTATTAGTAATCTACGTAATAATAAAAATGTAATTATGTGTAAAGTCTTCTGGTTATTAATAAGTGCAATAAAAATTATAAACAATTTGATCCACCACTGAGTTTATATGTAGTAACAGAATTGTAATTAGAAATTTGCCTGATCTATACTAATATATAAAGCTGAAGAGTTTGTTTGTTTGTTTGTTTGTTTGAACGCGGTAATCTCTGGAACTACTGGACCGATTTGAAAAATTCTTTCACTGTTAGATAGCCCATTTATCGAGGAAGGCTATAGGCTATGTATCATCACGCTAAGACCAATAAAAACGGAGTCCACGCCGACGAAGTCGCGCGCAGAAGCTAGTTAATTATATAAGTACAGTAAAATTTATATAAAATCAATTTGAATACCACAACCAACCCCGTTCGCTTCAAAATATTACTTAGCAATAACAAAATCACAATATTAATACAATATAGAAGTCCAGATACTTATAAAAGTACCACAAAAAAAGGCTTTCGTCGTCGCTAGGGCTATTAAAAAAAACTGTTATTCACTAACTTTTGAGTCAAGAGCCTATTCAACGAGTTCTGGTGACGGAGCGTTCATTGCGAACTTTATTGTTTTCACTTTCACTTCGATATTGAAAAGTTGATAAAAAAAAATTAAAACTTCGGCAATCTATCTTAAATTTTTCGTAATAAATTATTGAGGAAACCTCGCTACAATACTTGAAATATTTTAAGCGGTTTAACGATATCATCAAGTCTTTGAAAGTTTTGTTTTCTAATGTTTACGCGAATTTAATGAAACAACTTTTTCGAATTTTATCGCGGTTTATTAGGTTTTTTTTAAATGCCCGACATTTCTGATACTTCACAGCAACCGTACGGGAGGACTGATTCTTTGAAAGTTTTGTTTTGAGATTTATTTTTAATGCTAGATAATTAACGGCTTTTTCACTCGAACTTTTGAATCGAAATTCTGATAAATTGTAGAACTGTGTCTTAAAAAAAAACTAACTAACTAACTAACTCATCTGGCTCAGTGACCCGAAGTGAGGCTTGGCCTCCGAAACAAGATCCCTCCACTTCGCGCGATCTTGATTGTGTCTTAAAAATAATAATAAATTGTAGAATTGTAGAACTTAGTCTGTTTTATTATCATCAGGTTTGCTAATAAAACATGAATTTTTCGACAACAATTAAAAAAAGTAATAGATAAACCACAACACTATAGTAAAAGATCTATAATAATTACTACTACAAGTAACTGTGAAATAACAAATAAAGTAAGTAGTATAATTAGTAATACATATTCATGTTCAAGTCCCGCTCAGTCGTACCCATCAAGGATAAATTCTGTCACACATATTTTATGTTCTAATCCTTCCCCTCGTGTCACACGCTGTCATGTCACATTTATTCTGACGCGGATAAGCATTTTCAGAATTAATTATAAAAAAAATGCAAAGCAGCTTAAAACATTCATTTGCAATTTGAATTTTTAATGGATATCGGCAAAAACGAAATTAAAAAAGATCTTTTCCAGTTAACAAAGTAACCAAGAGATATAATATTGCTTGAAAAATATTAAAATATAATATTTAGCGTAATTAATGCTTATTAAAAAATACAATCAATATTGTAAATATATTTTTATAATATTTAACCGTACTTTAGTATTATTATTTAAATAATAGTATTAATAAATATTTATAATTGATAAACGCTTTCCACTCAACGGCCCCCAGTAGAATTTCCTCCTGTGTGTAAAATGGTATCAAAGTAATTTTTGTAACGATAATAAAGTATATATTCATAAAAACATGTATCACACTCAACGGCACCCAGTAGGAATTTATCCTGTGTCAGAGATCCGGAAATACACAAGACACAAGCACAAACGCCCAGACCACGACAAACACCTATATGGTCAATACCAATGTCTGTCGTGAGTGGGGATCGAACCCACTACCGACAGCGTGTAAAAATTACGAATCAAGTTTATCGGTAAATTTGCCAAATCAGGGAAACGAATCAAACCTCCTTATCGCTAAGCTAAAAGGTTAAGATAAAAGTGGAACACTTTAAAGGCTATTACAGTACAATAAAATCACAAAAGGACTTTACAGCCTCCTGTCACATCATGTCACACTCGTAAAACCGCTCAAGCTTATCTATTCACGTTTATAGCATCGACACTTGACATGACAATAATTCCTACTTCCTAATTTAACACACTTTCTGATACATACCGCCGTACTTTAATTGAGGTATTTAACTGAGTTAGGGCACAGCAGGAAATTTCCTGCTCAAAATATGGAGCAGCCCGACTGGGGTAGTACCTCGACCTTAAAGAAGACCACAGCTAAATAATACTGTTTTCAAGCATTATTGTGTTCCTGTTGGTGAGTAAGGTGAACAGAGCTCCTGGGGGGGATTGGGGATAGGGTCGGCAACGCGCTTGCGATGCTTCTGGTGTTGCAGGCGTCTATAGGCTACGGTAGTCACTTACCATCAGGTGAGCCGTACGCTTGTTTGTCGACTTAGTAATATTAAAAAAAAGTACTTCTGTAAATTTTAAAAAATGAAAATCAATCAGGACAAACTATTTAATTTCCTTATATATATACATTGGTAAATGTCGCCACAAGATTTTATTTCATATAAATTGTGTAATAATTTTATTCTTTTTAGCGCATTGAAAACAAAAGATCGTTTTTAAAAAACTTATTTACTATCTTTTACTTTTTAGTTATATCTGGACAGGTTTTCCAGTCTAATTTCTCAGTGAATCCTTTCGTTTGATATCCATGATATATGAATGTATATAAAAACTTAGTCTGCCATTTCAATAAGTCTGCCATATCAGATATAGAGTAACATAACTTTATTTTTCGAGTTATTCTTAGCAAGGCTTTTTATTAGATACCCATACTGTATGAAAGCATACTTAAATATATTGCATACATACATACATTGAAACTTAAATAAAAGCTTTATTATGTGTTGACTGGAAAAGATCTCTTTAAAAGATAAGTTCGCCCTAGCCAACTTTCTACATCATAATGACTATTGTAAAATTACTTAGTTCAATAAAGAATATATAATATTCTAAGACATATAATTTAAACAAAAACTGAAATTAAACCCAGTTCTTTGAGTCTTCAAGTAACAATCTCTGACAGTAACGCTTAAATATATTCTGCCTAAAGAGCGTCTCTAACTGAAAATATTAGACTATGGCCCGAGGTAATAATAATTTAATCCTTTCCCATATCATGTAAACAAAGGCATAGACGCTTAACAGCCTCGCGCAAGCTCTTAAAAAGTAATATTCAATTTTATCTAAAACATTTTAGATCTTAAATATAAGGAGCTAAGGCTTACGATGTACTCGCGTAATAAAAGAAATGTTTTGTCGTACGTACATAAATATTTTTATCTATTAACATAATAAATCCGAGATTAAAATTCATATCAAAACAAACTAAATTATACACACTCAATAGACTTAGTTTTATTAAGCCGTGTCTTTGTGGGTATAGCTTGTGTACTCGTTTGGGAGTAGTGATGCGACTGTGGAATAGGTATATCGATATAATTATTTGTTGCATTCAAAATATCTATAGCTACTGACACTTCTTTTTTTTATGTAAACAAACGCCACATTATATTATATGTGTGTTTGTGTACAAAAAATTGAGCAACATTAAGAATTCAACTGAGGTAGGGCACAGCAGGAAATATTCTGCTCAAAATCTGGAACAACCCGAGGGGGGAAGTACCTCGATCTTACAGAAGATCACACCATAGATCATACTGCTTTCAAACAGTGTTGAGTTCCTTTGGTGAGTAAGGTGACCAGAGTTCCTGGGGGGATTGGGTATAGGGTTGGCAACAAGTTTGTGATGCTTCTAGTGTTGCAGGCGTCCATAAGCTACGGTAATCGCTTACCCACAGGTGAACTGTAGGCTTTGCTTTGCCGACCTAGCTGTATAAAAAACGAAATAGGCAACAAAGAAAAATATAATACAGAAGGTTCATATAAATTAACATATGTACACTATTTGAAAAATAATATACAATATTAGGTAGATAAGTAATAAAATATAATAATAATTGGAGTCATTGACAAAATATATTTAATTTATTATTAGAAATGAAAGATGACGTAAATAAATATTTTTATTCTTATACTTTTTTATGCCTACTTAATGTCAATCAAATATTTTTTACATATTTGAAAATTTACGTGTATTAATAACAACAATAAAATAACAGTGTACAACTATTTCATAATTTAATACTTTACAAATTGACCTCAAAATTTTAAATAGAAGAACAATATTTGTCTAAAAACACTATCAACAAAATAATTTCCAACAACGATGATTTATTGTCGATACATGTAGGTGTACAGCACTAAACGTTTATAGCCAAAGGGACGGAGGAAGGGGCAAACATTAAAATGGCACATTTCGCCTTTTTATTCGAACATGATAAGAATGTACGCGGCCCAGGAATGCATTTATTCACGGCCGTAGCGGAAACTGACGGGGCATTTATGACGGCTATATTCCGTTACACTTTACAGTCTTAAACATTTTTGAGTGAATTTCTCGAACAGACAAACAAATAAAATGGTTTGAGATTTCTTAAATGTTATATAGGTATTTCGGTGTAATAGTAGCTGTTTATTTAAACTCATCTTAGTGCTTAGAGGATACTAAGAGTTATTGGCGTGTTAATATTTACATTGCTAATTTTCATATTACACCGGTTTCAATGTGTTATATGGATGATTACAAAATCATAAATTTGTTTATCAATACATACTAGTATAAAACAAAGTCGCTTCCCGCTGTCTGTATGCTTAGATCTTTAAAACTACGCAACGGATTTTGATGCTGTTTTCTTTAATAAATAGAGTGATTCCAGAGGAAGGTTTATATGTGTAATACATGCATAATGTAGTAGAGGAATACTGATAGTTTTGCAACCGTGCGAAGCCGGGGCGGGTTGCTAGTTGTCAATAAACGTATTTCAAAAGTGTCATAATCTATACTAATATTATAAAGAGGTAAAGTGACATAGGCTATATTTAATTGTAATTGAACAAAAAATTCAGTAAATAAGAAAATGATAAAAATATAACTCCAAAATGGTATATATTGTTACGAGTACACAAAAAAAGGAGCTTGCGCCATCTAGCGGGGAGCGAAGGAACCACGTTGTGTGCTGTACAAACCACTTTGTTAAAAAGACAACGTGAAACATCCACTCAATACTAGATGGCGCTAGAGGACATATAGGTGAATGAACTCAGGATCGAGTACACGCACGAAGGTTCTAGAACTGTCTGGGTGTAGGCTCGGCCCGGTATAAAAAGGCCGATTGAGGCCGAGCGGAGTCAGTTCAGTTTGAGCTAACGACGAAGCGACTTCGAAGTGAATACTAGTGATCAAGAAGTGATACCAGCGGAAACCTACGACATTGGCTACGACCTCGGACATTGTTAGTGCTTAGTGAAGTGTACCTAGTGATCAGTGAGTGTACCTAGTACTTAGTGCTTGTATTTAGTGCGTAGTATTTGTACCTAGTGCTTGTGTCGGACCTAGTGCTAGTGAATAAAGTCTCTAAAAGAGTCAGCAGGTCTTTCTCTCCAAATCGTTCGAACCCTAACACGTAACAACTGGTGTCAGAAGTGGGATTTGGAGATGCCATTGACTCCGAGAGAGAACCCCAAGGAGGGGGTCAGGACGAGGGCACAACGAACTGCGGATGCCACTGGGGGCCAAGCTCCGCCCACTGTGGGCCAAGCCCCGCCCACAGGCCCCGCCTACCAGGCCACGCCCACTGGCCACGCCCCTCAGGCCCCGCCCACTGGCCCCGCCCACCAGGCCCCGCCCACTGACCACGCCCCTCAGGCTCCGCCCACTTTGACTCAGGCCCCGCCCACTGGCTCCACCCACCTTGCCACGCCCACCGGACAGGCCACGCCCACTAGTGGCACCGTAGCTACTACAGACCCTCAAGTGGCACTTCAATTAGGAAGTTTAATTGAATTCATGGAACGCAAGTTCAGCGCTTTGCACGAATCACAAAAGGCAATGAAGAAATCACAAGAGGCAATGCAAGAATCACAAGAAAGCAAGTTCAGCGCTTTGCAAGAATCACAAGAACGCAAGTTCAGCGCGTTGCAAGAATCACAGGAAAAAGCGCTTTGGGCTATAAAAGATGTTAGTGACACGGTGGGTAAGCTCCGAAAAGATGTCGACGAAGTGGAGGAACGAGTTACCGGGTTAGGATTGGATGTCGAAAATGTGAAAACCGGCCTCACGGAATTACAGAAGAAAGTAGTACGCCTTGAAACCACGGGAGTTGTGATGTCTAGTGGAACTACCGTAGTGGCGCAAGGACCAAGAGTGAAAGTGCCGCCATACGACGGCACTACTTCATGGAACGCTTATCGTCAGCAATTCCAGACTGTTGCTACTGCCAACGGATGGACGGAAGAACAATGCCTAACCGCTCTCACTGTTGCGCTCAGAGGGCAAGCCTTGTCTGTCTTGGAAGCACTGCCACATACAGGAAATGGGTTTCAAGACCTGATGGAGGCACTTGAATCCAGATACGGGGAGCGACACCTGGAGCACGTGTTCCGTGCCCAGCTGCGTGACAGAGTCCAACGATCAGGAGAAGGACTACAACAATGGGCGTTGGAAATTGAAAAACTCGTTAGGAAGGCACACCCCGGAGCTGACACCAAGATGGTGGACACGAATATTGTTCAAGCATTTGTCGACGGAATCAAAGACCTGGAAGTGAGAGCTGCAGTGAGGCTTCGTCACCATACCTCGCTAAAGGAAGCATTGGCACATGCTTTGGAGGTCGAGGCTGTTCGCCATGACATAAGGCAGACCCATGAGATCCGTGAGGTCTCTGAGGTAGTCAAGGTGGTTAAGGCTCCTACGAAGAGAAGTTATGGAGTCATGTGCTACAAGTGTGGTGAGAGGGGCCATCTTCAGCTCAACTGCCCGCAGAAGGAGGTTAAGGCTCCTAAGAAGAAACGTTCTGGAGTCATGTGCTACAAGTGCGGTGAGAGGGGCCATCTTCAGCTCAACTGCCCGCCGAAGGAGGTTAAGGCTCCTACGAAGAAACGTTCTGGAGTCATGTGCTACAAGTGCGGCGAGAGGGGTCATCTTCAGCTCAATTGCCCGCAGAAGAAGACCCAGAGGGCAAGGATGAAAAGGATCAAGGAACAAATAGAGGAGCCGAACAAGCAAAGGGCTTCGTTCCCTGCCCGGGATCAAGGGAAACGAATAAAAGCTAGAACTAAGAGACGAGTTCTGGCTGACGCAGTGGAAACCCTGAAAACTGTTATCCTCCAGGCATGCAGCGAGAATAGTCTTACGACACAAGGGACTATTAACGACCGGAAATCGAACACAAGCGGCTTCGAGGAAGGGTCACTGGTGTGGCTGCATAACCCAACCCGCCGGAAAGGGAAATCTCCAAAGTTGCAGACCAAGTGGGACGGTCCATACAAAGTGGTTACCCGAATGAATGATGTGACTTATAGAATTCAAAAGCAACCAAGAGGGACATTCAAAGTGGTACACATAGACCGTCTGGCGCGTTACCATGGCAGTAACAACAATGCTCGGGACGAGCATCTCTAAGAGGGGAGTAGTGTTACGAGTACACAAAAAAAGGAGCTTGCGCCATCTAGCGGGGAGCGAAGGAACCACGTTGTGTGCTGTACAAACCACTTTGTTAAAAAGACAACGTGAAACATCCACTCAATACTAGATGGCGCTAGAGGACATATAGGTGAATGAACTCAGGATCGAGTACACGCACGAAGGTTCTAGAACTGTCTGGGTGTAGGCTCGGCCCGGTATAAAAAGGCCGATTGAGGCCGAGCGGAGTCAGTTCAGTTTGAGCTAACGACGAAGCGACTTCGAAGTGAATACTAGTGATCAAGAAGTGATACCAGCGGAAACCTACGACATTGGCTACGACCTCGGACATTGTTAGTGCTTAGTGAAGTGTACCTAGTGATCAGTGAGTGTACCTAGTACTTAGTGCTTGTATTTAGTGCGTAGTATTTGTACCTAGTGCTTGTGTCGGACCTAGTGCTAGTGAATAAAGTCTCTAAAAGAGTCAGCAGGTCTTTCTCTCCAAATCGTTCGAACCCTAACACGTAACAATATAATAACGCCATCTCTCGCCGTCATCTATCGCTATTAGAAGTCTATTTATTAGCCTATCGACGTCGTTTTCGGGATTTTAGATAGATGGCGTTGGAGTAACATATTATTTATTTAAGTGCTATAAAATTTAGTATGTTATTTGGTTCTGTAATTTAAAATAATAAATACACGATATTATTACGATTTTATACGTCCAATACTAGCTATAAACAAGAAATAAAACTCTAAATAAAATTCTAAACAATAAGCCTAATAAAAATTAGTACCTACTAAGAACTACACAACATAGGTGATTGCATCACAAAGAAAAAGATAATTGACGCCCAACGAAGTGGGCACGTGTCTGCTAGTCGCGAGATAAAGAGAAGTCACAGAAATGTAGTTGAATATAATTAATAATATTTTTAATTCTGATAACGAATCAAATAATATCTAATTATCATTAACAAAATGAATCGCTTCAGCCTGTATATCTCACTGCTGGTCATACTCCTCTGTCCCCATGTAGGAGAAGGATCAAAGCTTAATCCGCCACGCTGCTCCAATGCGGATTAGTGGATATATTCCCTACTGTGAGTAACGATGGCTATCAGGTGTACATGATAATAATCGGGACAGACAGCTTAAGGTGCTCAGGACCCACAAGGACTAACAACCCGACCGGAAATAAATATTTGTATAAACACAAATATCCACTCCTAACGGGAAAAGATCCCGCGACCGTCAGTGTTTAGGTGCCGCCGACACGGCATACGCACCATTACACCAAAGCGGACGTCAACAACATTAATATAGTAAATTATTTGTAAAACTCAAGTAGTAAATATTAAGATTAATATGCCAATTGACGCAGTTATATTCATTAATAAGTTCGCAAAAAAACCTTCGCAGATTCATAGCCTTATGTATATTGTTTCTGTGTACATAATGGATGAAAATCTTCGCCAGAGCCATTGTTATAAATAAAAGGAAAGTAAAAGCATTTTTCGTCGAAGGAAATGACATAGTTTTTGAGAAATATGGCACATCGTCGTTACGACATTCCGACACTGGAATACTTTCGACGAAGTATTCGGTAATACGAATATAGTTTAACGTAAGGTAATAATACAGAATACCTTGAATTTATAAAGTAATATTATATAATACTAGCGACCCGCTCTGGCTTCGCACGGGTGCAATACTGATACTAAATATAAAATAAATATTTGCAATCTAAGCGCAAAAAATGTGTTTATTTACATCGACATCACATTAGAAAACTTTAAAACTATCAGTGTTCCTCTACTATATTATGCATGTATTATACATATAAACCGTCCTCTGGAATCACTCTACATATTAAAGAAAACCGCATCAAAATCCGTTGCGTAGTTTTAAAGATCTAAGCATATATACAGACAGACAGACAGCGGGAAGAGACTTTGTTTTGTAATATGTAGTGAAATTCGTTTTTTTTATGTATGACAACCTATCTGGGGTAGTTATGTGTATGTGTAGTCATTTGAACACCGGTAGTATGTCGTATTTATTTTTTTTAAACGAATATTTGTTTCAGTTCTGAGTAACAATGGAACTAGAAGAGTGACAGCGCACTTTCTCGTGCTAAGAGTTCCAGCACACTTTCTTGTATTTTTAGTTTCCTAGATTAAAACTTTGATCATGATCGCAATACGCCCAAAGAAAAGGTTACAAAATAAAAACAAAAACAAAGAAACACCTTGGTGTCTTTATTAAAATGTATCAAAAACGATTCAAATTTTTAATTTCCTCTTTAATTTTTTTATCCTTAAACATAGAGAGATAATAAAAACGTTAGCGAAAATTTTGCTTTCAAAAAACGTCCGCCGATAATAGCTGCCTTCCTCGACTTCATTTAACAATAAAGGCGATTATTCTATTTTCTTTTCGACTGATTTTTCTTTAGCATAAAACAATTTTCATATTCATTATTCAACGGCAATTATTTTGTTTTTATAGCGTAAAAATTAAAAATTTATAACTCTATTATTTATTTAGTTGTAATAGTTATGTAAACAATAATATTGTTGTCTGTGTGTTTTAAGAAATATAAAAATTTTATGAAACTATTTTATTATATTCTCTTGATATTACTTTTTAGTATAGCAATATCTTTTTACTTATCCTATGGAGGTAATCGACCAATATAAAGAAATCATTTCTTTATTAACAAAACAAACACATAAAATCATGTATAAAAAAACAAGATACAAACAGTTGACTCCGTAAATTAGAACCTTGTAAGCTTCATAAAGCCGATCGTAAACTCTACGAAACACAGACGCTACGACGTAGCAACGCTACGGCAAGCGTAGAGGCACTGCGATATGGGAAGAATCTACGAGTTTTCTACGAATGTATTACATTATGTATGCAGTTTATAAATACCTTTCGTTCTGATACAGAAACTCTATTGTGTTATAAATAACCATAATCTATTCACTGTTGGAACATGAGCCTTTCGATAAAGGAGACAGGCCTTTGCTTTCTGTATGCGTATTCAATTCTATTTATATACTAAGTGGGAGGATCCCATGTTCTATCACACATAATTTTAGGAGCATTATCTCTATTTTCGACCATTTTCAACTTGTCGACTAGACTAATATACGGGTTTTAGTTTTTTTAATCATAAGTTATGTATTTTTTTTTCAGTATTATTATTGTTAACTATGTTGTGCATTCCTTTAATTTATGTGCATAATTGTATAACTTAGTGATATTGTTTTAATGTATAAACTTGTTTTATGTACTTAGTTGATATGCCTTTATGAAATAAATAAATACATCTCTATATAAAGTTATGGATTCATACTCTCTAATTTCATAGTAAAATATTTGAAATTTCCAATATATAAAGTGCAAACAAACCTGAGCCAACAGACCTCGTGATCTAGTGAAGAAGTGATCGTTATTAGCCGACGACCTTCCGAAGGCTTAGCCGGCTCCGTTAAACAAACAAACAGCACGACCTATAATTGAATAATAAAACCGTGAGCCGAGAAGGCATTAAACGTGAGCCCGTTAAATTTGACTGGCCTGCTTCAGGCCGAAACGCTATTTTCTTGCGTTTGTCGTGACGCCCTATTCTGGGAATTGGTTTGTAAGACAATTGTTTGTTCAGATAAAATTATAGGATCTCGAATTTTGATAACGAACAACTTTTGAACAGAATATACAATATTGATAAAATTAATATATATGTTATATGTTCAATCAATTATGCAAGTTAAAATTCGCAAGTTACATTTAAAATATTTTTTTAAGTACACACATCTAAGCCAGGACGTTCGACAACCTTTTTGTTGTGACAAAAAGTCTACTATGTATTGTTCGTGTAGTTGTCTAAACATGGCAGTCACGGGTTCGATACCCATAAATTCACCGCTCTGTTAAAAGAACTCTCCTAAACTTCTTACCTTCTCCTGCATATCTTAAAAAAATATTAATGCATATAATGAGTTCGCAGTTACATTTTATTACTGACTAATAATAGTACTTTAAAAAAAAATTCGCACTACACTATCACGGTTGACATGTGTTCTTATAACTGTATAGAAATATTAAACAACTTTCACTTTAATGGCTTTTAAATATTAAGTTGGTATAGTTAGTCCAAGTCATCTTTGCGCGCGGCTCTATGTGTGCGTGCGCTTGTAATTATACAACTGTAATTTGTGTAGCAGACGGTCAGGGACAGTGCGACGCACAGTGGGCTGAAACGGGCCGGTAGAGGACTTAGCGTTTAAAAAAAAAAAGTTTTTTTTCTGAAATTTTAAATAGTGCGAGGATTTATCTATTGATTATAAGTAGTTATTTATATGGGGATCGTTTAGATAACTTGAGTATTTTCGGAAGTTATTAATAACCAAAGTAATTTTTGTATGAAGCAAAACAAAAAAACTTGAAAATCAAGAAATTCTCAAATTTTCTCAAAGAATTGACTTTACGTATGTATAGTACGTATTTTTGTCCTATTTTAGCACCTATTCTCGGGTTGCGATTTTCTGCGATTTGGTCGCAATTTCAAATTTTATTCTCTATTCCACACCACCATAGAGGTTAAGAACTGTAGTAGTGGTCTCCCCGTTAGGCCTAATCCACTAAGGACTAATAAAATAAGTAAAAATCACAATCAGGTACTGGTCACTGCACTTTTTTAATTTGAAATGAAATGAAATGAAAACATTTATTTCATCATAAGGTGATTCTCACCTTTAACGAAAGTCAAAAAAGAAAAATAAAAATGTCATTTACAAAAAAAAAACTACAAAAAAACTAAAAAAACAATAATAAAAAAGTTAAGGCAGCTTAATCACTATCAAGAGTATCCATATTAACGAATGCAAAATTTTCGTATTCGTCATCATCAAATGTTTCCGTTTGTTCAATTATTAATAAGCTTTGTGCTTCTTCTGACAAAGTTTTATGTTTTCTGCGAAATTTGTGGCGTTTCGCTGAGATGAATGGATCAGAGCTGGTCAACAAATTATTTAAAATGTCTTCATTTGTAGTTTTTCTACTGCATTTCCTGGAATGGTGTTGGCGGTACCTACGAAAGTCTTTATTTCTAGCTTCAGCAGCTTCTTCAGATAGCTGTCCAATTGGTATTAGACCAAAACTTTCAATAATAGCTGCACCATGCATAAGAACTTTATGAACACTTGAAGGCATATAATATCAGCCATATAATTCCAAATACAGTCGCATGGTCACTTGAGCATATTCGTGAAATTTGACTGTGTCAATGTGGTAACCTGATGAAATTGCCTCTAAAATGGTTGCAAACCGCCTAATTAAGTCTTCACTGACACCAGTTATCTCAGCAGTCACGTTTGGGTTTGCAAAAAATCTTCTAGCAGTATTTCCGTCATTCGTGGAGCCGTGCCCTTGTTTAACAACATCTATCAGAAGTCCCATTCTATTTTTAAAAGCATCTTGTATATTTTTCTTCCTACTTTCCATGATGCACTTGTTGTCTCCCTTTACTGTCCATGTCTTTATCGTTAATCTGTAAGCTATATGCAGAATGCATTCCATCATTCGTATCCAGATATGCAATGATGACAATCCGTATTTACAGAGATCCAGATCAGTCGGTTTTGATGCAATTAAGGGCAAATTATTCATCTCAGTTGGAGTGGCTTTACAAATGTCGCATCTCTGAGATGAAGTATCACATAAAATTTAACACGGTCGCGTCACAACGCAAGACCGTCGCACCCACACATATACCCGCGCGCAAAGACGAGTTGAACTTAGTATACAATAGAACATAAAATGATTCTGAAGCGGTGAAAAGCGAGGTATATCTCGAGAAATTTTGATTATCACAGACCCAAGATGCTTGCAGACCTTGCAACTAAAAACGCAGCGTTAGCTCACTGCTTAGTAAGTAAATAGACAGCCTTCAACATTGAGGCGAATCGACAGTTTTCTTAGACTTCCTGGAACTCTACGATAATATTTAACAGAGGTGGGAGAAAAAATAGTCGCAAAAGGAAATCTTGATATTTTTTCTTTCACTACCATATCTAGCAACGTTATAAATTGACTGTTGTTCTTCACCGTCACAAACTTGAGACACTAATTAAATTAACTATTGTTCGGACTTTTATTTGTATTCAGATACTAACTAATATAAGGTTCCATGAAAATAATTAATATACTTTTTAATTATCACTATTATCAATGCTTCTAGAACGTGAATTCACTGAAATTACTTAACAAGACCTGAACTAGTGACTTGCTATTCTTTTTTTTCTTTTTTTTATAACCCCTACCCCCAATAACCCCAGGATCTCTAGTCACCTTACTCACCACAGAAACACAACACTGCTTGAAAGCACTATTATTTAACTTTGATTTATTTTATCTTCTGTAAGGTTGAGACTTTCCAAGTCGAGCTGCTCCAAATTTTGAGCAGAATATTTACTACTACCTCAGTTAGTTAGCAAATAGAGATTCTGGCTCAATCTAGGAGACTCCTTCAATAACTTAAGCCTCTGTGACTAAGCAACGAAAGTATTCAACATATAATCCCAATTTTTGTAGTCACGTAGACCTAGCGACAAAAGCGAATTAATTTTTAGCCCAAAGAATCGTAATTTCGTGTAGTTGTTCTTTTTTGTTTTTTCTAAATATGTCCAATATCTTAATTGAATAAAGCACATTAATACTGAAAGGTTTCTAATGAAAAACATAATCAAAAGAATATTCAGTCAACTTGTATAATTACGAGCATTAAATGGAACTTTCTTTCAGTAAATATCATTCCATGTTCTTCGTTAAATAAATGTTACCTAACTAATGAAATTGACAAATTAATTAACTTTATCTGTACATAAAGATTAATCCCTTATATATAAGAGTTACTTCGGTAAAAATCGCGGATAAGATCGTAAGTTTCGTCATCGATCAAAAATGATAACATTATATAAGAACAGAACTACCATAACTCCATGAACGCACCAGACATGACCAATAATACCTATATCTTTCGACATATATCGAATAAGCTAGTGTCATTCCCATACATTGAGAATTCTATTCTACTCAATTCGTTTAGCTTTTATGCCACTTGTCTAAGGGGGCAGACCATTTTTTTTTTCTTTTTTAGAAATCGCGACTAATGAAACTTATGAAATGCTACACTAGGACGGTTGCCCAGGTATACATTACATCTAAATAGATAAAAACTATTTGCTAAAAAGCTTATACGTGCCAAAAAATTTGAGTGTGCGCAACTCCCTCACGGCGGAAGTAAAACTTCTGAAAAGTAGCCTACGATAGATTTTTATCACAAATTTTTACCGAGAATATAAAATACTGTCTAAAGAATTCTATCTCATTCTCTCACCGGCTTAATCCTATACATTTACGTGTTTATTTATCGTAACTCGTTTTAGTTTCTTCGAGTTTCAAATCATAACAATCCTAAAGAAGTTTCATTTCAAAAACGATCGCTTCAGCCTGTAATAACCCACTGTTGAGCATAGGCCACTCATCGGATCAGAGCTTAATCCACCTCGCTGCTCCAATTCGGGTTGGCGGATATATTCCCTACTATAAGTAACGATCGCTATCAGGTTTACATGATAACAACTGGGACCGACGGCTTAACGTGCTCTCCGAGGCATGGTGGGAAGACCCGCAAAGACTGCACAAACATCCAGACCACGGCAAACATCTGTATGGACAATACAAATGTTAATTTGTCATGTCCGGGGATCTAACCCGCAACCCCCAGCGCAACAGCTACAAGCCAGTGCTATGACTGTTGCGCTAACGCGGCGTCAAAAACGATATAGTCACAAAAAAAATGGCCGTACAAAATCCGGGTCAGCGAGAGACCTCTTTGAGAGATCTCTTAGCAATTTAACTTCTATGGAATTATATAATATAATAAATATAAAGTTAAAATCTTACGTGTAAAAGTTAGTAATACATAAAATATATGCGTGAAGGTTTTAAGATTATTAATAGCATAGAAAAACAATTAATATTATCAGAATAACGCAGCCGTACGTCTCCCGTAATAAAATGCGTATTAATGATCATTTTATCGTCGCTCTAAAAACGTTGACGCAAGTAACCAACGACACATGTGTGTTGGGGGCTTTACAGAATTTTATTTGTGACTTGTATCATATATAAAACGACATACCAATAATAAATATTATTTTTATCCAAAACTAGTTGTACCCTGAGCGCGTTGCTTTTGTTTCTTTGGTCGTACCAACTCAGAAACCTTTGTGGGCTCGTGCACAACACTTTGCTGAAAATCATGACATGATCAAATGCATAGTTTACGATTCTATTAAGGACATACAGACAAACATTAATTTTATATATATATAGATTATATTTAAGTACAATAGACTGTAGATCTTGTTTTTTTTATTATTCGAACTTTAAAGTTATTCAAGACAATAAACAATTGCATAATAACGTTATTATGCAAACTTATGAAATGCTATACCAAAACGGCTGTTCAGGTAAAAATCACATCTCAATAAATGAGAATTAATCGAAAAGGACTAGGCTTACTGAGGTATGTAGGGCACAGCAGGAAATTTCCTGCTCATAATCTTGACCAGCCCGACTGAGATAGTAGTTAGTACCTTGACCTTTACAGGAGATCAAAGCTAAACAACACCGCTTTCAAGTAATGTTGTGTTCCGGTTGGTGAGTAAAGTAACCAGAACTCCTGCGGAAGATTGGTTGTAAGGTCGGCAATGCGCTTGCGATGCTTCTGGTGTCGCAGACGTCTATAGGTTACGGTAATCGCTTAGCATCAAGTGAACCGTACGCTTGTTTGCTGACTTAATTATACAAAAAAGTAACGGTGTCTAATTAATAAAAGAATTTTAAATACTAATTGATTAATTCCCTCTCATTTTGTTTAATTTTAATTCGTATTTTTTCATAAATTTGCTGTAATTGTCTATAGTTAGAAAAGTACTTTAACACGTTCGCTGCGTTGTGAGGTCATATTGGCTCATAGTGAACTTTCATGTGGTGCGGCGCGCAAAATAGCGTTCTTTCCCCTGGTGCGGAAGGCATAACTTTGTGTATTTCTATCGTAGGAAAGAGATTTATATACCATTGTTATTGCCACTTTAACGTGAACAATCCTAAACTTTAAACACTCGTGAGCCAATTTTACCTCACCCGCACATAAAGAAAAATGTATCATCCTGGTGCGGTGTGATGTCAATATGACCTACCGCTCCGCGCACCCCATCCCGCACTGAACGATGCGCTCGCGCCATTTCGTGCACTCAGTGTTGTGCCAAGCTATCGATAGTGAAGACGTCGCGTCGTTTGAAGCCATTTTTAAGACAAAAAAAAATGTTTTTTTCACTAGCTACATCCTCACTTCGAAATTATGCGGCGGTTTGAAACGTTCAAATAATCAACAAAGCACATGCAGTTTGTATTAGCTGTATCAGGATATATTCCAATTATATAATATTTTCCAATTGGAATATATTCCAATTAAAACACTTGGCAATGTTCTTAAGCCTCTTTTCAGCATTATTTCGAAGATCTTCCCAAGTAAAACATACAGTAGGATATTACCATTGTGAAAAACCTTTATCAAAACAGAACTGAATGAGGGCTTATTTGACCACACGCCGCTCTGTAAAAAAGTCCTCTATGAGTCAATATAACCACATGACGCGCCAGTAAAAAGTACACTAAAAACCCTTACGCAGTGAACGTGTTAAACTTAATTTATTATTTATTTGTATAAAAAAATGTCGTACTTTTCATTGGTAATAAATACTAAACAAATAAAATTATTATCCTATTTTTCAATGTTTTTAAATACACAACGGTCGTTTGTTCCTAAGATATATTTTTATCCTATAAAAGGATATATATTCAAAGACTACTGACAAATATTATAAACATGGATTTCATCAATAAAAGCCTAAGCCTCGCTTTTACGCGAATGTGTAAAAACTGCAATTTTTCACATCTTCCGCATTCAATATCCGCTCGGTACAGCTCTCCTCATCTGTCTTATGATTACAAGACTTAGATACTTTGTACCGTTCCGGAAATATGTTTTTTTATTTAATTTATAGCACTAAAAACATCATTTAATTTAAAATAAAACATATAATATGTCATATCAAATTTGCATTATGTCCGACGCCAAAAATGTATTTTTTAAATACAATTAATTGTTCTCCACAAATTAGTAATAAAAAACAAAAACAAATAATCGAGACACGCGGCAGCGTGTCAAGCCAAGTTCAAGAAAAAGAACTGGCGACTCAGCGCCATGTGTATATTTACACGAACCATTTCAAGCGACTTTTGACCCCTCCATAACTCAAAACCTATTCAACAGAAACAGATCAAATTACCTACATATATTTGTTTATATCCCTAAGGACAACTAGAACCCCAAATTTCATTAACCTAGTTGAAACGGTTACAAAAATATGAAGGTTCAAAAGTCGCCAATTTTCCACTGACTGACTGATCAAAAACCTAACCCACTTCCAGATGACCTAGGAAGTCGAAATTTGGTATCCAGCTAGGTAATTACGTTTAAGCGCAGGAAAAAAATCTGATAACAAAAGAAAGTTAAAAAATAGAGAGGGTCCCCATACAAAAAAAAACTTTTTTTAATTGTAGCGTCTGAACCGTTATAAGTGGATATTTGAAACTTGCACAAAATATGAATTGATACATTTGCTATATAAAACAAGTATAAAAATAAAATGAAGTCAAAAAATAAAGGATGTCCCCATACAAAAAAACTTGTAATTATTCATCCGATTGCTTTCAAAATCGATATCTGGGGACATGGTTGGTCTCAGAAAACGAATCTGATACGAGTAACAGAATGAGAAAAAGTAGCCGCCATCTTGAACTTTTTAGTTATTCAGCCGATTGCTTTCAAAATCGATATCTGAGGATCCGGTTGGTCTCCGACATCGAATCCGTTAACAGAATGAGAAAAAGTAGCCGCCATCTTGAACTTTTTAGTTATTTGACCGATTGCTTTCAAAATCGATATCTGAGGATCCGGTTGGTCTCCGACAACGAATCCGTTAACAGAATGAGCAAAAAAAATGAATAAATTTCAAATAAATATCTCTACAAAAAGTAATGATATCCCACCAAAACATAAATGTGAAAAATGACAGCCAAGTTCAATAATAAGAATTTGTTGTTTGTGGACTTCGCCGAAAAAAGTATTGAGATCTAAATGAGAGCCAAGTTCTACAGAAAATATTAAATTAAGCTAAAGATTTCACTTGGCTAGTTTTTACTTAAAAACAACATTAAAAAGCTATTAGCCAAATAAAAGATGAATTATTAGTGAAAACTGGCAGTGAAATCTTTAGCTTAATTTAATTTTTTCTGTAGAACTTGGTGCTCATTTAGATCTCAATACTTTTTTCGGCGAAGTCCACAAACAACATAATTATTCTTATTATTGAACTTGGCTGTCATTTTTCACATTTATGTTTTTGGTGGGATATTTTTTTTTTTTTTTTTTTTTTTTTGGTGGGATATTGTTTATTCAATACGACTCTAACTATGTACCTTTTTCATTATTTTTATATATTTTTTTCTGAAGTTATACGTCTCTGCATACATTCCTGATACATAAACAAAATTAAAATTAATCAAACGTCAAAATATAAAAAAGAAGTAAAAGTTAACGAATATTAGTTATACAGATATACAACTAAAACTGCTAACACTTAATTTCGAAGGTGGTTAAAAATCTCAATAGTCCACGTCCAACGTTACCAATAGTGGAGTGCAAATCGTTTCGTTCTGCATATATTTGAATGTTTTATTGCTATGAACTGGGTGTATTTGCCGTTGATAGGGTTTACATCTCTTAAATTTTATAGGAGATAAAATAATTTTCCTTTATTATGAAAAAGCAGCGTCTTCGGTGCGACAAAGCCAGCCCTGCGGTCACCAACCCGCCTGCCCAGCGTGGTGACTATGGGCAAAACACATGAGTTCGCGTCATAATATCTGGCGCGAACTTGTGGAGGCCTATGTCCAACAGTGGACTGTGATAGGCTGAAGTGGGGGATGAAAAAGCAGTACCTATTCAGCAACCCTACTTTAAATTTTAACCGACTTCAAAAAAGCAGGAGGTTACTCAATTCGACCGTATATATTTTTTTATGTATGTTCTGGGATAACTTCGTCGTTTATGAACCGATTTTGATCGTTCTTTTTTTGTTTGAAAGAAAATATCCCCAGTTTGATACCATGATAATTAAACCATGATCTAATGATAGGATCCCAGAGAAATCGAGGGTAACTCTCGAAAATCGTAGTGACGACTAGTGCGTTTGTTAGGTTTTTTTCGTCTACTTACGTTGTATTACTTGTCGATGTAATTGAAGTCGGTCGTTTTCGTTTGCTAGCAAATACAATTATTATTAGTACTTGTTAGACTTCAATAGGAGTTATGTTTGAAACATTGGTGGCAGGCAACTGACAGTTACACTAGTCTAGCTGTCATAGGTTCGATCGCTTCGGCCTATCGTAGTCCACAGCTACACGCTAGAATAAAAGTTGGCTCCAATCATTCCGGCTGTCTACAATCCGCATCAAACAGTCTGGAGGATGACTACTATTGTGGTTATTAACATGGATTGGAGTTTACTCCTTGAGAATCGATTTCCATATAAGGCCCCCGGACTGAAAAAAAATTTGAGGAGTAAAATCTACTGAACAAATGACCTCGTTACGTTTTTATGCATGCACCATCTATCGGAACCCTATTAGGTTCCGATATAATCCGTTATTTGATTCGTTTACCATTTGATAATTATGGTATTAATCTTTTTCGTAGACTAGTAAGCCTTTTTTGTACCTATTTAGACAGTTGATCTGAAAAAGTAAACTCAGTATGCGTCGGAGCTGACACACACACTTTTTTATTTTGACACTAATTAATCTTAATAATATTAAATTGAGATTAAAATTTTATAATGAAACTAGCTGACCCGGCGTACTTCGTACCGCCTAACAGTCGATTCTTTAATTTTTATTTTAATACTTATCCTTCCCGAAACCCCTCCACTAACACTTAAACTTTATGGTATGGTATTAAAGTTCAAATTGACTTTTAAGTATTATTACGAATCTTTTGTATAGGAATGAATATAGAAAATTGTTGTTTTTAGACTTTTTCAGGGAATTTTTTAAATTTTTCTCTCCGTAAGAACCATCCTCGTACTTCAAGAAATATCATAAAAAAAGAATTAGCAAAATCAGTTCAGCCACTCTCGAGATTTGCGCTTAGCAACACATTCAGCGATTCATTTTTATATATACATATAGAGAAGAAGACAAGAATAATCCAATTTTGTACAAGCGTTTGTAAGATATGTTCGTATATATCACAAATTCATTTTTCTTTAAAATTAATAGTAAAATAGTATTAATATTCAAAAAGACATTTTGTATATTATTACAGTGATATAATTCTAAACCTAATATCATATTCACCCTACAGATCGGACGCGGTGAAAGAGAAATAATACGGATTTGCTTCAAAGCTCGGCGGATGGATGCAACCGATACTTATACGTTCTTGATTACGTAAATGTATTGAAAAATATCTTTTGAACTAGCAGTCTTTAAAGATTTTATTCTTTTACTTACTTAATTTTGAAACGCTTTGTATAAATTTAACTTGTAAGAATATTATTTTATTTAGTCCATAGCTGGGCAAAGGTCTCCCTATACCTTCTAAGTTCTAATAGAAAAGAAAGATTAAGGCCGTATCTAAAATTCATCTACTATGATATTTTTGAAAGATAATAATTTCTATGGTTAGGAGATTCAAATGAAGCAAAAATCCAGTCAAATATAAACACCACTATCCATCAGTGCTTTTCATCCCTACACCAGTTACTGTTGCACCACTACAACCGTTTATGAGGTAATTTTCAAAATCATTATTCTCTCTCTCTATTTTAATCATATTCAATTAGTCAAATTCATTTCTCCATAGCTCCACCTGTGACAATATTTGAAAGTATTTTTTTAAACGTTGTTAACTTATTTACTTTTTAACCGACGAAAAAACGGAGGAGATTATCAATTCGTCGCGTATATTTTTTTTATGTATCACCACGCATAACTTTTTAAAACGTAGTCCGATTTTGATAATTCTTTTTTTATTGGAAAGAGTATACCCCGAAGTAGGTTCCATATAAATTTGAAAATAAAAATCCAACCCTAAGGGTAGAAAAACAGGGGATGATTGATTGTTCACTCACTGATTGTAAGGTACGACCACGCATAACTTTTTACAGAGTAGTCCGACTTTGATAATTCTTTTTTATTTCGTCTACTACTACTACTTGTCGATGTAATTGAAGTCGGTTTTATTTCGTTTGCGAGCAAACACAATTATTGCAGTTTACATTTAATATTGGTCTTAGTTTGAAAGGAATCTATCATCTAGAAAATATAATTCAGAGAATTTAAATTTGGAACTGCCGACTTTTGAATATAACTAAATTTTTTGAGTAGACATTGGTATAAAAACCTTATTCATATACCTCACTTAACCTTACTATAAATTAACAAAAAAAGAATTTAAATATAGAATTTCAACAAACTTCAATGTCAATTAAAGAATGAACTACACTAAATATTTTTACACACAAACAGAAAGATATTTTCTAACTCACCACGTAATAAAAATGGAAGATTTAGTTTGTGTCCGATTTCAAAACAAACGCGTTCTCTGGTACGAGGTCTGGCTGATTTATTGATACCCAGATAAATGGTCTAGACTAGACCGTGTTGTGAACTAAACGCTTTTTTATATTCGAATTTCAAATTCTATTAATTCGAACCATTAGTTACTGGATACTGTTTTAACGGTTTAAATCCAACGATGTTTTATAACGGAAAACTTTTGCTATAACACAGGGTTTCTTAACCTGTGGTCCATGGACTCCTAAGGGGTCCGTGTTATGAAAGCTGTGGGTCCATGGCAAGCCTACTTATGTTGTGAGTAAATCTTTTCACTTTGCGCGTTAACAAAAACAGCTCCTCAATTTGATATTCTAATCCAGCATAAGCAGCAGCAACCGTCAGACTAATTATTATTTATTAATTTATATGCAAAGTTTGATTGCAAACAATTAAAGGTGATTGAAGTAAATCATCGTTGTGCTTTTTTTTCTTTTTTTTTGGAAAGGGTCCGTGGACTCTTTGAAATTTTAAAGGGGTCCATCACTAGAAAAAGGTTAAGAAACCCTGCTATAACAGAAAAGATTTCAATTTTTTTTTCAATGTTTTATGTGCAGAATTGAACCTGTTGCCTAAACAAAGATTGTCAGAACTACCAGTGGAACGCACCTGATGTTTACATAATAAATTTTTAAGTTCAGCTAGCGGCATGTTAAAGCTTGTACCTGCTCAGTTTGGCTTGTGATCGATGTATGAATAGTTGATGTAGAAAACGTTTATATATTTATATATATGTATTATTTCTAAGTATGTTTATCGAAAAAAAATATGTAGCTAGACCAGTCGGCTGTTACCTATAACACAAGAATTAAGTTGCTTACTTTACTCTGTGTATTGTGTAGATATTTATTTATTTATTTAAAACATTCAGGTGGTAAAGTCAACTGCAGTGGTCGGTGTTACGCGTTCAATTTAAATACTCCTGAAATATTTTCGTTAGTTTGTTGAGTTGTATTATCGATTTAGTGTATATGACTATTTTGCAATATGAATTAATATTTAGCTATAGAGACTCCTAATATTATTACTCTAGGGTTCGTTTTATACTAATTAAATGTACTGTAAATTTAAAATTAAATTATGATAATTTTCTGTTACACTAGTGAATGCTAAGTTGTCAGAGAAATTTCCAAAAGATATAACCAGCCCCCTTAGCCAAGTTGATAATCTACAATCGATAACGCTATTAGAAAACTAACAAATGTGTGGGAATGACACTAGCGTTCGACGTTGTTCGACGCTAGAGGGCAGCTTGTTTGGGAACTTAAAAACCAGAGCAGAGAGTCAGAGCAGTCGGCAACGCGCTTGCGATGCTTTTGGTGTTGCAGGCGTCTATAAGCTACGGTAATAGCTTACCATCAGGTGAGACGTACGCTTGTTTCCCGACCTTGTTGTATAAAAAAAAAATAAGAAACACAACACACGAAACCCTTTTTTAAATACCAATTAATTTATTCTGATCACTTTATTCTGTCCATTTAAATTAGTTTAATCCATTTTAATTGAAAATTTAATATTTTTAAAACTGCACAAACTATTTATATGTGTCTATATACATGTATACATGTATTTTTTAACTCCCGATATTTTGATGGCGTTGCAGACACCATAGTCACGGATGAGTCATTGGGGCGTTTAAGGAACTTGAAAATTTTAATACTTGTATTTAAAATAATTTTAATTAGACTAAAGTAAGTACAAGATTTTCCTTAAAATAACAAAATAACAAGTTAAGCACATAAATTAGACAGAAGTAGTTTCGATAGCTAGCTCTCTAGCAATAGAAATACCATCTAACGATCAATCTTCGGCGTATACGTTACTGTTTGTATTAACTCCGCCTCCAGTATTACCCTCCGAGGAGGCTGTACTTTACTCTCACAAAATGAAAAATACGGGAAGCGCTCTTAAACTACGATATTTTTATAACAATGCATTAATATGCTATAAATACACACTTTTACACATAGTACACACATCAAACTATAAATTAAATATAATTTAAAATCATTTTTGTTTTTTTTTTTTTTAATTTATGATTGTAAAAAGAATCGATTAAATAAATATTATGTCGGACGAAATAAGCTGTTTTTTTTCCTATTTCAGAAAACTATTAACTAAGAAGCCTATTGAATATGAATGCTGAAAAATTCTTCATTTTTTTACAACATTTTTAGTGTCTACCATAAGAAATTAATTAAACAGAGCCATCTGTGACTATCTACAAGAATCAAATCAACTAATCGAACTTATAATAACTGTACAGTCGATCATTACTTCATAAACAAGCTACTAGAGCACTACTTTTTCTGAGTATGCATATTTTTACACTCCTTTCATCTTGATTGTTGTGAATTATTCATCATTTCATTTAGATGGAAGCTATTTTGACTTTCATGTAAACTCTTTTTAGGTATTTTTAGATTTCGCTGACTATATTTTATAAACTAGAAAAGTCATGCAGTTTAACTCGATTTAAAATAAAATAAATAATATGTTCAATGCGTATCGACGTTAATCTGTTCTTAAAGTGGAAAACCTAATGCGCCCTCTCTTTCTCTTGTTCTCTCACTCTGTGCTTAAAACTCTAACTCAGTAGTAAAAAACTATCGATACTATTATTATACAGATAATAAATTATTATTTTCTTAGGAATATGTACAGGTTTATCTCAAAATATAATATATAATAATAATAATAATATATAATCTCTTCCCATATTCTCTTGAAACCAAAGACCTTCAATTTTTTTTTTTTTTTGGTAGATAAGCATTCTATCATCGATATTCTCGATTTTTTTCATTCTTGCAGTAAATATATCTGTGTTTACATCGGCCATGTTACACGCCAAAACTACGAATGAATTGGAATAATTTCCGGATCATTTAAATTCATATACTAACTACGATACTAGATACTTTTGTACAAAATTGAATACAATATCCTTAGGTTTAAAATCAAAATATGTAATACTGAACAAAATCGGGTGTACAACTAGTATACATATAAAACTAGTTTTAGTACCACTGAGCCCTTTCCCCACTGCGTAATATATTATATTCACGAGGATGAACACGGGAAAAAGTTTTAGGTAAGTTCTCTATCTTTCGACTTCTTTTGAGATAGTCGAGTAACTTTTTTAGTTTTATAATATACTATCATGTGAACTGTCGAACAACACCCCAATACTTTCTATGGGCTATCTATTTTGTTGTTGTTTTAATCGATTAAATGCATGTATATAAGATGTTCCTCAGATAGTTTACTTATGGCCTGACAAAGCAATGTCTTTAGGCCTGCGAATGTCTTCTTTTGACAAGCAACTATGTCTTTAGGGAGCGAAATTTTTGGGGGTTTATGGGATTCAAAACGCTGGACAAGCAAGTAGGTAATCGCTTGGTTGACTTTGTAACACCAAAGACGGTGGAGGCCATCTTCAATCTGTGCTTTTAATAATTAGCAACAGTAAGATGGTTACCCTGCTATCAGTCGCTTTTATCTTTTGTATCCCTTTGTCGTTTGTCTGAAATACTGACCTCAACTGGTCCATATATGTTCTAATCATGGGCGTGCCCACGGTTAGACAAGGTGGGTTATTTGCCCAACTCTGACTCGAAGTCAAGGAAAAATACTTTCGATTTTAAAAAGGAAATTTTAGGAAATTTTGTCAAAACGACCGTTCGGGATTGATATTTGATTTGTACAAATATTTCTTTCCAGTTTGGATGTCTGTCCTTGTGGATCTCCTCACCTTGCCTCAGAGAGCACGTTAAGCCTTCGGTCCTGGTTGTTATCATAAATACCTGATAGCGATCGTTACTCATAGTAGGGAACACATCCGCCAACCCGCAGTGGAGCAGCGTGTTGGATGAAACTCTAATCCTTTTCCTACATAGAGAAAGAGGCCTATGCCCAGCAGTGGGATGTTACAGGGTGAATGTGATCCGCGAGATATTATTTTAGTAGTGTAGATAATGAAAGTAAATGAAAAATTGCAGTAAATAAAATGAATTTAATTTTCTACTACCTATTGACTTCTATATTTTTTTTAACCCATAATTACAAAATTCTGGGTACACCTATGATTCTGATTATTTACTACAATTAATTGGTCATCAAGGCTGAGCTAAAGTTGAGTGACAAGAATCACTCACTATTTTCTCAACGCGAATAGATTATTATGCATATAACACGTTATTATAGTGTTAATATTAGGCAGGTTATGTAAACATTGTAAGGTTATATACCGAAATACATTATTTCACTAATTTACTTCGTTTTTATTCCACGATATAACCTAAACACACAAAGTTGGCCCCCGTGTTTGTGATAGGAAATGTGTAAACGAGCCGATAACGTGTATTCATTATGAGCGAGTAATAAATTTGAATTAATTATAATCTAATTAACCTTCCACTGTGTATAAAGAACATTATATTAAACTAACATAATAAATATCTTAGTTTGATTTAACATACGTACGCTAATGTATTGTTAACACAGGCAGGACGCATTGCTCGAAGATTTTTGTCTTCTCTTATATATATATTGATAGATTCTTCGAAGTGATATCAATTAAGCCTTTATTCAAAAAAGGAGTCTTGTATAATTTAAAAATATTTTATTCTTTATTATTGTGATCGATAAAAGAAAACACATTTCAACAAATTTCCGTTCATCCTTCCACGGTTGTGTTTAGATTTTTTCGTGTGTATACCGATCATTTGTCTTCTCGTAGAAAATCTTACATCATGTAACTTTTTTCTATTCCTTTTAACATTATCACAAACTACGTTTTGAATAAATACAAACAAGAGATCTCTAATATAATAATCCATTCTAAAATAATAAACAAACATCCCAAGTTGTGTTGGACTAAAACAACATACAAAATAAAGTTCTCTCACGTAAAAATATAGACAAAGACAATGAAACTTAGACTTATCCCTGAATGCTAGATATTGTTTCGATTCGACTTACCGGTTAGATTTACCTAATTGAAAAAATGCTATATCTTCTCATTTAGTATGTATACAAACTGTACCGTCACAAGTTAAGAAACTCTCCTTTAAATTTAATGATGACAAAATTGTCTTCAATTCAAATTTCAGGGAGTTGGTGACAGATGGTGAGGAACGAAGAGTCTCTTGATGAGGAGCATCTTCGGCACGACATGGACGCCTTACAACAAATCCGCTCATAGCCTAGGGCCGATCGCAGATATACACAAAAAAATCAAATAAAAAAAAACATAATAGGTAGCTATAAAACAATCTTTTTTTATTTGTCTATCAGTATAGCTATTTTCATTTTGGCGGTTCATCGCGCAAAAACTACTGAATGGATTCAAATGCAATTTGGCACTTTTTAGTTTAATGCTACGAGTTAGGGCACGGAATACTTTTTTACTTTTCACTGCCTTAATCCTGAAATTCAGTGCAGTTACTAGTAACCTTGTAACTATGGGAAATTGAATTAAAATGCGTTATCGCAAATGAGTTCAAAGTTCGGCATACAAATTAGTTTTAAAAATACCAATTAATTCACAATCATCACATAGGAATCAATACATCATACATATTATGAAGCTAAAAAGTTTGTTTGTTTAAAAGAGCTAATCTTATGCACTACCGCTTCGAATTGAAAATTTCTTTCTGTATCAGATAGCCCATTTACCTAGGAAGGCTACCGGTTATTTTTTTACTCAAATTAATACGGGTTAAACCGCGGTGCATAGCTAGTATGATATATAGATATAAGTTGCATAGATCATAGTTGTCTACACAATTTACTATTGAATCAATTAGGTATTTAATTATAAATATTTTCTTCTTCTTATAACATACACACACGGTCGTCAGTTCTCATGTTAAGCAACTTAATGTTTGTATTACAGGTAACAGCCGACTGTTATAACTATATTTTTTGATAAATATACATAGAAATAATACATATACACATATTACACCCAGACTTAGGCGGGAATCGAACCCGCAACCCGTGGAACAGAAAGCAGGGCCACTACAAACTGCGCCACCGGGCTAGTCAATTTAATAATGTAATTTATGATTTAATACCAACCACAATGTTCCCGATTACAAAACCACGAAATCATAAATCATATCATTGAAAACAACAGTCTTTTGTCTAGAAATATTAAGGCGTTCGTTATTGAATTACTATAATCGATAACGCCTTAGCTTTTGCGTTATTAAATGTCGACATTCGATGAAAGTCTTCCATTCCTTCCCAATATGGAATATTCATATATAAGATTAAATATGAATGTAATTTATAGTACTATCTGTGGCTTATAGTTCAATTCTATTTGGTAATTTCGGTAAAAAATTATTACAAATCTGCTTTGTGAATGATCATAATATTATAAATGTCTGCCAGAATTTATAATGGTAAAGATTTTGATGACTATGTTGATGTAGCCTTAACCATTATTATGTTTCCTTTAAAGATGTTAAAGTTTTTGAAACATGCGTATATAGATATGTATGACTAGCCCTCTTGGCACCGTTTGTAGTGAAAATAATCTTTCTAAATATATATGTTTTTATTTACCTTTTTACCGACTCTGAAGGAAAAATATAATCACTTGTGTACTTGACGATCAAATAAAGGATTGGAGAAATCTAAAAGTATAAAATTAAAATCATTTTATAACATCTGCTGAATGTCTAATTCTGGTTATAATAATAAGCAATCTGTGGCAAAGGCACAAAAATATTTTATAAAGAGGGAGAGAAAAAAAATAATGAAAAATACGAAAACTTGACAACCAGTATGACACAAAGGATCTTATTACGTATTTCGTCTTTGAAAAATTCCTTCATAATATTTAATAAAGGCTACAACGTCTTTAGTGTTAGATCATTAGATGTGTTATGATAATCCAATTTAGTGACGCATAGATTATACTGTCACTTTATTAAGCTTCGCGTTATTATAAAATCGGGCTTAGTGAATGACATGAGATCAAACCGAATAAAAAATTTAATAATTCCTGTCTCGTTAGGAACCTGAAAAAAGGTAAATTTTAAACGCAAAATAAGTTTTTTTTTTTAAATAAATGGATACTTATTAACAATTTTTATTAGCTACTAGTTGCCCGGACAGACTTCGTTCTGTCTGTTATGTTTTTTTTTTTAGTATAAAAACCTTCCGTGAGATTTAAGGAACATACAAAAAAAATTAGCCGAATTGGTCGTGCCATTCCCCAGTTATGCTCTTAGCAATATTCATTTTCATTATTTAGAAGATTAGCTCATTTATTCATTAATTTCAATTAATGACATCCATCAGTTCCAAAATAGTACAGATGACACACAAAAATGAATTGACAAGGTCAAGATTACAACTTCAACTGAAATAGACCGTAGGAATATACGTATTTAATACAATATTTAACTCTTCATCTAATACAACACAAGAATTAAATAATTGTGTTTGCTCGCAAACGAAAAAAACCGACTTCAATTACATCGACAAGTAATACAACGTAGGTAGACGAAAAAATTGTCAAGTAAATACGCGCTAGTAAAGATTACTCAAAAAGTTGTAATCAGTTTTCGATCTAATTTAAACAAAACTACAAGACAAGTATTAGCTTTCGATTAAAGTAAGAATCATCGAAATCGGTAAACCGAGTAAAAAGTTATGCGGTATAATATAACGTAGGTCGACGAAAAAGTAGTCACGTAAATACGCATTATTAGATATAACTCTAAAAGTACTTGTCAGATCTCAATTAAATTAAAATGGGACCACATGACACGCAACACCTTTCAATTAAAACAAAATTGATCGAAATCGGTCCACCCAGTCAAAAGTTCTGAGCTAACATACATAAAAAAAAACATACATGTCGAATTGAGAACCTCCTCCTTTTTTGGAAGTCGGTTAAAAAGTGCAATACACGTACATACCCAAACATTGTTTTTTTTTCTATTTAAACCTACGCTAGTTAGTTGACTTGATGCATGTCGTCCTTTTAAAAAATCTCCTTCAAAACAAAAGAGTAAGATCATTATAACAAAAATCAAGGCTTTTATTACACCAGCATTTGTTGCCTAAAAATTTTATATTACGAATAGTCAAAAAAAAAAAAAAGCGTTGTAGACTTTATTTTATTTTATTTTTATTTTCATTTTTTTATTTTTTGACTTGTAGTCATTATCACAAATACGAATTATACTTTACAATTTTACTTATATTTCCTAAATAAAAATTAATAATGATTTAAACAAAACATGCATGAAAAGACTTACGTCCAGTTTAAATTTTGAATAACGTTAACGACTAAAAGTACAAAAGAAAATAAAGGCGTGGCTTCCCGCCATTTTGTTTAGCAGCTGTCATTTTTAAAATGTCATTAGCAAATGGCGGCCGAGCGACCGTTTTATCGTACTTTGATTTATTCTCATATAACCGTCCCATTATTGAGTGCTTGAAAATATAGAATACGGCCGATAAATGAAAATTTATAGTGGAATATTAATTATTTACAGGATATTTATATATTTCTAAAGTGTAAGGTACAAATAATAAGATATCGTATATATTTAAAAAAAAAGTATATTTTAGTTTATTATAATCTGTATTAAAATAGTTACTGTTTCTTTATTTTTTATGAAAAATGCAATGGAGTCGAGCACAATCTTGTATGTTTTATTTTATTGTGTTTGACTAGTCCGCTGCCGCAGTTGGGGTTATGGGTTTGATTCCCACCCCGAGTCTGGGTGTAATTTACATATTTATTTATATATTATTTATATTACGTATGTTGATGTAAAAAATATGTAGCTGTATCGATCGGCTCTCGGTAAGTTTCTTACCGTTTGGAACATCGTCGCGATCGTCTGCAGTGTAACTGTGCATGTTGTATACACGGTGTATTTGGAACGCATTGAAAAACGAAGAGGTATGATAGTGTTGGCTTAACCTGACATGATACAAGTGAAAAAAAAGCGAAAAAAAAAATTTTTTTTTTCCTGTTTTCATCATTTTTTTTGGTATAGTCCGGTTTGGAAAAAATAATGAAACAGAAATTTGAAGATAATGCTTTAAAATAATCGTGTTTGGAACAAACTGTCAATGTAATGCAAACTGTTCATACGCGCCATCAGCTGACAGAGGTCAACGGCACGCGGTAAACGTACTCGCCGCCGCGCGCACGTTTAATTTTCGTTCCGCCGCCTCCCGCGCCCCGCGCGGCATGATACATTGCTGCCTCACATAATACAGAAGTCCTAAAATGTTCTTAAAAAAACGTTTCTGGGATAAATGGTTATATGCATTATATAGTATATAAATAGTATATTACGTGGTTTAAATCTTACAAAGCGTTCCAAATACACCCAGTATATTTAATTTCATTTATTTGTAGATAATAATGTCCTTTTTTAAGCATTTATACATACGAGTATGGACATTCTTTTACAAATAAATAACTGGTTCAGTTTTCTTTGTGTGTTATTAAATATTGTACAAGTTTTTGTCGTTTGTTTACAGATTAACGACAAAGCCGACTTTCTGAGGCAGAAAGAGGGTTGAAAACTTTACCAATCTAGGAAACGTCGCCATCCGCCAATAAGATTCTTGTCATAGTGATAAATTAATCTTTGAACGAAATACGACAGAGTTTATTCCTCAGATAATAATTATTGTGCTCGCTTTATTAACGTTGGAAAAACTGTTTTTGTTAAAATATTGCTGATTTAACTAAACTTCTATGAAATCTCGCACGAGACAAATCGTATCATATTTTTAATACATATATTTTGCTTTTATTTATATTTTTTACTAGCTGACCCGCGTCCACTTCGTTGGGCGTTAATTATTTTTCACGATCGATCACGATTCAGCCTGTAATATCCCACTGTTGGGCATAGGTCTCTTCCCCATGTAGGAGAAGGATCGGAGCTTAATCCACCACGCTGCTCCAATGCGGGTTGGCGGGTATATTCCCTACTATGGATAACGATCGCTATCAGGTGTACATGATAACAACCGGGACCGACGGCTTAACGTGTTCTCCGAGGCACAGTGGGGAGACCCACAAGGACTGCACAAACACCCAGACCACGGCAAACATCTGTATGGCCAATACAAATGCTGTCGTGTGCGGGGATCGAACCCGCAACCGCTCGCACAACAGCCAATCACAATCCAGTGCTGTGACCGCTGCGCCAACGCGGCGTCAATCAAATTATTTTTGTGATGCAAATATTTAGTAAAGTTTTCATCTCGCTCGCACATCTCCGACTTGATTTATATAATTATATTATTATTTTTCACTAATTTTTTTTTGTATAATAACAATAAAATTAATAACTCTATCACTATATCACTACTGAATAGTGTAGCTTTCTGTTAGTGAAAGAATTTTATGATAGGATCAGTATTTGCGAAGATTACCAACAAACAAACAAAGTTAAAAACTTTACCTCTTTATAATATTATTAGTATATATAACGATCATCATCATCATTTCAGCCTATCGCAGTCCACTGCTGGACATAGGCCTCCACAAGTTCGCGCCAATAATGGCGTGAACTCATGTGTTTTACCCATAATCACCACGCTGGGCAGGCGGGTTGGTGACCGCAGGGCTGGCTTTGTCGCACCGAAGACGCTGCTGCCCGTCTTCGGCCTGTGTACTTCAAAGCCAGCAATTGGATGGTTATCCCGCCATCGGTCGGCTTTTTAAGTTCCAAGGTGGTAGTGAAACTATGTTATCCCTTAGTCGCCTCTTACGACACCCACGGGAAGAGAGGGGGAGGCTAAATTCTTTGCCGTAGCCACACAGCATATAGATAACGATACGCATACCTAATATAATATGCAATCTGTATCAAACAGTTGGATTGGAGGCCTCTAATATAATGCATAAGAATTGAAACTGAACCTGTGTTATATTTATCCAGTCATATTTTACAGTAGACAATAGTACTCATTGCCAGCTTATAAAATCTAACCCCTCTTGGGTTGGTAATTTTGAAAGGAATGCCGTTTTTATTTGACTCCGCTGTCGATAATATAAGCTTTGACAGCTGGTTCCAGTTTTTATGGTTCCAGCGATGGTCTAAGAGACGTGGAAGAGCGACCTTCACCGATCTGATAACTCGATAAGACATATTTTTTATCAAATATAATTTATAAATAAATATGCCTATGATAACTTGCCTATCGAAAAGTGGTCATAGATACTTTTAATTTAATCAATTTTTTTATGATAACCGAATGAGTTTTATCTCAATTCATAGTTTTTAACACAGAGAATATGCCTAGGAAGCCAATTTATTTATTGCCAATTTATTTTTGGTCATGGCTACCTGGCAAGTAGATGTGAACAGGTAGGTCAATATATACCTATATTCGATACTACATCGATCTGTTCGAATCGAAATTGATATCATAGGTAAGATATTGTAATTACAAAACCAATCATATAGGCTTGTCTCCAAAAACTTAAAAAAAATAGCTATGACCACTTTTCCATGGGCAAGTTATCATAGGCATATTTGTTTATAAATTACATTTGATAAAAAATATGTCTCATCGAGTTATCAGATCGGTGAAGGTCGATGTTCCACGTCTCCTCTACTACGATGTTGAGAGGCGGAGCACGTACGGCGTACGAGCATGGTGTACACTACAAGATGCAGCCGTTCGTAGTTTATGATTCTACATGCTTCAACTGGTAAGTCAATACCGACTAAGCTGGAAAACATTTGATATACTGCGAGACTTCCAACGCTGTTTCAGTGATTTTTATGTTCATACTAGCTGTGCCTGGCGGTTTCACCCGCGTTAGTTTGAGAGAAAAAGGTACTAAAATGTTATATAGCCTTCTTCGGAAAATGGACTTTCTAAAATAAAAAGAATTTTCTAATCCGAACTAGTAGTTCTTGAGATTTGATTCTCATTCATTTTCCAATGTTTTTAATAGTTATTATGCTATTCGGAACGGAGATAAATACAACGAATCAAAAACCATGAAAATCGGTCCAGCCGTTCTTGAGTTATAACCCGACTTTGTTTTATATATTAAGATTAGTCGAGTATTATTTTTAATGATAAAAGAATTTTTAAAATTGTTTTAATGAGTAAACAGTTTTTTCACGCTATAAATAACGTTTAACAGCGCTTTTATCTGTTTATATAATGTGGAATATATGTATTATAGTATACCGGCATTTTCTGAATCTTACAACTAGCAAACGTTTTATTATTTTAATTTTATTAATTTGTACTATTTTATTACGAATAAAGTTTTGTTGCGTATTGGAGCTGATATATACACAATTTTTGTGTATTTATTATAGTACAATATTAGTAGTTTTTGATATCTTACTTTTGATTCGGGAAAAAATGTTTGAGAGGAAATAAGAGCCATTGAAACTGACGGCAAATATGGACCCTCTGGTGCAGAAGGTGTGGTCCGTTGCGATGTTCTGACAATACACGAACCATATCCTTGCTATTGCTACATTATTTTAAATTATAACATGTCTCAATTCAAAACAACAATTTCGTGGCAAAAAAGTCGTGAAAATTACCAAAATTAAATTTAAAAAAAAGTCTTTATATATTTTTTTTTTCGTAGACAAAGTGGTAGGAAATGCTACTGTATAAATGCTTAAGTTAAATTTTACTCAAGCAATTTATCTTTTTAGTACTTTGCACATTATTATACGTTTTAATTTAGTCTTAGTTTATCTACTTAAATAACTAAGAAATTAAGTAAAAACTTTCGCTTTAAAGATAATACCAAACTGTTTACTTTTGAGATAAGTTACAAAGTTCAAGGCACTAAGACTAAGTAAAATGAGTCTGTTCCAACTTAATTATTTAAATGTTATTCGCTTTTATTACTTAAATAATGACTTTCTAAGTAAGTGTTTGTGGTTAATTTATTATGTTATACCTACTAGCTGACCTCGTTGATCTTCGTACCACCATAACTTTTTTCTTGATTATGTGGACATTTTTTTTTTCAATTTTCTTTCACAGCAATTTCGTATATGGCAATAACAAATAAAAAAAAGAAATATTGAATTTGGTGCAGACGTTCGCAAGTTGTGCGCTCACACGTTTCGGCGATGGTTTTTTTGAAGTAAAACTTCTTTACGCACACTTGACTTTGAGAGTACCTAAGCTGGTGAATGCATGCCGAGAGCGTTACAAAAAGTGTGATCGGGCGAGGCGAACGGAGCAAGAGAGATAAATGCGAGCACACATTTTTTTTAACAACAATAACTTGAACAATAACTTTTTTTTAATTCCACGCGGACGAAGTCGCGGGCACAACTAGACAGTAACAAATATTACGCAACTTTTAGTCCTACAATCGATAATACAATTTATCTCAATTCTTATTAAATTTTGATATTAGTACTTTATCTAGGTCCAATTTTGTATCTAAAACAGACTTTACATTATATCCTAATATATTTCAATTAATATTACAAATTTAGCCGCTCCCAGAATATAAAATAATATAGTAGCAGCAGTAAACATAAATTTTAGTTTAGTTTCATTTACTCGTAACGTCAGAATTAGCATATCTTACAGCGTAGGTCGGTGGATGAGAATATATTTTTTTTAAAGTAGATTTAATATAATATACAGACTCTACATTATCTTCTATGATAGCTTTATATTAACAATGTAATTCAGAAATGCTTTTAAAAGCCTATTAGAAAAAGGTCTCTATCTATTATTTTAATTAACTTGATAAATAAAACAATACGCCCGCGATGATTATTAAACATTATTTATTATTATACAAAAAAAGGTGTGAAAATTATTAAAGTCATTCATATTATTACAAATTCACACAAAAGTACTTTACCAATCTCACAAGCAGCTTTTATGATATCAGACGACTGACATACTCGTATGTGCTCGTATTTTACTAATGTTGGTATCTAATATATACCATGGACGTAATACCTACCTAACAGGACAGAGTACTCTGAAAATATGTATTTACGAAAATGAACACTAGTCCAACGACTTAAGTATTATATTCGGTTGCGCATTATACAAATGCAAAAACGAGCCGAGAGAGATAGTCACAACGGAGGCCTTGTGTCTCGTTCTTTCATATTGCCAGCATAAAAATGTTTCTGATCAAAAATTATGGCTGACCTAAAACTCCATTGAAACAATTGTATTTTAATGTTATTTTACCAATTGTAAGTCAGCAAATCATAATTAAAATTAATTTCTTTAAATTTATTCTTAAATAAAAAGAAAACATAAATTATTATTTTGCCTATTTCTTTTTTTTCTTACGGTAACTCTCGTAAACATCACAGTGGACATTGTTTAAGACTGTAATAAAACTGAATATAATGCTTAACACCTTGTGTTAGTGTTCATTTTCGTATAAACAAATTTCCATCTACAACTATGGTGACCATGCGTCACTTTATTCACTTTTATTGATATTAAAGAAATGTTTGTGTTATAAATACTATTTGTTGTTCAAATAAAAATAAAATATTAAATTTAAAATAATTGTGTAACGTAACAAAAAAACACAATTCAGCTGTTTTAGTGAACGTATATGGTTCTAAATTATTAGTCTATAAATTTTAGTTATACTTGAGATAACAAGCGCATAAATTGAAATGTGAGTTGACACGTAAACATAAAACAGTCAAGTTAATGTACAAAAATTGCTCTAGTCCATTAAGGGTTCAAGTTTTAAGTTGTACTTAAGAATAGAAATTATTGGCTGGGAACTCAAACAGTTTGGCTGTTCTGTTGAAATATTAGACGATAAATTTTATATTCGAGACAGGCTTAAAAATTTTGTGTTGACAGATGCGAGGGAATGTTCTAAGGGCCAGTTTCCACTGATTGATATAATCGCGATTAGTTCGACATAAAGTCGGTTTACGCATTTAACAAAGTTTAGAGCTGGAAATTGCATTTCACTAACATAAACTAAACGCAGTTAGAGAATAACGGCTGAACCGATTGCACTAATTCTTTTTTTTTTTGTGTTCCTTGAAGTATGAGGATGTTTGTTACAGAGAGGAATTTTAAAGGGATTGCCTGAAAAAGTCTTAAAACAGCACTTTGCTATGTTCTCATACAAATAATTCGTAATAATAATTAAACGAAAGCAAGGTTAGAATCGAACTATAAATTCGATTAAGCAAAGCATAATTCTATTAAGCGGTGGAACCCGGGCCTAAGAGTTCGACCCGGCGTATGAGTGGGTTTTTTGCTGTAATTACAGGACGCCGGGGTTGCCATCACAAAGTTTTGAGTTACCTTGTTTGGATTAAAAACTACAAAATTGACGTGTAGTTACTTTACATTAACACGTAAGGTTAAAAAATGACGATAATCGGTTAAATAACTTCCTTTTGAAATCGGTTGAATAATACATTATTCTTCACAACCGTCATACAAATTTATTATAACTAACATTGTTTTCTTCGGCTTTATTCAATGTATATTTGGTTTTCCCTTTTATTGTTTATCTTTTATTGTGTTTTGTTTAATTGATTTACACAATTTCCTTTGGATCGGATAAAAGTGCTTACAGCCAGTAAAGTTCAAATTATTGAGGAAGTAATAATTTTATTCCTTGTTTTTGTGTAATAATTTTATTCCTTGGTTTTGTGTTGCACTATAATGATTTATAAACTATCGATTAAATTATTAGGAAGAAACAATTATACATTGGTTTGCCATATCTTTGAACACGGCAATGAACCGAAGATATTCAAATTTCCTTGTAACACGGGAATTGCTGAGTGTATGGTATCACTGCAGAGCGCATTGGTGAACGTGTAAGGGTGGGGGAAAAACAGACGCGAGATTTTTGAATAAATACGATGGCAGTCAGTTTTGGAGGGAGTCAGAATTTGATTTTGAATTCGAAGTACAGTACGTAGGCCTCCGCGGCCGCCGCGGCCTCTTGGCCGGCGAAGCTATGGAACTCTGACTTAAATTAAAGATAGAAATACCTAAAAAGTATTTTTTAGATTTGATTCAGAGATTTCATTAGGATAAGCCGGCTGAGTGTGGCTATGTAGCTTCAGTTTAGTCCGCGAAATAGTTTTAATTTAATTTTACTGATTATTATTAAGTGCAATTCTTTATTATAGAATCTTAATTTGTAATCCGCTAAATAAATTCAGTGAAAGACCTGTGATGAAGCGCTCCTGATTGGTTCGAATGCATTAATTTTTTTATTTATTTGCATGTTTGGGTTTCTGCATGTTGTGTTTTTTTTCTGATTTTTATAACTTTTACGGAGATTTTTAATAAAAGATATCTAATGAATTATTAGTTAGGGTTACGTCGAAACTATTAATTATTGATTAAATTATTGAAAGGAATTATTATCTAGGTTTACATTGATATTAACTATTGATTATTTACTGAACGAAATTGTTATGAAAAGGTTACATTGATAATATTAATTATTGATTGATTAATGAATGGAATTATTATGAAATAAGCCTTATGACCATAATTATATTGAATTTAACTAATAAAATGAAATTTAACTTAAGTAAATAACCACAATATGATGTTGTTAGAATAAAATGAAATTACATCCGTTAGACTTTAAAGTACATATATAAATTGAATGAATCTTGGTTAAAACTATCATATTAGATATTAAGGGTTAAATATATTTTCGTTAGGGTGTATTTAAATAATGAAATGAGATTTTACTATGTCATTACTGTGGAAGTAAATAGAGTGGTGAATAATTCTAGGAAAATATGACCTATAAACAAACTAATGATTAGTTGTCGTATCTTATTGAATATTCTCTACATATAAATATGCTTCTATTGTATGTATATGTATATATGTATATATATATATATATGTGTGTATTTGACTTCATTTTGACATTACACAAACTTTGTAGTTCAAACATTAATTTAAGAATTTGTAGATCTTAAATATATGTTGGAGCGAGGTAACACAGGTGGTTTGTAGTCTTGAATGAGTTCAAGGATACTTTTAGCTCTTGAATACATTCTAAGATGAGGTAATTACACACTGAACTATGACATTACACAATTATTGTAGTTTTGAACATTGATCTAAGAACTTATGTTCTTAAATAAGTGTCAAAACGAGGTATCTGGTAGACTGGAGTGTCTCAATTTCACGATGACTTTCATTGAACTATATAAACTATGTTAAGGTGAATCCATAAATGTTTGTATTCGCCAGTGTTTTATTATAGGTTTCCCCTATAAGGCAAGGCCTGTCTAAGCCACAGTTCTTCGCGTCATCGATGCTAGGTAGTTCCTAATCTAGGTCTATCTAGTAAAGAAAGTTGCGAGTACTTCCTACCAACCTCTGCGTTTGTGTTTGCCTAACTGAACTATGTTCTTGGTAAATACTATACGTATGTTTGCTTATCTTTGATAAGAATTCCTCATCTTTGATGAGAGACATTGGACAAACTCACCAAACACCTAGTGTATGGTCGATGTTTGAACTGCAACAAAGGTTAGTAATTTAGTTTTGGACAGTGGTATGAAGTTCTATTTTAGACTAATAGAGAAACATATTCACTTTTCCAATTAATTTATTGCTAATTTTTGTGGACAGTCTCTGTTAAGTCCTAAGGCGGATTTACTGAGATTTAAGCCAAGCCTTAATCAAGTCCTCTTGTGTTTTTCAAACATACAAACATTGATGGATCATAAAACCTATTAAATATACATTCTCTCTTCCTTGTGAAAATGAGATACTCTCAGAGATTCTGATTGAGTAAATGAATATGTTATATTTAGTTGTTTTATTTATCTCTCGACACTACTATGTCCTTTGATAAATCCATTCAGTTCCTAAGAGAGCCTGATATATTCAAATGTTTAACAACTTAATTACTGGTTCAATGTTTCAATTGAACAACCTATTCTGGTTAATGAATGCTGTTTCATTGAATGCTGTGAGTCATGCAAGGACAAACCTACACAATACACCTACTCTACATGTTGGTCTTAAACCTTTAATTATTTTTATTTTCCTTATAGGACACTCGAAAGGTTACGCTGTCGCCAGTCGCTAGTCGCCGACGACCCATCTCACAATGGTGGCGAGGCTTGACAATATAGCTGACTATAGACCCGTAACTCAGTAGGTCTTTCCTATGGGAAATTACACTACACAATCCAATTGTGGCAAAAGTGTTAGGTTTCGTGATCGAATTTCAAAGTAGTGGTGTGACCGAAGTTCCCGTATGGGCTAGTAAGCACACAATGAAAAGATCAGTAGACACGATCTCCTTTTGTTCACGTGGAACGCATCTTAATACCGTGTCTGATTACAGCTTGGTAATTACATCAACTCTAGTAATTCACTGGCTATGTCTATATGACGTCCCAAGGGATTACTCAAATACAGTCCTTGCATGATTGCGCTGCGGCGATATGAAACAAGCATTTGTTAGACAGGATATATTTCCGTCTAACTTATTGTAGAAAATTGGGACCTCTCATTTCCTACCTGCTACCTTTCTTTTGATTTGATAGCACCAACGTTGTGCCTAATTTAATTTAGAGCCTTCAGCACGGTGTGGATCGGTTGGGGTCGGAGGGGCTTGGAGGAAGCGACCCCCCGGGTTCAGTTGAACCCGGCCTTTTAATTCCCTAATACCTATAAACCCTATCCTAACAGATTAACACATACAAACAAACACTACACATTATTTTTCACAATTATCTGAGATAATTTATTAACTGAATAAATTATTTCAAGATAATTAATAACTATATAATATGTATTTAATCATTATTTCATTTACTTATCTATTTTTATTTATTTCATTTGTTTAGAGTTATTAGAATCTATCTATTATATCAGGTTTGAACTAAAAATACATGTAAAAGAAACTTAGACACTATTCAATTAATCAATGTCAATATAGAATATCCGGAATATAATTATTTAACTTTATTTCTAATTTAGCTATCTAGATTCACTAAAAATATTAGCAATTATAATTTATTCATTCTTAAGGAGACGTCAGATATTTAGTTAAACAGTAGGTGATAGTTATTTCTAAATAAATAAGTCTATTACTATTTATTCTTAACGGTTCTAATTTACTAAATTTTATTAATTCCTAATTAATTTACTAATAAGGTGTTATAAGGTTTAATATCTTTCTTTCCTTTTAATAGTATTCCAGGAGTTAGTTATCTATAGCATTTATATCACTGGTAAGTGTAAAAATCTTTCAATTAAATTTTAGGATAAATTAATTTCAGTAATTTAATGTCATTGTGCAGAGATGTTATTTTAAATTAATGGCTAGGTAGGATGTTAGTTAAGAGTTTATATAGAAATCAAGGCTTCTAATAACATATACTATGTCTTTCCTTCGGCATACCACAAAAAAGAACTGAAGTTACTCTGAAACAAAAAACAACACAACGTAGAGTCCTTCCTTATACTAGACGATCACAATTATAAGGCCAAAGATAATTGATATCCTCTTAAGCTTAATATTAGCTTGTAACGCCACAACCATGATGGTGTCACATTTTGGTTCTTCGTGACCAGGATATGATAATGGGTCTTAGGTCATCCATAGGTATAGTTACAATTGCTGCCGTGATGATAAGGATATCTATGTATATCCAATATAGTATATCGTTTCAATTGGTGCCGTGACCAGGATGTTATAATTTTATATATGTTGGGGTCTTTCTTACCACACCCTCATAGTAGTAGATCGTTTCAATTGGTGCCGTGACCAGGATGTTATAATTTTATATATGTTGGGGTCTTTCTCATCACACCCCATAGCATAGGAGAACGTTTCAATTGTAATGACATTATTTGGACTGTATTTACTTGCCAACTGTAACAAATATAGCATTAAGGTCTAAGATTAATAAATAAATAACTCGTACTATTTGTATTGTTTACTAGCTGTGCCCGCGACTGCGTCCGCGTGGAATAGTGACTTTGGACAGCATTTTTTCAATACATGTTTTGGTTTATTTTGGATTATAAGCACCGTCGTTTGGTTATTTACATGTTCAACGTGATTCTTTAAATTGGCATAACTTTTTATTTATGAACCGATTGACATAAAACAAACACTAAATGTTAAGTGCAGCCTAGCACAATATATTAATGAAAACTACACCTAAATTGGATAAGCCGTTTCTGAGATGACAGACAAACACATTTCTGAAACAGACAAAAATTCTAACAATCATTGTTTTGAGTGCTATTTGCGTTGATAAAGGTTCCATTTCCATTCATACAGAAAGCGATCTGTTACATTTTTATTATATGTATTGATTTTGTAATCCATCCCTTGTGCAAGTCTGTATATTGACACACATGAAAACAAATAATAAATATATCGGAGATCAGAAGTGAGGAGAGGACGACGGAGGGTCGAACTCGTTAATTAACAATGTAATTTAACTAAGACTAACTACTTAGTATTCAATGGACTCACCGAGCGGGCGCCGGGTCTATAGCAGATGATGGTCGTGGCAGAGGGACAAAGTCAGAGCAGTGCCCGGGACTTGCGACCCCGGGTGTAGGTTTAAGGAGGGCCCTCCTAACGATGCGCATCGGCGCTCACCGTTCACTGCTCGAGTTGCTCACGCTGTCTAACTAAATAAGCAATAATTAATTCGTGTACACAGACTAACTATTAGAAGATTCGAGGTACTTGCAGGATACACAAGTGCACCGTGCCACGCCAGAGCCAAGACTGAAGCGCTGAAGACTTAGCCGACGACAGAATGACTCGAATAATAGAATGAGTGAAGGTAGATGAATATCTACAACATCGCAGGTACCTACCGACATTAATAACTATCTGCATTGATTCCCCGACAAATATAATAATATCATATTTATTATTTATTCATTATAAATGAATCTAATAATATAATAATAGTCGTCAATACTGGTGTCAGATTTTTCAAGTTTCCAAATCTTAATGTCACCCTATTAGAAAGGGACACAAGGCCTCCGTACTAACTATCTCTGTCGGCTCGTTTTTCAGCTGCGAGTGATCTGTCCTTAGTTACTATGTCCATGATATATACTGAGTCAAAATAAAAACCATATTCTACAATATTTATTTTCAGACTCAAGACAAAAGAATCAATTGATGTACCAAAATATTTTACAAAATACTATTATTATTACGCTTTATTAAAAATTACTTATTTTTATATTATTAAAGTATTTTTTCGTGAAATGATCGTTTTTTTTAACCATCTGTTTTACATAATTATAAACCTTGTCCTGGCAACAACTAACACGAAAAAAAATGATCCAATTTCGAACGATCGTTCTAAAATATATATTTTGGCCATTCATTATCTTCTTCTATACTTATTATAAAAATAAGTCCCCCGGTCGCGTCTTTCTGTCCTCCTGTCTGTCTGTCTGTCTGAACGCGATAAACTCGAAAACTACTGAACGGATTTTTACACGGTTTTCAACAATAGAAAGAGTGATTCTTGAGGAAGGTTTAGGTATATAATTTATTATGCTTTTATGTAAATTAGCAGAAATACGGCGATAAATGTTGAAGAGGTCGCAAAAAATCTCGCCAACGGGGACCTTTCCTCGCGAACGCCGCGTAAACTAGCAAAGATATAGTTAAGTAATGTACTAGCGAATTCAAAATCTATAAAAATGCTACAAAAAAGTCCGCGACAGCATATCTCTATCTCTTACGGTTGACTTACAATAACCACTTTTATGTTCAAATTTTTAATTAAAAACATTACGTTATTTTCAAAGCTATTTTCTTTAGTTCTGTATTATTCCTTATCCAAATAAATATGTTAGTTAGCTTAAGAATTTAATGCAGATTAAAATTGCCCTTTACACTATATCAATCAGATGAATAGTTTTTGAGATATCTTCGTTAGAAGTAATTAGCAGCGAAACATTTAATGCTCGGCGAGTCAGCGTTCTTTCTGAGATGCCTACGGCCGCGGCGCGGGCGAGTCCATCCCCTCTGCCCCGCATCGCTCGGCCGCCTGCTCATGCTACTACACAAAGATCATTTTAACGAACGTTTTTTTTTAACTTTTTTGTTAAATTCCACGCGGACGAAGTCGCGGGTACAGCTAGTCATTTACATAATATATTATAGATAGGCAATAAACTCTATGTATGTATAAGTAATTACAAAGCATGTGTTAAACATAATGACGAATACACGAGTATATAAAAATTAGATTGTAGTATAAATAATACAAATGAAACAGTAATTCAAGCGAACACTCTTAGCGGTCGTTGCTTCTTTACATTAAAGGACCGAGGAAAGTAATAAAAGAAACAAGAAAACTTATAAACGCCTAAAAATTGTGACTTTTATATTGTGATGGATAAAGAAAACTTTGTTTTCAAGTTTAAATACATTTTTAAGTAGACATTTTGTGTTGACGTTTCTTTTAACGACTTTTTTTTCTTGTCTAAATACGAATTTATTTAACTTAAGAATAGTTACAATATGTATTTTCAGAATATATGTAGATTTAGAAATTTTTAGGAACATTGTATTTTATACATTTACTACATAATATGTTACAAACACGCTTATTTTATACTATGTAATTTGCTCTCAATATGTACCAATACAAGTTTAAATTGACAAATAATAATATGTGTTATAGTGAATGTGTTTTAATCCGACAACTCGCAGTAGAGCAGCCTGGTGGATTCAGCCCCGATCCTTCTCCTACATGGATAAAGAATCTGCCAGTAATATCCCATTGCTGGGATCAATTAAAAACAAAAATCTTTATATATTCAAAATGCAGGATTCATTTGCAGGATTATTACGTTCATTTGCAGGATTAAAAAATGTTACTTGTAAAGGCTCAATAGCTGTCAGAATAATATAACGTTTTCATACACAATATTAAACCGTCCCGTATAGAGCTTCTTGAATATTACGGCTTAAGGAAAGCTTTGGTCCCGCCAGTTACATTGTCAAAAAATCGTTGACTGATCAGAATTGATTAGCAAAATTTAGTCAATTTAATTTCTTAACAAATTTTCCAGTAGTCATTTCTTACATAGTAGTAACTAAAATCTATACTATTAATATATAAAGCTGAAAAGTTTATTTGTTTGGTTGTTTGTTTGTTTGAACGCGGTAATCTCAGGAACTACTGGTCCGATTTGAAAAATTCTTTCAGTGTTAGATAGCCCATTTATCGAGGAAGGCTATAGGCTATGTGTCATCACGCTAAGACCAATAGTTGCGAAGTCCACGCCGACGAAGTCGCGCGCAGAAGCTAGTTGTCAATAAATCTAACAAAAATCGCAATTCAAAACGGATAAAATCACGTTCCATGATTAGTAACATAAGTACTTACTCGTAAGATTCAATCACATTGTTTCTTGTCTATCAAATAAAGCACTCAATCTGTAATAATGTCATTACTACTGATGTTGACAGAATATATCGTACATTTATAAACGTAAATAGAATACTTGGATTGTAATACAAACTCCATTACACAAAAAAATACACTCAAACTCGTCTTAGTTCAATATCTGTATTAACATTACTTTGTTTGAGAAGTATTCATATGACTTCTCTGGAAAACAATTTGATTATAAGACCGATAAGGTTGTAGACGTTTCAATCTATTCTGAATCAATCTGTATGACATCAATACATGATCATAAGGAATATTTTTATGTTTCTTCGATTCGTTGAACATACCTACTAATATCTGTTCTTTCATATTTGATTAAAAAAACTTATGTATGAAATCTTTCTATATTCACAAAAATACAACAAAAAACATCGCGTTGTAACAGCGCGTGTAAGCATAAGAAAGTTTACACTATCTACATATACGAGTACCTATGTAGGTACTACAATATTAAAGTAATAAAAAATTTATTACTTTCGCTAATTAAAATACAAACAAAATTAATTACTTCTTGAACATCGTGTCGTATCCGTAACGTTGCTTAAAAGGCAACGCCTAGGAGTGTCGCATTCATCACAATTAGCGGGCGAGACGCTGCAGTCGAGAAAAAACACAAGACTACATCGAGAAATTCCCGATGTTTAATGGTGTTTGTACACTGACCATTATTTAGTGCGGGCGAGGGCTTTAAGACACTTTCGAGAAAAACAATTTGTATTCTTTACTTTAGCACTCTCGTTTAATATATTTTGGGTGCATCGTTCTCGTACGTGGTCAGTGGCGTGCGAAATTCGAGTTACATCGTGTTGCATGCAGTGTAATGTTGTCGCAGTTTATTTATATTTTATAAAGAAAATTTATAGGGTTTTATTGTTGTTGGGTGTGGGATCTTCACATAATTATATAATAAACATTACTCTTCTTTAAATCAACATATTCCTTTATTTTCATATAAATTAATTAACACAAACTTTTCATCATAACCATCGACTACAGAGTACAACGCAGAGAGATGTAAAAATCTAAGTCATAGACTATAAAGTATCACAACATAGGGTTCTGTAATAGTTTATTATACGATTTATGGGCATTGTAGTTCCTCTAGATCGTAGATTACAATATACTTTATAAAAACTAATATAATAAATCTTAAGACTTTTTTCATTTACATAATTATGTTTATAACGTTCAAATAGTTCATGGTACAATTCCTGGTCACACGTACACTCAATTCTGATGGCAATCTTGAAATCTTCGACCGACTAAGCATAATTATGTTACCACATCTCTATACTAATTTTATTAATATTGTATCTCAACATGGATAATAATTGACACAATATTTAAAATCGTTTAGTTATTTGTTAACCTAATTATAATGTTTGTTATAACCTTAGTTTACAGAATCTGATACAATATAGCAATAGCCTATTTGTTTTTTAAATTCTTTTGGTTGTTTTATTAGAATTTCCTTTCAGAAGTCCTTTCCTTCAAGAAGCAAAAACAAAAATGGTTTTATCACTTGATAAAACCATTTTTGTTTTTGCTTCTTCTGTTTACTAAAGGGTATATAACTTTAAGTAATAAATAGTTAAGTTTCTAGATAAGTGTTTGATGGTTTTCAATATAGCATCTGCTATTACATTTTTTGTTTGATTTAAGCAAAATTGTGGTATGTTATCCAAATGATATAAATGTTGTATTTTAAAACTATTTTTTAATTGTTTTTTACTCATCATAATACTTTATGACTGAGAATGTAATACGAATTAAACGTTAAATACAACGTTTAAACAAAAATAAAACATTTCAAAATTATTTTGTAACGTCTCCAGTGTAATGTTATCGGGTTACCCAGTGCCCAATACTGATACAAAAAATAAACAGTAATTCAGTCAGTCCTCGGTCACCTCTCGTAAATCAAGGGAAGAAATCACAGAGTACAGAACGAATTCAATTAACATACCTTTTGTCCGTTCAGGATTAATTGTCTTTGTTTCAAGACTTAAAATCGCTTGACAATTCTAAATACTTCCAATACATTTTACGTTGCAATTTGAACCTTAAGTGTATATTAATAAGGTTGTAGTTTTGTAGTTATAGTTCGTTCCCAGTTTGCAATTAATAAAACGCTTCGGACTTGGATAATCTGGGCCCAGAAGAATACAATTTATAGGCCAAGTTTGCACCTAGGCTTTCACGTAGCGCCCGGCTGGGGATTCGAAGGTAATCTATGTTGGACACATATTCGGATGCTGGATGCAGTTTGAATATGTAATCGAGTACTGTACTGTGCTCACTGTGTACCAGAACATTACTATATTACTTGCATTATTTTAGATTCATGTTTTTTTTAAAATTACATAAGTTTCAGCCTGTAACATCAAACGCATAAGAGCCTTATGCTCAATAATAATATATTGAGCATAAGGCTCTTTCTCCGTATTATATCGATATCTTTCTTCCCTCAAATCAACGCAGGTGAAACCGCGGGGCACAGCTAGTATTATATAAAAGAGATTTCCACCCATATATTGACTCATCACGATATCTCTGGAACTATAAGGCGTAGAGACTTAAAATTTGGTAGGAATATTCCTTTCGCCGAGTAGAGATTAGTTAAAAACGGAATTACGAAATTCCACCCACAAGAGGGGGTTGCGGGGGCGTTAACAATGTAAAATTGAAAGATAAGGCATAGAGACTTGAAATTTGGTAGAAATATTCCTTTCGCCGAGTAGAGATCAGCTAAGAACGGATTCTACGAAATTTCAACCACAAGAGGGGGTTGCGGTGGCGTTAACAATGGAAAATTGAACCGTAAGGCGTTGAGACTTGAAATTTGGTAGAAATATTCATTGCGCGGAGCAGAGGTCAGCTAAGAACGGAATTACAAAATCCCACTCACAAGAGGGGGTTGCGGGGGCGTTAACAATAGAAAATTGAACCATAAGGCGTAGAGACTTAAAATTTTGGTAGAAATATTCCTTTGGCCGAGTAGAAATCAGCTAAGAACGGATTCTACGAAATTTTACCCACAAGAGGGGGTTGCGGGGGCGTCAACGATGGAAAATTGAACTATAAGACGTAGAGACTTGAAATTTACTAGAAATATTCTTTTCGCCGAGTAGAGGCCAGCTAAGAACAGAATTGCGAAATTCCACCCACAAGACGGGGTTGCGGGGGCGTTTACAATGGAAATTGAACCGTAAGGCGTTGAGACTTGAAATTTGGTAGGACAATTCCTTTCGCCGAGTAGAGGTCAGCTAAGAACGGAATTACGAAATTCCACCCACAAGAGGGGGTTTCGGGGTCGTTAACAATGTAAAACTGAACCATAAGGCTTAGAGACTTGAAATTTGGTAGAAATATTCCTTTCGTCGAGTAGAGGTCAGCTAAGAACGGAATTGCGAAATTTCAACCACAAGAGGGGGTTTCGGTGGCGTTAACAATGGAAAATTTAACCGTAAGGCGTTGAGACTTGAAATTTGGTAGGAAAATTTCTTTCGCCGACTAGAGGTCAGCTAATAACGGAATTACAAAATTCCACCCACAAGAGGAGGTTGCGGGGGTGTTAACAATGGAAATTAAACCATAAGGCGTAGAGGCTTGAAATTTACTAGAAATATTCTTTTTGCCAAGGAGAGGTCAGCTAAGAACGGATTCTACGAAGTTTTACCCACAAAAGGGGGTTACGAGGGCGTCAATAATGGAAAATTGAACCATAAGGCGTAGAGACTTGAAATTTGGTAGAAATATTCATTTTGCCGAGTACAGGTCAACTAAGAACGGAATTACAAAATTCCACCCACAAAAGGGGGGTTGCGGGGGCGTTAACAATAGAAAATTGAACCATAAGGCGTGAAGACTTGAAATTTTGGTAGAAATATTCCTTTGGCCGAGTAGAAATCAGCTAAGAACGGATTCTATGAAATTTCACCCACAAGAGGGGGTTGCGGGGGCGCTAACAATGTAAAATTGTAGCTTGTAGCCACTGTCAACGAAATTTCTTCATATTGTGATGAAAACGAAGGTTATTGCATCGATTAAACCAATATAAATTAAAAATACGAAAGTTAGTACAGATTAACATCGCTACAATATTTTAAAATGGTACGAGCCACGGCACTTATTTTTGTAATTAATCTACATATTATATAAAAGAGATTTCCACCCATATATTGACTCATCACGATATCTCTGGAACTATAAGGCGTAGAGACTTAAAATTTGGTAGGAATATTCCTTTCGCCGAGTAGAGGTTAGCTAAGAACGGAATTACGAAATTCCACCCACAAGAGGGGGTTGCGGGGGCGTTAACAATGTAAAAATTGAAAGAAAAGGCAGCTCCTATCGACTCCAAATTTGGTATGAATCTCCTATATGTGATGTAGAAATAACCAGTGAGCGGATTTTATAATAACTCATCCCCGAACCATCAGAAAATTTTAAATTTCCGAGGCTAATAGCCTGGATAACGCTTAATGAAATAACAAGGTTTGCAGATGTGTGTTGTAATATTTTGTTATCACTTATAGCTATAAAATATAACTACATATACTACATAGCATAAAACAAAGTTGCTTCCCGCTGTTTGTCTGTCCCTATGCATGCTTAGATGTTTAAAACTACGCAATGGATTTTAATGTGGGTTGTTTTTAATAGATAGAGTGATTCAAGTGGAGTGTTTATGTGTATTATACATGCATAATATAGTAGATAAATACTGATAATTTTAGAGGTTTCTAATGTGATGTCATAAAAAAACACATTTTTTGCGCTTTCATTGCAAACGCTGGCTGAACCGAGATAGATCAAAATAATGTACTACAGTAGTGTACAACTTAAAAAGGTCTATAAAAAGTCCGCGATGGTATAAGTTTATCTCTTAGGGATAACCTACAATAACCATTTTTTATCCTTTATTTTTTACGAGAAATAATGACTTATGTACGAAGCGATTTTAACCAATACAGCATTAATCCTTATGCAATTAACTAAATTAAATACATTGTGCATTTAATATAGATCAATATGGACCTGTACCAGGACCGATGGCCGTTGGAGCAGACGTGTCCTGGAGTGGAGACCGCGTATTGGCAAACGCAGTGTAGGACGCCCTCTGGCCCGCTGGACCGACGATCTACGTAAGATTGCTGGTGTAGGCTGGATGGGGATTGCGGAAAACCGGGATGTCTGGCGCGAGCTTGGGGAGGCCTATGTCCAGCAGTGGACTGCAACAGGCTGATATGATGATGATGATGATGATGATGGACCTGTACAGCATGTTATAAATGAATGTTTTCGAAGATATCACAGATTTAAAATGCAAGGACACGACGGTTGCAGTGGTACCGACAGAAAGCCGCGGCCGGCAAGACAATTTTTTCGAATTTGTATGTTCCTACTATATAATTTATTAACCTCATTTATAGTACGTACATAAGGTTGGATAGGATTCGACTAAAACCATAATTTATCAAGTCACGAGTAACCTCTAAAGAAAACATGTTTGTATTGTCTACTGACAAAAAAGCTGTGAACGTTATGTATATAAAGACATCCTGTAGTATATTTAGTATCGGCATTTCACCCGTGCGAAGCCGGGGCGGGTCGCTAGTTCTTATATACAAAAGTATCAATCAGCTGTAATTATGATACTTAATTCTATTTAAAAATTAAAAAAAACACCGGCACAGTTGCCGGAGTTCCCTTTAAAATGTAAAAAATAATGAAAGAAACTCAATCTTAAAGTGCCTAAGTATGTACGAGTATTAATCTTTGCCTGGCTCATTCCCATTTTATTTGGGATCGGCCCTCCTTATCATGCGTCTCCAGGCAACACGGTCCACGGTCGTCTCTTTGTTGACTTGTGCTTCTTTGAGGTCTTTATTTACTATAGACATCCATGTGATTCGGGGTCTTTCGCGTCCTCGGGGTTAAGTTTTAATGTCTAGCACTTTCACTTTCACACACTGGTCACGTGGTCAGATGGTCGCCTCATAACGTGTCCGTACCACCGCAGGCGGCTCTCCTGTAGTTTTTCTGCGATAGCTCTCACTTTGAAGGTTCCTTTTATGTGTTCTGACATGATCCAGCCTAGTTACACCACCTGCCCACCTGAGCATCTTCATCTCTGCGCAGTGCAATTGGTGTTCGTGCTGCTTTTTGAGTGGCCAGCATTCGGCTCCGTATGTCATGGCCGGTCTGACGGCTGTTCTGTATACTCGTCCCTTTATGCGCACGGGCATTCGGCTGTCGCATAGCACGCCGGATGGTTTCCTCCATTTCATCCACCCAGTATTTATGCGATGGGTGGCATCAGTGTCTATTGACCCATCTTTACTGATGATTGACCCTAGGTACTTGAAATGGTCTACTTCTTTTACCTGGGTGTTCTGCAGACAGATGGTGGGTTTGCTGTTGACGCCACTAAAGTTGCAATGCATGTACTCGGTCTTCTCTCTGCTTATTCGCAGACCTGATGTTTCCAGAGCTTCCCTCCACTTTTCTAAAATCTGCTGTAGGCTATTCACATCTTCACAGATGCTGACGACGTCGTCCGCATATAGGATGTCCCATGGCGGCGCTCATTGCACATGTGAGGTGAGATGGTTCATTACCATATTGAAAAGGAGAGGACTGAGTGCGGAACCTTAATGCACACCAACCTTCACATCAAATTCATCGCCTGTTCCCGCTGGACTTCGCACTTTGGTTGATACTTGGTGGTACATATATTTGATAGTCATTATGTAATGCTCGGGGACACTCTGGGCCCTTAGAGCGTGCCAAATTAGTTCTCTTGGTACCCGATCGAAAGCTTTTTCTAGGTCGATGAATATCATGTGCAAGTCTGTTTTGTTGTCTCTGTACTTTTCCATCAATGTTCTGATCGAATGTATAGCATCAATTGTGGATTTACCGGCAGCGAATCCGCATTGGTTTTCCGTGACGCTAGTTATTTCAAGTAGCCTTTTGTTGATGACTCTTTCCCATATTTTGAAGGAATGTGAGATCAGCTTTATAGCTCTGTAGTTGCCGCAAAGTCTTATATCGCCTTTTATTTTTATAGAAAGGGATGAGAAAGCTTTTTCGCCATTTGTCGGGAATTCCATCAGCTAGGAACTTGTTAAACAGTTTCGTCAGGAACAGTACGCGGGAATCTCCCAGTCGCTTCCAGAATTCAACATTTGCCGTTTGTTTGATTGCAGGAATTATCTCTTCCGGCTTTATACCTGGGATTAACCCTTCTGTAGCAGGAATATCTTGTAGTGACTCACTGGGGAATACCTCATTTAGCAACTCCGTGTAGTATTCTATCCAGCGGTCTCTGATGTCTTTGTTTGATGTTAGTAGTTTTCCTTGTTCATTTTTGAAAAATTTGTTTGTGGTTATGTCCCTACTACCTTGGTGTTTGCATTTTGCCAACTTAAAGATTTTTTTATCGTTTTAGGCAGTTTCAAGTTTAGCATAGAAATCATCTCTGGCGGTTGCCTTGGCCTGTGCGACGGCTCGTTTTGCGATTTTCTTAGCAATTTTGTAAGCCTGGTGATGAGTTTGTGAATGAAAATGTGTTTTCTTGGTTTCCAATGTTTCTCTTATTTCATCATCCCACCAGCTAGTATCCTTGTTATTATTGATGGCACCTTTAGATACTTCTAAATATTGCTTAGCTTTTTCGTTGCAGTATATTTGAAAATCCCTTATAATTATATAAGCGAAAACTTGTAATTGGCCTTATAACTGTTGTAATTTTATGTTACATATGTTTTATTAGCTGTAAGTTTTCCAAAGTGTAAAATAAAAAATAAAAAAATAAATCTCTCCACATTGCGTCGGCTGTATCATCCTACTGCTCCTGAAGATGTTGTGCGATGTCTTCACATGGTCTGAGACCTTCTTGACCCTCCAGTTTATGCCACCGCGTTCTTATGATTTTCTCCTTCTTGACCCTGTAACATGTTTTTGGTATTTTGAACTCTGCTACTAGTAGTCTATGCTGCGAAGTAAGAGGTTCCCCGGGTATAACCTTGCAGTCTTTGCATGTCTTGAGTTTTTTTCTATTAGTTAGAATGTAGTCTATCTGAGTGCATACCCCTCCACTTTTATAGGTTACCAGATTTTCTGCAAGTTTAGTGAAGAGAGTGTTAATAATCGCAAGGTCGTGTGCCAGTGCCATTTGAAGGATGCTCTCACCTTCTGGGTTCATTTTGCCATATCCGAAGTTACCATGTCTTCTCTGTTATGTGGAAGTTTTCTCACCAACGCAACGTGACCGTTCAAGTCGCCGCCGATGAACTTGGGTTCACAGTCCGGTATAGACTGGAGTAGATCGCCAATTTCGTCCCAGAAAGATTCCTTGTCCCAGCTTGGGGGCCTGCTTCTGGACTGGGGGGCGTATGCACTTATGATGTTCATTCATGGTTGATCGTCCAGAGCAAGCTTGATTGACATTAGTCTTTTACATACTTTGTTAACTTCAACTACACGATCTTGAAAGTCTTTGTCTACTACGATTCCAACCCCATTCTGCGCCACTGTTCCATAATATATCAGCTTTTAGTTATACCCGATGTTACGCGATTCGGACCCCTGCCACTTCGTCTCCTGGATGCAACAAATGTTGATGCGTCTTCGACGTAATACTTCGTTGAGTTCTGAGCTGCGTGCTGTCATCGAGCCCACGTTCCAGCTTGCTATGCCCATCGTGGGTGGGATGGTGGATGACATGTGCGTCGCTTTGGGGGTACGCCCTAGCATTTGCTGCCCTTTTCTTATCTGTGCCTTTCATGATATGGAGTTATGATGATTGGCTTTGTTTTTACGCCGGTTGCCACCTAACGCCAAGACTATCACCCGCGGCGGAGTGTGAGCGCCACCGTTGGCCCCGAAGGGTTCTTCCACCGTCGTCTCTTCTGTGAGCCCCAGCCCAGACTCACAACACTGCTGCGGCCTCTGCTCCGAAAATTTCGAAGAAGCCACAGCAGGGGTTTTATATCGCAGTGTCCTTCTGCGGCCTTTTGGTCCGCGGGAGCTATTTTATTTCACTCCTACCCTCCTGGTTCTACTTACGCAGCCCCAGGCGAGCGCTCCCCTATCCGCCACCTTGGGGACGCGTTCCCATAGGGGTTTAAGGCTCCCCCGGGAATGTACGAGTATTAATAATTCAAAAAAAATACATCGCGTTGGGGGACCGCTCCAAACCTAACAATTCAATTACAAATAGTCTAAACTAACCTAACTTAACTAAGCAACATAGATTAATTTAAAAACAAAATTAAGAAAAGAAAACTTTTATAAAATTACTTCAAAATAAGCGTGGAGCGGTCCCCCAACGCGATGTATTTTTTTGGATTATTAATACTCGTACATACTTAGGTACTTTAAGATTTAGTTTCTTTCATTATTTTTTACTTTTAAAGGGAACTGAGGTTACTGTGTCGGGGTTTTTTTTTTTATTTAAATTTTTTATTTAATTTTTAAATAGAATTAAGTATTATAATTACAGCTGTTTGATACTGCTGTATGTGAGACGTAATTACAAATAAGTGCGTGGCTCGTAGAATTTCAATATATTGTAGCGATGTTAATCTGACTAACTTTCGTATTTTTGAATTATATTAGTTTATATTTTCACCTGTTTAATTATAAATCAGTTTATTCGTATTCAACTTAAAAATTTATACAAATGATAGACATAAGATTGTCTTAACAAATTATTATATTTCCATAATCATTATAGATATACATAAATAAAATACAAAACCGTCAGACTAAAAAAAATAAGTGTTTCCTTTACAGAAAATCGGATAGAGTACAATTATTATGTAAATTTAAATAGAATTAAGTATCATGATTACAGCTGATTGATACTGTTTTATGTAAGAATTAATTACAAAAATAAGTGCCGTGGCTCGTACCATTTCAAACTATTGTAGTTATGTTAATCTGTACTAACTTTCGTATTTTAAGCTTCGTTTTTCGGGTAGACTCTATCCCGGCCCATAACCTTCGTTTTCATCTGCATTATTAATTGAATACTCACTAGGTGCAATAATCAGTGAACCATTTTCAGTATCTAAGTTTTTGATATCAGATGTAGAAATTCCGTTGACAGTGGCTACAAGCGTTGAGGCAACCAAGCCAATGAGCAGAAGAGTCAGTATAACCTGAAAAATAGAACGAATTTAAAATTTAGCACACAACACACAACACACTGGGCAGTCAATGAGACTGTCAAATGGGCAGAACCACTAAAATTTTCACTAAAAATTTAGTGGTTCTGCCATAAATATGCCGTTTTAAATTAAGCGCTAATTTAGTGCTTTAATATTAAATTTTACGCCCAAGTAGCATGATCATAAATAATAAATTATAAAACTGCTACCTTTCACGTAAGCTAGCAATGTACTGCCGGTTATAACGCTCGTAGTGTTCAGAAGAACTACGTGTTAGCATTAAACATTTAGTGCTCATTGAGTGCTTTCAATATAATATAGAAAAGAATCACAGAGAAAACTTTATTTTTCAATTTTTTAATTGACTTTAGAAAAATACGTCTGTAAAGCAAGAATGGTCATAAGGGCAGAATTACTAAAATTTTGCTAAACATTTAGTGCTTTTTATGGGTTAGTTTAGTGCTGCAATATCAAATTTTATGCTCAAGTAGCATGATTATAAATTATAAAACTGATAGCTTTCATGTAAGCTAGCAATGTACTGCTGGTTATAACACTCAAAGTGGTAAGCAGAACTACGTGTTAGCATTTCATGTTCAGATGACGAGAGCTTAACGCTTAACGCTCGTGCAAACATGGGCTTAGCTTCTATTTTTTTAACTCAGTATGTTTAAAATGTACCTCATCCCACATTAATTGATAGTCAAAATTTAGCTAAAATTGCCATCAAGTAGTAAATTATGGCAACTAATATTACCCAGAAACTATTGAAGGGAGACAAAATAAAATACTTTAATTAGCGCCTAAAAAGCACTAAATTTTTAGCAAAAATTTTAGTGGTTCTGCCCATTTGAACATTCTAGCTTTACAGACGTGACCGACGCGACGGCTTAACGTGCTCTCCGAGGCACGGTGTCAAGATCTACAAGGACTGTACAAAGCCCCAGACCACGGCAAACTTCTGTATTGCCAATACAAATGTTTGTCATGGATCGAACCCGAAACGGAAAGTTAAATTTTTCGTCAAAATTTAAATGCAACGTTACAACATACAATTAGTGAGTCCACCATTTACCTTTTGAGCTCTTGCTATGTATACAACTTGCGTTACAACACACAGTCTGTTTTCGTAACTAATTAATGGTAAATATTATGGTACTTATAAGAAAACTGTAACAGATTATTTTAACTCTGTACATGATACTGTTTTAAAATATGGCACGGTTATGAGAAAGCATGAAAGTGAATATTTGTACTAAGTTCTAAGGCATTAGCGTTATATCCGATTTCATTTCCTCATTTTTAGTTTATTATCAATACATAGTATAAAACAAAGTCACTTCCCGTTGTCTGTCTGCTTAGATCTTTAAAACTACGCAACGGATTTTGATACGGTTTTCTTTAGTAAATAGAGTGAGTTCAGAGGAAGATTTATATGATTATACATCTATAAGTACTACAGTAGAGGAACGCTGATAGTTATTTCAACCGTGCGAAGCCGGGGAACCACTGGACACAAAAAGATGAAATTTGGCAGGAAATAACTGAAATTACCCAAAAATGGCCTTAAAAGACCTAGGGAAGAATATTTTTCCCACGACTGTTCCCTGGAGCGTGATCGAGTGCGAACTCTGTGCGCGTGCGAGATCGTAGTTCTAGCGCTAGAAAGGTGAACCATAAATTTGGCATACGAAGGGTCCTAAATTAATAAAATTTAATGAATATGCAGTACTATTAGCCCGTCTTTGTAAATATTTTCAATATCCGCGCGAGCAAAGCCGCCGGTAACTGCTAGTTACATTATAAAGCTCAGTAAAGATCGAAATATTTTGAAACCGGAAATGTACAATCTCTGAATGTAGGGCTTAACAAAATCTGACATCTTACTTCGTCTTGTAGGTTTAATAAAGGGAATGGCAATCGTGAATGAATTTGCGGATAAAGCACACCTAGCAGCTAGAAATTAAGACTCTTGAGGTTCATTTTTTATCAATTTGTTTTTTTCTTCTATAAGACCTCATTCTAATATTATAAAATGTGAACATAGTACAATTACAATATTTTGGAGAAATCATAATTCATCGCGTCAAAAAAATACATTTGTTTTGCAGTATAAATTTTTTTGTATAATGACGACTAGCAATGCTTACCTTAGATCCTTCCATGTTTGGCTAATAACTTTTTTTTTAAATAAAAATAATCTTTATTACAATTTATCACAGAGTCTTCCCAGTAAGTTGTCAGACACTTGTATTGGGAATCTAACAACTTTTGTGATACAAAAAAGAAAAAAAAATCGTATTTATATACCTACTGAGTATCATTAATTATCCGCAATATATGTAAATTAATACAAGATAATAATACTTTAAATTGACGTACTTTGACTATTTATAGACTAATTTGTATATTGATATTTAAATGAACATAAGAATCGGATTACAAATTCGTATTTATATACTGTGTATCGTTAATTAACCGCAATATATTAAATTGACGTTATTTAACTATTTATAGACTAGTTTGTATATTGATTTGGAAATGAAGACAACAATTGGATTACATAATTAGAAAATTTGCTGTAATTTTTAAACGACTTCAAAAATGGAGGAGGTTACTCAATTCGACCGTATATACAGATTGTCCCGTAATTAATGGATAATCCTGAACATACGTATGCGGAGGGGTAGGTGGGTTACAAAACCAAGAAAATATGTGTGTACTTATGTACGCACGTAAGAAGTTATACATCATTGGCTAGCGAACTACACATTGCTAACTTCTTCGTGTCGGTTATTTTCGTGACGGTGTGCGCGCGCATCGTAAAAATTTACTCTCATCATTTTTTCCTAACGCGCCAAAAGAAGTATAACTTCAAAAATAAATAAATCTATCCCACACAGTTCGTCTATGCCATTTTTTGTAAAATTTAGAAAAATCCCAGTTGTCCTCACATTTGTGGGCACCGCGTCCGCTATTTGACGCCTAGATCGGATTTTTTTTCTTTAAAGTGTTTCCTTGTAATGATATTCTTAAATTGTGTTTCAAAAAACTCAACTACTGTGAATCGGGGGGCACGGCAGTGCCCCCGCCAAGTCGAGCGCGAAGCAAACACTGCCGTACCATCCTTTACCCGAACCATTTCGCTGCATTTTCAGGCCCCTATTTGAGAACCTCTGGATAAGACCAGAACGCTGAAATTTTCGTCATCGAGTAAGCTATAATCACATACTTAAAATCCAAAATTTAAAGTCTGTAGGTCATTTAGTTCAGAAGTTAAGCGAAAGCAAAGTTTCGCATTTACGACACTCACTCACTCACTCATGATCATCAAAATAGAACTAGTACTTCCCAAAAACTCAGAGAGCTGAAATTTGGTACAGAGTTAGGGTTTAATGGCTACATAAAGGGAAAACTATAAAAACTAGGATAATCGAAGATCTGGAGTACCTGGTGACCCTGATTAAAAAACACAAGAGCCCAATCAAAATATTAGAAGAGATCGATATACCACCTTTACATAAAATATAATGCGAAAAACAGGGTGTAAGGGGTTGAAAGGTGGGAATGAAAATTCGTATGGAAGTATATGTATACATATAATGTTCGTGTTTCGTAACTGTCAAACATTTAATGTTCATCTCGTCGATATGGTAAACTCTACCCTTAAATTAAAGAACGTATTTAAATAAAGGTTTCGAATCGACAACTTATATCCACAATATACGGATATTGGCGTATTTTACATTTTAAAAATTAATAATAATGTCAGTAATGAAAACGGATTGACATTATACATATTGGTTGTCAAATATTTATTTATGCGAGCGTTCAGAAATTTATTTAGTGTAAACTAAGGAAAATATATCAAGCTACTTAAATATAGAATAAATAATAAATGTAAAAAAGAAATAAAATACAAAAAAAATAAGTTCAATTGATTGGTCTCCTTGAGAAATTCCAGATTATTCTGTCAATCCAGTCAAAGTCAGTATATCATATAAATATTTTTGTCGCGGAAGTCTAAAAGATATGTGTTATATATCTAATCTGTACTTATATATCTATATATAATATTATAAACCTGAAAGTTGAATTGTTTGTTTGTTTGTTTAAACGCGCTAATCTCAAGAACTATTGATTCGAATTGAAAAATTCCTCTGAGGTGGATAGCCTATTTAAAGAGAAAGGTTACGCTTTAAGAAGAAGGAAGGCTATTTTTTTCCTCAAATCACAGTGGGTGAAACCGCGAGGCCTAGCTAGTTGGTACATTAAAAAATCGACTATTATTGCAAAAATCAGATCACATCTTCTAATTTAATCTAGCCTATAGCGTCCCACAACTGGGCGAATGCCTCCACTTCTGCTTTTAATACGCATATAAATAAAATTATAGGAAAACTCTGGATAACACTAGACTGGCTTTTATACTTATACTTACAAGTTTACAAGAAAAATAGGCGAACGATTAACTTAATTCTACTCGAATATTACACAAATTACACTAAAATATTAATTTCCCTCAAAATTTGCTCAAAATATAATGCATTGGACCAAGAGTGGTGGTGATACCAACACGTCAAGTACAAGAATCAGAACCGGAAGAAAGGAAAAGAAAGATTTGTATTGTAATAATAAAAAAACTGTTACTAAAAAGAAAAAAATGTGTCAAATAAGAAATTCTAAAAAATAAATCAATATGCCTGAATATGCCCACGTTTCTACTTTCTACAAAAAGCAGTGAAATCCCACCAAAAACATTCTGTAAAAAAACTAGCCAAGTCTCGATGGAGCTGCTTGTTTATCTCTAAAAAGTAATGAAATCTAGACAAAGTCGTACCAAGTCTAAGGTTCATTACTGCGATTTTTTTATTATTATAGTTAATGTTGTGTGACTTGGCCGTTGAAGGGTACACAAGGGTACAAAACCAGGTGCTACATGACACCATTGCACCAATCTGTCGCCAGAACCGCTACCCATTGACGATGGAAAATTGCCACTTGGAAAACGTTGATTGAATAACCAGTCAATTGTAGGCTAGATAAAGCTGCGTATTTCAATAATATTTTTGTATAGGCAAGCCTGAAACAAACTGTATAAAAAATTATTTCCAGTACCAGCGGACTTCTAATCATTGATAGAAGTCCGTCTGTACGTCTATTTTATGTTAGATCGGTGGTCGATTTGACACTCCAAAAATAAGAGAACAGAAGTCAGCATTGTCAATGCTGAATGCATGTGTTATCAACAACCGCCTAAAATGAGACACTAGTGTCCAATTACCAATACCAGTATGGGATATTATTCTTAGTTTTGTACCCTTGTGTACCCTTCAACGGCCAAGTCACACAACATTAACTATAATAATAAAAAAATCGCAGTAATGAACCTTAGACTTGGTACGACTTTGTCTAGATTTCATTACTTTTTAGAGATAAACAAGCAGCTCCATCGAGACTTGGCTAGTTTTTTTACAGAATGTTTTTGGTGGGATAGTAGTTTACAAGAAGTCGTTAAACATAAATTTTATTTTTGAATGTTACTTGACTGCTAAGTTTGAGCAGTTGTGGTCTAAAAAAAATTTATCGGAGTTGTGTTGGCCAAGCACTTTAAAAAATAGCCTACTTCATAAGGATTCAAAAACAGTACCATACTATCTACTTTATGTCGTAAAATTATTGAGCTATAGCCATTAATATGTAAAAGTAGGCATTTCATTACAAAATTGCAAAATTATTTGCAGATATTTTTTTGAGTAAGTACAGCTGTCGACCCTAAAAATTAGACTTTACTACCTGCTCGGCTTATTCATATTATGAATTTTAAACTGTGAGACAAACAGTGCTTGGGAAATTTTTCTGAAAAAATTTCGATCTTCTTAACATTTCTCTGCAGAAAACCATTCGTGCTCGTCAGTCGCGTTGTTGCAGCGTTTGTGCACGTGTAACGTGATACGGATGAAGTCCAAATTTTTTGACAATGCGATGTGCTGTAGATATGTATATTCTACTCGATTCCCGATTTGTGCATTTTGATTGAATTTTGTTTATTTGGTGATAGTTGCGACGACTTTGAATTCTATTAGAGTTTTGTTCATATCATGAGGACTGTGTGATGTCACGACTCACGAGAAATTTAAATACACCCTAAGAGTCTGTAGGTAGCCAGAGTATTGAAATTGTATACGAAACGCCTTCATCTAACGAAAGTTAATTCCGTATTCTAGTTTTTCTTCAAAATCACTCGCCATAAAACATAGAACCAGCTGTCAAAACTAATATTATAGAAAGCAAGGACAAATAATAGCGTTTTATCTGTCATAATGACAGACATGACATGTCATAGTGATAGATGTAATGCGACAGACGACACGTCTATGTCGTATATCGTATGTAAGATAAGCAAGGTAGGGCACAGCAGGAAATTTCCTGCTCAAAATATGGAGCAGCCCGACTGGGGTAGTACCTCGACCTTACAGAAAACCACAGCTAAATAATACTGTTTTCAAGCAGTATTGTGTTCCTGTTGGTGAGTAAGGTGACCAGAGCTCCTGGGGGGGGATTGGGGATAGGGTCGGCAACGCGCTTGCGATGCTTCTGGTGTTGCAGGCGTCTATAGGCTACGGTCTTACCATCAGGTGAGCCGTACGCTTGTTTGCCAACCTAGTAACATAAAAAAAAAAAGATAAAGATAAATATACCTACTTTATTGTGCAATGTGCATACAAGTTTACATAATAAGTAGGTATACAAAAAATTAAACTTACAAAGTAATATTATGCACAAATTCGGTCTTATCGCTAGGTAAGCGATTTCTACCAGACAACCTTGTGTAAATTAACAGACATTCGATAAAAAAGCAATAACTCTTTTTTTATTTGTAGATTAGTAGAAGGTCATATTATATACAAAATAAAACAGCGAGAAAAGTAGAAAGTTATAAAGATTATTTAATACCTGGTTTTTATATTCAGAAATCGACTCGTTTTCCTTTCGATCCGTTTAATAGAACATAACATATTTGAAGCTTAAACTGTACAATCTAAATAAGATCGCCGGCGGGGGCTGGACGTTGATTGCAGATAACCGGAATATTCTCTTGGTCCAGCATTGGCCTGCGATAGATTGAAGCGAAGCGGTAATATAATGGTAGCCAGAGATGATATCTCTACATGAAAGATGTTTAAGAACAAAGAATAACGTCTATATGAGAGCAATAGAATTTTTGTCTGTTTTTTTTTTCATACAAATTCTGCAGTATGAAATTGGATACTGTTCTGACAGCATTGATCTTGAAGCTCTAACTTAAAATATGTTAACTAGGCCAGTAAATAAAGCCGTTTTTTTTTTGGTCAACCTCGCACTAAATTTCCGATCCAATTTTTTTTTTTTTTTTATGTTAAGGGTCACTTACTGACCATAAAAACACAAAATGCTGACAGATCCAGGTGGAGCTTCGATCGCAATCTAAAAGAAAAGTTTTTGTCCGATATCTCGGAAACTATCCACTTTAGGGCAAAAATTATTCAGGCCTTTTTTGTAGAAAATAAAATTTCACATCTTTTATTTTCTGTAAACTTTTTTGTAAAACTTACCGTTTACGATTTGTTGCCCATTTTATTCGTCCAGTTGTAGCGCCACTTGAGCCGGCCGCATTCCTCGCGCACTCGATGAAAGACCACGTAAACGTAACTGACCTAAACGTCTAGAAGTGAATCTATAAATAATTGTATAAAAAACTCTACTGAACAAACTAACTTGCAGGTATCAGCTAGATGTGTATCCAAGTAAATAGAAGAATTTCAACACGCCTACTTGTCTACAATATGGATTTCCAACCGAACGATTACTAAAATTTCACTGTCCGCCTGTCCATCAACTATTACTAGCTTACTGCTATTTCTATGACTATTTCTGAGCTGTGCCCACACCGTAATAGATAAATGAATTCACAGTTTACTTATTGCTATGTAGGGAGTTATAACTAGAAATGTCTTTTGCTAGAAATGCTAAGTTTTAGTGTTTTTCAACCTGACGTCATAAAAATGCCACTGCAAATTTCAACTTCGCACAAAAATTAATTTGTGATGTGATGTGTGTATGAAGCCATTTATTATTGGTATGCGACTATTACTTGGTGATATCTTTTATTTTTGTTATAATTATAACTGTGTTAAGGAAAATGTTAGAATCTTTATCTGTCCACGCAGATAAATACTGCTCTATTTCCTTTGCGAATTGCATTACTCTGGGTGGCAAACGTATTTCTTAGAATTTTCTTTATTTCAATAGAGATGTTTCTTTTACCAAGTAGAAGAGTAAATTCGGTATGAATTATATGTTTCAATTCGAAACCATTCTAATTCATATCATCCTCTACTACAACAGTTACAATGCATATATAAACACTAGCTTCTGCGCGCGACTTCGTCCCCGTGGAATAGGACCAATTCTGTCATACATGATTTGAGCGATACTTTAACAGTTTACGCCGCGCAAACTCTCAAAAGGGAAAAAACCGATTTTGAAACATTCTTCATTGGTGCTACGTTCCTTTTGGTCTATAGCCTATAGCCTTCCTCGATAAATGGGCTATCTAACATTGAAAGAATTTTTCAAATCGGACCAGTAGATCCTGAGATTAGCGCGTTCAAACAAACAAACAAACAAACAATCAATAAAACAAACTCTTCAGCTTTATTATATTAGTATAGATTTTCCACTAAATCTTCATTTTCTATAAGTAACAATATAACGTTCCAGAAAATAACTATACTAATAAATGGAGTGGCGGTTTTTTTGTTCGGTTATACTGCGAAAACTACTGAACTGATCGGAATAATACTTATACAGCATGCAGCGTGTTTCGGAGAAGGTTTTACTTTATGATATTACTAGCTGTGCCCGCGACTTCGTCCGCGTGGAATTTAACAAAACGTTATTGTTCAGTTCGCAGAGTTATAAAATATATAAATTTCTAAAATAAAAGTAGCCTAAGTTACTCCTCATAAAGTCATAACATCAGCTATCTGCCAGTGAAAGTCCCGTCAACATCGCTCCAGCCGTTTCAGAGATTAGCCGGAACAAACAGACAGACAGACAAAAATTGTAAAAAATGTTATTTTGGTATATGTACCGTGTATAGATCCATATGCATAATTTAGCAAAAAGCGGCTATTTTAATATTACAAACAGACACTCCAATTTTATTTATTTGTATAGATGTTGGTGATTAGGTACTTATTGTGTCAAAATTATGGACGGACAGAGGTCACTAGTGACATAATAATGTAAGTAGGGTAAAGTCTCTTAGCGTACGGCCTGAGCCCTGAGTGCACGCTCGACTTCAGCGTTCGGCGGGGCGGGGCGTGCAGCGTTCATGTTAAACGTATGAAAACACCCGCGAGTGTCCTGAGTGGCGGCCGCGCGGCTCGGCGGCGGAGCGTGCATGATTGTGTTTTGCAGCGTTGACGAAAGCGTGCGCGCTGTCGTTCGTTAGTATAATCATTTGTTAGTATATTATAGTCAAAAGTTGTCACCGCCATCCTAGTGTACTCATAGCAGTATCAGAATTTATCTTCACTTAATCTCAAAGTGTGCTGTGTGGTTACGGCACTAAAGAATGTAGCCACCCCTTCTCTTCCCGTGGGTGTCGTAAGAGGCGACTAAGGGATAACACAGTTCCACTACCACCCTGGAACTTAAAAAGCCGACGGATAGCGGGATAACCATCCATGCTGGCTTTGAAATACACAGGCCAAAGATGGGCAGCAGCGTCTTCGGTGCGACAAAGCCAGCCCTGCGGTCACCAACCCGCCTGCCCAGCGTGGTGACTATGGGCAAAACACATGAGTTCGCGTCGTAACGTCTGGCGCGAACTTGTGGAGGCCTATGTCCAACAGTGGACTGTGATAGGCCGTAGTGGTGGTGGTAGTGGTAATCTCAAAGTGTCATACAACGTAGAAAACTCCCCACACAGCCACCTTTGTTTAATTATCTCACTTGGACCTTGTCTCGAGTTATAAGAATATTTTAACCAAACATTTTCTTCTAAATACATATCAATAATATCGTACGACCCCGTCGCCATCATGAAAAATATGACTAGCTCACAAGAATGCTAAGCGTGCACGCGGCGTGCACCGAGGCCACTGTACGAATGCTCTTTCGCCGCTTGCAAGCAACGCAGAACGCCCCGCTGAACGCTTTTTCACTCAGGCCGTACACTTAGTGTTATAATCTTATTTTTGATGACAACTTCCAATATTCTTGCAATATTACAGAAGAAAATATATATTAAAAATTCCTTAACAAAGTTAGAATATAACAAAGGACGGGTTCCTAATTTCATCAACGCCGAGTTATTTTTGTTAGAAAAAAATTAGACGCCTTTTCGTTTGTCATAAGACGAAAATCTCTTTAGAAAGGAGAAAAAAAGAAACATTTGCAAATTAAAATATTCATCCCAACCTTTGATTTCTCGTTCGCCCTCATAAATAATTCATACCCGCACACCCTTTTGACTCGACTTATTTTTTACGAGGAGATTTTTCAGTCATTATCCCGAAAATTTTTAAGAAACACTTTTTTACGTGCCCTGTTTATATTTATTAGACAGTTTTTAAATTTCCCCTTTTCGAGGTTTTTCATTTTGTTTTGTCATCAACAATAAACATCTTTTGTTGCAATACAATTAACTCTATTGCAATACAATATACTCTATACATAAATAAAAACATAAATTACTACTCTTTATCATTAATCAATACATATAATAAAAATTTAACGGATCGCTGTCTGTACATGGAAGATATATGAGAAAAAATATTATTGGGACCTTTAGCAACGCAAATATAACACCCAAAACAAATGATGTTAGAATTTTTGAATATTGTGAAAACCTTCACTTAACATTTAGTGTTTGTTTTATGTCAATCGCTTCATAAATAAAAAAGTTATGCTTATTTAAAGAATCACGTTGAACATGTAAATACCCAAACGACAGTGTTTATAATCCAAAAGATATATCCAAAAAATGCTCTCCAAAGTCAACATTCCGCGCGGACGAAGTAGTGAGCACAGCTAGTAATATTAACACAGATAAGGTGTTTCATAGAGTTTCCTCTATAAGTTTATGCGAAGTTAAGCTTAAGCGCTATTAGCAGTGAGCAGTCATAACGCTTAAATTTATAGTTTTAATTTTACCTGCACCGACTCGCTAAACTTCGCATGATAAACTTATTTAATTAGACAGTGTTCGCAATTGTGATTATTGTTATATCATTGTTTTATGTAGAAATTGGACCCACAGTTAAGGATGATAAGTGCTAGTTTAATATTTCAAAAAAACAAGAACATATTAATATTTTCAAAAGGTCTTCAATCTACAGAATTGAACAGATACACAAGCTATTAATAATATCTTATACATTAATTATATGCACATTTATTGATATATACAACTAATATATGCTTTACACATTATATATTTATAATTTCTCACAGACAAAATCAGGTACAAAACGTAGTTAGAAAGGAGTATAAATCTTCCTTCATACATGTTTTTTTTTTCTGTATTAGCTTTTTCTCGTGGCATCATGTGCGTGGAATTGCTTCTAATTCCAGTTATTAGAACATTTACCTAAAGTTTTCTACAAAAAATATTCCGTTCAGTGTTTTTTTGTTACGACACGCAGTAATAAATCACTATTGAAATATAGTAAATAATGTAGCAGGAACTTACTATACTTTTGAAACAGCGATATTATTTAATAATTTTAGAAATACACACTGACATACTCAAGATATAACCATCATATAATACATACACACACAAACTCACACGCACATGCACACAGCCACGCAACACGCGCGCTCACACCCATACACACCCGCGCGCACATAAACACACACACAAAACAAACAACAGTTACTTTTTATATATTTTACAACATTCACGGGCTCTTAGTTGCCCATGCCATTTGTGCTACATAAAATGTTTGTTTTATTAGTTTAACGAAGCAGTTACTTTATTAGTAGAAACTTCAAATACAGCATTTAAATCTATACAATCTGTTGTAATTGGGACATTAAAATTGTGCTTATCTCCTTAATATAAAGTATTCCATGTCAAACACAGAAATTCATTTAAGGTGGTCCAGTTATTATTCAAATTAAACTTATAATTGATTCGAGAACTTTGCAAAAATTACCGAACGATCCCGCGGGAACCCTTAATTGAATATTAATTTTAACGTAATGTACATTTGCACAAACATGGTAAATGTGAAGCTTGTTTATTTATTTGTTTGTTTGTTACGAGTCTATGTTCGAATTAAAAGAAGGATCTTTTAATTTGAACTCGAAATTTGGTTCGAGGTTCGACTGTTTGTTTATGACAGGCTGTTATCTTTAAAATACAATAGAAAGAAATAACATTTCTCAGCAGTTGGATAAAAAGTAACATTGTTGGAAAATGTGTTATAACAAAAAACTAATAATCTAAAATAATTTTTTTTTATGTATCTAGGTTGGCAAACAAGCGTACGGCTCACCTGATGGTAAAAATCCTAGCCTATAGACGCTTGCAACACCAGAAGCATCGCAAGCGCGTTGCCGACCCTATCCCCAATCCCCCCCAGGAGCTCTGGTCACCTTACTCACCAACAGGAACACAACACTGCTTAAAAACAGTATTATTTAGCTGTGGTCTTCTGTAAGGTCGAGGTACTACCCCAGTCGGGCTGCTCCATATTTTGAGCAGGAAATTTCCTGCTGTGCCCTACCCTATATGCTATGCTTTTTAACCGACTTCCAAAAAAGGAGGAGGTTCTCAATTCGATTGCTTTTTTTAATGTATGTTACCTCAGAACTTTTGACTGGGTGGACCGATTTCGATGATTTTTGTTTTAATCGAAAGATGATGTGTGCCATGTAGTCCCATTTCAGTTTAATTGAGATCTAACAAGTAATTTTCATGTTATATGTATCTAATAATGCGTATTTGCCTGACTATTTTTTCGTCAGTCTACGTTTGTATTATATCGCATAATTTTTCACTGGGTATACCGATTTTGATGGTTTTTATTTTAACCGAAAGCAGATGCTTGTTATGTGGTCTCATTCATCTCTTGATGGACATCTAATTACTACTTATTGAGTAATCTTTGATGACGCCTATTTACTTGACTATTTTTTCGTGTACCTACGTTGTGTTACTTGTCGATGTAATTGAAGTCGTTTTTTTCCGTTTGCGAGCAAACACAACCATAGCAGCTGCAACTGTTCAACCTACAACATATTTCTTACCACTTTTATCATTTGCAATAGGTTGATGACAGGTAGGCGCAGAGGACAGATCTACTGGCTATTGTACTAAGGGTTGCTGGTTCAATTTTTGTTAAAAGAGATAGAAATCTCAAATTACAAAGTGCTATTAGTAAGTTTACAAAATTGTAACACCTTGATATTTTCTTGTTTGTATGTTCCTATATCAAAAATGCTCTAAGTGTCGTGTAGCAGAAGTGCCGAGACATAAATGATAAAAATATCTGTATTATAATTACGGCAGTGAGTAAGGCAGTAACTGCGACAGGTATATTTTGACAGGCTAACAAACAAAAATGAACCTTAAATATAAGGTATTAAGTTTAACAGTTCATATATTGCTGCGTGGTTAACGACGTCATTTTAACGTGTCAGAATACAGTTTAACTAATAATGAGATCAGTTGTAGTAAAGATAAAAAGTCATATAAATGATAGGCATAAGATTGTCTTGTCAAATTATTATATTTTCATATATACATGTATATAAAATTCATACAGAACCGTTAAACAAACAAAAAAATTGTTAGAATATTAGATATCAAAATATTAATGTTTGATTAATTATCTATGGACTTGTCTGTGGTTTAGGTATCAAGGTGAATGACGAATAAAGTTTTAACGGTCAGTCTTGCCGCTACAGCTATTGTGTTTTATTAGGTTATGGGCCCAGTCCCGTTTTTCCAAGTATTATAAAAGTTTATCAAGTGTTTTCGTTAAAAAATGTCGTCTAGTTATATTGTTAACGTCCCGAAATTGAAAGGACGAGAAAATTACGATGATTGGGCGTTCGCGGTAAAAAACTTTATGGTGTTAGAGGGCATTGATTTGGACAATATTTCATCGGATTTAAGTGACAGTGATCAAGCAAAAGCCAAAGCCAAGTTAGTTATGACTATCGAACCTTCGTTATTCGTACATATCAAGACTGAGAAAACAGTTAACGCGTTGTGGAAAAAATTAAAGCAACTTTTTGATGACACCGGATTTACTAGGAGAATCAGTTTACTTCGAACATTAATTTCCATCCGCTTAGAAACCTGTGAATCTATGACTAATTATGTGTCTCAAGTAGTAGAAACAGCGCAGAGATTGAAGGGAACGGGCTTTGAAATTAGTGAGGAATGGATTGCATCATTACTTTTAGCCGGTCTACCCGAAAAGTTTGAGCCAATGATCATGGCGATTGAACATTCAGGTTTGAGGGTAAGCGCTGACGTCATAAAAACGAAACTTCTAGATATGTCTTCTGATGTTGGCAGCAGTGGACTAGAAACAGCGTTTTGGATGAATCGTCGATCGAAAGTTGGCAACACTGTGCAGTCCAAGCAAAGACAAACGTCAAAATCAAATTCAAATCGAAATACGTCATTGTCATCGGGAAGTAAACAAATAAAATGTTATAGATGCAAACAATTCGGACACTATAGAAACCAATGTCCTGAATTTAAGATTAAGGAAGCAGGTGCTTTCAGTGTGGCCTTTCTTCACGGAGAATTCAGTACAGAAGATTGGTACATCGATTCTGGTGCGAGTGCTCATATGACGGCGAACAAAGAAAGTTTATCGAAAATTCGAAAACACGCGATCAGTGAAATAGTTGTGGCGAATAAAACATCTATGCCAGTTATTTGTGCCGGCGATACACGGATAACTACATGTGTAAATAAACATAAGTTTGACATTCCTGTGAGAAATGTGTTGTGCGTTCCTAACCTCACAACTAATTTGTTATCTGTTAGCCAGCTAATAGCTAATGGAAATACAGTCTCATTTGAGAGGAATCGTTGCAATATCCGTAATAGACAGAATAAACTTATTGGAGTAGCAAGTTTAAATAATGGAGTGTACAAACTAAACACAGTAAAGTCAAAGATGTTCGCAGCTTCGGCAGTACACACATCAAGTGCAAGACTGTGGCATAGGCGACTTGGCCATATCAATAGTATTGATTTAGAAAAAATGAAGAATGGTGCAGTGGAGGGTGTATCATATAAAGATAAAGCAAACATCCAGAAATCCAACTGTCAAGTATGTTGCGAAGGAAAGCAGACTCGCTTACCTTTTCCATCGGGTAATCATAGGAAGTGAAACACTGTTAGAGGTTGTGCACTCAGATTTATGTGGGCCTATGGAGACCAAATCTATCGGTCAGGCAAAATATTTTCTTCTTTTTGTGGATGATGCCAGTCGAATGTCAACTGTATATTTTTTGAAAGAGAAGAATCAAGCATTGAGGTACTTTAAGGAGTATAAAAAGTTGGTAGAAAATCAAACTGGAAATAAAATTAAAGTACTGAGAACAGACAATGGAGGAGAATTTTGTTCTACTGAGATGGAGAATTATTTGAAGTCTGAGGGGATAGTTCATCATAAGACTAATCCCTACACCCCGGAACAAAATGGTATCTCCGAGCGCCTCAACAGAACACTGGTTGAACGTGCTAAATGCTTACTCTTTGAGGCTAAATTAGGCAAACAGTTTTGGGCAGAAGCTGTAAATACAGCAGTTTACCTAAGAAATAGGTCGCCAGCCTCAGGACTGGGAAATATTACACCGTTTGAAAAATGGACAGGCAGAAAGCCCGACCTGAGCCATGTTAGAGTATTTGGTAGTTCAGTCATGGTGCATGTGCCTAAGGAAAAAAGACTCAAGTGGGATAAAAAGGCAGTCAAATATATCTTGGTTGGTTATCCAGATAACATTAAAGGATACAGATTGTACAACTTAGAAACAAGGCAAATAACTATGAGCAGGGATGTGACTATTCTGGAAAAACAAGACATCTCAGAGAATACTCAGATCGTATTGCAGGAAGATTCACAATCAGTGGAGGAAGAATCACTTGATGACAGTACAGTTTTAAACCCGAACGACCCTACCTATGTTCCTGACACATCGAATTCCAGCTCAACGTCAGAAGACTCATACCATACTCTGTGTGAAGAAGATGATGATTCAAGGGCAGATGAAGTTCCTGAATTACCAACCAAACGCTTAAGAAAACCAGTAGAGAGGTATGGACTTTCAAATCTCAGCATTACTGACACACAGAAGTCCTGGGATGGTGAAATAACATATGAGGAGGCGATGAAGGGGCCCGATAAAGAGATGTGGGAACAGGCAATGGAGCAGGAGCTCAAGGCTTTTGAAGAAAACCAGGCTTGGGAGTTAGTGGATGAAAAGGAAGCAGACAGAGTGGTTCAGTGCAAGTGGGTGTTTAAAAGAAAATTAGAAAGTGATAACAAAGTGAGATATAGGGCTCGTTTAGTGGCAAAAGGTTTTACCCAGAAAGAAGGAGTGGACTTTAATGAAACATACTCTCCTGTTTTAAGATACTCTACTTTGAGATTGTTATTTGCGTTAAGTGTTAAATTGAACTTTAAAATTACCCATCTTGATGTAACAACTGCATTCCTAAATGGTTGTCTTAATGAAAATGTATATATGCAGGTTCCACCTAACTTAAAATGTAAAAGCAATACTGTTCTTAAACTAAAACGTGCTATATATGGATTAAAGCAATCTGCTAGAGCCTGGAACCAAAGACTAAATGATTGTTTACTAGCGTTAGGATATGTAAAGTCAAAATTAGAACCATGTTTGTACAGTAAAAGGGAAAATAGGGAACAAATTTTTGTCACAGTGTTTGTTGATGATTTTTTTATTTTCTCAAATAGTAGTACTATGACAGATAAATTAAAGAAAGATTTAATGTCGAATTTCAAAATAAAAGATTTAGGGCAAGTTAAGAACTGTTTAGGCATGAGGGTTAAGACATATGCAGACGGTAGTATATCATTGGATCAGGAACAGTTTGTTAATGATATTTTAATGAAATTTAACATGTCAGATTGCAATGGTATTGATACACCAATAGAATGTAACTTAAAATTAGATAAGTCAGACAATGTAGAGAAACAATTCCCTTATCAGCAGCTCTTGGGAAGCCTAATGTATTTGTCAGTTTTAACTCGTCCAGATATCAGTTTTAGTCTAAGTTATTTAAGCCAATTCAATAGTTGTTTTACCGCAGTCCATTGGAGACATGCAAAGCGTATATTAAAGTACTTAAAGAAAACTAAGTCTTATGGATTGATTTATACTAAAGATAATAATAATTTGATGGGCTTTGTAGATGCTGACTGGGGCTCTAATAACATTGATAGAAAATCCTATACGGGTTTCTGTTTTATATTGTCAGGAGCTGTAGTATCGTATGAGTGTAAAAAACAGCAAACAGTAGCGTTATCTAGCACAGAAAGTGAATATATGGCAATATCGGAGGCCTGTAAGGAAGCTATCTACTTAAAGAATTTATTGTCAGAAATTATTGGCTGTAATTATGCTATAACTCTGTACAATGACAATCAGGGTGCTCAGAAATTGACAGAGAATCCTTTATTCCACAGGAGAACAAAACATATTGATATCCGTCATCATTTCGTGAGAGAGATTGTTGCTAATAATATTGTCAAAATTGTATATCAGTCAACTTCTGAAATGCCAGCTGATCTTTTAACAAAAGGTTTAAGTAGTAATAAACACAATAATTTTGTTAAAAAACTAGGTCTTAAAAGCATTGTTTAGTAAAGTTTAATAAGCCAATAAGTGTTAATGAGATGTATGGAGAAGTTTTATTTAGTTTGTTTATTTTGGTATGATAATGTAATATTTTGATAAGTGGAGGTGTTAGAATATTAGATATCAAAATATTAATGTTTGATTAATTATCTATGGACTTGTCTGTGGTTTAGGTATCAAGGTGAATGACGAATAAAGTTTTAACGGTCAGTCTTGCCGCTACAGCTATTGTGTTTTATTAAAAATAGTGTTTTCTTTAGTGCAATTATTATATCCTTTCATAATTACAGCTGTTTGATACTGCTGTATGAGAGACATAATTAGAAATAAGTGCGTGGCACGTAGCATTTCAAAATGTTGTTGCGATACATTCGTATTTTTAATATAGGTATATTAGTTTATGACGGCCCATAAGCTTCGTTTTCTTTAGATGTAGGAAGTCCGGTAACAGTGGCTACGAGCGTTGAGGCAACTAAGCCAATGAGCAGAAGAGTCAGTATAACCTGAAAAATAGATTGAATTTAAAATTTAGCACACAACACACAACACACATTGTCAGAAAGGCTTCAGCCTGTAATATATCCCACTGCTGGACATAGGCCTCTTTCCCCATGTAGGAGAAAGATCAGAGCTTAATCCACAACGCTGCTCCAATGCGGGTTGGTGGATATATTCCTACTATGAGTACCAGTGTACCTACATTATAACAACCGGTACCGACGCGACGGCTTAACGTGCTCTCCGAGGCACGGTGGGGAGGACCACAAGGACTGCATAAACACCCAGACCACGGCAAACCTCTGTATGGCCAATACAAATGTTTGTCATGTGCGGGGATCGAACCCGCAACAGAAAGTTAAATTTCTATCGTTAAATCTGAACTTTCGTCAAAATTTAAATGCAATGTTACAACATACAATTAGTGAGTCCACTATTTACCTTCTGAACTCTTGCTATGTATACAACTTGCGTTATAAGCGTGAAAATGTAAAACAAGTAATTAAATTAGACCGCAGCTACTTCTACAGATAGCACACAGTCTGTTTTCGTAACCAATTAATGGTAAATATCGATACTTATAAGAAAACTGTAACAGATTATTTTAACTCTAATACATGATGCTGTTTAAAATATTTTTAAAACACTTTTATCCTAAAATTTAGCACGGTTGTGACTAAGGATGAAAGTGAATATTTGTACCTACTAAGTTCTAAGGCATTATCGTGTAATCCGATTTAATTTGCTCATTTTTAGTTTATTATCTATACAAATAAATAAATTTGGAGTGTCTGTTTGTAATATTAAAGTAACCGCTTTTTACTAAATTAATAATGTAACACGTGGTTCAATAAGTCCCGAGACTAAGTACTAAAAAAGGTCTTTTTTATAAAATTAATTTTTATTCATCAATATAGTCTCCTCCAAGAGCGATACAGTCCCTCCAACGCTTTTCTAACTTTTCTATCCCATGTGTGTAGAACGATTTGTCTTTGGCTTCAAAATAAGCCTCCGTTGCTGCGATAACTTCACTATTTGAGTCAAATTTCTTACCCTGAAGCATTTTTTGAGATCTGCAAACAGCCAGTAATCGCTGGGGGTCAAGTCTGGCGAATAAGGGGGATGAGGAAGCAATTCGAAGCCCAATTCGTTAATTTTGGCCATCGTTCTCACGGACTTGTGACAAGGCGCGTTGTCCTGGTGAAACACCACTTTTTTTTTGTTCATGTGAGGCCGTTTATCCGCAATTTCGTACTTCAATCGCTCCAATAAGCACATGTAATAGTCACTATTTATATTTTGCCCCTTTTCAAGGTAGTCGATGAAAAGTATTCCATGCGCATCCCAAAATATAGACGCCATAACCTTACCGGCCGATTTCTGAGTCTTTGGACGCTTCGGGCGGCTTTCACCAGCTCTCCTCTCCACTCCGCTGCCTGCCGATTGGATTCCGGAGTGAAATGGTATATCCAGGTTTCATCCATTGTTACATACCGACGTAAAAAATCCTTTTTATTATGATTCGTCAGCGCCAAACATCGCTCTGAATCATTGATACGTTGTTCCTTTTGATCAGTTGTAAGCAAACGCGGCACTCACTTAGAAAAAAGCTTTTTCATGGCCAAATTTTTATGTAAAATAGTGAAAACACTACCAGCTGAAATCTTCACTATCTCGGCTATCTCTCGCACTTTTGGGAGCCAATCAAAGAACCAAATAATAAATAAATGCGACGTTTCGATCTATATTTGATATTCATCAGGCATCAAAGCAGGCAAAAAAATAATAGATAAATAATATATGAAATAATGGATGTAAGAAATTAAAATGTGCATATTGACAAGAATAAATGACTATTATATTTCTTTATATTGGAAGCTACATTAATATTTTAACTTTACTATTGTGACAATATATGATACAGTACACGGCCGTAAATAATGTACATCGACTTTTAGAAAGAGACAATCAGCTAATTTGAACTTTGTAGAGCGTTATCTCTGACGCACATTACCTATGAGACGTATTGGGCTGTCAGTATTTCGTATGACAGATCTAATAGTGTAAGAACCCAGTTCCCAGATCACCTGTCATATTTTTTTGAAGGACAAAATATATTAGCTGCTTTATATACGTAAAAATGTTATTAACCAGCTATTTTAGTATTTATCGCCAGACACTAATTATATTATTATATTTTAAAACCTGTAGAAAATATTTTAGCAACTCTTCTTCTTCTTCTTCTTTGGCTTTAGCTCCCTTGCGGAATTGCCAGTATCAGATTAGCAACTCTTTATACTACGATGTATACTGTAATGTTTTGTCAATCAGAAACAAGGAAGTCTGGGGTCTGGGATCTTGGACTATAACGCTCTACGAAGTCGAAATTAGCCGATTGTCTCTTTCCAAAGGTCGATGTGCAATATTTATGGCCGGGTACTATATTAGGATCTAAAATATTTTTTCCCTTGACTAATTTAAAAATTATTTTTTCTTTCAATTATTCTTCGAAATATTTTGAAACCGGAAATGTACTACCTCTGAACGTAGGGTTTAACGAAATGGAATAAAAACGAAAGGAAAACGAAAAGGAACGACAATCGACAAATTAACGAAAAGGAATAGCAATCGTGAATGAATTTGCGGATACAGCATCTATCAGAAATTAGAACTCCTGTGGTTGATTTTTTAACATTTTTTTTTTTATTTCTATACGACATTCTAATACAAAAAATGTGAACATAGTACAAATACAATATTTTGGAGAAATCATAATTCATCGCGTTAAAAATATACATTTGTTATGCAATATAAATTTTTTTTAGTAGGGTAAAACCGGGATAGATGCCCCAGCGGGATAGTTGCCTCACATTCTAAAAACCTAACTTCCCGAACTCGAGACTAAAAATTAATCGCATGAGTAGGAGCCGAAGTCACCCCGTACATAAATTACCCACGGACAGTCCTACGACGAGGACGCGTTTTGCTAGTGTGTGTAATTATTTCCGCGGCGAAATTAAAAAACACGTCAAAGTTTTAAGGGTTAGTATTTAAGGTTGTGTAACTTTATAATTAGTAATAAATTCTGTTATATTTTTTATTACCTCAATAAAAGGGTTCATTGAGTCTGTATCTAGGTGTAAATAGATGCTATTTTGTTTATAATTTATTTAAAAAATACGGGGGCATCTATCCCTATCACAAAGGATAGTTGCCCTGATTTTTCGAGGTATAAGTGCCCTTAGGGGCATCTATCCTTTCATAGACCATATAAGGACTAACTGTATATTTTAAAAATATTTTTATTGTCTGTTATATTATTTATATATTTACGTATATTTATATTTTATATTTAGACATTTTAATAATTTTAACAGAACTATGCCACGAAAATATAAAAAAAGGAAGGAATGCGAGCTAATATAGAACAAGAAACACTTTCGAAAATGCTAATAGAAGCTTTACCTATTCCAAAAATCCCTTTGACCATGGCTAAGAGGGCGAAACAATCAGCAGATATTTATAATTCTAATGAAAATATAAAACACAAGAAGGGTGCAGCTGACAGAAAGGCAAAACAAATAAAAATTAAGTTTGACCAGAAAAACAAGACTGAAACTACCAAAGAACTTAGGAAAACAAAGAAAGAAGCCACAAATAAAAAACAAGACAAAAAATTCTTTTAGTGAAAATGACGGTGACAAACTAGGTGATTTGTGTGATACCTAAAGAAAATGATAATTATTTAAAACTATAATTATCAAGAACGAGCATCATTAAAAAGATAAATTATTTACAGTGCAATCAGCGAAGATGAAGATAATCCACATAATTTGAAAATTAAAGGAAAGAAAACTAAAGATTTGCCCGTAAAGAAAACTAAGAGAGATCGACAGGATAACCCTAAAAGTACAAGTAAGGATAACTGCATTTAATGTTTTGAAAACTATAAGAATACGAAGTCGCAATCCGACTGGATTCAATGTGTAGTCAGCCAGAACTGGCTACATGAAATCTGTACACTTTTCAGAAATTATTGCTCAAGATGTGGAAAATTAAAAATACTATTCGGCTAAATTTCAATTAACTTGGTTAAAATAATGAAGATAATTAAAATAGGAGTAGAACTATTAGAATTTTAATTGAGTATTTCGTTTACACGGTATAAAGGGCATCTATCCTCCACTGCAGGCATCTATCCTTCTCAGGATTTTCATAGTGGGGCAACTATCCATACAGGTAGGCATCTATCCTCCAAAAAAAGGTTCCACGAAAAGTTAATTTCTGTTAAATATGTATTTGATAGGTTAAAAAATAATAATAATAATTCAACATAAAGGACTGAACTAGCTATGTTAGTAAAAATTATTCGTATAAAATTCATATTTTTAAAATTAGGTGACTATTTAAAAAAGTGGGGCATCTATCCCGGTTTTACCCTATAATGACGACTAGCAATGCTTACCTTAGATCCTTCCATCTTTAACTAATAACTTTTATGATACAAAAAAGAAAAAAAATGTCGTATTTATTCACTGAGTATTGGTAATTAACTTCAATATATGTACATTAAATTCAGATAATAATACTTTAAATTGACGTAGTTTAATTATCTAAACACATTATTACCTTCATTTCCATACAATTTGTATATTGATATGGAAATTAAGGTAATAATTGGAATAAAAAATTAGAAAATTTGCTGTAATTTTATCAGCTATTTTTGAGGTCAATATGGCTATTGACTGTTACTTAAAAGAAACCAGTTTATTTAATATCATTTATTTAAATACTCGATAATGTAGGTATTAGAATACATTGGGGTGTTAATGTTATCATCCGTTGTTTCTTTGTTAACCGACTTCCAAAAAAGGAGGAGGTTCTCTTCATTATTATTATTATTTTTTAATGACAAATAGACAGGCTTTTGACCGCAATCTCACCTGATGTTAAGTGACGATGCAGCCGAAGATGGAGCATGCCTGCCTAATAACAGCCCATTCACTCTGGCCTTGAAGGCACCCAGGTTGTATCGTTCGAGAAACACAGACAGATTATTTGAATTCGTCTGTATTTTTTTATGTATTTCGATTACTGATTTCGATGATAATTTTTTAATCGAAAGATGGTGCTTGTCATGTGCCCATTTAAATTTAATTGAGATCTGACAAGTACTTTTCGAGTTAATATCTAATAATGCGTATTTACTTGACATTTTTTCGTCGACTTACGTTATAAAATTAACCGTACATTTTTTTACTGGGTTTACCGATTTTGATGATTTACTTTAATCGAAAGCTAATGCTTGTCGCATAGTCTCATTCAAATTGATGATTGAGATCTGATGACTACTTTTTGAGTAGTCTTTGATAGCGCGTATTTACTTGACTTGTTTGGGTTCGCTCGCCCGCCCTAAGGCGCGAAAGCGCGGTGTGGTGGCTAGGTTGTGCTGGCTCCCTGGAGCTTTGCTCGGTTGCTGGTGCAATCCGGTAGACCTGATATGTGAGGGCCGGGCTGTGCTGGCTCCCTGGAACTTTTAGCTCGGTTGTTGGTGCAGTCCGGTGGACCGTTGTTATTTACATAGATTTACAAAGTCGCGCGGCAGCAGCGCTGCAGCCGCACTGCCGCCACGCGGCAAATTTGAAGGCGCCCTTGCCCCTTACACATTGAAATACGTAAGTATTGCCTATAAAATTTGTCGTTAGCGTACGTTAGTGTAATAACCAGTCACCAGCCACACATCGTGCATCCGTGCATCGTTACCAAGTGGTCAACCGGTAGTCGTAGTTTTATGACTAATTTGAAAGTTTCAAGGCTTATGAACTCAATAGTCTCTGTATTAGTATAACAAAGGTCTTAGAAAGAGTACAACGTTTTAACTAAAACAAAATTATCCGAAATTTAATTATACATTTCCTGCTCCTAATTTAATTTAAAATTTACGAATAAAACCTAAATTCTTAGAACAAGTACAATTTACTACATCTTGTGGCCTGTAAATACGAAGGCGTACGTGTCCCGCTTGCAAATTTCGAATTCTAACTCCAGAACTGTCAATACTAATATAATAGCAAATGCGAGAATGTCGAAAGAAATTTTTATTTTTGTTTCAGGACGAAAAAGTGGAATTTTTTCTACAATTTTCTTGGTATTTGTGAATCTAATAGAGGTGCGGCGGAATACTTAATAGGAATCCGTAAAACTTTTTAGAGACTTGCAGAAAGAAATATCTTATTTTTAATTTTAGTTTAATATTATTTCGAAAGTAATTAATAAAGTTTTAAACTGTATAAAAATTGCCTTTATTCGTCCCACTGTTGGCCCCTCACTTTTGTTTAGGAAAAGTAAGTTATAAGTAAATGAATGAGAAATTTAGTCTCAAAGCATTTATGTGCGTTTTTAATAGAGAATTCATTAATTCGTATTTTTATTTTTGTGTTTCCCACACATAAGTAAATTCGAAAATGTTTTTTACTATCACATCAAAATTTGTCGGGGGTGCGGGTTCGAATCCCGCTGGATCGAAATTTCGATATGATAATAAAAAACAATACAGATCAATTCATGCTTAAAACCTAAAAAATATGTACCTACTTCAACTGCGTTTGAATTTATATCAAATTCTTACATACAGTTATCATCTCGTCATATAAAGAACTTTATTCGAAATGACATTTAGGTAGGGATCCCTAGTACATTTTTTTCACCTGATCAGTATCAAGCTAATTTTTTGGGAGTGGCTACATTTTGATTAGAGAGATGAAAAATTAATTTTGTTAGTTGTAAGTTGATGACCTCGTAAGGTCATCAAAAATTAATTTTTTTCTGATTTTTTTTTTTGCTTTTAGTTAGTTAATATCTATATAATTTAATAGTAATATTGTCCTACAAATTGCGTGGTACGTTATCCCGGTCCTACGCTCACTGCTGCTCTATCCCCTACTATCTCTGTTAGCTACCACAATCGAGAGTTTTCGAAGAGGAATTTTTTGTTCGCCTCATCAAAATGTAGCCACTCCCAAAAAAATTAGCTTGATACTGATCAGGTGAAAAAAATGTACTAGGGATCCCTACCTAATTTCTTTATTTTGCGCTGAAAAATTTAAAAACAAATGTAACATGTATTGAAATTGTTTCAATTCGAACGAACATATCGCTTTCATATTCAGTTCTCAAATGTAATGGCAGAAAGAGCGTGAATATCATTTTTATATCATTCTTATATTATTCGTAGTCAAATTTAATTATTTGTTGTGTTTTAGCAGTATTAACTACACAAAAATAATATTGCCAATATCATGTGGTTAGAGAAGGGGCAATGGAGGTTAATTGGTTCGGTTAAGAATCCAGTCGATACAATTTTAGAAACTTTAAGTTAACTAAATATATACTTATAAAGGTGGCTTACAAAAAAGTTAGAAGTTCGTTCTAAATTAGAAGGTAATTTTAAAAACTAGACATCTACAAATTCAAGTTTTTTTAACAAAATTTTCACATGCGCTCAGCAAGAAATATCCTGCTCAAAAGCAGCTACTTTTACCCCAGTCGAGCTCGACTGGGGTAGTACCTCAACCGTACAGAAGATCACAGCTAAATAATACTGCTTTCAATCAGTGTTATGTTGCTTTGGTGGGTAAGGTGTTCAGAGCTCCAGGGGAGGGTCGGAACCAGTATCGGGACGCGCTTGCGATGCTTCTGGTGTTGCAGGCGTCTACCAGCAACAGTAATCGCTTGCCATTAGGTGAGCCTTTTCCTTTCAAATCAAGTGTACTGTAAATCCTTAAACATGATTTTAAGTCTTCTTGTTTTTGGAAATAATTTATTACTGACGAGTACACTTTCAAATATCGTAGTGGAACTGTGGATAATGGACAATACTAGCTTAAAAAAAAACAATTATTTCAAAAAATCGTCCCGAAATATCTTCAATATATTCCGAATTTGACCTCACGATCACGATTTAACCTGTTGAGCTTAATCCACTACGCAACTCCACTGCGGGTTAGAGGTTATATTCCCTACTATGAATAACGATCGCTATCAGGTATTTATGATAATAAACGGGACCGACAGCTTAGCGTGCTCTCCGAGGCACGGTGAGGAGACTGACAAGGACAGACATCCAAATCGCAAAAAAATATTTGTTCGGCGTGGACTCCCCTCCTGTTGGTCTTAGCGTGATGACACATAGCCTATAGCCTTCCTCGATAAATAGGCTATCTAACACTGAAAGAATTTTTCAAATCGGCCCAGTAGTTCCAGAGATTACCGCATTCAAACAAACAAACAAACAAACAAACAAACAAACAAACAACCAAACAAACAAACTCTTCAGCTTTATATATTAGTATAGATTTAGAATAGAAATGTGTTCAAAGGAAATTTCTCGAGTAATTAAGTTTTTAATACTGAATTATAAAAATCTTTTGTATGAACCGTACCTACGGCGTCACTGCGTGCACTTTTTGTAAGACCCATTTGAATGAAAGCTTTGTGATTTTCTTCTTGATTTTTTACCTAACTTATACCCTTATATTACACAGAAAATAAACGCAGGTAGAATAATATATAATATTACGTTTCAGCCTGTACCACTACTGGGCATAGGCCTCTTTCCCCATGTAGGATGTGGATCCGAGCTTAATCCACCACGCAGCTCCAATGCGGGTTGGCGGATATATTCCTCCCTATGAGTAACGATCGCTATCAGGTATTTAAGATAACAACCAGGAGTGACAGCTTAACATGCTCTCTGAGGCACGGTGGGGAAACTTACAAGGACTAACAACCAGACCGAAAATAAATCTATCTATATATACATTTATATAAAAGAGATTTCCACCCATATATTGACTCATCACGATATCTCTGGAACCATAAGGCGTAGAGACTTGAAATTTGGTAGGAATATTCCTTTCGCTGAGTAGAGGTCAGCTAAGAACGAATTTTACGAAATTCCACCCACAAGAGGGGGTTGCGGGGGTTAATAACATATATGGCAAAATAACGTTTGCGGGGTCAGCTAGTATTTGTATAAACACAAATATCCACTCCGAGCGGGTATCGAACCCGCGACCATCGGTGTTTAGCCGCCGCCGCCGACACAGCACACGTACCATTACACCAAAGCGGTCGTCGTTTTTATATATAAAAAAATATATAAGATACAAGTAGATTACAAATACAACCTCTACAAGAAATTGATATGCTCAACTTGCTCCAGCTTATAATGGTCGATTTACATCAGACGAGCGAATGCTCATTCTGTGTTCTATCCCCACTACATCAAATTCTTATCAAATTATTTTAGTGTAAACAGGCGTAGAGCATTCTTTCGTTGTTATTTATATGAATACGAGTGTTCGAAGATCAAGAAAGAATGCTCTTGTTCTAGCTCTAGCTCTTTGTTCGTTTGGTCTAAATCCACCCTTAAACGCTGTATTATTAAGATATCTTCTCTAAAAAATAAGTAAAAAATTCATACTTTAACCAATAAATATTGGAATCATTCAAAGTCCCAAACGAATGCCGATAACGACATGTGAATAAAATGCAATCGCTTATCTGAATAAAAGCCGATATACGCAAACATTCACACGATTACGTAACACCACACAATTATAGTCAATGATACGTATTTAAATATTTGTCTTTTAACCGCTATTGTCCGAAAGTTGCACAACATGTGTGTACATACATTTATATATTTATTTACAAAAAAATACAATTTATGTGATAAACAGTGCAGCAAAAACAATTAATAATTTAACAGTGCACTGTGTAAATTATTAATTATTATTTATTAAATAATTTATTTATTTATTTATACAAGTATATTACGCTGTGTGGTTACGACAGTAAATAATATAGCCACTCGCTCTCTTCCCGTGGGTGTAATAAGAGGCGACTAAGGGAAAACACAGTTCCACTACCACCTCGGAACTTAAAAAGCCAACCGATGGCGGAATAAGCATCCAACTGCTGGCTTTGAAAAACACAGGACGAAGACGAGCAGCAGCGTCTGCGGTGCGACAAAGCCAGCCTTGCGGTCACCAATCCATCTGCCCAGCGTGGTGACTATGGGCAACACACATGAGTTCACGCCGTTTTTGGCATGTACCTATGGAGGCCTATGTCCAGCAGTGGACTGCAATAGGCTGAAGTGTAGTAACTAAATAATATAACTCAAGGAAAAACGAGAAACTCCAAGGCTATACAACGGATAGCTTTTTATATAACTTTAAACTGACTTTTATGTAGAATTTTGAAAAGAAATAGAGCATAAAATAAATTGACGATTACAATTGTATTGCGGGTCCAGAAACTAAGTCCCAGGCTACGACAAACATCTATACGTCCTATGAAATGTTTGTCACGAACGGGGATCGAACCCGTAAATGTCAGAGTAACAACTAATATTATCTATATCCGCTGCGCAACCACAGAAAAGTTAAGAGAACTCTTATGTAGTAATGTTTAAAAGTAAAACATGGTTCACATTACGAAAATAAAATTCACACGTCCTACAAATTCCTTTTAAATCTATACTTAATATAATAAAGCTGAAGAGTTTGTTTGTTTGATTGTTTGTTTGTTTGTTTGTTTGAACGCGCTAATCTCAGGATCTACTGGTCCGATTTGAAAAATTCTTTCAGTGTTAGATAGCCCATTTATCGAGGAAGGCTATAGGCTATCATCACGCTAAGACCAACAGGAGTGGAGTCCACGCCGACGAAGTCGCGCGCAGAAGCTAGTCGACAATATAAAAAAGAAACTCAACAAGTAAACAATTTATTTACGTTAAAATATATTTATGTTAATACCGAAAACGGTCCGTTACGGATCTAATGCTCGGATAAAGTCCAGCTTTTCGCAAATTGAGAAAGTTTTCCCTCGTTCCTTTATCGAAGAGACATCTTAGTTTAACCGCACATTGCTTGAATCTTATGTTAGAAAAATTCCAATGTAAATGTAGGACTATATCTATAAACTTTGTACCTATAGGTATCGTCTTGGATATTGAACGCTCGGTGACAAATTGGAAAACAGTAAATAATTTTAAAGTTGAAGATCAGCGCTGACATCTTACATACTATATTTTTTACTAGCTTCTGCGCGCGACTTCGTCCCCGTGGAATAAAAGGAAAAAAAACCCCGATTTTGAAACATTCTTCATTGGTGCTACGCTCCTATTGGTCTTAGCGTGATGATATATAGCCTATAGCCTTCCTCGATAAATGGGCTTTCTAACACTGAAAGAATTTTTCAAATCGGACCAGTAGATTCTGAGATTAGCGCGTTCAAACAAACAAACAAACAAACAAACAATCAAACAAACAAACTCTTCAGCTTTATTATATTAGTATAGATTATTTAATAATTATAATCGTACAGAAACGTTAAGAAATGACGACGAACTATCGTTATAACACTACCTTTTTACCTAACACAAGCTTCTTTTTTGTATTCATTCGTTTATTTCGCTTTTGTATTTATTTCTGACAAAAATGAAAGCAATACCTACTAATTAATATTACAAAACAATAGTTTATAGATTCTTCTGTGTCGTAGTTATTAATTTTAATTTAATTATTAATGTTTCTGTGACACATTATATACATACACATATTATTTTCTAGACTGTATTAGAATAAGACTGGATTATATTATTTTAGAGCCAATAACATCTTAAAATGTGCGTCGAGGTTAAGCGTTAAAGATTTAAACAAACAAAATAATAGAGTACATTCAATTTATAAATTACTAGCCGACCCGTGCCCACTTCGTTGGGCGTTAATTATCTTTTTCTTTGTGATGCATTACCTATGTTGTGTATTTCTTAGTATTTACTAAGTTCTATTAGGTTCATTGTTTATAGCAAGTATTGGACGTATACACTCGTAATAATATCGTGTATTTATTATTTTAAATTACAGAACCAAATAACATACTATAAAGAACAAATTTTAAACCACTTAAATAAATAATATGTTGCTCCAACGCCATCTATCAAAAAGCGTAAAAACTTCGTCATCGATAGATTCAAATAGACAGTAAATAAAATAGAGTATTAAATAGTTAAATCTAACAGCGATAGATGGCGTTCGTTTCTTTGTCATTTTCATAATAATTATATTTTAATATTTTTCTTTTTTACTGAATTTTTTTGTACAATTACAATAAAATATAGCCTATGTCACTCCTGAATAGTGTAGCCTCTCACTATTTTCAGCAAATCAGATAAATATAAATGTTTTAAAATCACCAATTAATTTCTAAGGCAAATAATAATGCTTGATTAGATTGAATTGTTGACACAGCACGTCAGAGGACGCAGGTTCAAATCCTGGTGATTTAAAATCTTTATATATTTTTATCTTTTTCCTTTTATCTTGTCACTCCTGAATAGTGTAGCTTTCTGTTAGTGAAAGAATTTTCATGATCGGATCAGTATTTGCGAAGATTACCCCGTATATACAAAGTTATAAACTTTACCTCTTTATAATATTAGTATAGATTAATAGAGTAAATTAAACCAGTCCCATAATAAAATTGACAAATGTAGTCTAGACAATTTTGACATGTCCAATAATTTCGTATCTTAAAAAAGGTTGTTGCTATTTATTAAGCCAATTTCATCATTCATCTTGACAAATTTGTTGTAGAGTAGGTATTCTCGTTTTTTTAGGGTTTTCTTAATCATGTTTTATGGACAAGATATATTTTCTGAGTAGCTTAATGTACTTCTATTGGCATTGGAAGAACATAAATCTCAAAAAGATAACACAACAGATTTAGTTATTATGTTTTATTACCTATACTTACGTAGCGTTGGCGCAGCGGTCACAGCAGTGGATTGCGATTGGCAGAGACCTCTTTCCCCATGTAGGAGAAGGATCAGAGCTTAATCCACCACACTGCTTCACTGCGGGTGGCGGATATGTTCCCTACTATGAGTAAAGATCGCTAACAGGTATTTATGATGATAACCGAGACAGACGAATTAACGTGCTCTCTGAGGCACGGTGGGGAGACCCACAAGGACAGACATCTAAACTGGATAGAAATATTTGTACAAGCGAATATCAATCCAGAGCGAGAATCGAACCCGCAAACCGTCGGTGTTTTAGGCGACTACTCGCACCACTACACATTTCACTCAGACACGATTTATACTACAAGAATCCTTAGACTATTATTTTGTAATATTAATTAGTATTGCTTTAATTTTTGTCAGAAATAAATACAAAAGCTAAATAAACCAATGAATATAAAAAAAAGCTTTACGACATACCTTACAAAACTTAAAATAAATACAATAGGAAACATGACAAAAAATATAAAAAGTATACCTTATAATGACAAATAGATGGCTGAAAATAATAGAGCCTTCGTCAAACACAAAGAAAGAAAATAAAATTGGCGGCAAAAAAAGCTGATTGATGTCGACACGTCAAAATGGTTTCTCGAAATTATCATATTAATAATAATAATAATAATTTATTTTCAGACAACATCAGTCCATAGATTTCTTCTATTAAATGTACGCATTAAAATAAATACTTAAACATTTAACTAAAATGTAATATAACACATCCTTTTTACCCACACAAGAATATATTTGAAAGAACATACGTAGGCGGGATGATAAGTAACTAGCCTCTGCTATTTAAAAAGTTACAATAAAAAAAATATATATGTCATTTTTAAATTTGTATCTCTGGACAACTGTGTTCTAAATTTGAATTTGGTGGCGTGAAAATTTTATTGATTTTTTGTCATTTGAAAATTCATTTCGTCATATGTTTTCAAAATAGATAAAATTGAACAAAGAGTGGTGATAAAGTTTCTTCATATGAAGGGCATGAAGGGGAAATATATCTATGACGAATTAAAGAATGTTTTGGGTGAATGTGCCCTTTCTTATGACACAGTAAAAAACTGGGTGGCTGAGTTTAAACGCGGTCGTACATGTGTCTAAGATGAAGCCCACCCCGGACGTCCAAAAAGCGTCACGACTCCAGAAATTGTCATGAAAGTACATGATATGGTTTTAGCAGATCGAAGATTAAAGTTATCTGAAAAAGCTGACACTACAGGTATCTCAAAAGAACGGTTACATCATATCCTAAGGGAGGAATCAAATATGAAAAAGTCATCGGCCTGTTGGGTGCCGCGATTGCTTACGCACGATCAAAAAAGGATTCGGGTGCAAAACTCAAAAGAATGTCTGGGCCGTTTTCAGAGTTATAAGGCCGATTTTTTACGTCGATTTGTAACAACAGATGAAACATGGGTTCATCGTTACACGCCAGAATGAAAAATTCAATCAAAACAGTGGACTCAATCGGGATGCTCGGCTCCAAAAAAATCTGGCTGTAAAGTCGGCTGAAAAAGTGATGGCTTCCGTCTTTGGGATGCAGATAGGATCTTGATGATAGATTACCTTCCTAAAGGTCAAATAATTAAATGGAGAATACTACGCTAATCTTCTAGATAAGCTTCACCAATGTATTCAGCAAAAACGACCAGGTTTGGCGAAAAAAGAATCATCTTCCACCAAGACAACGCTAGGGTTCACAGATGTGTTAAAGCTATGGCAAAAATCAACGAATTGAAGTATGATTTTTTGCCCCACCCACCTTATTCGCCTGATCTAGCGCCATCAGACTTCCACTTATTCCCTAAGCTCAAAACTTTTTTGGGCGGACAGAAATTTGACACAAATGATGAAGTCATAGCCGCAGTAGAGGAGCATTTTGCAGGCCTCGAAAGAAATCATTTTATGGAAGGCATTACTGCTTTAGAACGAAGATGGAATAAGTGCGTAGAGGTTCACGGAGACTATGTCGTAAAATAAAATTAATTTTATCACGGAAAGTTAAGTATTTTCTTAATAGGCTAGTTACTTATCATCCCGCCCTCGTAGGATAATCTCGAAAAGTACTGATCCAAGTTAAACACTCTTTCGCTTTTTCTCTATTGATTTTACCTCTGCGGAGAGTTCCTGACAGGAAAAAGAATACAAAACGTTATCCACTACACCACTTCAGTACGGATTGACAGAACATTTTATATATTCACTAACCACATATTGGTCTGTCTGTTCTCTAAATTTCAAAAAAAAAATTGTTTTGTGTTTGTCGCGACTTTACTACACACCTTGATACTTTTACCAATAAAGTTCTGTAGTTTCTGACTGATGACTATCTACCTTTTACATGCTTAAACAATCACATAAAAAATCCCATTATAATTAAATAAATTGGTATAGTTTCAGTATTTGAAATCTAATTGATTCTTTTTAACACGCTTTTATTAGCTTGACCTGCATGTATGTATGTATGTATGTATGTATGTATGTATGTATGTATGTATGTATGTATGTATGTATGTATGTATGTATGTATGTATGTATGTATGTATGTATGTATGTATGTATGTATGTATGTAAAGTGAAAAAACGTGGGGTGCTTTAGCATATCATTATAATAATTCTTATATTGCAAACATTATTTAATAAAATGATCCTCACATTCGATACCAAGCACCCCGCGCTTTTTCACTTTATATTAATTTTTTAAATATCTTAATATTCATATTAATCTTATTCTGAATTAATTATCATAATTGATTGTTGGATTTTATATTGCAGTAACACAAACTCTCTTAAACAAAAATTATTTTCTACTTTTTAGTTCGATTGCTATTAAAGCGTGTTTTTTTAGTTTTTTTAAACTTTAATTTATTTTCATAAGACTAAGCTACCGACCCTACCGACCCTCAGGAACACAACATTACCTGAGAGATTATTTTTTATCTGTGATTTGGTATTGGATTATCTTTAAATCAAGAGTAAATAGGCATCTTCTAGGCAAGCGTGCACCATCTTAGGCTGCATCTTCACTTACCATCAGGTGAGATCGCAGTCAAGCGCTAGACTATATATTAAAAAAAATATATTTAAAATAAATTAAATTAATTATATTTAAATATATATCTGTTGAGCATTTCAACTTAATACAATTGCTTAAATCGCGTGCTTTATGAATTTTATTCATTAGAATATAGAACGTTTGCTAAAATAATTTATGTCGCACAAAATTCATCCTAAAATCCAAGTTCCCTACGCGCTTATTATGCAAAGTTAAGGCTTAATGCAATGTTAGCTCGGGGCGGTCCGAGCTAGGAATTTATTGTTTCAATTTACCTGTACCCTGCTGTCTTTTGCATAATAAACTTGTTTAAGTAATCAATGATTGTACGCTGTCTGTAATAAAATTATCTGTGACGTCCATTTAAGTTATTAAACGAAAATAATATTGTGTTTAATATAACACTATTTATACACACACTACTACACATAATTATTCACACACTTCAGAAATGTAACTTCTGAAAAGTAGCTTACGGTAATTTTTTCACCGTGAATAAGAATATATAATAATGTGTAATGTACCTATTCTATCTCATTCTCTCGTCGACTTAATCCTATACATTTGTGTTTGTTCGTTCATCGTGTCGCATTTTCGTTTCATCGAATTTCAAATCACAACGTTTCTAAAGAAGTTTCAATTCAAGAAAAAGTTACAATAAAGAAAGAAACATATAAATGTATAGGAGAGAATGAGATAGAATCATTCCTACTCAAAAGGCGTAAGCGACGCGTTCTGTATAACGCTTACGACCTTTTCACGAGACTGTGAGCATCTTCAATAGAACAAATCGCAACGGCCTTTCTACAATTTTTCAGAAGTTTAATTTCTGCCGTGTGTGAATTGCACACACACATTTTTTGAAGTGAAACTTCTTTAGAATCGTTGTGATTTCAAATCGGATGCAACGGCAAAAAGACAGGGAAGGACGAGCCAGCCTGCAAGCCGCTAATTTTAAATTAGTTTTTTTTTTTTAAATTAGTTTGCCATAGAAGTTTCACTTCTATCGTGTGTGAATCGCACACACACCTTTTTTTTCGCCAACAAACTCCACTGTATTAGTCTAATATTTCTATTCGCAACCTGTAAATACAAAACTTGCAATTGAGGTGAAACTGACTTCAAAATTTGCTTTACCTTCTAATGACAAAAACTCTCAGTGACTTATAACTTATAAGGAAGATACATTTTTCAGCCACCTGTTAAATAGGCCTTATGTGTAAGATGCTATTAAGCCATAAAATATATGAAAGACTACGAGTAGAATAAAATTTAAAAGATTTATTTAAACTAGCAAATATTCTTTCATATATTTTGAAAGAAAATATAACATGAAGCATCTAATAAAACGTCAAAATACCTCGAACGCCGGAAGATTTAGGGGTTGTTACAAAAACTGTACCGTTTAAGAATTATACTCATACGAACCGAGGGAAGCCTGCAATTTTGAGTGTAACTGGAGACAGGTTTACGTCCATCCCCCGGTAAGCCTTTCATCTCTACGGATTAAAATTCTGTCGAATAAAAGCTATTTTTTTTTTTTTTTTTTTATGTAACTAGGTTGGCAAACAAGCGTACGGCTCACCTGATGGTAAGACCGTAGCCTATAGACGCCTGCAACACCAGAAGCATCGCAAGCGCGTTGCCGACCCTATCCCCAATCCCCCCCAGGAGCTCTGGTCACCTTACTCACCAACAGGAACACAATACTGCTTGAAAACAGTATTATTTAGCTGTGGTCTTCTGTAAGGTCGAGGTACTACCCCAGTCGGGCTGCTCCAATTTTGAGCAGGAAATTTCCTGCTGTGCCCTACCTCAGTTAGATATTAATATTAAATTTTAATAAAATTATTTAGATATTATTAAAATGTACCTACAAGTTTTCGGTGATATCTTACATTCTAATATTAAATATTCCGTGTTAATAATAATCGCTAAATGTGTTGCTAAGCGTTAAATTCAGAACGACTACGACTGTCTTATGAAATAAAAATTTAAAAAAATTGCGTACAAAGCAACCGCTCTGGTGTAGTGGTGCGAGTAGTTGCCTAAAGTACTGACGGTTTGCGGGTTCGATTTCCATATTTCTTTCTGGTTTAGATATCTGTCATTGTGGGTCTCCCCACCGTGCCTCGGAGAGCACGTTAAGCTGTCGGTCCCGGTTGTTATCATGTACACCTGATAGTGATCGTTACTCATAGAAGGGAACATATCCGCCAATCCGCAGTGGAGCAGCGTGGTGGATTAAGCTGCGATCCTTCTCCTACATGGAGAAAGAGGCCTATGCCCAGCAGTGGGATGTTACAGGCTAAATGCGATGCCTATAAAACTGCTAAATTTGAGTATTCGTTTCTTCACCTTATCACTTCACGTGTTTGACAGTTCACAAGGCAGGATGTCTTTCGTCTATCTAGTGTTAAATAAAAAAAAAGTTATGCATTATTAAAATTTTGAAAAACCAGATTACCCATTACACAGAACTACTGAATCTTAATCGAAAGCTTTCTGATATAGATTTGAATCTGCTCTACTACTGTGTTTTGTATTCTATAGTTTTAGGCTGAGAGGATTTTTAGGTTTATTTGTACTAGTATATTCTAGTTTGTTATTTCAACTCGTGATCAGTGGTAGACAAACAGAAACATGCTTATTTGGAACAGACCTCGAGTAAATTAAAAAACACGTTTCCAATAAACGTTCGGACTTCCCATTTTATCAAAAGCTTAATTCGTCTTGAAAGGGAATCCACTTGATTGAAATTTTGGGTGAAGAGAAAATACTCTTTAGAAATAGATTATTTACGTCAGTAAGGTAAATAAAAGGGCTGACCTGTTAAGAGTGAAGGGTAAGGTTGGGGACATATGTACAGGATAAAACCCGTGTTACAAAGCAGATCTTCAGATTTCAAATCGTATATTGACATTTATAACATCAAAAATTTGACCTTAAATGTCAACTTAGTACAGTCTTCATTTAGTTGCAAAATATATTACGAACTTTAATCGTTTGATAAAACATTACTTTTTTAGAATGTGCTTGTTTTACTATCGTTCAGGTATCTGAAAAAGATGTACAAGTTTTATTTAAAATACAAGTTTAAAAATAATTAATTTATTTAATTAAAGATACAAAAATATTAAAAAATGAACTTTAAATTATAACTGTATTAAATAAAACACTAGGAACCGGCAAACGTTGACCTGCCGGTACGTTTTAATATTTAGAACCCAACGTCTCGAAGGCTGGAATCCGTCAACGTCTACGTACAAGGCGATTTGCGATGACTCTCAAAAACCCGTTTGTAAATGTTACTTAGTAACGAGTACGTAATTTGTATGTGTATATTACTTTTAGATGAAGTACGATACTATATACGTTTTTATGCACAGAACCATCACACATCGACGAGGACATTACCTTACACTCTCTCTCTCTCTCTCTCTTTATTAAATTCAATTATTTTACACGAAACCCTCCCGACAATGAATGAGAGAATTATAGCAAGGCTAAGATCAGCCGTTTAGGGGGCGTTCAAGTATTACGTAACGCAAATTTTGAAGATTTTTGACCCCTCCTCCCCCCCATATAACGCACCGTAACGTTTTCCTGTACATCCCCCCCCCCCACCCCATAAACGTTACGTAGCACCCAACAGACTATTTTTACCACATTTTTACCCAAATATCACTACTTTGTTGCGCAAACTAACCGGAAAGTCGCTAAATTACTTTTGTTATTGTTTTAATTACGTTTGTGGTAGTAATAAATAAATAAAACAGAAGATTTTAACCCTTGGCATGCCTGGTGGTAAAAAGTTACATACTATGCCTGGTGGGTCCCTCAGACCCGGATTTTAAATCGGATATTTTGATTACATTTTCTATATATTTTTATTTATTTATTTTTGATTTCTAATTCCTTTTAAGTGTATAAGCAATATAAAATAATAAAAAATAAATATTATTGGAAATATCGTTATTTAAATATCGTTAATTAAACTATACTTATTTTTTTAACAAAAATAGTCCTTAAATTTTTGGTATCATGTTATTTGCATAAAAATATAAGATATCACAAATCAGACTTTATGCCACGTAAGGCCACATACGCTTATACATAATTATAAAATAATCAGCATTCTTCACTCGTAGTAACATTTTCTTTGGATTTGGTTTCGTAGCATTTTGCGCATTGAAAAATTGAATGTTCCAGGCAAATGTGGCTTTTGCATGTCACACATATTATATACTATTTTGCGATATTTTTTGACTGGACAAACGTGGCATCTCCGTTTTAATCAAGGAGCTGTTTTTTTTATTGGTGTACTATCTTGTTCACCAATACTGTCAGCTATTCTTTTGCGAAGATCAACAGAAATGCGACAATTATTTATCTTTTCTTGATTTTAAATGTGGTTCAAGAAGTTCAAGAGCCAAACTTTTTATGAAACTTCTGCGATTACTCTTATTTTCCGGAGAGTTAAGCCTTTGGATAATCTTGTTCCAGCTTGTTCAAAATTCCAGCGGTATTGAGCATCCAAGAGAACAATGTCAATGGCAATCTTCTTGAGTTTCGCGATACATCATAAGATCGAATAAGCTTATCAACATTGTCTACGCCACCTTTACTAAAATTACATATAATATTATTCTCTTCTAGCAGTAAATTAGATACCTATATCCTCGTCACGCAGTTGCCTTTCCATGTTGAATCTAAAAAAATATATAAATAACTTAGCACACACATTAAGAAAGTAAATAAGATAATAATACTTACGTTATAAAGTCTTACGTAAAATATACATAAATAAGTAAGGTTTAGCACATAAATATCAACAATAACAAGCAAATAAATAAAATAATACTTACATAACAAAGTCACGCCGTATGCCTGGTGGGGTCTGAGAGACCCGCACGCACTTTACAGATATGCTTCTTAGTCCAGAGCACGCTGGGGACTGAATAAAGCGAGTGGAGATGTAGACAAGTTCATAATAGCCAGCTACTGAGAGAGGTAGCGCGCAAAATTCAAATTTAAGTGAACAACAACGATTTAAATGTCTCTCTGGGTCTGACAGACCCTACCAGGCATGCCGAGGGTTAATTAGGGATGTGACAATTATGTACAAAAAATCGATTAAATAAAAATCGATTTTTCTTGACTAAATATTAATCTATTTGTCAAAAATCGATTTTTAGTAAAAAATAATCGATTTTTATTTAAATCAATTATTTTTTCACATCCCTAATTTTAATACCCTAGTTTTTTTTAATCGAACAAAAAACAATGTTAAGTAACGTGTAGTTAGTACCCCCCCTCCCACCCCTGTAACGCATATAACGTAATATTTGAACGCCCCCTTATGCACTTTTTGTAATATTAATCTAATTTGCTGTGTGGTTACGGCAGTAAAGAATATAGCCACACCCTCTCTTCCCGTAGGTGTCGTAAGAAGAGACTAAGGGATAACATAACCCACTACCACCTTGGCAAAACACATGAGCTCACGCCATTTCGATTGTATAAACATAAATTCAAGTATAAAAACATTTTTAGGGATAACTCAAAACGTCCTCGTCAGATCTCGTTCAAAGTTGTTCATGGGACCACATGGCACACCAGCTTTTGAAAAAAAAAATCAACAAAATCGGTATACGCATAATGGTTAAGAGGTAACAGTAACACACATAAAAACAGTCAAATCGAGAACCTCCTCATTTTTTAAAGTCAGTTAAAACGTAGACTACGCTATTTTCTATATTAACATAGAAATGGTCAAGTCTGTTTACGTTTAGTCCCGTACAGATTAAGACGGAAAGAGTCATCAATCCAGGTATCCTACGGGAACGCGCAATCACGGCTTGAGTGATGGCGTCCATTCCCCTCCATCAGTCACCGTCGGTACTCAGATGACTGTGAAAATTCAACTCTTACAGAGCTACATTCATCTTTTTGACGCTAGCAATATACTAAACGAAAACAAATAATAAATTAATATTTAAAATAATAATTCGTAGTGTTCGTTATTTAATCACATAAGAAATAATTAGAAATATTAAAATTATTTTTAATAAATATTTCCATTTCATTTAAAATATTTAATTATTTCGTTTAATATTTAATTGTGAACACAACAAAATACAAAAATACAAAATAGTTTATTGATTAAAATAAAGTATTACAAGACAAGTCGCAAGGGCCCCTGTACTGGGTGGTAACCCGTGTTACTGGGTACCCCGCTCATCCACCGAAGCTTACAAAAATTAATCAATATAACAATAATTTAATTTATAAAATCACAACTGAAGCATTTTAATCAAAATGTTTTCCAAAAAAAAAAAACATTTTTTATTTTATTTTAGCACAAAACAAATAAAGATATAAATATTAATTAAGTATGTACTATAAATGTCCTATCAATATAAAACCTTTTGTAATAAAAAAGGAATGTTTATATAAACCTGATTGAACTAAATAACCTTTTAAATATGTGGTTTTTATTTATCTATTTTTTATAATATATTACAATAGTTTATTAAACATTATACATATTTACAAATCACAACTTAAGAACTAAATATTTACAGATAGTTATGGTACAAATCATGTCCGCGTGGAATTGTGCCAAGAATGCTGGCAGCATTTCCCCGTTGAATCGCTATGCCGATTCTCTGGGCAAAAAATGCACCAGCCCTCTTGTCACCAGTGGAGGCAATAAGGCGAGGAGTTATCTCATTTAAGAATTTTTTTGCACTGCTACTCCAAGGTCCAAGTGTTTCGACTGCAAACGGCACAAAGATGTAATTTGGAATTAGTGACGAATATTTGTGCCGTTTAGTCGTTTCAGCTTTCTCCGCCGCGGCTCCCGCTTTTAAGGCTGTTTCCCTGTCATGAGACGGAGCAAGTGTGTCAACGCAGGTTGCGTCCCACAAAAGCGCCCGTCCCCTTTCCCAGGGAACCAACGTCAGTCCATCAGGTCTCTTGCCATCATCGCGACTAATTCCAGTAGGCTCGATAAGAGCAGGAACGTCGATGGTGGCAAGAGCTCTTTTTATGGTATCATTTAGGGAACCGTGGCGGGAAAACCTACCTGAACTCTTGTTGCAGGAAAGGCCGTGTAGTCCGAAAGAATCAACCTCCTTTCCGCACGGACATCTGTGTTCAAAGCACAGTGGAGTTCCCAACCGGAGACCGACAGCAATTCTAAAACTTTCATTGTCTAAAAGTGTCCCAAGGTTTTTTGACGGCATTGCGTGTAACCAGTGACCTGACTCTTTATTTGATAAAGCTAGAAGCCTAATAACCTTTATAAGTATAAGCCGTCGATACATAATCAAATGTTTACAGTTGAAACAAGAGAATTTGACATTGTTACAGTAGAGAAACGTTAAACTGAGATTTTCGTACATTTCTCAAAGATGTACTTTCTATATAAATTATCATTTACTAGTATAAATTTCTTTCGAATTAGTTTTCCCTAATTCGGTTTTTTTTTTTGTAACTAAATTCACAAAAATCACGTAGATTTTTTGTTACGCTTCAGCCTGTAATATCCCACTGCTGAACATAGGCCTCTTTCCCCATGTAGGAGAAGGATCAGAGCTTAATCCACCACGCTGCTCCCAAAAAACAAAAATAAAATAAATAGAATTTAGTTTGTTTTAACATATAATATAGCATTCTGAGATATATACATTGAATATTTTATTTATCTTAAAATTTATTTAAGAAAATTTTACAAAATCGACGAATACAAAGATTTCAATATTTAAAAATATTGAAATACTTTTATTTTATTCAAGCAAGAATTGAACTTTTTTAAAGTATATACATTCCAGGATTCTAACTCCTAGCATATAACAGTACGTAGATACAAGACAAAATGAAGATTTGAGCCACTACCAATTTATTAAACAAATCAAATAAAACAATAACCCTAAAAGTCAAAGTTACTTTCACGTTTCTGAACGTGAAAGCAGTTAAAAATGAAAACGTTTCAAAGTACTCGAATAATTGTATATAATATATATTATGAGCCATTTTAACTTTTTCTGTTGGAATTTTTTCAGCTCGATGTCGTTCTCGGAATGGCCCAACTTTTTCGTCACAAATGAATACCTTTCTCATCGGTGCGTGACCTGCATGAACCGACCGCCTGCTCCATTGTAGACTCCGAAACTGGGCGACAATGTCAACCCTAACTAAGCATTGTACCTTATCCGAACTAAACCTTTGTTACTTAACTGTTTCAGGATAACAGATAGCCAGAAATGAAGGTAGTATTAAACTTTCGTTTTATTGAATACACTTTTTTTAAGGCATATAACTTTTAACGTTTTTATTTTGTTCTCAGTTTTATTCTTACTAGATGACCCGGTGAACTTCGTATCATCTACGTATATTTGTGAAAAATATAGACAAAACACTTTCTAAACGCGCCTATAAATATTTGACAACCAATTGACAACGTTTTTGACAAAATACATTAAATTTCCCCGCTAGGAACAGTTTGTATTAAAAATTAAATCGTCGTTTTTATTATTTTTCGTTACATATCATTTATGTTTCTCACCGTTTAAACCTTCCCTGAACCTTCACAAACATTTCAAGATCAAAATTAGACAAATTGGCCCAGCCATTCTCGAGTTTTAGCGAGACTAACGAACAGCAATTGATTTTTGTATAATTATATAAGATAAATTATTTTCATCACTTATTTTGTCAATTTAAAAAGCTATCTAGTACGCCTAATCAAGTTTCGTTTAAATACATTTGACCTCTTTTGACAATGTTATTTTCTTTCATCGTCTATATCTCGATTCTAAGATATAACGTTCTTTATGACTTACATTCAGCTTTTCGCCGCCAGCAAGAGTATATAACGAAA